>CM067759.1:27234440-28622440 GCA_034642375.1 Vigna nakashimae | reverse complement strand
AACCGAACAGTTAAGGGTGATGGGGAAGGAGCCGGCTAGTATATGAGAGAGGAAAGCACCAAGCGGTTAAGGGTGATGGGGAAGGAGCCGAACGGGTACAGGCAGTAGGGGCCGAGTGGCCACATGCAGTGGGAGCATGAGGCGAATGTCGAACCGTTAAGGGGTAGGGGCCGTTCGGTTTAACACGAGCGTTGAACAATGGAAAGCACAACTGTAATAACGGTTTGTGGGAGGAACCTATTATAAATAGAATAATTGTTAGTCTTTTAGGTTAGGTTATGTTTTACTCATACAATCAGGGCATTGGCCTGAGGAGGGGGATTAGGCTCCCGTAAATACCCATACTTACGTCCATACTTACATCCATACTTGTACATTGACTTTCAATATTGTTAATGTGCAAATAAATCAATACGTTTCATTCATTCTTCTTTGTGTTCTTGTTGTGATTTGCGAGAGAAGGGAATTAGGTTTTCGATTATAGAAACCTAACATTCTATTTCTTACTTTTCCATGAAATAATGTTTCCTCCCAGAAAAACGCAATATCCTGTGGTAGACCGTCTATCAATAGGCAACCTGCCCAATTTGTATCACAATACCCGAAGACCTGAATGCTTTTGTTAGGGTATAAGGTGGGAGATAATGAGAAGGAGAAGAAAAGTAGGAGGGAAGTGAGGCCGAACGGTATTGACCGTAAAGGCTGAACGGTGGAAGGCATGCAGAGGTAAGGCTGAACGGTGTACAAGGGGGAATAGTTAGATCGAACGGTGGACAACGGGGGAATAGTTAGGCCGAATGGCGGTAGGCACAGAATGACCAGGCCGAACGATGGGAGGTAGGGAGCGACATGGCCGAACGGTAGGAGGAAGGGAGCGACATGGCCGACTAGTGGGAGGCAGGGAGCGACCAGGCCGAACGGTGGGAGGCAGGAAGTTTCCGGGGGGGCGAGAGCTGATTACAATAAAAGGAACCATAATAGGAGAAAATATTTAGTATAAGTTAATTAGAGTAAATAAACATATATCCTAAGGAAATATTCAATATAAGATATTTATAATTAAGGATATATACTAGGATAATATACGGGGATATTTATATTAAGGCTTAATACCCTATTTTGTCTCCAGTTTCGCTCGAAAATGTCAAATTGGTCAATCCTTTAAAAAATGCGTCAATTACGTCCTCACTTAATAAAATTTGCATCAATGAAATCCCTTCCGTTAAATCCGTGCAAACGGCGTTAATTAAAGAAAGAGAAAAATAATTAACGCCGTTTGTATGGATTTAAGGGAAGGAATTTCATTGATGCAAATTTTATTAAGTGAGGACGTAATTGACGCATTTTTTAAAGGATGGACTAATTTGACATTTTCAAACGAAACTGGGGACAAAATAGGATATTAAACCTTATATTAAATATAGAGATATTTATATTAAATGCAGATATATTTTAGGAGAATATTTAGTAAGAAATGGGCGGGAAATAAATAGTATAAATAAACCTAGAGTCTAGGGTTAAGGGTATGCTTTTGATTATTGAGTTGTGTGACAGACAGTATTGTCTTGTGAGGGAGGTTATGCTCCCAAATAATTGATGGAGGTTATGCTCCCAAGTATTGTTTAACTTTGTTTATTCAGATATTACCATCAATGAAAGAGAATCATTCGTTCATTATCATTCATTATGTAGTTTTATTGCGTATTGTGTTCGTGGATAACGTATCGACCTCAGGTACGTAACAACTTCCTTTATCTTCATATAATAATTCTTGCTCGGGAGCCTTTTTGATATACTTTAAAATGGGAATGAGAGCATTCCAATGGTTGACACATGGAGCTTGCATGAACTAACTAACCACTCCAACTGCAAAGGATAGATCTGGCCTTGTATAAGTGAGATAAATCAGTTTTCCAACCAGCCTCCTATACCTCTTTGGATCGGATAATAATTTACATTCCTCTGTCCTTAATTTCTGGTTTGGGTCCATGGGACTGTCTACCAGTTTGCAATCAATTATGTCTGTTTCTTGTAATATATCAAGAACATACTTCCTCTAGGAGATTACAACTCCATCTTTTGATTGTGCTACTTCATGCCTAAGAAGTATTTGAGATTTCCAAGATCCTCGGTTTGAAAGTACTCTTTCAGTTGAGATATTCAAACAACATCATTTCCTATAATGACAATATCATCAACATATGCTATTAAGTAAACACATTTCCGAAGAGAAGAATGACAGTAAAAAATCGAATGGTCTGCTTCACTACGTTTTAGCTCAAATTTGTTAACAATGGAGCTAAACTTTTCAAACCAAGCACATGGTGATTGCTTGAGGCCATATAGAGATCTACCTGACTTTGACCAACCTTTCCATATTGAGTGTGATGCTTCGGGAGGAGTAGGGGCAGTTCTCACCCAAGGAAAAATGCCCATTGCCTTCTTCAGCAAAGCATTATCGGAGGGATCGTTGAATAAATTGGTATACGAGAAAGAACTGATGCCTTTGGTTATGGCCATACAACACTAGAGACCCTATCTATTAGGCCAAAGATTTGTAGTTCACACGGACCAAAGGAGTCTTTGATACCTATTGGAGCAACGCATCACCACTCAGAATCAACAGAATTAGATCGCAAAGCTCCTAGGGTATGATTTTGAAATTATGTATAAGACAGGGGCTACCAACAGGGTTGCAGATGCTCCATCTCGAAAAAAGGAGGAAGGTACAAAGGATGAGAAGGAATTGAGGGTGGTGGCCAAGCCTTATTGGCAAGACATTGGAGAGATTCTGAAGGAGGTTGAGGCGGATGAAGCATTGAAGAACATAATGGAAGACCTTGAGAAGAACCCCAACTCACACCCATCTTTTACCATGGAGCATGGCAGACTGCACTATAAGGGGAGACTGGTGATCTCAGCTCAATCCGCTTGGGTACCTAAACTAATAGCTAAGTTTCACGTCATTCAGACAGGGGGACATTTAGGGGTATACCAAACGTATCGCAAGATAGCTCAATCACTTTATTGGATAGGGATGAAGAAAGCAGTGACTGATTTCGTTGCAAGCTGCCTGGTGTGCCAACAACATAAATACCTGTTATCTTCACCATAGGGGTTGCATCAACCTTTGCCCATACCCTACACTA
This sequence comes from Vigna nakashimae, assembly GCA_034642375.1. Lineage (NCBI taxonomy): Eukaryota > Viridiplantae > Streptophyta > Magnoliopsida > Fabales > Fabaceae > Vigna > Vigna nakashimae. Next base: position 28,619,291 of record CM067759.1, on the reverse strand, counting down.
TTTGGGAGGAAGTAAGCATGAATTTTGTAGTGAAGTTGCCCAAATCTCAAGGGTATGATGTTGTACTGGTGGTGGTAGACCGTCTCAGCAAATATGGGTACTTCATCCAAGTGAAACATCCCTATTTCGCCCATACCATAGCTGAGGTATTTGTTAAGGAGATTGTCCGATTGCATGGGTACCAATGTCTATTGTTAGTTACAGAGATCCATTGTTTTTAAGTATCTTCTTAAAGGAGTTATTTAAAATGTAGGGTACCCAACTACAGATGATCACTGCCTATCATCCTGAATCGGATGGGCAGACCGAGGTGCTAAACAGGGTGTTGGAGGGTTATCTGAGATGTTTTTGTTCAGAACAACCAAAGGGGTGGAGTTCAGTGCTACAATGGGTCGAATATTGGTACAATTCTAGTTAGTAGGGTGTACGCCGTTCGTACCAGGGGAAACCTTAGTTGAAGTAGTCGGTCAGGAGCTGCAAACACGAGACAAAGCGCTGAAGCAGCTAAAGTTTCACTTAGCACGTGCTCAAGAATTAATGGTGCAACAGGCCAACAAAAAAAGGAGACCAGTGGATGTAAAAGTTGGAGATTGGGTGTACTTGAAGATCAGACCGCACAGGCAGACTTCCATGCTGACCAGACTACATCCTAAGCTAGCCGCTCGTATTTTGGGCCTTTCCAAGTCACACAAAAGGTCGGAGAGGTGGCTTTTAGGCTCCAATTGCCAGATATCGCACGGATACATCTAGTATTCCATGTATCCCTGTTGAAGAAGGAAGTAGGGGAAAAAAGGGTGGAGAAGGAAGTGCCAATAGACTTGCAAGGGGAGGGGCCGTCTTTTTGGCCTATCCGAATTTTGGATAAGAGACAGGTTCAACAAGAGGAGGACGAGGTGCAACAAGTGTTAGTAGAATGGTAAGAAGGGGGATTGGACGGAGCAACCTGGGAGGATGCAATAACTATCACAGAGCAATATCCAGATTTCAACTTTGAGGATAAGGTTGATCATCAGGCGGTGGGTAATGTTAGGGGTTGGAAGGTGTATGAGAGAAAAAGGTTTAGGAGAGAAGGAGAAGGCCAAACGTTGGAGGAAGGAAGACCAAGCCGAATGGTGGGAAGAGGGGAAAGGTCAGGTTGAACGATGGAAGACGGGGAGGAGTCGAGCTGAACGGCCAAAGGCGGTGAGAGCTCGAGCGTAGCGATGGGGAGCAACAAAGACCATGTGCTGATCGGTTGAAGAGGACTATCCTAACTGGGACAACAGTTAGGATAGGCGGGAAAGATTTAGTAGTAATTATAGTAATGTATCTTAGGAAAATATTCAGTATAAGTTAATTACAGTAATATATCCTAGGAAAATATGTAGTCTAAGTTAATTACAGTAATATATCCTAGGAAAATATTCAGTATAACTTAATTACAGTAATTAGAGCTATTTCCTATGGAGATATTCAGTATAAGTTAATTATACTAAATAGAATTATATTCTAGAGAAATATTTAATATAAATAAAGTCTAACACTATGGTGGAAGGCATCCTTTGATTATTGAGTTTTGTAAAGGAGGTTATGCTCCCAAGTGACTGAAGGAGGTTATCCTCCCCGTTATTGTTTGCTTTTGTTAAGTCAGATTTTATCATCAATAAAAGAATTCCATTCCTTTGTTATTCATTCGGTTTATTGCGAGTGTTGAGAGTTCAGATACGTATCAGATTTCCTGTTGAAACGCTGTCGTCTCTGCTTTCAATCCATCCATAGTAATCTCTATGGCCTCCATTTGCTCCTCCATAACTTTCATCCTCCCGTCTACTCTACCTTCCAACACACTTAACTTCCCCTTCATCACGCCTCTCTCTCACAAAGATCGGCCAGGTTAGACCAAATTGATAGGTTTTTGGATTAGTAAACCTATCTAACTCAACTCACACACACTCCAACAAGAAAACAGATGGTAAAAAGAATGAATCTGTATTAATGTCTCAACCAATGTACACACCCTAACACCTCTAAGGGAGCCTACTTCCCTCTCCACAGGATAATGGTTCCTGTCTTTACAAAAAGAATTCAAAAGCTCCCTATACAATATACAAAAGCTCTATTTATAATACTGCTTATTTCCCTCCTCTCCTACCTGTTAAAATAGTTATATCTCATTAACTTCTCTCTCATTCTTCTTTCTCATCTCATAAACACTCCATATCCTATCAGAATGTGATATTGGTAGAGATGTAATACTTCTTAGTTTCAGGAGAGTAACATCGATATCCTTTTTGGAGTTGAGAACAGTCTAAGAAGACACAATTAAGAGCGCGAGTGGAGAGTTTGTTTAGACCTGGAGACATGTCATGAATAAAACATACACAGTCAAACACTCAAGGAGATGTATGAAAAAGAGGATCATTAGGAAACAGAATGGAGAAAGGAAATTTATTATCAAGAGAGGAGGAGGACATTCGATTAATAAGATAACATGCAGTTAAGATGGAATCTCCCTAGTGATGGACAAGAGTATGGGCACCAAGCAAAAGGGTACAGGAAATTTCAACCAAGTATCTATTTTTTGGTTTTGCTATATCTCTTTGTTGCGATGTATGAGGACAAGTAGACTGATGTAAGATACCATGGGAACTCAAGATGGCAGAAAAGGAGGATGATAAATACTCTTTTGCATTATCACTTCTTAATATTTTGATTACTTGACCAAATTGATTCTTGATTTCATTCAAAAAGAATATAAAGATAGCTAACAATTCAGAATGATTTTTCATAAGATAAACCCAAGTATATTTTGAATACTCATCATGAAGGTAATAAAATATCTAAAACCAAAGGAGGAGATATGACTAGGTCCCCATATATCAGAATGGATGATGATGGAAAAACTAGAATTACATATTGCTTGAGACCTTTTAGGAAAGGAAGATCTAATATGTTTTCCTAATTGACATGACTCACATTTTGTGGTCTGGAGTTCAGGATACATCTTTTTTAATTTGGACAAATGAGGATGGCCAAGTCGATCATGTAGCACTCTAGGATTATAAGCAGCAACACAAGACACTCTTAGACAAATCCAAAATGGTATAATCCGCCAGCTTCATATCCTTTTATAATCTGTCTCTTCGAACCACACTCCTCAATAACAAAAGATTTATGATAAAAGGCTATTGAACAATTTAACATTTTGGCCAACTGGCTTAAGAAAATTAAATTAAAAGGAGAATTAGGGACAAAAAGGACAAAGTTGAGATTGAGGGAGGGAGAAAAGGAAACATGACCGACTCCTTTAGAGAAAGTTTTAGATCCATTTGCAAGGGTTATGAAATGAGTTTTTTTTTTAAAGGAAATGGAAGAGAACAGAGAGGTATTATTAGAAATGTCATCAGAAGAACCTGAGTCAATTACCCATGAATTTTGACCTTTCATAGATTGAAAAATGCAGGTTGTTGATGAACTGGGAGATTGAGATGGGTTTTGCCTGTTAGACTTTAACCTTAGATACTCTTTATATTCATCCTTGGTGAATTTAGAAGTAGAAGTTTCAGTCTCCGAAGTGGAAATTTCAATCTTTGAAATATTGACACTTTTGGAAGGGAAACCATGTAAAGAGTAGCAATTCTCTTGAGTGTGACCCATCCTTTTACCGTATGTGCATTGAGGACGTCCCGACCTCCTCGTCCTCCTCCTCTAGTGTCACGTCCTCCTCTTCCTCGTATGACAACCATCACAGATGGCTTCTTTAGTTCATGTGCTTCCTGAGTTTGAGGTACTGGAACATGCATAAGACGAGTGGTTAATGTTTCCATGGAGGGGACCTCACGACCAGTCATAAGTTGATCTCTAAGATGATCAAAATCAGGATGTAGGGCATGAAGGATCAACATCATGTAAAATTTGTCTAGTTTCTTCTTGATATCCTCTAATGGGTCCGCTTCCAAAAACATCCTGAGTTTTTCAACCTGGCGTATATGCACTTACTATACATGAGATTAAATAAAACATGAAACAGTATGTTTTAGATTGTGGATAGCTTTTTGTGTAATGAGTATAATTGTGATGAACCTGAACAGTTTCTCTAACTTTTGTCGGAAGCATAAATTTTATTGTCAATGATGATTCTTGCAAAAGTACATAATTTCAAAAGTAGATCACATTACGGTTGACATCACTTTCTTCAAATTATTAGACACGTTATTTAACAGTCACTTATTTCTTTCCAACTAATCAATTTTCATTTTTTATTCGTCTGGTGTAACCTTTTTGTCAAAAGCATATCTCTTTTTCTTTTACCATATTTAAACCAACTTTGGAGCTCTAGTGTTTATGTCTTGCACAACTGTCAGTCCTAGCATGATACTAACTGTATCATGCATTGACTGACGTTAAGGAATTATTTTCTTAATTCAACACGATACTGGTTCTATTTTTCCTTACCTTACAAACATAAAGATGCCTTTTTGTACCTTTGATTATTGTTTTTGAGAATGACTATCATTCTGTAAATACGTTATGTTGTGAACTCTGAAGTTGGAACCCTTTCAAACAACATTATCTAATTTTCATTTAGTGACTATTACCAAATAACTCTTATTTTCTGTTTGTCATTATACAATCCCTATAAACTGAGTTACCTAGTTCTCACAGCTTTTTTTTAATTTGGTTCTATTTTTCAAAATCAATTTCAATAATGTTAGGTTGCTTTTGTCAAGAAACCAATCTTTCACCCCTCACAGTACCCACTCACACACAAGAAAGAATATGAATGTATTTTAGTTGAAAATAAGACTGATTTTATTATTCTCAATTATAAAAATATACATTCTCATATTCTCTATTTATAATAATCTAATTCTCCTGAAAAAGAAAATAGGGAAACTAGGTAAGCAAAATAAAATAGAAGATTATATATCTATTTTCTCTAATTAGGAAGATTCTAAAGATATCTTCTCTAATTACAATAATATTGCTTCTATAATCAAAGAAAGAAGTGTTTACAATCTTTCGGCAAGGGAGCACTCTCCCTTCCATAGGAACAACCTCCTATCAATACACTAAATATCAAAAAGCTCCCCTATACCAGAACCCCCTGCCTTATAAAGGCAACCCACTTCTAACTACCCAACAACAATTAATTTCTAAACTGTTTCCTCCATCCTACACCTATTATCCACTATAACTTATCATATTATATCCTATCATTACATCCTGCTGCAAAACAACCTTGTCCTCAAGGTTGGTACAGTAATGCTTGTTCCCATGGCTCATCTTAATTATAGGAAGGGAACCCACTGGCTATTGCCCTCTAATTATGGGCCTAGATTTTAACATTTTTCTGAGGAATGATCAAGAATTCTTTTCTCTTCTTCCAACCCCAAAACTTTTCTTGTATTTTTATAGCAGCAGCACTGGCTAAGCCCTTTCCTTGTCCAGATTTGTTCATCCTAGAAGCTAAAAAGGAAGAGCTTGTTGATTAGACCATCCAATTTCATCATCATCATCATCATCATGCTAAGCTAATTGTTTCCTCTGAACGTCATATTGCAGCCCTGCTAGGAAATATCCCTGCCATTGGTCTTCTGGTGTTTTACATGTTTGTGACAACCATATCCTGAATTCTTGGATGAAATTTTTCCTACTCCCAGTCCCTGTAACTGCTGTCAAACCATCCCATACCATGTTTCTCCTGTTCCCCTCAACTATCCTTGTCAAAGTTGCTTCAAGATCTTCCCAAGAAGAATTCTTGGATTTTTGTTGCCAGGTCTTGAACCCCTGGACTACTTTTACTTCCAGGTTATGGTTAAGTTTTGATTGAATTTTCTCCTTTATCTGAGGGTTGCTTTGCTTTCTTGATATCTTGCATGCAAAATATCTTTCTCAGCATCCATACTTGTCTTCCAGTCTTTCTTTCCTTTCAAGACATCTTGAAGAAATTCCTCTCTCCTTCCTATTTTTCCTCCTTTAACAAAATCTTGATCTCCATTTACAGATGCTGGACTGCCTTCTAATAATCCTTTTTACTGGTTCCGCGCCCTGCCTCCAAGAACTCACATGAGTTCTTTAAGTTCTTGGCGTATACCCCTTGTCTCTGCTTTTAATTCCTCCAATGTTGTCTCCAGCGAATCCATCCTTCCCTCCAGGGCATTTATTCTTCGATCCATCCTTTCCTCAAAGCCTTCATTCTTCCTTCCATCATGCTTCTCTTCCACTGATCCGACAGGTCGAACCAATTTGTTAGGTTAATTTTGTCAAGAAACCAATCTTTGACTCCTCACAATACCCACACAAAAGAAAGAATATGAATGTATATTGCTTCTGTAATCAAAGAAAGAAGTGTCTACAATCTTTCCCCAAGGGAGCACTCTCCCTTCCCAGGAACAACCTCCTGTCAATACATTGAATATCAAAAAGCTCCCCTATACCAGACCCCCTCTGCCCTCTTATAAAGGCAACCCCCTTCCATCTACCCAACAACAATTAATTCCTAAACTGTTTCATGTGACTTGCACCTATTACCCATTATAACCTATCATATTATATCCTATCAAATAATCTACAAAGATTCTTTTTAATATGGTTGCTCTGTTTCATTTGCTTTTGGTGTAGCATTGTTTTGATGCCTACTTTCAGATGATGCTTGCAGGCTGATCATAATTTTTTGGTTTTCTTGTGATGATTTCTGTTTATTTTGAAGGTACTATTCCCATAAAAAGGATTACCTTGAAATTTGCCGATGCTACAAGGCAATATATGAGATTCCATCTGTCAAAGAAAATCCTACCGAGTGGATTCCAGTAGGGTTCCCTTTTACTGATTTGATTTATCTGTTATTGTCAGATTGTGTTTCTCCTTTATTTTCTGAACATTTTCCTTATGTGTAGATCCTGAGGAAGATATGCTGGTACTTGGTTCTATCACCACATGATCCAATGCAGTCAAGCCTTCTCAGTTGCACCTTGGAGGATAGGAATCTGTCTGAGATTCCAAACTTTAAGTACGCCACCCTAAGCTTGGGCTTGTGTTGTGTTAGGCATTTTAGTCATGCTTTCCTTCTCATTTGATGCACCTGTTACACATCACGTTGTAGGTTACTGTTGAAACAGTTGGTCACTATGGAGGTTATCCAGTGGACAACTCTTTGGAATTCATACAAGGATGAGTTTGAGAATGAGAATATCCTTGAAGAGAATTTGGGTGAAGAAGCAGAAGAAGATCTAAGGGAAAGAGTAATTGAACATGTAATTCCCTTACATTATTATATTTCGTATGTACCCTCTCTCCCTCCAAATTGCTTGGGAGGTATTTTGTGAATGTCTTATTTTTCAGTTTTCAACACTTCTTAATGTGAACGTTAATTTTTGTTTACCTTTCCAGAATATTCTTGTTATATCAAAATACTATGCGAGGATTACTTTGAAAAGACTTGCAGAGCTTTTGTGCTTCAGTGTCCAGGTTAGAATGCTAGTTATGATTATGTGCCGAAAGATTATATGTGGTAATTGGTTGTTTTTAATGTGTTTGGGTAAGCCTGTAGTGTTTCAGATAAATATCTCAGGTCCTTCACAATAACCAGTGGCAAGGTAGTTTCATGTTATATTCTGCTTTAGTCAGGAATGAACCTACATATAAGCTTTTCAGGACAACTGCCTCCTCAGATATTCTCTTTGCCTTAGTAGGCTATATTACAATTTATTTCCTGATTTGTGATTTTGGTCTCCTTTATTTTTTACAATTTTACTTCACATTTTTGTAAAACACCACAATTTTATCTAACTTTCACTTTTGCATTATTTTTCTTTTGGTCATTTGAACCATAGATCCAACATATTCGCGTTCCATTGGCAAACAGTTCAATTAATTAAATAAAAAAAATTAAACATGAAAAATTAAGAATTGAACCTAAATTGCTGATTTTCTAAAATAAGGGGACTGAAATCATGATAGAAAATAAGGGGGCCATAATTGCAAATCAGAACATAAAAAGAAACCAAATTTGATATTTAGACTTCCTAATATTATACAAATGTGTTTTCCTGCACAGATTTTAATAGGTATTGCCCCACAGCTTAAAAGATCTGAATAGTACATTTACCCCTCAAACTGATCGTTATATTGTTTCTTAATGATCTACAATGAATACATATGTTGCAAAACTATTTTGAAGATTCTAACTAATTCTCCTTGCAAACTTTAGGAAGCTGAGAAGCATCTTTCAGATATGGTTGTGTCCAAGGCATTGGTGGCGAAAATTGATAGACCCATGGGAATAGTTTGTTTCCAAAGAGCCAAGGATAGCAACGATGTTCTTAACTCATGGGCAGCAAACTTGGAGATGCTGCTTGATCTTGTGGAGAAGAGCTGCCACCAAATACACAAGGAAACCATGGTGCATAAGGCTGCCTTGACGGTTTAAGAAGGTCCATGCTACTATTAAAAGTTACAGGTAATTCTAAAGGTCCTTACGAAAGTAATATATGGAAATATGATGGTTCATTACTTAACTTTTTCCTTTACTATCTATCACAATGCTCTATCTGGTAACTGCAGGAGGAGCTCAATATAGATGTTATTTTGGACTGAAGTTGCTTTGACATATGATCATTTGAATTGTTGCTGATTAGGTTGGTTAGGTATTGGGGGATTAAATGACAATGCTTTCTTTTTTCATTTTATTGTCAATGATGAAATTAAGATAGAGTTGATACATGCTTCTTAGTGTTGTATACTAATGGTTCATACGTTACCACCGACTTATGAGAAGATCCTGAACGATCTTGTTGTAGGTCGGTCAGTGGGAAGATAGTGCTTGTATTCTTTTGTCCGTTCAATTCTCCTGCATTCCTTGGGTTCACTATTCTGTTTCTTCTGTTTTCTAGATGCGGGTGTCTTGTTATTTTTTTTTCCTTTACATTTTGCTAGCTGAATTTTTCTTTTGTTCGAGTGCATAACTTTGGAGTTTGTCAAGGGTGTGTGTAATATCTCGATTTCTAGGATGTCATGATTTTATAAAAGTTAGTAAATTTTAAAACTTTATCATAAGACAGAAATGTATTTTCAAAAATCTTAATCTTTCAAAACACAATTAATTCAAAACATAATAGTTTCAATTACTTTGTTTCAAAAATTTATATTAAAAGAACTTTTTAAAAAACTCAAATCTTTTAAATTATTTCATGAGTCTATTTTTGTTTTGGAACATTATAATATCATTTGTTTATGTATAATGTTGATAATTTTATTCACAAATAAAAAAACATGTATGAGATAAATTATCGATAAAATAATTATACCAACAAAGTATATATATATTGATTATATCAATTATAATCAAATACATAAGATCTTCGAATTATATTAACCACAATGAAACATTCTAATAATAATAGGATTCTTAATCTTTTAATATAAACAATTTAAACATTGAATTACTCGATCATAGATCTTTAACTATTAATGTCATCTTCAACATCTTAAACTTGGGCCCTCGTCTATCTATCCATTAGCACTTATGCTAATTACCTATTATAACCATTATAGTAACATCGTTATCAAAATAGTAATAACTGAAACATCTCAAGTATCTTGATCATCATTATAGATACATCACCATCATGACTATCACAATCATGAACAACACCATGAGCATCGTTGTACCAAAACATCATTGTGAAAATAGTCCATCTCACTCTTGTACTCTACCTCACCAACTGTAGCTACTCCTATAGTCCACCTATAGTCTTTCCTACAAATCATTTATAGCCTTTCCTACATATCTACTCGAATAATCTAGCTAACGAACATGTAGTCTTGCCACATAAGGACGAGGAACACACCTTTACCCCATACAAGGAAAGCTCAATAGCTAAACAACCCTTCTAATGCACACAAGACAAAAGGAAGCACCTATCCATAGATAGAATCGAGATTTACGAGGTACAACAAATAGACTTATCCTCCACTATCATGCTCAATAATCACATGCTCAAGTATATACCAACATTCACTCATGCTCCATTGTTAACACTTCGGCAAGTGTACCGAATCGTATCAAGTAATAATAAATGGTAAGACCAATTATCGTTTTCCAAGAGACTCAAGGCCTAAACGGTTATGTGATTTCTTGATTAAATAAGACTTGTAAACGAAATCATTGTGTTTATATTGCGAAAAAGTAAACATGAATGCAAGTGTTGATCAATTGGATTGAAAGATGAAAAAGTAATTGATGTAAAATATGGAATGATTATGTTGTTGGGGTTTCCAACTTATCCTATCCATTCTCATGTATTCAAGAATTCATCTTTCTTCATTAATGTTAATGTCACTTTCTAATTTACCTTAAACCCGATGTTTCGGTGAAGAAAGCCTAATCCTAATTACTAGTTCACAATGTCTTGTCTCCCTAGCAATTAATCATGCATTACATTTGCACAGAAGCTTAAAGGCAACCGATCCTCCTATTCCTATGTCTAGGTAATATTGCTTCTGGGAGAATTTCCCTAGTTCTAGATTTTCTCATGTGTCAATAGTGACAAAATCAATAATCATGCAATTGAATGAGTTAAACAAAGCATGCATAGAGTATAGAGGAAAAACCCTAACAATTAATGAAGTAAAGCATATATAATCAAGAATCAATTCAATACATGAGAGTTTCAAAGGATTATATCGTTTCCCCAACAACAATGGAGGTTTAGTTCACCATAGACATGGTGAAACTAGATGAAAATAATGAAAAGAATGAAAGATAGAACCCTAAAAGTTGAAGATCGGAGCTTCCGCATCAAAAATCCGCCTCCAAGGGGTGAAAGAAGTGTAATTTTGCCTCTTTCTGTCTAAAGATATCAACCCTAGATCGACTAAACCCTTATATAGTTTATTAAAAATACAGAAAATTGGCCCAGACCCAAGTTAAATGTGCTCAGCGGTAGGAATTGCACTCAGCGGTAACTGTGACACTAAGAGTGACGCTCAACGATGGCGCCTAGGTGTGAAATATTGCACTTAACAACAGACTCTAGAGCTCAGCGGTAGAAATGCCGCTCAACAGTGACTGCGGTACTTGGATTAGCCCTCAGAGATGGCTCTTAAGCGTCAGACAAAGAAGTCAATAGCAATCTTGGCGCTCAGCGGTGAAATGGCGCTAAGAAGTGGTTGCGATTCTTCTTTTGTGCAATTTTCCTTCCTTTCCCGAGTCCAACTCCTTGCTACTTCAACTTCTTTCATCCAATTCCTCTAAATTCATTTCAAAACAAGGAAAAACAAGCATAAAACCCATCCAATTCTCTTATTTCCACAACTTAAGCAAAAACATGATTTCAAGCTAGTTTCTAAATCATAAAGGGTGTTTTTTATGTCAAAATTAAGTATAAAAATAACGATTTTTCAACCTCAATAATCAATGCTCAGGTATATCCCAACATTCACTCATGCTCCATCCTCAACCATAAGTCAAATTGACCCTAAACATAATCAATATCCTCAATCTCTGATTATCATCATGTTCCACAACTCCTTAGGCTTGGTCCACGTCCTCTCTTCATCAAATTCACCATTTTTCACCATAGGGTTAATCAATTATTACTTAAGATAATTGATTATCTCAATGAAATTTACCTAGAAACATCACGTATCATCCCAGATAATCAATTATTCCCGACATCACACTCCAAAACCAACACACAAATAATCGATTATTGCCAAATTGAAACACATCTTGGACATCATTCAAGTAATCAAACATATATACATCAACCCTAGATCATGTGGAAACATACTTAACACATCACATATGCATTCAAGCATCACATACCATTGTAAACATACTCAAACATATATAATACACCACTTGAATCTTCCAGATCCAATCATTAACATGTTATACCTACCCCCAATAAACCCAATTATACTGCATATGATTATTACCACACCCTTACTGATGGAAAAGTGGCCAAAAATGATAGCAACTTAACAAAGAATAATAATGTAGCAGAAATTCAATCCCCCTTCTTGTGAAAATCTATTAGGATCACCAAACAAATAGAGCAAAAATAGAATCCAAAGCATAAAGAAACACTAAATTTTTAACGTGGAAAACCCTTCAATGCAAGGGTAAAAGTCACGAGTCATCCAAACCAAAGAAAAATTCACTGTGATCAATAATAATATGTAGAAGAGTCTCCAATAAAACATTAAATGGGGTTTTCAATAAGTCAAACTAACTAAGCGTAATGCTTACAAATGAGAACAAAGAAGATGAAAATTTCTCCAAAATAAAGCTGTTGATGCGAGACTGTTTTATCTCAAACTAGACCTTTGATTGATGATCCGAACGGTCAGAATGAAGAACAATACGTGTGAAACCTAGTGTCCAAAAATCATCCTGATACAACGGTGAATGATTTCACAACGACGATAACACCAGTGCAAGTTTTTTGTTATGCGAGAATGATTTCTTCTATTCCTTTCTCTCTTACTTGACTTTTCCCTATCTTCAAATGAGTCTGATGTGTCCTACTAACAAAATGAAGTGAAACATAAGTGTCCACATTATTTGGCCTATTCTCCACATAGGAAGAGAGTCCAATAACCCAACACTTACAACATATATTTACATGGAAACCCCCGAGCATCATAATTTTGTTATCTCTTAACACCAAACAAGTTGGGATAACCTAACAAAACATACATAATACATTCATAGGGAAAACCCATAAAATATATTACCAAAAACTTATTCCCATGCACATACAAACTCTTGCCCAATAATAGCAACAAATAATCATAATCAAAATCATATAATCACAAACAAGTATTTTCATGCAAGTAAATCAAGAATGCATAGCATACAACAAACAATGGTAAGCTTCCTTATACCTTGGTCAATACTAAGGCTTCATCTCTAAAATCACTAAGATTTTCTCTCTTATTCTCTCTTAACTACTTTTTAAAATATCATAAACCACCAAATCTTTTTAAAATACATGTAATCATTTAAAATATCTCACAATATCTAATAATGTTTTTGTCTAATAATAATAATATCTTTTTTAATCTTTAAAACCACCAAAATTATATATCCTATTTTCATTTAACTAATTTAAAATAACAACTAAATCTTTTAAAAGATTTACATAATATCATTTTATTAAATATTTAGATTATTTACTTTGCATACTTTTCCTCTCTACACTTCGTTAATTAATTTTTACATCAATTAAATAAAAGTAAAAGACCTTTTTGTCTTTAGGCAAAAATATAAAAATAAAGAAATAACATAACAATTATGTTTTAATAAAAATATACACTAAAAAACACTAATTTATAAACAAATATTCAAAATGTCAAAACTACTTTATTTTTAAAATTCGTGTTTTTTCGGAGCTTAGTATGAATTTGGTAGAAAAAAAAAGTAGTAGTCAGGATGTGTAGGTTATTTTATTGAAAAAGTTTGAGAGAGTGGGACAGAGGAATATAAAACTGCATTAATATTTCATTGATAGTGCTATTGCTTTTATAAAGCAAATAACAGAATGTAAATGGACGAAAATATTGGCATCTATAACCACTAACAAACTAGTACTCTTAGTGCCTAGAAAAAGCAAATAAATCCTACCAGTCAACATGACTTTTATTTTCCTAAAAAATAGGATAACATATTATTTTAATTTGTTAATTTCCAATAGTCATCAATCAACTCTCCTCCTTGACTTTGGAACCGCAAACTCCAAGCTTTTGTCTCAAGAACTCAAATCTAGATTTTGGAAGTGCCTTGGTTAGGATATCAGCCACTTAATTTTTTGTTTTGTAATAAACTAGTTTCACTTGTCCTTCTTTTGAACTTCTCTTAAAAAGAAAAGTTTTATCTTAAAATACTTTGTTTTGTCATGAAAAACTAGATTATTGGCAATTGAAATTACAGCTTGATTATCCACAACAATATTTGTGCTATCTTCTTGTTCTATGTGTAAATCAGTCATATTTTCCTTATCCAAATAGTTTCATTTACAGCAGCAACAACTACGTACTCTACTTCTGCTATTGATTGGGCTATAATTTCTTGCTTTTTGGAACACCATGAAAAAACTCCAGAACTAAGAGAGAAATAGTAACCAGAAGTGCTTTTCATATCATCAACACATCCTGCCCAATCACTATCTTAATAACCATCAAAACTTAAGCTCTCAACTTTGTTGAACCATATACCATAATCAATTGTGCCTTTAACATATCTAAGAATTCTTTTTGCTGCTTGAAAATGAATTTCACTAGCACAATGCATGTACCTTGATAACAAATTCACTGAATGCATGATATTTGGTCGGGTGGCAGTTCAATACATTAAGCATCCTATTAAGGATCAAAACAATTGTTCATCAACCTTTTCAGCTCCATCTTTTCTACAAAACTTTTCTTTCTGGTTCATTGGAGTTGCAGCTGACTTACACTCTTCCATGTTGAACTTCATAAGTACTTCCTTTGCATACTTTTCTTGGCACACAAATATTTCATTTTTCTTTTGTTGCACTTGTACACCAAGAAAAAATGTCATCTTTCCAAGGTTTGTCATTTCAAAGACATTTTCCATTTCCTCTTTAAACTTGCTAATCATCTCCTTACAATTTCCTATAACAAATAAGTCATCAACATACAAAGATATTATAAGTATATCTTCATTCACCTTTTTAATATATAAGGCATACTCACTTAAACTTTTCACAAAGCCAAGCTCATTAAATGTGCATCAATTCTACTATACCAAGACCTTGGTGCTTGTTTTAAACCATATAATGCCTTTTTCAATAGATAAACCTTGTCTTCTTGTCCTTGAAGAGCAAAACCTTTTGGTTGTTCCATGAAAGTTTCTTCCTCCAAATATCCATTTAAAAAGGTTGATTTTACATCCAATTGATGTATAAGCCAGCCTTTTTGTGCAACTAGTGCTAGCAAAAACCTTATTGTGTCTAGCTTGGCAGCTGGGGCAAATGTTTCAGAGAAATCTACCCCAAACATCTGAGCATAACCCTTGACAACAAGTCTTGCCTTGTACTTGTTCATAGAACCATTAGGATTGAACTTCGTTCTATAAACCCACTTTACTCCAATGGCTCTTTTATGACTAGGTATGTTGATCAACTGCCACATATGATTTTTTTCAATCATTTTGAGCTCCTCTTCCATAGCATTTATCCACATATTGTCAATCGCAACCTCTTCATATCCGCTAGGTTCCATGACCACAACATTACACCTTTGATAGATGTTAGAAAGCAATCTTGTTCCTCTGACACGTTTGTCATCCACATCTTCATTCTCCTCCTGCAATCCAAGCTCATTGTTTCCTTTCCAGCTCAAACAATCAAATTTTTCAAGGTCTTTGTTGTCTTTCCAGCTCCAACAATCAAACTCCAAGAACTACACATTCCTGCTAACAATGACTTTGTTGTTGTGTGGGAGATATATCCTGTAGGCCTTTGAAATCAAGCTATAGCATACAAAAATTCCAGGTTCTGCTTTCTTGTCCAATTTGTCTCTCTTAATATGAGGAATATAAGAGAAACACAAGCAACCAAATATCTTTAAATTAAAGAGCTCAGGTTTGTAACCGTACCATGCTTTAAAAGGCATTCCTTGTTGTAAAGCTTTTGTTGGCATTCTATTGAGTAAAAATATTGTTGTATTTACAACCTCTGCCCAGAATTTTTTAGGCAACTCTTTGTCATGAAGTAAGCACCTAGCCATCTCCATAATCGTTCAATTTTTCCTTTCTGTAGTGCCATTTTGCTGAGGTGAATAAGGGGCTGTAAGCTGGTGTTCTACACCTGTATCTTCACAAAACTTGTTAAATTTTTTGAAAGTATATTTAGTTCCATTGTCGGATCTGATCATCTGCATTTTTCACTTGCTTTTATTTCCCACCAAAGTTTTAGACTTCCAAAAAGTGTCAGCAACTTCATATGTAAACTTCATAAAATATATCCAACACATTCTTGTCATGTCATCAATGAAAATAATATAATACCTACTGCCATTCAATAATTGTGTGCTCATAGGACCTCTAACATTTGTATGTATCAATTGTAGATTTTGTATAGCCCTTCAAGTCTTGTTTTGTGAAAATGGGAGTCTTGTTTGCTTTCCATATTGACAAACACTGCATGTAGGAAATTCTTCTTCGGTAAGCCTTTGACCATGTTATTCTTCTTCATGAATATTAGAGCACTGTGGTGAAAATGGCCCAATCTTTTATGCCAAAGTATTGTACTGTTGCTGACCTCTTTGTGCACTCCAGCTTGTTCTTCACTCATGAAGTCCAAAGCAACACTTTTTTCTTTCATTCCAACTTTAAATACTTCCTTGCCTGCTGAATCTTTATTCATGCAGTTTTTGTCTTCAAACAACACCTTATAACCGTTTTCAAGCAATTGAGGAACACTCAACAAGTTTTGGTTAGTTTCTGGAACATATAAAACATCTGAAATCAGTTTCAAACCTGTTTGACCTTCAATTGCAACTGTTCCTTTTCCTTTTACTATAATATATGCTTCATTACCTACTATGACTTTAGAAAGTTCACTTTTGTCAAGTTCTTTAAAGAGTTCTCAATCATAACTCATGTGGGTTTTGTGCAACCAGTGTCTATTAGCCAACTTTCTATGGAGCTATTGGTAGCGAAGCATGTAACAACAAACAATTGTTCCTCTTGTGGTTGATCCTCAACAACCTTAACTTCTCCTTGTTGTTGATGAGACTTGCAAATCTTTTCCATGTGCCCTAGCTGTCCATACTTATGACACATTGCATCTAGTCTCCACCAGCACCTTTTTTGTGGATGATTGGTTTTCTTACAATGAAGACAAGGTGGAAAAACTTGAGTATTATTATTCTTGTTGTTGATCTTTTTTAATCTTCCAGGTCTAGTATTATTGTTCTGTGTCTTCTTGTGTTTGTTGTCATTGCTCTTGAATTTGACTTGAAAAGCACCCTCCGCAGATCCTTCTTGTCTCATAAGTCTTCTTTGCTCTTTGGACTGTAAGGCATGCAACACCTCTGTCAAAGTGATCTTAGTTAGATCCTTAGTGTTCTCCAAGGTGGCTATAAAAGCTTCATATCTTTCTGGTACTAATAAAAGAATTTTTTCAACAATTCTTGAATCAAAAAAGCAATGCCCAACAATCTTACTTTGTTGGCAATGCCAAGTAATGTATTTGAGTACTCTTTGATGGTGTCAGATTCTTTCATTCGTTGCAGCTCACATTCTCTCATTAAATTCAATACTTGCATGCTTCTAATTCTCTCATCTCCTGCATATTCTTCCATCGAAGTAATCCTAAATTTCTTTTGCTGTGTTGTGAGACATAATCCTGGTGAAAATTAGTTTTGAAACACCAGAAAATAAACATGTCTTTGCCTTTGCTTTCTTGGATTTTTTTTCTCCTTGTAGTTTTTCATCTGGACTATAGTAGGGTTGTCGGGCAGCAGAACAATATCGTAATCCTCCTCCATTGCTTCCCAAAGATCCAAAGCCTCTAAGAAGTTATGCGTTTTTATCGCCAAAGATCATAGTTATCTCCATCAAAGATAGAAGGAGCAACCTGAGAGAAACTTGTTTCTACATCCATTTTTCAGGTCCCGTAAGATGTAGTTGTAGGTTATTTTATTGAAAAAGTTTGAGAGAGTGGAACAGAGGAATATAAAACTGTATTAATATTTTATTAAGGAGTGCTATTGCTTTTATAAAGCAAATAACTGAACGTAAATGCACAAAAATATTGGCATCTATAATCACTAACAGACTAGTGCTCATAATGCCTAGAAAATAACAAATAAATCCTACTAGTTAACATGACTTTTATTTTCCTAAAAAATATCGTAACATATTATTTTAATTTGTTAATTTCCAATAGTCTTCCATCAATGGAAATAGGAAGGGAAAAGATAAATAGGGTAAACAAAAGGTGTTTAGTTTAGAAAAATATAAGATAACCGATTGCAATTTTTTTACATTGAAATATGGTTTTAAAATAACATTTGTAACATGTATGTATACTGAATGAATAAAAAATGGTTTAAACTCTTTAGTTGTCCCTATTTATGTGGGTTTTTCCCAGTTTGATCCCCGACTTATTAGAATCCCCAATTGAGTCCTTAAAAGTGCTAATTTGAGTCAAGTGAGGCCCTGTCGTTAAATTTATTTAATGGGGGTTAAGTTTTTGCATAAATGGGAGGGTGATGTGTCAATTTTTGAACACGTGGCATGGTGAGAGTTGAAACGTGGAATTTGACAACTTGTAAAGTTATAATAATATGAATTTCTGAAAAAAAATTGTAGGACTGAAACTAAAGTTTTTAGAGCCCAGAAACATTTTTTTCTCAACTTGAAAAAAAAAATCAATTATAATCTAAATGTTCTCTTCGTCCCCAATTCTTCATCTTCTCCAAACAACAATTTTTTCCTCACAACCAACTACATACACCACAAGCTTCCATCTTTCAGCAATGAACCTCACTGCATCTCTTTTGTCCTTTATCATAGAGAGAAAATATGGATTTTTTTGACCTTGTGTATTTCCTCTGTTCTTGCCCAGAACCAAAACCTTGGATCTCTCCTCAACAGATAAAACCCATTTAGAATCACGTCTCAACATGTCAAAAAGCAATTGAAAAGCAATAGGATTGTCACCAAAATGGAGAGAATTCTGATTTGGAGCAATTATCTCAAAGGCATCTGCAAGTACCCGTTTACATTCTAACTTAGCAAAGTCATCATTACACATAAGTTTTCTTTGTCCAAGAGGAACTTTCTTGCCATTTGCAGCAACAAGTTGAAGCAACACAGACAACTTTTGGATAATGGAAGCTTCGTGTACAACATCGACATTATAATTAGCAAAGCTTCTGAAAAGAGATTTAGGATTCAATAAAACTGAATTTGGGATTCAATTTGGGATTAAAAATCTGAGAGGAATTTGGGATTTAAAGTATTGGGATTCAATTTGGAAGATGAGCGAAGTTGCAATTTAGGGTTTCTGGTGCAATGAGATTTGGGGCTTTCTGTGTTTCAAGTTTTGCAGGTTGCGAGGAAGTGTTTCGCAATAAAGGATATGAAGCGAGGAATTTCTTTTCACGGTGATGCTCATGGTGACACTGTGATTTTGGAGATTTTGCACTACAAGTTTCGAGATTTCACGATGGCTCTGACGAAACTCGCGATGGCTTCTTCTTATAGTGGCGTGAGGGTTTGTGTTGGTGGGGGGAGGGGGGAAGGGGGGGACGAGCATCGCTGACACTACGAAGGAGGTGATGGAACATATGATGAACTCTAGTGACTATATGAAAAATTGGAAAAAACAATCAAACAGGTTCACAAGCACATTACTCTGACATCAACATGTCACGTTTCAGAAAAGTACACATCAACCTCCCACCTGTACAAAAACTTAACACTGTTAACTAAATTTAACGGCAAGAATTCAATTAACTCAAATTAAAACTTTTAAGGACTCAATTAGTGATTCTAATAAGATGGAAATCAAATTGGAAAAAACCCACGGACAACTAAAAAGTTTAAACCATACAAAATCTGTGTACTTTGGAAAATCGTCGAATCTTCTCCAGGTACTTGTTATTGGTCATTTCTTCTGGTTTACAGTAATAAAAGAACAATCCGGTATCACCAACGGGAGAGCGATTTTAACCTGTTTGGCATAGAAAATTTTCAACGTTGGATCTCCCAACCTTTTGTCTCACTATTTCGTCCCAACAAAATCCACGCATCATAATTTACTTCTAAACAAAGTGCCAAATGCTTTCCAAATGGCGGAACATTAGTTTTTTCCTTAGTTTGACCTGGGACATGGTTCCTCGTCATGCAAATATCTGTTTGGTCATCATTTTGCATGACCTTGATGGTGATTAGGGTGATTCCTGGGATCCGTGCTGCTCGAGTAAACGGTCAAAATATGACTATGCAATTACTCAACATAAACGCTAGTGTCATTTTTTCAAATAATAATTAAACTGCATAATAAACGATTGAGTCAATGTTGTGTAAAAGTTATACTTGCTTGAACCATTATGTTACTTGTACAACATTATCGTTGTTTTCGGTGTTTTACACGCCACTGAGCTCTTACGTGTGGCTTAAGTGTGCATAGTGCTTTCTCTCCCTGGGTTGAGAGGGACGTGTACAGAGATAAAAAAGGAAGCTTTAAAATGAAACTTATTTTCGAGTTACTTTGCTCAGACGCAAGGAAGCGTTATAATAGTAAGGCTCTGCCAACCTTGGTTCACACTAAATTCTTTTCCTGTTTTTAATGATCTTCACGTGTGTATGTACGTATGTTCTGCCCCTTAACTTTTACTTTGTGAACTTTTTGCGAACAAATTGATGCTTACGTAGTCGAGCAACGTTGAATATATCCTATGGTAGTCGAACCTCAGGATGGTTGCAGTCAAATTGAGGGTTTGCTCCTTCTAAACTTTGGTCTGTGGTTCATCTTACCTTAACTTGCGTATTTGTATACACTGAGTGTTTAAAGGAGGCGTTTGGACCATTTCACCAGGAGGTTGTTTGAACGAAAATTATATGTTCAACAGGTGAATATAATAACCCGCCGAATGAATGTTTGAATCTAATTGTGATAACGACATTTGTATAATAATTAAAAGGAAGAAAAAAATTTGCTAGATCAGGAAGATGCTGCCATTCTAGTAAGAAATTCAAGGCTAAACCATTAAACTGCTGGATGGAACAAAATGTCAAAGCACTTTTCTCCCGCAATGTTATTAACATGTAATGTCAGAAGACTAGTTAGTTTTTAACTTCATATAGATTCCACCTTATATTATGCCTGAAATATTATTCTTTATTCCTTTTGCATTAAGACATCAATCACTTTAAAGCCTTTGTTTTGGTGGTACAGAAAATTAAATAAACGACTCTTTGCAAAATCACGAATTAAAATGGAAAACTTGATAAAATAAAGAATTAAAATGACAGGTATATTTTCGACATTAGTCGGGGAATTTAATAAAATGACATGTATTATACAGAAATCTTAAAATTGTGTTAAGTTTTTCCTTTGTTCACTTAAATGATTTGAATGCATTTAATAAAAAATATTGAATAGATTTAAAGAATTTGAAAGTAAAATTTTAAGATAAAATTTTTATTGTTTTCTAGTACATTTTGAAATAAGTAAAAATAGATTTGAAACTAAATTTTTTAGTCTATCAAATTAATTAAATCCTTACCTAATTTTTATAAACTTTACTCCAATTCATTTTTATTTATCTCTAAATTTATTTAAATATACAATAAAAATATTTACCTTCAAATTCTCTCAAATTCATTCCATCACTCTTCTTAAATCATTCAAGATATTCCATCACTTTTCTTAAATCCATTCAAGATTGAAGCCATTCAAGATTGAAGCTGTTAAACTTTGCCGAAGTCTTGTTCAAACATGGCGATTTATTTTCCTCCATAGACATCGTCAGCCAAAATAATGAATCAGAACGGGATCGACAATGCAATTACAGACAAAAGAGATGGAGCTATAATGGCTGAAAAAAAAATTCATGAAGAAGTATGATGAAAGATAAATGCAGACAGACTTAAAAGATAAACAAAAGGAATCATCCAGAGGAAGAAGAGCTAGGAGCAGATGCTGACCAAGGTGGTATCTGGGTAGAATAAAAAGAAGAAAGTGAAGTGTCCTGCGAAGAAGTTACAAAGGCAGAAGAAGACGAGGAGGAAGAAGAGTGAAGATGAGAAGCCATGGAAGACGTGACTAGCGTCCCATCATCATAGAGGTTGGTGGGGAAGCCCGAGAGCTGAAAATACTCGTAAACGTTGGTGGCACCTTGAGAAGGGAGAAAAGATGGAGTATGCACAGCTGGATCCGTCGACGTTGAAATGGACACGAGAGAAGTGGAAGAATTCGAAACACTAAACTGAGGTTGCCGGAGAGTGACATTCTCAGGGAAGTTCAGTTTCGCTTTGTTTCCTCTAAATCGAAGAGCAGCTTCATCGTATGCTCTGGCAGCTGCCTCCGCGGTGTCAAACGTCCCCAACCACACCCTCGCCGCCTTGAACGGATCTCTTATCTCCGCCGCCCATTTCCCCCACGGCCTCTGCCTCACTCCTCTGTATTTTCTCCTCTCCTCATCCCCTCTAACGTTCTCCGTCGTCTTGTATTCGTACACAGCATTTCCCATTTCCCTTGTTATTCTGCTTCTCGAATTGTTTGAAAATTCTCCACCTGTATTCCCATGTATCTCGTTAGGTGGTAACCAAAAACAAAATAACACACATTACACTGCAATCTTGAAGGTTCACTACTGTTCTATTCCATGTTACAATATAAAATTAAAGAAGATATTTTTAACTAGTACACCCTAATTCCTTAAAACATTCCAAACACGAGCCCAGCAACGATTGAAGAAAATTGAAGAAAGTAGCATAGATGGTAAAGATTTGAACATGTTGCTTACTTCTTGGCATAGAAGAGGTTTGCGAGAAGCACGGTGCGTCTTGTTCCCTTGCTCTCTTGTGAGAAGAGGTTCCAAGAACATAGTTAGATGAAGAAGATAAAGAGGGTGTTATAGAAGCAGAAGAAGGCACGTGTGGTGTAACAGCATGATTATCATGGAGAAACGCAGAATCAGTGGATGTTGGAACCTCTCCGGTGACAACGTGGGTCAAAGCTGAGACCATAGCAGACATCTCTTTCTCCCTATTCATACCCGGAAACAGCCTTGACAATGCATGCGTGTTCATCATCCCTCCCTCGTTCTTGTCAACCTCGTTTTTCTCTCTTGGATTCGCCACCTTAAATAAACAAAATCAGAGACACTTGGACTAGCTTTTGTGCATGCAGAAACACCTTTCGATCCCACAACCCCGTGCGTTGTTTCTTATATATACGAAACGATGGAAAGGTCCAAAGGGTTCGCAGGCGCCGCCATACGAGAGTCAGTCGGTGGTGATTTATTGAACACCTCACACCTATACAACTTCCCTCCTTATTTACCAACTAAATCTAATAAGATAAGAATTCTTATTTATTACATTAAATATAAAGCGGTTTGAATAATTCCTTCTATTTTTCTCTATCTGCTAATATTTTTTTGCCCCATAGTTAAGGTGCACAAATTAATTAATTAAAAAATTAAGAACAGATTATATTTTATATTTTAATAACTACCATTAAAAAAAATGTAAAATGTGAAAGCATAAAGTTGCCGGCGCAAGTTTTGTGTGTGGAGAGGAACCTCCACCGGCAGTTCCTGCTAGTCGGCAAAAAGTGAAGAAAAAGTAACACTTGTATCAGCCGACATTACAAATAAATATAGTAAGTGTAAGACAAATTTTGTACTATTTGAATTTTTTTTCTCCTAAACTCTTTCATTTTAATCCAAAATATCAAGTCAGCGAAGAAAATTACAAAATTACTTGATATTTTTAAACATATAAAGAGCTTATATTTTGTTTCGTGTGAGGTTTTAATAAACGTACCTTTTTTTTTCATGTTATATATACACCAAAAGGGATATATATCAAATAGCTAAATTTAGTAATCGGCATGACCCATCAAGGTACCATGTTTGGTAATGCACTAAAGTTTTATCAATTTGTCTCCAAAATCCTCTTTTTATGTCCATCCATTCCTAAAAGGATATCTTCTGGACTAGGATGAATCCAAAGGTGCCAAATTAACATACAGACCCACCAAGTGGGGTATTTTTAGCTTTTTTATTTTTTATTTTTATTTTCTAAAACGACGTCACTCAAAAGCTAAGCAATATTTTGGAAGAACCTCATGCAAGTAGATCAATAAATGCATGTATGCAACACTTGTTACGTTCACATTCCTGTTGAAAATGTTCACATCACTTAAATATGAACAAACCCTTATGCAGAATTTAGTGGGGGAGACAGGAGATGGGTGAAAGTGTGTCTCGACGTGTAAAGTTGCGGGTTTCAAAATGAAAATATTCACTTTATTCATTCTATAAAAATATTTTCTCTATCGCTTTTTTTTGTGTGTGTTTAACCTCTTGTTTATGAGAATGTATTATGCGGTATTTTTACTTTTTATACAAAGTATACAAATGTGTATTGGTATAAACATTGAGTACTTTTTCATACACACAAACGTTGATAAATGCTAAATAGTATAACGTGTTCAGTACATTTTACCATTTCTCATTTTATCAGACAATATTTTTTATTAAAGATTTTGCTTGATATAAACACTATTTTGAATAATAACATTTATTTAAGCTTAGGGTCATATAAGAGATAGACTTTTATTTTCATAAGAAACTAGCTTTACTTAGGGTCTATTGAGAAATTTCAATGTGAGACACCTGTTTTTATAGACGTTGTTTATGATTTTCTAATCCATTTAAACGGTTTGATCCAAAAAACTTTACTTCAACTCTTTGGTTTCAGAGGTTATAATATACTTCTTTACTAGACGCTACTTAATTCAAACAGTTTTTCTTACATAATAACATTTTGTTTTATACTAATTGTTAAACTTCAAAATTAGGGTAGCTTAGACAATATACTCTCTAAATAGTTTTTGTCTTAAAAGCTTTATTAAAAAACTTTTAATAAAACTAAGTAATCCTTCATATATGTTATATTTTAAAATTTTATATTAATTAACAATCCATATATATATATATATATATATATATATATATATATATATATATATATATATATATATATATATATATATATATATATATATATATATATATTTCGGTTATGGGGCTGAGTCACCAAACTCCTTCACAATTTGCCTTCTTGTCGTCCGGTCTCGCTCTAAGCTCCGTTGTCTCACTCTTCTGTCCGGGAGGGAACCTATAAAAAATCCTCCAATGCCAAAGTCAGTACACGAACCATTCGGCAATTCAATAGAACAATAATAAATGTGTAGTAAATGCAACTCATCTACCACTTACCTTTGACTCGTATTTATAGTTTTCGCCATGGGCTTGGGATTAGTGAAAATTTAATCACGGCCCAATTATAGCCCAATGGTTCTAATCACTATTTACCTTAATCATGGTCTTAATGACCCAGTTCACCTATCGGTCGATCTTGTACGATCGTCCGGTTTGGTCAATTCAACGTTGCTCTTTTTGGACCACCCAGTCCTTATAGTACATGGTTATTACTCACTCGAGTGAAAGGATGAATGATCGAGTAAAACAACATGTAGTGAGTGTTCATGCAAGTTGTCTAGCAATGCTATGGGAGGACCAAAATCGACGGAAAAAGGAATTTGAGTGCAGTGAGCGAGAGACAGAGAGCGCAGTAAAAAGATTGAAGAAATGCCGAAGGTTAAGTTGATGCCGAAGGTACTCTCTGGACCACCCGATCCGTATGGTACACAAGCCTCCCAAACCTTAGTGCACGTAATGAATGTTGGGTTTAAGGCCGACTGATATCTTGGTTATGGGTGTGTGGGCTCATGTTGTCGATCGTCCGTCCTCGACGTTGGTTGGGCTGGAGGGCGTGCAACTCGGCTACTAGCCTGATGATGGACAAATTTATGATCACCAAAATATGATGTCACAAACTTGTTTTACAATCGGCAAGTATGACCGAATCGTTTCAAGTAATAAACTCGATAAGACCAAATATCGTTCTCCCAAAGGACTCACGGCCTAGTTTAGTTATGTGATTCGTTGATTAGCTAAGACTTAAGAACAAAATAATTGGATTATACTATGCAAAAGACGAAAATAAACATGTATGCATGAGGTTTTGATCAATGGCAAAACAAAATACAAACACTTTCAATGAAATATATGGATGAATATGTTATTGGGGGTCAATTTCATCTTATCTACTCTCATATATTTTAGGAATTCAACATTCAATTCATCATTGTTAATGCCACTCTCTAAATTACCTTGTCAAGAAGGCCTATCCCTAATTACGAGTTCATACAATTCCTAGCCTTCCTAATAATTAGTTCTTTTAGCACAGGAGCTTAACGACAACCAATATACTATTGGAAGTAATTCCCCGGATCTAGACTTCCCCGTACGTTCCCGTATCAACAAAACCAATAATCATGCATTGAATAAGTTAAACAAAGCAAGCATTGAGCAAAGAGGAAAAACCCTAACTAATGATGAAAGAAAGCATAGTTCTTAGATTAAGATGCAAGCACAAATTCCATATATGAGAGCTTCAAAAGATTACATTGATTCCCCAACAAACATACAAGGTTTAGTTCACCATATTCATGGTGAACCTAGATGAACAATAATGAAAGAATGAAGGATAAAACCCTAGAAAGGTGAAGAGGTAGCCTGAGTGATGAATCATTATTTTCTTCACTTCACTTAGCTTATTGTACTAGATTTAATTAGGGAATTGTGCTTAATTGTCCAGTATTTTCCCGTTTTTATTGATTGTGCTTAATTTGATCAGAAATTCTTATTTTAATTAATTTAAATTATCTGAGATTAATTATTTGCATTATTAATTGTAGGAAAATTTTGGATAGTAATTTGGGATTCAAAGAAGAATGACACATCAATTATATTTAAGCTACATAGAAAAGCTCTGCAAAGTTGTTTCTTTTGTTGAGGTTGTACACGCATATAGGCTTGATTGTAAAAGCTTCTCTTCAAATTAAGAAGTGGAGCATGGGAACAAAAGGATTACGTGGAGGCTTTATTTTGGAAAGAAAGTGATTGATTGCTAAAGGACACCGCAGCACACAATTGAAGAAACAACATAAGAATTTTATTGAGGTGGTATTATGAAGGAAAACACTCACGGCCCCACCATAAGAAAAATGCAGCAGCTGCCAAGGCATCTTTCATTTAAACAAATGTGTAAAAGTGGGACGGTTTGGAGGAGATAAGGCTGCATGGAATATCAATTTAAAATTGATGTGCATTTGATTGAGAAAGATCACGTGAAAATGGGGAGCACTTGCACACACCACACGGCCTAGCTAAATTTTAATAAAGAATATTCTTTCTCTTTTAAGAAGTGGGAGACATCATGTCCCACATGCACATTAAGGCGTGGAGAGGGAAAGAGTTGTTGGCAGCATTCCATAAGAAGCTCCGTAGGGTGGTGCGAATAAAATAAAAAGAACACGAGAAAAACAGTGCCACATTCGCATTCTTCATCATTCTTATTGTCCTTTGCTTGGTGCAGAAACCATTCTTACATTTTCTACGGTTTGGCTTGAACAAAATGGTGAGTAATGTCCAGCAAGGCTACTAATGAGAGCACACGGTCTTCATGCATCCAGCAAGCTCCTGGTCCAGAGAAGAAGAGAAGCACCAGCAGCAATCCAGCCACGTATAGATGTTCACAGCCTTGGTCTTGGAAGAAGAACAACCTGCAGCTTGGTCCAGTAGAAGCAGTTCTCGGTCCTTCAATGCATCCAGCAGCTGGCAACAGAGAAGCTCACGGCCTGCACATCATGCATCCAGCACCGGCCACCACACTTGGGACGTTCCAGCAAGCAACATCTTCACGCTCAAAGCAATCCAGCAGCCACATTCGCGGCTGTTCTTGGAAGCCAAAAATGGACAGCAGTAGTTGTTGAAGAAAGAGCAGCACATCACCGTCCACCAACACAGCAAAGACAACTTGGTTGGAGACAAAGCAGCAGCAAGAGAGGTGATGAGATTGGAGAAGGAGGCAGCTGGTTGTTACTGGACGTATAGAGGGTTGTGACGGCCTAGAGTTGGTGCAGCCACCACCTTGGTTGAAGCACCGTGATGCATATAAGGAGGTCTTCAAGGTTGCTGCCATGAGTTGGAGAGGAAGAAGAAGTGAAGCACCTGAAGTCTCCAAGTTGTTGCTACCATAAATTGAAGAAGTCAGCAAGCTAGGGAACAAAAACAAAACGTAAAAGGAATTCACGGGTGCCAGAGAAAAAAAAAGACAAAACAATTAAGCTGAAATGAAATTAAGAGGTCACGGGAGACAGCAGCAGTAACAGCAAAATTCTGAGCTTTGGCTATAAATTGGAGCAGCAGCAGAGAAGCAAATCATCAGATTTTAGCATTAGATTTTAGGATTGCATTAGTGTAGTGTAGAAGTCACGGCCCTGGAAGAGGCTCTCGCCTCTTCCTCCTTCCTTTCCTTTTCCAGTTCCATTTTCAAACAGTGCAACAGTGATTTATTTTCTGAAGAGTGTAGTGTGTTACTGTAATTTTTATTTTTACTGTCCAGAATTTTAATTTAAGTGTTCAATTTGTGATGAATTCCATTTTCAGTTAAATGTTTTTATCTGTTAAATTTATCGTTCAGTATTTTCTGTACTGTTAAATTCAGTCATTGCTTTTTACCGTTCAGTTTATTTTCAACATCTTTTTTACGGTTTATTTTCTATCAACGTATTTTCACTGATGTTTTTATTTATGCGTTTAATTTTACCGTTCAGTTTTTTTTTTTTTACCATCTTTTACCGTTTAGTTTTTACCGTGGTTAAATTTTATTTCAGTGTTTTAAATTTAGTAGTGTTTAATTTCCAGTGCAGTTTAATTTATTTTACCAAATCAAAACATTCACAAACCCCCCCCCCCCCACTTCGTGTTTAATCTGAGACTGAACCACATAAATTGGTCCTTGAGAGACGACCTAGGAGTCACTTCCTAGTTATACTGCATTAATTTCTGCAAACAACTTTTGTGAGCGGTGCGACCCGTTCATCAAATTTTGGCGCCGTTGCCGGGGACCAATCAATGGAGGTTTGGTTTTAGATTTTTGTTGTGTAAATTTTTGTTCTGTTAATATGTGTATTTTGTGTGTTTTGTGTTTTGTATTTTTGTAGGCGACAACGACACCTTCAGCAAATTTTGGCGGCGTTGTCACTTCAGTTCCAGGTTCTTGTTTTAGATTTTTGTTGTGTTTTTCGATTATGTTGTGTTAATGTATGTTTTGTCTTTTATATTTTATTGTGATGTGTTCTGTATTTAGTTGCTATATTTAAAAAAAAAAAATATTTTACTGTTGATGTTCTGTCTTGTTTATGCCTGTAGCATGTTTAATTGTGTTGTGTTTTATCTTGTGTTGTGATGTTCTATTTGTTTTGTATGCGTGTCATATGTATTTTGTCTGTTAATTAAAAAAATTTAAAAAAATAAAAAAAAAATTTATGTGTTGTTTTGTGTGTTCCTGTAGCATGTATAAATGTGTTGTGAATTATCTGTTTAGTAATTTTTAGTATTTACTTTTTATTTGTTTTATTTTTATTTTTCGATGTCTACCTATTTTAATGTTGTGAATAATGCTTATTCTGCCAATGTCTGTGATTATGATTCTTATTCTGCATATTACTTTGATTTTAAATCTGCTGATTTTTATGATGAGAACAATATGTTCCATCATCCAATTTCTGAGAGCTCTCTTTGGGAGCCAGTTCCACAATATGAGAGTCAGCAGTATGATTCTCCTATTCAATTAACTCCTCAGCCTTCTACTTCTGAACCTACTTTAAAGGAGTTACTAGAGCAGATGACAATGCAGAACATTCAGTTTCAGAAAGGGAACATGCAGTTCAAGCAAGAGAGCATGGAGTTCCAGCAGGAAACTCAAGCGGCAATTCAGAATCTGAGTGATCAGATCAGGCAGATGGCCACTCTTGCACCTGAGGAGACTGATGAAAATTTTGGGGACCCGGCAGAAGTAAGCAGTAATCCTGAACCAGGTAGACCACCTTCATCCTCCACTACTTTACAAATCTTCAAGGAAGTGGAGGTAAGCATACCACAATTTGATTATTCTGTTGATTGTGATGATGATCGGTATGCTAATGATTATATTGTTGCTGAGTCTGATTTTAATTTTTCCTCTGTGCATGATGAGAATCGCTTTTTACTATCACATTCAAATGTTTATTCTCCATGCACTGAACATGAATATGAGTCTGTGGTTGATAATGCATGTAATTTTAAAATTGATTCATGTTCTGAGGATGTATCTGAGGTTCAGCTTGTTACACTAGATTTGGGTGTTTTACCTCTGCATGAAATTTCGGTGGAACCATTTTGCACTAACCCTATTGCAGGAGGTACAAATGAATTTGACCAATATGCACCCACAGTGGAAAACATAGGTGCTAACACTGACAAATCAAAGTTCGGAAGGCACCTGCTGTACCCGCTCATCAACAATTGCTGCTTAGATCCGGTAGTGGAAGATATTTCCCTACTTGATCAGATTTGGAGGATGAAGCAGTTCGTCCTCAACACTTTCATGCTGGATCCTGAAGAAGGGAACATCTCCCTACAAGTCCAAAATTGGCAACTGCCACCATGACCAGGGAAGTTTTCTTTTTCTTTCTTCCCGTTTTCATATTTTTAATGCACTTGTCCTTTATCTGTTTAGTGTTTTAATTGATGATCTTATGCTTAGAAAACATTTAGGACAGTGTAGTTTAAGTGTGGTCTCGGGAAGTTTCTGATTTTTGTTTTTCTTTTAAGTTTGTTTTTCCTTTTCTTTTTAGTTTTCGAATTATTATTTGTAAAAATAAAAAAAATAAAAAAAAAAAAAATTAAAAACATAAAAAAAAAAAAACAATTTGTGATAAAATTTTTTGTTTAAAGCGTGCCAAATCTGTATTATGATATGTATATATTTTTTTTCTTCCTTTTTTCTTAGTTTTCACATTGTTATCCTTAAAAAAAAAAAAAAAAAAAAATTTCAAAAATTCAAAAAATTGTTTTGCGTATTCTTTGATTTTATTTCGACCCTCAGTATCTTATTATTTCATATCAATAAACATTTCATTTCAGATCTCATTTTTTTCCCTTATTTTTCTTCACTGTAAAATAATTTCTTAGTTGTTTCATCAGATCTTTGATTGAAAATTTTGTTTAGACTAAGAGAGATTTCATTCATCAATGCAAAAAAATTACAGTAATGGAAAAATGGAAATTTATCAGATCTGAAAATAAAATTGCAGTAGATATATATATAAATAAAAGATGTTCGGGGGGTCGATCTTTAGTGATCGTTAATATTACAGACCATAATAAAAAAAAAAAAAAAAAAAACAACATAAAAAAATTAAAAACAAGTGTTCATATTACAGCCCATATTCTGGCCACACTCGGCCAGTAAAAACATAATTATAAAAAAAAAAAAAAAAAAAGCAAACATAAAAATTTAAAACTGAAAGAACTCTCGAGCTGGTTGTGGTGGTCTAAGGGAGAGCTCCGTTGAGGGAGCTCTGGTTCGGAATGCGAGCGGAGGCTTTGGTGGAGGAATTTCTCGTTCATTTCTGTCGTCATCGATGATGATCGGAACTGGAAACAAATTCAGCAGCCTCGGTGCCCTCATTATCACCCAGTTTTTTTCTTTCAAACAAAAAAATAAAAAATAAAAAAATAAAAAACATGTGTTAATAATAGAAGAGGAAGTGAAAAAAAATTTCAATGATGGTATGATGAGAGTTCTTACCGTACATGTACAGCGGCAGTTGTGAAAAGAGAGTGCCAGTGGGGTCTATCTCCGCTTGCCAGTGCTTGACCCGATTGCCGTGGTTGTTGAACCAGCAGTGTACGTTGTATTCAGTGGCTTCGCCGAAAGCCCTTAGTCGAGACGCGATCTCGACGACTTGCGCTCGGCTTGGGTGTGTGACCCCATAGTTGAATATTTTGGTCATCATCGTGATCTGATCGTCGGTTGGACGCCACCGTTGACTGGTATATCTCTCTGATTCCGTTTCACTCATCCTTCCTCTCGTAATATACAAATACATAAATAAAAAAATAAATATAAAAATAAAAAGAACAAAAACATAAAAAAAGAAAAAAATAAACATAAAAAAAATAATAAAAAGAACTAAAAAAAAAAGAGAAGCATAAAAAAATTTTAGTCTTAATTCAGTGTTTTCTTTATTTGTTCTTATTTCCTTTTAGATTTATTTTGTCCAGTCATGCTTTGATGTTTCAGTTTTTGGTCTCAGATCTGTTTCACGGTCCTTGCAAAAGGGTCCTAAATGGATCTACGTCCAGTGTCCTTGTCCATATTGTTCTTGTATATTCAGTTTCTGTGTTTTAGTTTTAAGTGGGGTACGTGGCGTTGTTCTACCCGATTGTCTCTGCCATACCTTCAAACGAAGGGAGATTAACGTCTGGTTTCCAGCCGATATACCCCTTAAGTTTTAAGACAGTTGTGTTTTATGTGTTTTAAGTGTTTAGCAGGTGAAAGAAAGCAGAATAAGAAAAAGAAAAAAAAAAATGAAAGATCTGGAAAGCAGGAAAAGGAGAAACAGGAAAGCAGGAAAAGGTAAAGCTTAAGAGCAGAAAGCTTAAACGGCAGAAAGAAGGAGATCAAAGGTGTAGAGGACTTACCCGGAGTAGTAGGGCTTACAAAAGCTTGACGCAGATCTTAGATGCTCCGAAGGCACACAGGCAGAGGCTCCTCACAGATCTCACTCAGACTCTTCAGAAGACGCAGGGACAGGGGCTCTGCGCAGATCTCAGACCTTCAGCAGACGCGGGGTGGAGAGGCTTCCTCGCAGATCCAGACGCAGAGAGAGAAGAGAGCAGAGAGAGTTGAGAGAGCAGAGAGAGTTGAGAGAGCAGAGAAGTAGAGAGAGAATGAGCGTTCAGAAATGTTGCTCAACGCGGAGGAGCGGATCATTTGTAGCCAAAGCTCTGCCACTGTAGCAACAGTTCCGGTCTTTGCCACCGAGACTGTTGTCACAGTACAGGTCATCCTTTTCAAAAAAAAAAAATAAAAATAAAATAAAATAAAATAAAATGAAAAAAAATTATTAGCATCTACTGATGGATGCTAGGTGTTTTAGACATCTGCTGATGGATGTCCCTGATAACATCTGCTGATGGATGTTACTGAAAATTTCTTCCCATTTTTCTACTTTTGTTGCACTTGTCTATATTATTTGACTGCTCTGAAATTGATCATCTGATGATTGTAACACACTGAGGACATTGTGTGATTTAAGTGTGGTCTACTGGAAAAAAATTCTGATTTTTCTGTTAGATTGTATTTTGTGTGTTAAATTTTTTGTTTTTGAGTGTTAAATTTTTTTCTCTTTTAAGTTATTTTTATCAAGTTTTGTGTGCAATAAATTTTACATTTTTCTCTTGATTTCTGGATGATGTCTAAGTTGTAGATTTTTCCTTCACTTACTTAATACTTATAGTTTGTAATCCTTGCTTTTCTCTGCCTGGAAAGATGATTATACGTTTGAGAGGTTGATTTGATTGTGACAAATACCCTGTGTGAGATTTGAGCCACTTTATTTTCTTTCTTGTGTGATATGTATTTTGATTGCTTGCACATATGCTTTGGCTTGATTCTTTTTGATATACCTTATTTATATGCATGTTTAGAAATGATAAAGGCATTTTTGTTCTTGAGCCTCTTTAGCCAAATAAGCCTACCTTGTTATTATCCTTTGATACCCCTTTTGAGCCTATACTGTATCCATTTCTTTGTGTTGAAGCTCATATACTGATCCTAAGTGAAAAACCATGATTACCTTAACCTCAGGAAAGTCTGGAGCTACAGAAGTATTTTGTGAATAAGTGTGGTCTCCTTGGGAATTCTGATGAATTGGCTAGTTGGTTCCTCATCATGTTTTGAAATGATAATTTATATCCTGTTGTGTGATAAAAAAAAAAATAAAAAAAAAAAAAATGATGAGAAAAAAAGAGAAAAATTGAAAAATAATTTTTGTGAATAATGGAGTCGAGAAGAGGATTGAATTAGAGGTTTGGGTGAGATTTCACTGTGTTTACATTTTTTCCTAGTGCACCTCTATTTCTTCTGAGTTATAGCTACTTATCCAAATTTATCCTCCCCTGTCCTTGGCCCCATTACAACCCAGTAAAGACCTTTTGATCTGAAGATGCATATGTTTTAAGTATTGATAATTAGAAACTTGCCAAGTCTACTTGTGTTTGTTTTCTTGAGTACATTGAGTTGAAATTATTTACCCTAAACACTTGAGAGAAACACTGTGAGTGCATCTGTAAGGTTTTGTTATTTTTAAATCACCTCTTGAGCATATTAATTATTTTGTCATGTATTGAATTGCTTGGATGATTTCTATAAGTATCTGCTTTATTTCATTGTGTGTTGGATAACTTCTACTTCTCTCATCTGTCCAGAATTCTTGAGAACTCTACAAATTCTTTTTATTTTTCTTGTGAGTCTTTATTTTCTGTCTGCTGAGTTGTGTCACTTCCCTAAATGATCTGTGAACTATTCCCTGATTTGAGTCTTAATTTTGCCCAGGAGTGCAAAAGACTAAGTGTGGTCTATTTTGATGAATCATTATTTTCTTCACTTCACTTAGCTTATTGTACTAGATTTAATTAGGGAATTGTGCTTAATTGTCCAGTATTTTCCCGTTTTTATTGATTGTGCTTAATTTGATCAGAAATTCTTATTTTAATTAATTTAAATTATCTGAGATTAATTATTTGCATTATTAATTGTAGGAAAATTTTGGATAGTAATTTGGGATTCAAAGAAGAATGACACATCAATTATATTTAAGCTACATAGAAAAGCTCTGCAAAGTTGTTTCTTTTGTTGAGGTTGTACACGCATATAGGCTTGATTGTAAAAGCTTCTCTTCAAATTAAGAAGTGGAGCATGGGAACAAAAGGATTACGTGGAGGCTTTATTTTGGAAAGAAAGTGATTGATTGCTAAAGGACACCGCAGCACACAATTGAAGAAACAACATAAGAATTTTATTGAGGTGGTATTATGAAGGAAAACACTCACGGCCCCACCATAAGAAAAATGCAGCAGCTGCCAAGGCATCTTTCATTTAAACAAATGTGTAAAAGTGGGACGGTTTGGAGGAGATAAGGCTGCATGGAATATCAATTTAAAATTGATGTGCATTTGATTGAGAAAGATCACGTGAAAATGGGGAGCACTTGCACACACCACACGGCCTAGCTAAATTTTAATAAAGAATATTCTTTCTCTTTTAAGAAGTGGGAGACATCATGTCCCACATGCACATTAAGGCGTGGAGAGGGAAAGAGTTGTTGGCAGCATTCCATAAGAAGCTCCGTAGGGTGGTGCGAATAAAATAAAAAGAACACGAGAAAAACAGTGCCACATTCGCATTCTTCATCATTCTTATTGTCCTTTGCTTGGTGCAGAAACCATTCTTACATTTTCTACGGTTTGGCTTGAACAAAATGGTGAGTAATGTCCAGCAAGGCTACTAATGAGAGCACACGGTCTTCATGCATCCAGCAAGCTCCTGGTCCAGAGAAGAAGAGAAGCACCAGCAGCAATCCAGCCACGTATAGATGTTCACAGCCTTGGTCTTGGAAGAAGAACAACCTGCAGCTTGGTCCAGTAGAAGCAGTTCTCGGTCCTTCAATGCATCCAGCAGCTGGCAACAGAGAAGCTCACGGCCTGCACATCATGCATCCAGCACCGGCCACCACACTTGGGACGTTCCAGCAAGCAACATCTTCACGCTCAAAGCAATCCAGCAGCCACATTCGCGGCTGTTCTTGGAAGCCAAAAATGGACAGCAGTAGTTGTTGAAGAAAGAGCAGCACATCACCGTCCACCAACACAGCAAAGACAACTTGGTTGGAGACAAAGCAGCAGCAAGAGAGGTGATGAGATTGGAGAAGGAGGCAGCTGGTTGTTACTGGACGTATAGAGGGTTGTGACGGCCTAGAGTTGGTGCAGCCACCACCTTGGTTGAAGCACCGTGATGCATATAAGGAGGTCTTCAAGGTTGCTGCCATGAGTTGGAGAGGAAGAAGAAGTGAAGCACCTGAAGTCTCCAAGTTGTTGCTACCATAAATTGAAGAAGTCAGCAAGCTAGGGAACAAAAACAAAACGTAAAAGGAATTCACGGGTGCCAGAGAAAAAAAAAGACAAAACAATTAAGCTGAAATGAAATTAAGAGGTCACGGGAGACAGCAGCAGTAACAGCAAAATTCTGAGCTTTGGCTATAAATTGGAGCAGCAGCAGAGAAGCAAATCATCAGATTTTAGCATTAGATTTTAGGATTGCATTAGTGTAGTGTAGAAGTCACGGCCCTGGAAGAGGCTCTCGCCTCTTCCTCCTTCCTTTCCTTTTCCAGTTCCATTTTCAAACAGTGCAACAGTGATTTATTTTCTGAAGAGTGTAGTGTGTTACTGTAATTTTTATTTTTACTGTCCAGAATTTTAATTTAAGTGTTCAATTTGTGATGAATTCCATTTTCAGTTAAATGTTTTTATCTGTTAAATTTATCGTTCAGTATTTTCTGTACTGTTAAATTCAGTCATTGCTTTTTACCGTTCAGTTTATTTTCAACATCTTTTTTACGGTTTATTTTCTATCAACGTATTTTCACTGATGTTTTTATTTATGCGTTTAATTTTACCGTTCAGTTTTTTTTTTTTACCATCTTTTACCGTTTAGTTTTTACCGTGGTTAAATTTTATTTCAGTGTTTTAAATTTAGTAGTGTTTAATTTCCAGTGCAGTTTAATTTATTTTACCAAATCAAAACATTCACAAACCCCCCCCCCCACTTCGTGTTTAATCTGAGACTGAACCACATAAATTGGTCCTTGAGAGACGACCTAGGAGTCACTTCCTAGTTATACTGCATTAATTTCTGCAAACAACTTTTGTGAGCGGTGCGACCCGTTCATCACTGAGCATCCAAGATCCTCCTTCAAAGGGGTGGAAAAGAGAGTGTTTGCTTTGTTCTGCCAAAGATACCAACCCTAGGACGTCCTAAAGCTTATATACTAATCTAAAATTACAGAAAATTATGGCCCAAGCCCATAAGTGTGCCGCTCAGCGGTAAGTGCGTGAGTTGGTTTCTTCCCCTCAGCGGATCTCCCGTGACTTCCTGAGTGTTGGTTAGCGGTAAACTGCCGCTGAGCGGTACTTGCGGCTTCTCCTTTTGCACTTTTTGTTGTCTTTTCTGATTTCATCTCTCTCCTTCTTCACTTCTTTCACCAAATTCACCTTAAAACCTGCACAAAAACACTGAAATCAAGCATAAACCTGTCCAGCTCTCTTATTTATGAAAATATGGATAAAAGCATGATTTCAAGCTAGTTTCTAAGTGTAAAGGTTGCTTTTTGTGTCAATTTTAAGCATGAAAATAACAGTTTTTCAACTGTTATCACAACCCCAAACTTAGACCTTTGCTTGTCCTCAAGCAAACAAGATGTGACTCAATCTTCTACCAATTCATATGATGGTTCACTTTTTCAAAAATCTTCTTTTCAAGATAAGTAAAGACTTCAACCAAACTTATGACCAAGAGTTCAATCAAGATGTGCACATGCTTTAGTGTTCACAAATTCATTTAAATTCCAACAAATGCTATGTTTCATGAATGATCAATCAATTAAGCATGGATGTTCATGTGCTCATGGAATATTTCCTCACTAGGTAAAGTGTTTCACTCACACACAAGTGTTTAAGAGGTAATCACTCATTCACTCTACTATCACAATGTCACATGAATCAACTTTGCCTTTCATTTTACCACAATCAAAAACATTCACAAGCATGCATCATCAAAAGGACTTTTCAATGGCTTATAATGTGGCTGGGCTAACAAGAAAATTGGTTTTTCTGGATCACAAAATCCTTGAGTTAAGAGAATTATAACAACACAATTTTTCTTATTCTTCCCAACTTTCTTTTGCATTTGCATTGAGCTTTGCTTTTTCTTTTCTTTTCTTTTCTTTCTCTTTTTCTTTGCATATTCTTAGCTCAATGCTTTTACTTTTTCATGTTTTCCCAACAACCCCAAACTTGAACATTTAACAATACCACACAATATTTTCTACTTAACTCAAGGTAAAGTTTTTCAACAAGGGTTTTTCAATTTATGTTCAAGGCTAAGGGTTCAAAGGATAGAACACACAGTGTTCTCTTTTAGTGGGCTAATTTTGTGAATTTGGCCAATAAAAAAGGGTTCCAACAAACGACCTTAATCACATGATGCAAAACAAGCAATTGATTCAATCATAGAAAACCTGGGCAAAGTCATTCATGCTTTCAAAGTAATAGCATTCAATCAATAAAAACTCTGGAGCTCAAAACCTCACATATAAGCTCATTCACATTTGACATACACATCCTGCTTAATCTCACAATGACAATCATGATATCCTGCATTTGTTCACAAAACTTGTGAATCACTTGTATAAGCATTTTATGTGCACATCTATCTCAACATCAATCAATCAGTAATCATCTTCAAGCATTACTTATCACACAATCACAATTAATAGCAAACCATCATAACAAACCAGGTTTCCAATAGAGTACATCAAACCCTAATCTAAAACCGAAAATAAATAAGTTCAGAAAACTTAAACCAACAAAAGCATGAGCATATGATAGCATTCATCAGTAAATGCTATCTCAGCTCCTCATCAATCTGAGCTGTCCTCTGTATCTTCCTCTTCCTCCTCATCTTCATCATCTTCAATTGCATCATCATCATCAGCTTCATCTTCTTCCATCTCCCTGACTGAAGCTTCAGCTGCTTCAGCTCCTCCTCCATGCGCTGGCTCCTCTGGCCAAGCTACCACATTATGGAATTCATCCATAGTCCACCTGTGGGCTGGAGGTGTATCATACATCCCCACAATCATCTCAGCAGTAGCCACCTGCCCTCTGTGAATGGACTGCAACTGAGCACCTATAAGAGACATGTACATGTCCCTCATCTGGAATGGTTCTGCTTCATGTGTCTTAGCAGATGTCTGGCTCTATGATGACCCTCTCTCTCTGCGAGCACGGCGTGGTGGAACTGGATGAGCTGCCTCCTCACCTCCACAGTACTGTCTGTAATAGGCCTCATCAATGGCTTTTCTTGGCCTTTCAAATGGTGGAGCAGAAGTATCCACCCCAGCTATCTTGCAAAGGTGAGTGATTAAGGAGGGATGTCCTAGGGGTGCTTTATTATTTGAGGTATTGGCGCACACACTAACCTCATCAGCTATCACCTGCCCAATATTAACATTTAAGTTTCTGATAGCACAGTAGATGAAGAGTGCCCTGCTGAGAGTAATATCTGACACATGTGAACATGGCTGAATGTTGGCATGGGAAAATGTCATCCAATACTTTGCAAGAGGAGTCAGATCAGTCCTCCTAATGTTTACCACTGAGCCAGATCTATTCCTTTGGAAGTGTCCTCCAGGTATACATAGTACTCTCTCTACATCCTCAAAATCAGCCCCTTCCTCCATGCAAAGAGCAAACTGGCACTGCTCACCAGCCCACACAGTGTCCAGGAAGTTATTTATAGAATCAGGATCATACCTGATAGCATGGCCTCTGACATAGCCCAAATAATTCTCAGTTGGATAATCACCAATATTCTTTGCATTGGTGTAGAATTCCTTTACCACTGCTATGTTTGCAGGTGCAGGATATGTGGCTAGCTTTCCCCAGTCATTCCCTAACACTTGCTCTCCAAATTGAGGAGCAAAGTTAGGTATCATTCCAACTTTTCTTTCCATCAGAAGTCTCCTGTCCTGAACCACCCTAAAGTGCTTCTCATGTTTCCGAGAGAGGAACCTACTAGAGTGGGGCTGTTCTGGTTCCTTTTCCTTTCTCTTGGTTGCCATGGTTTTCAATCTTTTTCCTGAAGAGGATGTCATTCCTGCATTCAACATAAATACAAAACCACATAACATGATGTTAATCATTAGTAAAACACAGGACACAACTCTTTTCGAAGCTAAACCACCGTTGAGGGCCAGAATTTCCCCTCAGCGCCACCAGTGCCACATTCCAGAACGCAACAAATCAGAAAACCAAGTCTGGCAGAGTACCGCTCAGCGGCAGTTTACCCCTGAGCGGTAACTCTGCAGAATTTTGAAAAACTTCTTTTTAAGCTGTCCTAACTCCACCCAATTGCAATTTTCAGTTTTCCAGTTCAAAATCATGCAGTTTAATCGGTTGAAACATCAATTATATCATCAAATCATGCATAGAAAGCAAAACCCCTAAATATTCATGCTTTGACAATCACATTCAAAATCAAGAACCCTAGAATGAACAAAATGCATTTTACTTACTTGGGTGGAGATACTAGATGCAATGAGAATGCTTCCAAGCTAGAATGCTCTCTTCCAACCCCAAACTTTGATGGCACACTAATGAAAAAGTGAGTGGAAGAGAAATTTTCTTAAGAGGGAAGAGTGAAAAGATGTGGAAAACCCATGAAAAGGTATGTGGGAGTATTTGTGCAGAGAAGAGCCTGAAAGTATGAACAAACGCGCAACTTAGGGTATAAAAATACCCTAATGGGCTCGGGTCCCGCTAAGGGGAACTAAAGCCCATTCTGCAAGAGTACTGCTCAGCGGTAAATTGCCGCTCAGCAGCACTTTCGTGATGTGCTCTTCTCCTTCTTTTCTTAACCTATGTGCCTCCTAGACATGCCTCTCACTGGTTCCCTGCAATTCAATGTTTAAAATACTTATGCAAACCCTATTATGCAACTAAAATGAAACAAACAAAAACAATCAATCAACTGGGTTGCCTCCCAGGTAGCGCTTGTTTAACGTCACGAGCCTGACCCAAAATCCACCAACACCCATCAGTAGGTGTTACAATCTTACCAACACCCATCAGTAGGTGTTACAAACTTACCAACACCCATCAGTAGGTGTTACAAACTTAGTATCCTTCAGTAGATACTTAACCACCTAGCATCCTTCAGTAGATCTATGTCCAACAAAATATTTACAAAAAATAATGTCCACAAATTAAAAGTTACAAAACCAAATCAAAAGTTTTTTTTTAAATCACTGGGTTGCCTCCCAGCAAGCGCTCTTTTAACGTCATTAGCTTGACCCAGTAAAGTTCAAGTTCCTTCTTCTTTTTCTTCTTTCTACTAAACTTCTTCAGAAATTTGATCAACCCAGGAACCTGCTGCAATGTCTCAATCATAGGAACTTTAATCTCCAATTTCTTGAAGATTTCCATAAAGCACTTAAGTTTCTTTTCCTTCCTATGATTCTTCTTTAGATGAGGATGGGATTTTTCATATGATTCCTTCTTCTTTCCTCTCATCTTCTTTTTCTTACACTTCCTCTCCCCAAATTTTCTCTTTTTCTTTTCTTTTATTTTTTTCTTCCCTTCTCTTTTTCTCCTCAACTTCTTTATTTTCACACACATTTTCTTTCTCTCTTCTCTCTCAACCACTTCTTTTTCTTTTTCTTCATCTTTATCTTTCTCACTCAACTCTTCTTTTTCTTTTCTCTCTACCTTTCCTCATCTCTCTCTATTTTTTCTTCAGTAAAAGTCTTGTCACTTTCAGTGACAATGGCTTGACCTTCCTCCTTAAGGTTAACTTCAGTATTAACCTTAACATTCAATTTCTGACTAATGAAACGAAGGTGCATCTCCATCCTTTTACATGATTCTTCAATGCTTTTCTGAATAGAGTCGGAGTTTTTCAAAAATCGTTGAAGGGTGTCATCCAAATTTACTGATAGAGAGGGTTGTTGCTGCCATTGTTGTGGTGGCGGCCTATCAAATTCTTCGGCAGCTTGAGTGGTTTTGTGATGACAATCAGGTATCTGTATGTACTGTTGAACTGCCTCCTCCAACGTTCTCCTTTTTCCCGATAGAGAGGGTTTTTGTTGCCATTGTTGTGGTGGTCGATTCTTAAATTGTTTGACAGCTTGCCAAAATTGACCATTATCCGTGCCTGAGTGAGATCCCACCAGTGGTTTAAATTACCTTAGTAGAATTGAGTGCCTATTAAATTCTTGTTCGAATTGCATCCTGCAAACATTAAGCACAAAACCCTAAAAACAATTGTTAGCACAAAAAGATATAAAATAAGATATAAGATCAGAGAATAAAATAAAATAAAATAAAATAAAATAAAATAAAATAAAATAAAAATCGAAAAAATAAAAACAGAAAATAAAAACAGAAATTCAAAATTAAAGTCAAAGATAATCAATAATCACACAAATTAACCAGTTAAACCACGAGTCCCCGGCAACGGCGCTAAAAACTTGATGGACAAATTTATGATCACCAAAATATGATGTCACAAACTTGTTTTACAATCGGCAAGTATGACCGAATCGTTTCAAGTAATAAACTCGGTAAGACCAAGTATCGTTCTCCCAAAGGACTCACGACCCACTATGCAAAAGACGAAAATAAACATGTATGCATGAGGTTTTGATCAATGGCAAAACAAAATACAGGCACTTTCAATGAAATATATGGATGAATATGTTGTTGGGGGTCAATTTCATCTTATCTACTCTCATATATTTTAGGAATTCAACATTCAATTCATCATTGTTAATGCCACTCTCTAAATTACCTTGTCAAGAAGGCCTATCCCTAATTACGAGTTCATACAATTCTTAGCATTCCTAATAATTAGTTCTTTTAGCACAGGAGCTTAACGACAACCAATATACTATTGGGAGTAATTCCCCGGATCTAGACTTCCCCGAACGTTCCCGTATCGACAAAACCAATAATCATGCATTGAATGAGTTAAACAAAGCAAGCATTGAGCAAAGAGGAAAAACCCTAACTAATGATGAAAGAAAGCATAGTTCTTAGATTAAGATGCAAGCTCAAATTCCATAAATGAGAGCTTCAAAAGATTACATTGATTCCCCAACAAACATACAAGGTTTAGTTCACCATATTGATGGTGAACCTAGATGAACAATAATGAAAGAATGAAGGATAAAACCCTAGAAAGGTGAGGTAGCCTGAGCATCCAATATCCTCCTTCAAAGGGGTGGAAAAGAGAGTGTTTGCTTTGTTTCTGCCAAAGATACCAACCCTAGGACATCCAAAAGCTTATATACTAATCTAAAATTACAGAAAATCTAGGCCCAAGCCCATAAGTGTGCCGCTCAGCGGTAAAGTACCGCTCAACGGTAAGTGCGTGAGTTGGTTTCTTCCCCTCAGCGGCCATTTTGCCCCTTAGCGGACCCCCGTGACTTCCTGAGTGCCGCTCAGCGGTAAACTGCCGCTGAGCGGTACTTGTGGCTTCTCCTTTTGCACTTTTTGGTGTCTTTTCTGATTTCATCTGTCTCCTTCTTCACTTCTTTCACCAAATTCACCTTAAAACCTGCACAAAACACTGAAATCAAGCATAAACCTTTCCAGCTCTCTTATTTATGAAAATATGGATAAAAGCATGATTTCAAGCTAGTTTCTAAGTGTAAAGGTTGCTTTTTGTGTCAATTTTAAGCATGAAAATAACAGTTTTTCAATTGTTATCACCTGACTCTATTGGGCTTCTACTTACTGAATTTGGAAAATAGGTTTAGGCAGGAATATACGTGTCATACGCATAGAGGCGAAAGTTGAAGCGTCCCCTCATCTGGACCGTTAATCGTGTTGATTTTTTACAGTGAGGATGAATCGATGGTTACAAAAATTTTCCTATAAATAGGAGGGTGAAAACGTTGTTATTTTCACTCTTTCTTCTTCTTCTTGTCGGAACAATCGGTACCGTTATAGAGTCACACAGCGGAATAAAATATAGATAGCGGAAAGCGTGTAACGATCACAACACAAGTTAAAATTTTTATCGAACAGTTGATGTGCTAAGAGTTTAGGGATCAAGAAAATCAACACAGAATTTTTATCCTGGTTCGAATCAAAAGATTCTATGTCCAGTCGTTAATCACTATAAATAGTGATTAACCTTTTTCACTAAAAATGTAGTTGTACAGATTACAAGATAATGAAATGAGCAAAGAATCGAAAACACCTTCCTTCGACAAACGAACCAGAAGAGTGCAACAAGTAACTTC
Organism: Vigna nakashimae; assembly: GCA_034642375.1. Lineage (NCBI taxonomy): Eukaryota > Viridiplantae > Streptophyta > Magnoliopsida > Fabales > Fabaceae > Vigna > Vigna nakashimae. The sequence continues at coordinate 28,575,489 of CM067759.1, read as the reverse complement.
CTACGACAAACGAACCGGAAGAGCTTCCTTCGATGCACGAACCGGAAGCAACAACTCTGCCAACTTGAATAGAACTGCTCCGACCTTTGACACACAAAGCGCGAGCTTCTCCTATTCACAAGACCAGACAAGAGCACTCTATCACTTTGAGAACTTCCTCAGACAAACTGTATTCTCAAAATGGCATAGATCCTTTTCACTCACAGAGAGCTTCCCTTAGGCACAAAGCTCTAATACTCTCAATTGAAAAGTTCTTTCTAAGAGTTGTGAAGACCTCTATTTATAAGCCTAGTTTCGTGCAGGGTCAAAAACTGAAAAGACATCTCCCAACTGTCACTGATAATCGATTATCATAAGTGATAATCGATTATTTATGTCCGTTATGGGGTTTTCAAAATGGTGACAATCGATTATCCTGAACCATAATCGATTATTCCAGAGACTTGGACAAAATTAAATGAAATAGTGATAATTGATTATTTGCGCAAGCAACTCTCTTCTAAATTGGCTCGTGATAATCGAATTCCTCTTGATAATCGATTATTTGTGCAATGACTCACTAAATACGAAAACTTCTAAGAGTTTTTACATCATTACATTTTATCCTATACATTTGTTTCTACAAAATGCGTTTAACAAAGATGCATTTAGAGTCTTCAATTCTTCAGCATTTATCATCATCAAAATTTCATAGTAGCTTCAAGATACCAATGTTTTTCATTGGTAACACTTCTTCTGTCTTCAGAGCATTCTTTTTCCCTCAGGTAATAAATGGGAGTTGTCCATGTTGAGTCTTCTTTGGAGTCGTCGGGCAGAAGTGGCGGGGGGTCGACGGGCGGTGAAGGTAGGCGTGGTTCTTCTCCAAGGTTAGTGTCGTCCTTCTTTTTGGAAGAGTTCGACTAATCACCGGGGTTGCGCTCTCTTGTAAATAATGATGATCAGTCGCCGGAGCCTAACTCCCCCATGGATGCGGATAAGAGGATTATCTTCAAGATACCCATCCATCTTCCCAAGGGTGGTATTTCGAAAGATAATGCGCCATTGGAACAGAACGGTGATAGGACCATTATTCTGGGATACGATTGGGCACCACACGATGCCAGTTTGTTCGCATCGAAGTATGGTACTAAAAAGACGTTAACGTGGAGGATTCCCGATTGATACGGGAGGGAGTTAGCCTAAGGAATGAACGAATTTATCATGGGAAGGGGTCGAGTCCGGATGATTTCTTCTTTATGTACGCCAATGTTTTCGATCAACTATGTATTCGGGTGCTTTTTACTGAGTTTCAAATGGCCATTCTCCAGGAGTTGAACGTTGCCCCTGCACAGCTACATCTGAATGCTTGGGCGGCCATCCAACCATTTTTGGCGATGTGTTCGGCAATTGGAATAACTGATGACAAATTTATGAACACTGAAAAACAGTGCCAAAAAACTTGTTTAACCCTCGGCAAGTGTGACCGAATCGTATCAAGTAATAAACTCGGTAAGACCAAGTATCGTTCTCCCAAAGGACTCACGGCCTAGTTAGTTGTATGATTTGTTGATTATTTAAGACTGGTGAACAAATTCTTGAGGTTTCAAATGCAAAAGACAATGGAAAAGAAGAACACAAACACTTGAACGAATTATATGGATGAGTATGTTGTTGGGGTAATCAATTTCATCTTATCCACTCTCATATACTTTAGGAATTCATCATTCTTTTCATACAATTCCTAGCATCCCTAATAATTAATTCTGAAGCACAGAAGCTTAAAGGCAACCAACCCTCATTTTTCTATGCCTAGGTAATATGCTATTGGGAGAATTTACCCAGATCTAGATTTTCCCGTACGTTCCCATATCGACAAAATCAATAATCATGACATCGAATGAGTTAAACAATGCATGCTTTGAGCAAAGAGGAAAAACCCTAACTAATGATGAAAGAAAGCATGTATCATAAATATGATGTTTAAACACAAATTCCATATATGAGAGCTTCAAAAGATTACATTGATTCCCCAACAACAATACAAAGATTAGTTCACCACATTGATGGTGAAACTAGATGAATAATAATGAAAGAATGAAAGATAGAACCCTAAAAAGATGGGTAGGTAGCCTTAGCATCCAAGATCTTCCTCCAAGGGGTGAAAAAGTGAGTGTTTGCTTCGTACTCTGCCAAAGATACAAACCCTAGGACGTCCTAAAGCTTATATACTATTCTAAAAATTACATAAACTTAGGCCCAAGCCCAAAATAGTGCCGCTCAGCGGCAAACTACCGCTTAGCGGTAAGTGTGTGAGTTGAATTCTTCCCCTCAGCGGCATTTTCACCCCTCAGTGGATCCAACGTGAGTTCCTGAGTGTCGCTCAACGATAAACTAACGTTGAGTGGTACTTAGGGCTTCTCTTCTTTTGCACTTTTTGATGTCTTTTATGATTCCATCTCTATCATTGTTCACTTCTTTCACCAAATTCACCTTAAAACCTGCATAAAACACTGAAATCAAGCATAAACCTGTCCAACTCTCTTATTTCTAAAAATATGACCAAAAGCATGATTTCAAGCTAGTTTCTAAGTGTTAAAGGTTGCTTTTAGTATCAATTTTATGCAAGAGAGTTAAAAGTGAATTTAATGGTTTTGTGCAAGATTCCCTTGATTTTGTAGGCTAATTGAATGATTTGAAAGAAGAATTGAAGTACCGAATGATTGGAATGCAAAAAAGTCAACCAGTCAACCAGAAAAGTCAATCAGTCAACCAGTCAACCAATCAACCAGAATGCTGAAAAGTCAACCAGAATACAGAAAAAGTTCCGTTGAGCGGTAAAATACCGTTGAGCGGCACTTTTCAGGTGCCAAAATCACCGCTAGGGGCAAAAACAGTAGCTGGGGGCAAACTGGATCATGCGCTATTACCGCTCAACGGTAAAATATCGTTGAGCGCCATTCTAAGTGGGCTTGGACCGGTTTTCTTTTGTTTTTATGGGCTTGGGCCTAATTTTCTGTATGTTTAGAATAGTATATAAGCTTTAGGACGTTCTAGGGTTTGTATCTTTGGCTGGGAGGAAGCAGAAACACATTTTTCACCCCTTGGGGGTAGATTGGGAGATGGTGACAGCTCTCCTCTTCTCTTTCTAGGGTTTTTCTATCTCTTCCATTCTATCATTATTGTTCATCTAGTTTCACCATGAATATCGTGAACTAAACCTTGTATTGTTGTGGGGCAATCAATGTCTTGTGAAACTCTCATGTATGGAATTTATGTTTTAACATCTTATTTTAAGATACATGCTTTCTTTCATCATTAGTTAGGGTTTTTCCTCTTTGCTTAAAGCTTATTGATTTTGTCGATATGGGAACGTACAGGGAAATCTAGATCCGGGGAATTTCTCCCAATAGCATATTGCCTAGACATAGGAATATGAGGGTTGGTTGTCGTTAAGCTTCTGCGCTTCAGAATTAATTATTAGGAAGGCTAGGAAGTGTATGAACTCGTAATTAAGGATAGGCCTTTTTGCAAGGTGATTTAGAGAGTGACATTAACATTGATGAAAAGAATGATGAATTCCTAAAAGTATATGAGAGTGGATAAGATGAAATTGATAACCCTAACAACATAGTCATCCATCTAATGCATTAAAGTGTTTGTATTCCTCTTTTCCATTGATCAAATTCATGCATACATGTTTAATTATTGTCTCTTGCATTTAAAAGCTACAAACAATTTGTTCTCAAGTCTTAAATAATCAACAAATCATATAACTAACTAGGCCGTTAGTCCTTTGGGAAAACAATACTTGGTCTTACCTAGTTTTATTACTTGATACGATTCGGTCACACTTGTCGATTGTTGAACAAGTTTTTGGCGCCGTTTTTCGGTGTTCATAAATTTGTCATCACCCGCTCCCGAAGGGTGGTTGGGTTTCTTTGACGTCCATCAAAGATAGGACCCTCTTCCGTCCTTATTCTGATTCGCAGAAAATTTTTAAGAATCAATTTTTTAAAGTCATCATTGACGAGGCCGGTCGTCACGAGTTTCATGATGCGGCGGGAAATCCTTTGTTCCCCTTTTATTGGACAAGAAACCCCAAGAAAATAACCCAACTCGGTCGGTACAATGAACCCGGTTGATTTGGAAGTCGTTCGCATAATCAACGCTATCCCCTACCGCCTCTTTGCCCGCAACTTAGTCGAATGCTTTCGTCATGAGGATTGTGAACGAAAGGCATTCGGTGTGCCGGTGCTAGCTCTTCGAGCGTCCAGGAACGGGTCGCACCGACCGCCCTCCGTCCTCCTATCATCAAACGTGCATCCTCTACCATCCGGATGCCAACAGTTCCTCCGGCCGGCTCCCAGGCTGCTCCAGCCACTACAAAAAAGAAGGGATTTTCCCACGACCAATATCCCTCGGTAATGACATAAAGCTGTCGGTAAAGGGTGGTTACAGACGACCTTTCGATGGCTAAAAAGTCGTCGGTAATACGCGTGTCGGAAAAATTACCTATGGGTGCTCAGCCTTCAGTATTATCGAGGGGTTTTCAGCCTTCGGTATTAGTGAGGAGCAAAGGCCCTCGGTAATGGTAGGCGAAACTCAATGGACTTAGCGACGACTTTGGGCCGTCGGTAACGTGTATTGTGTTTTTCAATGTAATTCGTTTCTGCATTATACGCAAAACCTATAAATAAACAATCAATAATCACAAACATCAACTCAGCCAGCCAATTCATCAATTCAAATGCAATCATTCAACATTCATCAAGAATACTTCAATCATTCTAAGTTTCAAAAGTTCCTAAACGCAAAACAAAGTTTGATAATAAAAAACTAACTTCAATATAACTTCAAAGTTTGAAAAGTTTCTAATGTCAAAACAAAGTTTTTAAATAAAAAAACTAACTTCAAATGTTTTCAAAAGCACCTAAATATCTAATATTCATCATAATCATCAAAATCATCAGGATCTTGCACATGTGTGGTCTAGGAAGGCTGCTAAGGTGGACATGGCTACTGAGGTGGGCATGGCTGCTGGGATGATGATGGGGCGGACTGTCCTTGCTAAGGTATCAATGTCCTGACCAGATTTTCAAGATTGTCAAATCTGGCTAGAAGTGAATCATAAGCGTCTTTACTAATAACATTGTTGTGGTCAAATGTGCCGGAGGTAGATGGTTGATGTCTGAATATGCCTTCTCTTTGAACATTGTAATGGGAGGCAAGTTGTCCTACCCTATACAGTCGTCCTTTCTTCTTCCCCCCGAGGACATCAACCCAACATTGAGTCCTGATGATTTCTTCGTCTGCATCTACTCTAGAGTTATCATCAGGAGGACCCCTCTAATCTTGCCTGTGTCAATCTTGCAGAAAAATCTTCCTGTTAAATAAGATAGAAAACGTCAGTAACATGAATTTGAAAGTGTGAAAAAAAAAAAGAGTACAAAATTGAATGTTGTTAAAAAGTTTACTTACAATGGTCTTGCGAGACCTCTCATCAACATATTCGTCAGTCTTCTTGCGAAGATGAGTCTATGTAAACACTTCATAAACATGAACAACCCATCCAAGCTCCGCTGCCTGTAATATTTTAAAACATACGAATGACACATTAATTTCAAAGTACATGATGTTATAGAGTTATTCATAAGAAAAGAATCAATATTTTTACCATACGAATCGCATGTTCATGTGTAGTGATTGATCCTCCAGTATGAAGTACACCACCTTTTTCTGAAGCCTTATTTTCTGGGCGGTAGGACATTTAATGCGGTACTGTGGCGAATTCCAATGTGCCAGCAATGAATTCCATATGTTCTCCCCCACCCAATAAGGGCGTTGTCCTGCGATCCTTGCATCTCTAAACATTTCTGACAATCGATGATATGCTTTCATGTTAAAGTTTTTCTGAATTTGAGTTTCATGATCTGCTGCCCACTTCACCTTTTGCTGTTACAATAGATAATGTTAAAATAAAGCAAATGAAATTTCTATTTGAATATGGTGATGCAAGATGATTAAGTAACACAATGTTTTACTTTAAATCTCTGCCAGAACATTTTTTGTCGTCGTCAGGGATTACTCCCCATGATGCCAAGGATGAAGAAATTGTTGTTTAATAGACCTAGTGATGGCCTGTGATGCAACTCTAGAAGGAAGAAACCTGAAATATGAATGTAAGAAAGTTATGAATCTACAACCATAGTAAGATCAACAATTTAATGCAAAATACAAGACTAAGAAGAAGATATGGTATTACCCTTTTCCACATGGCTCAATGAATGGTCGATCATGAGGAGCAGGATCACCCAAATCAGTAGGATTAGTAGATGGGTGGTGTACATATGGAGATGGTGTGGGCCCTACAACATATGATTTACCTGAGCTGAAAATTGTTGTCATGCTTCATTCACAAGTAGATCAACATCCATTTGATTGAAGATATCTTTACAATGCCCATATTGTCTCTCTTTCTCTATTATCTCACAATCTTTTGGATAAGGAATTTTTCAATTTTTTTCTCTTCTCTCTTTTCTTCTTTGTCTTTTCTTTCATCCTCTCCTTTTCTCTCTTCTTTTCTCTCTAACTCAACTTTTTCAACATTCACACTCACTACAACTCTGCACCCTTCCTTAGGGTTAACCTCAGTATTAGCCCCAAAATTCTTATCAGGCATATCTTCCAACTTCTTAGCTATTTGGCCTTCTTGCATCTTCAAGTTTCTAATGGCCGCTTTAGTGCTCTTGTGGTTGGAAATAGTTACCTGCATAAATTGTTGAAGAGTTTCTTCCAACTATGTTGATCTTTCATTGAGTGTAGACACTTGTTGCCATAATGATGGTTGCTGTTGTGGCCTATTGAATTGCCCTGATTGTCCATCTTGTCCAGCTTGTCCTTGACTTTTACCCATGCCTAGGTGAGGTTTCCATCCTTGGTTGTAATTACCTTGGCGATATGGAAATTGATTGGACATGAAATTTACATCTTCTAAAGCCTCCACTAGAAAAGCGCATTGACCATTGATATGTTCACCACCACATAATTCACACATTTGTTGAACCTGTGCAACTCCCTTTAGCTCCTTTGGCAATTGTGCAAGTGTCTTTGTTAAATTCTCCAACTGTTGAGTTATGATTTTATTCTGAGCGAGCAAGTGATAACAGTTGAAAAACTGTTATTTTCATGCTTAATATTGATACTAAAAGCAACCTTTAGACTTAAAAACTAGCTTGAAATCATGCAGTTTATCTATATTTTCATAAATAAGAGAGCTGGACAGGTTTATGCTTGATTTGAGTGTTTTTGTGCAGGTTTTAAGGTGAATTTAGTGAAAAGAGTGAAGAAGGAGAGAAGTGACATTAGAAAAGACAAGAAAGAGTGCAAAAAGAGAAGACGAAGGCACCGCTCAGCGGCAAACTACCGCTGAGCGGCACTCAAGAGGTGGCGTTGGAACCGCTGAGGGGCAAAATGGCCGCTGAGGGGAAGAAAGAAGACGCGCAATCACCGCTGAGCGGTAAATACCGCTGAGCGGTAAATACCGCTGAGCGGCACTTTTTGGGCTTGGGCTTTTGTAATCTTTTGTAACTCTAGATTAGTATATAAGGGCTTGCACGTCCTTGGGATTAGTATCTTTGGCAGAAACGAAGTAAACACTCTCTTTTCAACCCCTTTGAAGGAGGATCTTGGATGCTCAGGCTACCTCTTCACCTTTATTGGGTTTATTCTTTCATTCTTTCATTGTTATTCATCTAGGTTCACCATGACGATGGTGAACTAAACCTTGTATGTTTGTTGGGGAATCAATGTAATCTCTTGAAGCTCTCATATATGGAATTTGTTGAGTACATCTTTTAAGTAAGACATATGCTTTCTTTCATCATTAGTTAGGGTTTTTCCTCTTTGCTCAATGCTTGCATTGTTTAACTCATTCTAATGCATGATTATTGGTTTTGTCGATACGGACACGTACGGGGAAATCTAGATTTGGGGAATTTCTCCCAATATTATACTGACAATATTTTATTGGTTGCCTTTAAGCTCCTGCACTCATGAACTAATCATTAGGAATGCTAGGAATTGTATGAACTATTTGATTAGGGAGAAGCCATCTAGAATGGTACATTAGAGAGTGGCATTAACAATGATGATTTGAATGTTGAATTCCTAAAATATATGAGAGTGGATGAGATGAAATTGACCCCCAACAACATATTCATTCATATAATTCATTGAAAGTGTTTATCTTTTGTCTTTGCCATTGATCAATTCATGCATACATGTTTATTTTCTGTCTTGCATATTAAAATTTAAATATTTCGTTTGTAAGTCCTAGCTAATCAACAAATCACATAACTAAACTAGGCCGTGAGTCCTTTGGGAAGAACGATACTTGGTCTTACCAAGTTTATTACTTGAACGATTCGGTCATACTTGCCGATTGTGAAACAAGTTTGTGACATCATATTTTGGTGCTTACAAATTTGTCCATCAAGTTTTTGGCGCCGTTGCCGGGGACTCGTGGTTTAACTGGTTAATTTGTGTGATTATTGATTATCTTTGACTTTAATTTTGAATTTCTGTTTTTATTTTTTCTGTTTTTATTTTATTTTATCTTTTTATCTTTTTAGATTAGGTTAGATTTTATTTTTTAGATTTGATTAGATTTGATTTTATCTTTTTAGATTTTATTTTTAGATTAGATTTTATTTTATCTTTTAGGATTAGATTTTATTTTTATTTTATCTTTTATCTTTCTATCTTCTACATCTTTTATCTTCTTATCTTCTAAATCTTTTATCTTTTTATCTTTGTATATATATCTTCTTTTATATCTTTTTGAGCTAACAAATCTTTTCTAGGGTTTTGTTTTCTTGTGCATGCAGGAAGCAATTCGAACTAGAAGTAAGAAAACAACAGAACCACTTCTTGAAGGTCTAGAAGAGAGTAGAAGGAGGAGAAGAATCAGAACGTCTAGAGAACTTTTCCCTTCTCCAGAAACTCTCTTGCAATCATCACCACAAGGTTCTGTTCATAGCACAGGTGATAACAGTTGAAAAACTGTTATTTTCATGCTTAAAAGTGATACTAAAAGCAACCTTTAGACTTAGAAACTAGCTTGAAATCATGCCTTTTATCTATATTTTCATAAATAAGAGAGCTGGACAGGTTTACGCTTGATTTAAGTGTTTTTGTGCAGGTTTTAAGGTGAATTTAGTGAAAAGAGTGAAGAAGGAGAGAAGTGACATTAGAAAAGACAAGAAAGAGTGCAAAAAGAGAAGACGAAGGCACTGCTCAGCGGCAAACTACCGCTGAGCGGCACTCAAGAGGTGGCGTTGGAACCGCTGAGGGGCAAAATGGCCGCTGAGGGGAAGAATTGTGACGCGCAATCACCGCTGAGCGGTAAATACCGCTGAGCGGCACTTTTTGGGCTTGGGCTTTTGTAATCTTTTGTAACTCTAGATTAGTATATAAGGGCTTGCACGTCCTTGGGATTAGTATCTTTGGCAGAAACGAGGCAAACACTCTCTCTTCCACCCCTTTGAAGGAGGATCTTGGATGCTCAGGCTACCTCTTCACCTTTATTGGGTTTATTCTTTCATTCTTTCATTGTTCATCTAGATTCACCATGAATATGGTGAACTAAACCTTGTATGTTTGTTGGGGAATCAATGTAATCTCTTGAAGCTCTCACATAAGGAATCTATGCTTGCATCTTTTAATTAAGACTTATGCTTTCTTTCATCATTAGTTAGGGTTTTTCCTCTTTGCTCAATGCTTGCATAGTTTAACTTATTCCATGCATGATTATTGGTTTTGTCGATACGGGCACGTACGGGGAAGTCTAGATCCGGGGAATTTCTCCCAATATTATACTGACAATATTATATTGGTTGTCGTTAAGCTCCTGCACTTATGAACTAATCATTAGGAATGCTAGGAATTGTATGAACGCGTGATTAGGGAGAAGCCATCTAGAATGGTACTTTAGAGAGTGGCATTAACAATGGTGATTTGAATGTTGAATTCCTAAAATATATGAGAGTGGATTAGATGAAATTGACCCCCAACAACATATTCATTCATATATTTCATTGAAAGTGTTTATCTTTTGCTTTTGCCATTGATCAAAACTCATGCATACATGTTTATTTTCGTCTTTGCATATTAAACTTCAAATATTTCGTTCTTAAGTCTTAGCTAATCAACAAATCACATAACTAAACTAGGCCGTGAGTCCTTTGGGAAGAACGATACTTGGTCTTACCAAGTTTATTACTTGAACGATTCGGTCATACTTGCCGATTGTGAAACAAGTTTGTGACATCATATTTTGGTGATCATAAATTTTTCCATCAACAGGAAGTATGGAGGGCAATAATGTTAGAAGAACTCTTGCAGATTACACTAATCTTGCTGGACCTCAGCACTTCAATAGCATAGCTAGACCTAGAGTCAATGCAGCCAACATGGAGGTCAAACCAGCACTGATTCAACTGGTGAAGAGTAATCAATTTAATGGGTTATCTCACGAAAGCCCATATGAGCACCTGACTACCTTTAATGAGATTTGCAATACAGTCAAAATTAATGGGGTGCCGGACGAAGCAATCAAACTTAGCTTGTTTCCTTTCTCATTGGGAGGCAATGCTAAGCTTTGGTTGAACTCTTTTCCAGAAGAAAGTTTCACAGAGTGGGAAGCAGTAGTTACAAAGTTTTTAAACAAATTCTTCCCACAATCTAAAGTGACTAAAGGGAAGCAAGAGATTTCTTCATTCAAGCAGGGCATGGAAGAATCACTGGGACATGCATGGGACAGGTACAAAAGCTTATTACGTAAAACTCCCACGCATGGCTTTGAAGATCAAGAAGTAGTCCTAACTTTCCTTGGAGGGCTTGGTTCACAAACCAAGATGATGCTGGATGCCTCAGCTGGAGGCAATATCAAATGGAAGACTCCAGAGGAAGCAACTGAAATCATTGAAAATATGGCTACAAGTGATAATGAGCTGCACAATGAAAGAGGCGCCCCTATGCAACAGAAAGGGGTTCTTCAACTACAAACCCATGATGCCTTGCTAGCCCAGAATAAAATTCTAACTCAACAGCTGGAAACTCTGACCAAAACTCTTGCTTCATTACCTAAAGAGTTAAAATCTGCTGCACAGGTACAAACCCAGTTGTGCGAATTATGTGGGGGAGATCACATCAATGGCCAATGTGCTTTTCCTGTGGAAGCCGTGGAGGATGTTAATTTCATGGCTAATCAGTTTCCATACCGTTAAGGGAATTATAATCAGGGTTGGAAACCACATCCAAGTATTGGCCAAGGATCAACTGGGCAGGCTAATCAATATAATAAGCAGCAGCAACAACCAACCATGTGGCAACAATTATCTATGCTTAATGAAAGATCTACAAGGTTGGAAGAAACTCTTCAGCAATTCATACAGAAAACTGAATCTTCTCAAAAGAGCACTGAAGCTGCTATAAAGAATTTGGAGATTCAGATGGGTCAGATTACCAAGCAATTGGAAGAAAGACCACACAGAAACTTTGGGGCTAATACTGAGGTTAACCCCAGAGAAGAGTGCAAAGTGGTCAAGAGTGTGAATGAAGAGATTATTGAGTTAGAAGAAGATGAAACAGAAGAGAGAAGAGAAGAAGAAAGAAAGGACACTTTTCCTTTTCTAACAAATCAGGAGAAACCAATGGATTTCACAGATTTATTCAGAATGATTGATAATGAAGCTCCTTGGGAACAAATTCTACAGAAAATAGCAGTTTACACAAAATCTGAAGAAGGAACCTCTACAAAAAGAAGACGTAGAGATGATGAGGAAGAAAAGTGTGTAACTGTTAAGAAAGAATCATTCCAACCAAAAGCAGCAGATCCAGGTAGTTTTTCTATCCCTTGCACTATAGGGAAGAAAAAGGTAAAGAAAGCTCTCCTTGACTTAGGCTCAAGTGTTAACTTGATGCCTTATTCTCTATTGGAGCAAATTGGCCATGTTAAAATAAAACCTGTAAAGGTTAATCTTGTAATGGCTGATGGATCTTCAAAGGAGCCATGTGGGATTGCAGAAGACATTGTAGTTTGTGTTGGCAAACTTCAGTTTTTGGCAGACTTTGTGGTGATGAAGATGGAGAACGAAAAGATACCCTTCATACTGGGAAGACCGTTTATGAAAACGGCCAGGGCTATCATAGATGTTAATGAGGGTATAGTGGTGCTCCAGGACAGAGAGGAGAGAGTGGTGGTGGATGTGTTCAAAGATGAGATACAAGCAAAGGAGGAAGAGGCCAGTTATAAAGCTGCATTTCGAGATGCACCCATAACTAGAGGTAAAAATGAAAATCTTAAGGTTTCTGATAACCATTGTTTGTATTTTCAGGTACCCAAGGTAGAGGAAATTGGAAAAGGAGAAGAAGTTCCTAGAGACTGGAAGAAAAGAGGACTCCAACTTGGCACACCTGTAAGACTCAAGAACAAGTTGTGGGTTATAAAAGGCTTTAAAGAAGAGGAGATGATAGAGATAGAGTCTCCATATTCTAGAGAATCTAAGACAGTCCAAAGGAAGCAGTTGAAAGGTTGGTGGAAGGACAACATCAACCATAAAGAAGATGGAACATGAGCTTTAACAGGGTCAAGCTAGTGACGTTAAAGAAGCGCTTGCTGGGAGGCAACCCAGTGGATTTACAAACTTTTGATTTGATTTGGTTTTGTAATTTTTAATTTGTGAACATTATTCTGGACATTATTTTGTTGGATTTAGCATCTACTGAAGGATGCTAGGTGGTTAAGTATCTACCGAAGGATACTAAGTTTGTAACACCTACTGATGGGTGTTGGTGAGAAGATTTTGCACCTACTGATGGGTGCTGGTAAGTTTGAAACACCTACTGAGGGGTGTTGGTGGATTTTGGGTCAGGCTCGTGACGTTAAACAAGCGCTACCTGGGAGGCAACCCAGTTCATTGATTGTTTTTTTTTGTTTTATTTTAATTAGGGTTTGCATAAGCATTTTTAACATTGAATTGCAGGGAACCTATGAGGGGTATGCTAGGAAGGCACGTAGGTCAAGAAAAGAAGGAGAAGGGCACATCACGAAAGTGCCGCTGAGCGACAATTACCGCTGAGCGGTACTATCGCAGATGGGCTTAAGTTCCCCTTAGCGGAACCCGAGCCCATTGGGGTATTTTTAAACCCTAAGCTGCGCGATTTTACATTCTTTCAAGCTCTTCTCTGCACAAACACTCGCACATACCTTCTTCTATGTTTTCCACATCTTTTCCCTCTTCCCTCTTTAGAAAATCTCTCTTCCACTCACGTTCTCACTAGTTTTCCATCTAAGTTTGGGGTTGGGAGAGAGCATCATTTAAGGGGTTGATTTCTTCATTGTGGTTTACTAATGCTTAACAATGTATCTTTTGGTTTTGTGAATTAAGTTTGATGCAGGGATGGCCTCCTCATCATGCTAAAAGAATTAAGACTATAAGATCCAAGAAGAAGGGGAGGAGGAAGATACAGAGGACAGCTCAGACTGATGAGGAGCTGAGATAGCATTTACTGATGAATGCTATCATATGATTATGCTTTTGTAGTTTAAGTTTTCTAAACTTATTTGTTTTTGTTTTTAGATTAGGGTTGATGTACTCTATTGAACATCTGGTTTCTTATGATGGTTTGCTATTAACTGTGACTGTTTGATAAGTAATGCTTGATGATGCTTATTGACTGATTGATGTTGAGATGATGTGCACATTAAATGCTTATACAGGTGATTCACAAGCTTTGTGAACAAATGCATGATATCATGATTGTGATTGTGAAATTAAGCAGGATGTGTATATCAAATGTGAATGAGCTTATATGTGAGGTTTTGAGCTCCAGAGTTGTTATTGTTGAATGCTATTACTTTGAAAGCATGAATGATTTTGCCCAGGTTTTCTATGATTGAATCACTTGCTTGTTTTGCATCATATGATCAAGGCCATCTTTGTTAAACCTTTTTATTGGCCAAATTCATAAAGTTAGCCTACTAAAAGAGAACACTTTGTGTTCTATCCTTTGAACCCTTAGCCTTGAATATACACTGAACCCTTGATTAAAAATCTTTACCTTGAGTTAAGTAGAAGATCTTGTGTGGTATTGATAAATGTTCAAGTTTGGGGTTGTTGGGAAAACATGAAAAAGGAAAAGCATTGAGCTAAGAGCTAAAAAATAAGAATATGCAAAGAAAAAGAAAAGAAAAGAAAAAGAAGCAAAGCTCAATGCAAATGCAAAGGCAAAAGAAAGTTGGGAATGAATAAGAATAATTGTGTTGTTATGATTCTCTTAACTCAAGGATTTTGTGATCCAGAAAAACCAATTTTCTTGTTAGCCCAGCCGCATTATAAGCCATTGAAAAGTCCTTGTGATGATGCATGCTTGTGAATGCTTTTGATTGTGGTAAAATGGAAGGCAAAGTTGATTCATGTGACATTGTGATAGTAGAGTGAATGAGTGAAACACTTTACCTCTTATACACTTGTGTGTTGAGTGAAACACTTTACCTAGTGAGAAAATATTCCATAAGCACATGAACATCCATGCTTAATTGATTGATCATTCATGAAAAATAGCATTTGTTGGAACTTAAATGACTTTGTGAACACTAAAGCATGTGCACATCTTGATTGAACTCTTGGTCATAAGTTTGAGTGAAGTTGTTACTTATCTTGAAAAGAGGATTTTGAATGAGTGAACCATCATATAAATTGGTTGGAGATGGAGTTACATTTTGTTTGCTTGAGGACAAGCAAAGTTCTAAGTTTGGGGTTGTGATAACAGTTGAAAAACTGTTATTTTCATGCTTAATATTGATACTAAAAGCAACCTTTAGACTTAAAAACTAGCTTGAAATCATGCAGTTTATCTATATTTTCATAAATAAGAGAGCTGGACAGGTTTATGCTTGATTTGAGTGTTTTTGTGCAGGTTTTAAGGTGAATTTAGTGAAAAGAGTGAAGAAGGAGAGAAGTGACATTAGAAAAGACAAGAAAGAGTGCAAAAAGAGAAGACGAAGGCACCGCTCAGCGGCAAACTACCGCTGAGCGGCACTCAAGAGGTGGCGTTGGAACCGCTGAGGGGCAAAATGGCCGCTGAGGGGAAGAAAGAAGACGCGCAATCACCGCTGAGCGGTAAATACCGCTGAGCGGTAAATACCGCTGAGCGGTAAATACCGCTGAGCGGCACTTTTTGGGCTTGGGCTTTTGTAATCTTTTGTAACTCTAGATTAGTATATAAGGGCTTGCACGTCCTTGGGATTAGTATCTTTGGCAGAAACGAAGTAAACACTCTCTTTTCAACCCCTTTGAAGGAGGATCTTGGATGCTCAGGCTACCTCTTCACCTTTATTGGGTTTATTCTTTCATTCTTTCATTGTTATTCATCTAGGTTCACCATGACGATGGTGAACTAAACCTTGTATGTTTGTTGGGGAATCAATGTAATCTCTTGAAGCTCTCATATATGGAATTTGTTGAGTACATCTTTTAAGTAAGACATATGCTTTCTTTCATCATTAGTTAGGGTTTTTCCTCTTTGCTCAATGCTTGCATTGTTTAACTCATTCTAATGCATGATTATTGGTTTTGTCGATACGGACACGTACGGGGAAATCTAGATCCGGGGAATTTCTCCCAATATTATACTGACAATATTTTATTGGTTGCCTTTAAGCTCCTGCACTCATGAACTAATCATTAGGAATGCTAGGAATTGTATGAACTATTTGATTAGGGAGAAGCCATCTAGAATGGTACATTAGAGAGTGGCATTAACAATGATGATTTGAATGTTGAATTCCTAAAATATATGAGAGTGGATGAGATGAAATTGACCCCCAACAACATATTCATTCATATAATTCATTGAAAGTGTTTATCTTTTGTCTTTGCCATTGATCAATTCATGCATACATGTTTATTTTCGTCTTTGCATATTGAACTCTAAATATTTCGTTTGTAAGTCCTAGCTAATCAACAAATCACATAACTAAACTAGGTCGTGAGTCCTTTGGGAAGAACGATACTTGGTCTTACCAAGTTTATTACTTGAACGATTCGGTCATACTTGCCGATTGTTAAACAAGTTTGTGACATCATATTTTGGTGCTTACAAATTTGTCCATCAGCAAGGCATCACTGGATTGCAATTGTAGAACCCCTTTCTGTTGAATTGGAGTTCCTCTGTCACTGTGGAACTCATTGTCATTAGTAGCGATATTCTCTATCAACTCGGTTGCTTCCTCTAGAGTCTTCCATTCAATATTACCTCCAGATGAGGCATCTAACATCAACTTGGTTTGTGAACCAAGACCTCCAAGGAAAAGTAGGACTACTACTGCTTCATCAAAGCTATGCGTGGGAGTCTTTCTCAACAAACTTTTATACCGATCCCATGCTTGACCTAATGTCTCCTCCATGCCTTGTCTGAAAGAAGATATCTCTTGCTTCCCTTTGTTGACTTTAGATTGTGGGAAGTACTTGTTTAAAAGCTTTGCAACCACAGCTTCCCACTTAGTGAAACTATCCTCTGGAAATGAGTTCAATCATAACTTAGCATTGCCTCCCAATGAGAAAGGAAACAAACGAAGCTTGATTGCTTCATTCAGCACCCCATTAATCTTTAATGTGTTGCAAATTTCATTGAAGGTAGTGAGATGCTCATATGGACCAACTGTATCAATGTCGGTTTCACCTCCATGTTTGCAGCATTGACCCTCGACCTTGCTATACTGTTAAAATGTTGAGGGTTAACGTAGTGGTGTAATCTACAAGAGTGTGTCTACCATTATTCTCCTCTGCCATATTTTCAATGCTTTGGTTAGACCTTTGTGGTGAAGGTTGTAAAAGTGTTTCTGGAGGAGGGAAGAGTTCTCTAGATGTACGAATTCTTCTCATCCGTCTACTCTCGTCCAAGCCTTCAAGAAGAAGTTCTGAATTTTTCTTGCTTCTTGTCTAAATTGCTTCCTGCATGCACAAGAAAACAAGTTGCTAGAAACAACTGTTAGCATAAAAAGATAGAGAAGATAAATAAAAAGATAGAAAAAAACAAATAAAATCAAAAAGACAAAAAAATAAAAACAAAAACAAAAAGATAAACTTAAAGATATAAAAATAGAAAGATAAATCTAAAATATAAAAAATACAAATCAAGTCAAAGTTAATCAATAATCACACAAATAGACTAGTTAAACCATGAGTCTTCGATAACGGCGTCAAAAACTTGTTAGACCCTCGGCAAGTGTAACCAAATCGTATCAAGTAATAAAATTGGTAAAACCAAGTATCGTTCTCCCAAAGGACTCACGACCTAGACATTTATGTGATTTATTTATTATCTAAGATTTGTATAACCAATTCTTGTAAGTTTTAAATGCAAAATATTGAAAAGTAAATATGAATGCATGTATTGATCAATGGGCAAGAAGAAACAGAACATGTGGTTTGAAATATATGAATGAATATGTTGTTGGGGTTTATCAATTTCATCCTATCCACTCTCATGTAATCAAGAATTCATCTTTCTTCATTAATTGTTAATGCCACTTTCTAAATTACCTTATGATAATATTTGAAAAACCGTTATTTTTATGCTTAAAATTGAAAACAAAAGCAACCTTTAAGTCTTAAAAATTAGTTTGAACTCATATTTTTGCTTTAGTTTTGTGAATAAGAGAGTTGAAGGTGAATTTAATGGTTTTGTGGAAGATTCCCTTGATTTTGTAGGCTAATTGAATGATTTGAAAGAAGAATTGAAGTACCGAATGATTGGAATGCTGAAAAGTCAACCAGAATGCAAAAAAGTCAACCAGTAAACCAGAAGAGTTAACTAGTCAACCAGAATACGAAAAAAGTCGACCAGACGAGATTTGGGCCAGTTTTCTGCGCTTTTATGATTGACGTTAATTATTAGGAATGCTAGGAATTGTATGAACTCGTAATTAACGATAGACCTTCTTGCAAGGTGATTTAGAGAGTGGCATTAACATTGATGAAAAGAATGATGAATTCCTAAAAGTATATGAAAGTGGATAAGATGAAATTGATAACCCCAACAACATACTCATCCATCTAATTCATTAAAGTGTTTGTATTCCTCTTTTCCATTGATCAAATTCATGCATACATGTTTTATTATTGTCTATTGCATTTAAAACCTACAATCAATTGATAACAAGTCTTAAATAATCGACAAATCATATAGCTAACTAGGTCGTGAGTCCTTTGGGAGAACGATACTTGGTCTTAACGAGTTTATTACTTGATACGATTCAGTCACATTTGCCGAGGGTTAAACAAGTTTTTTGCGCCGTTTTTTGGGTGTTCATAAATTTGTCATCAAGTTTTTGGCGCGTTGCTGGGGACTCTGGTTTAACTAGTATATTTGTGTGATTTTTGATTAATTTTGACTGGCTGTGAATATTTCTTTTTCTGTTTTTATTTTTTGGTTTTTATTTTATTTTATTTTATTTTTTGTTTTTATTTTTCGATTATTATTTTATTTTATTTTTCTATTTTTATTTTATTTTATTTTATTTTTCTGTTTTTATTTTATTTTATTTTATTTTATTTTATTTTTCTGTTTTTATTTTTTCTATTTTCATTTTATTTTATTTTATTTTTCTATTTTTATTTATGATTTTATTTTTTTTTTGTGTTTTTATTTTTTGTGTTTTTATTTTATCTTCTCTCTTTCTATCTATTATCTTCTTATTGCTTATTTTATATCTTCTATATCTTTTTGTGCTAACAAATTTTTCTAGGGATTTGCTTTCTTGTGTATGCAAGAAGCAATTCGAACTAGAAGCAAGAAAACCTCGGAACCTCTTCTTGAAAGCTTAGACGAGAGTAGACGGAGAAGAAGAATCCGTAAATCTAGAGAACTTTTCCCTCCTCCGGAAGATCTTTTACACACTGGAATAGAAAAATGGAGAAACTAGCCGTTTATGACCGTTTTCCAGCCCTTAGAATTCACTGTAACGGCTATATTTTTGATACAGATCGCGTAATAATCGATTATTGTAAGTGATAATCGATTATATGCTCATAAGTCACTTTCCAGAAATTGTGTAATAATCGATTATGTATGAAGATAATCGATTATCTTCGCATAAAAGTCTAGTTTTGGGTTTGAATATGAATAATCGATTATTTTATGGTATAATCGATTATCTACGAATAGGGTTTTTGCCAAAGCTAAAAATAATCGATTATTATCCTATGATAATCAATTAAAAGCGCTCATCTTACGAGAATTGAGAAAATTTCATAAATTTTGAGTTTAGGACATATCTAACACCCCTAACTCTCTTCTAAGCTCATAGAATTATCTTTAGGTAGTGCTTTAGTGAAGATATCAGCCAATTGATGTAAAGTGTCAATGTATTCAATTTGGCAATCTCCCTTTTGAATGTTGTCTCTCAAGAAATGATGTCTAATTTCAATGTGCTTAGTTCTTGAGTGCATTATGGGGTTCTTAGTTAGGTTGAAAGCACTAGTATTATCACATTCCAGAGGAATGTGATCAAGGAAGATATCAAAATCCTGCAGGTGTTGTTTCATCCATAAAATTTGAGCACAACAATTTCCAGCAGCAATGTATTCAGCTTCAATGGTAGACAAGGCTACACAAGCTTGTTTCTTTGAATGCCAAGACACTAAAGAACAGCCCAGAAAATGACACGTTCCACTAGTACTTTTCCTATCAATTTTACAGCCATCATAATCTGCATCAGAATAACCTATCAAACTAGGTAAAGCATCAGAAGGATACCAAAGTCCAAAAGATGGGGTTCCTTTATGGTATTTCAAAATCCGTTTGACAGCAATTAAATGAGATTCTTTAGGATTAACTTGGTACCTAGCACACACACACACTTTGCATAATTTCTGGTCTACTAGCAGTTAGATACAGTAAGGATCCTATCATTCCTCTAAACATGGTTTCATTAACTCCTTCACTAGATTCATCCTTATCTAAATAGCAGGACGTTGCCATAGGTGTGTTGGCTTCTTTACAAGTATCCATACCAAACTTCTTAAGCACTTCTCTACAATATTTAGTTTGGGAGACAAAAGTTCCCCCATCTATTTGCTTTATTTGCAGTCCTAAGAAGAAGTTAAGCTCACCCATCATAGACATTTCAAATTCACCTTGCATTATTTGTTCAAATCCCTAACACAATGAATCATTTGTAGACCCAAAAATAATATCATCTACGTATACTTGAACAATCAAGATATGTTTTTCTAATTTTTTAATAAACAAGGTTGAATCAACCTTTCCTCGAGAGAAGTCATTTTCAATCAAGAAAGTACTAAGTCTTTCATACCAAGACCTAGGTGCCTGTCTAAGACTATACAAGGCCTTTTTTAACTTATAAACATGATTAGGATATTTAAAATCCTCAAAACCAGGAGGTTGACTAACGTATACCTCTTCTTTAATGAAACCATTCAAAACAGCACTTTTCACATCCATTTGGTACAATTTAAACTTCATCAAAGATGCATAAGCAAGTAACAATCTAATTGCTTCTAACCTGGCTACTGGGGCGTAAGTTTCATCATAGTCGATACCTTCCTCTTGATGATAACAGTTGAAAAACTGTTATTTTCATGCTTTAAATTGACACTAAAAGCAACCTTTATACTTAGAAACTAGCTTGAAATCATGCTTTCATTCATATTTTCAGAAATAAGAGAGCTGGACAGGTTTATGCTTGATTTCAGTGTTTTTGTGTAGGTTTTAAGGTGAATTTAGTGAAAGAAGTGAAGAAGGAGAGAGATGGAATCAGAAAAGACATCACAAAATGCAAAAGGAGAAGCTGCAACTGTCGCTCAGCGACAGTTTACCGCTGAGCGGCACTCAGGAGTTCACGGGAGGTCCGCTGAGGGGAAAAATGGCCGCTGAGGGGAAGAAACCAACTCACGCACTTATCGCTGAGCGGCACTTTACCGCTGAGCGGCACACTTATGGGCTTGGGCCTAAATTTTCTGTAATTTTAGAGTAGTATATAAGCTTTAGGACGTCCTAGGCTTTGTATCTTTGGCAGAAACGAAGCAAACACTCTCTCTTCCACCCCTTTGAAGGAGGATCTTGGATGCTCAGGCTACCTCTTCACCTTTCTAGGGTTTTATCTTTCATTATTGTTCATCTAGGTTCACCATGAATATGGTGAACTAAACCTTGTATGTTTGTTGGGGAATCAATGTAATCTTTTGAAGCTCTCATATATGGAATTTGTGCTTACATATTAATCTAAGACCTATGCTTTCTTTCATCATTAGTTAGGGTTTTTCCTTTTTGCTCAATGCTTGCTTTGTTTAACTCATTCAATGCATGATTATTGGTTTTGTCGATACGGGAACGTACGGGGAAGTCTAGATCCGGGAAGTCTAGATCCGGGGAATTACTTCCAATAGTATATTGGTTGTCGTTAAGCTCCTGTGCTAAAAGAACTAATTATTAGGAATGCTAGGAATTGTATGAACTCGTAATTGGGGATAGGCCTTCTTGACAAGGTAATTTAGAGAGTGGCATTAACAATGATGACTTGAATGTTGAATTCCTAAAATATATGAGAGTGGATAAGATGAAATTGACCCCCAACAACATATTCATCAATATATTTCATTGAAAGTGCTTGTATTTTGTTTTGCCATTGATCAACCTCATGCATACATGTTTGTTTTCGTCTTTTGCATATTAAAATCCAATTATTTTGTTCTTAAGTCTTAGCTAATCAACGAATCACATAACTAAACTAGGCCGTGAGTCCTTTGGGAGAACGATACTTGGTCTTACCGAGTTTATTACTTGAAACGATTCGGTCATACTTGCCGATTGTTCAACAAGTTTATGACATCATATTTTGGTGATCATAAATTTGTCATCACTTGACAGTAGCCTTTTGCAACTAACCTGGCTTTGTTCTTTGTGATGTTTCCATCTTCATTAAGCTTGTTTCTAAACACCCACTTTGTTCCAATGATTTGATAATCATCTTGTCTAGGAATGAGTTCCCAAACATCATTCCTTTCAAATTGATTAAGTTCTTCTTACATAGCAACACACCATTTATCATCTTGAAGAGCTTCCTTTATGTTCTTAGGTTCTACCTGAGACACAAAAGCTACTGTTAAGCAGAAATTATTAAGATTGTGTCTAGTAGTTATCCCTTTTAATATATCTCCGATGATGTTGTCTAGAGAAAGTCCTCTTGGTTGCTGATAGCTTTTAGGATCAACTACTTGATGTTCATTTTGAGTTTCTGGAGAATAGTTTTCATTTAGAAACATCTCTTCAAGAGCTTCCCTCAAATAATCCTCATCACCTGCAATTGGTTTATTTGACTCAAGAGGGTTCACCTCAAGGTCCACAATTTCATCAAAGACAACATGCATTGATTCTTCAATTGTCAAGGTTCTTCTATTAAACACCCTATATGCTTTGCTAGTTAAAGAATATCCTAAGAAGATTGCCTCATCATATTTAGCATCAAATTTGCCTAGATTATCTTTACCATTATTCAAAACAAAACATTTGCATCCAAAGATTTTCAAATGAGATACATTTGGTTTTCTACCGTTAAACAGTTCATAGGGAGTTAGCTTAAGAATAGGCTTAATTAGCATTCTGTT
Source organism: Vigna nakashimae (assembly GCA_034642375.1). Lineage (NCBI taxonomy): Eukaryota > Viridiplantae > Streptophyta > Magnoliopsida > Fabales > Fabaceae > Vigna > Vigna nakashimae. The sequence continues at coordinate 28,552,819 of CM067759.1, read as the reverse complement.
CAACACGTAACAAGCAGTACTAACTGCATCAGCCCAAAAGTATTTTGGCACATTAGATTCATTTAAAAGAGTCCTAGCTAGTTCTTCTAATGACCTATTTTTCCTTTGAACAACACCATTTTGTTGGGGAGTTCTTGGAGCATAAAAATTATGAGCAATTCCATGTTCTTCACAATACTTTTCAAAAGATTCATTTTCAAACTCACCACCGTGATCACTTCTCAAGGTTTTGATTTTCAATTCCTTTTCATTTTGAACACGTTTTGCAAATGATTTGAATGCTTTAAAAGCTTCACTTTTCAAGGTTAAGAAAAATGTCCAAGTAAATCTAGTGTAGTCATCAACAATCATAAGAGCATAGTAGTTTCCACCAAAACTTTTAATTCTAGATGGACCAAACAAGTCCATATGCAAAAGTTCTAAAGGTTTTGATGTTGAAATTATGTTTTTAGACGAAAAAGAGGATTTGGTTTGCTTTCGCTTTTGACATGCAGAACATATTTTTTCTTTCTCAAATTTTAAATTAGGCAAACCAATCACAGGATCTTTTGAAATCAATTTATTTAAATGTTGCATATGAATATGTGCAGCTCTTTTATGCCATAACCAATAATTTTTCTCTTTAGCAACTAAACATGTTATAATATGACTAGATGCATTTTCAATATCAATCAAGTATATGTTATTATGCCTAACACCTTGCAAAGCAATTTCAGTAGAATTTTTAAAATATACGGTGCATCTATCACTTTCAAAGGTTACCTTAAGACCCTTGTCACATAATTGACTTATGCTTAGGAGATTGTGTTTGAGACCTTCAACACATAATACGTCCTTTATAGTCAATTTGTTTCCTCCTCCAATGTCTCCAGTTCCAATGATTCTACCTTTGTTGTTATCTCCATAGGTCACAAATCCTTACTTCTTCTTCTCAAAAGAAATAAACCTTTTCTTGTTACCGGTCATGTGTCTTGAACAACCACTGTCAAGATACCACAATGACTTCTTTGACTTAGTAAGTTACTACAAAACAAATTGGAGCAAGACTTTAGGTCCTCAATCTTATTATGGGTCCTTGGGGTTAGTTTATGCAAACATACATCATTTTACAATTTTAACCCATGCTTATTTACCATTTGGAACACCAAAATGTTTGACGTTGCATTTGTTTGAGGTGTGACCAAATTTCATGCAGTAAAAACAACAAGCATTATACACTTTATTTTTCACAAGAGTCCCTTTTTCTACCCAAACTCTACGAGTTCTTATCACTTTATATTTTTTGTGTAGATGCATGTTTCCACTTCTAGCATTGCTTCTCTCAAAGTTTGTTTTGGCATGTGACTTAGACTTATTTGCCTTTGCAAGTAAATTCTCAAGAATGTCAATATCAAACATATGACTCTTACACAATATACATTCAACAGGTTGTACAATAACATCAGATTCAGATAATTTAGTTTCTATATTACTAACTTTGTTTCTCAAAACAACTTCGTCATCTAGTACTTTTTCATACCTCAATTTCAATTCATTATGCTCTTTCTTTAGCTTTTTATGAGCAAGATCAAGTTTTTCAGATTCATTTAATAAATCAAGAAAAGCCTTTTGTAAATCAAACTTATCACTTGACTCTAAGCTAGAATCACTTACTTGGCTTCCTGCATCTTCTAAGTCTGCCATTAAGCACAAATTTGCTTCTTCATTTGAATCGCTTGAGCTTGATGAACTAGAAGCATTCTTTTCCCAAGCTAAGCTTTCTTCTTCTTTGGAAACTTTCTTTCTTTTCTTCACGTTTCCTATTTTTAGGACAATCAGTCTTCACATGACCTCTTTCTCCACATCCATAACATTTAATGCTTGATGGAGATCCTTGATTTTCTTTCCTTTCTCCTCGGTATTTGTCTTTTCCCTTTGCTTTCATAAATTTAGCAAACTTCTTAATCATAAGACTCATGTTTTCCTCATCGTCATCGAAATCATGGTTCTCAATTCTCTTAGAACTTTTTCCTTTTGAAATTTTAGACTTGAAGGCAAGCGTCTTTCTTTTGCCTTGATTCTCTTCTAGAGTTAATCTTCTCAGCTCAAGCTCATGCTCACAAAGCTTTCCAAAGAGAATCGCCGTTGACATCTGAGTTAGGTTTTGAGACTTCAAGATGGCAGTCACCTTTAGTTGCCAAGACCTGTCTAATGATTTCAATATTTTCACATTCAATTCATCAATGTCAAAAGTTTTACCTAAACCTGTTAGGTGGTTCACAATGTGAGTGAAACGCTTCTGGACATTAGAAATTGTTTCTCCAGGTTGCATTCTGAACATCTCATACTCCTGAATGAGTGTATTCTTCCTTGCACGTTTCACGTCATCTGTGCCCTCATGTGTGACTCTGAGGACCTCCCACATTTCTTGTGCTGTCTTACACACTGAAATTCTATAAAATTCATCAAGTACTACAACAGATGAAATAATATTACGAGCCTTAATGTCAAATTGGGCTCTTCTATTTTCCTCAGGAGTCTAGTTAAAGTATGGTTTTTCTACTTCTACACCATCAACAGTTCTTTTAGGAACATAGGGACCATTTAGCGCAGCTTCCCGGATGCCTCTGTCAACAGACCCCATAAAAATTTCCATTCTGACTTTCCAGAAGGCATAGTTATCACCAGTAAAAAGAGGTGGTCTGTTGATGGATGCACCCTCAACATATACTTGATTTTGATGATCTGCCATTTTCACAAAAGTTTGAAAAAATATCAAAGCAAGCTCTGATACCAATTGTCAGAACAATCGGTACCGTTATAGAGTCGCACAGCGGAATAAAATACTCGGAAAGCGTGTTACGGTCACAAATCAAGTTATGATGGTCCGTTTTAGAAAATCAATTTTCTTAGAGAAAATTTAACAAACAATTGATGTGCATAAAACAGTAACGAGTGTAAGGAATAGAAAAGTTGACACACTGGAATTTTATCCTGGTTCGATTCAAAAGAATCTACGTCCAGTTGTTAATCACTATAAAAAGTGATTAACGATTTCACTAAAATCAGTTTCAACAAAATACAATTAAGAGTGAATAAAATCAGAAAGATAAAACCTTCCTTCGACCAACGAAATGGAAGCAAGCAATCTACACTTTCCTTCGACTGACGAACCGGAACAATGCAGAACTGTTCTTCCTTCGACCAACGAACCGGAATAACAGTAGCGTTGCCAACTCGAAGAGAATCACTCTGACCTTTGACCCACAAAGCGTGAGCTTCTCCTTTTCACGAGACTTGGCAGTGCAATGAACTAGCTTATGGAACTTCCTCATATCACACTATATTCTCAAAAGCTCAGAGTTATCTTTTCTATGAGTTTTGAAACTCACCTATATAGCCAACTGGTCTAAGTTCGCAAAGATGAATTATAACTGCCGCAAACAATCGATTATTGTTAGTGATAATCGATTATTCGAGTCCGTTACAAGGTTTTCAAAAAGTGATAATCGATTATCCTGAGGAATAATCGATTATTTCAGAGACTTTGGCAGTTCTCATCAGAACTTAGTGATAATCGATTATTTGGAGTAATAATCGATCATTCCAGAGTACCGAGGTTTTTCATAGGGACTCAGGATAATCGATTATAGCATCTAATAATCGATTAAATGCGTAGCAGTTCTAAAAATACGAATTTTTCTAAGTATTACATGTTTAAGGCTTTTCATAATACATTTATAATCTACAAATTGCTTTTAAAACAACTATAACAATGTATCATCTTTCAGCATCATCAAAATCATTTATCTTCAAATTTACCAATGCTCTTCATTGGTAACAAAACATGGAGGAATCACTAGGTCATGCATAGGACAGGTACAAAAGCTTATTGAGAAAGACTCCCACGCATGGATTTGACGAAGCATAAGTAGTCTTATTCTTTCTTGGAGGACTTGGTTCACAAACCAAGTTGATGCTAGACGCCTCAGCTAGAGGCAATATTAAATGGAAGATTCCAGAGCAAGCAACAAAAATAATTGAAAATATGGCTACTAATGACAATGAGCTGAATAGTGAAAGAGGAGCTCTTATTCAACAAAAAGGAGTTCTACAGTTGCAATCCAATGATGCCTTGTTAGCTCAGAACAAAATAATAATTCAACAACTGCAGAATCTCACAAAGGCTCTTGCACAACTTCCAAAAGAGTTAAAGACTGTTGCACAGGTTCAACAATAGATGTGTGAACTATGTGGAGGTGACCATATCAATGATCAATGCGCCTTTCCAGTGGAAACTTTAAAGGATGTTAACTTCATGGCCAATCAATTTCCATACCGTCAGGGGAACTTCAATCAAGGGTGGAAACCACACCCAAGCATTGGTCAAGGACAAAGGGGGCAAGCTGGACAAGCAGGGCAATTTAACAAGCAACAACAACAACCAACCTTATGGCAACAGGTGGCTACACTTACTGAAAAACAAATAAAGTTGGAAGAAACTCTTAATCAGTTCATTCAAGTAACCATCTCCAATCACAATAGGACGCAAGCATCTCTTAGAACTATGGGGATGCAAATTGGACAGTTAACTAAAAAGTTGGAAGAAAGGTTTGATGAGAGTTTAAGGGCTAATACTGAGGTTAACCCTAGAGAAGAGTGTAAAAGTTTAGTGAGTGTAAATGTTGAAAAAGTTGAGTTAGAAAAAGAAGAGAGAAAAGAGAAAGAAGAGGAAGAAGAAGAGAAAATTTGCGTGAAGATGGGTGTTCGTAAGAAAGAATTGCACCTACTGATGGGTGTTGGTGGATTTTGGGTCAGGCTCGTGACGTTAAACAAGCGCTACCTGGGAGGCAACCTAGTTGATTTACTTTGTCTTTATTGTTTATTTTGATCTTGCTTTAGTTTCATGGGAGGAAGATACAGATGATAGCACAGGCTAATGAGGAGTTGAGATAGCATCTACTGATGGATGCTATCAGCACTAGAGCAAGATCTTTTCTATCTTTGGTTTTGTAATTTTGAACTAATTTTCTTATGTTTTTAGAATAGGGTTTGATGTACTCAATTTGAACTTTATCTGTTATGATGGTTTGCTTGTGACTTATGCATGATGAGTATTGCTCGATGATGCTTTGATATTGATTGATGTTGAGATTATGCACATTATATGCTTATACAGGTGGTTCAATGGCTTTGGAACAAATGCATGATGTTGTGATTGTGATTATGATGCTAAGCAGGATGTTGTATGTGGAATGTGAATGAGCTTATATGTGAGGTTTTGAGCTCCAGAGTTTTTGTGATTGAATGTTATTACTTTGAAAGCATGAATGACTTTGCCCAGGTTTTCTATGATTGAATCAATTGCTTGTTTGCATCATATGATCAAGGTCATTTGTTGGTAACCCTTTTTGTTAGCCAAATTCATGTTGTAGCCCACAAAAAGAGAACACAATGTGTTCTATCCTTTGAACCCTTAGCCTTGAACATGATTTGAAAAACCCTTTGTGAAAAGCTTTACCTTGAGCTAAGTAGAAAATATTGTGTGGTATTGATAAATGTCCAAGTTTGGGGTTGTTCGAAAATTTAGAAAAAGGGAAAATAAAAAGCATTGAGCTAAGAGCTAAGTATGTGAAAAGAAAAAGAAAAAGAGAAAGAAAAGAGAAGAAAAAGCAAAGCTCAATGCAAAGGAAAGTTGGGAATAAGTAAGAAGGATTGTGTTCAGATGATTCTCTTAACTCAAGGGTTTTGTGATCCAGAAAAACCAATTTTCTTGTTAGCCCAGCCACATTATAAGCCATAGAAAAGTCCTTTGTGATGATGCTTGCTTGTAAGTGTTTATTATTGTGGTTAAATGAAAGGCAAAGTTGATTCATGTGACATTGTGATAGTAGAGTGAATGAGTGAATACCTCTTATACACTTGTGTGTTTGAGTGAAACACTTTATCTAGTGAGGAAAGATTACATGAACACATAAGAACATCCATGCTTAGTTGATTGATCATTCATGAAAAGTAGCATTTGTTGGATATTAGGTGATTATGTGAACACTAAAGCATGTGCATGTCTTGATTGAAGTCTTTGTCATGAGCTTAATTGAGTACTTACTTATCTTGAAAAGAGAATTTTGAATGTGCTAAACCATCATAGTGATTGGTGGAAGATTGAGTTACATCTTGTTTTCTTGAGGACAGGCAAAGTTTTAAGTTTGGGGTTGTGATAACGGTTGAAAAATCGTTATTTTTATGCTTAAAATTGATACCAAAAGCAACCTTTAAGACTTATAAATTAGCTTGAACTCATTTTTTCTTTAGTTTTTTGAATAAGAGAGTTGAAGGTGAATTTAATGGTTTTGTGCAAGATTCCCTTGATTTTGTAGGCTAATTGAATGATTTGAAAGAAGAATTAAAGTACCAAATGATTGGAATGCTAAAAAGTCAATCAATCAACCAAAATGCAAAAAAGTCAACCACAATGCAGAAAAGTCAACCAGCCAACCAGAAAAGTCAACTAGTCAACCAGAGTACGAAAAAAGTCAACCAGACGAGTTTTGGGCAAGTTTTCTGCGATTTTATGATCTGTTTGGGCCTGAACCCGTTTTCTATTATTCTCATGTCCTATTTAAAGACCTAGATGTCTTAGGGTTTGTACATTTGGCTGGGAGGAAGCAGAAACACACTTTTCACCCCTTGGGGTAGATTGGGAGATGGTGACGGCTCTCCTCTTCTCTTTCTAGGGTTTTTCTATCTCTTTCGTTCTTTCATTATTGTTCATCTAGTTTCACCATGTATATGGTGAACTAAACTTTGTATTGTTGTTGGGGAATCAATGTAATCTTATGAAGCTCTCATATATGGAATTTTGTGTTTAAATATCATATTTATGATACATGCATTCTTTCATCATTAGTTAGGGTTTTTCTTCTTTGCTCAAAGCATGCATTGTTTAACTCATTCGATGTCATGATTATTGATTTTGTCGATATGGAAACGTATGGGGAAATCTAGATTCGAGGAATTTCTCCCAATAGCACATTGCCTAGACATAGGAATACGAGCATTGGTTGCCGTTAATTATTAGGAATGCTAGGAATTGTATGAACTGGTAATTAAGGATTGGTCTTCTTGCAAGGTGATTTAGAGAGTGGCATTAACATTGATGAAAAGAATAATGAGAGTGGATAAGATGAAATTGATAACCCCAACAACATACTCATCCATCTATATCATTAAAGTGTTTGTATTCCTCTTTTCCATTGATCAAATTCATGCATACATGTTTTATTACTATCTCTTGCATTTAAAACCTACAATCAATTGATAAAAAGTCTTAAATAATCGACAAATCATATAGCTAACTAGGCCGTGAGTCCTTTGGGAGAACGATACTTGGTCTTACCGAGTTTATTACTTGATACGATTCGATCACACTTGCCGTGGGTTAAACAAGTTTTTGGCGCCGTTTTTCGGTGTTCATAAATTTGTCATCAAGTTTTTAGCGCCGTTCCCGGGGAGTCTGGTTTAACTAGTATATTTGTGTGATTTTTGATTAATTTTGACTTGTTGTGAATATTTGTTTTTCTGTTTTTATTTTTCGGTTTTTATTTTATTTTATTTTATTTTATTTCATTTTTAGTTTTTTTTCCGGTTATTATTTTATTTTATTTTATTTTTCTGTTTTTATTTTATTTTTATGTTTTTATTTTTTCTATTTTTATTTTATTTTATTTTATTTTTCTGTTTTTATTTCTGTTTTTATTTTATTTTATTTTATTTTTGTGTTTTTATTTTTTGTGTTTTTATTTTATCTTCTCTCTTTCTATCTATTATCTTCTTATTCCTTATTTTATATCTTCTCTATCTTTTTGTGCTAACAAATTTTTCTAGGGATTTGTTTTCTTGTGTATGTAGGAAGCAATTCGAACTAGAAGCAAGAAAACCTCAGAACCTCTTCTTCAAGGCTTAGACGAGAGTAGACGGAGGAGAAGAATCCGTAAATCTAGAGAACTTTTCCTTCCTCCGGAAGATCTTTTACATCCTTCACTACAAGGTTCTCACCATAGCACTGAGGAGATGGAGAATAATAATAATGTTAGACGGACTCTTGCAGATTACACCAATGTGGTTGACCCTCAACATTTTAACAGCATAGCAAGACCGAGGGTAAATTCAGCCAACATGGAGGTGAAACCGGCGTTGATCCAGCTGGTTAAGAGTAATCAATTTAATGGGTTGTCACATGAAATCTGCAATATAGTGAAGATAAATGGGGTGCGTGACGAAGCAATCAAACTTATCTTGTTTCCTTTCTCATTGGGAGGCAATGCTAAGCTTTGGTTGAACTCTTTTCCAGAAGGGAGCTTTACAGAGTGGGAAGTTGTGGTGGCAAAGTTTTTGAACAAGTACTTCCCACCATCCAAGGTCAACAAAGGGAAGCAAGAGATCTCTTCTTTCAGGTAAAACATGGAGGAATCACTAGGTCATGCATGGGACAGGTACAAAAGCTTATTGAGAAAGACTCCCACACATGGATTTGACGAAGCATAAGTAGTCTTATTCTTTATTGGAGGACTTGTTTCACAAACCAAGTTGATGCTAGACCCCTCAACTGGAGGCAATACTAAATGGAAGACTCCAAAGCAAGCAACAAAAATAATTAAAATATGGCTACTAATGACAATGAGCTAAACCGTGAAAGAGGAGCTCCTATTCAACAAAAAGGAGTTCTACAGTTGCAATCCAATGATGCCTTGTTAGCTCAGAACAAAATAATAATTCAACAACTGCAGAATCTCACAAAGGCATTTGCACAACTGCCAAAAGAGTTAAAGACTGTTGCACAGGTTCAACAACAGATGTGTGAACTATGTGGAGGTGACCATATCAATGGTCAATGTGCCTTTTCAGTGGAAGCTTTAGAGGATGTTAACTTCATGGCTAATCAATTTCCATACTGTAAGGGGAACTTCAATCAAGGGTGGAAACCATACCCAAGCATTGGTCAAGGACAAAGGGTGGAAACCATACCCAAGCATTGGTCAAGGACAAAGGGTGGAAACCACACCCAAGCATTCTGGAGAGAGCATTTCTGGCTCTGGAGAAGTATGACGGGTCAGGAGATCCAGAGGAGTGATAACAATTGAAAAACTGTTATTTTCATGCTTAAAATTGATACTAAAAGCAACCTTTAACACTAAGAAACTAGCTTGAAATCATGCTTTTGGTCATATTTTCATAAATAAGAGAGCTGGACAGGTTTATGCTTGATTTCAGTGTTTTATGCAGGTTTTAAGGTGAATTTGATGAAAGAAGTGAAGAAGGATAGGAATGGAATCAGAAAAGACATCAAAAAGTGCAAAAGGAGAGGTCGAAGTTACCGCTCAGCGGCAGTTTACCACTGAGTGGCACTCAGGAGCTCACGTTGGATCCGCTGAGGGGTGAAAATGTCGCTGAGGGGAAGAAAACAACTCACGCACTTACCGTTGAGCGACAGTTTACCGCTGAGCGGCACTTTTATGGGCTTGGGCCTAATTTTTCTGTATTTTTAGAATAGTATATAAGCTTTAGGACGTCCTAGGGTTTGTATCTTCGGCAGAGATGAAGCAAACACTCTCTTTTCCACCCCTTTGAAGGAAGATCTTGGATGCTCAGGCTACCCTCTCCTCTTTCTAGGGTTTTATCCTTCATTCTTTCATTATTATTCATATAGCTTCACAACGAATATGGTGAACTAAACCTTGTATTGTTGTTGGGGAATCAATGTAGTCTTGTGAAACTCTCATATATGGAATTTGTTTTAACATCTTATTTTTAAGACTTATGCTTTCTTTCATCATTAGTTAGGCATTTTCCTCTTTGCGTAATGCTTGCTTTGTTTAACTCATTCATTGCTACGATTATTGATTTTGTCGATATGGGAACGTACGAGAAATCTAGATTCGGGGAATTTCTCCTAATAGCATATTGGTTGCCGTTAAGCTCCTGCACTTAAGAATTAATTACTAGGAATGCTAGGAATTGTATGAACTCGTAATTAAGGATAGGCCTTCTTGCAAGGTGATTTAGAGAGTGGCATTAGCATTGATGAAAAGAATGATGAAAAGAATGATGAACTCGTAATTACTAGGAATGTTAGGAATTGTATGAACTCGTAATTAAGGATAGGCCTTCTTGCAAGGTGATTTAGAGAGTGGCATTAGCATTGATGAAAAGAATGATGAATTTCTAAAGTATATGAGAGTGGATAAGATGAAATTGATAACCCCAACAACATACTCATCCATCTAATTCATTAAAGTGTTTGTATTTTGTTTTCTCCATTGATCAAATTCATGCATACATATTTAATTATTGTCTTTTGCATTTAAACCTATAATCAAGTTGTTCTCAAGTCTCAAATAATCAAGAAATCATATAGCTAAACTAGGTCGTGAGTCCTTTGGGAAAATGATACTTGGTTTTACCTAGTTTTATTACTTGATACGATTCGGTCACACTTGCCGATTGTTAAACAAGTTTGTGGCGTTGTTTTTCGGTGTTCATAAATTTGTCATCAAGTTTTTGGCGCCGTTGTCGGGGACTCGTGGTTTAACTAGTTCACTTGTGTGATTATTGATTATCTTTGACTTGAATTTTGAAATTGAATTTCTGTTTTTATTTTTTGGTTTTTGTTTTATTTTATTTTCTGTTTTTATTTTTATTTTATTTTCTCTTTTCTGTTTTTATTTTTCTTCGTATCTCTAAATTTTATATCTTCTTTTATATCTTTTTGTGCTAACCAATTCTTCTAGCGTTTTGTTTTCTTGTGTATGCAGGAGGCAATCCGAACCAGAAGCAAGAAAACTGCAGAACCTCTTCTTGAAGGTTTAGACGAGAGTAGACGGAGGAGAAGAATCCGTACATCAAGAGAACTTTTCCCTCCTCCAGAATCTCTGTTGGAACCATCACCACAAGGTTCTGACCATAGCATTGAGAACATGGAGAATAAGAATATCAGAAGAACTCTTGCAGATTACACAAATATAGCTGGACCTCAGCATTTTAACAGCATAGCAAGACCAAGAGTCAATGCAGCCAACATGGAGGTCAAACCAGCGTTGATCCAACAGGTGAAAAGTAATCAATTCAATGGGTTGTCTCACGAAGGCCCATATGAGCACCTCACAACATTTAATGAGATCTGCAACGCGGTGAAAATAAATGGGGTGCCAGACGAAGCAATCAAACTGAGCTTGTTTCAATTCTCATTAGGAGGCAATGCTAAGCTTTGGTTGAATTCTTTTCCAGAGGGAAGCTTTACAGAGTGGGAAGCAGTGGTAACAAAGTTCCTAAACAAATACTTTCCACAATCAAAGGTGAATAAAGGAAAGCAAGAGATTTCATCATTCAGGCAAGGCATGGAGGAATCACTGGGTCATGCATGGGACATATATAAAAGCTTATTACGAAATACTCCCATGCATGGATTTGAAGAAGTGGAAGTAGTCCTAACTTTCCTTGGAGGTCTTGGTTCACAAACCAAGATGATGCTTGACGCCTCAGCAGGAGGAAACATCAAATAGAAAACTCCAGAGGAAGCTACATAAATCATTGAAAATATGGCTACTAGTGAGAACGAGCTAAACTGTGAAAGAGGAGCTCCTATCCAACAAAAAGGAGTTCTACAATTACAAACAAATGATGCCTTGCTAGCACATAATAAGATACTAACTCAACAACTGGAGACTCTTACAAAAACACTTGCACAATTGCCTAAAGAGCTAAAGACTGTTGCACAGGTTCAATCACAATTGTGTGAATTATGTGGGGGTGACCATATAAATGGTCAATGCGCCTTTCCAGCAGAAGTCGTAGAGGATGTTTATTACATGGCCAATCAATACCGTCAGGGGAATTTCAATCAAGGGTGGAAACCACACCCAAGCATTGGTCAAGGACAAACTGGGCAAGTTGGGCAATTTAACAAGCAACAACAACAACCAACCTTATGGCAGCAGATTTCTATACTTAATGAAAGGTCAATAAGGATGGAAGAAACTCTTAATCAGTTCATACAGAAAACGAAGTCTACACAAAAGAGCATTGAAGCTGCTATCAAGAATTTGGAAATTCATATGGGTCAGATCACTAAGTAGGTGGAAGAGAGGCTAGATAAAAATTTTGGGGCTAATACTGAGGTTAACCCCAGAGAAGAATGTAAAGTGTTGGAGAGTACAAAAGATGAGACAGTTGAGTTAGAAAAAGGAGAGACAGAAAAAGAAAAGAGAGAAAAGAGAGAAAAAGAAAAAGAAGAGAAAACAGAGAAAAGAGAGACAGAGAGTAAAGATATTTTTCCTTTTCCAATAAATCAAGAGAAACAATTTGATTTTACAAAATTATTCAAGATGGTGGACAATGATGCACCTTGGGAGGAGATATTACAACAAATTACAGTTTATACTAAATCTGAGGAAGATGTCTCTACAAAGAAAAGACGTAGAGATGATGATACAAAGAAGTATAAAGGTGTTAAAAAGGAGCCATTCCCTCCAAAAGCAAAAGATCCAGGAGGCTTTTCCATTCCATGCACAATAGGGAAGAAAAGGATTAAAAAAGCTCTACTTGATTTAGGTTCAAGTGTTAACTTGATACCTTATTCTTTACTGGAGCAGATTGGTGATGTGGATGTGAAGCCTACAAAGGTTAACTTAGTAATGGCAGATGGATCTTCAAAGGAAACCTATGGAATAGCAGATGATATTATAGTTTGTGTAGGCAAACTCCAGTTCTTAGTAGACTTTGTGGTGATGGAGATGGAGACTGAAAAGATACCTATTATTCTTGGAAGACCGTTTATGAAAACGGCCAAAGCCATCATTGATGTGAACGAAGGTATAGTGGTGCTCCAAGACCGAGATGAGAGAGTTGTTGTAGATGTCTTCAAAGATGAGAGGCATATACAGGAGGAAGAAACTAGTCATAAAGCTGTATTTCAAGATGTACTCATGACTAGCCCTCAAGATGAAAAGCCCAAGGTTAAAGGTAAACATTGTTTGTTGTTTCAGGTACAGAAAGGAGAAAAGATTGGAAGAGGAAGAAAAGTTCCTGATGATTGGATGAAAGAACAACTCCAACTTGGTACACCTATGAGATTCAAAAACAAGTTGTGGGTTGTGAAAGACTACAAAGAAAAGGAGATGATAGAGATAGAGTCTCCATATTCTAGAAGAGTCGAAACAGTACACATGAAACAGTTAAGGAGTTGGTGGGACAATGACATCAACCATGAAGAAGGAACTTGAACTTTATTAGGTCAAACTAATGACGTTAAAAGAGCGCTTGCTGGGAGGCTACCTAGTGATTTAAGAACTTTTGATTTTATTTTGGTTTTGTAATTTTTAAGACTTCAAATATAACAGGGACCTATTTCAAATTTGGGACGAAAATAAGGACCTATTGAGACATTAAACCTTAAAAAATTGCATTCACACACGCCACGTCACGCACTCCTTAACGCCGTTTTCTGAAATTGACGGAAAGGATTTATTTGCATCAAATTAACAAAAATAAGGATCTAATTAAGACTTCAAATATAACAGGGACCTATTTCAAATTTGGGACGAAAATAGGGACCTATTGAGACATTAAACCTTTTTGTAAATATTCTTTTGGATATAGCATCTACTGAAGGATGCTAGGTGGTTCAGTATCTACTGAAGGATACTAGGTTTGTTACACCTACTGATGGGTGTTGGTAAGAAAGTTTTGCACCTACTGATGGGTGTTGGTGGATTTTGGGTCAGGCTCGTGACGTTAAACAAGCGCTACCTAGGAGGCAACCCAGTTGATTGATTATATTGTTTTTGTTTGTTTTATTGTAGTTGCATAATAGAGTTTTGCATGAGTAATCTGAAAATTTAATTGCAGGGAACCAGTGAGGGGCATGAGTAGGAGGCACCTAGGGTAAGCTAGGAAGAAGAAAAGCACAACACGAAAGTGCCGCTGAGCGGCAAACTACTGCTCAGCGGTAGTATCGCAGAACGGGCTTAGGTTGCCCGTAGCGGAACCCGAGCCCATTAGGGTATTTTTATACCCTAAGCTGCGTTTCAGTTTCTTTTTTCAAATTTTTCTTTGGACACACACTCCTACATACCTTTTCAAAGGTTCTCCACATCTTTTCCCTCTTCCCTCTTGAGAAAATCTCTCTTTCACTCACTTTCTCATTAGTGTTCCATTTAAGTTTGGGGTTGGAAGAGAGCATCTCAGCTTTGAAGCTTTCTTATTTCATCTAGCATCTTCACCCAAGTAAGTCAAGCATTTTGTTCATTCTAGGGTTCTTGAGTTTGAATGTGATTGTTAAAGCATGAATATTTAGGGGTTTTGATTTCTATGCATGATTTGATGATTTAATTGATGTTTGAACCGATTGAATTGTTTGATTTTGATATGGAAAACTGAAAATTGCATGTGGGTGGAGTTAGGATAGGTTAAAAAGGAATTTTTCAAAAATCTGCAGAGTCATCGCTCAGGGGTAAATTCCCGCTGAGCGGCACTCTGACAGATTTGTAATTTTTGATGCATTGTGTTCTGGATTGTTGCACTGGTGATTGTAGGTTTAAATGCAAAAGACAATAATTAAATATGTATGCATGAATTTGATCAGTGGAGAAAACAGAATACAAACACTTCAATGAATTAGATGGATGAGTATGTTGTTGGGGTTATCAATTTCATCTTATCCACTCTCATATACTTTAGGAATTCATCATTCTTTTCATCAATGCTAATGCCACTCTCTAAATCACCTTGCAAGAAGGCCTATCCTTAATTACGAGTTCATACAATTCCTAGCACTCCTAGTAATTAATTCTTAAGTGCAGAAGCTTAACGGAAACCAATATGCTATTGGGAGAAGTTCCCCGGATCTAGATTTCCCCACACGTTCCCATATCGACAAAATCAATAATCATGGAAATGAATGAGTTAAACAAAGCAAGCTTTAAGCAAAGAGGAAAAACCCTAACTAATGTTGAAAGAAAGCATAAGTCTTAAAAGTAAGATGTTAAAACAAATTCCATATATGAGAGTTTCACAAGACTACATTGATTCCCCAACAACAATACAAGGTTTAGTTCACCATATTCATGGTGAAACTAGATGAACAATAATGGAAGAATGAAAGATAGAACCCTAGAAAGATGAGGAGGTAGCCTGAGCATCCAAGATCTTCCTTAGAGGGGTGGAAAAGTGAGTGTTTGCTCCGTCTCCGCCAAAGATACAAACCCTAGGACGTCCTAAAGCTTATATACTATTCTAAAAATACAGAAAATTAGGCCCAAGCCCATAAAAGTGCTACTCAGCGGTAAGTGCGTGAGTTGTTTTCTTCCCCTCAGCGGCCTTTTCACCCCTCAGCGGATCCACCGTGATTGCATTAGTGCCGCTCAGAGGTAAACTACCGCTGAGCGGTAATTTCAACTTCTCCTTTTGCACTTTTTGATGTCTTTTCTGATTCCATTTCTATCCTTCTTAACTTCTTTCACTAAAGTCACCTTAAAACCTGCATAAATCACTGAAATCAAGCATAAACTTGTCCAGCTCTCTTATTTCTGAAAATATAACCAAAAGCATGATTTCAAGCTAATTTATGAGTGTTAAAGGTTGTTTTTAATATCAATTTTAAGCATGAAAATAATAGTTTTTCAACTATTATCAGTGGTGCAAAGTGTTTTCCTTGTCAATCAAAGGAGAGGCATTAGCGTGGTTCCATTCTGTGAGACCACGAACTATTGAAAACGTCACTACCTTGAGGGACATGTTCGAGCGGCAGTTCTCGACAGGTAGAGTGCGAAATTTGACATATCTGGAGTTGACAAACATAAAACAAGAGAAGGGAGAAAGTCTTAGGGACTTCATGGACAAGTTTAATAGAACCGCTCGGCAAGTAAGGGGAGTAGGCAAGAAGTTTACTATTAGCACTCTGGCTACTGCTCTGAGGCCCTCCCTATTTGCTGATAACTTGTTTGCAGAGCCCCGTTAACCCTGGATGAATTGCATGAGAGAGTCGCTCGGTTCATCAGAATAGAAGTGATGAGGACGGTCCAGAGGTGACAATAGGACCAAAGCTCGAGTTCAGGGCACGAGAAGAAGGAGGGCAAGAAACCGTTCGTACCGGGCGAGCGGCCCAAAGGCCAGAAGTATAGAGATGGCCCAAAGGGGGCTAGGTACAAAATGTACACCCCGTTGAACATGCCAAGGGCTAGAGTGTTGGAGGAGGCACTAAGGGCAGATCGGATTCGGGTAAGACCTTCCCGGTCATCACCGAAGGCGGATGGAACTAAACATTGCACCTATTATCTGAATATAGGGCATAACACCGAGGATTGCACGGTGTTGAAGGATAAGGTGGAAGAGTTGATCCGGGCAGGTGATAACAGTTGAAAAACTGTTATTTTCATGCTTAAAATTGATACTAAAAGCAACCTTTAACACTTAGAAACTAGCTTGAAATCATGCTTTTGGTCATATTTTCATAAATAAGAGAGCTGGACAAGTTTATGCTTGATTTCAGTGTTTTTGTGCAGGTTTTAAGGTGAATTTGGTGAAAGAAGTGAAGAAGGAGAGTGATGGAATCAGAAAAGACATTAAAAAGTGCAAAAGGAGAAGCTGAGCGGGACTTTTATGGGCTTGGTGATGGACAAATTTATGATCACCAAAATATGATGTCACAAACTTGTTGAACAATCGGCAAGTATGACCGAATCGTTTCAAGTAATAAACTCGGTAAGACTAAGTATCGTTCTCCCAAAGGACTCACGACCTAGTTTAGTTATGTGATTCTTTTATTAGCTAAGACTTACGAACGAAATAAGTAGAGTTTAATATGCAAAACAGAAAATAAACATGTATGTATGAGGTTTTGATCAATGGCAAAAGCAAAAGACAAGCACTTTCAATCAAATATATATATGAATATGTTGTTGGGGGTCAATTTCATCTTATCCACTCTCATATGTTTTAGGAATTCGACATTCAAGTCATCATTGTTAATGCCACTCTCTAAATTACCTTGTCAAGAAGGCCTATCCCCATTTACGAGTTCATACAATTCCTAGCATTCCTAGTAATTAGTTCTTTTAGCACAGGAGCTTAACGACAACCAATATAATATTGGGAGAGATTCCCCGGATCTAGACTTCCCCTTACGTTCCCGTATCGACAAAATCAATAATCATGCATTGAATGAGTTAAACAAAGCAAGCCTTGAGCAAAGAGGAAAAACCCTAACTAATGATGAAAGAAAGCATAAGTCTTAGATTAAGATGTAAGCATAAATTCCATATATGAGAGCTTCAAAAGATTACATTAATTCCCCAACAAACATACAAGGTTCAGTTCACCATATTCATGGTGAACCTAGATGAACAATAATGAAAGAATGAAAGATAAAACCCTAGAAAGGTGAAGAGGTAGCCTGAGCATCCAAGATCCTCCTTCAAAGGGGTGGAAGAGAGAGTGTTTGCTTCGTTTGTGCCAAAGATACCAACCCTAAGACATCTAGGTCTTTAAATAGGACATAAAAATAATAGAAAACGGGTCCAGGCCCAAACAGATCATAAAATCGCATAAAACTGGCCCAAAACTCGTCTGGTTGACTTTTTTCGTATTCTGGTTGACTTTTTGGTTGACTGGTTGACTTTTCTGGTTGACTGGTTGACTTTTCTGGTTTCTGGTTGACTTTTCTGATTTCATCTCTCTCCTTCTTCACTTCTTTCACTAAATTCACCTTAAAACCTGCACAAAAACACTGAAATCAAGCATAAACCTGTCCAGCTCTCTTATTTTTGAAAATATGGATAAAAGCATGATTTCAAGCTAGTTTCTAAGTGTAAAGGTTGCTTTTTGTGTCAATTTTAAGCATGAAAATAACAGTTTTTCAACTGTTATCACAACCCCAAACTTAGAACTTTGCTTGTCCTCAAGCAAACAAGATGTAACTCAATCTTCAACCAATTCATATGATGGTTCACTCATTCAAAAATCCTCTTTTTCAAGATAAGTAACAACTTCACTCAAACTTATGACCAAGAGTTTAATCAAGATGTGCACATGCTTTAGTGTTGACAAAGTCATTTAAATTCCAACAAATGCTATTTTTCATGAATGATCAATCAATTAAGCATGGATGTTCATGTGCTTATGGAATATTTCCTCACTAGGTAAACTGTTTCACTCAACACACAAGTGTCTAAGAGGTAAAGTGTTTCACTCATCCACTCCACTATCACAATGTTACATGAATCAACTTTGCCTTTCATTTTACCACAATCAAAAGCATTCACAAGCATGCATCATCACAAGGACGTTTCAATGGCTTATAATGTGGCTGGGCTAACAAGTTGAAAAACTGTTATTTTCATGCTTAAAATTGATACTAAAAGCAACCTTTAACACTTAGAAACTAGCTTGAAATCATGCTTTTGATCATATTTTAGAAATAAGAGAGATGGACAGGAATCCAAACATATTTTCCATTTGGAACATCAAAATTTTTAATTCTACATTTGTTAGAAGTGTGCCCCTTTTTCATATAATAAAAAGCATGTGACAACATTTGGGTTTCTATAAGACACAATTCCTTTGTCAACCCATACCCAATGGGTTCTTTTAATTTGGTTCTTACTTTTAAAAACACTTTTATTTTTATAAACCTTTTTAACAAGTATAAGCATTTCAACATTATTATTTCTAGTTGCAACTTCAAGAAGATTTTCAAGAAGATTTTCAAGAATATCAATATCAATCATACGACATTTACATAAAAGACATTCAACAGGATGTTCAACATTTCAAGACTCTTTCATTTCCAAGTTGCAAATTTTATTTCTCAAACTTGCTTCCTCATCTAATGCCTTATCATTGCAATTGTTTAAATTCTTTTTTCAATTTTTTATGAGCAACATTCAATTTCTAAGATTCATCAAGCAATTCAAGAAAAGCCTTTTGCACATCAAATTCACTAGATTCAGAATTAGAACAACTTACTTGGCTTGCAGTGTCATCAACATTAGCTGTCAAACATAAGTTTGTTTCTTCAATAGAATCACTTGAACTACTTTAGTCATTATCAACCCAAGCAATGTGGACCTTCTTCTTTTTGTGAATTTTCTTCATAATTGGACAAACATCTTTTATATGGCCTCTTTCACCACATCCATAACATTTAAAGCTTGATGAGGAGCCTTGATTGTCCTTCTTTTTCTTCAAGAGTTGGCATTTAGATGATTCATTGTTGGCTATTAAGCATAGATTTTCTTGCTCATTTGAATTGTTTGAGCTTGAGGAGCTTGAATCGAACAGCGTCAACTTAACAACATCTGTGACTTTATCATGAGTGACTCTTAAAAATTCTCACATTTCCTGAGCACTTTTATAAATAGAAACTTTGAAGAAATCATCAAGGGTTAGTGCAGATAAAATTATGTTCCTAGCCCTAACATCATATTATGCCATTCTATTTCCATCCATAGTTCACTATAAAAATGGTTTTTCTACCTGCATATCATTTACAAAAATAGTGGGAACAATTGGTGTCAACACCCAATTTCGTCCGGGTAAGTAAATATTTAAAAAATAATAAAAAACTAAGAGAATAATAATTAATGGGGGGATAAAATAATAACTTTAGTATCAAATACAATATTTTTGAAATGTTAGTTTAATATGGTAATAATTCGAATTAATATTCTGCTAATAATTATAAGCAATAACGAAAATAGTATATTAATATAATTTGTTGCATCAATTGCTTTTAAAGAGGAAAATATGATTTTCTGACAATAATGATAATCAATGTTTTGAATATTATTTAATTTTGTTTTCTGGAAACCATTAGAGCAATTCTTTCCCTATTTTGTTTTATTGTCAATTAATTCACAATTAAGTCAAGATTTCCATAATATTGCAATGTGTGTATATAAATACGCACTCTGCCATAGAGGGAGGGTGGCTGAAAAGAGAGGAGAGAGAAAGATTTTGGAAAAATAGAGAGATAAGAATATAGAGAAAAGTAAGTTCTCAGGTTGGAGGGACTTTGCCAAAAGAGATCATGAAAGAAGGAAAAAGCTAAAAAGGTATGTCATTTCTACACCATTATTTTCCTCTTTTCATTGTACTCTCTGAAGTTTTCTTAAAAATATTTTTTCTTTCTACACACAACTAATTTTTTTTTTAATCAAAATTTCTTTTTATAAGTATGTGTCGGCCTATGGTCGGTTTCTTTCTTTTTTTCCCACCATTTTTCAAACAAATAAAAAAAAATACAAAATCTCCAAAAACCAAAAAGAATGTCAATCTTGTTTAAACCAAATCTTTTTCAGATTCATTGTTTTCAAAAACATCCAAATCAATCAATAATAATTTTCAAACAAACTCACAAACCTTTTTCTACATAAAGAACTACGTGATCCCTGATTGTCCATTATAAATGGATGTACGTAGGACCAAGGTCAATTCTTGTCGGGTTCATAAAACAAAATTTTTTTTTTGTTTCTTAATAATTTGTTTTATTTTATTTTTATTACTTTGTTCAGGGAAAATTAACATTTTTGCAAAACCACGTCAACTTTATATATTTAATTAAAGGTACTGCCTTTGGGCAGGCGCGATAGGGTGCTAACACCTTCCTTATGCGTAACCGATTCCCGAACCTGAAAATCTCTTTTTCGTAGACCATGTCTTATTTTTTGGTTTTCCATAGTTTTTCCATATAAATTATGGTGGCGACTCCAAAACCTTTTTTTCCCAAACTCGTTTTTTTTTCGGGTTGTCGTCCCGTCGCGATCTCGGTTGCGACAATTGGTCCATTCATAACAACTTCCCAACTACCCCTGTCAATAGACTCCAAAAATATTTGCAGTCTAATTTTCCAAAACGCATAATTTTCCCCCCGTAAAAAAGGAGGTCTATCAATAGAAGCACCCTCAGCATAAACTTGGTTATGACTGCCCATTTTCGAAAAATTTGAAAAACTATCAAACCAAGCTCTGATACCAATTGTCGGAACAATCGGTACCATTATAGAGTCGCGCAACGGAATAAAATATGGATAGCGGAAAGCGTGTAACGATCACAACACAAGTTAAAATAGTCGGTTTCAAAAATTGATTTTCTTAGTGAACTTTTATTGAATAGTTGATGTGCTAAAAGTTTAAAGAGTGTAGAGTTCAAGAAAATCAACACAGAAAATTTATCCTGGTTCGAATCAAAAGATTTTATGTCCAGTCGTTAATCACTATGAATAGTGATTAACCTTTTTTCACTAAAATATGGTTTGCAGATTACAATGAGATAATCAAAATAATCAAAGAATAGAAACCTTCATTCGACAACAGAACGGAAGAACCTGCTCAGCCAACTTGTAGAGAACCGCTCCGACCTTTGATACACAACACACGAGCTTCTCCTATTCACAAGACCAGGCAAGAGCACTCTATCACTTTGAGAACTTCCTCAGACAAAATGTATTCTCAAAATGGCATCGATCCTTTTCACTCACAGAGAGCTTCCCTTAGGCACAAAGCTCTAATACTCTCAATTAAAAAGTTCTTCTAAGAGTTGTGAAGACCTCTATTTATAAGCCTAGTTTCGTGCAGGGTCAAAAACTGAAGAGACATCTCCCAACTGCCACTGATACTCGATTATCATAAGTGATAATCGATTATTTGTGTTCGTTATGGGGTTTTCAAAAATGTGATAATCGATTATCCTGAGCAATAATTGATTATTCCAGAGACTTGGATAGAATTAAATGAAACAGTGAATCGATTATTCTGTGTAATAATCGATTATTTGCGCAAGCAACTCTCTTCTAAACTAGCTCGTGATAATCGATTATTCCTCTTGATAATCGATTATTTGAGCAATGACTCACTAAATACGAAAACTTCTAAGAGTTTTTACATCATTACATTTTATCCTATACATTTGTTTCTACAAAATGCGTTTAAGAAAAGATGCATTTATAGTCTTCAATTCTTCAGCTTTTATCATCATCAAAATTTCACAGTAGCTTCAAGATACCAATGCTCCTCAATGGTAACAAAGTGGAACCTATCAAATTTGAACGTAACACTAAACCTTCCTCTGCAAAATATTTTTACTCACAAAAATATGAGTTAAACAAATATATTATAATTTATAAATTAGGTTTAATAGGTTCAGAGGTCCCTATATTTGTGGGTTCATTTCTATTGGGTCCTCCAATTTTGAAAGTGATCAATTTGGTCCCTAATTTCACAAAATTGAGTCAATAATACCCTTTCCGTTAAATGCAATGGACGACATTAACTTTTTAAACATGTGGTATGTTGAAGTATCCTTCAAATAAAACTGTGCAACCTGCAAATAAAAGGATGCCTCAACATGCCACATGTTTAAAAAGTTAACGCCGTCCATTACATATAACGGAAAGGGTATTATTGACTCAATTTTGTTAAATTAGGGATCAAATTGATCACTTTCAAAATTGGAGGACCCAATTGAAACGAACCCACAAATATAAGGACCTCCGAACCTATTAAACCTATAAATTATATTTAAAAGTGGAACCTGTCAAGGTTTAACGTAGGACTGATCCTACCTCTACATGACATTTTTACTCACAAAAATATTAGTTAAACACATATATTATAATTTATAAATTATAATAAAAAGTGAAATGTGTCAAAGTTGAACGTAGGACTAAACCTTCCTGTGCAGGATATTTTTACTCACAAAAATAAGAGTTAAACAAATGTATTATAATTTATAAGTTATAATGAAAAGTACAACCTCTCAAGGTTGAACGTAGGATTAAACCTTCCTTTTGAAGCATATTTTTACTTACAAAAATATGAATTAAACAAATATATTATAATTTATAAATTATAATGAAAAGTATGACTTGTCAAGTTTGAACGTAGGAATGAACCTTCGTTCCGCACTATATTTTTACTTACAAAAATATGAGATAAACAAATATATTATAATTTATAAATTATAATGAAAAGTGTAACATGTCAAAGTTGAACGTTGGACTAAACCTTTATGTGAAGGATAAATATATTGTAATTTATAAATTATAATGCAAAGTGAAACATGTCAAGGTTGAACCTAGGAATAAACCTTCCTATGCAGGATATTTTTACTCAGTAAAATATGAGTTAAACAAAAATATTATAATTTATAATTTATAATGAAAAGTAGAAGCTGTCAAGGTTGAACATAGAACTGAACCTTCCTTTTGCTGTATATTTTTACTTACAAAAATAACAGTTAAACAAATATATTATAATTTATAAATTATAATAAAAAGTGGAACCTGCGAAGGTAGGTTGAAAGTAGGATTAAACGTTCCTTGTGCAGTATATTTTTAATCACAAAAATATGAGTTAAAAAAAATATATTATAATTTATAAATTACAATCAAAAGCGGAACTTGTCAAGGTTGAACGTAGGACTTAACCTTCCTTGCGCAGTATATTTTTACTCACAAAAATATGAGATAAACAAATATATTATAATTTATAAATTATAATGAAAAGTGTAACGTGTCAAAGTTGAACGTTGGACTAAACCTTTATGTGCATGATATTTTTACTCACAGAAATATGGGTTAAACAAATATATTATAATTTTTAAATTATAATCAAAAGTATAACCTGTGAAAGTTGGACGTAGGGCTGAACCTTTCTGTACAGAATATTTTTACTCACAAAAATATGAGTTAAACAAATATATTGTAATTTATAAATTATAATACAAAGTGAAACGTGTCAAGGTTGAACCTAGAACAAAATTGCAGGATATTTTTACTCACAAAAATATGAGTTAAACAAATATATTGTAATTTATAAATTATAATCAAAAGTGGAACCAGTCAAGCTTAAACGTAAGACTCAACCTTCTGTGTAGGGTATTTTTACTCAATAAAATATGAGTTAAAATATATATTATAATATATAAATTATAATCAAAAGTGGAACCTGTCAAAGTTGAACGTAGGACTGAACCTTCCTGTGTAAGATATTTTTACTCATAAAAATATGAGTAAAACAAATATATTACAATTTATAAATTATAATCAAAAGTGGAACATGTCATGAACGTAGAACTGAATCTTACCGTGCAGCATATTTTTACTCACAAAAATATAAGTTAAACAAATATATTATAATTTATAAATAATAATCAAAAGTGGAACCGGTGAAGGTTGAAGTAGCACTGAACCTTCTTGTGCTCGAGATATTTTACCCACAAAAATATGAGTTAAACAAATATATTATAATTTATAAATTATAATCAAAAGTGGAACCTGTCAAAGTTGAATGTAGCACTAAACCTTCCTAGTGTAGGATTATTTTACTCTAAAAAATATGAGTTAAACAAATATAT
This sequence comes from Vigna nakashimae, assembly GCA_034642375.1. Taxonomy (NCBI): domain Eukaryota; kingdom Viridiplantae; phylum Streptophyta; class Magnoliopsida; order Fabales; family Fabaceae; genus Vigna; species Vigna nakashimae. Next base: position 28,528,432 of record CM067759.1, on the reverse strand, counting down.
TATAATTTTTAAATTATAATCAAAAGTGGAACCTGTCAAAGTTGAACGTAGGACTGAACCTTATTGTGCATGTTACTTTTACTCACAAAAATATGAGTTAAACATATATATTATAATTTATAAATTATAATCAAAAGTCCAACCTGTAAAGGTTGAACAACCTTCCTCTAGGATATTTTCACTCACAAAAATATGAGTAAAACAAATATATTATACTTTATAAATTATAATGAAAAGTAAAATCTGTCAAGATTGAACGTAGCACTAAACCTTCCCGTGGAGGATGTTAGCAAAATGATGAAGATGAAGTTTTGATGATGTCCAAATCAAGTCAAGAGAAATCAAGATTCAAGATGTTATGAAGACTTGTATTGCTATGGAAAGCTTTTGTAATAATTATAGTTTAGTATCTAGGACTTAGATTTATGTTTGCATTCAAAAGAGATGTAAAAATAAGCCAAACAGCAAAATCTGTGCAGTGTTAATCGATTAACACAGGGTGTAAATCGATTGTTCCAGAGCCAAATGGAGAAGCACAAGATTTCAGTGTTAATCGATTAACAAGGGGTGTTAATCGATTAACGTTAATCGATTAACAAGGGCTGTTAATCGATTAACACACTGACCGTTTGAAAAACTAGCCGTTTTTTGAGACGTTGAACTATCCGTTGGGGTGTTAATCGATTAACAAGTGGAGCTAATCGATTAACACAGTGTGAAAGGCTGAAAACGAAAAATGGAAGAGCTCTTTGGATGAGTCTATAAATAGACTCTCATTTCCTCTCAAGAAAAACCAACCAACTAGAGAAACTCTTCCCTTGTGCTCAAATACTCAGAAACTCTTGAGAATTGTGTGCTCTTGCTCAGCTAAGGAAACTCTGTCTGTAGAGTTGGTGGAATACTTCTACGGTGATAGAGGAATAGCTGATTCATCCTTGGTGTGTCTAAGGAGGTGTTCGGAAGAGGAAGTTCATCCTTCGTGAAGCATTCGAAGGAGGTGGTCATCCTTTGTGAAGATTCAAAGGAGGTGTAAGTTGGTTCATCCTTCGTGAAGCATTCGAAGGAGGTGGTGTTCTCATCTCTTGTGGCATCAAGAGAGGTGGTTTCTAAACTCTTACAAATTGTATCTTTGTGATTGTAGTTTGTAATTGTTTTGTGATTAGTGAAAGGTTTATCTTGTTTTGAGATAAGCGACTGGACGTAGGATTGGTAAGATCCGAACCAGGATAAAATCATCTGTGCAAATTTCTCTCTACCTTACTCTTGCATTATTTGTCTTTATTAATTGCTTAGTAAGTTTAATTGAGTAGAAATTAAAAGGCACACGTTAGTATTAAAAACCCTCTTGGTTTGTTATCCCACGCTAACCATTCCGCTGCAGCCGCACTCTGACAGAGGATATATTTACTCACAAAAATATGAGTTAAAAACATATATATTATTATTTTTAAATTATAATCAAAAGTAAAACCTTGTAAGGTTGAACGTACGACCTAAATCTTCCTTTGCAAGATATTTTTACTCACAAAAATATGAGTTCAACATATATGTTATAATTTTTAAATTACAATGTAAAGTAGAACCTCTCAAGGTTGAACGTATGGCTAAACCTTCGTCTGCAGGATATTTTTACCCACAAAAATGTGAGTAACAAAATATATTATAATTTATAAATTATAATGAAAAGTGGAATTTGTTGAACCTAGAACTGAACCTTTCTGTCCAGGATATTTTTACTCTCAAAAATGAGTTAAACAAATATATTATAATTTATAAATTATAATGAAAAGTGGAACTTGTGAAGGTTGAAGGTAGGACTGAACCTTCCTTGTGCAGTATATTTTTACTCACAAAAATATGAGTTAAACAAATGTATTATACTTTATAAATTATAATGAAAAGTGAAAGTTGTCCAAGTTGAACGTAGCACTAAACCTTCCTCTAAAAAATTTTTTTACTCACAAAAATGAGTTAAAGAAATATGTTGTAATTTATAAATTATAATCAAAAGTGGATCCTATCAAGGTTGAATGTAGTACTAAACCTTCGTATGGAGGAAATTTTTACTCAAACAAATATGAGTTAAACAAATATACTATAATATATAAATTATAATGAAAACGGGAACCTCTCAAAGTTGAACGTACCACTAAACTTTCCTTGTACAGGATATTTTTACTCACAAAAATATGAGTTAAACAAATATATTATAATCAAAAGTGGAACTTGTGAAGGTGGAATGTGTCAAGGTTGAACCTAGAACCGAACCTTTCTGTACAGGATATTTTTACTATCAAAAATATAAGTTAAACAAATATATTATAATTTATAAATTATAATGAAAAGTGGAACGTGTAAAAGTTGAACGTATGACTAAACCTTCCTGTCCAGGATATTTTTACTCACAAAAATATGCGTTAAGCAAATATATTACAATTTATAAATTATAATGAAAAGTGGAACGTGTCATGAACGTAGAACTCGTACTTACTGTGTAGGATATTTTTGCTCACAAGAATATGAGTTAAACAAGTATATTATAATTTATAAATTATAATGAAAAGTGGAACCTATCAAGGTTGAAGGTAGGGTTGAACCTTCCTTATGCAGTATATTTTTACTAACAAAAATATGAGTTAAACAAATATATTATAATTTGTAAATTATATTGAAAAGTGGAACCTTCACAAGGTAGGGCTGAACCTTCCTTGTGCAGTATATTTTAACTCACAAAAATATGAGTTAAACAAATATCTTATAATTTATAAATTGTAATGAAAAGTGGAACTTGTCAAGGTTGAACGTTGGACTAAACCTTTTTGTGTAGATATTTACTCACAAAAATACTGGTTAAACAAATATATTATAATTTATAAATTATAATCAAAAGTGAAACCTGTCAAGGTTTCATAAAATTTATGAACACCGAAAAACGGCGCCACAAACTTGTTTAACAATCGGCAAGTGTGACCGAATCGTTTCAAGTAATAAAACTCGGTAAGACCAAGTATCGTTCTCCCAAAGGACTCACGGCCTGGTTTAGTTATGTGATTTGTCGATTATTTAAGACTTAAGAACAAATTGATTGTAGTTTTATGATGAAGTTGCTCCAGCAGAAGTGAGGATTGAAGGTAGTGGAATGATGAATTGAATCATGAGCAGTGTTGAATATGGCTCCCGAGAGGCAGTGGCAGCGGACTGAGATGTGATTTAGCAGCAGCAGTATAGTTAATGCAGTGGAGGCAGATCTGGATGCAGAGATGGATATAGAGATGGATGCAGAGCTCTATGGTGAATGGATTATCTAACTCAGAAAGCCTTCACTAGAAGGAAGCTAGAAGGAGAAGGAAAGCTCAATAAGAGGTGACTTTTGGAAGAGTTCTGGTTGCTGGAAAAATGCATCAGCATAGTAAAACTCCATATATTCAAAAGTGAACTTCAAGCTTTGCTTATGAGATTTTATAGATCAATCTCAAAGCTTAAGCAAGCCTTTTACACGTTTTCTTTAGATCTGAAATGTTAACCATGTGCTAAATGTGTGGCTTCTAGAAAGCCTTATGAAACACGTTGATAATTGAATTTTACATGTGAAAATGAAAAATGACTAATGCCACCCCATAGAAGGATAAGCACACCCCTTCTTGTGTGTAAATGTCCATTTTACCCTTCTCCATGTTTTGGCAAATTTGGAACATCTTTTTGTTCTCCAATTTTCCATCCAAAAATAGCAAATAGTATTTGACCTTGGGGAGAATACTCATCTTGGAGCTTTTTGGTCATTCCTCTTGTGATGGGTCCTATGGTGTTAGACCTTCTTGTATCATTTTATATGCAAAAGACAGTAAATAAACATGTATGCATGAATTTGATCAATGGAAAAGACAGAATACAAACACTTTAATGAATTATATGGATGAGTATGTTGTTGGGAGTTATCAATTTCATCTTATCCACTCTCATATACTTTAGGAATTCAACATTCTTTTCATCAATTGTTAATGCCACTCTCTAAATCACCTTGCAAGAAGGCCTATCCTTAATTAAGAGTTCATTCAATTCCTAGCATTCCTAGTAATTAGTTCTGAAGTGCAGGAGCTTAAAGGCAACCAATATGCTATTGGGAGAATTTCCCCGGATCTAGATTTCCCCGTACGTTCCCATATCGATAAAATCAATAATCATGGCAATGAATGAGTTAAACAAAGCAAGCAATAAGCAAAGAGGAAAAACCCTAACTAATGATGAAAGAAAGCATAAGTCTTAAAAGTAAGATGTTAAAACAAATTCCATATATGAGAGTTTCACAAGACTACATTGATTCCCCAACAACAATACAAGGTTTAGTTCACCATATTCATGGAGAAACTAGATGAATAATAATGGAAGAATGAAAGATAAAACCCTAGAAAGGTGAAGAGGTAGCCTAAGCATCCAAGATCTTCCTTCAAAGGGATGGAAAAGAGAGTATTTGCTTCGTCTCTGCCAAAGATACAAACCCTAGGACGTCCTAAAGCTTATATACTATTCTAAAAATACAGAAAAATTAGGCCCAAGCTCATAAAAGTGTCGCTCAGCGGTAAGTGCGTGAGTTGTTTTTCTCCCCTCAGTGGCATTTTCACCCCTCAGCGGATCCAACGTGAGCTCCTGAGTGCCGCTCAGCGGTACTTGCGGCTTCTCCTTTTGCACTTTTTTGATGTCATTTCTGATTCCATCTCTATCCTTCTTCACTTTTTTCACCAAATTCACCTTAAAACCTGCATAAAAACACTGAAATCAAGCATAACCCTGTCCAGCTCTCTTATTTCTGAAAATACGACCAAAAGCATGATTCCAAGCTAGTTTCTAAGTGTTAAAGGTGCTTTTAGTATCAATTTTAAGCATGAAAATAACAGTTTTTCAACTGTTATCAAAGGCCCCCAAAGTGGCGCTCAACGCTGTTGCGATCTCTCTTCTTTGATGCTTTTCCATCTTTTCTTGAGTTCCAACTCCTAACTACTTTCAAACTTTCTTCCAGATCATCTCAATTCCTGTTGAAAACACTGAAATCTAGCACAAAGCTATTACATTCACCTTCAACTCTCTTATTCATCAAAACCATGATTCCAAGCTAGTTTATAAGTCAAAAAGGGTACTTTTAGTATAAAAATCAAGTATCAAATAATGGTAATTCAACCATTATAATTGACCACCCACATTCATCAGGGGATGAGGCTCCCTCATCCAGACCTACTAGAGGAGCCACTAGGTTGAAATTTTTTAGATTGTTGATAAGGGAGCACTGGTTTAGCTGAACCTACAATCTCAAAGCTTCTGGTTTTTTATGATGATAACATAATTAATAAGACATGTGTTGTTATGTGTTCTTTATGTGTTACATGTTCTATTACTTACATGCTATATGTTTTAATCATTGTGTAAATCTCTTTAAAGCATTGAGAACATGATTCTGTTGATACATTACATTTCACTGTGCTATATAATTGATTTTATCAGCGAATGCATGTCTGATGTTTTATAAAAGGAAAACCACAAGCACTTATGTTGAAGTTTTAATTGTGTGGCAAAACAGTAGTTTTAAGTCGACTTCATTATGAAGTAAGTCGATTAAAACTCGTGGCTTTGCACAAACCATTTTCAAAGTGTACTGTGAGATTTTCAAAGTGAAAGTTTTTGAAAACTTTGTTTAACTGTGTTATATAGTCGGATACATGCAACCTGCATTCGACTAAATCTATTACAGTTTTAAAATTTTGTTAATGCTTGTATTAAATGTTATTATGGCTATATTTTTAAATATGTTGACCAAGCATTAAATGAGATTCGACTGCATTAATTGTACATGCAATTAACTGCATTGATTGTTGCTAACTGCTTTAACTAAATTGTGGTATTCGACTACATTAGTAGCTAAGTCGATTAAAATGCGTCTGAATTGTGAAAATCTATAAATAGACGCGAATTTGTTTTCTACAAGAACTTTTGTATTTTACTCATTCGATTATATTCCGCTGCACTATAAAATATTTTTCCTTGCGTTTCAAGAAAGTTTTGAAAGTTCATCCTTTTGTGAAAAAGATTTTTAAAAGACTCTGATTATTGAGTTTCATCAATTCACCCCTCCTCTTGGTATTGAAACTAAGCCATTCTATTTTCAACAGAAACAACTGATGGTCAGAAGAAATAGTGGTGGAAGGACACCTGTGGATGTTAATGTCATTACTGGTGTGAAATCTGGCCCAAATGCATATGCCTTCAGATCATACCTTGGAGTACTGGCCCGTGATAGGATTAATGCTCTTACTCCATCTTTTGAACATTTGTCTGAGGTTGATCGAAACATTATATGGAACGATCTATTGGTAAGTTAATTAATATCATTTGTTTATATTGATAATTTTATACTGATACAACTTTATTATGTTTATTGCAGACGACATTTGACAGAGTTGATCATTTCTTGATGATAGAGTTTATCATCTATTGTTGAGAAATTCCAGGGTTAGTATAGTTGATGAGGAGACTTGGCACCTCTTTGTACAAAGTCGGACATTTGAGGAATGGTAGGTTAGTATAGTTGATGTTTATTCAATTCCTAATTAACAAATATATATCATATGAACTAATTAATTCAATATATGTGACAAGCAACAAGATCCAAAGCACAAGGAATAAGTGCTCAAAATAAGAAACCCCACCTATTATCTCGTGGTGGGTATAAGAAGCTTGAAGAGAAAATCCTCATGCAAAAGGCAGAAGGTAGACCATCATTTGAGGGTGGTAGCCCCCAGCCTCCTTCTCCACCTTCTCGGCATGAGAAGTGGAAGTTGGCTCGTTTAAGATCATTAGGGGACTACTCTTTTGAGACTACACGACAAATATCTGAAAGAATTGTAAGTTATCACTATTCCTAAAACAATAATAGTTTCATTATACATACTACAATGAACTTTTTAAAGCAAAATGGTGTTTTTTTATGTTACATGACTCCTTAGTTGAGCAAAGCTCCCAAGGTCAATTCACTCCAGAGGGTCGCCAGAATATTCTTACCACTACAATTGGACGACTTGAGCACCCTGGACGTGTACGTGCTGTTGGTACTGGAGTAGGCATTCGAGATTATTTCTGGAGTTCTTTGCGTCATACTTCATATGCATATAGCGAAGAACAAGAACAAAGGCTGACACAAGAGATCTCAAAAAAGCTTAGGGCAGAGCTTAGGACAAAGCTTATGGCGGAGCATAAGACAAAATTGTATGATGAAGTCACTACATAAGTGACTGACAGAGTTATGCGCCAGTTCCAGTAGCAATTTGAGAGTTATGAGATGCGCCCGCAGCCATGTCTAGTACAGGAACCTATTGTGCCTCCCATAGGTAAAATCAATAAACATTTATGTTCAATAATTTATTATTTTTATAATCTAACCTTTAATCTAACAGGAGAAGCGGGAAAGGAAGTTGTTCAGCACCAGTTGTCCTAGGGGATGACATGGATGATGCTAGTCCATGTCTGCTATACATTTTAGATGGTATCGGGACGATGCTGGTAGCTCGTGGAACAATGTTTAAGGTAGCGACTGTTGTTCATGGTATGGAGCTATCAGAGGATGAGGTGAAGGTCTATGTAGGCGACATTATCATACCAGATGCCTCAATTCCTTTGCCCACATACGAGATTTTCACTGTGTCACAAGCATTCAAGTCTTTTATCACTTGGCCTAAACACTTGGTTGGTTCGGTTTCTGACCCCCCAATATGGACTTCTACTTTAAACTTTTCAATTGTAAATTTTACATGTTATTGATGCCAAAACTTATCCTATTTTTCCATGCAACAATAGACACATGGACAAAAGAAGATTCGTTTATCTAAGGACGATCCTGTTGGTGCATTGCAGCAACTTTGTGACATCATTGGAGATGATCCTAAGGTTGAATATGATGCTAATGTATTTGGTAGAGGCTCTGAGGTCCCAATATACATGCATAGCCAAGAAGTCAAGGAACTTGCGTCGGGAAGAGAACAGTTGAATATTACATTAATTTATCTATGGATGATGTAAGTCTATGAGCAATTATTTATATAAAGTTGATGTATATATCAAGTATACTTATATCAAAGGTAATTTTTGATTTCAGGTATATGTTTGGTGTCAGTAACAACTTAGGGTACAATGATGTCTATGGGTTCATTGATCCCCAAGTCATTCACGAAGCAAATGATTTTGATTACACAACATATCTTACCAGCAGAATTGAAAGCAGGAAGGAAATATATTTTATTCCTTATATATCTGGGTAAGTGAAGTTTGTTATTCCTTATCAATTTCAGGCACCATTGGCAGCTACTTGTTATTTCCATACCATAGAGCTATGCTTTGTGGTTCTGCTCATTGAATAAGTCTCCTCCCAAACATCTTAGACAAGTAGTTGATTGGTAAGAACCTCAATGTTTGGACATTTTTTGTTATCTAAAACTTTTTTTTTATTTAGTTCTATTGTAGAACATATGATGTTGGTTGAGAGATCAACTACTAACGGTAGAAAGTGATAACAGTTGAAAAACTGTTATTTTCATGCTTAAATTTGATACTAAAAGCAACCTTTAGACTTAGAAACTAGCTTGAAATCATGCATTTTATCTATATTTTCATAAATAAGAGAGCTGGACAGGTTTATGCTTGATTTCAGTGTTTTTGTGCAGGTTTTAAGGTGAATTTGGTGAAAAGAGTGAAGAAGGAGAGAAGTGACATTAGAAAAGACAAGAAAGAGTGCAAAAAGAGAAGACGAAAGCACCGCTCAGCGGCAAACTACCGCTGAGCGGCACTCAGGAGGTTGCGGGAGTCACGCTGAGGGGCAAAATGGCCGCTGAGGGGAAGAAAAGGACGCGCAACTACCGCTGAGCGGTAAATACCGCTGAGCGGCACTCTTTGGGCTTGGGCTTTTGTAATCTTTTGTAACTCTAAATTAGTATATAAGGGCTTGCACGTCCTATAGTTAGATATCTTTGGCAGAAACGAGGCAAACACTCTCTCTTCTCACCCCTTTGAAGGAGGATCTTGGATGCTCAGGCTACCTCTTCACCTTTATTGGGTTTATTCTTTCATTCTTTCATTGTTATTCATCTAGGTTCACCATGACGATGGTGAACTAAACCTTGTATGTTTGTTGGGGAATCAATGTAATCTCTTGAAGCTCTCATATATGGATTTGTTGAGTACATCTTTGAATTAAGACATATGCTTTCTTTCATCATTAGTTAGGGTTTTTCCTCTTTGCTCAATGCTTGCATTGTTTAACTCATTCTAATGCATGATTATTGGTTTTGTCGATACGGACACGTACGGGGAAGTCTAGATCCGGGGAATTTCTCCCAATATTTTACTGACAACATTATATTGGTTGCCTTTAAGCTCCTGCAGTAATGAACTAATCATTAGGAATGCTAGGAATTGTATGAACTATTTGATTAGGGAGAAGCCATCTAGAATGGTACATTAGAGAGTGGCATTAACAATGATGATTTGAATGTTGAATTCCTAAAATATATGAGAGTGGATGAGATGAAATTGACCCCCAACAACATATTCATTTATATAATTCATTGAAAGTGTTTATCTTTTGTCTTTGTCATTGATCAATTCATGCATACATGTTTATTTTCGTCTTTGCATATTAAACTTTGAATATTTCGTTTGTAAGTCCTAGCTAATCAACAAATCACATAACTAAACTAGGCCGTGAGTCCTTTGGGAAGAACGATACTTGGTCTTACCAAGTTTTATTACTTGAACGATTCGGTCATACTTGCCGATTGTGAAACAAGTTTGTGACATCATATTTTGGTGCTTACAAATTTGTCCATCAAGTTTTTGGCGCCGTTGCCGGGGATTTGGGGATTGAACCCGAGTCCTAGCAACGGCTAATAAGTTTGGGTCATCAAGTTTTTGGCGCCGTTGCCGGGGACTCGTGGTTTAACTGGTTAATTTGTGTGATTATTGATTATCTTTGACTTTAATTTTGATTTTCTGTTTTTATTTTTTTTGTTTTTTATTTTATTTTATCTTTTTATCTTTTTAGATTAGGTTAGATTTTATTTTATTTTTTTAGAATAGATTTTATTTTATTTTATTTTCTATCTTCTACATCTTTTATCTTCTTATCTTCTAAATCTTTTATCTTTTTATCTGTGAATATACATCTTCTTTTATATCTTTTTGTGCTAACAAATATTTTCTAGGGTTTTGTTTTCTTGTGCATGCAGGAAGCAATTCGCACTAGAAGTAAGAAAACAACAGAACCACTTTTTGAAGGTCTAGAAGAGAGTAGAAGGAGGAGAAGAATCAGAACGTCTAGAGAACTTTTCCCTTCTCCAGAAACTCTCTTGCAATCATCACCACAAGGTTCTGTTCATAGCACAGGAAGTATGGAGGGCAATAATGTTAGAAGAACTCTTGCAGATTACACTAATCTTGCTGGACCTCAGCACTTCAATAGCATAGCTAAACCTAGAGTCAATGCTGCCAACATGGAGGTCAAACCAGCACTGATTCAACTGGTGAAGAGTAATCAATTTAATGGGTTATCACATGAAAGCCCATATGAGCACCTTACTACCTTTAATGAGATCTGCAACACGGTCAAGATTAATGGGGTGCCAGACGAAGCTATCAAACTTAGCTTGTTTCCTTTCTCCTTGGGAGGCAATGCTAAGCTTTGGTTAAACTCTTTTCCAGAAGAAAGTTTCACAGAGTGGGAAGCAGTGGTTACAAAGTTTCTAAACAAATACTTCCCACAATCTAAAGTAACTAAAGGTAAGCAAGAGAGATCTTCATTCAAGCAGGGCATGGAGGAATCACTGGGACATGCATGGGACAGGTATAAAAGCTTGTTACGTAAAACTCCTATGCATGGTTTTAAAGAACATGAAGTAGTCCTAATTTTCCTTGGAGGGCTTGGTTCACAAACCAAGATGCTGCTGAATGCCTCAGCAGGAGGCAATATTAAATTGAAAACTCCAGAGGAAGCAACTGAAATCATTGAAAATATGGCTACTAGTGACAACGAACTCAATAGTGACACAGGAGATCTTAATCAGAAGGAGTTGTCAAAATTAAATGAGGCTCTGCTTGCCCAAAATAGATCTCTTTCTCAACAGCTTGAGGAAGTAACCTTGAAACTTTCTCAATTACCACAGGGAATACAACAGGTGTCAATGGTTCAAGAGCAACAAAAATGGCAGATGCAATTCACTCCAGTTGAGAAAGCAACAAAGCTTGATGAGACTTTCCAGAGATTCTTGAAGACAAATGCGTCTTATTGTCATAATATGGATGCTGCATTTAAAAAAATGGAGAGTCATGTTGAGAGAATAGTTGACGAGATTAAATATGATAATCTTGGAAAGGATTGTAAAACTGTTGTGACCAGAAGTGGTAGAGTGTTAGAGGAGAGACAAAAAGAGAGAGAGAAAGAAAAAAATGAGAGTGAGAGTGAAAAAGAAAGAGTTGAGAGAGAGAAAAAGAGAAAAGAAGAAGAGGAGAGGAGAGGAAAAAATGAGAGAGAGGAGAGACAGAGAGAAAAAGAGTATGAAAAGCCACTTCCTTATCCAAAGGGTTATTCAAGGAAGGAGAAAGAAAAGCAGTTGGAGAGATTCATGGAACTGTTTAAGAAGTTGGAAATCACTATACCATTCTCTGAAGCATTGCAACAGATGCCAGCATATGCAAAATTTCTGAAGGAACTTCTCACAAAGAAACACAAGTACATTGAGAAGGAAACTATCAATATAAAGGGCAATTGCAGTGCAATAATACAGAAACTACCTCCTAAACTTAAAGACCCAGGAAGCTTCACTATTCCATGCACTATAGGAGATGTGAAAGTTGGAAGAGCTTTGATTGATTTGGGAGCTAGCATTAATCTCATGCCGTTATCCATGTGCAGAACAATTCAGGGGTTGGAAATTAAACCAACCAGAATGGCTCTTCAATTGGCAGACAGGTCTCTTAAGTATCCATATGGAGTGGTTGAAGATGTTCTAGTGAAGGTCGACAAATTTGTATTCCCAGTGGATTTTATTGTGATGGAGATGGAAGGAACTAGTGATGTTCCTCTTATTCTGGGGAGACCTTTTATGAAGACTGCTAGAGTTTTGATTGATGTAGAGAATGGTAAGCTTAAACTGAGAGTTGATGATGAAGAGGTCACTTTTGATGTATCCAAGGCCATGACATATCCAAATGATGACAAAGCATGTTTTCAATTTGATGAACTTGATGAAGTTTGTATGGTTCAGGAGAGAATGGTGCGTAATATTTCTCCATTGGAAAAAACTCTCATTGATGCATGTGAAGATTTGGATGAGGAAGAAGAAAAATTGATTGATGAATGTCTGAGGGACTTGGAAACATTGAAAAAGAGTCCAGAGGAAGATCCAATATTTGAAACAATTGATAAGGAAGAAACAATCAAAGCACAGTCACCAGAATTAAAAAGATTGCCATCACATCTGAAATATGTGTTTTTAGAAGAGGGTGAAACAAAGCCAGTCATCATTAATAACTCTTTATCTTTACAAGAAGAAGAGCAGTTAATAGAAATTCTGAAAGCCAACAAAGAAGCAATTGGGTGGTCAATATCAGATCTCAAAGGTATAAGCCCAACTTATTGTATGCACAGGATTTTTATGGAAGAGGACTATAAACCAAGTGCTCAACCTCAGAGAAGGTTGAATCCTGTCATGAAGGAGGTGGTCAGAAAAGAAGTGTTGAAACTGCTAGAAGCTGGTATCATCTATCCAATCTCTGATAGTGAATGGGTGAGTCCAGTATAGGTGGTTCCAAAGAAAGGTGGGATGACAGTAATTTATAATGATAAGAATGAGCTTATTCCTACTCGGACAGTTACTGGCTGGCGTATGTGCATTGATTATAGGAAACTGAATAAAGCTACTAGGAAAGATCATTTTCCTCTTCCCTTCATGGATCAGATGCTAGAAAGGTTATCAGGGCAGGCTTTCTATTGTTTTCTAGCTGGATATTCTGGATATAATCAAATTGTGGTAGATCCAAAAGACCAGGAGAAGACGGCTTTTACTTGTCCTTTTGGTATCTTTGCATATAGAAAGATGCCTTTTGGATTATGTAATGCTCCAGCTACGTTTCAGAGGTGTATGCAAGCAATCTTTTCTGATCTTTTAGAAAAATGCATTGAAGTATTCATGGATGACTTCTCAGTTTTTGGAAATTCTTTCCAAAGATGTTTAGCTAATTTGAACACTGTCCTCAAAAGATGTGTTCAGACAAATCTGGTTTTGAATTGGGAGAAATGTCATTTCATGGTAACTGAAGGGATTGTACTGGGGCATAAAATTTCTGCTAAAGGAATTGAGGTGGATAAAGCCAAAGTAGAAGTCATTGAGAAACTGCCCCCACCAACAAATGTAAGGGGGATTAGGAGTTTTCTTGGTCATGCTGGGTTCTATAGAAGATTCATCAAAGATTTCTCAAAAATTGCTAAACCATTGAGTAATCTTTTGATGAAGGATGCTCCTTTTGTGATGAATGAAGACTGTCTGAAAGCTTTTGATATATTGAAGCAGAAGTTAGTGTCAGCTCCAGTAATTGTAGCACCAGATTGGAATCAAAATTTTGAATTGATGTGTGATGCTAGTGATTATGCAATAGGAGTTGTCCTTGGCCAAAGAAAAGAACAAAGGTTTCATCCAATTTATTATGCTAGCAAGGTGCTGAATGATGCTCAATTAAATTATGCTACCACAGAGAAAGAGTTTCTTGCCATTGTATATGCTCTAGAGAAATTTAGACCTTATCTTATTGGGTCTAGGGTGATTGTCTATACAGATCATGCAGCTATCAAATATTTGTTGACAAAATCAGATTCTAAGCCACGCCTGATTAGATGGGTACTACTGTTGCAAGAATTTGATGTAGAAATCCGTGATAAGAAAGGAAGTGAGAACTTAATTGCTGATCATTTGTCACGGTTAGTCAACAATGAGGTCACTAGCAGGGAGTCTGAAATCTGGGAATCTTTTTCAGATGAATCACTCATGTATATTCAGCAGAGGCCCTGGTTTGCTGATATGGCAAATTTCAAAGCTGCAAGAGTCATGCCGGAAGACTTAACTTGGCAACAGAGAAAGAAATTTCTGCATGATGCCAAGCAGTTTGTGTGGGACGATCCATATTTGTTCAAAATTGGAGCAGATAATCTTCTCAGAAGATGTGTTACAAATGAAGAAGCAGAAGGAATTCTCTGGCATTGTCATGATTCACCTTATGGAGGACATTTTAATGGGGAAAGAACAGCAGCAAAAGTCCTTCAATCAGGGTTTTATTGGCCAACTTTATTTAAAGATGCCCATAATCATGCTAGGAATTGTGATAAATGTCAAAGAGCAGGGACAATCACTAAACGTCATGAGATGCCTTTACAAGGTATTTTAGAGGTTGAGGTTTTTGATTGTTGGGGTATTGACTTTGTTGGACCCTTCCCTCCATCTTTCAACAATGAATATATTCTGGTAGCAGTGGATTATGTGAGTAAATGGGTGGAAGCATTAGCTTGTCCTAAAAATGATGCTAGCACGGTAATTAAATTCCTGAAGAGGCAGATATTCTCACGTTTTGGCACTCCAAGAGTGTTGATTAGTGATGGAGGATCTCATTTTTGTAATTATCAGCTAGAGAAAGTACTCAAACATTATGGAGTGAAGCATAAGGTAGCTGCACCTTACCATCCACAAACTAATGGACAAGTTGAGGTATCTAACAGGGAGATAAAAAGAATCCTGGAAAAGACTGTGACTTCATCAAGAAAGGATTGGTCTCTCAAATTGGATGATGCTCTTTGGGCTTATAGGACAGCAATGAAGACGTCTATGGGTTTATCACCATTTCAATTAGTCTATGGGAAAGCATGCCATTTGCCAGTCAAATTGGAGCATAGAGCATTATGGGCTTTGAAATTCTTGAATTTTGATCCTTATGACACTCAATGTACACGCAGACGGCAGATTTTGGAGCTTGAAGAAATGCGCTTACATGCATATGATTCATCCAAGGCTTACAAAGACAAAATGAAATTTTATCATGACAGGAAGTTGGTGAATAGAGTTTTCAATCCAGGACAACAGGTATTATTGTTCAATTCAAGATTGAAGATATTTCCTGGGAAGCTGAAGTCAAAATGGACAGGACCATTTGTGATAAAAGAAGTGCATCCGCATGGGGCAATTGAAATATTTAATCCATCTGATGATCCCCAGAGAAGTTGGGTGGTAAATGGTCAACGTCTCAAGCCTTATCTAGGGGGAGAGGTGCAACAATGATCTACAATGATGTTGCTGGTTGATCCTTGAAAGTTTGGGTCAGGCTCGGGACGTTAAACAAGCGCTTACTGGGAGGCAACCCAGTGTTTTGTAAGTAATTTTTGTTTTTGTTTTTAGATTAGGGTTTGATGTACTCTATTGACCACCTGGTTTATTATGATGGTTTGCTATTAACTGTGATTGTGTGATAAGTAATGCTTGATGATGCTTATTGATTGATTGATGTTGAGATGATGTGCACATTAAAATGCTTATACAGGTGATTCACAAGCTTTGTGAACAAATGCATGATATCATGATTGTGATTGTGAAATTAAGCAGGATGTGTATGTCAAATGTGAATGAGCTTATATGTGAGGTTTTGAGCTCCAGAGTTGTTATTGTTGAATGTTATTACTTTGGAAGCATGAATGATTTTGCTCAGGTTTTCTATGATTGAATCAATTGCTTGTTTTGCATCATATGATCAAGGCCGTTTTTGTTAAAACCCTTTTTATTGGCCGAATTCATAAAAGTTAGCCTACTAAAAGAGAACACTTTGTGTTCTATCCTTTGAACCCATAGCCTTGAATATACACTAAAAACCCTTGATTGAAAATCTTTACCTTGAGTTAAGTAGAATATCTTGTGTGGTATTGATAAATGTTCAAGTTTGGGGTTATTGGGAAAACATGAAAAAGGAAAAGCATTGAGCTAAGAGCTAAAAAGTAAGAATATACAAAGAAAAAGAAAAGCAAAGAAAAAGAAGTAAAGCTCAATGCAAATGCAAAGGCAAAAGAAAGTTGGGAATGAATAAGAATAATTGTGTTGTTATGATTCTCTTAACTCAAGGATTTTGTGATCCAGAAAAACCAATTTTCTTGTTAGCCCAGCCACATTATAAGCCATTGAAAAGTCCTTGTGATGATGCATGCTTGTGAATGTTTTTGATTGTGGTAAAATGAAAGGCAAAGTTGATTCATGTGACATTGTGATAGTGGAGTGAATGAGTGAAACACTTTACCTCTTATACACTTGTGTGTTGAGTGAAACACTTTACCTAGTGAGGAAAGATTCCATAAGCACATGAACATCCATGCTTAATTGATTGATCATTCATGAAAAATAGCATTTGTCGGAACTTAAATGACTTTGTGAACACTAAAGCATGTGCACATCTTGATTGAACTCTTGGTCATAAGTTTGAATGAAGTTGTTACTTATCTTGAAAAAGAGGATTTTTGAATGAGTGAACCATCATATAAATTGGTTGGAGATGGAGTTACATTTTGTTTGCTTGAGGACAAGCAAAGTTCTAAGTTTGGGGTTGTGATAACAGTTGAAAAACTGTTATTTTCATGCTTAAATTTGATACTAAAAGCAACCTTTAGACTTAGAAACTAGCTTGAAATCATGCATTTTATCTATATTTTCATAAATAAGAGAGCTGGACATGTTTATGCTTGATTTCAGTGTTTTTGTGCAGGTTTTAAGGTGAATTTGGTGAAAAGAGTGAAGAAGGAGAGAAGTGACATTAGAAAAGACAAGAAAGAGTGCAAAAAGAGAAGACGAAAGCACCGCTCAGCGGCAAACTACCACTGAGCGGCACTCAGGAGGTTGCGGGAGTCACGCTGAGGGGCAAAATGGCCGCTGAGGGGAAGAAAAGGACGCGCAACTACCGCTGAGCGGTAAATACCGCTGAGCGGCACTCTTTGGGCTTGGGCTTTTGTAATCTTTTGTAACTCTAAATTAGTATATAAGGGCTTGCACGTCCTATAGTTAGATATCTTTGGCAGAAACGAGGCAAACACTCTCTCTTCTCACCCCTTTGAAGGAGGATCTTGGATGCTCAGGCTACCTCTTCACCTTTATTGGGTTTATTCTTTCATTCTTTCATTGTTATTCATCTAGGTTCACCATGACGATGGTGAACTAAACCTTGTATGTTTGTTGGGGAATCAATGTAATCTCTTGAAGCTCTCATATATGGATTTGTTGAGTACATCTTTGAATTAAGACATATGCTTTCTTTCATCATTAGTTAGGGTTTTTCCTCTTTGCTCAATGCTTGCATTGTTTAACTCATTCTAATGCATGATTATTGGTTTTGTCGATACGGACACGTACGGGGAAGTCTAGATCCGGGGAATTTCTCCCAATATTTTACTGACAACATTATATTGGTTGCCTTTAAGCTCCTGCAGTAATGAACTAATCATTAGGAATGCTAGGAATTGTATGAACTATTTGATTAGGGAGAAGCCATCTAGAATGGTACATTAGAGAGTGGCATTAACAATGATGATTTGAATGTTGAATTCCTAAAATATATGAGAGTGGATGAGATGAAATTGACCCCCAACAACATATTCATTTATATAATTCATTGAAAGTGTTTATCTTTTGTCTTTGTCATTGATCAATTCATGCATACATGTTTATTTTCGTCTTTGCATATTAAACTTTGAATATTTCGTTTGTAAGTCCTAGCTAATCAACAAATCACATAACTAAACTAGGCCGTGAGTCCTTTGGGAAGAACGATACTTGGTCTTACCAAGTTTTATTACTTGAACGATTCGGTCATACTTGCCGATTGTGAAACAAGGTTGTGACATCATATTTTGGTGCTTACAAATTTGTCCATCAGAAAGCTTGCATGGATTGCTCTCAAGGTTTGACATATGCTAAAGTCATACCTTTTTATAGTTTTTTTTGTTTTAATGATTTTCACTAACTATTTATAACTGTGATGATATATTGTAGTGTAACAGACAGAGTGGGTCATATGAGTGTTAAGACTCCAACTAGTGTACCAAATCGTATCAAGTAATAAACATGGTAAGACCAAGTATCGTTTCCCTAGAGACTCACGACCTAAACAATTATGTGATTTCTTGATTAAATAAGACTTGAAAACAAGTTCTTTTGGTTTAAAATGCAAATACCGAAAAGTAAATATGCATGCAACTTGATCAATTGGACAAAAGTGCAGAGATGAATGGATTTGATATTATGGGATGAATATGTTGTTGGGGTTAGATTTCACCTAGTTTTCTCTCATGTATATACGAATTCTACTTCTTCATTAATGTCAATGTCACTATCTAAAATACTTAAAATCTGATTCCTCGGCGAAGAAAGCCTATCCTTAAATTATAGATCATAACATCTTTCGTCATCCCTCATAATTAAATCTTACGAATAGAAGCTTAAGACAACCAGAACTCATACCCCAATTCTTGAGCAATACTGCTTTTGGCAATAATTCTCCAAAACCTGAATTGTAAGATACCTTCTGATAACAATTGAAAAACTGTTATTTTCATGCTTAAAATTGATACTAAAAGCAACCTTTATACTTAGAAACTAGCTTGAAATCATGCTTTTATTCATATTTTCATAAATAAGAGAGCTGGACAGGTTTATGCTTGATTTCAGTGTTTTTGTGCAGGTTTTAAGGTGAATTTAGTGAAAGAAGTGAAGAAGGAGAGAGATGGAATCAGAAAAGACATCAAAAAGTGCAAAAGGAGAAGCCGAAGTTACCGCTCAGCGGCAGTTTACCGCTGAGCGGCACTCAGGAGCTTACGGGAGGTCCGCTAAGGGGCAAAATGGCCGCTGAGGGGAAGAAACGACTCACGCACTCACCGCTGAGCGGTACTTTACCGCTGAGCGGCACACTTATGGGCTTGGGCCTAGAGTTTCTGTAATTTTAGAATAGTATATAAGCTTTAGGACGTCCCAGGGTTTGTATCTTTGGCAGAAACGAAGCAAACACTCTCTCTTCCACCCCTTTGAAGGAGGATCTTGGATGCTCAGGCTACCTCTTCACCTTTCTAGGGTTTTATCCTTCATTCTTTCATTATTGTTCATCTAGGTTCACCATGAATATGGTGAACTAAACCTTGTATGTTTGTTGGGGAATCAATGTAATCTTTTGAAGCTCTCATATATGGAATTTGTGCTTGCATCTTAATCTAAGACCTATGCTTTCTTTCATCATTAGTTAGGATTTTTCCTCTTTGCTCAATGCTTGCTTTGTTTAACTCATTCAATGCATGATTATTGATTTTGTCGATACGGGAACGTACGGGGAAGTCTAGATCCGGGGAATTACTCCCAATTGTATATTGGTTGTCGTTAAGCTCCTGTGCTAGAAGAACTAATTATTAGGAATGCTAGGAATCGTATGAACTCGTAATTAGGGATAGGCCTTCTTGACAAGGTAATTTAGAGAGTGGCATTAACAATGATGATTTGAATGTTGAATTCCTAAAATATATGAGAGTGGATAAGATGAAATTGACCCCAAACAACATATTCATATATATATTTCATTGAAAGTGCTTGTCTTTTGCTTTTGCCATTGATCAAAACCTCATGCATACATGTTTATTTTCGTCTTTTGCATAATACAATCCAATTATTTCGTTCTTAAGTCTTAGCTAATCAACAAACCACACAACTAAACTAGGCCGTGAGTCCTTTGGGAGAACGATACTTGGTCTTACCAAGTTTATTACTTGAAACGATTCGGTCATACTTGCCGATTGTAAAACAAGTTTGTGACATCATATTTTGGTGTTCATAAATTTGTCCATCACCTTCCAGTACTCATGGAAATCATACATCATGCCAATGAATGAGTTAACAAAGCAAGCATTGAGCGAAGAAGGATTACCCTAGGAATTAATAAAAGAAGCATAAATAATCAAGAATCAATTCAATACATGAGAGTTTACAAAGGTTTACATAATTTCCGAACAACAAATAGAGTTTAGTTCACCATTGGCATGGTTAAACTAGATGAATAATGGAGAAAGAATGAAAGATAAAACCCTAGAAGTTGAAGATAGGAGCTTCCGCATCCAAATCTGCCTCCGAGGGATCAAAGAGTATGTCTCTATGCCTATTTCGTCCAAAGATACAGTCCCTAGTGATGACAAATTTATGAACACCGAAAAACGGCGCCACAAACTTGTTTAACAATCGCCAAGTGTGACCGAATCGTTTCAAGTAATAAAACTCGGTAAGACCAAGTATCGTTCTCCCAAAAGACTCATGACCTAGTTTAGTTATGTGATTTGTTGATTATTTAAGACTTAAGAACAAATTGATTGTAGTTTTATATGCAAAAGACAGTAAATAAACATGTATGCATGAATTTGATCAATGGAAAAGACAAAATACAAACACTGTAATGAATTATATGGATGAGTATGTTGTTGGGAGTTATCAATTTCATCTTATCCACTCTCATATACTTTAGGAATTCAACATTCTTTTCATCAATTGTTAATGTCACTCTCTAAATCACCTTGCAAGAAGGCCTATCCTTAATTACGAGTTCATACAATTCCTAGCATTCCTAGTAATTAGTTCTGAAGTGCAGGAGCTTAAAGGCAACCAATATGCTATTGGGAGAATTTCCCCGGATCTAGATTTCTCCGTACGTTCCCATATCGAAAAAATCAATAATCATGGCAATGAATGAACTAAACAAAGCAAGCAATAAGCAAAGAGGAAAAACCCTAACTAATGATGAAAGAAAGCATAAGTCTTAAAAGTAAGATGTTAAAACAAATTCCATATATGAGAGTTTCACAAGACTACATTGATTCCCCAACAACAATACAAAGTTTAGTTCACCATATTCATGGTGAAACTAGATGAATAATAATGGAAGAATGAAAGATAAAACCCTAGAAAGGTGAAGAGGTAGCCTAAGCATCCAAGATCTTCCTTCAAAGGGGGTGGAAAAGAGAGTATACAAAGATACAAACCCTAGGACGTCCTAAAGCTTATATATTATTCTAAAAATACAGAAAAATTAGGCCCAAGCCCATAAAAGTGCCGCTCAGCGGTAAGTGCGTGAGTTGTTTTTCTCCCCTCAGCGGCCATTTTACCCCTCAGCGGATCCAACGTGGGTTTCTGATTGCCGCTCAGCGGTAAACTACCGCTGAGCGGTACTTGCAGCTTCTCCTTTTGCACTTTTTGATGTCTTTTCTGATTCCATCTTTATCCTTCTTCACTTCTTTCACCAAATTCACCTTAAAACCTGCATAAAAACACTGAAATCAAGCATAAACCTGTCCAGCTCTCTTATTTCTAAAAATATAACCAAAAGCATGATTTCAAGCTAGTTTCTAAGTGTTAAAGGTTGCTTTTAGTATCAATTTTAAGCATGAAATAAATAGTTTTTCAACTGTTATCACCTAGGACGTCCAAGTCCTTAAATAAAACATAAAAATAATAGAAAACAGGTTCAAGCCCACGAAACTGACACTCAGCGCCCCACGTAGGGAGCCCAGGCGGCGTACGGGATCATATGACGCTTAGGGTCAGCTCCGAAGGCAAGCAGGAGTGGTGCCACTCGAGGAAGTGGCACTCAGCGACCCTCCTTTCTGATGCTTTTCTAGCTCTTCTTGAGTTCCAACTCGTTTCTACTTCAACTCTTCTTCCAAATCATCTCAATTCCTGTTGAAAACAAGGAAATCTAGCATAGAATCATTAAATTCACCTTCAACTATCTTATTCACACAAAACTATGATTTCAAGCTAGTTTCTAAGTCAAGAAGGGTGTTTTTAGTATCAAAATTAAGTATCAAATAACAGTAAATTCAACCGTTATCAATGAGTGCGGATACTGTGTAATGTATTGGATGACCCACATTACTCGTGCCCATATCACAAGAGGTTGGGAAACGGTAATATTTAAATTTAATGAATTTTGATTTTCTCCAACATTTGGAATTCATATACACTAATTAATATCAATTGTCTTGTGCAGAGATTCAAGACTCCTTCTCTACTTCCTGAGAAGCCACTTACATTCCTGAGGAAGGCATTTGCAAAACATTTAGTTAGATTATATAATAGTTCATAGTTATTAGATTTAAAATACATTAGAACATATTGATTTATAGTTATTAGACTTTGTACATTATATTTTAAACATTATGTGATGTAAATATTTACTATTGTGTTGGATATGTGTCGTATATATTATGTTTGATATGCAAGTTTGTTTTTATGATAGTGGATATCACAAAAACAAACCTGCTATTAAAAGAAATTGCAGGAGAATAGGCCTCGGTTGTGGCCAAAACTGAGGTAGAAAGCCTACATATGGCTTCGGTTCAACTACAACTGATGTCATAGGGTGCACGATAATTTATTTAAAAAATAAAAATAAAAATAGCGATTTAGCAGCGGTTTAAGCTAGAATCATTGCCATAGGTCCAGGTTATTACCTCGGTTGCTGAAGAATCGAGGCAGTATCCTTCAACATATTACCTCGGTTGTAACCTAGGCCAAAAGCCCCCATCCTTTTTACCTCGCCCGTATATACCTCGGTTCAAAAACCAAAGCGTATTGTCAAAAACAACCGCTATCATTTCCCTTCGCTGCACTAGTGATAAAACCCCTTCACAACTATACTAAGTTGCTTGGGGCTTGGGGAACTTAATGTACTATATGTTATATATCGGTCGACCCTTTCAGAGGTTGTCCCTAACTCACTACATACGGTTGTACGACAACACAGTCAGCAGGTAAGTTGGAAAACATTAATGGTTAATTAATGGGTTTAATGACCATATGAAATACGAATACACGATATTAATGAGTAATTAACAAGTTATATTGCCTAAAAATATATTGTATTAATGGATAGTTAGTAGGCTTGATGATTATGAAACCTATAAATACGAGGTTAATGTCCAGCTAGAGACACATTTTGCCAGAATCACATTAAGACTTGTTCAAGAAACATAACTGACTTGAGCGTTAGAGTGTTTTCTGCTGGTTAATCTCAAACCGAGAAAGAAACTTGAAAGATATTAGACAATCGGAGGAGTACAAGGAAGAATTGGGTGATCGGAGGAGCGTGAATAAGGAAGGACGAACGACCTTGTACCCTTTTCACTCAAATGATAAGTGATTTTATATATTAGAAAACTAAGTTTACCTCTTGCCCAAAACTTTAAATAAATGAATATATGATTTTTTTTATTATATATTATTAAAGATTCCTTTCATTAAAACTATAAATTCCATGTTTAAATTCCTCTTAATCTTCTTCTCTTTTATTTTCAGGTACATAACTCTTTACTGAAATTGAAGTGAAAAGATGAGAGAATAAAATTAATGCAAATTATTTAGTAAGAGGAAAAAAAAGTGATTTATAAAAAAAGAAAAGATTCCTGATATTATACTGTTTCGGTGAGATTTGAGAGACCGAGCGCTAACCTCCGATTGATGCGATCTGCCTGCCTGCTTCCAATTTGGACCGATCGGTTACCTTCAATCTTGCCCGCTCGGTTTTGGAAAGAGGGGAGGTACCTGCAAAAGGCACTCCGACGCTCAAGTTAGGAGTGGTTTATGAACTGTTTGCTACAGTTAAAATATTCTCATCCCCCTTTCAATCTCAAACCTAAACCCTTATTTATAGAGTTTAAAAGAATCTGACACATTAACTCTTAATGGTCATTAATGAAGAAATCTGACACATTAATTTACCTCTTAATGGCAAACCCTAATTGTTTAACGGTAGCCGTTATCACATTCATTGTGCGCTAACTCTGTTCAATAGCTGTCGAGACCGAACGGATGAAAAGCTGATTGAGATTGATCGGCAACCAGTGAGCCTGACCGATCGGTAGCCAGTGAGCCCATACCAATCGGTAGCCCGTAGTAACATATACTAAAAATTGTTACCTCTTTCAACTGTGTTTTTTTTTTAATCAAAGACTTATTATTTTCAGTTTTTATACATATTTGAAGTCTCTCTTTTTTACTTTTCTCTCGTTCAGATCAGACAGTATTATGAGTGGATGAAAAGAGTACGATGTTGCACTGAGAATCAGTAGATGGGTGTCGTGCGTGGATACTTATCAATCTAAAGTACAAGTTATCACTTCCCAGTACGGTGACCGTTCGGTCAAAAGATTTACCACATCTCTTTCACTTTTATCTTTTAGTTGTTTTCCTTGAAAAATAAAATTAGATTCAAATTTTGTTTCGGAAAATGAAATTCTAGCCAGTTTTCCAACAAAAAAACATAACCAATAACAGGTTCGCGTCATATTTTGCAAAATTTAAATAAATAAAAATGGGTCGACTTTAGTTTAGAATTTAAAAAAAAAAGCTTAATACGATAAAAATTCGCCACATTATATGTTACAAAAACTGATTAACTAGTTTTAAAGAAAAAGCTCTTTTTAAAATAAACAAGTTCAAATAGGTGTGGAAACATTATTGAAATGTTAGTTTACATTTATCTAGTAAATTGCCGCGCCTGATATGCATATTTTAAGGGTTTTAACATATATTCTTTAATATATCACTGATATTGGTTTAATTGCTTCCTTTGTCCCCAGTTTGGTTGAATTGTGTCAAATTCATCCTCATTTTTAAAAAAGTTTCATTGTCGTCCTCACGTGGTGTAAAAGTGTCAATTGAATCCAAACATAGAAAAAATTTGTATCAAAGTAGTCATTTTTCCTATATCTCTGTGTCTTCCTTTCATACAATCAAGTACAGATATTCATTTTACCTTATCCAATTTAAAAGGAAGACACAGAGATATAGGAAAAATGACTACTTTGACACAAATTTTTTCTATGTTTGGATTCAATTGACACTTTTACACCACGTGAGGACGACAATGAAACTTTTTAAAAAAATGAGGATGAATTTGACACAATTCAACCAAACTGGGGACAAAGGAAGCAATTAAACCCACTGATATTCTTTTGAAATAAGTCATAAATATATATGACTCGTAATATTAAGGTAATTTATTTAACTAGAGTTATATTTGTTATATAATTCATTGGGAATTGGATTAATGTTTCAAAATATGTTTAAATGCGTTCTTAATACCAATGCTTACAATTTCATTTCATTTTAATTATTTACGATTTCTCTTTAATTATAATTCATAAAATTTAATTTCGTTTAAAATAGTTTCTATCAATGTATAGTTTTGATCACATTTTTACCAAAACAAAATCTAATTATTATAGCTAGATTTATGTTATACAAGTACTATAAATGGAACTTTGTTTTTAAAATGATCAAGATTAAAATTAAGAAATAAAGTGTTGTATGAGTGTTTAAAATAGATCAAAATTAGTATAAAATAAAGAAACATATTTCCAAATTATAGGATGAATACTTTTTATTAGGTTGTGTTTTTTCAAAACTCAAATTAAAATTTTATTTCACTTTAATTATATATTAATATAAATAATTTGATGTTTTATTTATATAGAATAAGATCAACGTAATATATATAGGTTTAGGGTTTGTGTAAGATGCCAAAAATCAATTTCACTCTCCTCTTATAAAGGTGTTGAGTTGAGTATAGTGCTCGCAAGAAATTAAAAGAAAAAAATTTAGAATAAGTGATAACTTATATATTTTCATTGAATTATATTAAATGCAAATTTTCTCTAAATTTTAGACAACATGTAGCTCCATATTTTAGTAAAATAATAATTACTCTTATTTATAAAAAAAAAAACTCTTCATCATATTTTTTTCAGTGCATAAAATTTAAAATTCAAATATATAAACTGAATTCCTCTCATATAATATCATTAACTTTTTCAAAAGAATGGAATATGCCACCAAACAAATATATGACATTTTCTTAGCAACAAAACGTGGTTGAATTTTGTACAGCAATTCAGATACCTCTTGCTCAACTTGCACTTCCACATGGTTTTCGGCTTCTTTGAAACAGCTCCAAGTCAAGACCTAAAGTAGGTTCAGTAATGAAATGGACAATTAAAACCAATAAATAAACAAGAACAATTCAAGGGTCAATGCACGATTGCAAAGGTGAGAGTTTGAATATTGATTTATACTTATTATTTTGGATTTGTCAACCATTTATGCCCTTTGATTGCTCCCTCAGTTTTGAAAAAGTATGTGACTGCAAATCATTTAATTCAATATACGTCAACCTAAGTTTTGTTTTCAATATTTACGCTTCGGGTCATTTAATTAACCCAAGTGGACCTCACTTTTCCTTTGAAAATCTTGAAAGCAACAATGGTATTGCTATGTATCTAAGACTTTGAATTTCAATCACAAGTGTGTTTCAGATCAGGATTAGACGTCTTAACAGACTTTTTTGTAACATAAAATCAATTTAACATTTATAAACAAATTCAACTTCAAATGCAAATCTGTGGTATAGATTGTTTGAATTATAATACATATCTTTTTCAAGAACCAATCATAATTCCAAGTTGAAAGTAAAAGCAATAAGTGGCTTCCATTTGTTCAATTTCACCGTGATTTTGGAGGTCAAAATCAATTTTTATAGCTATTCAAACACAAACACATTGCCACATTACCATATTCAAACACAAACACATTATCGTAACTAATTATTGCAATAATAAGAATTTTACTGTAATTTTTTTGAAAGAATTTTTTTAATTAATTTACAATATAAGCTACTCCAATAAAAATCAAATCTCAGGATGAAAACAAAATGTATGAGTGTAACTTTCTAGAAGAAATTGTTAGCTTTCGGATCAATTTGATAACAAGATCATCATAACATATGAGTGTTTGTGTTTCTTAATTAGTAGTTCAAGAATAAATTGTCCGCGATGGAACTTTAAATATAAAATAAACCATAATGAAAAAAATAGATTATTTTGTTGTCAAGGTGTAGGGAAGGTCGACACACATAGATCTCTACACATAAGATATTGTCCGCTTTGGGTCAAAGCCTCACAGATTTGCTTTTGATACCATTCCAAAAGGCATCTTATCAATGGAGGTATTTTATGTGTATATAAACTCATGTTCATCTCTTATTTTATCCGATGTGAGATTTTGTTTGTACCCAACATAAGGTTTAGAAGATATTAAGTTTATACAAAAGAATAAGAAGTTGATTTTATGTAGAGCAACTTTGTTATCATTGGAAGAAATAACAAATTAAATATTTTAAAACTAAAGAACCATGTTGGAACAGAGATAATGCTTTAAGGATCAATACGTGGTATTAATGCTAAGAATTATAAAAATTATAAGTTAAACACTAAACGTGAGATTAATGGTAATATTATAAAATTAAGTTAAACACGTTAGAATTGAAGTGAGCTTGTGTATAAAGAAAAAGTTCCAAGTACGTGAATAATGATTTAAGTTTGGTAATCGTTCACAACTTTTTTTTGGAAAGTGAGATGAAGGATAAATATATATATATATATATATATATATATATATATATATATATATATATATATATATATATATATATATTTTATAGGTCAACTTTTATAAATTTGAATTATATTTAAAGTTTACTTTTTCACATAGTATTAAAGTATATCATAATAAGGTTTATTAGTCTATCATGTCATTTATTATTGAGTCATTGTTGGATCTCCCACAAATATCTAGCTCCAGGCTCTAGTTTGATCAATGCAAGAATTTTGTATGAATTTAAAACACTAACTATAAAGGACAAATTAAGTCTAATAATAATGAGCACTAATACAAAAACAACGTGTAACGTCACACGTTCAACGTCCAACCACTGAATAGCCAACATTAAAAATGAGCGGTGACACTTTTGTAAATAAATACACTTATTAAACGTCGTTTAGAATTGTAATTCGACGTAAAAGGATATAAAACATCGAATTCCCTTTAAATTCGACGTCAAAAAGTTAGTGAATTCAATAAAAATTTGAGCGGGAGATTGAAAATTCATTCACTTCATCTTAGTTCACGATACCCTCTTCTCTTCTCAAACTTTTCTCGAACGAAGTTTGACGAGCATCACATGTAATCCTTCTTTCATTTGATATAAATGCATGTTAATTAACCACTTTATGTATTATTTTTGTTTGTTTTAACCGATTATTTCTGTGCTCTTTTCCTTCATAGGCGCTTTCTGTTTTCTCTCTCACTGGTGACGAAACTTTATTCCGATGAACCTACCTTTTGAAGGTTAGTTTTCGTTTTCGTTTTGAAGAACTTATGTGTTGAACTTGTTTGTTGTTTTTTTATTGAACTTGTTTGTTGTTGTTGTTTGGTTGAACTTATCTATTGTTGTTTGATTGAACTTGTTTGTTGTTGGTTATTATTGTTTGTTGTTAATACTACACTACATGTTCATAGTTCATGTTTTATAAAATACCAAACACTGAAATTTGTTGTTTTTTCTCTTTTCAGGTCTCATAGAGTTGTAAAAAAGGATCAGAATTTAAAAAAAACAAAAAAATTGATTAACGTCGAATATTGACAAAATTCGACGTTAAGAATCCAAAATATTCGACATTGTACACGATTTTTGTATTAGTGGAGATAAATAAATTTTCCAAACAACCTCTTATATCTTTCAGAGTCAGAGAAAAATATATCATTTTTCTTTAAGTTATTATTTGGATCGATGACATAATTAACTGATTTACAATCAATCAGTTTGTCTCTTTAAGAATGTCAAAGCAAAGATTTCAACTCTTTCCGTTAATTGAGCTACTTTTACATGCTTAAAGTATTTGAGATTTTCAAAATCCTTAGTTTGAAAACGATTGCATTAGTGTTTCTTTAACTAAGATATTTTAGCAACATCATTATCTGTAATGAGTATATTGTCAACATAATTATTAATTAATACATTTTCAAGGAAGGTATGAAAATAGAAAACAAAGTGGTCTTACCTCGATGCATTCCAACCCAAAGGTTTGAAGATATGGTTGAACTTTTCGAACAAAAACACG
Organism: Vigna nakashimae; assembly: GCA_034642375.1. Classification (NCBI taxonomy): domain Eukaryota; kingdom Viridiplantae; phylum Streptophyta; class Magnoliopsida; order Fabales; family Fabaceae; genus Vigna; species Vigna nakashimae. The sequence goes on along the minus strand of CM067759.1, from coordinate 28,499,343 downwards.
TGAAGATTGCTTGAGATCATAGAAAAAGGTTGTAACTTATAAACCAAACCAAACTCCCCCTGAGCAAAAAATCTAGAACGTTGCTCCATGTAGATTTCATTTTCTAGATCACCAAGTAGGAAAACATTTTCAATGTGTAGTTGATGAAGTGGCCGACCAATGACGAGTGGATGTCATGGAAAGAAAGAGTCTAATAGTAGTCATTTTGGCCACCAAAGTGTTGAGAATGTTGATAGGGGGGCACATGATTAACTTAACCCACAATCTTAGTGATATTTTTGTTTTTGATGATGACAACACAAAATGAATATTAACAAATGTTATACTGTGTTATACTGTGTTACACATGTTATGTTGTGCTATACTGTGTTATACATGCTATATGCTTATGCTTATTGTGTTATATTTGTACAAGCATATTGTGTTGTGTTGATCATTGCATACCACTGTATTTGATATGTGATTTTATCTGTGTATGCAAAATATGAAGTTTTGGAAATGAAAAAACACAAGTACCTAGCTTTGGCTATTTGAGTTTTAAAGTATGGCAAAACAACAAGTTTTAAGTTGATTACATTATTGGTTAAATCGATTAAAACTCATGTGTTTGAAATATATGAATGATTATGTTGTTGGGGTTTATCAATTTCATCCTATCCACTCTCATGTATTCAAGAATTCATCTTTCTTCATTAATGTTAATGTCACTTTCTAATTTACCTTAAACCCGATGTCTCGGCAAAGAAAGCCTAATCCTAATCATTAGTTTACAATGTCAAGTCTCCCTAGCAATTATTCATGGATTATAAAGCACAGAAGCTTAAAGGCAACCAACCATCATATTCCTATGTCTAAATTTATACTACTATTGGGAGAGATTCCCCAGATCTAGATTTCCCCGTATGTGTCCATATCGACAAAATCAATAATCATGCAATAGAATGAGTTAAACAAAGCATGCATTGAGCAAAGAGGAAAAACCCTAACAATTAATGAAAGAAAACATATATTATAAAAGAACCAATTCAATACATGAGAGTTTCAAAGGATTACATTGATTTCCCAACAACAATAAAGGTTTAGTTCACCATATTTATGGTGAAGCTAGATGAAAAACAATGAAAGAATGAAAGATAAAACCCTAGAATTTGAAGAGTCAAGCTTGAGCATCCAAAATCCTCCTCCAAGGGGTGAAAAAATGTGTTTCTGCTTCGTTCAAACCAAAGATGACTAACCTAGGTCGACTAAAACCTTATATATTATTCTAAAAATTACAGAAAAGTAAGCCTACGCCCATAAAAATGACGCTTAGTGGTAAATACCGCTCAGCGGTAAGCGCGACACTTTAGATTGACGCTCAGCTGCTTTTTCCCCTCAGCGGTGACTACGGGATCAAGAACACCGCTCAGCGGTACTCGCTTCTTCTATTTTTGTGCACTTTTCACTTCCCTTTCTGATTCCAACTTATTTCTACTTCACTTCTTTCATCCAATTCATCTTAAAACCTGCAAAAACAAGGAAACCGAGCATAAAATCCATCCAACTCTCTTATTTCAAAAACTTAAACAAAAGCATGATTCCAAGCTAGTTTCTAAGTCATAAAGGTTGTCTTTAAGGTCAATTTCAAGTATAAAAATAACAGTTTTTCAACTGTTATCACAACCCCAAACTTAGAACTTTGCTTGTCCTCAAGCAAACAAGATGTAACTCAATCTTCCATCAATCCACACAATGGTTCACCACATTCAAAACTCCTTCTTTCAAGATAAGTACGTACTCAAATTAGCTCATCACAAAGACTTCAATCAAGATGTGCATATGCTTTAGTGTTCACGGAATCACTTAATATCCAACAAATGCTTTTTTCATGAATGATCAATCAACTAAGCATAGATGTTCCTATGTATTCATGGAATCTTTCCTCACTAGATAAAGTGTTTCACTAAAACACACAAGTGTATAAGAGGGCACTTATCCACTCTACTATCACAATGTTTCATGACTTAACTTTGTTGTTCATTTAACCACAATCAAAAACACTTACAAGCAAGTATCATCACAAGGACTTTTCTGTGGCTTATAATGTGGTTGGGCTAACAAGAAAATGGGTTTCTCTAGATCACAAAATCCTTGAGTTAAGTGAATTATCTAAACCATTCTTCCTTCTTTCCAACTTTCTTTTGCAATAAGCCTTTCTCTTTTTCTTTTGATTTTCACTTTTCTTTTTCTTTTGATTTTCACTTGCTTAGCTCTTGGCTCAATGCTTGTTATTTTTGCTTTCTAAACTTCTCAACAACCCCAAACTTGAACATTTATCAATACCACAAAATATTCTTAACTCAACTCAAGGGAAAGCTTTTCAAAAAGGGTTTTCAAATCATGTTCAAAGCTAAAGGTTCAAAGGATAGAACACATAGTGTTCAAAGGATAGAACACATAGTGTTCAAAGCTAAATCATGCAATCTTGGCTAAAAAGGGATACCAACAAATTCCTTGATCTGACACATACAAGCAAATGATTCAATCATAGAAAACCTAGGCAAAGTCATTCATGCTTTCAAAATAGTAGCATTCAATAAAAAACTCTGGATCTCAAAAACCTCACATATAGGCTCATTTAACCATTCCACATACACATCATCCTTAGCATCATAATCACAATCACAACATCATGCATTTGTTCACAAAGCTTGTGAACCATCACCTGTATCTCAACATATAATGCACAATCTCAATATCAATCAATATCAAAGCATCATTAAATAATACTCATCATGCATAAGTCATAAGAAAACGATCATAACAGACATAGTTTCAAATTGAGTACATCAAATCCTATTCTACTAACAGAAGCAAATAAGTTCAATGATACAAAACAAAAGATAGAAAAGATCTTGCTCTAGTAATGATAGCATCCATCAATAGATGTTATCTCATCCCATGCTGTCATGTGTATCTTCCTCCTCTGCGTCATCCTCCGCATCTTTAAATGCGTCCTCCTCCTCATCATCTTCATCATCATCCATAGCTGAAGCTTCAGCTACTCCAACTCTACTGCCCTGAGCTTGCTTCTCTGGCCATGCTACCACATTATGAAACTCATCCATGGTCCACCTGTGTGATGGGGGTGTATCATACATCCCAATAATCATCTCAGTCGTGGTCACTTGCCCTTTGTGGATCGACTGCATCTGAGCATTTATAAGAGACATGTACATGCCCCTCATCTAAAATGGCTTTGCCTCATGAATGTCTGCATGTGGTGGTCCTCTTCCTCTACGAGGATGACGTGGTGGCACTGGCTGAGCTGCCTCACCACCTCCACAATACTACTGTCTGTAATAGGCTTCATCAATAGTTTTCCTTGGCCTCTCAAATGGTTGAGTAGAGATATTCTCTCCAGCTAGCTCACATAGTTTTGTGATCAAAGAAGGATGTCCCACAGGTGCCTTGTTGTTTATAGTGTTGGCACACACCTGTATCTCATTGGCTATCACCTGGCCAATGTAAATGCTCAACCCTCTTAGCACACAATACAAAAGAAGTGCCCTGCTAAAAGTAATGTCTGCGACATGGGAGCACGGCTAAATGTTGGCATGAGAGAATGCCATCCAATATTTTGCCAGAGGAGTCAAATCAGTTTTCCTAATGTTCACCACTGCACCATTCATGTTTATCTCAAAATGCCCTCCAGGCATACATAGTACACTCTCTACATCTTCAAAATCAATTCCTTCCTTCATATTGAGAGCGAACTGACATTGTTCACCGTCCCATTCAGTATTTAAAAATTTGTTGATAGAGTCAGGATCATACCGAATGGCGTAGCCTCTAACATAGCTAAAGTAATCACAGTAGGATCATCACCCAACCTCCTTGTGTTGGTGTAAAATTCTTTCACCATTGCTATGTTAGCTGGTGCAGGGTAAGTGGCTAGCCTCCTCCAATTCCTACTTACCATTTGCTCTCTGAACTGAGGAGCTAAATCAGGAATTAATCCAGCTTTTCTTTCCATTAGGAGCCTCCTATCTTGAAGTATTTCTCACGCTTGTGGGAAAGGAATTTGCTAGAATGAGTGCGTTCTGGTTCCTTATCCTTCCTCTTGGATCCTATAGTCTTGTATCTCTTGCCAGATGAGGAAGTCATCCCTACATCAAACACAATTCACAAAACCACAAGACATGTTGTTAATCATTAGTAAACCACAAAACCCACCCCAAAACCATGTCAAATCACAGCTGAGGGCAAACAAAGCCCCTCAGTGCAACCTATGCATCAAACCAGCAAGCAAAAGAGTCAAAAAAATCACCTCTGCCAGAATCGCACTCAGGGGAAATTTCCGCTGAGTGGTAATTCTGCAGATTTTGAAAACTTTGCTTTTAACACTTCCTAACTTCACCCTCATGCAATCTTTCTAGTTTCAGACCCAAATCAAGCATTTTAATCGGTTCAAACATCAATTAATTCACCCAATCATGCATAAAAATCAAAATCCCTATATAATAATGCTTAAACAACCATGTTCATATCAATTCATGCTTTCAAGAACCCTAGAATGAAAATTGCTTGAACTTACTTGGGTAAAGATGCTAGATGAATGAAAAATGCTTTAAGAATTTGAAGAAAGTAGCCCTTAATAGCAATGCTCTCACCAAACCCCAAACTTGGATGGAAACCTAGTGAGAAAGTGAGTGGAAAAGGTTTTGTAAAGAGGGAAAGATGGAAAAGGTGTAGAGAACTCTTGAGAAAGTGTTTAAGAGTGTGTGGAAAGAAGGAAATCTATAAATATAGGAAAAACCGCGGCTTAGGGTATAAAAGTACCCTAATGGGGCTGATGAATCATTATTTTCTTCACTTCACTTAGCTTATTGTACTGAAATTAATCACGGAATTGTGTTTAAATGTCCAGTATTTTCCTATTTTTCTTAATTGTGCTTAATTCGATCAGAAATTGTTATTTTAATTAATATGAATTATCTGAGTTGATTATTTGCATTAATAATTGCAGGGAAATATTGGAAATATTTTGGGATATTTGGAAGAATATTCATTTACACACTATGCTATCTAGTCGAAGCCGTGCTGCATTGATTTAATTGTGTGTTTATATGTACAAATTTGAGGTGGAATAATTTTGTTTAGAGTTGAAAAGGAGGTGTCACGGTTTCTTACTGCATTTAGTTTATGGAACGAAGCTCACGGTTTTGGGCATAGAAGAAGCAAATTCACGGCACATGAAATCTTCTTTCTCTTTGCAGATGAATGTGAATGGGAGACAACATATTATGGAGGGGACCACGTTACATTTTTGAAAGAAGAAACAAAGGAGGAGGGGCCATTTTCCATTCACGGTTTGGTTGGGAGAAGTGTAATGCTAATTTATTTTGTTAGTTTGTGGTCACTCATTTCATGTAGCTAACACTCACCACACGGCCACCACTCACGTTTACATTTAATTGAAGTTTGCAAAAGTTCACACACAGGGAACAAAATGATTAGTAAGTGGATGCTTTATTTATTTTGGAGAGAAGTGATATCACGGTCCACTTTGGTTTGAAAAGAATGTGCAGAATTCTTTGGGAGAAAGAAGGAAGTGTGTCCCAGCTGTTTTTGGAAGCAAGAAGATGACAGCCCAGCTATCTTTACGGATGATGGCATAGAAGGAGATGCTCACGTTGCAGCAGCTCAACACGTCCGTGAAGGAGGAAGAAGGAAGCTCTCGGTCTTCCATTACAGCAAGCAGCAGCCACCACGTTGAGGGATTGGAGCTCTCACGGGTTTCTTCATCCAGCAGTCCAGCATGGGAGGTTTTGAGGCCAACCTTCACACGGTGGCAGCAAACACACGCTGCTGGTCACGCCAAGCCACCATGATGATTTTCATGAAGGATTCATTCACTTTTTGGGAAGAGCACTTCACGGACCAGCAAAGAGAAGCAATCCAATGGGGAGAAGAAGACTCACAGCCTGGTCCAAAACTGTCAAGCAAACAATGAGAGGTGCACCGTGAAGAAGTAAGGAGCAAGCATCCAACAAGGTTTGGAGTGCAAACGGAAGATGGCAGCAGTGATTCTTCACGTGAGCAGCAGCACAACACTATTCCAGCAAAGCCCATCCAGCAGCTCTCCTTCACGTTCCAGCTTGAGAAAAGACCGTGAAATAGCAGTTGTTCCACCTTAGAGAAGAGTCCATGATGCTTGAGTAGAGAATGAAGAGCACTACGTTACAACAGATTGGTCCAAAACTGTCCAGCATCTTGGGGAGGAAGAACCCAGCAAGCACAACCGAGGAAGTTGGAATGTGTTGTTGTCCAAGCCACGGGTCCAGTAGAGCAGCTGCATGGTGATGGATGGAAGTATGAGAAGTGTTCACGGGTAGAGAATGGAATAGTGAAAGGAGCCCACATGAAAGGAAATTACGTGATTTAGGCTGGAAAGAAGAGTGCTTGGGTGGAATATCCATGAAAAGTGATTGAAGAAGAAGAAAAGTTGGCAAAAGGAAAGGCTCACGGGTTCAGATTTTTGGGCTATAAATCCAGCAGATGGCACGGTGGCAGAGCTTCCCCGGCAGCGGCGCCATTTTTTGATGAACGGGTCGCACCGCTCACAAAAGTTGATTACAAAATTAATGTAGTATAGACTAGGAAGTGACTCCTAGGTCGTCTCTCAAGGACCAATTTTTTTTTTGGGTTCAATCTCAGACTTAACACGAAGGGGGGGGTTTATGATTTTTGGTTGCGGTAAAATTAAAAGCATTAAAATAAAATTCAAAACAGTAAAACAAAATTTAAAAACAATAAAACGAAATTTAAAACAGTAATTATGAAATTACAGCAGCATAAAACAGTAAAAATAAATCTGAAACAGTAAAAACGAAAATACAGAAAAATAGAAAATACAGAAAATAGTAAATACAGAAATAGTAAAAATAGAAAACAGTAAATTTTAGAAAACAGTAAAAATGAAAATACAGTAACATGGAACAGTGAAAACAAATCTGGAACAGTAAAACCGAAAATACAGAAAGATAGAAAATACAGAAAACAAAAAATATGGAAAAACAATAAATTTCGAAAACAGTAAAAACATAATTAAAATTACTGCAGTAAAATACAGAGAAAATAAAATTACAGTAAAATAATCAACATGCAAAAGAAATAAAACAACAACAAAGATTCAATTATACAAAACTGGATACAGGAATTCAAGTACAGCAGAAATAAGATTACAGCAGTAAATAGAAACAGTAAAACAGTTCTGGAAAATTTAACAACGGGAAATTAAATTAGTGCATTGGATTTAAATTGTGCATAAATTTATTACAACAAAGAAGAAGAAGAGGAAAAGTAAATTGGAAATTCAACATTACAAGAAGTGTGCATCAACTTTGTGTACTGTGATTCTTCAAGCCCTACACCGTTCCAGCCCTCCTTCTCTACTGTCCAGCTGTTGCTGGACTTATTCTACTCAGCAGCCCCTCTCCCGGCACACCTTGGAATGTCACAGCCCTTCCTTTTTAAAGCCAAAATCTCCCACACTTTTGTCTTCTTTTGACAATTTTCCCCTTAGCTTTTTAGAAATGTGGAGGACCTTACCCGTTCACAAGCACAACAGCACTGCTAAATTGCTTTTGCCAAATAAAATATTCAAATTGGGTGGCTATGCTTGTAAGCAATTAAATTGCTTCCCTTTTATTTTATTTTTTTACTTTCTTTCCCAAACTTCTCTGTACTCTGCTGTGTTTGTCTCTAGGTGGGCTCACCAAAATTCATCACCTTACGCCCCTTTTCATGCGGCTGGACATGCAACCTCTGCTGTCAAACCAGGCCATAAAAACTCCATAGCTGCTAGATGATGAAGCTTTCTAGACGACCGTGAATCTCCATTAACTCCCACCTAACCACCTCTTCATTCTAAACCAATTTGGTGCAGCATTTACAAAAGGAAATCAACTATCTGAGAGAGTGGCAGCCGTGTGCTTCACTGGATGCTCTAACACTTTGCATGCGTGTTGCTACTGACTTCTCTACTGACATTGCTGCTTCACGTGGCTGGATTTTTCACTCGTTGCTCTCAGCCACGTGAAGGCTGCTGGAAATACCACCTTTGCTGGACTGGAAGATTTGAGATAGGAACCAACGTTGGTGGCTGCTACTGGATGTTCCCTTGTGCCGTGGCATTCCCTTAGTATTTTGGAATTCATTGTGAGCTTTTAATCAAGTGGTGGTCCCCTCCATTGAAGTCTTCAGCATTCCTAGCTTTTTCTATTATGTGGGCCGTTTGCTTTCTTCAAAGATGGTGGGTGCTCTTTCTCCAAGACCAAACCGTGATCAAACTACCAATTGAGTGGAGTGGAATAGCACAACATGCAGACATATCTTTAAGCAAAAGTGAGATTTCTTTTGTATGGGGCCGTGACATCACTCCCTTTAATAATAAAATTCAGCTTGGAGCTCCTCTCATGCACGTGAACTTTCAAATTGGTGACCTTTTTTTATTGTTCACGGCTTTACTACATTCTCTTAAGCCAAACCAAAATTCTCCAATCCTAGGTGGCACTCCTACTTTTTTGTTCCATGTATGCTTGCCAAAATGAATTGTCCATGTAGTGGTTTGATGCGTGTGACCTTTCACCAAATGCTTCTAGCTGCTGGAACAAAAGAAAAACCGTGCACACCTTCTAATATTTTAGTCAAACCAAACATAAATATTTCATCTAAGTTTCCACATATCAATACACATAAGAAATCAATAAATCAATGTAGTGTAGCTTCTTCCAAACATAGTGTGTGAATGATTTTTCTTCCAAATGTCCTAACATATTTACAGAATTTTCCCTACACTCAATAATGTAAATAATTAGTCTCAGATAATTCAAATTAACTAAAATAAGAATTTCTGATCGGATTAAGCTCAATTCAGTAAAATGGGAAAATACTGGACAATTATGCACAATTCCCTGATTAATTACAGCACATTAAACTAAGTGAAGTGAACAAAATATTGACTCATCAAAATAGACCACACTTAGTCTTTTGCACTCCTGGGCAAAATCAAGACACAAGTCAGGGAATAGTTCAAAGGACCTTTAGGTAGGTGACACAAAATTCAGCAGATAGAAAAATAAAAACTCGCAAACCAAATTTACATAGTTCTCAAGAAATCTGGATAAGGAAAAGATGTAGACATTATCCAACACAAAATCATGGAAAGCATATACTCACAGAAATTCATCCAAGCAATTCAATACACGGAAAAATAATCAATCAGCTTAAGAGGTGATTTAAAAATAACATAACCTCACAGATGCACTAACAGTGTTTCTCTCAAGTGTTTAAGGTAAATCAATGTCACTCAATGCACTCAAGAAAGCAAACACAAGAAGACTTGGCAAGTCTCTAATGATCAATACTTAAAACATATGCATGTTCAGATCCAAAGGTCTTTCAGGGTTGTAATGGGGCCAAGGACAGGGGAGGATAAATTTGGATAAGTAGCTATATCTCAGAAGAAATAGAGGTGCACTAGGGAAAAAAAAATGTAAACACAGTGAAATCTCACCCAAACCTCTAATTCAATCCTCTTCTCGACTCCATTATTCACAAAATTATTTTTCAATTTTCTCTTTCTCTCATCAAATTTTTTCTCATCCTGTCTTCTCTTTTTTTTTTTTTTCTTCTTTTTTTTTTTATCACACAACAGGATATAAATTATCATTTCAAAACATGATGAGGAACCAACTAGCCAATTCATCAGAATTCCCAAGGAGACCACACTTATTCTCAAAATACTTCTATAGCTCCAGACTTTCCTAAGGTTAAGGTAATCATTTGTTTTTCACTTAGGATCAGTGTATGAGCTTCAACACAAATAAATATATGCAGTATAGGCTCAAAGGGGTTATCAAAGGATAATAACAAGGTAGGCTTATTTGGCTAAAGAGGCTCAAGAATAAAATTGCCTTTATCACTTCCAAAAATGCATATAAATCAAGTATATAAAAAAGAATCAAGCCAAGGCATATGTGCAAGCAATCAAGATACATATCACACAAGAAAGAAAATTAAGTGGCTCAAATTCTCACACAGGGCATTCGTTACAATCAAATCAACCTCTTAAACATTATAATCATCTTCCAAGCAGAGAAAAGCAAGGATTTCAAACCATAAGTATTAAGTAAGTGAAGGAAAAATCTACAACTTAAACATCATCCAGAAATCAAAAGAAAAATGTAAAATTTATTGCACACAAAACTCGATAAAAATAACTTAAAAGAGAAAAAATTTAACACTCAAAAACAAAAAATTTAACACACAAAATACAATCTAACAGAAAAATCAGAATTTCTCCCCAGTAGACCACACTTAAATCACACAATGTCCTCAGTGTGTTACAATCATCAGATGATCAATTTCAGAGCAGTCAAATAATATAGACAAGTGCAATAAAAGGTTAGGAAAAAAAGGAAGAAATTTTTCAGTAACATCCATCAGTAGATGTTATCAATGACATCCATCAGCAGATGTCTGAAACACCTAGCACCCATCAGTAGATGCTAATTAATTTTTATTATATTTTTTTATTTATTTTTTTTTTATTATTTTTATTATTTTTTTTTTCTGAAAAAGGAGACCGGTACTGTGACAACAGTCTCGGTGGCAAAGACCGGAACTGTTGCTACAGTGGAAAGCAATCTGGCTATAAATGAGGCACTCCTCCGCGTCCAGCGCCATTTCTGATCCCTCACTCTCTCTCTACTCCTCTCTCTGCTCTCTTTTCTGCTCTCTTCTCTCTCTACTCTCTCGAGCGTCTGGATCTGCGAGGAAGCCTCTCCACCCCGCGTCTGCTGAAGATCTGAGATCTGCGCAGAGCCTCTGTCCCTGCGTCTTCTGAAGAGTCTGAGTGAGATCCGCGAAGAGCCTCTGCAAGCCTACTTCCCCAGGTAAGTCCTCAGAACTTAGTAACTCCTTCTTTCCTTTCCTTCATGTAATTTCCTTTATTTTTCATCTTCTTTCTGCTTTTTCCTTTCATTCTGCTGTTATACCTTCCTGCTTTCCTGCTTTCCATTTTTTTCTTCCTGATCTCTTGCCTGCTCTCCCTCTTCCTTTGCCCGATCTATCTTCTCCTTTTCAAAATTTTTTTTTTTTATTTTTGAAACTGAAAACACTTAAACACATAAAACACAACTGTCTAAAAACTTAAGGGGTATATCGGCTGGAAACCAGACGTTAATCTCCCTTCGATTGAAGGTATTGCAGAGACAATCGGGTAGAACAACGCCACGTACCCCACTTAAAAATAAAACACAGAAACTGAATATACATGAACAATATGGACAAGGACAACTGGACGTAGATCCGTTTAGGACCCTTTTGCAAGGACCGTGAAACAGATCTGAGACCAGACACAGAAATATCAAAGACTGATCGGACAAAATAAACTTAACGGGAAACAAGAACAAATAAAGAAAACACAGAACTAATCTAAATTTTTTTTTATGCTTCTTTTTTTTTTATGTTTTGTTTTTCTTTTTTTATGTTTTTGTGCTTTTTATTTTTATATTTTTTTTTATTAAGTTTTAGAATATTTCAAGAGGAATTATGACGAGTGAGATGGAATCAGAGAGATACACTAGTCAGCGATGGCGTCCTACAGATGATCAGATCAATATGATGACCAAAATCTACAACTATGGGGTCACACACCCAAGCCGAGCGCAAGTCGTCGAGATCGCGTCTCGACTAAGGACCTTCGCAGATGCCACCGAATATAACGTGCACTGCTGGTTTAACAACCATGGCAATCGGGTCAGGCGCTGGCAAGCGGAGATAGACCCCACTGGCACTCTCTTTTCACAACTGCCGCTGTATATGTACGGTAAGACCTCTGATCACACCTCCATTGAATTTTCCATTCCTCTTCTATTATTAACACAAGTTTTTTATTTTTTATTTTTTTATTTTTTATTTTTTGTTTGAAAGAAAACAACTGGGTGATAATGAGGGCACCGAGGCTGCTGAATTTGTTTCCAGTTCCGATCATTATCGATGACGACAGAAATGAACGAGAAATTCCTCCACCAAAGCCTCCGCTCGTGACTTTTCGAACCAGAGCTCCCTCAACGGAGCTCTCCCTTAGACCACCACAACCAGCTCGAGAGTTCTTTCATTTTTAAAGTTTTATGTTTTTTTTTTTATTTTTATGTTTTTGTTGGCCGAGTGTGGCCAGAATTTGAACAAGTACTGTAATAAGGACACTTAATTTTTTATGTTTTTAATTTTTTTTTTATTTGGACTGTAATATTAACGATCATTAATGATCGAACCTCGGACATCTTTATTTTATTTTTATGAATTTGAACAATTTTTTTTTTTAATTCATGCTCACAATTTAAAAATGAAATAAACACAACCATGAAAACACATCAGAAAAGCTAAATAATATGTACATAATGAGGAAAAAGAGTGCTCCCTGGTCATGGTGGCAGTTGCCAATTCTGGACTATCAGTGAGATATCTTCCACCTCAGGATCCGGCGAAGATGTCTTCAGGAGCAGCTCGCCCAGTACTGCCCTCTCACTCAAATCAAGACTTTTCTTCCTTCTTCTCCGAGCAAGTTGTTGAATCAACAAAATCAGGAGCCTTCTGTCCACCAGCAGTTGTTGAGTCTGTGACACCGGAGTAATAAGAGAAATAGCAGTATACTTTCCTTCATCTATCATTGTTTCCTCTATGTCAGTACCTGTATTCTCATTTACTTTTGTAACCTGGTCATCAAACTCATAATTAATAGCATTTGTTATGAATTTAGAATCTGTTTGTAACACATAATCAATTTCAATACAAATTGGGCAAGAACCAGATTCACAATCACATTCACAATTCTCAGAAAACTGAGTCAGATCAATGTTTTGTTCTAACTCTATCATGTTATGCGACTGCAAAATACCTGTCTCAAAATCAATATTGACATATGCATCATCAACAAAATCCACATTCAGTGCAAAGCTATTATCAATGGAAAATTTATCACTGTAATCATGTTCATTCAACACAACATTTATACCAATGGTTTCAGAGACTAATACTGAATCAAAAACTTTAGAATTGTCAATCAAGTCTGTATCAGTTTCAATCCTAAAACCTGTAGAATCATTGTGCAACAAATCACAAGCAATTGAATGTATAGGCAGATCTGGTAAAGAGCTTGTAATCTCAGTTTCAGAATAAACATGTTTTTGTTCAGAATAAATTTTCTCATGAATTTCCAATTCATCAACTGCACATTCAAGTTGAGGTACGTTTACCTCCACGGGGGAAGATAAGAATGGTCTACCTGTCTCAACAGTGTTACTCATACCTGTCTGGTCCTTAAAATAATCATCAACAGTCTCAGGTGCAAGAGTGGGATCATAGAAAGGTAGGAAAGTGGGTGTAGTAGTAAACTCATAGCTTTGCTCCCCATCTTCTATGTTGATGCCACTATCATCTTGAAAGTGTTGAGTGGCCATCTGCCCGATCTGATCAGTCAGCTTCTGAATGGCAGCTTGAGTTTCCATGCTCTCTTGCTTGAACTGCATGTTCCCTTTCTGAAACTGAATGTTCTGCATGGTCATCTGCTCCAATAACTCCTTCAATGTAGGTTCAGAAGTTGAAGGCTGAGAAGCTACTTGGGCAGGAGCATCATACTGCTGACTCTGATATTGCTGAACTGGTGGAACCGGCTCCCAAAGGGAGCTCTCAGGAATTTGAGGATGATCCATATTTTTCTCAGTATTAAAATCAGCACAAGAATCAGAGTAATATGCAGAAAGAGAATCATAATTACAGGCACTTGTAGAATAAGCACTATTCACAAAATTAAAATAGGTAGACATGGAAAATAAAAATAAAAACTAAAAACTAAAAATTACGAAACAGATAAACTAAACACATTTATACATGCTACAAGCACACACAAGACAGAACATCAATAGTAAAAAAAAAAATTTTTTTTTTTTTAAATATAGCAACTAAATACAGAACACTGCACAATAAAATATGAAAGACAAAACATATATTAACACAACATAATCGAAAAACACAGCAAAAATCTAAAACGAAAAACCTGGAACTGAAGTGACAACGCCGCCAAAATTTGCTGAAGGTGTCGTTGTCGCCTACAAAAATATACAAGACAAAACACACAAAACAAACATATTAACAGAACAAAACTTTATACAACAAAAATCTAAAACCAAACCTCCATTGATTGTTCCCCGGCAACGGCGCCATTTTTGATGAACGGGTCGCACCGCTCACAAAATTTGAGTGCACGAAAATAATGCAGTATAATTACTAGGATTTGACTCCTAGGTCGTCTCTCAAGGACCAATTTTGGTGGTTCAGTCTTAGATTAGTCACGAAGTGGGGGGGGTTTTGTGATTTGTGGTACGGAAAAATAAATTTAAAACTGGAAATTAAACACAACTGAATTTAAAAACACTGAAATAAATTTCAAAGCAGTAAAACCAAACGGTAAAAGACGGTAAAAAATGGAACAGTAAATATGCAGAAAGGTAGAATTTAACTATGCAGAAAATCATTACTGGTAAAATTTTAGCAAATAAAATAAAAGCACTTGACTAAAATAAAATTCTTCAAAGATTAAACACTTGAAATAAAATTACTGGACAATGAAAATAAAAATTACAGTAACACATTATACGCTTCAGAAAATAAATCACTGTTGCACTGTTTGGAAAATGAAAATACAGAGTGTGGATTTTAGGAGTAGTGTAGGAACTACCCACGTCTGGGAGGAGGCTATTGCCTCTTCCTCCTTCAATCAACTCTCTGTATTTTCATTTTCCAAACAGTGCAACAGTGATTTATTTTCTGAAGCGTATAATGTGTTACTGTAATTTTTATTTTCATTGTCCAGTAATTTTATTTCAAGTGTTTAATCTTTGAAGAATTTTATTTTAGTCAAGTGCTTTTATTTTATTTGCTAAAATTTTACCAGTAATGATTTTCTGCATAGTTAAATTCTACCTTTCTGCATATTTACTGTTCCATTTTTTACCGTCTTTTACCGTTTGGTTTTACTGCTTTGAAATTTATTTCAGTGTTTTTAAATTCAGTTGTGTTTAATTTCCAGTTTTAAATTTATTTTTCCGTACCACAAATCACAAAACCCCCCCACTTCGTGACTAATCTAAGACTGAACCACCAAAATTGGTCCTTGAGAGACGACCTAGGAGTCAAATCCTAGTAATTATACTGCATTATTTTCGTGCACTCAAATTTTGTGAGCGGTGCGACCCGTTCATCAGGGGCCTACTCCCACTGAGCCCAAATGGACCAAACAATTAAACCCAAATCTGCAGTGTTACCGCTCAGCGGAAATTTCCGTTGAGCGGCACTTGTGTAACTTATTCTCCTTCTTCCTAGCTCGACCTAGGTGTCTTATACTCATGCCTCTCACTCACTCCATGCACTTAAGTTCTCACATTACTCAAACATTCAATCCTTAACATGCAACTAAAATAGAATCAAAACAAACAAACAAAAATAAAGTCAATCAACTGGGTTGTCTCCTAGGTAACGCCTGTTTAACGTCACGAGCCTTACCCAAAATCCACCAACACCCATTAGTAGGTGCAAACCTTTCTTACCAACACCCATCAGTAGGTGTAACAAACCTAGTATCCTTCAGTAGATACTTAACCACCTAGCATCCATTAGTAGATGCCATAACCAAAAGTCTCAACATATAAAAATGTCCAAATTTTATAAAATTACATTAACCAAAAATAAAAATTAAAGAAATTAATGTTCTTAAATCACTGAGATGCCTCCCAGCAAGCGCTCTTTTAACGTCACTAGCTTGACCCAGTAAAGCTCAAATTGCATCTTCCATGTTGGTGTTCATCTTATTTTCATCACACCAACACATCAGCTGCTTCCGCTCCACCTTCTTGACTCTCCTTGACTGTGGAGATTAATCTCTATCACACCATTATCTTTATATTCTTTCACAACCCACACTTTGTTCTTGAATCTTGCAAGTCATCATGAACTGTCTTTCCTTTGCCATCTTTTTCTTCTTCCCTAACCTGTGACAGGAAACAATTTTTACCTTTGAAGTCCGGCTTTTCATCTTTCGAGCTAGTCATGTGTACATCTTGACATGTAGCTTTATGACTAGCCTCTTCCTTATGCATTTGCTGCTCCTCTTTGAAGACATCAACGACCACCCTTTCCTCTTGGTCTTGAAGCACTATCATTCCTTCATCTACTTCAATGATGACCTTGGCCATTTTCATAAACGGTCTTCCAAGAATAATTGGAATCCTTTCATCCTCCATTTCCATCACCACAAAGTCCACCAAGAATTGTAGTTTGCCTACACAAACCATAACATCTTCTGTTACACCATAAGGTTTCTTTGAAGATCCATCCACCATTAGCAAAGTCATATTTGTAGGCTTGACTTCAAGATCCCCAATTTGCTCAAGTAAAGGTACAGGCATTAAATTAACACTTGACCCTAAATCAAGTAGGGCTTTCCTTATTTCTTCCTTCCCTATGACGCAAGGAATGGTGAAACTTCCTGGATCTTTCACTTTTTGAGGTAATGGCCTCTTCTTAACAGCTTTGCACTCATAAATCTCCTCATCTAAATATCTTTTCTTTGTGGAGACTACTTTCATATTTTTCACATAAGCTGGAAATTATTACAATGCTTCATTCAAAAGTAGATCAACCTCTAATTGATTGAAGATATCTTTAAAATGCCCAAATTGTCTCTCTTTCTCAATTCTCTCACAATCTTTTGGATAAGGAAGAATTTTTTCACATTTTTGACAATTTTTTGTCAGAGCGGCTGCAGCTGAATGGTTAGCGTGGAATAACAAACCAAGAGGGGGGGTGAATTGGTTCTTACTAAAAACGTGCCTTAAAAATTTCTACTCAATTAAACTTACTTAGCAAATAATAAAGACAATAAAATAGAGTAAGGTTGAGAGAAATTTGCACAGATGATTTTATCCTGGTTCGGATCTTACCAATCCTACGTCCAGTCGCTTATCTCAAAACAAGATAAACAATTCACTAATCACAAAACAATTACAAACTACAATCACAAAGATACAATTTGTAAAAGTTTAGAAAACACCTCTCTTGATGCCACAAGAGATGAGACAACACCTCCTTTGAATCTTCACAAAGGATGAACACCTCCTCCGAATACTTCACGAAGGATGAACACCTCCTCCGAATACTTCACGAAGGATGATTCTCTTCCGAACACCTCCTTAGACACACCAAGGATGAACCGGCTATTTCCTCTGTCACCGTAGCAGCACTTCACCAGCTCCACAGACAAGAGTTTCACAAGCCGAACAAGAACACACAAGTCTCAAGAATTTCTGAGTATTTGAGCACAAGGGAAGAGTTTCTGTGTCTCTAGATATTGATTCTTGAGAGGAAATGAGAGTCTATTTATAGACTCATCCAAAGGCTCTTCCATTCACTAAAAGACAAACTTAACGGCTAGTTTCTCCAACGGCCATAAACGGCTAGTTTGTCCAACGGCCATAAACGGCTAGTTTGTCCAACATCCGTGTTAAGTGCGATACTCTTACCGTTAACCGTCACTATTCACGTGAATAGTGTTACTATTCATGTGAATAGTACTATAGTGTTTTGTTGCAATGATTTATTATAGTAATTTTACAAAACACTTTCCTTTTTCTGATCTAAGTCCTATACATATTTCTAAGAGTATTACAAAAGCTTTCCATCACAATACAAATCTTCAAATCATTTTGATTCTTGATTGGTCTTGACTTGATTTGGACATCATCAAAATTTCATCTGCATCATTTTGCTAACAATCTCCCCCTTTTTGATGATGATAAAAAAACTTCTTGATTTAAAGCTTTTGGTAATAATCTGTATTTAAAACACAACTTATGGAAGAAAAAGTGCATTAGTGAATAAACATAAATAAGCAAATAAGCTTTAAACATTTTCTCCCCCTTTTTGATCATAATTAAAAAGTTGTGCTTGATTGCTCCCCCTAAATTTATTAGAAATTATACTCCCCCTTAATAAAAGCATATATGCATAGAAATATTAAGGAAAAACAACATACATTTTATTGAATTTAAAGAGGCAAGCATACAATAAACTAACTAAATTTCTTCTAGTGTTTACCCCTTTTGATATGTCGCCAATGATGTTGTCCAATGATAATCCTCTAGGTTGTTGCCATATTTTGTTTAGATCTTCATCATCTTGAGGATTATTCATTTTCTCTTCATTGGTTGTCTTTTGCAAGTCTTCATTTTCACCTGCATCTGATTCATCTGACTCAAGAGGTTTTACCTCAAGGTCCACAATTTCATCAAAGACAACATGCACAGATTCTTCTATTTCAAATATTTAAAACAAAAACATTTTTAAAAAATATTCTTAAATATGAAACATTTGGCACCCAACTATTTTGTATGGGTCCTTTGGGTTAGTTTGAAAATTTGAAATCATTTTACAACCCAAATATATCTACCACTTGGAACACCATAATGCTTAATTTTACATTTGTTAGATGTATGACCCTTTTTCATACAATAAAAGCATGATACAAAGTTTGTGTTCCTATAAGTTGTTCCTTTTTCTACCCAAGTTCTACGGGTTTTATGTTTATTTTTAATTCTAGGAACATACTTATTTTTAACAACCTTATTTTCATTATTTTTACTACATTCTCCTGAGGTTGTTTCATCTAGTAGTTTCTTATAATTAACACAAGATGCACATTCATCACTACTAGTATATTTACCTTTTTCATAAAATAAAATTTTATTTTTCAAAATTTTATTTTCTTCAAAAATATTTTTAAAATTTGATTTTAATTCTTTATTTTCATCTGCTATTGATTTTTCAATGTTATCAACTTTCAATTTATGTTTATCACAAAATTTACACTCAGCAGATATATTTGTATCATTTTTTACATTTGAAATTTTACTATTTAAAGTTTCTATTTCTTCTAAGGATTTTTCATATTTCTTTTGTAATTCTTTAAAATCCTTTTTCAATTTCTTATGAGCAAGATCTAGTTTTTCTGATTCTATCAATAATTCTCTATAAATTTCATGTAATTCATCTTCATCAATATGATCAGAATCATCAGAATCGCTAGAGGTACTTACTTGGCTTCCAGTGTCGTCGTTCACTACTAAACAGATGTATGCTTGCTCATCAGAATCACCCATACTTGATGTTGTGCTTGATGAAGAGCTTAAACTATTCTCTTCCATGATTAAAGTATTCGTTTTAGCACACCTGATTTCATCTTCGCCTTCATGAGTTACTCTTAAAGTTTCCCACATTTCTTTAGCGTTTTTGCAGACAGAGACCCTGTAGAACTCATCAACAGTCAACGCTGATGCAATGATATTCCGGGCTTTTACATCATTCTGAGATCTTCTCTTTTCTTCAATGGTCCATTGGTCACGGGACTTTGGTTCCTGCATATTGTTAGTTGGAACAAAAGGACCAAATGCAACAGCATCCCAAATATCTATATCAATAGATTCCATAAAAATTTGCATTCTGACCTTCCAGAATGCGTAATTTTCACCTGTGAATAGTGGTGGTCTATTGATAGAAGCACCCTCTGCAAAGGTTTGATGTGATCCTGCCATTTGAATGACTATCAAAGCAAGCTCTGATACCAATTGTCAGAGCGGCTGCAGCGGAATGGTTAGCGTGGAATAACAAACCAAGAGGGGGGGTGAATTGGTTCTTACTAAAAACGTGTGCCTTAAAAATTTCAACTCAATTAAACTTACTTAGCAAATAATAAAGACAATAAAATAGAGTAAGGTTGAGAGAAATTTGCACAGATGATTTTATCCTGGTTCGGATCTTACCAATCCTACGTCCAGTCGCTTATCTCAAAACAAGATAAACAATTCACTAATCACAAAACAATTACAAACTACAATCACAAAGATACAATTTGTAAAAGTTTAGAAAACACCTCTCTTGATGCCACAAGAGATGAGACAACACCTCCTTTGAATCTTCACAAAGGATGAACACCTCCTCCGAATACTTCACGAAGGATGAACACCTCCTCCGAATACTTCACGAAGGATGATTCTCTTCCGAACACCTCCTTAGACACACCAAGGATGAACCGGCTATTTCCTCTGTCACCGTAGCAGCACTTCACCAGCTCCACAGACAAGAGTTTCACAAGCCGAACAAGAACACACAAGTCTCAAGAATTTCTGAGTATTTGAGCACAAGGGAAGAGTTTCTGTGTCTCTAGATATTGATTCTTGAGAGGAAATGAGAGTCTATTTATAGACTCATCCAAAGGCTCTTCCATTCACTAAAAGACAAACTTAACGGCTAGTTTCTCCAACGGCCATAAACGGCTAGTTTGTCCAACGGCCATAAACGGCTAGTTTGTCCAACATCCGTGTTAAGTGCGATACTCTTACCGTTAACCGTCACTATTCACGTGAATAGTGTTACTATTCATGTGAATAGTACTATAGTGTTTTGTTGCAATGATTTATTATAGTAATTTTACAAAACACTTTCCTTTTTCTGATCTAAGTCCTATACATATTTCTAAGAGTATTACAAAAGCTTTCCATCACAATACAAATCTTCAAATCATTTTGATTCTTGATTGGTCTTGACTTGATTTGGACATCATCAAAATTTCATCTGCATCATTTTGCTAACATTTTTCTCTCCTCTCTTTTCTTCTTTTTCTCTTCTTTTCTCTCTTCTTTTCTCTCTTATTTTTCTTCTTTCCTCTCTAACTTAACTCTTTCAACATCAACACTCACTAAAACTTTACACTCTTCCTTAGGGTTAACCTCAGTATTAGCCCCAAAACTCTTATCATGCATATCTTCCAACTTCTTAGTTATTTGGCCAACTTTCATCTCCAAGTTTCTAATGGCCGCTTCAGTGCTCTTGTGCTTGGAAATAGTCACCTGGATATATTGTTGAAGAGTATCTTCCAACTTTGTTGATCTCTCATTGAGTGTAGACACTTGTTGCCATAGTGATGGTTGTTGTTGTGGCCTATTAAATTGCGTTGATTGTCCAACTTGTCCATTTTGTCCATTTTGACCTTGACCCATACTTGGGTGAGGTTTCCACCCTTGCCTGTAATTACCTTGGCGGTATGGAAATTGATTTTGCCATGAAATTTACATCTTCTAAAGCCTCTACTGGAAAATCACATTGACCATTAATATGGTCACCACCACATAGTTCACACATCTGTTGTTGTTGAACCTGTGCAACTCCTTTTAGCTCCTTTGGCAATTGAGCAAGTGTCTTTGTCAAATTCTCCAATTGTTGAGTTATGATCTTATTTTGCGCGAGCAAGGCATCATTTGATTGCAATTGTAGAACCCCTTTTTGTTGAATTGGAGTTCCTCTTCCACTGTCTAACTCGTTATCATTAGTAGTCATATTCTCTATCAACTCGGTTGCTTCCTCTAGAGTCTTCCATTTGATATTACCTCCAGTTGAGGCATCTAACATCAACTTGGTTTATGAACCAAGACCTCCAAGGAAAAGAAGGACTATTGCTGCTTCATCAAAGCCATGCATGGAAGTCTTTCTCAACAAGCTTTTATATCGATCCCATGCTTGACCTAATGTCTCCTCCATGCCTTGTCTGAAAGAAGATATCTCTTTCTTCCCTTTGTTGACTTTAGATTGTGGGAAGTATTTATTTAAAAACTTTGAAACCACGGCTTCCCACTCAGTAAAGCTACCTTCTAGAAAAGAATTCAACCATAACTTAGCATTGCCTCCCAATGAGAAAGGAAACAAGCTAAGCTTTATTGTTCATCCGGCACCTCATTAATCTTCACAGTGTTGCAAATTTCATTGAATGTGGTGATATGTTTGATGAGAGGGTCGCACCTCACACAAAAGTGATTGCATATAAGGAATGCAGTATAGCTAGGAAGTTACTCCTAGGTCGTCTCTCAAGGACCAATTTGGGTTCAGTCTCAGATCAATACGTAGTGGGGGGTTTTGATGGTGTTTTTGTGATTAGAAATGAACTAAATTAAAAAATGAATATAAACACAAATGTAAACACATAATTAAAACATTTGGTCACTCAAGCTAACATTACAACTAAATTAGAGAAAACTTGCATCACTCTCTTGAATTAAAATTGCTAAATTGGAAATGCATCTTCCATTAATCAACGACAATGCGTAGAAGCATAATGCAGTGAGAAGAATTAAATTACCAAATCCTTGAACATCTTGAACACAATGAATAAAGAGAAAATGCATCTTGCCGTTGGAATAAAAGAAACTACACTTTCATCTTGCATGGACCAAATTAAATACACCTAAATCTAATGGATCTACCACTCCATCACCGAAACATAACTAAGCAAAATACTTGAATAATAAACAAAATCATAAGATGGAAAACCAAAGTCATTTCAGCTGAAAAAGAAAGAGAAAATATAAGCATGCAATGATATTAAATGAAACACTTTAGGCTAAAACAAAAATGCACAAATACACTTGTAGGAATCAATTTTAATGCACAGTGGACAAAGCTCATAGCAAATAGAAAATGAAAGGTTTA
The DNA here is from genome assembly GCA_034642375.1 of Vigna nakashimae. NCBI lineage: Eukaryota > Viridiplantae > Streptophyta > Magnoliopsida > Fabales > Fabaceae > Vigna > Vigna nakashimae. Next base: position 28,476,705 of record CM067759.1, on the reverse strand, counting down.
GCTAAAGAAAATTAAAATCATCACGGCACAAGTACTAAGAAAAGTGGTGAGTTCACAATTGGAATATAAAATTGGTATTAAACAATTGCATGATTCACATCACCCGCTGATAACAGTCGAAAAACTGTTATTTTCATGCTTCAAATTGATACTAAAAGCAACCTTTAACACTTAGAAACTAGCTCGAAATCATGCTTTTGGTTATATTTTTAGAAATAAGAGAGCTGGACAGGTTTATCCTTGATTTCAGTGTTTTTATGCAGGTTTTAAGGTGAATTTGGTGAAAGAAGTGACGAAGGATAGAGATGGAATCAGAAAAGACATCAAAAAATGCAAAAGGAGAAGCCCCAAGTACCGCTCAGCGGTAGTTTACCGCTGAGCGGCACTCAGAAACCAACGTTGGATCCGCTGAGGGGTAAAATGGCCGCTGAGGGGAGAAAAACAACTCACGCACTTACCGCTGAGCGGCACTTTTATGGGCTTGGGCCTAATTTTTCTGTATTTTTAGAATAGTATATAAGCTTTAGGACGTCCTAGGGTTTGTATCTTTGGCAGAGACGAAGCAAATACTCTCTTTTCCACCCCTTTGAAGGAAGATCTTGGATGCTTAGGCTACCTCTTCACCTTTCTAGGGTTTTATCTTTCATTCTTCCATTATTATTCATCTAGTTTCACCACGAATATGGTGAACTAAACCTTGTATTGTTTTTGGGGAATCAATGTAGTCTTGTGAAACTCTCATATATGGAATTTGTTTTAACATCTTACTTTTAAGACTTATGCTTTCTTTCATCATTAGTTAGGGTTTCTCCTCTTTGCTTATTGCTTGCTTTGTTTAACTCATTCATTTCCATGATTATTGATTTTGTCGATATGGAAACGTACGGGGAAATCTAGATCCGGGGAAATTCTCCCAATAGCATATTGGTTGCCTTTAAGCTCCTGCACTTCAGAACTAATTACTAGGAATGCTAGGAATTGAATGAACTTGTAATTAAGGATAGGCCTTCTTGCAAGGTGATTTAGAGAGTGGCATTAACAATTGATGAAAAGAATGTTGAATTCCTAAAGTATATGAGAGTGGATAAGATGAAATTGATAACTCCCAACAACATACTCATCCATATAATTCATTAAAGTGTTTGTATTCTGTCTTTTCCATTCATCAAATTCATGCATACATGTTTATTTACTGTCTTTTGCATATAAAACTACAATCAATTTGTTCTTAAGTCTTAAATAATCAACAAAACACATAACTAAACTAGGTCGTGAGTCCTTTGTGAGAACGATACTTGGTCTTACCGAGTTTTATTACTTGAAACGATTCGGTCACACTTGCCGATTGTTAAACAAGTTTGTGGCGCCGTTTTTCGGTGTTCATAAATTTGTCATCAAGTTTTTGACGCCGTTGACGGGGACTCGTGGTTTAACTAGTTCATTTGTGTGATTATTGATTATCTTTGACTTGAGTTTTGAAATATGTATTTCTGTTTTTATTTTATTTTATTTTTATTTTATTTTCTGTTTTTATTTTTCTGTTTTTATTTCATATCTTCTTATCTTTTCAATTATATCCTTAGATTTTTTTTTATCTATCTTCTCCATCTTTTTGTGCTAACAAATATTTTTAGAGTTTTGTGCCTAATGTTTGTAGGATGCAATTTGGACAAGAATTTAACTATATGGGCACTCAATTCTACTAAGTTAATTTCAACCACTGGTGGGAACCTCACTCAAGCATGGATAACAATCAATTTTGGCAACCTGTCGAACAATTTAAAAATCAACCACCACAACAATGGCAGCAAAAACCCTCTCTATCGGGAAGAAGGATAATGTGTGAGGACGCAGTTCAACAGTACATACAGATATCTAATTGTCATCACAAAAGCACTCAAGCTGCCGAAGAATTTGATAGGCCGACACCACAACAATCGCAGCAACAACCCTCTCTATCAAAAAGTTTGGATGACACCCTTCAACGAGTTTTGAAAAATTCCATCTCTACTCAAAAAAGCATTGAAGCATCATGTAAAAGGATGGAGATGCACCTTCGTTACATTTGTCAGAGATTGAACGTTAAGGTTAATACTGAAGTTAACCCTAAGGAGGAAGGTCAAGCTATTATCACTGAAAGTGACAAGATTTTTGCTGAGAAAAAAATAGGGAGAGATGAGGAAAAGATAGAGAGAAAAGAAAAAGAAGAGTTGAGTGAGAAAGATAAAGATGAAGAAAAAGAAAAAGAAGTGGTTGAGAGAGAAGAGAGAAAGAAAATTTGTGTGAAAATAAAGAAGTTGAGAAGAAAAAGAGAAGGGAAGAAAACAATAAGAGAAAAGAAAAAGAGAAAATTTGGGGAGAGGAAAAGTAAGAAAAAGAAGATGAGAGGAAAGAAGAAGGAATCATATGAAAAACCCCATCCTCATCTAAAGAAGAATCATAGGAAGGAAAAGAAATTTAAGTGCTTTATGGAAATCTTCAAGAAATTGGAGATTAAAATTCCTATGATTGAGACACTACAACAGGTTCCTGGTTTGATCAAATTTCTTAAGAAGTTCAGTAGAAAGAAGAAAAAGAAGATGGAACATGAGCTTTATTGGGTCAAGCTAGTGACGTTAAAAAAGCGCTACCTGGGAGGCAACCCAGTGATTTAAGAACTTTTAATTTTTGGTTTGGTGATGTAATTTTGAACTGTTGGGTATTTTTTTTTTTTGTTATAAATATTTTGTTGGATATAGCATCTACTGAAGGATGCTAGGTGGTTAAGTATCTACTGAAGGATACTAGGTTTGTTACACCTACTGATGGGTGTTGGTAAGAAAGTTTTGCACCTACTGATGGGTGCTGGTGGACTTTGGGTCAGGCTCGTGACGTTAAACAAGCGCTACCTGGGAGGCAACCGAGTTGATTGATTATATATTTGTTTGTTCTGCTTTAGTTGCATGATAGGAATTTGCATGAGTGATCTGAGAATTTAATTGCAGGGAACCAATGAGGGGCATGAGTAGGAGGCACCTAGGTTAAGCTAGGAAGAAGAAGAAAACTTCCCGAAAGTGCCGCTGAGCGGTAGTGTCGCATACTGGGCTTAAGTTGCCCCTTAGCGGAACCCGAGCCCATTAGGGTATTTTTATACCCTAAGTTGCGCCTTATTTCAGACTTTTCTTTGCACACACTCCTACATACCTTTTCAAAGGTTCTCTACATCTATTCCCTCTTCCCTCTTGAGAAAATCTCCCTTTCACTCACTTTCTCACTAGTTTTCCATCTAAGTTTGGGGTTGGGAGAGAGCATTATTGAAGGGGCTGATTTCTTCATTGTGGTTTACTAATGCTTAACAATGTATCTTGGGGTTTTGTGAATTATGTTTGATGCAGGGATGGCCTCCTCATCGGGCAAAAAGAATCAAGACTATAAGATCCAAGAAGAAGGAGAGGAAGAAGACTCTGACGATAGCATGAGTTGATGAGGAACTGAGATAGCATTCATTGATGGATGCTATCAGTACTAGAGCAGGATTTGTTTTATCTTCTATTTTGTTTTGTACGTATTTCTGTTTTAGAATAGGGTTTGATGTACTCAATTGGAAACTTTGTCTGTTATGATGGTTTGCTTATGATTGTGATGGTTTGATAAGTAATGCTTGATGATGCTTTGAGATTGATTGATGTTGAGATGTGCACATTAAATGCTTATACAGGTGATTCACAAGCTCTGTGAACAAATGCATGATGTTGTGATTGTGATTGTGAGATTAAGCAGGATGTGTATGTCAAATGTGAATGAGCTTATATGTGAGGTTTTGAGCTCCAGAATTTTATTGATTGAATGCTATTACTTTGAAAGCATGAATGATTTTGCCCAGGTTTTCTATGATTGAATCAATTGCTTGTTTGCATCATATGATCATGGCCATTTGTTGGTAACCCTTTTTATTGGCCAAATTCATGAAGTTAGCCCACTAAAAGAGAACACTTTGTGTTCTATCCTTTGAACCCTTAGCCTTGAACATAATTTGAAAACCCTTGTTGAAAAGATTTACCTTGAGTTAAGTAGAAAATCTTCTGTGGTATTGATAAATGTTCAAGTTTGGGGTTGTTGGGAAATTATGAAAAAGAAAAAGGAAAGCATTGAGCTAAGAGCTAAGAAATAAGAATGTGAAAAGAGAAAGAAAAGAAAAGAAAAAGTAAAGCTCAATGCAAAGGAAAGCTCAATGTTATAAATGATTGTGTTGATATGATTCTCTTAACTCAAGGATTTTGTGATCCAGAAAAACCAATTTTCTTATTAGCCCAGCCACGTTATAAGCCATTGAAAAGTCCTTGTGATGATGCATGCTTGTGAATGTTTTGATTGTGGTTAAATGAAAGGCAAAGTTGATTCATGTGACATTGTGATAGTGGAGTGAATGAGTGATTACCTCTTATACACTTGTGTTTGAGTGAAACACTTTACCTAGTGAGGAAATATTCCATGAGCACATGAACATCCATGCTTAGTTGATTGATCATTCATGAAAAATAGCATTTGTTGGATATTAAGTGACTTTGTGAACACCAAAGCATGTGCATGTCTTGATTGAAATCTTTGTCATGAGTTGAATTGAAGTTTGTACTTATCTTGAAAAGAGGATTTTTGAATGAGTGAACCGTTATACAGATTGGTAGAAGATTGAGTTACATCTTGTTTGCTTGAGGCCAAGCAAAGTTCTAAGTTTGGGGTTGTGATAACAGTTGAAAAACTGTTATTTTCATGCTTAAAATTGATACTAAAAGCAACCTTTAACACTTAGAAAGTAGCTGGAAATCATGCTTTTGGTTATATTTTTAGAAATAAGAGAGTTGGACAGGTTTATGCTTGATTTCAATGTTTTTATGCAGGTTTTAAGGTGAATTTGGTGAAAGAAGTGAAGAAGGATAGAGATGGAATCAGAAAAGACATCAAAAAAGTGCAAAAGGAGAAGCCGCAAGTACCGCTCAGCGGTAGTTTACCGCTGAGCGGCACTATTTTGGGCTTGGGCCTAATTTTTCTGTATTTTTAGAATAGTATATAAGCTTTAGGACGTCCTAGGGTTTGTATCTTTTGCAGAGACGAAGCAAATACTTTCTTTTCCACCCCTTTAAAGGAAGATCTTGGATGCTTAGGCTACCTCTTCACCTTTCTAGGGTTTTATCTTTCATTCTTCCATTATTATTCATCTAGTTTCACCATGAATATGGTGAACTAAACCTTGTATTGTTGTTGGGGAATCAATGTAGTCTTGTGAAACTCTCATATATGGAATTTGTTTTAACATCTTACTTTTAAGACTTATGCTTTCTTTCATCATTAGTTAGGATTTTTCCTCTTTGCTTATTGCTTGCTTTGTTTAACTCATTCATTGCCATGATTATTGATTTTGTCGATATGGGAACGTACAGGGAAATCTAGATCCGGGGAAATTCTCCCAATAGCATATTGGTTGCCTTTAAGCTCCTGCACTTCAGAACTAATTACTAGGAATGCTAGAAATTGTATGAACTCGTAATTAAGGATAGGCCTTCTTGCAAGGTGATTTAGAGAGTGACATTAACAATTGATGAAAAGAATGTTGAATTCCTAAAGTATATGAGAGTGGATAAGATGAAATTGATAACTCCCAACAACATACTCATCCATATAATTCATTAAAGTGTTTGTATTCTGTCTTTTCCATTCATCAAATTCATGCATACATGTTTATTTACTGTCTTTTGCATATAAAACTACAATCAATTTGTTCTTAAGTCTTAAATAATCAACAAATCACATAACTAAACTAGGCTGTGAGTCCTTTGGGAGAACGATACTTGGTCTTACCAGGTTTTATTACTTGAAAAGATTCGGTCACACTTGCCGATTGTTAAACAAGTTTGTGGCGTCGTTTTTCGATGTTCATAAATTTGTCATCACTGCACTAAATCAGCCATCACACACACTATGAATCACCATTTTCATACTCAAAGGAAAATAAAGATGTGTTCTTCATTCATTATCCCCCAACGTTCAAAAACCGAGAGCCAAAAAAATTTCCCATTACAAGAACCTCCAAAACAAATAAAACGAGAGTTTAAAGCGGCAAAAATGCAAGTGGCGGCTCCCAGCATCTCCAAGGTCGTGAGTTTCTTATAATGAGGGTGGGGTTCACACAATAAAATCCTAGGGTGCCAAGTCATCCACCCTCATTTTTTTGTCTAGTTCATTTTGCCAAAAATTGGCTAAATCTACTAAAGTTAATCCAAAAACATTCTACACTACTAGATTACAATTTACTTAATTCTAGATGCCTATGTGGAGAGTCTTGAATTTATTTGCATTCTTCCTGATGTCCCAAAATGTATCTCCAAAATTCTTCCTGTAATAAAAAATGCATTTAATCAGCTCAGAAAACCCAAATTAGCACAATTACAAATTTCCAACTAAATTAAGCAGAATTCAGAAAACGGGAAAGTAACAGACAATTAAACACAATTCTCTAGTTTATTTAAGTGAAATAAACTAAATATAATTCAAGAAATAACAACTCATCAATGTTCATATGGACTTTCATGTTATAGCCCATTAAATTAGTTGCTCTTGACCAACTGTATCAACGCCGATTTAACCTCCATGTTTGCAGCATTCACCCTCGGCCTTGCTATACTGTTAAAATGTTAAGGGTCAACCACAATGGTGTAATATGCAACAGTGCATCTACCATTATTCTCCTCGGCCATATTTTCAATGCTTTGATTAGACCCTGGTGGTAAACGTTGTAAAAGTATCTCCAGAGGAGGGAATAATTCTCTTGAAGTTCGAACTCTCCTCCTCCTTCTACTTTCCTCCAAGCCTTTAAGAAGAGGTTCCAAAGTGATTCTACTCCTAGTTCGAATTGTGTCCTGTATACACAAGAAAAAAAGTTCCTAGAAATAATTGTTAGCACAAAAAGATAGAAAGATAAAGATTAAAAACAAAAGATAAGAAGATAATAAAAAAAATAAAAACTAAAAATATCAAAAGATAAGATAAAAAAAAATCAAGTCAAAGTTAATCAATAATCACAAAAATAGAATAGTTCTACCACAAGTCCCCAGCAACGGCGCCAAAAATTTGTTAACCCTCGGCAAGTGTAACCGAATCGTATCAAGTAATAAAACTGGTAAGACCAAGTATCGTTTTTCCAAAGGACTCACGGCCTAGACACTTATGTGATTTATTGATTATCTAAGACTTGTAAAACCAATTCTTTGATATTTTAAACGCAAATTACTAAAGAGTAAATATGAATGCATGTATTGATCAATGGAAAGGAAGAAGCAAAACGTGTGATTTGAATTATATGAATGATTATGTTGTTGGGGTTGTTCAATTTCATCCTATCCACTCTCATGTATTCAAGAATTCATCTTTCTTCATTAATGTTAATGCCACTTTCTAAATTACCTTAAACCCAATGTCTTGGTAAAGAAATCCTACTCACAATCACTAGTTTACAATGTCTTGTCTCCCTAGCAATTATTCATGCGTTATTTCGTATAGAAGCTTAATTGCAACTAACCATCATATTCCTATGTCTAGGTTTATACTATTATTGGGAGTGATTCCTCATATCTAGATTTCCCCATATGTGTCCATGTCGACAAAATCAATACTCATGCAATAGAATGAGTTAAGCAAAGCATGCATTGAGCAAAGAGGAAAAACCCTAACATTTAATGAAAGAAAACATATATATTAAAGAACCAATTCAATACATGAGAAATGATTACATTGATTTCCCAACAACAATAAAGGTTTAGTTCACCATATTCATGGTGAATTTAGATGAAAAATAATGGAAGAATGAAAGATAAAACCCTAGAAATAGAAGAGTGGAGCTTGAGCATCCAAAATCCTCCTCCAAGGTGTGAAGAAAGTGTATTTTGCTTCGTTCCAGCCAAAGATGACTGACCTAGGTCGACTAAGACCTTATATAGTATTCTAAAAATTACAGAAAAGTGGTCTAAGGCCCATAAAAATGCCGCTCACCGCTTTTTACCACTCGACGGTAAGTGCGACACTTCAGATTGGCGCTCAACTGCGTTTTCCCCTCAACGGTTGCTGCGGGATTAAGAACGCCGCTCAGCGGTAATTTCCGCTGAGCGGTAATGCGTCTTCTCTTTTTCAGCACTTTTCTCTTTCTTTTCTTATTCCAACTTCTTCCTAGTTCACTTCTTTCATCCAATTTATCTTAAAACCTGCAAAAACAAGGAAACCAAGCATAAAACGCATCCAACTCTCTTATTTCAGAAACATAAACAAAAGCATGATTCCAAGCTAGTTTCTAAGTCATAAAGGTTGTCTTTAAGGTCAATTTTAAGTATAAAAATAACAGTTTTTCAACTGTTATCACTGAGCGCCATTTTAATGGGCCTTAGGCCATTTTTCTGTAATCTTTAGGAGTCTATATAAGGTTCTAATCGACCTAGGGTTACTATCTTTTAGCATAACGAAGCAAAATCACACTTTCTTCACCTCTTGGAGGAGGATTTTGGATGCTCAAGCTCCACTCTTCAAATTCTAGGGTTTTATCTTTCATTCTTTCATTATTTTGCATCTAGTTTCACCATGATTATGGTGAACTAAACCTTCATTGTTGTTGAGGGATCAATGTAATTCTTTGAAACTCTCATGTATTGAATTGGTTAATTCATATGCTTTCTTTCATTAATTGTTAGGGTTTTTCTTCTATACTCTATGCATGCTTGGTTTAACTCATTCAATTGCATGATCATTGATTTTATTTGTATGGACACATATAGATAAATCTAGACATGAAGAAATTCTCCCAATAGTAATATTGCCTAGACATTGGGATAGGAGGATTTGTTGCCTTTAAGCTTTTGTGCGAATGTAATGCATGAATAAATTCTAGGGAGACAAAACATTGTAAACTAGTGATTAGGAGTACGCTTTCTTCACCAAGACATTGGGTTTAAGGTAAATTAGAAATTGGCATTAACATTAATGAAGAAGATGAATTCTTGAATACATGAGAGTGGATAGGATGATCTGAAAACCCCAACAACATCATCATTCCATATATTTCAATCACGTTTTGCTTCTTTTGATCCAATTGATCAATACATGCATTCATATTTACTTTTCAGAATTTGCATTTAAAGTTACAAGAATTTGTTTTACAAGTCTTATTTAATCAAGAAATCATACAACTATTTAGGTCGTGAGTCCTTTGGCAAACGATACTTGGTCTTGCCATTTTATTATTACTTGATATGATTTGGTACACTTGTCGAGGGTTAACATAAGTGCAGAAGCAATTACATTACGTGCTTTGACATCATATTGTGCTCTACGATTTTCATCCTAAGTCCACTCAGAAAAAATTTTCAAAACAGTTTTTCCATTAATAACATGAGTTGGCTGAAATGGACCGTTTAGTGTTGCATCCCAAACACCTTTATCCACTGATTCAAGAAAGATTTGCATCCAAATTTTCCAAAACGCATAGTTTTCACCAGCAAATAGTGGTGGTCTATCTGTTGATGAACCTTCACCAAAGGTTTGAGAACTAAAAGCCATTTTCAAGGAATAATTGACTTAAAGAAAAAAGTAATCGACTTGTTTTTCAAATATCTTATGAAAACCAGCTTTGGTGCCAATTGTTGAAAATAGAATGGCTTAGTTTCAATACCAAGAAGGGGGGTGAATTGGTGAAACACAACAATAATGTTTTCTTTAAATCTTTTTCGCAAAGTAGTTGCCTTTAAAGGCTTTCTTAAAACGCAAGGAAAAAGACTTTGTAGTGCAGCAGAATATAATCGAATCCGTAAAATGTAAAGTCGACTGAATGTAACAGAGTAGGGATAGAAAGATCAAACGCTGAGTTTTTGTACTGGTTCGGTCAAGCCTACTTCCAACGTCCTTCCACCACAGGAATCAAATGCACTATAATGATCAAGGTTTCTACAACAAGGATTTTATAGTGACATCCAACTCAAAAATATAAAACACCTCTCTAACCCTTTAATCAAAATATAGCCATATACAAACAAAGAACAGCAGCAAGATGTCCCCTCTCCTGTAATCTTTAACACTTTGAACAACCCTCAAAGTCCAGAACGTCGGACGTTCTCTTCTTGTAATCACAACAGGGCAACTCCAATTGATAACAGTTTAAAATATCGTTATCTGTGATGTAATTTTGATACTAAATGCACCCTTTTTTACTTAGAAACCTGCTTTGACTCATGTTTTTGCTTTAATGTTGTGAATAAGAGAGTTGAGGTTATACTTGGTGATTTTATCACCAAATTCCCTTGATTTTCTAGGCTACTGGAATGATTTAAAGGAAGAATTAAAGTACCAAATAGTTGGAATGCAGAAAAATCAACCAGAGTGCAGAAAAGTCAACCAAAGTGTAGAAACGTCAACCACGAAGCTTGGGCGCCTAATCGTGCGTCGTGGATTAGGCCCATTTTTTGCTCTGTTTCGACTCTTTTTGACCGGGCCATGTTTCTACTCTTTTTCGACTCTATTTAAAGGATCTCGGTGCTCTAACTTTTGTATCTCTGGCTGGAGCAATACAACAACACACTTTTCTACTCTCTGAAGGCAGATATGGTGGCGGGAGCTTCCTCTTCTACTCTTAAGGTTTTAGTATCTCATGTTTTTCGATTGTTCATATTGTTTCTCCATGTCTATGGGGCACTAAACTCTATTTGTTGTGGGGGAATGATGTAACCTTGTGAACTCTCATGTATTTGAATTGATTCTTAATTTATATGCTTTATTCATTATTTGTTAGGGAATTCATCTATTTCTAATGCTTGCTCTATTTAACTCATTTAGTGCATGATTTATGAATTGCATGAGTGTCGAGAGGTTCCTTACGATTCAGGTTCTTGTTGAATTCTCCCAAGGGTAATATTTCTCAGGAATGAGGGTATGAGTACTTGGTCGTCTTAAGCTCTTTATCTTTAGACTTAATTCTCTAGGAACGTTAGGAATTGCACGAACTAGGAATTGCACGAAATAGGAATTAAGGCAGGCTTATTACGCCAAGGGATTGGGTTCTAAGTACTTTAGTGAGTGACATTAATATTAATGCATAAAGAAGAATTTTTATATACATGAGAGGGAACTTTGTGAAATCTAACCCCAACAACATATTCATCTCATGTTAAACAACATTTGTTCATCTTTGTGTTACTCTACTATTGATCAATTTGCATTCATATTTAATTTTATGTCTTTGCATTTTAAACCAATGATCTCGTTTGTTTTAAGTCTTAATTAATTAAGTTATCACACGACCGTTTAGTGCCGAGAGTGCTCTGGGATACGATACTTGGTCTTACCATTTTATATTACTTGTGCGATTTGGTACACTTGTCAATCCATCAACAAGTTTTTGGCGCTATTGTCGGGGACTCACGGTTTAAACTATTCTATTTGTGTGATTCTTAATTAATTTTGACTTTATTCTATTTTACTTTACTTTATTTTATTTTATTTTATTTTGTTTTATTTTATTTTATTCTATTTTATTTTATTTTCATATCTTTTATTTTTATTTTTGTTTTTGTGCTAACAATATTTTCTAGGGTTTTGTGTCTAATGTCTGCAAGATGCAATTCGGACAAGAAATTAATTATTTGGGCACTCAATTCCACCAAGGCAATTTCAACCACTAGTGGAAACATCACTTAAGCATGGATCAAAGTCAATTTGGGTATTCTGCTGGACAATTTTATAGAGAACCACAACAACAATGGCAACAACAACCCTCTGTATCAGAAAGATGGGCTAAGATGGATGACACACTTCAACAGATAATGCAGATGTCTGATTTTCATCATAAAAGAAATCAAACAGCACTCACAAGGATAGGGAGCCAGCTTGATCACATAATTCAGAAGCTGGACGATCTTGGGGGAAATATGGAAGTTAACCCTAGAGAGGAGTGCACAAATGTCATTACTGAAAGTGACAAGGTTTTAGATGAAAGAAAAATATAGAGAAAAGAAGAAGAGAGTGTGAGTGAAAAAGAGAAAGATGTAGAGGAAAAGAAAGAAAAAGAAGAGAGTGAGGTAAAAGAAAAGAGAAAAAGAGAGGAAAAAGAAGAGAGAAAAATAGAGAGAAAAGAAACAGAAAGTTTGAGTGAAAAAGAGACAGATATAGAGAAAGAAAAAGAAGAGAGTGAGAGAGAAGAAAAGAAAAAAGGAAAGGAAGAGCATAAGGAAGAAAAGAAAGAATTATATGAAAAACCTCTTCCCTACCCAAAGAATTATTCTAGGGACGAGAAGGAAAGAGAGTTTAAGCAATCCATGGAAATCTTTGAGGAAGTGGAGATTACAATTCCTGTGACTAGGACATTGCAACAGGTTCCCAATTATGTTAACTTCTTGAAAAAATTCAATAGAAAGAGAAAAATTCCAGAGGAGGAAACAATTGAGGTACAGAGCAATTGCAGTGTGATCTTGCATAAGGCACTTCCTCCAAAAGCTTAAAATCTGGGAAGTTTCAATATCCCCTGCACTATTGGAAGTCATGAAAGAGGGAAAGCCCTAATTGATTTAGGGTCCAGTATCAACTTGATGCCCTTATCTGTATTTGAAAAGATTAGTGGTCTTGAAGTCAAGCCAACAAAGAGGAAGTTGCTGAAGATAAGTTGGCGTGGAGACAGAAAGGAGAACACCAAGATTAAAGTTGGAACTGGGTGATCCAGATTGAGTTTAATGGTGTCAAGCTAGTGACGTTAAAGAAGTGCTTGTTGGGAGGTAACCCAGTCTCTGAATTTTTTTTATCTTTTATTTTGTTTTTTTTATTTTTTTACTTTTTCTTTTTAATTTAGTTGTGTGGTTTGGATTTGATTTTGTTTTTGTGTGTTTGAATTTTTTTAGGTTATATGTTGCTTCTGATGGGAGTAATGACAACATCTACTGATGGATGCTTCTGCAACATCTACTGATGGATGTTAGGTGATTAGGCATCTACTAATGGATGCCGATAAAGATGAGAAAGATTGGTGTCTATTGAGGGATACCAATGAAGATAAGAAATATTAGCATCTACTAAAGGATGTTATGTGATTAATCTACTGATGGATGTTATGATGATGAAGACTGGGTCAAGCTAGTGACGTTAGAGAAGCGCTTGCTGGGAGGCAACCCAGTGTTTTACAAACTTTTATTTTATTTTTCTGTTTTTGTTTTATTGCTTTGATTGATTGTATTTTGTTTCTGTTTTATTTTTTTCTTTTATTTATTGTACTTTGCTTGAATGAACTTCACTGCTTTGACTCAATTGTGATTGTTTTGTGATAAGTATTGCTTTGTGATATTCTAGTGTATTGATTGATGTTGAGATGATGCATGATGTGTTGATATACAGGTGATGGCTCAAAAAGTATGAAACATGTGCTTGAGGTAAAATTTAATTAAGATACTGAGCAGGATGTTTTTTTGAATTCCAGGATTTGAGAGTTTACCTGTGTGAGTTTTGGGCTTCAAAGTTGTTGTGAATAATTGTTATTACTTTGGAAGCATGAATGATTTTGCCTAAATTTTCTGTGATTGAACTACTTGTTTGCAGGTTTCATATGATCAAGGCCATCTTTTGTTATCGCTTAATTTTTTTTAGCTTACTCATGAATTTTTCCAAATATAAAGAGAACAGTTTGTTCCATCCTTTGAACCTTTAGCCTTAAGCATGCTTTGAAACCCCTGTTTTAAATTTTTTTGATAAAGGTTCAAGTTTGGGGTTGCTAAAAAAATAAGCAGTGAGAACAAAGAAAAAGAGAAATCAAAAGAAAAGAAAAAATAAAAAGAAAAGCTCACTACAAGGGAAAAGGTTGGGAATAAAAAAAAAGATCTTCTTGAAAAGAGAACATGTATGTAATTATTAAATTCATAAATATCTCTCTGAACTCAAGGATTTTGCATTCCTGAAAAACCATGTTTCTTCTTAGCCCAGCCAAGTTACAAGCCAAGAAAAGCCCTTGTGATAAAAACCTGCTTGTGAGTATGTTTGATTTTGGTTAAATGAAAGGCAAAATTAATTTGTGTGACATTATGATAGCAGAGTGACAGAAACACCAACACTTCACTATACACTTTTGAGTGCTTGAGTGATACACTGTTGAGTGCTTGAGTGATACACTTTTGAGTGCTTAAGTGAAACACTTTCTTTGGTGAAGAGTAGTTCTCTAAATTTCTGATTACATCTCTGCTTGGTTGATTGATCATTCTTAAGAATAGCATCTATTGAAACATATGAGCATCAGATTAATTTTAATTGAATTAAGACATCTGTACATCTTGACTGACATCTTTATGCTCAGTTGATAAAAGTGATCTCTTGTCCTCGAAGAAAATTTTTTTGAAAAAGGTCGAGTCATTGTAGTGATTGTTCTGAAAAACTAAGTTACAATTTGTTTTGCTTGAGGACAAGCAAAGTTCTAAGTTTGGGGTTGTGATAACGGTTTAAAATACGTTATCTGTGATGTAACTTTGATACTAAATGCACCCTTTTTAACTCAGAAACCTGCTTTGACTATTGTTTTTGCTTTAGTTTTGTGAATAAGAGAGTTGAGGTTATACTTAATGATTTTATCACCAAATGCCCTTGATTTTGTAGGCTATTGGAATGATTTGAAGAGTTAAAGTACCAAATAGTTGGAATGTAGAAAAATCAACCAGAGTGCATAAAAGTTAATCATAAAAGTCAACCGCAAAGCTTGGGCGCCAAGTGGAGGCTTGGGCGACGAGAAATCGACGTCCTGGACCGGGACCATTTTTTGCTCTGTTTTTACTGTTTTGGACTGGACCCTATTTCTACTCTTTTCCGACTCTATTTAAAGGATCTCGGTGCTCTAGGTTTTGTATCTTTGGCTGGAGCAACACAACAACACACTTTTCTACTCTCTAAAGGCAGATTTGGAGGCGGGAGCTTCCTCTTCTACTCTTAGGGTTTTACTATCTCATGCTTTACCATTGTTCATATTGTTTCTTCATTATATGGGGAATTAAACTCTATTTGTTGTTGGGGAATGATGTAACCTTGTGAACTCTCATGTATTTGAATTGATTCTTAATTTATATGCTTTATTCATTATTTGTTAGGGAATTCATTTGTTTTTAATGCTTGCTTTATTAGTGCATGATTTATGAATTGCATGAGTGTCGGGAGGTTCCTTACAATTTAGGTTCTTGTTGAATTCTCCCAATGGTAATATTTCTCAAGAATGAGGGTATGAGTACTTGGTCGTCTTAAGCTCTTAATCTTCAGACTTAATTCTCTAGGAACGCTAGGAATTGCACGAATTAGGAATTAAGGCAGGTTTATTGCTCCAAGGGATTGGGTTCTAAGTACTTTAGTGAGTGATGTTAACATTAATGCATAAAGAAGAATTCTTATATACATGACAGGGAACTTGGTGAAATCTAACCCCAACAACATATTCATCTCATATTAAACAACATTCGTTCATCTTTGTGTTACTCTACTATTGATCAATTTGCATTCATATTTAATTTTCTATCTTTGCATTTTAAACCAATGATCTCGTATATTTTAAGTCTTAATTAATTAAGTTATCACACGATTGTTTAGTGTCGAGAGTCCTCTAGGATACGATACTTGGTCTTACCATTTTATATTACTTGTGCGATTTGGTACACTTGCTAATCCATCAACACCAATCTTCACAAGATTGATAGAAACTGATCACGAAATAGACACCTCAAGTGAAGGTTGATCAGATAGTAAGAGCACACAGATTCTTGCTCGTCAAGCAATCACCAAAGATGAACACCACAGTCTTCTTGATGAATTCTTCGAGCTTTCACACTTTCTGCAAGGGATCAATAATCTGAAAGAAATCAATCAAATCGTTAGAATCACAAGTTTTTGCAGAAAACAAATTCACGTCAATTTATAGCAATTTTCGCAACTCTGATGCATTTTAATCGACTTTGCGACTAATGTAGTCAAATACAACATTTCAGTCAAAGCAGTTAGCAGCAATAAATGCAGTTAATTGAATGGACAATTAATGCAGTCGAATCACAATAAATGCTTGGTCAACATATTTAAAAATATAGTCGTTGTAACATTTAATTCAAGCATTAACAAAATTTCAAAATTGTAACAGACTTAGTCGAATGCATGTTGCATGTAATCGACTATATAACACAGTTAAGCAAAGTTTTGAAAAACTTTCTCTTCAAAAATTCTCACAGCACACATTGAAACAGTTTGTTAAAAGCCATGAGTTTTTTCGACTTACTTCATAATGAAGTCCACTTAAAATTGTTGTTTTACCACATATTATAAGTTCAACAAAAGTGCATGTGGTTTTCCTTTTCTCAAATATATGTATTGCATTCACAGATAAAATCTCATGTAAAATACAATAACTTGCAGTAATGACAGAATCAACACAAACATGATCTCAAATAATCATAAACTTGAAAGTTATGAACATGTAACATATAACAACACATGTGTTATTAATAATGTGTTGTCATCATAAAAAACCAGAAACTCTGAGATTGTAAGGTTTAGCTAAACCAGTGCTCTCCCTATCAACAATCTCAACAGTCACTAATGTAGATGATGGAGAGTTGAAGTTGAGAGACCAAGATGAGGAGGTGACTTTCAATGTCTTCGGTGATGTGAAAATTCAAGAAAAGAAGTTCTAAAACTACAGAGGTACATGAAGAAGAGAGAGATATTAAAGAGAAGTTAGTTCATCAAGACTCAGTGCATGAAGATGAGGAATTCAAAACCTGGTAAACTAGTGAAATTTAATAACAGGTTATGGGTTATCAAGGATATTAAAGCAAAGGGAGTTTTTGAGATTAAGGCTCCCTATTCTAGGAGAGTAAAGTTGGTGACTAGGAATCTGCTAAGATTTTGTTGGTGTCATGAAAGAAAGAAGAATACCAACATTAAAAATTCAAATTAAGCATAGTGGTGTCAAGCTAATGACGTTAAACAAGCGCTTATTGGGAGGCAACCTAATTTTCCCTTCTTTTTTATTTGATTTTGTTTTCAGTGTTTGTGCTTTTAGGTTGAATGTTGCATCTCCCAGACTTCAGTGCATTTCACTTAATGAGTTCATCACTCGCATGTCTTGGCCTGGGGACCAGGCCCAAGCTAGTGAAGGAAGTGGCACGTCTGGAGTCGAAGCCATGGTAGAGGATGATTTGGAGGAAGATTCAGATGCCTTTGAGGAGAGTGATGACAACATCTCCTGTTTTTTCTTTATTTTTTATGCATGTTTAAACTATGTTTACTTTGTTAAATTTTAGTGAGTTATGTACTTAGTTAAATGGATAGTGTGTTGCAATGGTTTGGTATGAAGTGATAAATTGTTTGTGTGAAGTAATATTGTCTTGTGTTTGCTTGATTGTTGTGAAAGTGATGTTGAGATATTGATTGATTTAGCTTTTAAGCATAGATGGTGGTTGCTCATAGTTGTTTAAGACAAATGCATGGTTTAAATTGTGATTAATGTGGTTAGCAGGATGTTTGTCAAAATGTGGAACCTTGAGTTAACTTGTGAGATGTTGTGCCCCAGAGTTTGTTGATTGAATGTTATTGCTTTGGAATCAGAGTTGATTTTGCTTGAGTTTTTCTATTGAACTATTTGCTTGCTTGTTACAAATGATCAAGGTCGTCTGTTCTTATCCCTTGAAAGCCAATGCCAAAATATCAACCCAATTTTTTAAAATTTCTTTTATCCTTTGAACCTTAAGCCTAATGTGAAAAAAAAACTTTGAAATCCTTACCTTGAGTTGAGTAGAGTATGCATGTATGGTACAAGAGAATGGTTCAAGTTTGGGGTTGTTGGAAAAAATGCAAAAGACCATTGAGCAAAGAAAGCAAGAAAAACAAGAGAAGAATAGAAAGGATGTGCTCAATGAATAAAAGTTGGGATTAAGTTAAGAAGTGGTTTCCCAATTGAAAAGTAGAAAGAGATATTAACGTTAAATCATCTTGAGCAATGTTCATTCATCACATGTATTATGCTTTAAAAGAGGTTAAGGTTGAATTCAAGTTTGTGGGAAGAAAAGATCAATAAAAAAAATATGATAAAAAAAAGCTCAAAATGAAAAAGAAGGTTGAGCTATGAAAGAAAATGGTATGTGATGAATGATATATTTTGGGATTTGAGTACTGGATTGGGAATTGAAGTTATTCTCTTCTTAATAGGTGTCTTTGAATCCAAGAAAAACCTTGATTCTTTTTCTAGCCAAGCCAAGCCTTAACCTGAAAAGACCTTTGGACTTAACCAATAGTGTGTGAAGTGTGTGAATCAAATGAAATCCAAAAGCTGATGAAGTTTTATGTCAATTCTATTGTCATGTGAGGACAAACACTTGAGTGTGAGTAATGATAAATGTTGATTTGGTTGTTCATATTCTATGCACAAATGATTTTGTGAGTAATGCATATGTCATACTTGTTTGAAATCTTTGGGAATGCATGTGATTATTATGATGTGCAGAGTCATTTAATCAAAATGTTAAATGTCTGTTGTGATGTTCATTTTCTTATGTGATTTCATGAGGGCATGAAATAGTTCAAGTTTGGGAGAGTTGATAAGTGTGAAAAAGAGTTGTTTTTATACTTATAAATGAGCTCAATCTTGTAATTGTTCATGTTGTTCTTCATTGAAAAGTTGTAATAGGTAGTAGATTGTTATGTAAAATATTGTACAAGAAATGTTGTATTATTTAAACTCTGTCAGCCAATTTTCGCAAAGCGAAAGCCAAAATTCGCATGGTCATAAGAAGAAAATTCGCATAGCGCACGAGTACATGTGTGCTGAGCGAATTAATGAAGTTAAGTGGCTTTAAAAGACATGACAGAAAGACAGAAACATCTTCTTCTGACAGAAGTTCCGGACAAAAGAAAGAAACGAAAACATCTCCGGAACTTCCGGAGACTACTTCAAGGCATCAAGACACCATTGTTGAAGTAACTTTGAACATGAACATAGATACAAGTGATTGAGATCTAGGGATAGACTCAATAACTTGATCATTGTTAACATCGGACTTAATGCAAATTGTATGTTAAATTGACTAAGGAATTATCATTTTAATATATTAATTTAGAACTAGTTGCTAAGGGTTTAATAAGAAGAAGAGTTTTAGAGAGATAGTTTGTGTTTTATGTAACGAGACAAGTTTATGAAATCTTATTTATATTATTGAATTATTTTAAAATTTATTATACTCCATTTTTATTATTTTAAAGCTTTTATTAACTCTAATATTTATTTTCAAAATAAACACGTTGTCATTCCAATTTCTTAAAAAGAAACAATTATAAAATTACAACCACATTTGAGTGAGTTTTGAATTATGCGTTTACCTTGGACAAATTCAGTAAATGATACTTTCTTGTGAGAGTTTATTTAAACTCAACCCAAATTCTTGTATATAAATATATTTGGTAGAAACTGATATTACTAAGGAGACAACATTTTCCAGT
Source organism: Vigna nakashimae (assembly GCA_034642375.1). Taxonomy (NCBI): domain Eukaryota; kingdom Viridiplantae; phylum Streptophyta; class Magnoliopsida; order Fabales; family Fabaceae; genus Vigna; species Vigna nakashimae. The sequence continues at coordinate 28,457,202 of CM067759.1, read as the reverse complement.
TTTAAGCTTTTTTTTTTATTAAATGTTAGTTGTAACATCCCCAAAATACAGTAATTACCATAATTGAGAATTAATTACAATCAATAATATAAACAGTGCAGTCTTTATATACAGAAAAGAAGTTCCAGAGCCGAAAGGCTTTAGTACAAAAGAAACGCGCATGAATGCATACAAGGGAAACTAGAACGAACGTTTTAAATATATACTAACGTACGTCAAAACAGAAGTAAAATAATAACTAGGACGAACGGCTTTACAAAACACTTAGCCGAACGTTCAATCAACGCTAACAATTACAGTCCTAATTTAACGAGCGTTCTCAGGCTCGGTCTTTACTTCCACTTCCACAAGATTTGCATCTTCCAAATTTTCTTCTTCCAGTATTTCTTCAAGAGATGCACCACCATCTGCTCACATCCACACGGATGATCATCGCATTTTGACAAGACGAACGTACATGGACAATAGACAACACAATGGAATTGCAAGGGTAAGCTTATATTATTTAATTCATACAACACACATACATTTAACATTTCAGTTTACACATATAACATGTAACTCATCTTATAATCAAACATAGAATTTATTTATATAAGACAGACCGTCCAGACTGTATGAACCATGTAGTTACAGGCGTCCTTGCACCCAAGTGGAGTAGTAGCCGGGATATACCTAATCAGCTGCCACTTGAGGTTAATCCTTCGCCCCTGCTAAGTGAGGAACTAAGGACCTCCTGCCATTCCCACGCATGACTACCCTCTTCTACGTGAAGATGAGTATCACAGAATATCAGGATGGACCAAGCCAGCATTAACTTATCCATGTTCATACTTTACCAATTTAATATTTAACACATCTGAGACGTTCCTCCTTGGAACGCTCGTTCAAATTTCATAATCATATAATCACTTCACATAGTGTTCAAACGTCTTATTCGTTCATAATTATAATACTTTCATTCTATGTTCCACTCTCTTAAAAATACGAACGTTCAATTGACTGAAGGAAGATGTCGAGCGTTTAAAAATTAGAGTTAGGAAGACCCATAATAAATCATAAAGATTTCCAGAATAATAAGACCAAGTTCCAGAATAAGTTTTAAATACTAAGGAGTCAGATTATTTCAATTTATATGAATAGGCATTAAGGAGAAGGCTTGAATATATATAGGATTTTGTATTAGAAAAGAACAAGTTACCAGTCAATGACCGAACGTGCAAATATAATTTTACCAAATGTTTGGACGAACGCTGTTTACGTTCGGTAAAGATTTAAGGATATGAACGAACGTTCGGTTTAAGACCGAACACTTTATTAACGCGGACGCTCGATATGTGACCGAGCATATATTATGACGAACGCTTGGCCAAAGGCCGAACGCTCCTTAGGACGAACGCTCAATTATGAGGCCGAGCGTGCTTTAGGACGAACGCTCAATATGAAACCGAGCGCTCTGTAGGACGAACGCTATTTAAAACGAACGTTCGACATGAGGCCGAACGCTATTAAGGACGAACGCTCGACATAAGGCCGAACGTTACGTATTTATAAAGTTTCAAATATTTATCTACACTGAGCTGAACCGAACGCTCATTCACTAAAATGGGGACGCTCGTTCTTGAGCAGAATTCTTTCCAAATGAAAGAATTCCAAACTAAGTTATTTTAATGAAAACCGAATGGTCTAAGACCGTACAGTGACGAGCGTCATTTATCAAAGGGAATGATTTAAGTTTCAGATTTCTCAATCTTAACAAATTTCCAGATTTCAACATTTTATCATATACTTTATACTTCAAATGAATCTCAAATTTATGAACTTTATAACTTTCACTTCCAAATTAATTCACATTCAATCATCCCCATACATATAAATAACTCATACATTGCCATATTCATCCATCATTCATACGTATCAAACAAACATGCAGTTCAACAACCCAGAAATCATATCCAATATCAGAGAACATTCATAACAGCTCAAACTTCATATTTTTCATACATGCAACTTAGATCATACAACATGCAGGTATAAATTAAACATATAAGCTTCCCTTACCTGGATAGCAGTGGACGTTTAACAGTATAACTTGAATCTGTCCAACTATGACTTTCTACCCACCAATCTCTTTCTTATGCTCCTCAACTAAGTCTAATCAAAGAAAACTCAGAAACTCAGATTTTATCCTTGCATGCAACTGAAACAGTGTTCATAGTAACTCCAGAACTAGGGTATGGCTTGGAAACTTACCGGTTACAGGATCAAAAGAGGTTCGAATCAAAATGAAGCTTACTGACTAGTGAACGTTCCTACGGTCTCTGAAATTTGATCGAAGTAGAAAGGAATGAGTAATAGTGGAGAGAAGATGAAGGTTTCTAGAGAGAAGTTGGAGAAGATGAAAGGTGTGCTTCGTGAGGAAGAAGATGAGTGGTGCAGGTGAGTGGAAGGGTTTTCGAAATTCACTTTTGTCCCTTCCCATTCCAGACAAAACAATCGTCTCACTTTCGGACACCTGCACCTCTCACTCTGACTTCAGAAGCTTCCACTCGTGACAAGTGGCATGCGTGCATGCAGTGTATGGTGCATTTTTAATGCACTGAGTGTGTGACGTGGTGCGTTTTTCAGTGCACAGCAGAGATGAAATCAGAGTTGTGGGTGGGTTTTAATGAAATTAATATTGATTGGGGTGCGTGTTAAGTGATGAGGTGTCAGAATTATCTTTGCTTAATTATTCAGGGTTTCACATTAGTAAAAGAAAAGAAACATGTGAGAAATTAACATTAATGTAATTAACTTACGAAGTTAATTAATGTGTGCCGATACATGCTTATTATTGATAGTTCACGCTTAATCATGTCTTAATTTATGTCTTGTCATTTTCTAATTCTATATCTAACCAAAAATTTATTGAATTCAAACATTGGTAACACCGAACTGTATAATATAAAAGGCACTGTCAACAGGGAAACATGGCATCGAGATAAAATACAGGTTAACTTCGAAAATATAGCAAAAAGAACTTAAAAATGTTAATCAAAGGCATGCGAAAACACTTTCTTTTTTCTCCATTTTCAATGTGTTCAGTCTAAACCATTTTAAAATTTTGAAATGTTTTTAAAACTTTTGTTGTTTTTGCAACATAATTGAACAATTTACACAATATCAAATATTATCCAATAATCTAGATTTCGTACGATAATACTATCTGCATTCAATTTCTGTATAAATATATTCTGACTGACTTGCCATAAGTCATTGCTCACTAATATAAACTTATACAATAAGCAAAAATACAGATGACATTGATGCCAAAATATATACAAAGCTTTTATGTCATTCATAAAGCAATAGATTAACACGTGATTTATGTTGTAACATTTATCTTTATCGCCTATAGGCCAAAAAGGAATATGGAAAAAGATGGGTTAACCTCTGAAAAAGTTCAACTCCCACAAGCTAGGCATTCTTCACGGTTGGTTAAAGAGCACAACATTTGTGCCATGTTTGTATTATCATCACACTCCACATCGCAGTTTTCTTGCATTTCATTAGACTTTTCCTGCATTCACAGCAAAGATATTTGGTATCAAAATGTGCAAATACATTGAATGTAAAAAACTGTAATGAATTTTTGTTACTTTGAGAACAGTGGTGTCGACGGTGAACTTGATAGCATCAGCTGCAGCTCGTGATCGAAGATAGTACATTCCAGTCTTCAGACCCTTTAATTACCAAAAAATAAAGTAAAACTTTGATCAGCAAACAGTTGGCCTAGAATTCCCCAACTATATGTAAAAAAAAAATGTCAACCAGCAAGGAAACAGAATAGAAAATATCAAACAATTAAACCCAAATGTATATTTGAACATTCACACTAACACATAAGCAAGTCCTGTATTAGTAGCTACCTTGGACCATGCATGGAAATGCAAAGAAGTCAGCTTTCCGAAGTTGGGTTGATCAATGTGAATATTTAAGCTTTGGCTCTGATCTATGTAGCATCCTCGATCAGCAGCCATATCTACCAATGTCCTTTGTTTAATCTCCCAAACAGTTCTGCTCATAATAAATTAGAGTGAGTAACTTGAAGCAAAATGTTGTGATAGGTTTCTGGTAAAGAAACCTATAGAAACTCACATTGACACTCCAATATACTACACAGAATGTTGTATAACCTCCCTTTGTATTATCAACAGTCAAGAATACAAGGATGAGAGCTTAACCTCCTCTTACAGGACTAAAGAATTCCTCTCAAACTATAATTCTCTTCAAAAGTCCCCTCTAATTAGGCTAATTAATGTTTCTTTCTTCTTTCATACACTCTTAACCTCGTAACATTACCCTCCTCCCCTTCAACAACCTTGTCCTTAAGGTTGAACTTAGGGTATTGATCCTGGATAGTCACCCTGTCTTCCTAAGTTGCTCCTTCTCCTTCCTGCCACTCGACCAAAATTTGTTGTATTATATCATCTCCTTGTTGCCTTTGTCTATCCCCCAGAACTCTCACCGACCAATAAGTTGGTCCGTCTGCTTGCAACTAAGCTGGTAGATCCTTCTCTACCTGTTTTTCCCCCACGGCCTTCTTCAGTTGTGATGCATGAAAAACTGAATGTATCCTTGCGGATTCAGGCAACCGCAATCTGTATGCCACTTTTCTCACCTGCCGAACCACCTGAAACGGCCCAAAATAACGAGCTGCGAGTTTAGGATGCAACCGAGTAGGCATGGTAGATTGTCGATGGGGTCTAATCTTCAAATAGACCTAGTCATCCACCTTAATATCCGCCTCTTCACCCGACCATACACCGTTTCAAATGGTGTGCACCGTGCAGCCCTGTTCTGAGTCAGCACGACCCTCAACCCTCCTCCTGAAGCATCGCATTCCACATGGAACATTTGAGTAAAATTTGGCAAAGTCAAGACTAGCGCAGAAGTAACAGCAGTCTTCAATGCTTCCATCGCGGTTCTAGCCTGTTCCGACCACACAAATTTACCCTTCTTTAACAACTCCATTAAAGGCTTTGCAAGCTTCCCATATCCTTGCACAAATCGCCTATAGTACCCTGTTAGACCAAGGAAACCCCTCAATGCTTTCAGGGTTTTTGGTTCTTCCCATTCTAAAACAACTTTGATCTTCTTCGTGTCCATCTCGACTCCTCTCTCTAAGATTTGATGTCCCAGGTATCCTATCTTTTTCCCGAATTCACACTTCTTTCTATTAGCAACCCAGTCATCCCATTCTAATACACCTAGCACCAGATCCACATGCCCAAGATGCTCCTCCCAGCTAGCACTGTATACCAAAATGTCATCAAAGAAAACCAGTGCAAACTTCCTTAAGTACTGCTGCAGGAGACCATTCATCGCGCTCTGGAACGTGGATGGCGCATTCGTGAGACCAAATGGCATCACTAAAAACTCGTAATGGCCCTGATGTGTGCAGAAAGAGTCTTGTGTACATCCTCTTTCCCCATTCGAATGTGATGATAGCCCACTTTTAAATCGATCTTCGAAAAATAGGTAGCTCCTCTCAACTCATCCAAGAGCTCTTCGATTACGGGTATAGGAAATTTATCTGGTATTCTGGCTCTATTTAACGCTCTGTAATCCACGCAGAAACGCCAATTGTTGTCCTTTTTCTTTACTAAGATAACTGGACTAAAAGAAAGGGCTTGTACTTGGTCTGATCATCCCGACTTTCACTTGTCTTTCAATTTCTCCTTTCAATAGGTGTGGGTACCTGTAGGGACATACATTTACTGGATCCTCCCCTTCCTTCAGTGGAATTCGGTGCTCCATATCCAGAGATGGTGGTAATCCCTGCACCTCCTGAAATACTCGGTAATGCGCCTGCAACACTGCTTCCAATTTTGCATTCTGCTCCCACGTCAAATCAACTGGCCCCTCAACGTCCACCTCTTTCTCCACTCGGCCCAGATCCTAAGCTATCACCCATGACTCAACATTTGTCAACTTCAATAAAGATTGAGGCTCCACCAGTTGTCGGGCCAAAGTTGGGTCACCTTGTATCATCACCTTCTTACCATCCACATTATACCCCATTGTCATTTCTTTCCAATTTATCATCACCTCACCTAGTTTAGCTAGCCATTCAACCCCCAAGATGACGTCTACTTTGCCCAGTTCGAATAAATGGAGCCTCTCCTCAACCGTTGCCTCTGCCAGAACGGTTTCTACCTACTCACAACACCCTCTAGTTTCTTTCCTCTGTCAATCCCCCAAACTCACCTGATAAGGGGGCGTATCGTTTATGGGTAGCTTCAGCTCTTCCACCAATCTCCGGCTAATAAAGTTGTGGTTGGCACCGCTGTCGATGAGGACCATCACCTCCCTGTCGCCAATCTTTCCCCTCAATTTCATCATTTTAGGTTGGGTTAACCCTCCTGCAAAACAAGCCAACAACTCCATAGGCTTTGGATTTTGATCGACCCCTTCTTCTGCGTCTTCCTCCTCATCCTCCGCCAACAACATTACTCGTAAACTCTTCTCTGAAGAGCGGTGGCCGAGTGCAAATGGACCCCCACATCGGAAACATTGACCTTCTTCTCTCCTTTTAAGAAATTCAAGAATGGTAAGTTTTGCACCAACCTTCCCCGATTGTTGTCGCCTCCGGTCACACTCCCTCTCGCACTGCTCGCAAGCATCGCTCCATCTTTCCTAGCTGGTCCATTACCCTCCATTTCGCCTGTCTGATTCGTAGGTTGACATTCGGTTTCGCCACGTATTACCGCCCCTATCATGCACGACACTGATGGGTTAACTTATATCCCGTTCCAACTACCTCCTTTCGCCCTCATCATCGCATCTTCTACATCCCCCGCGATCCTTATTGCAACCATAAATTCTTGAGGATCTTGAATGCAGACTTGCCCCTTTATGTCTTCTCGCAAACTGAAGTGAAAAATCCCAATCACCAGCCCCTCCAATAACCCCCGAGTTTGACCTATTAGTATTTCAAAGCTCCGGACGTACTCCTCCACTGATCCTTCTTGCCACATTGTCGCAAGCTGCTCAAACACTGTTCCTCTGGAGCCCCTCCAAACCGATTAACTAATGTCGTTTTTAGGGTCGCCCAAGAACGAATCTTGGCTTTTTCCTTCCAAATGTTAAACCAGTAACTCGCACTGCCCTCCATACTAATGTATGCAAGCTCCACCTTGTCCTCCTCCGCCACCTTCTGAATGTCAAAGAAACGTTCTGCTCGATTAATCCAGCTGTGAGGGTCCACCCCTTCGAAGGATGGTAGATCCACCCGTTTTCGCCAATTGTGTTGTATCCCCACATGATCAGGTCTTCCCCCATTATCATTCACCGAACTGTCACTCCCTTCAGAGTTTCCGTGGTGATTGTTCGTACTCGCCCCCATCATCTACATCATTTATTGTATATCCCATCGCACGGTGGCAACCTCCACCTTTTCCAGCGCCTCCATTCTCCCTTCCACGGCTTTCACCCAAACACTCTGCACGTCTGCTTGATCCGGCAGGTCGGACCAATTGATAGGTTTCTGGTAAAGAAACCTATAGAAACTCACACTGTCACACTCCAATATACTACACAGAATGTTGTATAACCTCCCTTTGTATTATCAACAATCAAGAATACAAGGATGAGTTTAACCTCCCCCTTAGAAGACTAAAGAATTCCCGTCAAACTATAATTCTCTCCAAAAGTCCCCTCTAATCAAAATACAATGCTTATTTATAGAACCCCTTCCCGCCTTTCCTAACTGCCTTGGCAGTTAGGCTAATTAATGTTTCTTTCTTCTTTCATACACTCTTAACCTTCTAACATTTTGGGTTTTAAATAAATGGTAAATCTCATACTTGTATATGGTCTTCAATTCATAAGGTATTTCTGGAATTTTCTGTACAGAGCCATCTTCATAGATAATATTATTCTTCAGTGTAGGAGACCACAGTCCCATTTTCGTCAAGTCATGAAGAAGATGCTTGTTGACAACAACAAACTCACCACTACAAACCAACGATTGTCAATTAATTAAGATAAGATAATGCCACAACTATACACCAAGACAAAATAAGTTAGGGTGAAAAGGCCAACCTTAAAACTCTACGACTATAGATATTTGAAGTATATGGTTCAAAGCACTCATTATTTCCAAGAATCTGACTAGTGGATGCAGTAGGCATAGGAGCCACGAGAAGTGAATTTCTCACACCATTCTCTGATATCATCTCCCTTAGTGCACCCCAATCCCAACGTCTTGAGGGCGTCACACCCCACATGTCTGGCTGGAGAATTCCCTGAGAAATATAAAAATCACTTAAGAATGTAGAAATACCTTGGATGAGTAGGTTACTAACTATAGACCTTGAAATTTAAGTTGCATGTCCATACAAGTAACACAAAATCAGATATAACATATGCTGCATAACTATTCTCGAGCTCGGGACCTCAATCCGAAGGCATATTTGAAAGTTGCTATACCTTGCTTACAGGACTACCACTGTATGTCTCATAGGAACCTTCTTTTGCAGCCAAATCAGATGAAGTTTTCAGTGCATGATAGTAAATAGTCTCAAATATTTCCTTGTTTAAGTGCTGAGCCTACATTCATATCCAAGTAAACTATAAGACTGAAGTGTAGATAAAACGATTATAAACATCAGTCCCGGGATAAGATTTACCTCTGGTGAATCAAACGGCATGCCAAGCAGTATGAAAGCATCAGCAAGACCCTGTACTCCAATACCAATGGGTCTGTGCCGTAAGTTTGACCGCTTTGCATTTTCAATCGGGTAGTAATTAACATCAATTACTTTGTTCAGGTTGGTTGTGACCAGCGCAGTAATCTGTCATTACTCAAAATGACAAAAACACAACCATCACAAGTTTAGCTGTATACAATGGCAATGTCACTTGGGTACAATACACATGTTGAAAAACAGAATGTTGGTTAACCGTACCTCTGCTAGTTTATCAAAGTCAAAATACCGATTCCGAGAACCAGTGCTTCCAACAAGCTTAGATGGATGAGATTCCATCGGAACATCCTTGTAGTAAGGAGAAAAACATTAAGATCGGGAACTTAAAAAAAGGTCCAAACCAACTAATGTGACCACAACACGTCAAAATTCAACAGATGTCAGACCTTCTCTCTTACAAATCGTGGTAGTGCAATGGACGCAAGATTGCACACAGCAGTTTCAGTTGGACTTGAATACTCAATTATCTCAGTACACAAGTTTGACGATTTAATTGTGCCCAAATTCTGTTGGTTGCTTTTCCTATTGCAAATATCCTAGAATAAAAGAGAAAAAAGAGAGGAAGAATTCAACAGGTGAAAACAACAAACACAAAGTGAGTCAAAGACATTTATGTAAGCTACCTTAAAAAGCATGTAAGGGGTTCCGGTTTCTATCTGTGATTTCAGAATTTCAAACCACAGGCTCTGTGCCTGGACAACCTTCTTTGCTTTCCCCTACATGTCATGAAATATATTTCAGGTTCAAATAACCAACACCTAGAAGCACTTCAAATAAACATGCAAAAAGAAACCAATAAGTGAAGACTGAACTTACTTGTCTTTCATATCGATGATAAAGCTCTTCAAATTCCTGACCCCAACAATCTGCCAAACCTGGTGCTTCATTGGGACAAAACAAAGACCAATGTCCATTACTCTGAACTCTTTCCATAAAGAGATCTGGCACCCAAAGAGCATAAAACAGATCTCGTGCACGATGTTCCTCCTGCAAGCATAATAGCAATACACTTGGTGAGAAGAATAAATATGTCCAACCAGCTCCTTTGATGATAGTCAAAATATTTTGTTACCGCCACATTTCAGCTAACTCAAGCATACCTTTCCATGATTTTTTCTTAAATCCAAGAACTCGAACATATCAGCGTGCCATGGCTCCAAGTACACAGCAAATGCTCCTACAAGAAGATCATAATCATAAAGTTTAAAAAACAAATTAATAGGAGACAAGAAAAATGGGTATTGCTTATAAACGAGATACCTTTCCTCTTGCCTCCCCCCTGATCAACATAGCGGGCAGTATCATTGAACACACGTAACATTGGAACAATGCCGTTGGACGTCCCATTTGTCCCACGAATATAACTGCCGGTAGCACGAATGTTGTGGACAGAGACACCAATTCCTCCAGCTGATTTGCTAATGATAGCACACTCCTTCAAAGTTTCATATATCCCCTCTATGCTATCATCATTCATGCACACAAGGAAGCAACTACTCAGCTGCCAATTCACATAAGCAACATAAATAAAGCAAATAATCAATTCACTGATGAAACATAGATTAAAAGAAAAAGAAAAAACTATTTTTAATATAGTGAAATAAAAATGTCTCGTACTTGAGGCCTAGGAGTTCCAGCATTGAAAAGAGTAGGAGATGCGTGGGTGAACCATCGTTGAGACATCATGTGGTAAGTTCTGACAGCAGATTCTATGTCATCCTTGTGAATCCCAACCGCGACTCTCATCAACATGTGTTGCGGCCTTTCCACAACCTTCCCTTGAACCTTTAAGAGGTAAGACCTCTCAAGGGTTTTGAACCCAAAATAATCGTAGTCGAAGTCCCTGTCATAGATTATCTCGCTGTCCAAACGAGAAGCATTCTACAACCAGACAAAAATAACATAAAGATAATTTCAGCACGTACAAAGGAAATACATTCAAACAACTTCCTTCATTATATATCATAGATCGCAAAATTAAAATCAGTCTTCTGTTCCCCCTCAATACAAAACGTCATTTATAGTTGTGAAACAAGTTACGCGTATAAAAACGTAACAAGAAAACAAAATATCATCACATGGTCCAAAACTTTCGTAATCTTAAACAATCTACACATATTATATAATCCAATTTACCAAATTCTCTTTCGTATGAACTAAAAATGTTTAGCTTGACATCAAAATGTGTCAGAATCACAGACACTGCGCAAAACTGGATCAGATTACATCTTCCTAAAATGAATATACGATGAACACAAGGTACCTTCATAATTATCTCATAAACATCATCAGCGACCAGAGGAGCCTTCAACCCCGATTTCTTGTTAATATGATAGTACATGATCTTGATCCTGAATCCACAACAAATGAGTTCCAACCACACAAAACCACACTAACAATAACAAATTAAAAACACGATTATAATTTCCAGTGTCGCCTACGTATCCGAGAACGACTTCTTGGTGTTCTTGTGGAGATTCGAAACGGCAATCCTAGCAGCCAACTGCAACACGAAACGAAATCACTTATGGTAACCCATCCAAAACATATATGACACCCCAATTTCAACCAATCAAGCTGAAATTGAGGAAAGGGAAACTAACACAAGCGTAATCGGGATGGTTTGCGGTCATGGCGGCAGCTGTTTCGGCTGCCAACTCGTCGAGTTGACTGGTGGTGACGCCTTTATAGACGCCGGCGCAGACTTTCTGAGCAACGAGAACGGCATCGCAGTGAACGGTGCTCAAGCCATAACTAAGTTTCTTGAGGCGAGCGGTTATTTTGTCGAAGTGCACCGCTTCTTGGCGTCCGTCCCTCTTTACGACGTACATTTTTACAAACAGTCACTGGTAATGGTTGTTTTGTGATGTTGGGTTTGGCGCGAGTCGGAGAAGGTACACTGATTTTAATATATAGGGGAGGGAAGGGGGTTTGAAATTAGGGTTATGATCAGTTTGATTTTAAAATTTTCCCGCTAATTTATCTGAATGCCTTTTCTTGCGCATTGATATAATGATGGCGATGTTGTGTGTTACGGGTGTAGATAGGTGGCACGTAATTGAGGGTGGAGCTAGGTGTGGGACCCACTTTTATAGTTCGCTTAAAATTTGGATACTAACGTGCCGACGCTAATACGCGCGAAACTTCTTCAGCACTTTGGCGCCGCTTGGGTTGATTGGCTAGGACCGTGGGATTGATGGACTTGAATATTTGGACGGCTGTTAGAGAACCCTTCGTCAGCACTTTTCTTTTCTGCTGTTAACTTCTTCGCTACTCTTTTGTATGTTCCTTTTTAAAAACTTTAATCACCCCACGTGGTTCACACTGGCATGTTTGAGAATGTGGTTGAGGTGGTTGTGAAAATTAAATTGTTTTAAGAATTAATTTTATATAATAAATCAATGTTTTATTGGATAAATTTATTGAAAACCTATTTGAAAATAATTAATTATAGAAAAAGGTATGTAACTGAAAGAGAAAAAAACTGTTGAAATATATCATAAGCTACCATTTTCTCTAATTTCATAAAATTTATTTTCAAAATAAAAGCTTTATAATTTCTGTCATGTCTCCGAGTTATGGTAAAAACTTTAATCTTATGTTCATTTGGGGTGATTGGGGGAGATGATTTGGGAGAGAGTCATTGAATGGATTTAAGAATATTTGAAAGTAAATTTTTGTGTTTATTTGAGTAGATTTGGAGGTAATTGAGAGTGTATTTAGAGATAAAGTTTGTGAGAATTAGTGGAGGATTAGATTTATTTAACAGATTAAAAAAAATTGTTTAATGGATAGAAATTGAAGATTACCAAAATGTCCTTAGTTATTAAAGTAATATAAAATGATAATAGTTAATGGTATATTTAATTGTAAAAATGTTTATAAAGAATAAAAAACTAACATTAATTATTTAATAATTAAAATTTAAATTTAAGAGCCGATTTAATATTATCAAATTATTTTTTTATTTAAAGATTAAATTAAAAGGTTTCTAAGACAAAATCTTAATTAGTTTTAAGATAATATTAAACGATGTTAAATATTTATATATTAGAATTTAAATTTAAGAGGCAATTTAATACATCATTATAATAATCCATTCAAATTAGGGATGGCAAAAAAATTCGCGGCCTCGGATATTCGCAGATAAAACCCGCAATGGATAGTTGTTATCCGCGGATATTTATTACCTGCGGATAACGGGTAGCGGGTATTTTAATACCCGCTTCTAAACGGGTCAGATGTGGGTATTATACTATCCAACCCGCGTATACCCGTTATCTGAAAAAATAATAATAATAATTTAATTAATATTTTGTAAAATTAAATGTTTTTATTACTCTTAAAAAAAGGGAAATTTTAATAACGATGACTTAGGATTCCTTTCAATTACTATTTTTTAAAAGAAAAAAGGGGGTTACATTACTTTTGACCTAACCCTAATAAAGATATCAAACATATACATAGAATCCCATTAGAAAATTCTCTCTTAAGGGAGGACTTTTTTCTTCTTCCTTCTGGTTCAGCTCGCACAGGGAGTAGGCTTCATTCCCTCTTCCTCTCTCTCTTGGTTCTAATTGGGGTTTTATTTGTTCTATGATTTTGGGGGTTTCTTTTGTATGTTTTGATTCGCGTTTTGGGATTCGTTTCTTTATTTCTTCCCTATTAATTGGTGACGCGATTTTGGGTTTATGATTCGAATAAGTGTTTTAAGTTTTTTTGGATTTTAGTTCATTGATGCAGATTGGACTTTTGAAGACCATGGTGGTTATCGCAGTTTGGATATTTATGTGATTGCGTTCGTTTTCGGAATTTGGGTTTAGGGTTCCTGTTTACGTTCTCTTGAAATTTGTTTATCTCTCTGTTTCGTACATTGATAGGTATTTGTGGGTTAATCCTGCGACTAAATTGAGACTTCAGTTACGGCATGTTTATTTCTCATATCTATTTTTTTTTTCAAAAGTTGTTCATATTTTTTTCTTTTAACTTACTTAAAAATTACATTGTGTCTTTTTAATATGTAGAAAATATATTAAATTATTCTCTTTAACTTGTAATTTAATTTAAACCTTATTTAAAAATTCACAAAATATATTTTTTAAATATTTGTGGGTTGAAAATGGGTATCCAACGAGTATCCGCGGGTTGAAAAAAGTCCACGGATTTTTTTTATGCGGATATCCAGCGGGTAGCGGGTCGGGTTGCGGGTAGGCACTATCCTTGCTCGACCCGACCCGTTGTCATCCCTAATTACAATAGAAGAAGAATAATAATATTGCATTAATATTGAAGAATAAAAAAAAGATTAAAAAGAAAACATAAAGAAAGTTTCTTCTTTCTTCCACATGTCCTTTGGAAAAACAGACTGCACACAGGCAATGTTATTAAGTGATGTTAAAGTAGTTGTTGAGTTTTTGTTTAACTTAGAAAAGAAAAGGGTGTGTTTAGGCCTTTCTCCTGAGCTAATATTTTTTCCAATTTTAGTTAGGGCCTTTATCCTCTTGCAGGCCCAGCTTTGGGCTGCTTGGTGAAGCTTCTTCACTCCCTTTCTCTTTGTCTCACACGAAAAGGTAGCTAGGGTAGCACCTTTCTTCTTCTCCAACTAAGAACTCCAGCCATGGGAGTCTTGCAGCGCGCACGGGGAAAATTCTTTCCCTTTCTCTTTGGTTCGTGCAATCTCTTTTTCTTCATGGACAAACCCAGCGTTGGGGTCTTTTTGTCACATCGCCGATGAGCTATTTCTCTCCTTCTCCGTTCCAGGGAAGTCGCGGGGTAGAAAGCGAGATACCCTTCTCTTTTCTCTTTCTGCTTTGGACTACTTGCAGGGGAACCACTTTTCTCCTTCGTCTTTGCCCCAAATCGCGCATGCAACCAAATACGAAGCTCGTTGAGAAGTATGTGAACCGAATATCACCCACTAGAACTGAATACGGGTGGAAGGTAACCGAATACACCTCCACTATTCTTCCTCTTCTTTAGCTTTGAACTCGTCTTCATCTTCAACCATCATCTTAAAATCGATTATTATGTCAGCTTTAGGAGTTGGAATTATATAATACGCAAGGATAAATTACACATTAGATGGTAAATCCCTTCAAATCTATGCACTTCAGCGGGTGATGAAAACTTCCCCAATCCTGCAAGGTTACATCATTCCCCAACAACTAATAGAGTTTAGTTCCCCATAGACATGGAGAAACTATATGAATAATGGAAAAGCATGAGATAGTGAAACCCTAAGAGTAGAAGAGGAAGCTCCTGCCTCCAGATCCGCCTTTAGAGAGTAGAAGAGTGTGTGGTGTTGAGTTGCTCCAACCAGAGATACCAAACCTAGAGCGCCAGATCCTTTAAATAGAGTCAGAAAAGAGTAGAAATAGGGCCTGGTCCAAAAGAGTCGAAACGTCGATTTCTAGCGCCCAAGCCTCCAAACTGGGGGCCCAAGCTTCGCGGTTGACTTTTCTGCACTCTGGTTGACTTTTTCTGCATTCCAACTATTTGGTACTTTAACTCTTCCTTCAAATCATTCCAATAGCCTACAAAATCAAGGGAATTTGGTGATAAAATCATCAAGTATAACCTCAACTCTCTTATTCACAAAACTAAAGCAAAAACATGAGTCAAAGCAAGTTTTTAAGTAAAAAAGGGTGCATTTAGCATCAAAATTACATCATAGATAACGATATTTGAAATTGCTAACACAACCCTATACTTAGAACTTTGCTTGTCCTCAAGCAAAACAAATTGTATCTTAGCTTTTCATAACAATTACTACAATGACTCAACCTTTTTCAAAAACTTTTTCTTCTAGGACAAGAGATCACTTTTATCAACTCAGCATAAAGATGTCAGTCAAGATGTGCAGATGTCTTAATTCAATTAAAATTAATGTGATGCTCATATGTTTCAGCAGATGCTATTCTTAAGAATGATCAATAAACCAAGCAAAGATGTAATCATAAATTCAGAGAACTAGTCTTCACCAAATAAAGTGTTTCACTCAAGCATTCAAAAGTGTATCACTCAAGCACTGAAAAATGTATAGTGAGGTGTTGGTGTTTCTTTTACTCTGCTATCACAATGTCACACAAATTAATTTTGCCTTTCATTTAACCAAAATCAAACATACTCACAAGCAAGTTTTTATCATAAGGGCTTTTCTTGGCTTGTAACTTGGCTGGGCTAAGAAGAAACATGGTTTTTCAGGAATGCAAAATCCTTGAGTTAAGAGAGATATTTATGAATTTAACAATTACATACAGGTTCTCTTTTCAAGAAGATCTATTTCTTATTCACAACCTTTTCCCGTGCAGTGAGCTTTTGTTTTTTTGTTTTTTTTGTTTTGATTCTCTTTTTCTTTTTCTTTGTGCTCAATGCTTATTCTTTTAGCAACCCCAAACTTGAACCTTTATCAATACCTCACAAATATTCTCAACTCAACTCAAGGTAAATAATTTAAAACAGGGTTTTCAAAGCATGCTTAAGGCTAATGGTTCAAAGGATGGAACAAACTGTTGTCTTTTTATTTGGAAAAATTCATGAGTAGGCTAAAAAAATTAAGGGATAACAAAAGATGGCCTTGATCATATGAAACCTGCAAACAAGTAGTTCAATCACAGAAAATTTGGGCAAAATAATTCATGCTTCCAAAATAATAACAATTATTCACAACAACTCTGAAGCCAAAAACTCTCACAGTTAAACTCTCAAGTCCTAAAATTCAAAAAAAACATCTTTCTCAGTATCTCAATTAAATTTTACCTCAAGCACATGTTTCATACTTTTTGAGCCATCACTTGTATATCAACACATCATGCATCATCTCAACGTCAATCAATACACTAGAATATCACAAAGCAATACTCATCATAAAACAATACAAAGCAAATAAATAAAAGGAGACAATAAAACAGAAAACAAATATAGTCAATAAAAACAAATAAAACAAAAACAGAAAAATAAAATAATAGTTTGTAAAACACTGGGTTGCCTCCCAGCAAGCACTTCTTTAAGGTCACTAGCTTCACCCAATAGGCTCATGTATGAATCAACACATTCCAACTTTAATCTTGGTGTTCTCCTTTCTGTCTCCACACCAACTTAGGGCTTTCCCCATTTCATGACTCCCAATAGTGCAGGGAATAGGGAAACTTCCCGAATCTTTAGCTTTTGGAGGAAGTGTCTTCTACAGGATCACACTGCAATTGCCCTGTACCTCAATTGTTTCCTCCTATGGACTTTTTCTCTTTTTATTGAATTTCTTTAGGAAGTTAACATAATTGGGAACCTGTTGCAATGTCCTAGTTACAGGAATTTTAATCTCCACTTCCTTGAAGATTTCCATGGATTGCTTAAACTGTCTTGCCTTCTCCTCCCTAGAATAATTCTTTGGGTAGGGAAGAAGTTTTTCATATAATTCTTTCTTGGGTTAAATATGTTTTTAGTCCTTAAACTATCAAGCGAATTTGTTTTTAGTCCCTCTTTCAAAGTAAGGTACATTTTAGTCCTTCTATTAAAAAAAACGTTAATTTTTTATCCTCCCGGGAGGACCAAAAATTAAGGTTTTTTTGAAGGAGGAGGACTAAAATGTACCTTACTTTGAAAGAGGGACTAAAAACAAATTCGCTTGATAGTTTAGGGACTAAAAACATATTTAACCCTTCTTTCTTTTCTTCCTTATCCTCTTCCTTTCCTTTTTTCTTTTCTTCTCTCTCACTCTCTTCTTTTTATTTCTCTATATCTGTCTCTTTTTCACTCAAACTTTCTTTTTCTTTTCTCTCTATTTTTCTCATCTTCTTCCTCTCTTTTTCTCTTTTCTTTTACCTCACTCTCTTCTTTTTCTTTCTTTTCCTTTACATCTTTCTCTTTTTCACTCACACTTTCTTCTTCTTTTCTCTCTATTTTTCTTTCATCTAATACCTTGCCACTTTCAGTAATGATAGCTGTGCACTCCTCTCTAGGGTTAGCCTTCACGTTACTCCGAAGATCGTCCAGCTTCTGAATTATGTGATCAAGTTGGCCCCCCTATCCTTGTGAATGTTGCTTGATTTCTTTTATGATGAGAATTAGACATTTGCATTATCTGTTGAAGTGTGTCATTCATCTTAGCCCATCTTTCTGATAGAGAGGGTTGTTGCTACCATTGTTGTTGTCGTCTGACAGCTGATGGACAAATTTATGAGCACCAAAATATGATGTCACAAACTTGTTTTTCAATCGGCAAGTATGACCGAATCGTTCAAGTAATAAACTTGGTAAGACCAAGTATCGTTCTCCCAAAGGACTCACGGCCTAGTTTAGTTATGTGATTTGTTGATTAGCTAAGACTTACAAACGAAATAATTGAGATTTTATATGCAAGACAGAAAATAAATATGTATGCATGAAGTTTTGATCAATGGCAAAAAGCAAAAGATAAACACTTTCAATGAAATTTATGTATGAATATGTTGTTGGGGGTTCAATTTCATCTTATCCACTCTCATATATTTTAGGAATTCAACATTCAAATCATCATTGTTAATTCCACTCTCTAAAGTACCTTTCTAGAAGGCTTCTCGCTAATCACGAGTTCATACAATTCCTAGCATTCCTAATGATCAGTTCATAAGTGCAGGAGCTTAACGACAACCAACATAATATTGGGAGAAATTCCCCAGATCTAGACTTCCCCGTACGTTCCCGTATCGACAAAACCAATAATCATGCATCGAATGAGTTAAACAATGCAAGCATTAAGCAAAGAGGAAAAACCCTAACTAATGATGAAAGAAAGCATAAGTCTTAATTAAAAGATGCAAGCATAAATTCCATATATGAGAGCTTCAAGAGATTACATTGATTCCCCAACAAACATACAAGGTTTAGTTCACCATATTCATGGTGAACCTAGATGAACAATGAAAGAATGAAAGAATAAACCCTAAAAAGGTGAAGAGGTAGCCTGAGCATCCAAGATCCTCCTTCAAAGGGGTGGAAGAGAGAGTGTTTGCCTCGTTTCTGCCAAAGATACTAACTCTAGGACGTGCAAGTCCTTATATACTATTTTAGAATTACAAAAGATTACAAAAGCCCAAGCCCATAAAAGTGCCGCTCAGCGGTAAATACCGCTCAGCGGTGACTGCGCGTCCTTTTTCTTCCCCTCAGCGGCCAGTTTGCCCCTCAGCGGACCTCCCGTGACCTCCTGAGTGCCGCTCAGCGGTAAAATGCCGCTGAGCGGTGCTTTCGGCTTCTCCTTTTGCACTCTTTGATTTCTTTTCTGATTCCATCTCTCTCCTTCTTCACTTCTTTCACTAAATTCACCTTAAAACCTGCACAAAAACACTTAAATCAAGCATAAACCTGTCCAGCTCTCTTATTTCTGAAAATATGGATAAAAGCATGATTTCAAGCTAGTTTCTAAGTCTAAAGGTTGCTTTTAGTATCAATTTTAAGCATGAAAATAACAGTTTTTCAACTGTTATCACAACCCCAAACTTAGAACTTTGCTTGTCCTCAAGCAAACAAAATGTAACTCAATCTCCAACCAATTCATATGATGGTTCACTCATTCAAAAATTCTCTTTTTCAAGATAAGTAACAACTTCACTCAAACTTATGACCAAGAGTTCATTCAAGATGTGCACATGCTTTAGTGTTCACAAAGTCATTTAAGTTCCAACAAATGCTATTTTTCATGAATGATCAATCAATTAAGCATGGATGTTCATGTGCTTATGGAATATTTCCTCACTAGGTAAAGTGTTTCACTCAACACACAAGTGTATAAGAGGTAAAGTGTTTCACTCATTCACTCCACTATCACAATGTCACATGAATCAACTTTGCCTTTCATTTTACCACAATCAAAAACATTCACAAGCATGCATCATCACAAGGACTTTTCAATGGCTTATAATGTGACTGGGCTAACAAGAACATTGGTTTTTCTGGATCACAAAATCCTTGAGTTAAGAGAATCATAACAACACAATTATTCTTATTCATTCCCAACTTGCCTTTGCAATTGCATTGAGCTTTGCTTCTTTTTCTTTTCTTTTTTTTTTCTTCTTCTTTGCATATTCTTACTTTTTTAGCTCTTAGCTCAATGCTTTTCCTTTTTCATGTTTCCCCTATAACCCCAAACTTGAACATTTAACAATACCACACAAGATCTTCTACTTAACTCAAGGTAAAGATTTTCAATCAAGGGTTTTCAGTGTATGTTCAAGGCTAAGGGTTCAAAGGATAGAACACAACGTGTTCTCTTTTAGTAGGCTAACTTTATGAATTTGGCCAATAAAAAGGGTTCCAACAAACGGCCTTGATCACATGATGCAAAACAAGCAATTGATTTAATCATAGAAAACCTGGGCAAAATCATTCATGCTTTCAAAGTAATAGCATTCAATCAATAAAAACTCTGGAGCTCAAAACCTCACATATAAGCTCATTCACATTTGACATACACATCCTGCTTAATTTCACAATCACAATCATAATATCCTGTATTTGTTCACAAAGCTTGTGAATCACCTGTATAAGCATTTTATGTGCACATCTATCTCAACATCAATCAATCAATAAGCATCATTCAAGCATTACTTATCAAACAATCACAGTTAATAGCAAACCATCACACAAACCAGGTTTCCAATAGAGTACATCAAACCCTAATCTAAAAACAAAAACAATTAAGTTCAGAAAACTTAAACCACAAAAGCATAATCATATGATAGCATTCATCAGTAAATGCTATCTCAGCTCCTCATCAGTCTGAGCTGTCCTCTGTATCTTCCTCTTCTTGGATCTTATAGTCTTGATTCTTTTTGCCCGATGAGGAGGCCATCCCTGCATCAAACATAATTCACAAAACCAAAAGATACATTGTTAAGCATTAGTAAACACCACAATGAAGAAATCAGCCCCTTCAATGATGCTCTCTCCCAACCCCAAACTTAGATGGAAAACTAGTGAGCAAGTGAGTGGAAGGGAGATTTTCTAAAGAGGGATGAGGAAAAAAAATTGTAGAGAACCTTTGAAAAGGTATGTAGGAGTGTGTGTGCAGAGAAGAGCCTGAAAATAAAAACCAAAATGCAGCTTAGGGTATAAAAATACCCTAATGGGCTCGGATCCCGCTAAGGGGAAACTAAAGCCCATCTGCGAGAGTACCGCTCAGCGGTAAATGCCGCTCAGCGGCACTTTTGTGAAGTGTTTCTCTCCTTCTTTTCTTGACCTACGTGCTTCCAAGACATACCCCTCACTGGTTCCCTGCTGATGAGTCAATATTTTATTCACTTCACTTAGTTTATTGTGCTAAAATTAATCGGGGAATTGTGCTTAAACGTCCATTATTTTCCCATTTTTCTTAATTGTGCTTAATTCGATCGGAAATTCTTATTTTAACTAATTTGAATTATCTGAGATAATTATTTTACAAGGAAAATTTGGAGATACAATTTGGGATATTTGAAGGTTAAATGAGAATTGGCAATTGAGCCCAATGTATTTCAGTCATTTCAATTTTCGCTGGTTGCTGCGTGAATTTTGTGTCAACTTGTTTGTCTTCGTTTGAGTTCAATTCTTATCCGTTTTCTATGCAATTTTTTTTCATAGTTTCGTATGGATGTCTATTTTCACGTATAGTTTTTCGTTTGTTAAAATTATTTTTGTGTTGTTCCCAGTATTTTCTTTACTCAACTATGTCACTCATGTGCTTACTATTTGAGTGATTTCTAATCTGTTTGCATTGTTTGCTTGCTGTTTGGTACTTGTGGTGGCTGGGATTGATCATTGTAAGGTGCTAAGACCTTCCAAACACTCTTAAGCAAATGGTTTGGACTTAAAATGTGCAGCAACATTCAAAGCAATTGACACATATGTCACAAGATTGATTTTAATTTACACTTAGTATTGAGGTGATGATTTGTGAAGTGTCATTGCTGGAAAATTTAAACCACACGGCCCACTTCTTATTTTGTCATTGAAGGAAATTATACAATATGCTAAGGAGACACATATGGGGCCACCACTTGGTTGGAAATTCATGTGCATATGATTCAAAAATGCTAAGCACGAGAACAACTCTTTGTTTTGATCCAAAAATCAACAAATAAAAATAAGAAGAAGGGACCACCTCTCACGGTTTTGTGTATGTATATATGGCAACTTGGAATATTCTTTCTTTAAAATGATTAAGGGCATGGAGAATGTGCCACCACCTCTCACGGTTTTGGCTTGCAACAAAAGAGAGAAGTGTGCAAGTTGTTAAAGGGAATAACAAATGCTGAATTATGGGGTCCATCATTAAGAAAGTGTTTCAGCAAAACTCAAAACCAAGAGGTAAAGCACACGTTTTTTTCTTTATTCAATTTGGCATCAAAATCTGAATGGAAAAGAGGGGCCGCTTTCAAACAAGGAGCATCACGGTCCAGCAGAGAAAGAGAAGCAACATCTTGGCAAGCAGCTGGAAGTTATGTAGCACATGGAGAGTGGGAACACAAGGGAGCTGTCACGGTTGGGGAAGCAGCGTCTAGCAGGTGTGTTTGGAGAGAATGGAGGTGCAGCAGCAAGCACTTCACGGTGGGCATCAACCTCATGTCCAGCAAGCTTGAAGCAGTCCAACAAGTTGTTCCATCCAGCAAAGGAAATGGCCTTTACGCATCCAGCAGCAAAGGGAAGGAGGTGCTCCACGGTCACTTGTTTTGGAGAGTAGCACACGGAAGTGAATAAGCTGGTCCAGCAAAGAAGGGGAGGCCGTGAGAAGTCCAGCTGATGCAGCAGCTTCACGTCCTGCACTGCACGTGATCCAACAGCTCACGGTATTCCAGCATCCCCACGCAAGAAGAAAGCAAAGGAAATGAGAGGATTAGCACTTCACGGACCAGCAGTAGCTCACTTATTTTTCTTTTTGATTGATCTTTGCTGATTGAGAGAAGAAGAGACGAACAGTACAAATGGAGGGCCCGCCTTTGTTTACTTTTGGGTGAAGAAAGAAAAAAAAATGGCTAGTAGAGACAAGAAACGGGAAAGCTGGAACGAAGGAAATGTCCAAATTTCTTGTCATATAAAAGGAGAGCTACACGTTCCAGAGAGGGGGGATTGCCGAAGGAGGAATAAGCTGGACATTGTCCAGCAGAGGAGGAGACGGTCCGGGAGCTGGGTGGAGGTGCCGTGAGTGTGAGGAGGTGCTGGATCAGAGAAGGAAATACACAGTATAGATGATGGAGGGCACAAAGTGGTGTGCATGTTCCAATTTTATTTTCTTGCTTGTTGTACTAAACTCATGCATAATTTAATTTCAATGAAAAGTTGGGTTTTATTTTCTATTGTTAAATTTCCTGATTATTTTACTGCTTTTGTTTTGTTGTTATAATTTAATTTCTGTTGTAATTTACTTTCTGTCATTGTTTGTCTGCAATTTAATTTCCACTGTTGTTTACAGTGTGTTGTTGATGATTTCATTTTCAATTATTTACTGTAATTTTATTTTTTTGTATGCTGGTGCAGTAATTCTGATTCTGTTTTCATATTTTGTAATTTACTGTTTTCTGTATTTACTATTTTTCTGTATTACGTTTTTACTGTTTCTGTATTGCTACAATTTAGGATTCTGAAAATCTGTATTTTCTGTACTGTTATTATTATTTACTACTGTAATTTCATTTTCTGTTTTTACTGTTTTATGTTTTTACTGTTTTTATTGTTTTTTTGTGTTTTTGTTTTCTGTACTGCAGTTTTCTGTTTCAGATTTATTTTTATTTTCTCATGATGCTGAAATTTTGTTGTTTTCTAAAATTTACTGTTTTCTGTTTTTACTATTTTTTTTTTGTATTTACAATTTACTGTATTTTCGTTTTCTATATTTTAGTTTTCTGTTTCAGATTTAATTTTCACTGTTTTATGTTTTTGAATTTTCGTTTTTACTGTAGCAAATTCGTTTTTACAGTTTTAATCCCGTTTTACTGTAATATTTTGAATTTTAATTCAGTTTATTTAATTTTACCCGCATCAAAACCAAAATCACAAAACCCCCCCCCCACTTCGTGTTAAATCTAAGACCGAACCACAAATATTGGTCCTTGAGAGACGACCTAGGAGTCAATTCCTAGCACTGTACTGCATTCTTAATTGCACATCAAATTTGATCGGCCGCGACAGCTGTATCAAAAATGGCGCCGCTGCCGGGGACCAAAGGAGGTTTGGTTTTAGATTTTTGTTGTATAAATTTTTGTTCTGTTAATATGTGTCTTTTGTGTGTTTTGTGTTTTGTATTTTTGTAGGCGACAACGACACCTTCAGCAAATTTTGGCGGCGTTGTCACTTCAGTTCCAGGTTCTTGTTTTAGATTTTTGCTGTGTTTTTCGATTATGTTGTGTTAATATATGTTTTGTCTTTTATATTTTATTGTGCTGTGTTCTGTATTTAGTTGCTATATTTAAAAAAAAAAAATTATTTTTTTTTTTACTATTGATGTTCTGTCTTGTGTACGTATTGCATGTATAAATGTGTTGTGTTTTATCTGTTTTATAATTTTTAAGTTTTTAATTTTTACTTTTTATTTGTCCATGTCTACCAATTTTGATTACGTGAATTCTGCTTATTCTGTCGATGCCTCTAGCTATGACTATCATTCTGGATATTACTGTGATTTTAATTCTGCTGATTTCTATGATGAGAACAATATGTCTCATCCTCAAACTTCTGAGAGCTTCCTTTGGGAGCCGGTTCCACCAGTTCAGCAATATCAGAGTCAGCAGTATGATGCTCCTGCCCAAGTAACTCCTCAGCCTTCTACTTCTGAACCTACATTAAAGGAGTTACTAGAGCAGATGACAATGCAGAACATTCAGTTTCAGAAAGGGAACATGCAGTTCAAGCAAGAGAGCATGGAGTTCCAGCAGGAAACTCAAGCTGCCATACAGAATCTGAGTGATCAGATCAGGCAGATGGCCACTCTTGCACCTGAGGAGACTGATGAAAATTTTGGGGACCCGGCAGAAGTAAGCAGTAATCCTGAACCAGGTAGACCACCTTCACCTTCCCACACTCTAGAAATCTTCAAGGAAGAGGAGGTAAGCATACCTCAATTTGATTATATTGATGACTATGTTGTTGAGAGGTATGCTGATGACTATATTGTTGCTGAGCATGATTTTAATTTTTCCTCTGTGCATGATGAGAATCGCTTTTTACTATCACATTCAAATGTTTATTCTCCATGCACTGAACATGAATATGAGTCTGTGGTTGATAATGCATGTAATTTTAAAATTGATTCATGTTCTGAGGATGTATCTGAGGTTCAGCTTGTTACACTAGATTTGGGTGTTTTACCTCTGCATGAAATTTCGGTGGAACCATTTTGCACTAACCCTATTGCAGGAGGTACAAATGAATTTGACCAATATGCACCCACAGTGGAAAACATAGGTGCTAACACTGACAAATCAAAGTTCGGAAGGCACCTGCTGTACCCGCTCATCAACAATTGCTGCTTAGATCCGGTGGTGGAAGATATTTCCCTACTTGATCAGATTTGGAGGATGAAGCAGTTCGTCCTCAACACTTTCATGCTGGATCCTGAAGAAGGGAACATCTCCCTACAAGTCCAAAATTGGCAACTGCCACCATGACCAGGGAAGTTTTCTTTTTCTTTCTTCCCGTTTTCATATTTTTAATGCACTTGTCCTTTATCTGTTTAGTGTTTTAATTGATGATCTTATGCTTAGAAAACATTTAGGACAGTGTAGTTTAAGTGTGGTCTCGGGAAGTTTCTGATTTTTGTTTTTCTTTTAAGTTTGTTTTTCCTTTTCTTTTTAGTTTTCGAATTATTATTTTTAAAAATAAAAAAAAAAATTTAAAAACATAAAAAGAAAAAATTTGTGATAAATTTTTTTTTTATAGCGTGCCAAATCTGTGTATATTTATTTATTTTTTCTTCTTAGTTTTTGAGTTGTTTTCCCTTAAAAAAAAAAAAAAAAAAAATTTCAAAAATTCAAAAAAAAATTGTTTTGCGTATTCTTTGATTTTATTTCTACCCTCAGTATCTTATTATTATTTCATATCAATAAACATTTCATTTCAGATCTCATTTTTTTCCCTTATTTTTCTTCACTGTAAAATAATTTCTTAGTTGTTTCATCAGATCTTTGATTGAAAATTTTGTTTAGACTAAGAGATATTTCATTCATAATAGCAAAATTACAGTAATGGAAAATAGGAGCTTGAACAGATCTGAACATAAAATTGCAGTAGATATATATATAAATAAAAGATGTTCGGGGGGTCGATCTTTAGTGATCGTTAATATTACAGACCATAATAAAAAAAAAAAACAACATAAAAAAATTAAAAACAATTGTTCAGATTACATGCCTTGTCCTTAATTCTGGCCACACTCGGCCAACAAAAACATAAAAAAAAAAAAAAAAAAAAAAAAAAAAAAAAAAAAAAACATAAAACATTAAAACTGGAAGAACTCTCGAGCTGGTTGTGGTGGTCTAAGGGAGAGCTCCGTTGAGGGAGCTCTGGTTCGGAATGCAAGCGGAGGCTTTGGTGGAGGAATTTCTCGTTCATTTTTGTCGTCATCGATAATGATCGGGACGGGAAACAGATTCAGCAGCCTCGGTGCCCTCATTATCACCCAGTTTTTTTCTTTCAAACAAAAAAAAAAAATAAAATAAAAAAATAAAAATAAAAAAATAAAAAAACTTGTGTTAATAATAGAAGAGGAATGGAAAATTCAATGGAGGTGTGATCAGAGGTCTTACCGTACATGTACAGCGGCAGTTGTGAAAAGAGAGTGCCAGTGGGGTCTATCTCCGCTTGCCAGTGCTTGACCCGATTGCCGTGGTTGTTGAACCAGCAGTGTACGTTGTATTCAGTGGCTTCGCCGAAAGCCCTTAGTCGAGACGCGATCTCGACGACTTGCGCTCGGCTTGGGTGTGTGACCCCATAGTTGAATATTTTGGTCATCATCGTGATCTGATCGTCGGTTGGACGCCACCGTTGACTGGTATATCTCTCTGATTCCGTTTCACTCATCCTTCCTCTCGTAATATACAAATACATAAATAAAACATAAATACATATAAAAAGAACAAAAACAAGAAGAAAAAAAAAGCTTAACATAAAAAAAAAAAAAAAAAAAAAAAGAAGCATAAAAAAAATTTTTAGATTAGTTCTGTGTTTTCTTTATTTGTTCTTGTTTTCCGTTAAATTTATTTTGTCCTGTCTGTCTTTGATTGTTTTTGTGTCTGGTCTCAGATCTGTTTCACGGTCCTTGCAAAGGGTCCTAAACGGATCTACGTCCAGTGTCCTTGTCCATATTGTTCTTGTATATTCAGTTTCTGTGTTTTAGTTTTAAGTGGGGTACGTGGCGTTGTTCTACCCGATTGTCTCTGCAATACCTTCAAACGAAGGGAGATTAACGTCTGGTTTCCAGCCGATATACCCCTTAAGTTTTAAGACAATTATGTTTTATGTGTTTAAGTGTTTTCAGTTTCAGAAAAATGAAAAAAATTTGAAAGAAGATAGATCGGGCAGGGGGAGAGAACAAGTATTGCAGAATAAAATGGAAAACAGGAAAAGCAGTAAAGGACGGAAAGAAAGTAAAGCAAGCAGAAAGAAGATGGAAAGCAGTAAAGGGAAAGAAAGGCAGATCCAGGAGCAGGGACTTACCTGGAGTAGTAGGCTGGCAGAGAAGCTCCTCGAGGTTCTCACTCAGACTCTTCAGAAGGCCGGGGACAGAGCTTCCTCGCAGAGGTTCCAGATGCTCAGGTTGAGAGTGTAGAGAGAGTTGAGAGAGGAGCAGAGGAGTAGAGAGAGATTGAGCGTTCAGAAATGGCACTGGACGCGGAGGAGCAGCCTTTTATAGCAGAAAGCTTTCCACTGTAGCAACAGTTCCGGTCTTTGCCACCGAGACTGTTGTCACAGTACCGGTATCCTTTTTCAAAAAAAAAAAAAAAAAAAATAATAAAATAAAAGAAAAAAAAAATAATAAAAAAAAAAAAATAATAATAATATTATAGCATCTACTGATGGGTGCTAGGTGTTTTAGACATCTGCTGATGGATGTCCCTGATAACATCTACTGATGGATGTTACTGAAAAATTTCTTCCCATTTTTCCTAACTTTTTATTGCACTTGTCTATATTATTTGCTGCTCTGAAATTGATAATCTGATGATTGTGACACACTGAGGACATTGTGTGATTTAAGTGTGGTCTACTGGGGAGAAATTCTGATTTTTCTGTTAGTTCTGTTAGTATTTATTTCGTGTGTTAAATTTTTTGTTTTTAAGTGTTAAATTTTTTCTGTTTTAAGTTGTTTTTAGTTGTTTTGTGTGCAATAAATTTTACATTTTTCTCTTGATTTCTGGATTTTGTCTAAGTTGTAGATTTTTCCTTCACTTCATTAATACTTATGGTTTGAAATCCTTGCTTTTCTCTGCTTGGAAGATGATTATAATGCTTAAGAGGTTGAATTGATTATAACACGGATACCCTGTGTGAGATTTGAGCCACTTAATTTTCTTTCTTGTGTGATATGTATCTTGATTGCTTGCACATATGCCTTGGCTTGATTCTTTTTGATATACTTGATTGATATGCATGTTCAGACGTGATAAAGGCATTTTATTTCTTGAGCCTCTTTAGCCAAATAAGCCTACCTTGTTATTATCCTTTGATACCCCTTTTGAGCCTATACTGTATCCATTTCTTTGTGTTAAAGCTCATACACTGATCCTAAGTGAAAAACAAATGATTACCTAAACCTTAGGGAAGTCTGGAGCTATAGAAGAATTTTTTGAATAAGTGTGGTCTCCTTGGGAATTCTGATGAATTGGCTAGTTGGTTCCTCATCATGTTTTGAAATGATAATATATATCCTGTTGTGTGATTAAAAAAATAAAAAAAAATAATATAAAAAAAAAAAAAAAAAGAGACAGGATAAATGATGAGAAAAAGAAAAGAAAAATTGAAAAATAATTTTGTAAATAATGGAGTCGAGAAGAGGATTGAATTAGAGGTTTGAGTGAGATTTCATTGTGTTTACATTTTTTTCCTAGTGCACCTCTATTTCTTCTGAGCTATAGCTACTTATTCAAAATTATCCTCCCTTGTCCTTGGCCCCATTACAACCCAGAAAAGACCTTTTGATCTGAACATGCATATGTTTTAAGTGTGGATATTAGAAGTTTGCCAAGTCTACTTGTGTTTGCTTTCTTGAGTGCATCGAGTTGAAAATTCTTTACCCTAGACACTTGAGAGAAACACTGTGAGTGCATCTGTGAGGTTTTGTTATTTTCAAATCACCTCTTGAGCTGATTAATCATTTTGCTATGTATTGAATTGCTTGGATGATTTCTATGAGTATCTGCTTTTCTTGATGATGTGTTGGATAATTTCTACTTATTTTCTCTGTCCAGATTTCTTGAGAATTCTGTAAATTCTTTTTATTTTCTCGTGAGTTTTTATTTTATTTATTTTTCTGTCTGCTGAGTTTTTGTGTCATACACCTAAAAATCCTTTGAACCATTCCCTGATTTGTGCTTTAATTTTGCCCAGGAGTGCAAAAGACTAAGTGTGGTCTATTTTGATGAGTCAATATTTTATTCACTTCACTTAGTTTATTGTGCTAAAATTAATCGGGGAATTGTGCTTAAACGTCCATTATTTTCCCATTTTTCTTAATTGTGCTTAATTCGATCGGAAATTCTTATTTTAACTAATTTGAATTATCTGAGATAATTATTTTACAAGGAAAATTTGGAGATACAATTTGGGATATTTGAAGGTTAAATGAGAATTGGCAATTGAGCCCAATGTATTTCAGTCATTTCAATTTTCGCTGGTTGCTGCGTGAATTTTGTGTCAACTTGTTTGTCTTCGTTTGAGTTCAATTCTTATCCGTTTTCTATGCAATTTTTTTTCATAGTTTCGTATGGATGTCTATTTTCACGTATAGTTTTTCGTTTGTTAAAATTATTTTTGTGTTGTTCCCAGTATTTTCTTTACTCAACTATGTCACTCATGTGCTTACTATTTGAGTGATTTCTAATCTGTTTGCATTGTTTGCTTGCTGTTTGGTACTTGTGGTGGCTGGGATTGATCATTGTAAGGTGCTAAGACCTTCCAAACACTCTTAAGCAAATGGTTTGGACTTAAAATGTGCAGCAACATTCAAAGCAATTGACACATATGTCACAAGATTGATTTTAATTTACACTTAGTATTGAGGTGATGATTTGTGAAGTGTCATTGCTGGAAAATTTAAACCACACGGCCCACTTCTTATTTTGTCATTGAAGGAAATTATACAATATGCTAAGGAGACACATATGGGGCCACCACTTGGTTGGAAATTCATGTGCATATGATTCAAAAATGCTAAGCACGAGAACAACTCTTTGTTTTGATCCAAAAATCAACAAATAAAAATAAGAAGAAGGGACCACCTCTCACGGTTTTGTGTATGTATATATGGCAACTTGGAATATTCTTTCTTTAAAATGATTAAGGGCATGGAGAATGTGCCACCACCTCTCACGGTTTTGGCTTGCAACAAAAGAGAGAAGTGTGCAAGTTGTTAAAGGGAATAACAAATGCTGAATTATGGGGTCCATCATTAAGAAAGTGTTTCAGCAAAACTCAAAACCAAGAGGTAAAGCACACGTTTTTTTCTTTATTCAATTTGGCATCAAAATCTGAATGGAAAAGAGGGGCCGCTTTCAAACAAGGAGCATCACGGTCCAGCAGAGAAAGAGAAGCAACATCTTGGCAAGCAGCTGGAAGTTATGTAGCACATGGAGAGTGGGAACACAAGGGAGCTGTCACGGTTG
Source organism: Vigna nakashimae (assembly GCA_034642375.1). Taxonomy (NCBI): domain Eukaryota; kingdom Viridiplantae; phylum Streptophyta; class Magnoliopsida; order Fabales; family Fabaceae; genus Vigna; species Vigna nakashimae. The sequence goes on along the minus strand of CM067759.1, from coordinate 28,426,628 downwards.
GGGAAGCAGCGTCTAGCAGGTGTGTTTGGAGAGAATGGAGGTGCAGCAGCAAGCACTTCACGGTGGGCATCAACCTCATGTCCAGCAAGCTTGAAGCAGTCCAACAAGTTGTTCCATCCAGCAAAGGAAATGGCCTTTACGCATCCAGCAGCAAAGGGAAGGAGGTGCTCCACGGTCACTTGTTTTGGAGAGTAGCACACGGAAGTGAATAAGCTGGTCCAGCAAAGAAGGGGAGGCCGTGAGAAGTCCAGCTGATGCAGCAGCTTCACGTCCTGCACTGCACGTGATCCAACAGCTCACGGTATTCCAGCATCCCCACGCAAGAAGAAAGCAAAGGAAATGAGAGGATTAGCACTTCACGGACCAGCAGTAGCTCACTTATTTTTCTTTTTGATTGATCTTTGCTGATTGAGAGAAGAAGAGACGAACAGTACAAATGGAGGGCCCGCCTTTGTTTACTTTTGGGTGAAGAAAGAAAAAAAAATGGCTAGTAGAGACAAGAAACGGGAAAGCTGGAACGAAGGAAATGTCCAAATTTCTTGTCATATAAAAGGAGAGCTACACGTTCCAGAGAGGGGGGATTGCCGAAGGAGGAATAAGCTGGACATTGTCCAGCAGAGGAGGAGACGGTCCGGGAGCTGGGTGGAGGTGCCGTGAGTGTGAGGAGGTGCTGGATCAGAGAAGGAAATACACAGTATAGATGATGGAGGGCACAAAGTGGTGTGCATGTTCCAATTTTATTTTCTTGCTTGTTGTACTAAACTCATGCATAATTTAATTTCAATGAAAAGTTGGGTTTTATTTTCTATTGTTAAATTTCCTGATTATTTTACTGCTTTTGTTTTGTTGTTATAATTTAATTTCTGTTGTAATTTACTTTCTGTCATTGTTTGTCTGCAATTTAATTTCCACTGTTGTTTACAGTGTGTTGTTGATGATTTCATTTTCAATTATTTACTGTAATTTTATTTTTTTGTATGCTGGTGCAGTAATTCTGATTCTGTTTTCATATTTTGTAATTTACTGTTTTCTGTATTTACTATTTTTCTGTATTACGTTTTTACTGTTTCTGTATTGCTACAATTTAGGATTCTGAAAATCTGTATTTTCTGTACTGTTATTATTATTTACTGCTGTAATTTCATTTTCTGTTTTTACTGTTTTATGTTTTTACTGTTTTTATTGTTTTTTTGTGTTTTTGTTTTCTGTACTGCAGTTTTCTGTTTCAGATTTATTTTTATTTTCTCATGATGCTGAAATTTTGTTGTTTTCTAAAATTTACTGTTTTCTGTTTTTACTATTTTTTTTTTTGTATTTACAATTTACTGTATTTTCGTTTTCTATATTTTAGTTTTCTGTTTCAGATTTAATTTTCACTGTTTTATGTTTTTGAATTTTCGTTTTTACTGTAGCAAATTCGTTTTTACAGTTTTAATCCCGTTTTACTGTAATATTTTGAATTTTAATTCAGTTTATTTAATTTTACCCGCATCAAAACCAAAATCACAAAACCCCCCCCCCCACTTCGTGTTAAATCTAAGACCGAACCACAAATATTGGTCCTTGAGAGACGACCTCAATTCCTAGCACTGTACTGCATTCTTAATTGCACATCAAATTTGATCGGCCGCGACAGCTGTATCACCTGCAATTCAATGTTAAAAATGCTTATGAAAACCCTAACTAAAATAAACAAACAGAAAACAATCAATCAACTGGGTTGCCTCCCAGGTAGCGCTTGTTTAACGTCACGAGCCTGACCCAAAATCCACCAACACCCATCAGTAGGTGTTTCAAACTTACCAGCACCCATCAGTAGGTGCAAAATCTTCTCACCAACACCCATCAGTAGGTGTTACAACTTAGTATCCTTCAGTAGATACTTAACCACCTAGCATCCTTCAGTAGATGCTGGATCCAACAAAATATTCACAAAATAATGTCCACAAATTAAAAATTACAAAACCAAATCAAAAGTTTTTAAATCCACTGGGTTGCCTCCCAGCAAGCGCTCTTTTAACGTCATTAGCTTGACCTAGTAAAGCTCAAGTTCCTTCTTCTTTTTCTTCTTTCTACTGAACTTCTTCAGAAATTTGATCAAACCAGGAACTTGTTGCAATGTCTCAATCATAGGAACTTTAATCTCCAATTTCTTGAAGATTTCCATAAAGCACTCAAATTCCTTCTTCCTATGATACTTCTTTGGATGGGGACGAGATTTTTCATATGATTCTTTATTTTTTTCTCTCGTCCTCTTTCTCTTTTCTCTCACTTTCTTTTTTTCTTTTCTTTTTCTACTCACCTTCTCAGTCTTCACCCAAATTTTCTCTTCTTCTTTCTCTTCTCTCTCTTTTCTCTCTTCTTTTTCCAACTCAACTTTTTCAACATTTACACTCACTAGCTCTTGACACTCTCCCCTGGGGTTAACCTCAGTATTAGCCCCAAAATCCGTGTCAGGCCTTTCTTCCAACTGCTTGGTAATCTGCCCCATTTGAATCTTCAAGTTCTTAATAGCAGCTTCAGTGCTCTTTTGAGAAGATTCAGTTTTCTGTATAAATTGCTGAAGAGTTTCTTCCAACCTTATTGATCTTTCATTAAGTATAGAAATTTGTTGCCATAAGGTTGGTTGTTGTTGTTGCTTGTTAAATTGCCCAGTTTGTCCAGCTTGCCCACTTTGTCTTTGACCAACACTTGGGTGTGGTTTCCACCCTTCATTGAAATTCTCCTGACTGTATGGAAATTGATTGGCCATGAAGTTAACATCCTCTAAAGCTTCTGCTGGACAGGAGCATTGACCATTGATATGATCACCTCCACATAATTCACACAACTGTGATTGAACTTGTGCAACAGTCTTTAACTCTTTTGGCAGTTGTTCAAGTATCTTTGTGAGATTCTCCAATTGTTGAGTTATTAACTTGTTTTAAGCTATCAAGGCATATTTAGATTGCAACTGTAGAACTCCTTTTTGTTGAATAGGAGCTCCTCTTTCACTGTTCCACTTATTGTCATTAGTAGTCATGCTTTCAATTATTTCTGTGGCTTCCTCTGGAGTCTTCCATTTGATATTGCCTCCAGCTGAGGCGTCAAGCATCATCATGGTTTGTGAACCAAGACCTCCAAGGAAGATTAGGACTACTTCTCCTTCGTTAAATCCATGCGTGGGAGTCTTTCTTAATAGGCTTTTGTACCTGTCCCATGCATGCCCCAGTGATTCTTCCATGCCTTGTCTAAATGAAGAGATCTCTTGCTTCCCTTTGTTGATTTTAAAGCTTTGTTGCTGCCATTGTTGTTGTGGTTGGTTCTCAAATTGTCCGGCAGCTTGCCAAAATTGGCTTTGATCCATGCTTGAGTCATGTTCCCACCAGTGGTTGAGATTACTTTGGTAGAATTGAGGGCCCATTAAATTCTTGTTCGAATTGCATCCTGCAAACATTAGGCACAAAACTCTACAAAATATTTGTTAGCACAAAAAGATATAAGAGAAGATATATATTCAGAAGATAAAAGATTCAGAAGATAAAATAAAATAAGATAGAATAAAATAAAATAAAATAAAATCTAATCTAATCTAATAAGATAAAATAAAATCAAATCAAATCTAATCTAATCAAATAAAATCAAATAAAATCAAATCTAATCAAATCAAATAAGATAAAATAAAATAAAAACAGAAAAATAAAAACAGAAAACAGAAAAATAAAATAAAATCAAATAAAATACAAACTGTAAAATATAAACAGAAAAAAATAAAAAAATGAAATAAAAAAAATTCGAAATTTAATATAAAAATAAAAAAATAAGTCAAAGATAATCAATAATCACACAAATTAACCAGTTAAACCAGAGTCCCCGGCAACGGCGCCAAAAACTTGATGGACAAATTTATGAGCACCAAAATATGATGTCACAAACTTGTTTTTCAATCGGCAAGTATGACCGAATCGTTCAAGTAATAAACTTGGTAAGACCAAGTATCGTTCTCCCAAAGGACTCACGGCCTAGTTTAGTTATGTGATTTGTTGATTAGCTAAGACTTACAAACGAAATAATTGAGATTTTATATGCAAGACAGAAAATAAATATGTATGCATGAAGTTTTGATCAATGGCAAAAAGCAAAAGATAAACACTTTCAATGAAATTTATGTATGAATATGTTGTTGGGGGTTCAATTTCATCTTATCCACTCTCATATATTTTAGGAATTCAACATTCAAATCATCATTGTTAATTCCACTCTCTAAAGTACCTTTCTAGAAGGCTTCTCGCTAATCACGAGTTCATACAATTCCTAGCATTCCTAATGATCAGTTCATAAGTGCAGGAGCTTAACGACAACCAACATAATATTGGGAGAAATTCCCCAGATCTAGACTTCCCCGTACGTTCCCGTATCGACAAAACCAATAATCATGCATCGAATGAGTTAAACAATGCAAGCATTAAGCAAAGAGGAAAAACCCTAACTAATGATGAAAGAAAGCATAAGTCTTAATTAAAAGATGCAAGCATAAATTCCATATATGAGAGCTTCAAGAGATTACATTGATTCCCCAACAAACATACAAGGTTTAGTTCACCATATTCATGGTGAACCTAGATGAACAATGAAAGAATGAAAGAATAAACCCTAAAAAGGTGAAGAGGTAGCCTGAGCATCCAAGATCCTCCTTCAAAGGGGTGGAAGAGAGAGTGTTTGCCTCGTTTCTGCCAAAGATACTAACTCTAGGACGTGCAAGTCCTTATATACTATTTTAGAATTACAAAAGATTACAAAAGCCCAAGCCCATAAAAGTGCCGCTCAGCGGTAAATACCGCTCAGCGGTGACTGCGCGTCCTTTTTCTTCCCCTCAGCGGCCAGTTTGCCCCTCAGCGGACCTCCCGTGACCTCCTGAGTGCCGCTCAGCGGTAAAATGCCGCTGAGCGGTGCTTTCGGCTTCTCCTTTTGCACTCTTTGATTTCTTTTCTGATTCCATCTCTCTCCTTCTTCACTTCTTTCACTAAATTCACCTTAAAACCTGCACAAAAACACTTAAATCAAGCATAAACCTGTCCAGCTCTCTTATTTCTGAAAATATGGATAAAAGCATGATTTCAAGCTAGTTTCTAAGTCTAAAGGTTGCTTTTAGTATCAATTTTAAGCATGAAAATAACAGTTTTTCAACTGTTATCAACAGCTTGTCCAAATTGACCTGGTCCCATGTTTGAGTGAGTTTCCCACCCGTGGTTGAAAATACCTTGGTGGAATTTAGTGCTCATATAATTAATTTCTTGTCTGAATTGCATCCTACAGGCATTAGAAATTAAACCCTAGAAAAGACTGTTAGCGCAAAAATAAAAATAAAAAGAAGATACGAAAATAAAATAAAATAAAATAAGGAAAAATAAAATAAAGTAAAATATAATAAAGCCAAAATTAATTAAGAATCACACAAATAGAATTGTTTAAACCGTGAGTCCTCGATAACGACGCCAAAAACTTGTTAACAATATTTTTGATCTCTAGAAACGAAACCAAAAACTTGTTGATGGATCGGGAAGTGTACCGAATCGCACAAGTATGCCAAATTCCCAGGTATGCCAAATTCCTAAAGGAGCTATGCACCAATAAAAGGAAGATGAAGGGAAATGAAAGAGTGAGCATGGGCAGAAATGTATCTGCACTGATAGGTAAAGTTGTACCTCAGATTCGTGAAAAATGTAAAGACCCAGGTACGTTCTGCATTCCGTGCATTATTGGAAATAACAAATTTGAGAATGCCATGCTTGATTTAGGTGCTTCCATAAATGTCATGCCTCTGTCAATCTTTAAATCTCTTTCTCTTGGAACTTTGCTACCAACGGGTGTGGTAATACAGTTAGCAAATAAGAGTGTTGCCCATCCTACTGGTTACATAGAGGATGTTTTAATTAGGGTTGGGGAACTGATTTTTCCTACTGATTTTTACATTATTGAAATGGAGGAAGGATTTTCCCGTGGGTCTGCCTCAATTATCTTAGGGAGACCATTTTTGAAAACCGCACGAACTAAAATTGATGTCTATGCTGGTACCTTGTCAATGGAGTTTGGCGACATTGTTGTTCGTTTTAATATCCTTGATGCCATGAAACATCCATCTGAAGACCAGTCTGTGTTTCGTGCTGAGCTACTTGATTACACTGTTGATGAGCATGTTTTTACTTCTCACTCTTTGCATGATAAGAACTACCTTTTGCCATCACATGTGAATGCCTCTTTTCCATGCATTAAGCATGAATTTGAGATTGTTGTTGATTTTGAGTCTAAAGTTAAACATCATTCATTCTCTGAAAGTATACTTGAGGTCCAGTCGCATACATTGGAATTGACTGTTGTACCCTTGCATTTAAATTTTGTGCACTTGGAATGCACTAACCTGATTGCAGGAGATACGCATAAATTTTATCACCAAGCGCCCAAAGTTGAATTGAAAGGCGCATGCACAGGCAAAAGATTCAAGGACAAAGGGAACAGGCTGAACCCGCTCATCAATAATCCCGCTTTGGTAGATGCAGTTGTGAAAGAGACTCCTCTACTCAATCAAGCTTGGAAACGTCCACCATGAATCAGGGGAGTTTCTATTCTCCTTCCCTCCTCACTTTTATTGCACTTGTCTATATCTTTTGATTGTTCTGATTGTTAATCTGATGATTGTGACACACTGAGGACATTGTGTAGTTTAAGTGTGGTCTATTAGGGGAGGTATTTCTTTGTTTAGGTCTTGTTTTCTAGGTAGTTTTTTTTTGTTGTGTCTTGTGTACAACTTGGCCTGTTTCTCTTGTTTTCTAAACTTTGTTTAGGTTGTAGATATATCTTTCACTTCATTGATACTCTGATTGTTTGGAAATCCTTGTTTTTCTCTACTTGGAAGATGATCATGATGTTTGAGAGTTGAATTGATGGTGACCATGTTACCTGTGTGAAATTTGAGCCATTTGATGATCTTTCTTGTGTGTGATATGTCTCTTCATTGCTTGCACATATATCTTGGCTTGACTCTTTTTGATGATTCTTGATTGATACGCATGTTTGAAAGTGATAAAGACATTTTGTTGTTAAGCCTCTGGAGCCAGATGAGCCTACCCTGTTTTGATCCATTGATAACCCTTTTGAGCCTATGTTTTTCCCCATTTCTTTGTTTTGAAGCTCATCACTATCCCTAAGTGAGAAAAACCATTATTACCTTAGCCTTAGGGAATTTTGGAGCTTTGGAATTGTTTTGGGAATAAGTGTGGTCTCCTGGGAGTTTCAAAGGAATTGGCTAGTGAGTCCTCTTCTTATCGTGTTTTTGTAAATATGTGGTGTATCTTGTCTCTTGAAATTGTGTGCTGAATAGAGTAAAGAAAAGAGACAGGATGAAAAAAAAGAGAGAGCAGAAAAACAGTAAAAAAATGAAAAAAAAATTGTGAATAATTGTGAATAATGGAGTCAAGAAGAGGATGGAATTAGAGGTTGTGGGTGTGTTTGAATGTGTTTACACTTGTTCCCCATTGCTCCTCTGTTCCTTATGGTTTGTAGCTTCTTATCCAGATATATCCTCCCTTGTCCTTGGCCCCATTACAACCATGAAAAGACCTTTTGATTTGAACATGCGTATATGCTTGAGTGTTGATATTAGAGGCTTGCCAAGTCTATTTGTGTTTGATTTCTTGAGTGCATTGAGTGACATTGATTTACCTTAAACACTTGAGAGAAACACTGATTGTGTGCATCTGTGAGGCTCTGTTGCTTTTGATTCATCTCTTGAACTGATTGATTGTTTTCCTTGTACTGAACTGTTTGGATGATTCTTTGAGTATCTGCTTTCATTGACTCTGTGTGAGATTCTGCCTATACCTTTTACTGTCTAGATTTTGTGAGAATTGTGCAACTGTGTTCCTATTTTGGAGTCTTTGTTGTCTGTCTGTCGAGTCTGTGCCACATCCCTGATGTTTGAGTAGTTCCCTGGTTTTCATCTTGGTTTTGCCCAGGAGTGCAAAAGACTAAGTGTGGTCTATTGGTCCAAAAGAGTCGAAATAGAGCAAAAACTGGGCTTAATCCATGACGCACGATGCTCGGGCGCCCCTTTTTGGGCGCCCGGGCGGTGGACGTCGATTTCTGGCGCCCAAGCCTCCAAACTGGGCACCCAAGCTTCGCGCGTGACTTTTTTGGTTGTCTTTTCCACACTCTAGTTGACTTTTCTGCACTCTGGTTGACTTTTTCTGCATTCCAACTATTTGGTACTTTAACTCTTCCTTCAAATCATTCCAATAGCCTACAAAATCCAGGGAATTTGGTGATAAAATCATCAAGTATAACCTCAACTCTCTTATTCACAAAACTAAAGCAAAAACATGAGTCAAAGCAAGTTTCTAAGTAAAAAAAAGGGTGCATTAGGATCAAAATTACATCACAGATAACGATATTTTAAACCATTAACAGTTGCCCTCAAACACCATTGACAACCATTTTGGTATTCCAAACATCGAATAACAAAAATGTTAGGCTTCAATTCAACAACGTTGTATTTTTAACCGTTGGTGATGTGATATTGTTTGATTGCAACAACAATTTCCTCCTTTGACTGGAACTACATACAGTCATGCAACTTTAGAATGACATGTTGAGATGATTATGTCATGTGGTCGTCGTCATTGTGTTCATCGCCAAGTATGTTATCCAATTCATCATCTATGCTGAATTCGTCAACATTATCTAATATCAAAGGTTCTTCGTCAATGATTTGCGATGATGAAGATGCTCTGAAGTTCCACGATGCCATTACCAAATAGTGGTTCACGAGAAAAAGAAAGATTGAAGTAAGATGAAATTTGTTTATTTTTGAATGTCAAATTTGGCTTTGAAGATGGAATGGTGAACGAATGGTATATATAATGAAATTTGAAATTTGAAGTTTGAAGTTTAGTTTGTGCATGGAAGCTGTTATGGTTTGAAATAGGTAAGTACTACTTTTCATTGCCACCATCAACTATGTATAGGATTGCATGCATGCAGTGAGTTATTACATTTCATTTACGGATACAGTGCATAACTTTTTTCTTTGATTGAGTAATTGTTTTTGAGAAAGTGATAACAGTTGAAAAATTGTTATTTTTATGCTTAAAATTGATACCAAAAGCAACCTTAAAGACTTAGAAACTAGCTTGAACTCATATTTTTGCTTTAGTTTTGTGAATAAGAGAGTTAAAAGTGAATTTAATAGTTTTATGCAAGATTCCCTTGATTTTGTAGGCTAATTGAATGATTTTAAAGAAGAATTGATGTACCGAATGATTGGAATGCTGAAAAGTCAACCAGAAACCAGAACAGTCAACCAGTCAACCAGAAAAAGTCAACCAGTCAACCAAAAAAGTCAATCAGATGAGTTTTGGGCCAGTTTTATGCGATTTTATGATCTGTTTGGGCCTGGACCCGTCTTAGGGTTGGTATCTTTGGCAGAAACGAAGCAAACACTCTCTCTTCCACCCCTTTGAAGGAGGATCTCGGATGCTCAGGCTACCTCTTCACCTTTCTAGGGTTTTATCCTTCATTCTTTCATTATTGATCATCTAGTTTCACCATGAATATGGTGAACTAAACCTTGTATGTTTGTTGGGGAATCAATGTAATCTTTTGAAGCTCTCATATATGGAATTTGTGCTTGCATCTTAATCTAAGAACTATGCTTTCTTTCATTATTAGTTAGGGTTTTTCCTCTTTGCTCAATGCTTGCATTGTTTAACTCATTCAATGCATGATTATTGATTTTGTCGATATGGGAACGTACGGGGAAGTCTAGATCCGGGGAATTACTCCCAATAGTATATTGGTTGTCGTTAAGCTCCGGTGCTAAAAGAACTAATTATTAGGAATGCTAGGAATTGTATGAACTCGTAATTGGGGATAGGCCTTCTTGACAAGGTAATTTAGAGAGTGGCATTAACAATGATGACTTGAATGTTGAATTCCTAAAATATATGAGAGTGGATAAGATGAAATTGACCCCCAACAACATATTCATCCATATATTTCATTGAAAGTGCTTGTATTTTGTTTTGCCATTGATCAAAACCTCATGCATACATGTTTATTTTCGTCTTTTGCATAGTATAATCCAATTATTTTGTTCTTAAGTCTTAGCTAATCAACGAATCACATAACTAAACTAGGCCGTGAGTCCTTTGGGAGAACGATACTTGGTCTTACCGAGTTTATTACTTGAAACGATTCAGTCATACTTGCCGATTGTAAAACAAGTTTGTGACATCATATTTTGGTGATCATAAATTTGTCCATCAAGTTTTTGGCGTCGTTGCCGGGGATTTCTGATCACCAAAATATGATGTCACAAACTTATTTTACAATCGGCAAGTATGACCGAAATATGATGTCATAAACTTATTTTACAATCGGCAAGTATGATGGACAAATTTTGATGGACAAATTTATGATCACCAAAATATGATGTCACCAACTTGTTTTACAATCTTCTTTTCAAGATAAGTACAAACTTCAATTCAACTCATGACAAAGATTTCAATCAAGACATGCACATGCTTCGGTGTTCACAAAGTCACTTAATATCCAACAAATGTTATTTTTCATGAATGATCAATCAGCTAAGCATGGATGTTCATGTGCTCATGGAATATTTCCTCACTAGGTAAAGTGTTTCACTCAAACACAAGTGTATAAGAGGTAATCACTCATTCACTCCACTATCACAATGTCACATGAATCAACTTTGCCTTTCATTTAACCACAATAAAAAACATTCACTAGCATGCATCATCACAAGGACTTTTCAATGGCTTATAACGTGGCTGGGCTAACAAGAAAATTGGTTTTTCTAGATCACAAAACCCTTGAGTTAAGAGAATCATATCAACACAATCATTCTTATTCATTCCCAACTTTCTTTTGCATTGAGCTTTGCCTTTCTTTTCTTTTTCTTTCTCTTTTTCTTTTCTTTTCATATTCTTAATTCTTAGCTCTTAGCTCAATGCTTTCCTTTTTCTTTTTCATAATTTCCCAACAACCCCAAACTTGAACATTTATCAATACCTCAAAAGATTTTCTACTTAACTCAAGGTAAAGATTTTTAACAAGGGTTTTCAAATTATGTTCAAGGCTAAGGGTTCAAAGGATAGAACACAAAGTGTTCTCTTTTAGTGGGCTAACTTTATGAATTTGGCCAATAAAAAGGGTTCCAACAAACGACCTTAATCACATGATGCAAAGCAAGCAATTGATTCAATCATAGAAAACCTGGGCAAAGTCATTCATGCTTTCAAAGTAATAGCATTCAATCAATAAAAACTTTGGAGCTCAAAACCTCACATATAAGCTCATTCACATTTGACATACACATCCTGCTTAATCTCACAATCACAATCACAATATCATGCATTTGTTCACAAAGCTTGTGAATCACCTGTATAAGCATTTAATGTGCACATCTCAACATCTATCAATCTCAAAGCATCATCAAGCATTACTTATCACACAATCACAATCATAAGCAAACCATCATAACAAACCAAGTTTCCAATTGAGTACATCAAACCCTATTCTACTAACATAAACAAATAAATTTAGAACAAAATAGAAGATTAAGTAAATCCTGCTCTAGTGCTGATATCATCCATCAGTGAATGCTATCTCAGTTCCTCATCAACTCATGTTGTCGTCAGAGTCTTTTTCCTCTCCTTCTTCTTGGATCCTATAGTCTTGATTCTTTTTGTCCGATAAGGAGGCCATCCCAGCATCAAACATAATTCACAAAACCACAAGATACATTGTTAAACATTAGTAAACCACAATGAAGAAATCAGCTCCTTCAATGATGCTCTCTCCCAACCCCAAACTTAGATGGAAAACTAGTGAGAAAGTGAGTGAAAGGGAGATTTTCTCAAGAGGGAAGAGGGAAAAGATGTAGAGAACCTTTGAAAAGGTATGTAGGAGTGTGTGTGCAGAGAAAAGTCTGAAAGAATGAGCATATGCGCAGCTTAGAGTATAAAAATACCCTAATGGGCTCGGGTTCCGCTAAGGGGAAACTAAAGCCAATCTGCGAGAGTACCACTCAACGGTAAGTTGCCGCTCAGCGGCACTTTCGTGAATTGTTCTTCTCCTTCTTTTCTTAACCTACGTGCATCCTAGACATGCCCCTCACTGGTTCCCTGCAATTCAATGATTAAAATACTTATGCAAACCCTATTATGCAACTAAAATGAAACAAACAAAATCAATCAATCAACTGGGTTGCCTCCCAAGTAGCGCTTGTTTAACGTCACGAGCCTGACCCAAAATCCACCAACACCCATCAATAGGTGTTACAAACTTACCAGCACCCATCAGTAGATGCAAAATTTTTTTTCACCAACACCCATCAGTAGGTGTTACAACTTAGCATCCCTCAGTAGATGCTATATCAAACTAGCATCCTTAAGTAGATGCTATCTCCAAAATAATTACAAAGTAATGTTCAACAGATTAAAAATTTACAAACCAAAGTAAAATTAAAAAGTTCTTAATTCCACTGGGTTGCCTCCCAGCAAGCGCTCTTTTAACGTCATTAGCTTGACCCAATAAAGCTCAAGTTCCTTCTTTATAGTTGATGTTGTCATCCCACCAACTCCTCAGCTGTTTCCTGTGAACTGTTTTGATTCTTCCAAGATGTGAAGATTCTATCTCTATCCTTCTTCACTTCTTTCACCAAATTCACCTTAAAACCTGCACAAAAACACTGAAATCAAGCATAAACCTGTCCAGCTCTCTTATTTATGAAAATATGAATAAAAGCATGATTTCAAGCTAGTTTCTAAGTATAAAGGTTGCTTTTAGTATCAAATTAAAGCATGAAAATAACAGTTTTTCAACTGTTATCAGAAAGTAAAAGATGTTGAGAGATGTTTTAATAGATGTATAAAAATGTTAACTCATTTATATAATAATTTATAATTTATAATTTATAATTTATAATTTATAATAAATATGAATTATTTTTTATTTTTTATTTATAAACTTAATTTGTTGAATTTTTTTAGAATTAAAAACCTAATTATATTAATTAAAATTGATTTAAATAAAATAAAAAATAAAAAAAGTGAAGTTGTAGGGGATGGACGACTTCATCTATTGAAGTCGTGCCCCACAATTTAACTTTTTCATTTTTTATTTTATTTAAATCATTTTTATTTATTAAAATTAGGTTTTTAATTAATATAATTTGAAAAAAATAATTTTTTTTTAAAAAATTTATAAAAATTTCATTTGAATAAAAAAAATTTAAATTCCGTTTTTTAATCATAAATGTTAGGTAATTTATGTGTAAAATTTTTTCAAACCACTTAATTCATGTATAAAGATATTAAAAATATAATTTGTATTGATTTATTTATAATTAAAATATAAAAAATTAATTATGTACTATTTAGATGTATTTAAATAGTTGTATAATTTTTCTATTTATTTTCTATTTATGAAATAAATTTGTTGAATTTTTTAAGACTTAAAAACCTAATTTGATTAATTAAAATTGATTTAAATAAAATAAAAAATAAAAAAGTGAAGTTGTAGGGGTACACAAATTCATCTATTGAAGTCGTGTACCCTACCATTTCACATTCTTTTATTTTTTATTTTATTTAAAGCATTTTTATTTATTAAAATTAGTTTTTTAATTAATATAATTCGAAAAAAAATATAATAAAAATTTTAAAAAATTATACAAATTTCATTTGAATAAAAAAAATTAATTATAACAATCAACCTATTATAAACATTTTAATATAAACTAGTATTTTAAATATATAATTATAGTAATATATATGTACTTGAAGTAGGCATTGACTTTTATTTTTATTCCTATTCACTCTGCATGTTTTTCTTTTCACTTTGCATGCCTCTCTTTACTTCTCACTCTGCATGCCTCTCTTTACTTTTGCACCATTGTTGATTCCTTCACGTTGCACCAATTAATTTTGATTCGTTCTCTGCATTCCATCTTTTCAAGCATGTGAAAGTGGGTATGGGCATCAATGCTTCGTCAATAAATTGGTGGAGGGAAGTTTAGAAGCATTGTATTCTCATTCTGATTTCTTTGTTCTATCACAGTGCAATTTAGTTATATTCTTTTCTTTTACATCAAAGTCGGAAAAAAATATTCGTAATGGTTTTCGCACATCATCTTCCCGTCGATATGTCCTTTCTACCTCTTCAAGACAAACACATTGTGAAGGCAATTTGGGAAGGCACTGAAAGAGTTCTTCAACCAAGAAGACATGCAATCTGGATAGCTAAACATGTCGACAAACTCGATCAAAGAGTCATGAATATACTAGAAGCAACAAGGTTTAGCCGTATTTTGAAAGTTTAAAATATGGAAATAAATCACCTGCTAATAACTGCTTTGGTTAAGAGGTGGAGAATGAAGACTCATACTTTTCACGTGCCTCTTGGGGAAACCACTATAACACCAGAAGACGTTACATTGCAACTCGGGCTTCCGATTGAAGGTCATGTTGTTACTGGCATTAGTAGTGGTCCTCTTAAATTTTTTTTGTCAACAGCTACTAGGAGATGTTTCTCCGAAGAACAATGTGAGAGGCAATGATAACAGTTGAAAAACTGTTATTTTTATACTTAAAAGTGACCTTAAAGACAACCTTTATGACTTATAAACTAGCTTGGAATCATGCTTTTGTTTATGTTTTTTAAATATAAGAGAGTTGGATGGGTTTTATGTCTGGTTTCCTTGTTTTTGCAGATTTTAAGATGAATTGGATGAAAGAAGTGAAGTAGGAAGAAGTTGGAATCATAAAAGAAAGTGAAAAGTGCACAAAAAGAGAAGACGCGATTATCGCTCAACGGAAATTACTGCTGAGCGGCGTTTTGATGAAGAAAGATTAATAAGAGTGGATACAATGAAATTGATAAACCCCAACAACATATTCATTCATATATTTTAAACCACGTGTTTTGTTTCTTCTTGCCCATTGATTAAATAATGCATTCATATTTACTTTTCAGTATTTTGCATTTAAACCTACAAGAATTTGGTCATAAGTCTTATATAATTAACAAATCACATAACTGTATAGGCCGTGAGTCCTTTGGGAAAACGATACTTGATCTTACTATGTTTATTACTTGATACGATTCGGTTACACTTGATACCCTGTAATCGATTACCCACGAAACCCTACCCTATAAATTCAACTTTTTCTCTCTGCTCACGAACACCCATCCTTCCCACTCGAACAACAGCTGCTCTCCACCATTGGAGCACAACTCAAACCTCCAAAATCCCACCTTTTGTACTCCTTTCACTTCTAAACAACATTTTCTCATTCTCCTTTCAATTCTCTTCAATTTCCATCGATTGGAATCTGAAATGGCGAAATCTTCAAAGAGTCAAAGGGTTAAGGGCTCATCTTCTACAAATAAGGGACGTCGCTAGCGTCAACCTTCACCGATTAAAACCTCACCCTCACCCTCACCACCACTGTCACTACCTCTAGGACACCAAAATCTTTAGTTTTCAACCCCTACACTATCCGAAAGGTATTTCTCACTTTTCAGTGACCGTCACATCATTGACCCAAAATTCCTTGAGGAACAATATTTCATCAATCATAATTTTGAATTTTTCCACATGCTGAGAAATCTCGCTTAGATAATTTTGTCTATAATGGTGTTGACTACTACCCTCATTTAGTACATGTCTTTTATAGCAACCTCAAAATTGCTGATAATGGAACCATTAAGACTGAGGTAAAAAATTTGAAAATGATTATCAAACCCAGCCTATTAGCTTACATAGCCAACCTCCACTGTGTTGGCTTGAACTTTGAAGGTAAATTAGTTGAGGAATGGGAGGATCAATACAGTATGGAGGTAGCAAGAGACTTGATTTGTTTGCCATATAAACCTTGGACCAGTAGAATTCTAGTCGGCTCTATGACAGTTAAGGCTAGAATATTATATATGTCGTGTTTTGTTTCCACGTGTTTCTAACTTTGCACAGGCTACCGAGGAAGATATACTCTTAATGTGGATTATAATGACGACAAAGTAGCTAAACTGGAGCCATCTTGTAACACCCAAATAATTTAAAGGGTATTACTGATAGTAGAGACTAAATTAATTTGATACCTCATATAAACAATCAAACTTTATTTCAATTACTCCAAAGTACAATACCAAACTTACAAACTTTAAACAATATAGTCTTCACCGTTGACATTTCAACTTTTAAATTTTACACAACATAATCTTCCCAATACAAATTTATTCTTTTTACAAAAATCCCTGAAAGGTTTTCCCCGCATCTCTCTCATCTCTAAGCTTTTTCAACCACATCTGCAACATTATCTAATCACATATAACATGACTTATATGATCATAGCACAAACAAATAAGGGTAAGCCAACCATATCAAATCAATCATTAAATTTGTAATAAGAATAGTTCAATCATTTATTTCTACAATTACTCAAATATCATTACCCCGATGTCATTAATTCATCATTATCAAAATCATCTTCCTCAATTTCATAAACCTTACAATTTATACTATGCTTACTCACGAAGCCTTATGGTCAGACCGCTCTCTGCCTGCTTCCTTAAGCCTCACCTGTATACTATGTCTTACTCTCTGAAGCCTTATGGTCAGACCGCTCTCTGCCTGCTTCTATAAAACTTATGAACCACATATTTATGTCAAAGCCTTATGGTCAGACCACTTGCTGCCTGCTTTCATTAACCTCAGGTGTTACTTTGCTCATACCAAGCTCTCATGGTATAACCGAACATATTACTTCCCGTAGGAAACATCATTTCATAAGCAATAATTTCTTATATCCACTCCAACATTTCATCACATCAACATTTCATACTCTCTTATCCACTCCAACATTTCATCAAATCAACAATTCATAACCTCTTCTCCACATAACTCAATTATGTTCATTCTCTAATCATAATTTGACAATAACTTATTTTGGTGTCAATAAATTAAACATATCGCCAGTTATCATACTTCATATTATAAACTCATTTTTTGACCATAACGAGTATAACTCAACATATTTTCACCAATCAAAGATTCATAGATCAGCCAAAACATTTCATCATATCTTAGCCACTACGTATTAAAGTCTGAGCTCAATGTAACGATAAATAAAATATACATGAAGTTTTTACCATGATAACTTTATACATCTCCAATTAACTTATTTTATTTTAATTTCATCCTATTAGAGATCTTTCTTTACCCCAATTGGTCACCGGAGAGGACCCAGATGTCTGAACGCATCAAACTCACCTTCGACGCCAACACATATGACTAGTCACAACTGACTGGACCAGGCCAGGGCTGCTCTATGATCAGGGATGTGCCAACTCAGGTTTTTAAGGTTCCTCTATCCTACCAACAAAGGGAGGCCTTCAATAATTAACAATTTATTTACTTAAATTATCTACCTTGTTCTCTTATGCCTAATTTTAATATTTTTACTTCCTCTTACAACAACCTCAAATAGTATCACTACATCTATTTAATACTTATTTCCAAGTTATTACAGAATCCTTACTCCAGACCTTCCAACAAGATCAATTTCAGCCAAGAAACTAATTCATGATAGAATTCATACAAGATAACTATAAACAATTAACCATAATAAGATATTACTATAAATGGTCATAGAAGAATACAATATTTGACAATCATAAGAATAATCTTAATATAAAAATTCATGGGAAACAAGAAGTTGAATCTGGCAGAGCCGGTTAGACAACTTCTAATCCATCCAAAAATACAATATAATTAAGTAACAAGAGCAACACATGTCTGGGGAAATAAGAAGTTGAATCTGGCAGAGCCGGTTAGACAACTTCTAATCCTTCCAAAAATGCAATAAAATAAATAAGTAAAGCAATAAATAGTTTGGGGAAACAAGAAGCTGAATCTGGCAGAGCCGGTTAGACAACTTCTAATCCTTCCAAAAGTGCAATAAAATAAATAACTGAAGCAATAGAAAGTTTGGGGAAACAAGAAATTGAATCTGGCAGAGTCGGTTAGACAATTTCTAATCCTTCCAAAATACAATAAAAATAAATAAGGAAAACAATAGAATTTTGGGGAAACAAGAAATTGAATCTGGCAGAGCCGGTTAGACAATTTCTAATCCTTCCAAAATACAAAAATAAACAACTAATAATATACAAGTGGCATAACATAATCAACATTACATTTTACAACTATCACACTTGGATATCAACACAAAAGCATACTCTCATTTAAAATTTAAGATCATACAGAAACAAAATACTCCATATTCAAGATATAATATCAGAAAAAGCAAAATATAGCATATTCAAGACTCAAGATAATACAAAAGGAAATACTCAAAGTTAGCTCCCCTTACCTCTATTACAGACTTAATCCCCTCGCTCTCTGAAAACTTCCAGAATATCTCCTTTGCAAAATTTGAAATTCTTCCAACTCTTTTCTCTCAAAAATTTTCTAAGTTCTTTGGTGTAAATTTTCAGCCTCTGATGAGTCGATATTTTGTTCACTTCACTTAGTTTAATGTGCTATAATTAATCGGGAAATTATGCTTAATTGTCCACTATTTTCCCATTTTTCTTGATTGTGCTTAATTCGATCAGAAATTCTTATTTTACTTAAATTTGAATTATCTGAGCTAATTATTTGCATTAGTAATTGCAGGGAAAAATTGTTGATAATATTTGGAGAGTTAAAATGTGACATCAATTATATTTTAAGCTAAAATGCTAAGAGATGTGAATTTCAATTGTTTTTAGGAGACTTGCAGTAATGTCACGATTTTGGGCATTTAATTCTTCTACACTCACAGCTGCATTTGAATTGGAGTAAGGTCCAACCAGCCTCTGGTGAAAGGTCACGCATATTCAAATACCACATGTCAATTCATTTTGGCAAGTATTCACGTAGGGCACATGGAAAAGCCATTTTGGAAAAGCATTGATTAAATACATATCTTGGAATCAAAAGTGGGAGCCACCAATTTAAGTGGAAGTTCACGTCAAGTAGCTCCAACATGCTGAATTTTATTAATGGTTTTGTTTTGAAAGGAAATGGTGTCACGGCCCCACACAAAAGAAATTGCATTCACTTTGGTTTCAATGTGCAGAATTGTTTACGGTGCTATTCCACTCCACACAACTTGAAAGTTCACGGTCTTCTTGGCTTGGCAACGGTATCTTCAGAGCTTGAAGAAGCAAGCAGTCCAGCACCTTCACTCTTCCTAGACGCATCCAGCTGGTTTGGGAAGAAGGGGGCGCCTGAAGTGGAGACACATCCAGCCACCACGGTTCAGCACCTTGTTGAAGCCATCCAGCATGGAGAAAGAAGTGCACACGCGAGCGGCAAGAAGGGGAGAAAGCTGGAACGTGTTGAAGCAGCCACCCAAGTGGGTCTCTCTCTTTGTTTGCATTCTAGAAGCTTCACACAGAAAGCACACAACTCACGTGGGTGCAGCAAGGAAGGTTGGCAGCAGCTCCAGCACTTCACGCTCCAGCTCTAACACGTTCCAGCCATTAGCCAACACGTTTCCAGCAGCTTGAGACGCACATGGCAGCAAAGCAATGGACATGGTAGCACGTGGTGATGAAGGAAGAAGAGTGAGCAGCCACCGGTGGAAGAGAGAGCTGCACGGTGTCTCGGCTTGGAGCAGGTGCAGCCGCCACCATGGAGGAAGTCCTCGGTCCAGTTCCGACCAGCAGGAAAGGATGGTGCCCATGAGTGAATGTCCAGATGTACACGTGATTGATGGAAGTAAGAAAGGGTCCCACCCACAAAGAAGCTAGCAGCACATGGAGAGTGGAGAACCACCAAACGGACACAATGGTATGGAATGAAGAAAGTGGTCAGCACATAATTTCCACTTAAGTTGCTGCTACACACATAAAAGAAGGGACACACCCCATACGGCCATCACCAAATTTCGAAGATGCCTTAAAAAATAAATAAATTAATCCACATGTAAGACAATGTCGGGAAAATAGAAAAGGTCCAGCTGAGTGGAAGAATGGCACGGTGATGGCTGGAAACTTGAAGAGAAGATGCACACATGTTGTTGAAGTGGAGTCCAGCAAGTGCAGCGAGGTTGCAGCCATGGGAGGCCAACACAACCACATCCACAACCCAGAGAAGAACACGGCCAGAAACACTCCCCGGCAACGACGCCAAAATTTGCTGAAGGTGTCGTTGTCTCCTACAAAAATACAACAGACAGAACACACAAAACACACATTAACAAAACAAAAATTTACAAAACAAAAATCTAAAACCAAACCGTCTTTTGATTGGTCCCCGGCAACGGCGCCATTTTGATGAGCGGGTCGCACCACTCACAAAAGTTGTTTGCAGATAAGAATGCAGTACAGTACTAGGAAGTGACTCCTAGGTCGTCTCTCAAGGACCAATTTATATGGTTCAGTCTCAGATTTGACACGAAGTGGGGGGGGTGTTTTTGTGATTTTGTTTGAATGCGGTAAATAAAATTAAACGGTAAAAATGGAACAGTAAATATTCAAAAACTGTAAAATTAAACGTAGAAATAAAAACATCAGTGAAAATACATTGACAGAGAATAAACCGCAAAAATAACGTTTGAAAATAAAATGAACAGAAAAATACATTGACAAAATTTAACGATGAAGAAAACAATAAACGGTAAAATAAAGAGACAGTAAAATTAAAAGCACTTAATTGGAAATCAAATTTAGCAAAGATTCAACACTTAGAAATTAAATTCCTGGACAGTAAAAATAAAAATTACAGTAACACACTACACTCTTCAGAAAATAAATCACTGTTGCACTGTTTGGAAAATGAAAATACAGAGAGTTAATTGAAAGAGGAAGAGGCAGTAGCCTCCTCCCAGACGTGGGTAGTTCCTATACTACTCCTAAAATCTAAAAACGGATGATAAATCCTAATGAGTTTTCCTTCTCCTGCTGCTCTTTTATATTGCCAATTTGTATGAACCCGTGAGCCTCTCTTTTGCCAATTTGTCTTCTTCAATCACTTTTTAGGGACATTTCCACCCAAGCACTCTTCTCCCTTTTCACGTGAATATGCTAAGACAGTGACATTCTTTTCATTCCCGTGAAGCTCCCTTGGACGTGCTGGAATGGTGCTGTGCAGCTGGACGGGTAGAGCTGCTGTGTTTGGCTTCTTGTTGCTGGCTTCCGTGGTGGCTGTTATACCGTGAAGCTTCTTTGCTGGAAGCAACACTCCACGGCCAGCCTTCACACAGCTTCATCCAGCGGGTTGTTGCTTCCAGCAAAGAAGCTTCACGGTATAACAGCCACCACGGAAGCCAGCAACAAGAAGCCAAACACAGCTTTTTACTATCACATTCGAATGGTTATTCTTCATGCACTGAACATGAATCTGAGTCTATGATTAATATTGCATGCAATTTAGAAACCGATTCATGTTATGAGGATTTATCTGAGGTTCAGCCTATTACACTAGAATTGGGTGTCATACCCCTGCATGAAATTTCTGCGGAACCACATTGCACTAACCATGTTGCAGGAGGTACGTATAAATTTGATCAACATACACCCACAGTGGAAAACAAAGGTGCTGACACTGACAGTTCAAAGATCAACAAGCACCTACTGAATCCGCTCAGTAACAATATTTGCTGCTTAGATCCGGCGGTGGAGGACATTTCACTGCTTGATCAAATCTGGAGGATGAAGTAGTTCGTCCTCAAAACTTCATGGCTGGAACGTGAACATGAAGACCTCTCCCTGATGATCCAAAATTGGCAACTGCCACCATAATCCAGGGGAGTTTTCTTTTTCTTTCTTTCCCGTTTTCCTACTTTTATTGCATTTGTCCTTTATCTGTTTAGTGTTTTAACTGATGATCTTATGCTTAGAACACGTTTAGGACAGTGTAATTTAAGTATGGTCTCGGGAAGATTCTGAATTTCGTTTTCTTTTATGTTTATTTTTCCTTTTATTTTTCTTTATTAGTTTTCCAGTTATTATTTAAAAAAAAAAAATTTATTTGTGATAATTATTTTTTTTAAGTGTGCAAAAAAAAAAAAAATTTTCTTTTCAAATTTAATTGTTATAAGATGTACATATATTTATTTTTCATATATTTAAAAAAAAAAAAAATGTGTTCTGTGTTTTATTTGCTTCGTGATTTTTAGTGTTTTTACTAAAAAGAAAAAATTCGAAAAATCAAAAATTCAAAAATTGTTTTGCGTATTCCTTGATTTTATTTCGACCCTCAGTATCTTATTATTTCATACCAATAAAAATTTTTCACTTCAGATCTTATTTTTCCTTATTTTCCTTCACTGTAAATATAATTTCTTAGTTGTTTGCATACAGATTATTGATTGAAAAATTTGACTAAGAAAGATTTCATTCGGTCATAAGAGCAAAAATTGCAGTAATGGAAAATTGGAGATTTAACATATCTGAAAATGAAATTGCAGTAGATTCATATATGAAATTAAAAGATGTTCGGGGGTCGATCTTTAGTGATCGTTAATATTACAAACCAAATAAAAAAAAACAAAAACATCATAAAAACATAAAAAACAATAAAAACAACAAAAATATAAGTGTTCATATTACAGCCCATATTCTGGCCACACTCGGCCAATAAAAACATAAAAAAAAAAAAAAAAAAATAAACAAAACTTTAAAAGTGAAAGAACTCTCGAGCTGGTTGTGGTGGTCTAAGGGAGAGCTCCGTTGAGGGAGCTCTGGTTCGAAAAGTCACGAGCGGAGGCTTTGGTGGAGGAATTTCTCGTTCATTTCTGTCGTCATCGATGATGATCGGAACGGGAAACAGATTCAGCAGCCTCGGTGCCCTCATTATCACCCAGTTGTTTTCTTTCAAACAAAAAATAAAAAAATAAAAAAATAAAAAAAGAAATAACTTGTGTTAATTATAGAAGAGGAAGTGAAAATTTTCAATAAAAATAGAGATTTGATCAGAGTCTTACCGTACATGTATAGCGGCAGTTGTGAAAAGAGAGTGCCTGTGGGGTCTATCTCCGCTTGCCAGCGCCTGACCCGATTGCCATGGTTGTTAAACCAGCAGTGCACGTTGTATTCAGTGGCTTCGCCGAAGGTCCTTAGTCGAGACGCGATCTCGACGACTTGCGCTCGGCTTGGGTGTGTGACCCCATAGTTGTAGATTTTGGTCATCATCGTGATCTGATCATCTGTAGGACGCCATCGTTGACTGGTATATTTCTCTGATTCCATATCACTCATCCTTCCTCTCGTAATATGCAAATACATAAATAAAAAAATAAATGCATATAAAAAGAACAAAAACAAGAAAAAAAAAAGCATAACATAAAAAAAAAAAAAAAAAAACATAAAAACATTAGATTCTTAATTCAGTGTTTTCTTTATTTGTTCTTGTTTCCTTTCAGATTTATTTTGTCCAGTCATGCTTTAATGTTTCAGTTTTTGGTCTCAGATCTGTTTCACGGTCCTTGCAAAAGGGTCCTAAACGGATCTACGTCCAGTGTCCTTGTCCATATTGTTCTTGTATATTCAGTTTCTGTGTTTTAGTTTTAAGTGGGGTACGTGGCGTTGTTCTACCCGATTGTCTCTGCAATACCTTCAAACGAAGGGAGATTAACGTCTGGTTTCCAGCCGATATACCCCTTAAGTTTTTAGACAGTTGTGTTTTATGTGTTTTTTTTAAGTGTTTAGCAGGTGGAAAAGAAAGCAGAAAAAGAAAAAAAAAAAATGAAAGATCTGGAAAAAAAGGAAAAGGAGAAGAAGGAAAGCAGGAAGGCATAACAGCAGAATAAGCAGAATGAAAGGAAAGAAGAAAAATGAAGCAAAAAGACGGCAAGAAAAGTTAAGCAAGCAGAAAGAAAAAGGGATCCAGGTGTAGAGGACTTACCTGGAGTAGTAGGCTTGCAGAGGCTCTTCGCGGATCTCACTCAGACTCTTCAGAAGACGCAGGGACAGAGGCTCTGCGCAGATCTCAGATCTTCAGCAGACGCGGGGTGGAGAGGCTTCCTCGCAGATCCAGACGCTTGAGCAGAGAGTTGAGAGAGCAGAGAGAAGAGAGAGAGAGAGCAGAGGAGTAGAGAGAGATTGAGCGTTCAGAAATGGCGCTGGACGCGGAGGAGTGCCCTTTTATAGCCTAAATTTCTGCCACTGTAGCAACAGTTCCGGTCATTGTCACCGAAACTGTTGTCACAGTACAGGTCATCCTTTTCAAAAAAAAAAAAATAAATAAAAAAAAAAAAAATAAAAAAAAATAAAAAATAAAAAATAAAAAATAAAAAATAAATAATAAAAAAAAATTTATTAGCATCTACTGATGGGTGCTAGGTGTTTTAGACATCTGCTGATGGATGTCCCTGATAACATCTACTGATGGATGTTACAGAAAAATTTCTTCCCATTTTTCCTAACTTTGTATTGCACTTGTCTATATTATTTGGCTGCTCTGAAATTGATAATCTGATGATTGTGACACACTGAGGACATTGTGTGATTTAAGTGTGGTCTACTGGGGAGAAATTTTTGATTTTCTGTTAGTTTCTG
Source organism: Vigna nakashimae (assembly GCA_034642375.1). Taxonomy (NCBI): domain Eukaryota; kingdom Viridiplantae; phylum Streptophyta; class Magnoliopsida; order Fabales; family Fabaceae; genus Vigna; species Vigna nakashimae. The sequence continues at coordinate 28,402,025 of CM067759.1, read as the reverse complement.
TTAAGTTTGTATTTTGTGTGTTAAATTTTTTGTTTTTGAGTGTTAAATTTTTTCTGTTTTAAGTGGTTTTTAGTATGTTTTGTGTGCAATAAATTTTACATTTTTCTCTTGATTTCTGGAGTTTGTCTAAGTTGTAGATTTTTCCTTCACTTCATTAATACTTATGGTTTGAAATCCTTGCTTTTCTTTGCTTGGAAGATAATTATAACGTTTAAGAGGTTGATTTGATTGTGACAAATACCCTGTGTGAGATTTGAGCCACTTTATTTTCTTTCTTGTGTGATATGTATCTTGATTGCTTGCACATATGCCTTGGCTTGATTCTTTTTGATATACTTGATTGATATGCATGTTCAGACGTGATAAAGGCATTTTTGTTCTTGAGCCTCTTTAGCCAAATAAGCCTACCTTGTTATTATCCTTTGATAACCCCTTTGAGCCTATACTGTATATATTTCTTTGTGTTGAAGCTCATACACTGATCCTAAGTGAAAAACAAATGATTACCTTAACCTTAGGAAAGTCTGGAGCTATAGAAGTATTTTGAGAATAAGTGTGGTCTCCTTGGGAATTCTGATGAATTGGCTAATTGGTTCCTCATCATGTTTTGAAATGATAAGTTATATCCTGTTGTGTGATAAAAAAAAAAAAAAAAAAAAAAAAAAAAGAGAAAGCAAGAAGACAGGATGAAAAAAAAATTTTGATGAGAAAAAGAGAAAATTGAAAAATAATTTTTGTGAATAATGGAGTCGAGAAGAGGATTGAATTAGAGGTTTGGGTGAGATTTCACTGTGTTTACATTTTTCCCTAGTGCACCTCTATTTCTTCTGAGCTATAGCTACTTATCCAAATTTATCCTCCCCTGTCCTTGGCCCCATTACAACCCAGTAAAGACCTTTAGATCTGAACATGCATATGTTTTAAGTGTTGATATTAGAAGATTGCCAAGTCTGCTTGTGTTTGTTTTCTTGAGTACATTGAGTGACAGTGATTTACCTTAAACACTTGAGAGAAACACTGTTAGTGCATCTGTGAGGTTATGTTATTTTTGAATCACCTCTTGAGCTGAGTAATCATTTTACTGTGTATTGAATTGCTTGGAAGATTTCTGTAAGTATCTGCTTTATTTGATTTTGTGTTGGATATTTTCTGCTTCTTTTCTCTGTCCAGAATTCTTGAGAAACTGTGTAAATTATGTTTATTTTTCTTGCGAGTTTTTATTTTCTGTATGCTGCGTCTGTGTCAGTCCTTTGATGTCCTTTGAACCATTCCCTAATTTGAGTCTTGATTTTGCCCAGGAGTGCAAAAGACTAAGTGTGGTCTATTTTGATGAGTCGATATTTTGTTCACTTCACTTAGTTTAATGTGCTATAATTAATCGGGAAATTATGCTTAATTGTCCACTATTTTCCCATTTTTCTTGATTGTGCTTAATTCGATCAGAAATTCTTATTTTACTTAAATTTGAATTATCTGAGCTAATTATTTGCATTAGTAATTGCAGGGAAAAATTGTTGATAATATTTGGAGAGTTAAAATGTGACATCAATTATATTTTAAGCTAAAATGCTAAGAGATGTGAATTTCAATTGTTTTTAGGAGACTTGCAGTAATGTCACGATTTTGGGCATTTAATTCTTCTACACTCACAGCTGCATTTGAATTGGAGTAAGGTCCAACCAGCCTCTGGTGAAAGGTCACGCATATTCAAATACCACATGTCAATTCATTTTGGCAAGTATTCACGTAGGGCACATGGAAAAGCCATTTTGGAAAAGCATTGATTAAATACATATCTTGGAATCAAAAGTGGGAGCCACCAATTTAAGTGGAAGTTCACGTCAAGTAGCTCCAACATGCTGAATTTTATTAATGGTTTTGTTTTGAAAGGAAATGGTGTCACGGCCCCACACAAAAGAAATTGCATTCACTTTGGTTTCAATGTGCAGAATTGTTTACGGTGCTATTCCACTCCACACAACTTGAAAGTTCACGGTCTTCTTGGCTTGGCAACGGTATCTTCAGAGCTTGAAGAAGCAAGCAGTCCAGCACCTTCACTCTTCCTAGACGCATCCAGCTGGTTTGGGAAGAAGGGGGCGCCTGAAGTGGAGACACATCCAGCCACCACGGTTCAGCACCTTGTTGAAGCCATCCAGCATGGAGAAAGAAGTGCACACGCGAGCGGCAAGAAGGGGAGAAAGCTGGAACGTGTTGAAGCAGCCACCCAAGTGGGTCTCTCTCTTTGTTTGCATTCTAGAAGCTTCACACAGAAAGCACACAACTCACGTGGGTGCAGCAAGGAAGGTTGGCAGCAGCTCCAGCACTTCACGCTCCAGCTCTAACACGTTCCAGCCATTAGCCAACACGTTTCCAGCAGCTTGAGACGCACATGGCAGCAAAGCAATGGACATGGTAGCACGTGGTGATGAAGGAAGAAGAGTGAGCAGCCACCGGTGGAAGAGAGAGCTGCACGGTGTCTCGGCTTGGAGCAGGTGCAGCCGCCACCATGGAGGAAGTCCTCGGTCCAGTTCCGACCAGCAGGAAAGGATGGTGCCCATGAGTGAATGTCCAGATGTACACGTGATTGATGGAAGTAAGAAAGGGTCCCACCCACAAAGAAGCTAGCAGCACATGGAGAGTGGAGAACCACCAAACGGACACAATGGTATGGAATGAAGAAAGTGGTCAGCACATAATTTCCACTTAAGTTGCTGCTACACACATAAAAGAAGGGACACACCCCATACGGCCATCACCAAATTTCGAAGATGCCTTAAAAAATAAATAAATTAATCCACATGTAAGACAATGTCGGGAAAATAGAAAAGGTCCAGCTGAGTGGAAGAATGGCACGGTGATGGCTGGAAACTTGAAGAGAAGATGCACACATGTTGTTGAAGTGGAGTCCAGCAAGTGCAGCGAGGTTGCAGCCATGGGAGGCCAACACAACCACATCCACAACCCAGAGAAGAACACGGCCAGAAACACTCCCCGGCAACGGCGCCAAAATTTGCTGAAGGTGTCGTTGTCTCCTACAAAAATACAACAGACAGAACACACAAAACACACATTAACAAAACAAAAATTTACAAAACAAAAATCTAAAACCAAACCGTCTTTTGATTGGTCCCCGGCAACGGCGCCATTTTGATGAGCGGGTCGCACCACTCACAAAAGTTGTTTGCAGATAAGAATGCAGTACAGTACTAGGAAGTGACTCCTAGGTCGTCTCTCAAGGACCAATTTATATGGTTCAGTCTCAGATTTGACACGAAGTGGGGGGGGTGTTTTTGTGATTTTGTTTGAATGCGGTAAATAAAATTAAACGGTAAAAATGGAACAGTAAATATTCAAAAACTGTAAAATTAAACGTAGAAATAAAAACATCAGTGAAAATACATTGACAGAGAATAAACCGCAAAAATAACGTTTGAAAATAAAATGAACAGAAAAATACATTGACAAAATTTAACGATGAAGAAAACAATAAACGGTAAAATAAAGAGACAGTAAAATTAAAAGCACTTAATTGGAAATCAAATTTAGCAAAGATTCAACACTTAGAAATTAAATTCCTGGACAGTAAAAATAAAAATTACAGTAACACACTACACTCTTCAGAAAATAAATCACTGTTGCACTGTTTGGAAAATGAAAATACAGAGAGTTAATTGAAAGAGGAAGAGGCAGTAGCCTCCTCCCAGACGTGGGTAGTTCCTATACTACTCCTAAAATCTAAAAACGGATGATAAATCCTAATGAGTTTTCCTTCTCCTGCTGCTCTTTTATATTGCCAATTTGTATGAACCCGTGAGCCTCTCTTTTGCCAATTTGTCTTCTTCAATCACTTTTTAGGGACATTTCCACCCAAGCACTCTTCTCCCTTTTCACGTGAATATGCTAAGACAGTGACATTCTTTTCATTCCCGTGAAGCTCCCTTGGACGTGCTGGAATGGTGCTGTGCAGCTGGACGGGTAGAGCTGCTGTGTTTGGCTTCTTGTTGCTGGCTTCCGTGGTGGCTGTTATACCGTGAAGCTTCTTTGCTGGAAGCAACACTCCACGGCCAGCCTTCACATCCCTTGATTTTGTAGGCTAATTGAATGATTTTAAAGAGGAATTGAAGTACCGAATGATTGGAGTGCTGAAAAGTCAACCAAAAACCAGAAAAGTCAACCAGTCAACCAAAATGCTGAAAAATCAACCAGAATGCAAAAAAAGTGTGACCGAGTGGCGCTAACCGGTAATATGGCGCTAAGCGGTAGTTTTCAGGTGCCAAAATTACCGTTGAGGGGCAAAACAACAGCTAGGGGGCAAAATGGATCATGTGCTAGTACCACTCAACGGTAAAATAGCGCTGAGCGCCATTCTAAATGGGTTTGGACCAGTTTTCTGTTACTTTTATGGGCTTGGGCCTAATTTTCTGTATCTTTTAGAATAGTATATAAGTTTTAGGACATCCTAGGGTTTGTATCTTTGGCTGGAGAAGATGCAAAACACACTTTTCACCCCTTGGGGGTAGAATTGGAGATGGTGACGACTCTCCTCTTCTCTTTCTAGGGTTTTTCTATCTCTTCCATTCTTCCATTATTGTTCATCTAGTTTCACCATGAATATGGTGAACTAAACTTTGTATTGTTGTTGGGAAATCAATGTAATCTTTTGAAGCTCTCATATATGGAATTTTGTGTTTAAACATCATATTTATGATACATGCGTTCTTTCATCATTAGTTAGGGTTTTTCTTCTTTGCTCAAAGCATGCATTGTTTAACTCATTCGATGTCATGAGTATTGATTTTGTCGATATGGGAACATACGGGGAAATCTAGATCCGGGAAAATTCTCCCAATAGCATATTGCCTAGACATAGGGATATGAGGGTTGGTTGCCTTTAAGCTTCTGTGCTTCAGAATTAATTATTAGGGATGCTAGGAATTGTATGAACTCGTAATTAATAATAGGCTTTCTTTGCAAGGTGATTTAGAGAGTGACATTAACATTGATGAAAAGAAAGATGAATTCTTAAAGTATATGAGACTGGATAAGATGAAATTGATTATCCCAACAACATACTCATCCATCTAATTCGTTCAAAGTGTTTGTGTTCCTCTTTTCCATTGATCAAAACTCATGCATACATGTTTACTTATTGTCTTTTGCATTTGAAACCTCAAGAATTTGTTCACAAGTCTTAAATAATCAAGAAATCATATAACTAACTAGGCTGTGAGTCCTTTGGGAGAACGATACTTGGTCTTACTGAGTTTATTACTTGATACGATTCGGTCACACTTGCCGAGGGTTAAACAAATTTTTGGTGCCGTTTTTCGGTGTTCATAAATTTTTCATCACTTACCAGGGAGTTTTTGTGCACTAAACATACTGGTAATGGATTACAACAAGGGTGTAATCGATTACCAGAGTAATTTTTGCCTATAAAAGTGAAGTCGTGCAGGGGAGCACAACTTCAACACGTTGTAATCAATTACAGTGCTTTGTAATCGATTACAACACTATGAAGTCGTTTTTAGGGTGCATGACTTCAACAGTGGTCAAATGAACAATGTGAAGTCGTGTAGGGGGGACACAACTTCTTCATTAGAAGTCGTCTGGGCCCATGACTTTCCTTTTGGTCTTATTGGTTTGGCTTATTGAATTGATGAATATTGGTGATGATATTTGAAATATGATGTGAATGAAGTATTATGGATATGAAAGAGTATTCCAGGGAGGAATATCTCATGAATGGTATTGGAATGGTAAAGTATGAATGTGGATAAAGCTTAGCTGGCGTTTATCCTGATATTTCGTGATTACTCATTCTCACGTAGAGAAGAGTCACTCATGTGTGGGAATGACAGGAGGTCCTAGTCCATAAGGTGAACTTGGACGGAACGGACTAACCTCGGGTGTCAACTGTTGAGGGTATCCCAGTTACTACATCACCTGAGTGCACAAACGTCGTAGCTACACAGAATTCATACCGTCTGGACAATTAGAGTCAAGTGGTTGATTATTGCATGCAATAATGTTTGATTGATTGTGTAGAATTGATTTATTGATTTGTATCAAACTTATGTGATATATATGTTTTTCCATTAATTAAATTACATAAGCTTACCCTATTTCCTGTCTTGTCTGTTTTGTCTATTTTATGGTCTTTTTTCCTGTTGCAATGATCATTCTGTAGATGTGAGCAGAGGGGGAAGAGTGCTTGCTGGAGGAAGACTTGGAAGAGGTGGAAGTCAAAGCTGAGCCATAGGACCGTTTGGTCTTTTGAAGTGATTCTATTTTGTAGAACCATTCGGTCTAGGCTTAGTGTTGGAAACCGTTCAGTATGGTGTTTCCAGTTATAAAGGTTTAAAATTCTGTAGTATGTTGTAAGGCCATTTGACCATAATTGTACTCCTTAAATACATAACTGAACTGTAATATTATTAACGATTATTCTATTATATGATTTTAAAATGTATTTTGGGACGTTACAATATCACTTATCAACTTTTACAATTCCATTTAGTATTAACTAGTAATAATATAAAATTAAATATCACGTGTTCCATTTCAATGTATTTATATATATATATATATACTATAATTAAACAATTTATTTATTTATGCATGATCGACTTAAAATAAATTTAAATTTATATTTTGTTTTTCTCTTTCAAATAATATCTTTTGATATATCTTGTTGGTGGATTACACAAGTTCTGTTTTTACAATAATTTATTTTTGTCATTCATTTCCACTGTTGTGTGAATTATCCATCCTCGCTTTCTTTTGCATTTAGTTTCTACACCGAAACTCGACAACGCAACCATCCAAACACGCCTCCTTAGTTGGGAAATTTCTACTACTAAAATATGCGATACAAAACAAAATGTCTGTAGATCAATGTTCCAGTGTGCGAGAATGTCACTAGAAGTTCCGGATCGGAAGAGGGTGATGGATGCGTTGAATGTGAAAAATGTATTTTAGTTTTAAGAAAAACCTAATTATTGCCTAAAACATGAAGAAAATGAAATTAAAAGAAAATGATAATTAATTTCTTAAGAGAAGGGACACGTCCTCGAAAGCCACGTCATCTGTAACACCGAATTTCTTTCAGTCTGGTAGGTAACGAGACTTTTCAATTATCCGGTGAAGGGAAGGGAAGAAAAGAGGAAGTGAGTGTTGCTTGCGTAGTATCCAAGACAAGAACACAATAATAATTCGCCAAGCCATTTCAATTATCTTTAATTCCGTTTTATTGTATCTCCCGAATTTTTATAATTATTGTTATCATTGGCGTTACAATCTGAAAGTGTGAAGAGCGACGAAGATGGTGGAAGAAAAAGAATCAACATCAATTCCTCTCAGTCAAGGGGATAATGCATCTCGCGATGATCCCGAAGACCCAGCCAAGTCTCCACCAAGCTCCCCCAACTCCTCCACTCGCAGGGTTCATTTCTTTCTTTTTAAAATTTTCCTATATCGCTTTTTACCTTTATATTAGGCTAGGTTGTTGGATCCTGCTTCTCATTGGCGTTTTTTTTTCTATTAAATTTATTTGGTGGATTTCAACGGACGAGTCAACTGCGAGCCTCGTCTCTTGAATTCGGAAAGAAACCTATATTTACGGATATGATGGTAGAGAATAATTAGAATGATATATAGAAAGACGTTTAAGCCCATAATCTTAGGTATTGTAATCAATCTCGTTACCTACACGAGGGATCTGTATTTGCAGCATTTGACTAGCAATGGATTTTGTTTAAGATGGGTTTTATGTGTAAGAATAAGCCAGTGGCTTTTTGTGAAGACAAGAATAGTTGAATGTCAGCTTTGATCAATTTCCAAGAGTGTGAAGTAGGAGATGCTGATCCTAATTAACGGGGGATAACTCCATTTCTCAAAACATCCTTTTATAAGCCGAATAGTTTTTATTTTGGGTTGAATTTCTTCTTGTGAGATTGTTTTTTACAAATTTGAGTGAGACCAATACAGTGGCTATGTTCTCTGTAAAGTTCGAACTGTGGTAAGTGTCACCGAGATTTGGTCCTTGGTTTGTTGTCCTAAAATGTCCTTACGTAATGATCCATACCAAAGTCTAAAAATACGAAAAAGTCATGAAAAATTGAGACGTTATCCTAATAATTGAACTGCACTTCCCTGTTGTCCTGCATTATAAATGCTTCATGAGAAGGGCACACGACTTCTGGATGTTGGAATTCTAGACTGATTTAGTGAGCCTAGCTGCAAACATAAACGATCATCTTGTGTTTTTATGATAAGGAGTTCTAAATGTTGAAGATGAAGTTTGAAAGAGCTTAATGATTATCTGATATTCATCTATTTGTTGTGATATGACGTTTCATATTTTTTAAAGAGAAAATTGATTTCTGTCTTACTATTGGCTCATTCTGTGCACTTGTTTCAGGCTTGCTGCTTTGTTCTCCAGAGTTGGGTCTCAAAGAAATTTATGACTGGATGGTAGACGCAACTACTAATTTAGATGATTGATCTTTATCTTCATTGTTTGTGTTTTGTTATTCTTATTCATTCATTTGGTTTTTGAATCTGCAGTGTAGTTCTTTTTCCAGTTGCTGTTACCTTCTTTGTTACATGGTGGTTTATTCAGTTTGTTGATGGTTTTTTTAGTCCATTATACTCCAGGCTTGGCATTAATATATTTGGTGAGTAATTTATTTTCTCATCAATTAACATGTCTTTGAAAATTATATTTTCTCTCCTTAGAAGTTTAGAATGAGAGGGATTTTTTTTTGTTTTATGCTTTATATCTGGAACACAGAAACGGAGTACACGAACATAGTGCATAAACTAAAAAATTGAAAGAGAATAGACTTCTCTATAATTCTACCAATTGAGAAGGAAGACATCATTGTTTCTTTTGAGAGTTTAGTAGCTAATCTGGAACAACTCATTTGAATTATGCTCTGGCGGTTGAGTGGATATGTTCTTTTCCTCAATCTTGATTCTTTATGGTTTTCTTTCATAAATTTATCTTCCTTCAACGTGCACGCACAAATAAAATGGTGTTGCAGACTTTTACATTTCTTCCTTTCTTTTTTAATATCTCCACTCGATGATCTGAATTCTTGGTACTTGACCTTACTTTTTGTTTACTGTGTGATGTCTAAAATGTGATGGCCTTTTGGTTGTGGTGCAGGACTTGGTTTCATTACATCATTAGCTTTTGTATTTCTTATTGGTGTTTTTGTTTCATCATGGATGGGAGCTACTGTTTTCTGGATTGGAGAATGGTTCATAAAGCGAATGCCCCTTGTTAGGCATATATACTCTGCATCCAAGCAGATTAGCGCTGCAATATCTCCAGGTATGCTCTTCATAACTGCGTAGGTAAGTCAGAATTTAGCCAAAAAAGAGTTGTAGTGGGCTTAATTCACTGAGATTAGCAGTATGCAACACGTAGACTGGGTAGCTGGTGATATTACAATTAGGACGAATAACTTCTTTGTTAGTATCTTTTATGACAAAATGCACAATATTCTTGTTTTATTGTTTTTGTGCATGTTGCTGATGGACTTCCTTAATCAAGAAGTCAGTAACCCGAAAGAAACACACAAAATAGACCCACTCCTCTGAATAACCTCTTCTTATTCAATGAAATCAAGAATACAAATGTATTGTAAACACCCCCAAGGAAGCCCGATCTCCCTCCACTGGACTAAGTTCTAGTAAACTCACAAAATACAAATTGAATGATCCCGCCCTTTACTACTAACTCATTATTTATACTCCCCTTTCCCTCTAACTAATTTCTAACAGAAACTCTCTGCTTACCACCTTTATTTTTCCTTACATATACTTTTATTCCCCTATCAATACCCCCCTCCATCTCAGCAACCTTGTCCTCAAGGTTGAAATTCGGACACATGAAAAATTGAGTGTATTTTGGCAGTCACTGGCAGCTGCAATTTGAAAGCCACTGGACCCACTTGTTTTTCAATCAAGAAAGGTCCGTAGTATCGAGCAAATAATTTGGGATGCAGCCTAGTTGGCATAAACACTTGCATATGGGGTCTAATCTTAAGAAAGACCCAATTCCTTTCTTTTATACTGAACTCCTTCCTCTTTCTATTCGCATACGGCACCATCCACTCTTGTGCTCTAGTCATATGATGTTGCAGCTGCTTGATAGCTTCTTCCCATGTCTGCAAGTCCTGTGCCATCGCTTCTACCAATGTTTCGCCTGGAATAAATCTGGTTAATGCCGGTGGGGTCTGCCATAAACCGTTTCAAAAGGAGTGCATTTTGATGCCCTTGATAACTGGTATTATACCATTATTCAGCCCATGGTAACACCGTGCTCCAAGCCTTCGGTTGTTCTGAATAGAAACACTGGAGATAGGTTTCCAATATCCTATTCAGTACCTCAGTCTGACCATCCGTCTCTGGGTGGTATGCGGTGCTCATTCTTAATTTGGTGCCCTGGATTCTAAAAAGCTCCTTCCAAAATGTATTGATAAAAAGGGGATCCCTGTCGCTAACAATTGACATTGGTATCCCGTTCAGACGCACCACTTCCCTTACGAAGATTTCTGCAATTACCCTTGCTGTTAGCGGATGCTTTATGGGAATAAAGTGCCCATACTTGCTCAACCTATCCACCACCACCATTATCGTTTCAAACCCCTGAGATTTTGGCAACTTGACCAGAAAATCCATGCTTACTTCTTCCTAGATTGCCTTGGGAAAAGGCAATATAGAAATCCCTGGGGAGATGATGCCATATATTTGTGTTGTTGGCAGACCAAATAGGAAGCTACATAGTCTGTCACCTTCTTCATACTCGTCCAGTGAAATGCCTGGGCAAGTCTTCTATACGTTCTGTATACCCCGAATGGCCCCCTATAGTAGAATCATGGAATTTTGCTACGATCTTTGATATCCACTCAGACTTTGCTGAAAGCACCAACCTTCCCTTATAATGTAACCTCTCATTCTCCAGTGTGTATGCAGGATGTGAATCAGGATCCTCCTTTATCTCTTCCATTATCTTTTTCAACCCTTCATCCTTCTCCACCTCCTCTATTATCTCTTGAAAATCAGCCCAATATGGTCTGGTTATCACCTGTAAAGTCTTGTCCCCTTCTCCCCCTTCTCCTTTCCTAAACAACCTGTCTGCCACCCTATTTGAAGCTCCCATCTTGTAATATATATCAAACTCATATCCCATGAGTTTTGCTAACCAGTTTTGCTGATTTTGGGTCGTTATGCGTTGCTCCAACAAATACTTCAAGCTTTTCTGGTTTATAAAAGCACTGAAACGTCTTCCCAACAGATAAGAACGCCAGTGTTGAATGGCCAACACCAAGGCCATCAACTCCTTCTTGTAAACTGACTTGCCCAATGAACATTCTGACAACGCCCCTCTGTAATACGCTATGGGACTCTTATTTTGCGACAATACAACCCCTATTCCCTTCTCGGAAGCATCACACTCCACTTGAAAAGATTGTGAAAAATCTGGCAGAGCCAGAACAAGAGCAGTAGTGACTTCCTTCTTAAGGGCTTGCATGGCTGCCTCACCCATCGCCGTCCACTCAAGCTGCCCCTTCTTCAAGAGATCTGTAAGGGGTCTTGCGATCTTCCCATAATTCTTTAAAAACCTCCTATAATAACCGGTGAGTCCCAAGAAGCCTCTCAACTCTTTGATGCATCTGGGTGCTGACCACTCTGTCACTGCTGACACCTTCTCGCCATCCATCTCCACCCCTTGCTCAAATATCATATGGCCCAAATATCGAATCTGCCTCCTGCCAAACTCACACTTTTTCTTATTTGCAAACAGCTTGTGCTGTCTCAGCACCTCCAGCACCTGTCTAAGGTGTTCCTCATGAGCCTCCCACGATTTGTTGTATAACAGGATGTCATCAAAGAAGACCAGCACGCTCTCCCTCAGAAATGGTCTCAACAGACATATCCTAGAAAGTTGCAAGAGCATTCGTGAGGCCGAATGACATTACTAAGAACTCATAATGCCCTACATGAGTCCTAAAAGTTGTTTTTGTGATATCTTCTTCCTTCATCCTGTTAGATATATTATATCTTTTATCTTTTAGTTAGTTTGTTATTATTTCTCATTTGTATTTTGGGCTTAGCCCATATTTCTTCTATTATAAATAGAGAACCCTATGTGTGTATTTAACATAAGGGAGATTTCTCCTAATCTTCTTCACTATATTCAATATGGTATTAGAGCAAGTTCTCTGATCCTCTTCTGGTGGTCTTGGCTGTCTGGCCGGCGCCGTGGCCGCCGGCAGCCCCTAAAATTTCAGTGGGCAGCCCTTTTCTCTTCTTCTTAAATCTATGCCACAGTCAGCACCAGTCCAGACCTAGTGTGCCACTGCTGTCGCCGCCACTTTCCGTTGCCGTCGCTGCTAACTCCGTCGTCGTCGCCGCAACCGTAGTTTTATCCGGTAACCCGCGGATCTGGACCGTATCTTCGAGCGACGGCCAACCACGCCGGTTTCGAGAGCCAATTCTCAGTCACGCGCCGCCACGCAGCGCTTCTTTCCGGCCAGTCCGCCGTCGCAGTTTTAGCCAGTAACCTGCAGATCTGGACCGTCTCTTCAAGCGCGACCTAACCCTGGTGGTCGCCGTCTCTGTCTCTCCGTCATGCGCCGCCACGAGCACCATATATGTACGATAGCCATTGGCCACCATCGCAGTTCTGTCCGATGACCAGCGGATCTGGACTGCCTCCTTCAGTGACAGCCAACCCCGCCGGAGTCAGGCACAGACTCCGCTCAACGCGCCTCCACGCGCTTCATCTCTCCGTCAGATCTCGGGCGCGTGTTCATCACGCGCCGCCTTCTCGGTGTCGGCATCAAACCATGCCGCTGCCGGTCGTCTCGCCGGACCTCCCTCTCTCTGTTCAGACCTTCCAGAGCAGCCATTGCTGCCATCTTCGTCTGTCTTCGTCTCCGCCATTGATAGTCCAGGCACCATTTTCCGCTGTACAGGCACTGTTTGCCTCTGTCCAGCCACCGTTTTGCCGCTGTCCGGCCACCGTTTTGCCACTGTCCGGCCACCTTTTTTCCGCTGTCCGGCACTGTTTTGCCGCTGTCGTGGCGCCGTTTGCCGCTGTCCTGGCGCTGTGTGCCGCTGTCCTAGCGCCGTTTGCCGCTGTCCTAGCGCCGTTTGCCGCTGTCCTGGCGCCGTTTGCCACTGTCCTGGCGCCGTATGCTTTTGTTTCAGCATTGTAACTTAATATTTTGTTTTGTTTTAGTGGTCCAGCAACTGTGATATTCCACATTTCCGCCCTTCACACTAAGGGGGAGTACGTTTCCAAGACACTGCAAGTAACATATATATGGGTGTAGTCTCTGCAGTTTTGTAGATTTCAGCTACTACTGTTGATCCCGTCACCCAGCCATCATTGATGAGGATTTAGTGTAGTCCCTGCAGTTTTGTAGCTCTTAGGTTTCAGCTACCACTGTTGATCCCGTCACTCATCCATCATTGATTGGAATTCAGTCCTTGCAGTTTGTCATTGTCCACCACTGCTTTCCTTCATCCACTTTTGAAGTTGAAGTTTCACAAGCTGTTGTTAGTCCATCTATGTTTGCCTCACACTCTTGAAGACAAATCATCTAGTTCAACACTGGTTCATCTATTCCAAGCTTAGTTCATAAAATTTGTATGCTCCAGCTTGAGGGGGACTGTTAGATATATTATATCTTTTATCTTTTAGTTAGTTTGTTATTATTTCTCATTTGTATTTTGGGCTTAGCCCATATTTCTTCTATTATAAATAGAGAACCCTATGTGTGTATTTAACATAAGGGAGATTTCTCCTAATCTTCTTCACTATATTCAATACATCCGTATCTGGTGGTACCCCGCCTTAAGGTCCACCTTGGAAAAAATAAGCTGCTCCAGGAGCTCACCCAGAAGCTCTTCAATCACGGGGATGGGATATTTATTCGGGACAATAACTCTGTTTAAGGCTCTGTAATCTACACAGAAACGCCAACTCCCATCTTTTTTTTAACTAAGATAACCGGACTAGAATATGGGCTGTTATTGGGCCTAATAATCCCCAGGCTCAACATTTCTTGCACTTGTCTCTCTATTTCAACTTTCATTAATGCTTTGTTCATTTGAAGTGATTTGGGGGAGATGATTTGAGTGGATATGAGGATAATTTTTTGTTGTTTTTTTGAGTGGATTTGTGGGTAATTGAGAATGGATTTGAGGATAAAGTTTGTGAGAATTAGTGTAGGATTTGATTGATGTGACAAATTTAAAAAATTAGTTTAATTAATAGAAATTAAAGATTACCAAAGTGTCCCTAGTTATTAAAGTAATATAAAATGATAATTGTTAATGTTATATTTAATTATAAAAGTATTTATAAAGAGTAAAAGTTTTATTTATAATTATATTAATATAAAATTATTTATTTTTAAAAAATAAATAAAATATTTGTAATATATACCTTTTTAAAATATATTTAAATATATATAATTATTCTTCAAATTGATTAACCGTTTATATTCATTATTATAGTTTATAGTCATATAAAAACCGTAAATAATGTTATTATATTGAAGTAAGTTATTTAGTTTAAGTAAGATTAGATTATTAAATATAAATGCAATAAAATAAGTTGAAAGATGGAAGTGAAAAAACCTTTCTGCATTCTTTTCCACCGCATAGACCTTATCCTCCTCCTCCGCACACCTTCATCCTCTTCTCCATCCCAAACCTCAGGGGCTGTCCAGAACAAAATAAGGAAGAAAGATGGTGGCTGATAGGACCAACAAGTTGAAGGTTTCCGAGAAGGGGGAGAACCTCGACGAAATCGACGGAGAACTTGTCCTTTCCATTGAGAAGTTGCAGGAGATCCAAAACGAGTTGGAAAAGGTACAAATTCTTCAATATCCCACTCGCTTTCCTTCTTCCTCTTTTTTTGTTTTTTCAATATCGCGGATTACGGATCTTCCCTCGTCTTTTTTTGAGGTTTTTATGTGATGTTGGAAATGATGGTGTTAATGAACCTCCACCACCTTCCGTAGCTCACACACCCTCTGCCAGCTCCACCACGTCCTCCATAATAGCCTCCACCGAAACCTTCTTATTGCCTATGAAGAAGACCGATTCCAATGCTTGTGTTCAGCAGACACAACCACTCATCTTCAACCCTTTGCTTCTTCATGGCATCAACACGCACAACGTCCTTCTTCCTCCCCATCTACAACCCTGCAAATGAAAAACAACAATATCTAGTTGGACATACATCACACTATCTTACTAACCTCACTACTTTGTCTTCCTCGTCTCAGCAAAACAGCCAACAACTTTATAAACCCTTGGAATCGATTCTGTGTTACTGCACTATGGTAGGGAATCCGTTATACATGGTAAAGTGATATACAAGGATGGAATTTAACAAATTGGTGGAGGGCACACTTGACTTTTCGCTTACAATCCGCGCAAATCTCTTCCCCAATGCGAGTGACCAAAATTCAAAGAATCCCGCAAATCCGTCGTCGCTGATCCTTCCTCATCCTCTCAAACGAACAACACAACTTATTCAAATCATCGCTCGCAATTTCGCGTGAACAGTGTAATCCATTCATGCGAACACACGCTAAGTGAGGATATCTATAGGGCCTCACATTCACGGGTTCAGTGCCCTCTTTAACGATTATTTGATGATCGACCCTTCTGACAGGAGGAAGTCCCTGCAATTCCTGAAACACCATCTTAAACTCCCTCAAGATTCTCTCCAGATTTGCTTCCTGCATGGGGGTTAATCCCTCTGCTCCTGAGTTTTCCCCTGCTATTTCAGACTGATGCATACCCCACACCACCGTGAGAGTTTCAATCCCTGTATACTTCTGTAACGCCTCGGGATTGATGACCTTCATGGATCTGCTATCACCCCTTATCACTACTTCTCCTTCTGCCGTCCCATACTTCATGGTCATTTGCTTCCAGTCCACCCTACTTTCCCCCAACGTGGCCAGCCACTCTACTCCCAGCACGACATTGACTCCCCCTAGTTCAAAGAGATAAAAATTCTCTTTAATCTCAACTCCCTCTAGTCTCAAAGAGATAAAAATTCTCTTTAATCTCAACTCCCTCCAGTCTTAAAGAAACTCCCATGCAACGACCTCGCGTTTCTTTTCTCTGGCCGTACCCCAGACAAACGCTATATGGTGCCGTCTCCTCCCTCTCTATACCCATCTCCTTCGCCAAACTTGTCGAGATAAAGTTATGGCTCTCTTTGCTGTTGACGAGGACGACTACCCTCCGATCTCGAATCCACCTTGACAACTTCATGGTATTGGATTGAGTTATTCCCCCAGCCGAATACACCGACAGTTCCATGCATCGCGGTTCCACCTCCGCTTCTGCCTCCACCTCTTCTTCTTCGTCGTCGTCCGCCCCCATGATCATCACCTTGAAACTCCTCTCTGCGCAACGATGCCCGGGTCACAGTGAAAATAGGGGCCCTCGTCTCTCCTCTTGAGGTATTCCGGATATGGCAGAGTTCACACTTCGCGATTTGGCCTGCCACTGCCTGTCGTGCTTTCACCCTTTGAACCAGCGGTCCTGGACGTCACTTCTTTCTTTTGACCCAGATCTCCGCCGCTACTCCGTGCCCCTCTGATGACCCGCGATAGGTCTTTGTTCTAGCCACCGTGCCCGCACTGGCCGCATATCTTCCCCATGTTGGTCCTCCTTTACTCACCCCACCACCGCCGGACATCCTCGCCATCAATCCCGATTGCTCCCCGTCCAAGCCCTTTCCATCGCGGTTAACAGGTCGCGTGGATCGTAAGGCCTAACGAGGTCCGTCAATCCTTCTTGGAGTCCTGCAAAAAAATACCCAAGCAGTTGTTCCTCCGTCACGCCCGTCGCCTGAGCCACCAAGACTTCGAATTCCTCCACGTATTCCTCCACCGATCCTCTCCGTTGCATCGCCTTTGTCAGTGTTGCCCAGGTAGGATTCTTAACCTTCTTCCACCAGAAGCGGAACCAGTAATTCGCTCCCGCTTCCATACAAATGTACACCAGCTTCATCTTTTACCATTCTGTTACGTTCTGTAATTCAAAAAACTTCTCCGTGCTAGTGATCCATCCCATCGGATCGGTACCTTCGAAAGTGGGTAATTCCACTCTCTTCATCCAACTCCTTTGAACGTCACCGTGTTCTTCCTTCGATTCATCCTCTGATTCGTCCTCCTCCTCATCCCGACCTTCATTAACAAAAAGACTGCCTTCAGAACTCCTCCCCTGGTTCCCTCTTCTCCCAAGGACGCGACCCACGTCTCGAGCCATCCCTTGCATCTATGCTCGAATTTCCTCCAACGTCTCTTCCATGACATCGAACCTTCCCTCCAATGCACTCACCCTGTTCTCCATCTCGTCTCTCCTTCAATCGCGATTCGACAGGTTGGACTAATATTGAAGGACTTCTTTAATCAAGAAGTCAGTAACGCGAAAGATACACACATAACAGACCCACTCCTCTGAATAACCTCTTATTTAATGAAATCAAGAATACAAATGTATTGTAAATACCCCCAAGGAAGCCCGATCTCCCTCCACTGAACTAAGTTCCAGTAAACTCACAAAATACAAATTGAATGATCCCGCCCTTTACAACTAACTCTTTATTTATACTCCCCTTTCCCTCTAACTAATTTTTAACATAAATTCTCTGCTTCCCACCTTTATTTTTCCTCACATATACTTTTAGTCCCCTATCAATTGCTGTATGTATGAAGAAAGGTGCCCAAATTGACTTGTCAGTTTAAATGCAATTTGTTTTTCATCCCCGCTGTTAGGTTCTTGGGTTTGGAATCTAACCAGAACACACTCAGAAGATAGAAACAGTAATGAAAGAACGGGTTTTTCTATTATTCACAGTAAAAGAACTATCTTTACAAAGAATGGTTGGGAGCATAACCTCCCTGGTTGAGAGCATAACCTCTCTCTACAGGCTAAAATCCTGTCTTTACAACAAAATCACTCAATGCCCCATACAGAGTTTACAAGAGTCTATTTATAGCCTTAACAGCTCTGACCCACTCTTCCTTACAATAGAACCCTTCCCAAACCGAGACCAAACAATTTCCTGTTTAAACCCGTTCGTCATGCCCATGTTACCATTCAACTATTACCGTTTGGCTTCAAACCTAAAACCCATCTATCCTATCCTCCTATGTCCTAACAGTACACCCCCTTGCTGAACAACCTTGTCCTCAAGCTTGGAATCGGGAAGCTTGATCTCATGGCTCCCTTCCTCAATGTGTTACCGTATGGAGGAAACCTACTGGCTATGCCTTCCAATTCAATTCAGGAGGCTTGGGTGGTGGCACATCCTTTTCTTCATCGTCTCCCTCTTCATCCTCGGCTAAGATTACTTCACCCAGGCTCCTTTCTGGGCAAAGGTGACTAACTGCGAACGGTCCCCCACATCGAAAACATCGCCCCTCTTCCTTTCTCTTTAGGCACTCAAGATAGGGTAGGTTTCTCACCATTCGGCCCCTATTACCGCTTCTGTCTATATCGTTCAGTCTCCCCATACCGCTCGGTCTTGCATTGGTACTTGTCGCTACTCCTTCTCTTCTCACCCACCCTACACTTTTCGTCCCTCCTAGTTGACTCATAATAGGGCAGTTGTTCTCATTACGTGTCACTGCCTCGGTTGCACGCACCCTAGATTGCGAATTCTTGGTCACATTCCAACCTCTGCCTCTCGCTCCCCTCTAGCATCCTCCACATCTCTCACGATTCTCATCGCCACCGTCAACTCTTGGGGATCATGGATTCTAACCTGACCCTTAATGTCTTTGCACAGTCGGCCAGGAAATACCCAAGCATCTGCTCCTCCTACACTCCACGGGTTTGCCCCACTAAGATCTCAAAGTCTTGGATGTATTCTTCTACTATGCCCTCCTGTCGCATCTTTGCCAGCCTTTCAAACACAGTTCCCCGGTATTGTCCTTCGAACCGCCCGATCATGGTTGTCTTAAGGCCCTCCTAAGAACAATTCTTGGCCTTTTCTTTCCAAAATTTGAACCAATAACCTGCGCTGCCCTCCATGCTTATGTGCGCTAGCCTCACTTTCTCTTCCTTCGCCACTTCTTGAAGATCGCAAAACCTTTCCGCCCTATTGATCCAGTTTAGCAGATCCAGCCCTTCGAACGTGGGTAATTCAACCCTTTTTTGCCATTGATTCTGCACCTCCTAGTGATCGCCACCGTGATTATGGGTTCGGGTCCCATCGTGATCGCCACCCACTCTCCCTCCAATATCCTCCTCGCACCGTCGCTGGTTCCCGTTTACTGAAGCCTGACTTCCACCTGACTGTCCTTCGTTGTTGTGAGCCCGCGCCCCCATCATCCTCATTATTTCTTGTAAGTCTCGGCACACTGCAGCAGATTCCGCCTTCATCCCTTCCATCGTAATCTCTAGAGCCTCCAATTGTCCCTCTATGCTTCCTTCCATTTTCGCTTTACACCCAATTTTGATCCGGCAGTTTCTTGATACCGTCTTGATCCCTTCTTGAATGGCACCCCTCTCCTAAGGATCACCGCAAGTTCTCTGTTTCATACGGCAACGCAATGGATGATCCGACCGCTTCCCGATCCGACAGCTTCTCGAAACGGCAGGTCGGACCAAATTGTTACCTGGGTTTGGAATCTAACAAGAACACACTCAGAAGATAGAAACAGTAACGAAAGAATGAGTTTTTCTATTATTCACAGTAAAAGAACTATCTTTCAAATAATGGATAGGAGCATAACCTCTCTCTACAGGCTAAAATCCTGTCTTTACAACAAAATCACTCAATGCCCCATACAGAGTTTAAAGGAGTCTATTTATAGCTTTAATAGCTCTGAACCGCTCTTCCTTACAATAGAACCCTTCCCAAACCGAGACCAAACAATTTCCTATTTAAACCCGTTCGGCATGCCCCTGTTACCGTTCGGCTTCAAACCTAAACCTTGTTAGGCTTCAAACCTAAACCCCATCTATCCTATCCTCCTATGTCCTAAGACCTGCTCACTCACATATGCTTATGTCACAAACTGCTTGGTCAGTTTTAAAATTACCTATTTCATGCAAAATTATTTCAAACTAGATAAAATTTCTTGAGAAATCTTAATATGATGATGGAATGGTGATTGTTGTGGTAATGGTGATGTGGCATATGTGTGTTGTACTGGTAGGGAATTTTTACTAGTAATGTATTAATGAAGGTGCATTGGAGATGATGATTGTATAAAAAAATGTAGTTTGATATTAATGTTGATACAAATTCACTGATCTAAATTAAGTGCATATATTGAATTTAGTTATTAGCTTTGTCAAGTTACTCATATTGTAGGCTATTCATTTATAGATTGAAGGCACACTTCAAATTGTTTTTCCTTATCGTTTTACCTCTCAACCTTTGATTTTAAGCCCAAATGATTTTAAGCCCAAATGTCTTGCCTATCAGTTGGTTGTAGCTATCCTACA
The DNA here is from genome assembly GCA_034642375.1 of Vigna nakashimae. Lineage (NCBI taxonomy): Eukaryota > Viridiplantae > Streptophyta > Magnoliopsida > Fabales > Fabaceae > Vigna > Vigna nakashimae. The sequence continues at coordinate 28,381,511 of CM067759.1, read as the reverse complement.
TTGCTGTTGCTGATAATAGATAGATTGACCATTTTTAGATATTGGAGACAAGGATGCAACCATTTGTCATGATTTTTTTTTTTGTGTAAATATTCTTTTCAGATCAAAATACCACTGCCTTTAAAGAGGTAGCCATTATCCGTCATCCACGTGTTGGTGAATATGCCTTTGGCTTTATTACATCAACTGTTACTCTACAGGTACGTTGAATTGTGTACAATTTGATTACCAACCTACTTTTGCTTATGTTGATTAAATGTATGTGATGGTTCCCTTTTTTATTTTTATAGCACATAAACTTCATCAATTTATATATAATGCTTGGATGGACTTTTGGGAAAGTAATATATCTATAGTATTGAAAATTGGAATGCACATACCATACATATTTGTACGTGTATTATGACATGGTCCATTTTAACATGACTAACGGGAATTTGCCTACATTAGATTGAAGAATCATTAAAATAACTTTTAAAGAAAGGGGAATATACTTCTGTAAAACATGGTTCTATTTTAATATTTGATACCCATACTTTTCTGGCGAAGATAAACACACAACACCACATGCATTTATGAGTCTTCTGAGATTTGAAGCAGCAACTTAAGCCTAACAAGTTTTGCTTCGAGTTTATTTAGTCCCTGGTTAGTAATGCTTTTACTTAACCATTCTTTTAAGTGTTAATTTATTGTCAAATTATGGGTTTGTGTTTGTCATTTTATATTTGCCTCATGCTCATATGAAAAGAGCTTCATCATTGTTGAGAGAGAGAGAAAAAGAGAGAGAGAGACAAGTGAGCATAGGATGAGTTTCGTGTGTCTAGACCACATCATAACTATTGAATTTATTCAAGTAAAAAACATAGTTACAAAATATCAAGGTCATGATTAGAGAATATCGAATTACCCTATTGTAGGTTATTAACATAATATAGAGTCAATCTAATTATTCACAGTATCCACAGTTACTATATTTACAAGATTCTAGCACTTTCCTCAAGTTGGAGCATATATTCTATGCACCAAACTTGTTACATATGTGGTTAATCTAAGGACCCCTTAGTTTCTTAGTGAATACATTGTATGCACCAAACTTGCTATATAGGTATTTAGTAGAAAATATGACTTTAATTATTCTAAATCATAAAAAATACATTCTCATTATCCTCTATTTGTAATAATCTAATTCTCCTAAAAAGGAAAATAGGAAAACTAGGGAAACAAAAGAAAATAGAAGATTATACATCTATTTTCTCTAATTAGGAAGATTCTAAAGATATCTTCTCTAATTACAACACTCCCCCTCAAGTTGGTAAATGAATATCAATCATTCCTAATTCGCCTACAAGATCTTGAAATCTACCTGGAGGAAGCCCTTTTGTAAAAATATATGCTATTTGAATTTCTGTAGGAACATGAGTTGTAATCACAAAGCCTCTGTCAAGATTATCTGTGATGAAATGTCACAATGTAGTTGCACCGGGTTATCCAATTTACTTTAAGATCATCCAAAATGATTTTCATCCAGAGTGCTTCACACATTCCTTGAGCACGAGCTCGAAATTCAGCTTCTGCACTAGAACGAGATACTCTATCTTGCTTTTTGCTTCTCCATGTTATCAGACTATCTCCAAAAAACAGACAATACCCAAAAGTAGATTTTCTATTAGTAATAGAACCTGCATAGTCAGCATCAATATATATCTTCATAGTCAATGTGTCTTCCCTTTTGAATAATAGCCCCTTTCCTAGACTTGACTTCAAGTATTGGAGAATTTTGAACTACTTGCATGTGTCTCTCTCTTTGATCATGCATAAATTGGCTCATTACACTAACTGCATAAGCAGGTCTTGTGTGTGATAGATAAATCAATTTTTCTACCAATCTTTGATATTAGGCCTTCTCTATAGGAGCACTTTCTTCACTTTCAATTCTATGATGTTGTTATATAGGAACTGTTGAGGTTCTACATCCCAGTTTTCCTGTTTCTGTGAGGAGATCAAGTGCATATTTCCTTTGAGAGATGGAAATTTTGTTCTTGGAGTAGACAACCTCTATTCCAAGAAAATATTTGAGTTTTCCTAGGTCTTTCATTTCCAATTGAGTTGCCAATTTATCTTTTAATGCTAATTTTTCTATTTCATCACCTCCTGCAATAATCATATAATCCACATAGACAAGCAATAGAGTAAGTTTACCTATAGAAAAGTGCTTTATGAATAGAGTGTGATCTCCTTGGCTTTGTCTATATCCCAAGGAAACCATTGCTTTTGTAAATCTTTCAAACCATGCTCTAGGGGATTGTTTAAGCCCATACAATGCTTTCTTCAGGAGGCATACCTTGTTTCTTTCCTTTTTCACTTCAAAGCCTGGGGGAATCTCCATGTACGCTTCCTCTTCTAGATTTCCATGAAGAGAGGCATTCTTCACATCCAGCTAGTGTAAGTCCCATCCAAAATGAGCAGCCAAAGCGAGAATAACTCGAACTGAATCCATCTTTGCCACTAGGGAAAATGTCTCCTCATAGTCAATCCCATACGTTTGGGTATATTATTTTGCCACCAATCTAGCTTTATATCTTTTTATTGTCCCATCTTCCTTATGTTTGACTGTGAATATCCATCTACATCCTACTGCCTTCTTGTCTCTTGGCGTATCAACAATCTCCCTAGTTGAATTTCTTTCTAATGTATTCATCTCTTCTTTCATGGCTTGATTCCAATGTTTAAGTTTCATGGCCTCCTGGATTGAGGTAGAAATTTCTATGGCATCAATGGCAACAATAAAACTTATGTGCTTATTAGAGAGATTGTTAGTGCAAACATACTGAGAAATAGGATATTTAGCACATGATCTTTCTTTCTTTTCTCAATGCAATGGGTAAATCCTCAGTATTACTTACCTCCTCCTCATTGTTATCTTCAGGAAGCCTCACCTTCGGATTAGATAATTTTTCTTGCTCGAGAGTCGAAGTGGGTTGTTTTCTTCTTTCATATTTTTTGCCAAAAAAATTGTCTTCTTCCTATTCTTCCTCATTGTGGACACGATACTCAGGTCTTGGACATCCTACAAAGACAAACATGGTAATGACAAGATGGAGAGTTCATCCACTTCAAGTGCTTTTACCCCCTGAAGTGGTGGATTGACATAAAAGGATTGTGTTTCATGAAAGGTGACATCCATGGTGATAAAGACACGACGACTCTGACGATGATAACATTTGTACCCTTTTTATTAGAAGGATATCCAATAAAGACACATTTAAGAGCTCTAGGATCTAATTTACCACGGTTAGGATGACGAGAGTGAACAAAAACACACTTCCAAAGACTCGACTAGGTAGACTCATTATTAGGGGAGAAGAAGGACTAAAAGACAATGGAGACTCTATAGGACTAATGCCATTTAAGATACGAGTGGGTAACCTGTTGATGAGATAGGTGACAATTAACACACCTTTTCCCTAGTAATTTTTTATAACATACATTTGAAAAAGAACTCTAGTTACTTCAAGAAGATGACGATTCTTTCTTTCTACAACCCCATTTTTTTGAGGGGTGTTAACACAGGTTAGTTCATGAACAATACCATTATGAGACAAAGTTGAGAAATTCATGATTCACATATTCAGTACCATTATCAGACCTGGTTCTTTTGATATTTTTTTCCAAATTGATTTTCGACAAGACGGAAAAAATTATACAAAAATTTGAGAAACTTCGGATATATTTTTCATAAGGTATGTCCACGTGACACAGGTTCAATCGTTAATAAAGGTAACAAACCATTTGGCTTCGGAAATAGAATCTATGACAAGACCTCAAACATCAGAATGAATTAAATCAAATGGAGAAATACTCTTTTTATCACTAACAGGATACGATGCACGATGGTGTTTTGACAATTGACAAAATTAAAAGACTCAACAGACTCTTTGGTAAACAAATGAGGAAATAAGGACTTGATAAGACTAAATGAAGGATGCCCAAACCTTTGATGATGTAACCATATTTGGGAATTTGCCCTCGTCTCAGATGTAGCTTGTTGACTCATGATTTTTGTGCTACTTTAGTCATCAAACTCTAAAAAATACAACCCACTCTGCTCTTTAGCAGTTAAAATCGTCTTCTCCATGGAAAGGTCTTAAAAAACACAATAAGTTAGAAAAAATGTTATTGAAAAATTTAAATCCTTTGAGTTTTTGCACAGAGATCAGACTATTAGCTAATTGAGGAACATGTAAAACATCCTTCAATATAATCAATAGATGAGTCCAAAATTATATTCCCAGAGCCGCATATAGGTATACCTTGACCATTTGCAACTGTAATAAGTTCTTTATTTCTTTTACCATATGAGTCGAAGGACACACTAAAAGGTGTCATATGATCAGTTGCACCCGAATGAAGGATACAAATACCTTGAGACACATGACCAATAGTATTGAGACAAATCTTACCTTTTATGGACAAAGTACATGATCTATAGGGCTTACTCATTGATTCAACCATTGCTTTTAAGTGCTCTAGTTCCTCCTTATAAGCTTTCATATCAAGATCTAGTGGTGGTTTTAATGAAAAAGTATTCTGTAAATCATCCATATTTCTTTTGCAGAAGAATGAAACATATAATTTCTACTTATCTCAAAATTCATGGATTGCCACATCCAAGTCATAATTAATGAATCTTCATTGTCCCAAATAGAAAAATGAGTGTCGTCTGGTCCCGGTCCTCCTCCATCTATGTGATCAAGTCTTGAACGACCCTTGAGAATCCTTCGAGTAAATTGGCTCCATTATAAGAAATTTTGACCATCCAATCGATAGGTACCCCCTATATTTGGTAGGTCATTAGGTCCCAATAGGACTTATTTTTATTATTCTAAATCATAAAAGTACATTCTCATATCCTCTATTTGTAACAATCTAATTCTCCTAAAAAAGAAACTAGGGAAACAAAATAAAATAGAAGATTATACATTTATTTTCTTTAATTAAGAAGATTCTAAAGATATCTTCTCTAATTACAACATATTTGTTAGAATCTGTTTTATTTTTGTTAGAATCATTGTTTTCTATTGGTTTAATAGCCTATTTTGTTCCTAGTTTTGCTAAATAATGTCAATTCCGTCCCTATTTTTAAAAGTGCTTGAACTTGGTCTTTACTTGGTAAATTTTACGTCAACGTCGTCCATTCCGTTAAATATGCACAAACAGCATTAACTTTCCTCTCTCTCTCTTCTGCTCCTCTGTAACAGCAAACTTTTCTCTTTTTTTTTGTCAGTGCGTCAAATTGATTATCAGCTTTTTAATATCACATCACGATCCAATCTTTGTTCCTACTACCTAACCAAACATTTTCCTTCTTATATACAAAGTTGGACCCACACTTTTAATTTCACCTAAATAAGAACCACTTTTCCGTAACAACCCTGTATGAACCTTCCTTTATACAACCTTCATTCTTCTTTTCTTATTTACCAATCATTCTACTTTTTTATTTTCTTCCCTTTATTTTCCTTTTATTCTTCTTAAATTATTTCTCCCCCTATCTAATAATTACGTAACAAAAGAACACTCCCATGCAGTAACAATTTTTCACCCAATTCCAATTTAAAACCCAACCACATCTCACACCACCCTCCATTTCACTAATGTAACCATTTCAATACTCTCAAACTCTTTCTTTCTCCAACATAGTCAACCACTCTCTTCTCATTCTCACTCTCACTCATTCTCTTTGCTCCAGCTAAAACTCCGAGACGACTTCATTGCCACCAACCCTTTCTTTCACCTTCTCCTCTCGCAGTTACAGATGCACATCCCAAGCCAAATCGAGGAGAACTTACATCTATGTGCATGCAAGGATTCATCACGCCAGACCAACAAAAGTCACTACTCCCCTTAACCATTCCCATAGTAACTTACCAAGCCTTCTTTCTTTCCACTTGAACACCAAACCTCTCCACCTATCCATGTGATCGCATAGGAAGGACACCCCGACATCTACATACTCCCTGCATATTACTCACTAAAGTTTCAACCCTAACACTCCATATTGCAACCCAACCCTCATGCATTCATTGTTACTAAGGGAAAAACAGTTGCCAACACTATTTACATGAAAAACGACCCTACTGGTAGGATTTCCAAGGAATTTTGAGGGAACTAGATGAGGATGAGACTTTGAAAAAGGTGATGGAGGACATAAAAACAGACCCCAATTCACACCCTGGATTTACTATGGGGAATGACAGGCTTCAATATAAGAGGAGGCTAGTGCTGTCAGCCCAATTAGCTTGGATTCCAAAGCTCATAGCCGAGTTCCATACGACGAACACAGGAGGACATTTAGGGGTTTACAGGATGTATCGCAAGGTGGTTTAGTCTTTATACTGGGTAGGGATGAAAAAGTTTGTCATTGATTTTGTGGGCAATTGCTTGGTTTGCCAGCAACACAAGTATTTGGCATCTTCTCCTCAAGGTCTGTTTGAGACAGTGTATGGAAGAGCCCCTCCTGCCCTCAGTCAATTCATACCAGGAGAAACTGCAGTAGAAGCAGTAGCCCAGGAGTTGCAAACAAGACATGAGTTGTCAAGCTGCTTAAGTTCCATTTGGCAAGGCCACAAGATCTGATTACCAAGTATGCTAACCGTAAAAGGAAACCAACAACGATTAAGGTCGATGATTGGGTATACTTGAAAATTAGGCCCCATAGACAGACTTCTATGCCACCAAGGTTGCATCCCAAATTATCAGCGAGATACTTTGGGCCTTTTAGAGTGATACAACAAGTGGGGAAGGTAGCTTTTAAGCTGCAGCTGCTTGACACAGTAAGAATACACTCAGTTTTCCATGTGTCTCAATTGAAGGTGGCAGTGGGAACGAAGCAGGTGGAGAAAGAATTGCTAGCGAAATTGCAAGCAGAGTGACGAACATTCTGGCCTCTCAGAATTTTAGACAAATGACAGAAACAAAACGGTGAGGAGACGATACAAGAAGTTTTGATTGAATGATAGGAAGGAGGGAAGGAAGAAGCAACCTGGGAAGATGTATTGACTATCCAAGATCAATTTCCAGATTTCAACCTTGAAGACAAAGTTGATCATGAAGCAGTGGGTAATGATAGGATATGGAGAGTTTGTGAGAGAAAAAGAAGAGTTAATGAGAAGAGGTGAGTAGATGATGGGGAAGTGCATACCTAGAGAGAATATACTAAATGACATTTAAGAGAATGGGAAAGAAAGTAAAAATGGAAGAGATTAAGAAAAGGAAACTTAGGAATTGAAGATGCGCCACTTGAACAAGCTTCCAAGATAAGCATCAAGAGGAGGACCGCCACTTGCTTGAACAAGATAAGGTCTGCCCAAATTTGGGACTTTAGAGACAGAATTCTATCTCAAAGAGGATTGCAAAAGTGCAAATCAACTCAAATTCATTGAATCAAGGTAAGGTACAAAAAGGAGACCCCTAAGCCTTCTTATATAACCTTTGGAGTGAGCTAGGATGCAAGATCTAGGAGATGTGGGACTTATGAGTGTGGAGACTGTCTAGCAGCTATTGCAGTTCCTCTAGGGACTTTTGAGTCTCACATTGCTCAATTCTCTCCACTCCAAAGGGTTTATAAGGCAACTAGTTCTCCTATAGTTCAAAACATGAAAACTACCTATGCTACCTTGCACTAACGCCTAGGACGCCCATTTCCTCTTCTTTTCTTTTTAAGACCAAGTCATGGAAAGTCCCACATTGCTTGTTCTTAAAGAGAAAGAAGAGTTTATAAGCGTTTCTACAACTAGAAATAACGAAAGAATAAAAGAGGCAAATACAAGCCAATGAAACCTATTCCACTCTTTTTTATGCTTGTTGTCACTTTGAAAACTCTTCATTGTTGCCCCATCTATGATCATATCAGTAGAGTAATAAGGCCTAACCCTAATAATAGTTAGGGGGGTGGGAAAAGAGCTTAGATAAGAGCTGATGTATCTTTGTACAAAGTTAGTTTTGGAATTCATTTGTATAGACTAGACTCTTTTATCCTATGGAGGGGGATTTGGGCTCCCTTGGAGGTTTGGGTCATATAGATTGAAGAGAAATAATACAAAATTACTTTGTTTTGCTATTTGTTTTCTTGTTTTGGTGTGCATTAGCATTGAGTTTCGATAGGTTTCATACTCAGAAACCTATCAATTTAGCTTTGATTATTTGCAGCTGTGATGTTCCTGATGGCTCGTATCATTTTATTTTCAAGTCTCCAAGGAGAGTCGGTGCTATCAACTGGTTAAGACCAAGGAATTTCAATACAAAAGTCATGGGTTGAAGGTGCTCATGGCGTGAGGGGGAGTCTATTTCTGGCGAGATTCAAAATCTTAGTCAACAATTTCACTAGCCCGTTGTCGGATTTGTTTTGGGTGCTTTGATGAATAAAGGAGACCCTTATGATCTGCCACCTTCATAGTTTGTCATCGGCACACCGTCATTTCCGTTTTTCACCGTGAGGGGTGTATGTTTCAACCACTGTAGGCCCCCGTCAGTCAATGATGACAGTTTAGTCCCTGCAGTATGTTTTAGCCACTACAGGCCCCATCACTCAGTGATGACAATTTAGTCCTTGTAGTTTGTCGCTTTGAACCACTACAGGCTCCATCCTTACTTGATGGTAATCCAGTCTCTGTAGTTTGTCATTGTCTACCAATGCTGGCCGTCATCCACTTTTGATGGAAATCTCCTTTATCAAAGTCATCCTAGTTGAAGGTTCATGGTGCTAGTTGAAGTTTCGTGGTTGTCCAATATTATTCTCCATAAGCTTCTGAGGAGTCTCTTTGGCTACGCTGGTTTGTGAGTTCAATTTGGTTTATAGACATTCTCTCTTAATGGTCTGAAGCTTATGTGCATCTTGTTCGAAGCCAAAGTTACCACATGTATTGCCTCATTCGAGACAAGTTGATTTTGTTGGATTAAATAACCAACTTCCATATGTATTGACCAAGTTCCTAAAGAGATCTCAAATTGAGTTTATTTATTCCAAGCTTGGTTCATATAATCTGTATACTTTGGCCTGAGGGGGAGTGTTAGAATATTTACCCTATTAGTGTATATATATATAATAGTAGTTAGGTCTGCAACTAGGTGAAGGGGAAGACCTATAATCTTCCATGTACTTTTGTATTAGAACTTTCTTATATATCGAATGAGAGTGAGAGAGATCTTTCAAGCCCTCTAGAAATATATTCTACAGTTTCAATCTCAAGTCATTCTTTGGGATAGAAATAGAGAACAAGGAAGAAAGACAAGAATAATTGAAAGGAGAAATAGAACTACGGGTATAATGAAGAGAAGTAATAACTAGAGGTAAGTTTTTTGTTAGAAGATTTTGCAACCTAACCTATCATTCTACGATATGGGTTTTCAAGATAAAACATTTTTGTTCTCTATAAACAATGACATTTATATCGTTTTCTTAGCTAACCATGGACTTGGTTACTCAAACTTATACTCATGAGTCTATAACAATTGAATTGAGTCTGGTCAAGTTTGCTGAGTCCACCAAGAAAGATGTTTGTTTTTGCATTCAGCAACCCCATCCACAATGTTTTATTTTATACAACATACCATGAGTCCATAAGGGTCTGAAACTGAGTAGACAAATACTTACAAGCTTTATCCCTTTGTAAGGTGTGAATAAGGACACCAAATTAATTGTTGATTTCATTTAAAAAAGATTCAAAATTAGAAGATAATTTTGAATGATCTTTCTTTAAATATAACCACATGTAACAAAATATCTTGATCCTAATGTAGAGGAAATACAACTCGAACCCCAAACATCTGAATAAAACTAAAACAAAAGGGGATGAAACTTGACTAAAAGTGTGACAAGAAAAATAACTTTTAAATGCGCTTATATAATTTGGCAAGCCTCATAAGGCAAAGAGTCTTACTTTGAAAGATCAGGGGTTAACAAAGAGTCTAACTTGAAAATATTAGGGATTAACTGTTTCAACCTATCAAGTTTGGATGTCTTAATTGAGCAAAAACTAGAAATGGGGATGTTGTTGCTAATCTAATAAGAGAAGACCTATTGTTCTAACAGAGGCCGTGAGATTAACATTCAAAACCAATCGACTATTTATTCTTCAATCTCGCAAGAAAACATAATCTTTAATAAAAGAAATGATAATCAAGAGATTGTGTAAGTTGACTTATGGACTATAAGTTAAGGGAAGCTGCCAGGGACATAGAGGACATCATGAATAGAAAGAGAAGGAAGATAAAGGATATTAGAAGTAGAAGGAAGAAAACAGGGATTTATTACTAGCATATGATTCGTGATCTCTCACCATCAAGGACACAAAAAGTGAGAAATGCCAACAAAGGAATTACCATTGTGTGCAACAAAAATAGTGGGGCTTGAGGCTTGTTGATCTTCATACCATTTTAGGAAGTTGTCATAGGAACGTGAGGAGATGAGATTCAAAGGAAATAAGTAAACAGAATCTAAAGGAGGGGCAGAACTTTAAGCAACATATGCAGTGCAAGGAGATTAACCATGCAAGTCCAACCAATTATCAACTGTCTCGACCTGTGACAATGTTCGCACAAACTACTTCCTTTGTTGTCCTTACATGACGAAGTTTTGCTGTTACGAGATATAAGTAGAAGAGCCAACTGAAACAAAGAAGAGGCAATGACTCAAAGGAGTTTGGTAGGAACACGAAAGAGAAATGCCTAGATGTTGTGCATGTTGCTTTTGTGGGCTACCCAAGATTAGATCATAGACATGAGAATACTCTGGGTAGACTGTACTAGTTAAGGGGCATGAAAAACTTTTGGCCATTTTGAGGCTCTATAACAATAGTCGTAGCAGGGGAAAGCAACTCATTGAAGTCACATAGAAAGGTTAAATACCTTGTTCAAATAAGATGACATAGAATCCTTAATCCCATGGGCTTTAAGAATTGTCATGAAATCTTCACGAACCTGATAAAGCCACCAAGAAGTGTTTGTAAAAGGTTATTTGACCTATGTCTAAACAGCTTTATAGGTTTTATGAGTGCGAGATACATAGCAAAGAGATGGGTGAATGGTGACTCAATTGATGCAACACAACTAAGTGTCAACTTTCTTCTACGGAGGATGCGGTGAGATGTGGCTATAATACTGTCCAACAAGCCAAAGTTCAATGTGAGAAGCCCAAGAGGTGTAGTTCTTTGATCCAATAACTGAGACACGAGCGGGGTACTGATGTTGATGGACGAACGCCCGACGAGAGGTCGATTGAAGCTGTGCGAACACGAACCGGACCTCCTCGAAGCTTCTCCGACGAAGAATACGCAGCGGAATGTTGAAAATGATGACGAGAACACGAGATCGAATATTGACTCGAAGGAAAACTAAACTCGTGCTCTATTCGGACCAAAAAACCCTAAACTGACCGATGGCACCCTAGAAAAGGGGAAAACACAAAATGAACCGATTAATCGGTTCAAAATGAAGATTGAACGGTGGAAAATGGATTGAATCGGAGAACAAGGTTTTTAATCGGTGGAAATCGAAGGAACGGTGAAGATGAGGTGCAAATATGGAAGGAGATGTATATTCATAAAGAAAAATGATACTTACGAAGGAAGAGACGTGGATCTGAGATGGTGATACACTCAAGAAGAAAACCCTAGCTGATGAGGTTTCTTCAAAGTGGAAAATGAGAGAAATGTGGATGCGAGAGTGGGAAAATGGAAAGTGATGCGTTCGACAGAGAACGCGGGGCTGAAGAGGGCTGATGCAAGGAAGCTGGAGACGTACTGGCAGCTGACGCGTGCCAGATGTGGCAGTGGAGGCTCAGCGTGGAAATGAAAGAGAAGCACCGTGAAGTTTGAAGAAATGGAAGAATGAAATTGTGCTTGGAAGGTGGCTAGAGGTAGTCTTTGGACTCTCTAGCCTGACTTTCAAGAGAGAATAGTTTCTATTTCAGAAAGTCTAATTCTCATTAATCTCAAAAGTCCTAATACAATAGAGGAGTTGGGTATTTATAGTAACCCATGCTCCTTAAGAGCTAAGCTAGGAAAAGTAAAAATACAAAAAGAAGACTACGTCAAGGAGGATTCCATCATGCCCTCCCTCTTAAGAAAATATTTGTCCTCAAATCTGACAATCGCCTTATGAAGAAACTCCACACAATCTTTGGGAGCATGGCCATCTTGGAGTGGCCTTATTCTTTTAGATCTAGTTTTCTTCCGCCTGGATCAAACACGAATCTGCAATACACATCAAATATATCTTTGGTTAATATCAATCCAAGAAAGAATTTTTCTTTAAAAACAAGAGAATAAGAACTTCTAATACTTTGATTAGTAATCTTTAAAAATTTTAGAAGTCCAAATTCAATTTTATCTTGAGTTAATTGTTTTCTTAAAGATAACAATAACTCAAGATTTGAATTGTCATATTTTGAAAATGTTTTCATGACAATTAGTTTGAAGAAGTCAAAAATTGAAAAGTAATCAATTATCGGAAAAGAAGTAAAGATTTGGAAACCTTCCATTTTAGGTTCCACAGTCTTTGAAAGAATAGGATTTGTCATCAGTAACAATTTCTCCTTTTCTTTCTTCTCTCTTTCTTGCCTTTCTCTCTTTTCTTCTTTTCTCTCTTCTTCTCTTCTTAATTCCTCTCTTTTTCTCTCTTCTCTTTTCTCTATTTGTTCTCTTTCTCTCTTCTCTTCTTCTTTCCTTTCTTCCTTTTCTTTTCTCTCAATCTCTCTTTCTCTTTTCTTATCCTTGATCTCCTTAAGTCTTGCCCCAAATTCTAATTCTCTACGAAGAGACCCATGATCATTTAAACTCTCAAGAAATAATTTTCCATCATTAATGCAATCCCTAATTAGTTCTAGGTTTCTTTTAATGCTTGAAGGCACAAACTTTCTTCTCATGCAAGCTTTTAAATCATGCCAATCACGTATGGAAGACTTTCTACCTTTCCTAACATGATATTGTCTTTCATCCCACCACTCACTTGCATGCTCTTCTAACTTAGAGAGATATATGCTAAGGACATAATATTCACTCTCTTCATAAAACCAAGGATTAATTTTATCAATTTCTTTTTCCCAAGCTAGGTATGTTAATGCACCTATGTCTTTACCAAAGAATGGAAGATTCCTAGCTTGTTTAAACATTTCATCAACATTATCTAACCTAGAAGACCTATATGAACCATAAGAAGACATCTTTGTTTTTAAAAGTTTTCTTAATCTAAAGGGTTCAAAACTTTCACTTAGACAAGTCCCAGGTAAGAGAGGTGAGCTAAAGAGCTGCTTAAGTACCAAGTCTTGCCTTGCCAGAAATGTCTTAGGCTACTAACTAATTACCCCTTAAACTAAAATCACCTTTAGAAACAAAGTACACAACTCAAACAATCACAAACAATTAATCACAATTAAAAGACTAGACTCTCGGACTCTAATGTGATAAGGCTTAGAGTTTAATCCCTTTTAGCCTAATCAACCCTAAACGTGAACACAAAAATCAAAGAAACAAAAACACTAAAGAAACCAGCGGACTCTAATGACCCCTACGAGATACACAAATTAAGTCAATATTAAAGTCTACTCCTATGGTGAAGCTTGTAGCTTTGGCTAACAAGACACATTCACCTGTCTAGCTATGCTAAAAATAAAAGCAAATAAAGTTGCAAGAGTTTGAAAGAGCACCAAGGACTCTTCCTAAACACTTGGACTTTATAAAAGGCCCTTTTACAAAACAAAAATTAAAGCTACCAGTAGGCTAACACAAGCCTATTACAATCCAGTGTGAACAAATCAAATTACAAAAGAAAAACAAAAAATTATGCTAGGCTGCTACGGTCCTGGTCTACTTCATTCATCTTGCATGAAATCTTCAAGAGTCCAGATATTGCCTTCAACTCTCGGTCTAAATCAGGAACTAGTTGTTCTCATCCTACAACACAATTGCACAAAGTTTGTCACTTAAAAACCCTTAGCAAAACAGATTGCACAAAAAGATATAGGGCAGTAAGAACTTCCCTTTCTCTTGGCTGCACAAATTTTCCAAGCTTTCTGGTGAGATTCTGCTGCTGTTCAATTAAACTCCTGGATAATTTGAATTCCAATGAAAGCAACTCTGCACAGATAATTCACATCAATTCAGCAGAACATGCAATCCAACAATGAACAATTTAAATCCAAAACAGTTTGAAGAGTCAGAAACAATTAAACTAGATAACTCCCTTTAGTCTCTAGCCTTCACCGTGTGCAAGTATGGTATTGCTTCTAAATGCCTTTCAGGAAAGAATTCTTATCCCACTTAATGATGCAGTTTATCTATACACCAAGATCCCAGAGAAACAAAAGAATCAGTATTTATAACAGCACATTTCAGATTATCAACACAGAAAACAAATCCCAGCCCTAATCTAAACTTTCTCCCTGCATTAGTGTTTTTTTTTTTAACCCTTAAAGGATCATTGCAGCTTTCAAACAACAATTACAACATCCGTTAAATCTGCTAAGCCAACAATAACACTAGACCAGCACTATTACTTAATGTATGGATGTCCAAACTTGCTAAATCAAATTCAATTTTCATGAAAAGTGAAACCATATGATATCCAAGCATAATATTCAAGCAAATATGGTTTACTATTTCTAATCATGCACAAATCTAACACAAAACTACACAATAGAATGAAGATACTCCCTATTCAGCTTGGTGTAGTTTATGCAGGTAGCAAAGCTCCTTTTGCTCCACTTGAAGTACTCTTGTGTTAGACTTCCCACACTTACAAACTGCTTTTGAACAACTTTACTCCCTGTAAATGTTAATCAGAACAAAAAACTGCACAACTAAATGGTCAGCACATTTCAAGTTCAAAACTTATTTCAGCACTTTAAACAAGAACACACTCTCAACAAGAAATTTGGCTCTTAGATGCAGCCACACAAAACTCACAAAAATCAGTCTCTCTTAAAGCTTAAAGCACTCAAAATGGAAAGGTTTGGAAGGAAATTCTCCCTTGGCAGTACACAGCTGGAGAGTATTCCAGACCACCACCACCTAAAATGCTACCAAGCACACAAACCTTCTTTCAAATTCCAGAAACCAAAGTATCACAGCTTCTCAAACAAGAATGGCTAGGCTAAGGCAAAAATCAGCAACCAGAACAGAACAGGACAGCCACAAAACAATGATAGCATAGCAGGTCTATTGCTTAAGAAAACTCTAGATCAGATGAATAAAGCAATTAAAAGCTTCAAATTAAGATCAGCAGAATAGATTGAACATGTATGTGATAGACAAAACCAGAGTTATCAACCAAGACAAGCAAGAAACAAAGCTTTGAAGAAAGTGAGCACTCAAACTGAACCTAATAATAGCTCTAGAAAAGATTTTAAAAACAAATAAAAAAAACCCAAACAAGTTGCATTTGCACCAAATTCAAATTCAGTTCAGAATTGGTTGAAACTGTTCCATAAAATGCCTAAGAGAAAAGGCTTTTCTAATGCATCTGCTTTCATAAAAGTCAATTGCACTGGTCTGTCAGCTTTTTAAAACTATATAAATGTTTCTTTTGAATTGTTTCACATGTAAACAGAATGACCAAGCTTTTGCTGCAATGACAACTCAATTTCAAATGCACCAATTCCACAAATTTCAGAAAAGGCAAACAACTAGCAACTTGTGAATGAAAAATGCCAAAAGTTTGGTGGTTTAAAGAGTTAAAAGTCTTAGGGCAGCTATTAACTCATGGTTTCTTTGCATCATCAGTTTCAAACAACCAAAACAAACTTGTTTATAAAGCAAATAGATGCAGAAACACACTATATCAAAATTTGATTTAATCAGCCCCAAAATACTCAAATTAAGCAACTCTTCCACTCAAATTTTGACTTAATGAATCAAATGACCTTTGAACACTTAAATTGAACCAGAAACAGCAACTCAAGCTTGAACAAGACACTAAATCAACAGTGAGAGATATTTAGCAATGATCTATGTGCTAAACCAGATTTGAAACAAAAATAACTAGACTCAAGCAAAGCAATGCAGATCGGTCAACTGCAAATAAGACTCTACTGGAGTTTTGTCAGTGCAACCAAGCTTTGCCAAAGCAATTCATTGCTTATATAGTATGCACATGGTACTGGCTCAATCAATCAGATGCATCTCAATGCTAAGTTCAAAACAGATTATACTTCAATCAGCCAGTCAGATCTGAGATTAATGTCACTTTTGCATGCACCCGAGCTCACAATGATGTATCATAGCTCATATGGTGTGCATCAACTGAACAATTAATTCAGCATCTCAGATAAAAAAAACAAAATTCAAACAGCAAATTCAACAAAGAATTAAACACAAAAGAAGCAATTGAACATGACTTTGACAGAAACAGAAATAGATTTCAAAACATAAAAGACTCAAACAAAAACTTGCACCGAATTAAAATGATAATAAGACTCAAAAA
Source organism: Vigna nakashimae (assembly GCA_034642375.1). Lineage (NCBI taxonomy): Eukaryota > Viridiplantae > Streptophyta > Magnoliopsida > Fabales > Fabaceae > Vigna > Vigna nakashimae. The sequence goes on along the minus strand of CM067759.1, from coordinate 28,365,035 downwards.
TAATGACTCAAGCACAGGACACGCAACTTGGAAACCTAAACAGATATGAAGAGAATCAAAACACGAAACTCATAATAGTGAACATATCAACTTGAAAACCTAAACGCAAAAATTGAACAAACGCGAAATCAACACAAGACATTCAATGAAGATAATGAACAATGCGAAAAATTGAAGAACAAACTCAGAATCAAAATCAAACCGAGACAGAACAAGATGAATGAACAGAGACGCGAATAACACTGAAACAAGAATCGAAACAAAGACGCGAAACACTTAACGAGATACTTACCTTCGAAGCGTGTTCGACCTTGCTCTGATACCACTTGATGGACGAACGCCCGACGAGAGGTCGATTGAAGCTGTGCGAACACGAACCGGACCTCCTCGAAGCTTCTCCGACGAAGAATACGCAGCGGAATGTTGAAAATGATGACGAGAACACGAGATCGAATATTGACTCGAAGGAAAACTAAACTCGTGCTCTATTCGGACCAAAAAACCCTAAACTGACCGATGGCACCCTAGAAAAGGGGAAAACACAAAATGAACCGATTAATCGGTTCAAAATGAAGATTGAACGGTGGAAAATGGATTGAATCGGAGAACAAGGTTTTTAATCGGTGGAAATCGAAGGAACGGTGAAGATGAGGTGCAAATATGGAAGGAGATGTATATTCATAAAGAAAAATGATACTTACGAAGGAAGAGACGTGGATCTGAGATGGTGATACACTCAAGAAGAAAACCCTAGCTGATGAGGTTTCTTCAAAGTGGAAAATGAGAGAAATGTGGATGCGAGAGTGGGAAAATGGAAAGTGATGCGTTCGACAGAGAACGCGGGGCTGAAGAGGGCTGATGCAAGGAAGCTGGAGACGTACTGGCAGCTGACGCGTGCCAGATGTGGCAGTGGAGGCTCAGCGTGGAAATGAAAGAGAAGCACCGTGAAGTTTGAAGAAATGGAAGAATGAAATTGTGCTTGGAAGGTGGCTAGAGGTAGTCTTTGGACTCTCTAGCCTGACTTTCAAGAGAGAATAGTTTCTATTTCAGAAAGTCTAATTCTCATTAATCTCAAAAGTCCTAATACAATAGAGGAGTTGGGTATTTATAGTAACCCATGCTCCTTAAGAGCTAAGCTAGGAAAAGTAAAAATACAAAAAGAAGACTACGTCAAGGAGGATTCCATCAGATGTGGCTGGTAAAAATAGCAGCGTCATACATTGCAGTGCCAGAGGTACCAAAAACAATACAAAAAAGTGGTGAAAAATGAAAAGAGTTGTCCAGACACCAAACAAGACCGAATCCAGGTCAAGGAAGCTCTGTTGATAGTGTCAAGAACAAATGCCGGGAGCGTCACTATGTGTGGCAGATATGGGCAGCACGTGGGAGAAGCATGTAGAGAGAGAGGAGGTGCGTGCAACCTGCCATAGCTATCAGACCGGCCATTCTTGAGGAGATGGTGCCAATAATGGTCTTTGTATCATAATAGTGGTGTTGGAATAATGTTTCAGGAAAAGTGATGAGAAAAAATTTAGAGTCTGATGTAAATTGGGTTCACCGGGATATTCCAAAATTATCCTCTTGTTATATATACCATGTTGAAGCAGAGAGAAACAAGTAAACATAGGATGAATTCCGCTCGCAGTGGAACTATTAAATTTATAGGAGAGAAAGCATAATTACAAAATATTTATTCCAGAATATCGATTTACCCAGTTTTAGGTTAATAACATAAATATAGAATTAATTTAGTTAATCCTAGTATTCAACGTTACTATATTTCAAAGATTCTTACAAAAATAATCTCATTATATATTGGGCATCCTCCGATGAACTGTGTTATTTTCTGAGGAACTACTATTTTCACTGTTTTGTTTTGTTTGATACATTTAACCGCTGATTATATCCTGTTTTTCTCCATCGCAGAAAGATAATGAAGATGAAGAGCTTTGTAGCGTTTTTGTCCCTACGAACCATCTGTATATTGGCGATATATTTCTGGTTAACTCCAAAGATATTATAAGACCAAATCTTTCTATTCGAGAAGGCATAGGTAGATTCTCTTTCCGTTTGTTTATTGTCAAGTACAGTGTTTACATAGGTCATATCATTCTTATTCAACAATGTATATGTTGAGATATTTTTGGTATGTGATATATTCTTATTCGACAATGTAAATGGAGAGATATTATTGGTATATGATGTTCTTTTTACCTCACTGAAAGCGAATTAGAACTGTCATTTGATATTTTCTGCACGTTGAGATTCTTGTATCATTTGTATCCTTGTAATTCAATAGTGTAATTTTTGCGTTGTTGCTGATGCAGAAATCATTGTTTCCGGGGGAATGACTATGCCGCAGTTGATAACTCCGGTTGAAAGGGCTACTCGACCGAATGAAAGAATATCTTTAAATAGAATTGGATAAAGGATTAAATCCGTGGTTGGAACCATGTGGGTGATGGAAATTATCAGTCTGAACCTCCATTTATTTTAATATACGAAATTTGTTGTTTAATATTTTGTTAACTATTGTCTGTTCCAAGCTGCAAGATAACTTGTAGAACTGTAGCTGTAAGCTTGTAATCTCATCCCTGTTTTTGCTCTACCAGTTATCCCCCAACTTCAGGCTGACACATATTAACTCCAAAGTATTAATATATGTTCGAAAGTCTGCGTGTTCTTAACATTAGATAGGATCTGTGTCTATGGAAATTTTATACCTGCTACTTTTATATTTCTGTGTCTGAAAAGCCACGCGAAGTGTTATTATTATTCACTTTACCAAGAGACATGTTTTAAATATAACAAAAACAGACCGTTAATTCATGATGAAATTAAAAATATTATTGTATAGAATATATTTTATTGATTATTATAAAGGTGTAAAGTAATTAGTTGTACATTGATATTTATCAAAGGAAAATACAAACTTGATTGTACACCTCTAAACACATTTTGACCATGACAACATAGGACATACTCTTGATTGAGTATTTGTTGGCGTATTAAGTTGACATGTATTTGATCCACACATGTTCGACCAAGTCAGGATGATTATGCCAACCAGACGGTTTAGTTATCATAATTTACAATTAAGTTAAGGAGGAAAGAGTTAACTCAAAATTAACTTGTAATTGGATTACATGGTCTAAATACGTCAAAAGGTTTACCATATATCATAGTATAAATAACATATTTTATGAGGTAGATATATTATGTTTGTTAATTATTGCATTTATTACTCGTTGATACACTTGGATGACTTGAGCGTTAGAGTGTTTTCTACAACGATAATCCTTAGTCGCCTAGGAGATGATGAGTACACTTGAAGATGATGATCACTCCAAAAGTTGGAAGCTCATGGTGTTTTGAGTGCTTGTTGGAGTTTTTACAAGATATATCTAGTTTTGGGCTGAGCGCGACCCAATCCGGAAGTCACTCTACACTTGGCTCCAAATGAAGTAAATCTTCAAGGCTTCTTGCTTGGAAATGTCTTCCAGGTCCTCATGTCTTGTAATCATTCCTCTAATGAGACCTTTTATTTCAAGGTGGACTTGGATCCAAATCTTTTGGTTGGTCATTCCATGAGTAATGGGCCCGTGACTTACTATTGGGCTTGGCTCAAGTAATAGGCCTGTGACTTACTATCAAGGCTTCATCATTTTTTAATAAGCTTCTACTTTTCGATGATGTTCGAAAACTCTTCTGTTTAAAACTTTTTGTAATAACCTATATTTGTATTCATACACAACTTAAGGAAGAGAGAGCATTAGTGGACTCAGGAAAATTAAATCAAAGCTTTAAACAATTTTTCTCCCCCTTTTTTGATCATTATAAAAAGGAGTAGTGTAAAAAAGATACTTCCCCTAGAAATGATACTCCCCTTAATATATAAGCCATAAACAAAATAAAGTAACAAAAAAAAATTTATTAAAGGGAAAAAGGAAGCATAATATAAAACAAATATAGTAAAAGAAATTTAAAACTTATCTTGGATAGGATTTATGTAATCTTCTGAGACCTAGACCATAATATCATTTGGTATAAGCAATCGGTATCGTCGAGTCACGTAGCAGAATAAAATACCGGAAAGCGTGTTTGGTCAATTTAAAAATGGTTCCTTTAATTTTCTTATAAACGATTTATCAAACAATTGATGTGCAGAAAATGTAAAGAGTATAGGGAGTAGAAAAATCACACAAATGATTTTTATTCTGGTTCGAATCAAAAGATTCTACGTCCAGTCATTAATCACTATGAAAGTGATTAACCTTTTTCACTAAAAACAGTTTCACAGTTTGTACAAATTACAAGATAGTGAATGGAAATTAAGAGTGGTGATAAAATTGTTTTTGTTTAAAAGCGTGCCAAATCTGTATTCTGATATGTATAATTATTTTTTTCTTAGTTTTCACATTGTTATCCTTATAAAAAAAAAAAAAAAATTCAAAAATTCAAAAATTGTTTTGCGTATTCTTTTGATTTTATTTCGACCCTCAGTTTCTTACCAATATTTCATTAAAAATTTTCACTTCAGATCTCATTTATTTTCCTTATTTTCCTTCACTGTAAATACAATTTCTTAGTTGTTTTCATACAGATCTTTGATTGCAAATTTTTAGACTAAGAAAATATTTCATTCATAAGAACAAAAATTACAGTAATAAGGGATAAGGAGATTGAACAGATCTGAAAATAAAATTGCAGTTGATATATGAAATTTAAGATGTTCTGGGGTCGATCATTTCTGATCGTTAATATTACAAACCAAACAAAAACAAAAACAACATAAAAAAAATTAAAAACATAAAAAACATAAGTGTTCATATTACAGTCCTCATTAATATTCTGGCCACGCTCGGCCAACAAAAACATAATAAAAAAAAAAAAAAAAAAAAAAACATAAAATTTTAAAACTGGAAGTAGTTGCTGGGTGGCGATCTTAGGGTAAGCTCCGTCGAGGGGGCTCTGGTACAGAATGCAAGAGGCGTAGGTGGAGGGATCTGTCGTTCATTTCTGTCGTCGTCAATGATGATCGGGACGGGGAACAAATTCAGCAGCCTGGGTGCCTTGATGACTACCCAGTCGTATTCTTTCAACAAAAAAATTGTGTTAATAATAGAAGAGGAAGAGAAAAAAAATAAAAAATAGTGTTATGATCAGAGTTCTTACCATACATGTACCTCGGCAGCATAGAAAAGAGAGTGCCCGTGGGATCTATCTCCAATTGGAGACGCCTGACCCGATTGCTGTGATTGTTGAACCAGCAGTGCACATTATATTCGGTGGCTTCTCCGAAGAACCTCAGTCGAGACGCGATCTCGGCGACTTGGACTCTGCTAGGGTGTGTGACCCCATAGTTGAATATATTGGTCATCATCTTGATTTGATCGTCGGTAGGACGCCACCGTTGACTGGTATATCTCTCTGATTCCATATCACTCATCCTTCCTCTCGTAATATACAAATACATAAATAAAAAATAAATACATATAAAAAGAACAAAAACATAAAAAAAAAGAAGAAGAAAAAAATAAACATAAAAAAAATAATAATAAAAAGAACTAAAAAAAAAAAGAAGCATAAAAAATTTTTAGATTAGTTCTGTGTTTTCTTTATTTGTTCTTGTTTTTCGTTAAATTTATTTTGTCCTGTCTGTCTTTGATTGTTTTTGTGTCTGGTCTCAGATCTGTTTCACGGTCCTTGCAAAGGGTCCTAAACGGATCTACGTCCAGTGTCCTTGTCCATATTGTTCTTGTATATTCAGTTTCTGTGTTTTAGTTTTAAGTGGGGTACGTGGCGTTGTTCTACCCGATTGTCTCTGCCATACCTTCAAACGAAGGGAGATTAACGTCTGGTTTCCAGCCGATATACCCCTTAAGTTTTTAGACAGTTGTGTTTTATGTGTTTTAAGTGTTTAGCAGGTGAAAAATAAAGCGAATAAGAGCTGAAAATAAAGAAGGAACTGAAAGCAGGAAAAAGAAAAAAAATGATAGATCTGAAAGCTGTAAAAGGAGAAGAATTGAAAAGCAAAGAAAAGAGCAGAAAGCTTAAACGGCAGAAAGAAGGAGATCCAAGGTGCAGATGACTTACCCGGAGTAGTAGGGCTTACAGAAGCTTGACGCAGATCTTAGACGCTCCGAAGGCACACAGGCAGAGGCTCCTCACGGATCTCACTCAGACTCTTCAGAAGGCCGGGGACAGAGCTTCCTCGCAGAGGTTCCAGATGCTCAGGTTGAGAGTGAGGAGAGCGGAGAGAGAAGTGAGAAGTAGAGAGAGAGAGCAGAGCAGTCAGAAATGCCGCTCGGGAGCTGAAGTTGGCCTATTAATAGCCAAAATTCTGCCACTGTAGCAACAGTTCCGGTCTTTGCCACCGAGACTGTTGTCACAGTACCGTATCCTTTTTCAAAAAAAAAAAAATAAAAAAAAAATAAAAAAAAATAAAATAAAATAAAATAAAATAAAATAAAAAAAAAATATAAAAAATAAAATAATATTAACATCTGCTGATGGATGTTTCTGAAAATTTCTTCCCATTTTTCCTAACTTTTTATTGCACTTGTCTATATTATTTGCTGCTCTGAAATTGATAATCTGATGATTGTGACACACTGAGGACATTGTGTGATTTAAGTGTGGTCTACTGGGGAGAAATTCTGATTTTTCTGTTAGTTTCTGTTAGTATGCATTTTGTGTGTTAAATTTTTGTTTTAAGTTATTTTTATTCAGTTTTGTGTGCAATAAATTTTACATTTTTCTCTTGATTTCTGGATTATCTAAGTTGTAGATTTTTCCTTCACTTATTTACTACTTATAGATTGTAATCCTTGTTTTTCTTTGCTTGGAAAGATGATTATACGTTTGAGAGGTTGATTTGATTGTGACGAATACCCTGTGTGAGATTTGAGCCACTTTATTTTCTTTCTTGTGTGTGATATGTATCTTGATTGCTTGCACATATGCCTTGGCTTGATTCTTTTAGATATCCTTGATTGATATGCATGTTCAGAAGTGATAAAGGCAATTTTATTCTTGAGCCTCTTTAGCCAAATAATCCTACCCTGTTATTATCCTTTGATAACCCCTTTGAGCCTATACTTTCCCCATTTCTTTGTGTTGAAGCTCATATACTGATCCTAAGTGAAAAACCATGATTACCTTAACCTTAGGAAAGTCTGGAGCTATAGAAGTATTTTGAGAATAAGTGTGGTCTCCTTGGGAATTCTGATGAATTGGCTAGTTGGTTCCTCATCATGTTTTGAAATGATAATTTATATCCTGTTGTGAAAAAAAAAAAAAAAAAAAGAGACAGGATGAAAAAAAAATGATGAGAAAAAGAGAAAAATTGAAAAATAATTTTGTAAATAATGGAGTCGAGAAGAGGATTGAATTAGAGGTTTGGGTGAGATTTCACTGTGTTTACATTTTTTCCCTAGTGCACCTCTATTTCTTCTGAGCTATAGCTACTTGTCCAAATTTATCCTCCCCTGTCCTTGGCCCCATTGCAACCCAGTAAAGACCTTTTGATCTGAAGATGCATATATTTTAAGTGTTGATATTAGAAGATTGCCAAGTCTGTTTGTGTTTGCTTTCTTGAATGCATTGAGTGACATTGATTTACCTTAAACACTTGAGAGAAACACTATAGTGCATCTGTGAGGTTTTGTTATTTTCAAATCACCTCTTGAGCTGATTAGTTATTTTACCAAGTTTTGAATTGCTTGAAAGATTTCTGTAAGTATCTGCCTTTCTTGATTTTGTGTTGGATATTGTCTATTTCTTTTCTCTATCCAGAATTCTTGAGAACTATGTAAATTCTTGAGTCTTTGTTTTCTGCATGCTGAGTGTGTGTCACCTCCCCAAATGTCCTTTGATGTCTTATTCCCTGATTTGCGTCTTGATTTTGCCCAGGAGTGCAAAAGACTAAGTGTGGTCTATTTTGATGAGTCAATATTTTCTTCACTTCACTTAGTTTATTTTACTAGAATTAATCAGGGAATTGTGCTAAAATGTCCGATATTTTCCCATTTTACTAATTGTGCTTAATTTGATTAGAAATTCTTATTTTGATTAATTTGAATTATCTGAGCTAATTATGTGTATTAGTAATTGCAGGAAAATTTTGGAAATAAAAATTGAGACATTTGGAAAAATATTCATTTACACAGAGTGTTATTTACTTGGAAGATTTATTTTGTATGTTGATCCGTGGAAACTTAAGAGGAAATCTTTTGTTTGGATTAGCTAATATTAGAAGTGCACGGTACAAAGGTTTTGGCATCCAAAAATACACATGCTTTCACCTAAAGTTCTTCAATTCTTGGATTTTAAGAGGCATTAATTCTCATGGTACATGGCATCTCACGGCTGAATGAATTAAGCATATATCTACATGGCTTTTACGTGAGCACCAAACCAAGTAACAGCACTGGGAGGATTAATCTAGCTCTTGGTTTTATTTGAGAATAAAAGGAGGTCCACACTTCTCGGCACCCAGCACAAATAATAAAGAAATCTTTCTCTTTTGGAAGTGGGAACCGCACCTTTCTTGGTTTGGAGTGAGATTTCGAATTGGGGCTATTAAATGAAGAAACCATACGTAACATAAGAGACATGTGGGGTACATTTATCACTTAGTCATCTTTTCATTTTTTAAATGGAGAAGAATGGTTTGGTAGACATGTCACGGCTGAAAATAAATTAGTGGAGGGCCCTCTTGTTAATTTTGATGAAAGAAAATGTGGAAAGGAGGTGCACTTTACTACGGCACTAGGAATCTCCTTATTCTATTGTAAATGGAGACACATTATGGAAGAGGGACCACCAACGCATTGGACGCTTTGCTCACGGAACTGCACTATTAAGAATTAATTTTCTTTCTTCATGTGTTTCACAGAGCACTAAGGAACCAGAGTAACACACGTCCGAAAGAGAAAAGCGGTACAACAGTTTGGAGGTGAACAAAGAGGATAACACAACAGCTGCCATGGTAGAAAGGGTGACATCTACGCATGATTAAAAACGCACGAGAGCAAGCAAGATGCAGCAGAAGCACGGAGAAGTGAAGCAAACGGTTCTCCATCCAGCAGCTCTTCACGTCCACGTTCACTCCACAACAGCAGCTTGGAAAGCTTCACGGTCCAGCAGTGCAACCACACAGCAAATAGATAATGGAAAAGGGAGCCCACGGCTGCAAGGAAATTCACGTGATTCATTGGCTGGAAAAATGAAGTGCATTCACGGTCTTGAAGACGGTCCAGCACCTTGTTGAAGCAACCACCAGCAGCAAATGAAAGTGCAGCCCCACACAAGAACACAGCAGCTGAGGTTGTGTTCATCAATATGAAGAAGCTCTTGTTGCAGCATTGCAACCAGCCACACGCACATCTTGGAGTGTCCAGGGGCAGTTCACGGTGCAGCAGCTATCTAGTTGAGAAGGATGCCTCATGGTATTGAAGAAGGAGACGTCATCCAGCAGCTGGTCCAGTAAAGGAGATGCTCCACAATCTTAGTCTAATTGAAGAAGAAGAAGGGAGCCCACGACCAGAATGGCTCGAAGAATTGGATACACACGGATGGAGGGGATTCTCGGCTCTTCATTCCAGCAAGCCCAGCCACGTGAAGCAGCTTGGAGAAAAGATCAAGGCCTGCTTTCTTTACGCATCCAGCTAAAGATCACCAAACCAGCAGGGTCCAGCTTCAATCACACCAAGAGAAGGAGGCCGTGAGGTGAGAGAATCCAGCAGCTTGGAAGCATAGAGGAAGGCACGGAAGCTGCATATCCAGCAGCCACAATCACGGCTTGATGGAAGTAGAAGAATCCAAGGTGTAAAAGATGACAAAATGGAGGGACCTTCACCTATTTTCTCACGGGCAAGAAGCTATTGCTCAGAATTTTGTGCAAGGAACCAAGTTGAATGGAGAAGTCACGGGAGTTTGTCCAGAGGAGAAGTGGCTATAAATGGCATCAGCATCAGAGAACCAGGAGGACATCAGAATTTAGGAATAGAAATTAGCAGACGTTCTGGTTTTCTCCTCCCCTCTGGGGAGGTTTTGTGATTTAATTCAATTTGCATTTTCCAGTAGCAAACTCTCTCAGTTTTCATTTCCAAACAGTGCACAAATGTAAAATTTTATTTCTGAAGCGTGTAGTTTAATTGTTTCACAGTTTTCTCATTTTCATTTTCATTTTATTTTAAGTGTTTGAACTTCAATTTAAATGTTGAATCCTTGATGAATTTGATTTTTTAAATCCTTGTTGAACTTCAGTTAAATGTTTTTATCTGTTAAAATTACCGTTCATGATTTTCTGCACCGTTAAATTCTGTCATTATGTTTTACTGGTCATTTATTTTCAAGAGTTGTTTTTACGGTTTATTTTTACTGGAACTATTGGTAAATTTTAATTACAGTGTTGTTTTGTCTTCTGCATATTTACTGTTCTGTGTTTTAATTTCCAACACTGTAATTTTTCCATTGTCTATTTTTACCATCTTTTACTGTTTAGTTTTTACCGTCGTTAAAATTTACTTCAGTGTTTTTAATTCTGTCTTATTTTAATTCCAGTTTTAATTTATTTTTCCGTACCACAAATCACAAAACCCCCCCCACTTCGTGTAAAAAAATCTGAGACTGAACCACACAAATTGGTCCTTGAGAGACGACCTAGGAGTCAAATCCTAGTCTTATACTGCATTAATTTTTCTGCACATCAAATTTGTATGACCGCGACAGTCGTATCATACAAATTTGATGTGCACAGAAATTAATGCAGTATAAGACTAGGATTTGACTCCTAGGTCGTCTCTCAAGGACCAATTTGTGTGGTTCAGTCTCAGATTTTTTTACACGAAGTGGGGGGGGTTTTGTGATTTGTGGTACGGAAAAATAAATTAAAACTGGAATTAAAATAAGACAGAATTAAAAACACTGAAGTAAATTTTAACGACGGTAAAAACTAAACAGTAAAAGATGGTAAAAATAGACAATGGAAAAATTACAGTGTTGGAAATTAAAACACAGAACAGTAAATATGCAGAAGACAAAACAACACTGTAATTAAAATTTACCAATAGTTCCAGTAAAAATAAACCGTAAAAACAACTCTTGAAAATAAATGACCAGTAAAACATAATGACAGAATTTAACGGTGCAGAAAATCATGAACGGTAATTTTAACAGATAAAAACATTTAACTGAAGTTCAACAAGGATTTAAAAAATCAAATTCATCAAGGATTCAACATTTAAATTGAAGTTCAAACACTTAAAATAAAATGAAAATGAAAATGAGAAAACTGTGAAACAATTAAACTACACGCTTCAGAAATAAAATTTTACATTTGTGCACTGTTTGGAAATGAAAACTGAGAGAGTTTGCTACTGGAAAATGCAAATTGAATTAAATCACAAAACCTCCCCAGAGGGGAGGAGAAAACCAGAACGTCTGCTAATTTCTATTCCTAAATTCTGATGTCCTCCTGGTTCTCTGATGCTGATGCCATTTATAGCCACTTCTCCTCTGGACAAACTCCCGTGACTTCTCCATTCAACTTGGTTCCTTGCACAAAATTCTGAGCAATAGCTTCTTGCCCGTGAGAAAATAGGTGAAGGTCCCTCCATTTTGTCATCTTTTACACCTTGGATTCTTCTACTTCCATCAAGCCGTGATTGTGGCTGCTGGATATGCAGCTTCCGTGCCTTCCTCTATGCTTCCAAGCTGCTGGATTCTCTCACCTCACGGCCTCCTTCTCTTGGTGTGATTGAAGCTGGACCCTGCTGGTTTGGTGATCTTTAGCTGGATGCGTAAAGAAAGCAGGCCTTGATCTTTTCTCCAAGCTGCTTCACGTGGCTGGGCTTGCTGGAATGAAGAGCCGAGAATCCCCTCCATCCGTGTGTATCCAATTCTTCGAGCCATTCTGGTCGTGGGCTCCCTTCTTCTTCTTCAATTAGACTAAGATTGTGGAGCATCTCCTTTACTGGACCAGCTGCTGGATGACGTCTCCTTCTTCAATACCATGAGGCATCCTTCTCAACTAGATAGCTGCTGCACCGTGAACTGCCCCTGGACACTCCAAGATGTGCGTGTGGCTGGTTGCAATGCTGCAACAAGAGCTTCTTCATATTGATGAACACAACCTCAGCTGCTGTGTTCTTGTGTGGGGCTGCACTTTCATTTGCTGCTGGTGGTTGCTTCAACAAGGTGCTGGACCGTCTTCAAGACCGTGAATGCACTTCATTTTTCCAGCCAATGAATCACGTGAATTTCCTTGCAGCCGTGGGCTCCCTTTTCCATTATCTATTTGCTGTGTGGTTGCACTGCTGGACCGTGAAGCTTTCCAAGCTGCTGTTGTGGAGTGAACGTGGACGTGAAGAGCTGCTGGATGGAGAACCGTTTGCTTCACTTCTCCGTGCTTCTGCTGCATCTTGCTTGCTCTCGTGCGTTTTTAATCATGCGTAGATGTCACCCTTTCTACCATGGCAGCTGTTGTGTTATCCTCTTTGTTCACCTCCAAACTGTTGTACCGCTTTTCTCTTTCGGACGTGTGTTACTCTGGTTCCTTAGTGCTCTGTGAAACACATGAAGAAAGAAAATTAATTCTTAATAGTGCAGTTCCGTGAGCAGAGCGTCCAATGCGTTGGTGGTCCCTCTTCCATAATGTGTCTCCATTTACAATAGAATAAGGAGATTCCTAGTGCCGTAGTAAAGTGCACCTCCTTTCCACATTTTCTTTCATCAAAATTAACAAGAGGGCCCTCCACTAATTTATTTTCAGCCGTGACATGTCTACCAAACCATTCTTCTCCATTTAAAAAATGAAAAGATGACTAAGTGATAAATGTACCCCACATGTCTCTTATGTTACGTATGGTTTCTTCATTTAATAGCCCCAATTCGAAATCTCACTCCAAACCAAGAAAGGTGCGGTTCCCACTTCCAAAAGAGAAAGATTTCTTTATTATTTGTGCTGGGTGCCGAGAAGTGTGGACCTCCTTTTATTCTCAAATAAAACCAAGAGCTAGATTAATCCTCCCAGTGCTGTTACTTGGTTTGGTGCTCACGTAAAAGCCATGTAGATATATGCTTAATTCATTCAGCCGTGAGATGCCATGTACCATGAGAATTAATGCCTCTTAAAATCCAAGAATTGAAGAACTTTAGGTGAAAGCATGTGTATTTTTGGATGCCAAAACCTTTGTACCGTGCACTTCTAATATTAGCTAATCCAAACAAAAGATTTCCTCTTAAGTTTCCACGGATCAACATACAAAATAAATCTTCCAAGTAAATAACACTCTGTGTAAATGAATATTTTTCCAAATGTCTCAATTTTTATTTCCAAAATTTTCCTGCAATTACTAATACACATAATTAGCTCAGATAATTCAAATTAATCAAAATAAGAATTTCTAATCAAATTAAGCACAATTAGTAAAATGGGAAAATATCGGACATTTTAGCACAATTCCCTGATTAATTCTAGTAAAATAAACTAAGTGAAGTGAAGAAAATATTGACTCATCAAGTGGCAAAAACCATCCTTCGACAAATGAACCGAAAGTATCTTCCTTCGATAAACAAACAGAAAGAAATAGCTCTGCCAACTTGAAGAGAACAACTCTGACCTTTGACACACAAAGCGCAAGCTTCTCCTATTCACAAGGCTTGACAAGAGCCAGAATTATCACTTGAGAACTTCCTCAGATGCACTGTATTCTCAAATGGCATAGATTCCCTATTCACTCACATAGAGCTTCCCTTAGGCACACAACTCTAATACTCTCAAAATGAAAAGTTGTCTTTTAAGAGCTGTGAAGACCTCTATTTATAAGCCCGGGTTCATGCAGGGTCAAAAACTGAAAAGACATATCACAACTATAGTGATAATCGATTATTGTAAGTGATAATCGATTATCTGTGAGACTTGGAATAGCTAGGATATTACCTCTTCAATCGATCGACTCCAGATCTTCACATCCTTCCACTGTTTGGTTTTGAGCCCTTACAACCTTCTGTCGATCGGTTCTATTCCTCATTGCCTTCTGATGAACGGGTCGCACCGCTCACAAAAGTTGTGCATAAAAGAATGCAGTATAGTTACTAGGAAGTGACTCCTAGGTCGTCTCTCGAGGACCAATTTGTGGTTCAGTCTCAGATTTAACACGAAGTGGGGGGGGTTGTTTTTGGATGTTTGTTTTTGTGCGGTAAAATAAAAAAGGAACTGGAAATTAAATAAAACAAAATTTAAAACACTGAAATAAAATTTAACCACGGTAAAAACTGAACGATAGAAAACAGTAAAAATAGAACCACTTGATCGCAAATAAAATTTATCACAGATTAAAAACGACGTTTGAAATTAAAATGTAATGACGAAATTTAACAATGCAGAAACTGCTAAACGATAAAATACAACAGATAAAATAAAAGCACAGAACTGAAAATGAAATTCATTAAAAGATTTAACACTTAAAAATAATATTCCAAAATAAAACTAACAAACTGTTTCAGAATACACTACACGCTCAGAAATGAAATTGCATTATGCACTGTTTGAAAATGGAACTGGAAAAGGAAAGGAAGAGGCAGAAGCCTCCTCCCAGATTGTGTGTTTCTTACACTACACCTAAACTACACTAAAATCTAATGCCTTCTACTTCTCTGCTCTGCTGCATTTTATAGTGTCAACACTCTCAACATCCTCCTTCAATTCAGCAATTTGGATTGGCAGCCCGTGAACAAATGTAAAACCGTGACCTTCTTTTGATTCAATGTGGTCCCCTCCTTTTCCATTTCAATCAGCTGAATCATCCTTTTTCAATTCAGCAATTTTGGCCGTGATCCCCACCTCTTCTTGCTACTGACCGTGAGCTTCCTCTGGACACTCCAAGATGTGCGTGTGGCTGGTTGCAATGCTGCAACAAGAGCTTCTTCATCAATCTCATGGTGCTTATTGTTGCTGCCCATTTTCCTTGTGAAGCCAACTCTTCTTTCTTCACTCTTCTAAGCAGCCATGGCAGCTTGCTCCTCTGGCTTCTTCTTCCAGCCAAGTTCCTCACAGCACATGAAAGAACTTCACCACTGCTTGTGTTTTCCGTGACACCACCAGCTCTTTTCTTCTCCAACGCAAAGTGTGATCTGCTTCCTTCCATTGCTTCTAAAAATAAAAACAGCAACTGCAGCGAGGAGGCTTTCTTCCAAACCGTGCACACCGCTTCTACTCAATCACCATGCTTATCTTCTCTGCTACTAAACTGTCGTACCGTTTGAAATGCTAGATGGTGCAGTGCTTCCTTAATGCTCCTAGATGTGTGGCTGGACTTCTTCTATTGTGCAGCCGTGACACTTCCTTTCATTCGGTAGTGGCTTCAAGATGTTGTACTGCTGGCAGTGTGTAATCACCACTGCTGGACCGTGTGCTACCGTGAAGCTTTCCACATGAGAAATATAGGTCTGTAACAAGTAGGTGGCAGCTGCTGGATGTTCCTTCTTGTGCCGTGGCATTCCCCTTAGCATTATGGAATTTATTATGAGCTTTCAATCAACCAAGTGGTGGCCCCCTCCATTATGCTTCATGGTTTACTACATCCTTTCTTAAGCCAAAGAAAATTCTCGCGGCTCCTAGTGCTTCCAGCCGTGAGTTTCTTCTTTTTCTTCTGGACCGTGAAGGCCTTCTTCAAGGTGCTGGACGTGAGCTTTCATGGGGTGGTGGCTCCTTTTTCAATCAAGCTTCACACTTCAAAATGAATATTCCAATGCTAACAAATGGTGGCCCTTTTCTTGTCTCCCATTCAATTTCACTTGCAAAGAGAAAGAAGACCCGTGAGTTGGACCTTTGGGTAAAGGCTTCCTTCTTTCTTCAAATAATTTAACCAAAATAAGACAAAAGAGGGGTCATGTGCAATGCTTGCCAAATTGCCGTGAGTTCCATTCTCTTGGATGAAGGCTTTCTTCTTTCTTTTTTTAAAAACCAAAACACTATATGTGCTTCTCATGTGGGCCGTTTGCTTTCTTTATGGTGGGTGCTCTTTCTCCAAGACCAAGCCGTGACCTTCTTTGGTTGCTTTTCCAAATTGCCAATTCAATTACAATTCATGTTGCAAGGCAAAGGTGTGGCGGCTCCCACTTAAATTCAAAAAGATGTTTTGTTGGATCCTGGCTAAAATAACTTTCTCCACCTTGACTCCACCTCCCTTAGTAATAATTGAATAAAATTCAGCATTTGGAATTACTATATGGACGTGAACTTCATGAGTGGTGGCCCTTCTTCATATTCCTTAAAGAAAGAAGATTTCTTAGCTGGTTTGGTGTGCTTGCCGTGAGTTCATTTCCATGTGGCAATGTTTAATCCATTTAAAAGAAAGAACAAAACCAAGGTGCACTTCCTCTTCCATATGGCCGTGAGTTCTCAAGAAGTATGGGCCCTTTTTATTCAGTTGTTAATTGTTGAATGGACAAGGTGTGAAACCAACTTTCAATTATCTTCCAAGTAAATTAAGAAACCGTGAGCTGCAATTGGAACGTGATCCCTTCCATTTTGCTTCTTAAAATTTAAAAAATATTTCATCAGATATCAACACACAGATTAAATCACTGCAGTGCAGCTTCTTCCCAAACACAGTGTGTGAATGTTCTTCCCAATGTCCTAAAATATTTACAGAATTTTCCCTGCACTCAATAATGTAAATAATTAGTCTCAGATAATTCGAATTAAGTAAAATAAGAACTTCTGATCAAATTAAGCACAATAAAAAAAAACGGGAAAATACTGGACAATTAAGCACAATTCCCTGATTAATTTTAGTACAATAAACTAAGTGAAGTGAATAAAATAATGATTCATCAAAATAGACCACACTTAGTCTTTTGCACTCCTGGGCAAAATTAAGACTCAAATCAGGGAATGGTTCAAAGGACTTCAAAGGCGGTGACACAAAACTCAGCAAACAGAAAAATAAAAGCTCGCAAGAAAAATAAACTAAATTTACACAGTTCTCAAGAATTCTGGACAGTTAAGAGAAGTAGAAATTATCCAACACAAATCAAATAAAGCAGATACTTACAGAAATCATCCAAGCAATTCAATACACGGAAAAAATAATCAATCAGCTTAAGAGGCAAATTAAAAGTAACAACCTCACAGATGCACTTCCAGTGTTTCTCTCAAGTGTCTAGGGTAAAGAATTTCAACTCAATGCACTCAAGAAAGCAAACACAAGCAGACTTGGCAAGCCTCTAATTATCAATACTAAAAACATATGCATGTTCAGATCTAAAGGTCTTTACTGGGTTGTAATGGGGCCAAGGACAGGGGAGGATAAATTTGGATAAGTAGCTATAGCTCAGAAGAAATAGAGGTGCACTAGGGAAAAAAAATGTAAACACAATGAAATCTCACCCAAACCTCTAATTCAATCCTCTTCTTGACTCCATTGTTCTCAAAATTGTTTTTCATTTTGCTCTCTTTTCTCATCAATTTAAATTTTTTTTTTCATCCTGTCTGTTTCCTTTTCTCTCTCTATCACACAACAGGATATAATTTATATTTTAAGAACATGATGAGGAACCAACTAGCCAATTCATCACAATTCCCAAGGAGACCACACTTATTCACAAAACACTTCTATAGCTCCAGACTTCCCTAAGGTTTAGGTAATCATTTGTTTTTCACTTAGGATCAGTGTATGAGCTTTAACACAAAGAAATGGATACAGTATAGGCTCAAAAGGGGTATCAAAGGATAATAACAAGGTAGGCTTATTTGGCTAAAGAGGCTCAAGAACAAAATGCCTTTATCACTTCTAAAACATGCATATCAATCAAGTATATCAAAAAGAATCAAGCCAAGGCATATGTGCAAGCAATCAAGATACATATCTCACACAAGAAAGAAAATTAAGTGGCTCAAATCTCTCACACAGGGTGTTTTTGTCACGATTAAATCAACCTCTTAAACACATAATCATCTTTCCAGGCAGAGAAAAGCAAGGATTACAAACTATAAGTATTAAGTAAGTGAAGGAAAAAATCTACAACTTATACATCATCCAGAAATCAAGAGAAAAATGTAAAATTTATTGCACTCAAGACACACTAAAACAACTTAAAACAGAAAAAATTTAGCACACAAAAACAAAAAATTTAACACACAAAATACATACTAACATAAACTAACAGAAAAATCAAAATTTCTCCCCAGTAGACCACACTTAAATCACACAATGTCCTCAGTGTGTTACAATCATCAGATTAACAATTTCAGAGCAGCCAAAAAAAAAAAAATATAGACAAGTGCAATAAAAAGTTAGGAAAAATGGGAAGAAATTTTTCAGTAACATCCATCAGTAGATGTTATCAGTGACATCCATCAGCAGATGTCTGAATCACGTAGCACCCATCATTAGATGCTAATTAATTTTTATTATATTTTTTTTATTTATTTTTATTATTTTTTTTTTCTGAAAAAGGAGACCGGTACTGTGACAACAGTCTCGGTGGCAAAGACCGGAACTGTTGCTACAGTGGAAAGAAATCTGGCTATAAATGAGGCACTCCTCCGCGTCCAACGCCATTTCTGATCCCTCACTCTCTCTCTAGCCCTCTCTTCTCTCTGCTCTCTGCTCTCTTCTACAACTCTCATCTCTCTTCTCTCTCTCCGCTCTCCTCTCTCTCTCAACCTGAGCGTCTGGAATCTCTACGGAGCCTCTGCCCCGGTGCCATCTGAAGAGTGTGAGAACCCCGAGGAGCTTCTCTGCCAGCCTACTACTCCAGGTAAGTCCTCTGCTCCTGGATCTGCCTTTCTTTCTGCTTGCTTTACTTTTCCTGCTTTCCCCTTTAAGCTTTCCGTTATTCCTTTCCTTTATGCACTTCGTTCTTCTTTTCTTTCTGCCTTTTATTTTCCATTTCCTGCTTTCCTTCTTCTCCTTTTCAATTTTTTTTCTAAACAAAAAAAAAAACACTTAAAACACATAAAACACAACTGTCAAATAAAACTTAAGGGGTATATAGGCTGGAAACCAGACGTTAATCTCCCTTCGATTGAAGGTATTGCAGAGACAATCGGGTAGAACAACGCCACGTACCCCACTTAAAAATAAAACACAGAAACTGAATATACATGAACAATATGGACAAGGACAACTGGACGTAGATCCGTTTAGGCCCCTTTTGCAAGGACCGTGAAACAAATCTGAGACCAAACACAGAAATATCAAAGACTGACAGGACAAAATAAATTTAACGGGAAACAAGAACAAATAAAGAAAACACAGAACTAATCTAAAAATTTTTTATGCTTTTTTTTTATTTTTTTTTTATTTTTATGTTTTGTTTTTTTCTTTTTTATGTTTTTGTTATTTTTATTTTTATTATTTTTCTTCTTTTTTTTTATTTTTTTTTTATTTTTTATGTTTTAGAATACTAGTAGAGGAAGGATGACTGATATGGAATCAGAGAGATATACCAGTCAACGATGGCGTCCTACAGATGATCAGATCACGATGATGACCAAAATCTACAACTATGGGGTCACACACCCAAGCCGAGCGCAAGTCGTCGAGATCGCATCTCGACTAAGGACCTTCGCAGATGCCACCGAATATAACGTGCACTGCTGGTTTAACAACCATGGCAATCGGGTCAGGCGCTGGCAAGCGGAGATAGACCCCACAGGCACTCTCTTTTCACAACTGCCGCTGTACATGTACGGTAAGACCTCTGATCACACCTCCATTGAATTTTCCATTCCTCTTCTATTATTAACACAAGTTTTTTATTTTTTATTTATTTATTTATTTATTTTTTTTGTTTGAAAGAAAACAACTGGGTGATAATGAGGGCACCGAGGCTGATGAATTTGTTTCCAGTTCCGATCATTATCGATGACGACAAAAATGAACGAGAAATTCCTCCACCAAAGCCTCCTGCATTTCGAACCAGAACTCCCTCAACGGAGCTCTCCCTTAGACCACCACAACCAGCTCGAGAGTTCTTTCAGTTTTAAAGTTTTATGTTTTTTTTTTTATTATGTTTTTTATGTTTTAATTCAGGTCTGTAATATGAACACTTATTTATTTTTTTTTTTTTTATGTTTTTATGTTTTTATTTATTATGGTGTGTAATATTAACGATCATAAATGATCGACCCCCGAACATCTTTTAATTTCATATATATCTACTGCAATTTCATTTTCAGATCTGTTCAATCCCTTTTCTCCATTACTGTAATTTTTGCATTGATGAATGAAATATTTTCTTAGTCTAAAAATTTTCAATCAAAAACCTGTATGAGACAACTAAGAAAATATATTTACAACGAAGAAAATAAGGAAAAAGATAAGATCTGAAGTGAAAATTTTCAATGAATTATTGATATGAAATAATAAGAAATTGAGAGCCGAGAAATTATGGACTACACGCAAAACAATTTTTGAAAATGTTTTTTTTTTTTTTTTTTTTTTTTTAAGGGATAACAACTCAAAAACTAAGAAATAAATATACATATCGGAATAAAGATTTGGCACGCTTAAAACAAAATATTTTATCACAACAGAAAATTTTTTTTTATGTTTTTTTTTTTTTTTTTTAATTCATGCTCACAATTTTAAAAATGAAATAAACACAACCATGAAAACACACCAGAAAAGCTAAATAATATGTACATAATGAGGAAAAAGAGTGCTCCCTGGTCATGGTGGCAGTTGCCAATTCTGGACAATCAGTGAGATATCTTCCACCTCAGGATCCGGCGAAGATGTCTTCAGGAGCAGCTCGCCCAGTACTGCCCTCTCACTTGAATCAGGACAAATCCCAGTAGCCACGCCACTTCTCCGAGCAAGTTGTTGAATCAATAAAATCAGGAGCCTTCTGTCCACCAGCAGTTGTTGAGTCTGTGACACCGGAGTAATAAGAGAAAAAGCAGTATACTTTCCTTCATCTATCATTATTTCCTCTATGTCAGTACCTGTATTCTCATTTACTTTTGTAACCTGGTCATCAAACTCATAATCAATAGCATTTGTTATGAATTTAGAATCTGTTTGTAACACATAATCAATTTCAATACAAATCGGGCAAGAACCAGATTCACAATCACATTCACAATTCTCAGAAAACTGAGTCAGATCAATGTTTTGTTCTAACTCTATCATGTTATGCGACTGCAAAATTCCTGTCTCAAAATCAATATTGACATATGCATCATCAACAAAATCCACATTCAGTGCAAAGCTATTATCAATGGAAAATTTATCACTGTAATCATGTTCATTCAACACAACATTTATACCAATGGTTTCAGAGACTAATACTGAATCAAAAACTTTAGAATTGTCAATCAAGTCTGTATCAGTTTCAATCCTAAAACCTGTAGAATCATTGTGCAACAAATCACAAGCAATTGAATGTATAGGCAGATCTGGTAAAGAGCTTGTAATCTCAGTTTCAGAATAAACATGTTTTTGCTCAGAATAAATTTTCTCATGAATTTCCAATTCATCAACTGCACATTCAAGTTGAGGTACGTTTACCTCCATGGTGGAAGATAAGAATGGTCTACCTGTCTCAACAGTGTTACTCATACCTGTCTGGTCCTTAAAATAATCATCAACAGTCTCAGGTGCAAGAGTGGGATCATAGAAAGGTAGGAAAGTGGGTGTAGTAGTAAACTCATAGCTTTGCTCCCCATCTTCTATGTTGATGCCACTATCATCTTGAAAGTGTTGAGTGGCCATCTGCCCGATCTGATCAGTCAGCTTCTGAATGGCAGCTTGAGTTTCCATGCTCTCTTGCTTGAACTGCATGTTCCCTTTCTGAAACTGAATGTTCTGCATGGTCATCTGCTCCAATAACTCCTTTAATGTAGGTTTAGAAGTAGAAGGCTGAGGAGTTATTTGAATAGGAGAATCATACTGCTGACTCTCATATTGTGGAACTGGCTCCCAAAGAGAGCTCTCAGAAATTGGATGATGGAACATATTGTTCTCATCATAAAAATCAGCAGATTTAAAATCAAAGTAATATGCAGAATAAGAATCATAATCACAGACATTGGCAGAATAAGCATTTTTCACAAAATTAAAATCGGTAGACATGGAAAATAAAAATAAAAATTAAACACTAAAAATTACTAGACAAACAAAATACAACACATTTATACAAGCTACAGGCACACACAAAACAGAACATCAACAAAACTTTTTTTTTTTTTTTTTTAAAACACAGCAACTAAATACAAAACACAACACGATAAAAATATAAAAGACAAAACATATATTAACACAACATAAATTAACACAACATAAATTAACACAGTAAAAATATAAAACAAAAAACCTGGAACTGAAGTGACAACGCCGCCAAAATTTGCTGAAGGTGTCGTTGTCGCCTACAAAAATACAAAACACAAAACATGCAAAACAAACATATTAGTAGAACAAAAATTTACAAAACGAAAATCTGAAACCAAACCTCCATTTATTGGTCCCCGGCAGCGGCGCCATTTTTGATGAACGGGTCGCACCGCTCACAAAAGTTGTGCATAAAAGAATGCAGTATAGTTACTAGGAAGTGACTCCTAGGTCGTCTCTCGAGGACCAATTTGTGGTTCAGTCTCAGATTTAACACGAAGTGGGGGGGGTTGTTTTTGGATGTTTGTTTTTGTGCGGTAAAATAAAAAAGGAACTGGAAATTAAATAAAACAAAATTTAAAACACTGAAATAAAATTTAACCACGGTAAAAACTGAACGATAGAAAACAGTAAAAATAGAACCACTTGATCGCAAATAAAATTTATCACAGATTAAAAACGACGTTTGAAATTAAAATGTAATGACGAAATTTAACAATGCAGAAACTGCTAAACGATAAAATACAACAGATAAAATAAAAGCACAGAACTGAAAATGAAATTCATTAAAAGATTTAACACTTAAAAATAATATTCCAAAATAAAACTAACAAACTGTTTCAGAATACACTACACGCTCAGAAATGAAATTGCATTATGCACTGTTTGAAAATGGAACTGGAAAAGGAAAGGAAGAGGCAGAAGCCTCCTCCCAGATTGTGTGTTTCTTACACTACACCTAAACTACACTAAAATCTAATGCCTTCTACTTCTCTGCTCTGCTGCATTTTATAGTGTCAACACTCTCAACATCCTCCTTCAATTCAGCAATTTGGATTGGCAGCCCGTGAACAAATGTAAAACCGTGACCTTCTTTTGATTCAATGTGGTCCCCTCCTTTTCCATTTCAATCAGCTGAATCATCCTTTTTCAATTCAGCAATTTTGGCCGTGATCCCCACCTCTTCTTGCTACTGACCGTGAGCTTCCTCTGGACACTCCAAGATGTGCGTGTGGCTGGTTGCAATGCTGCAACAAGAGCTTCTTCATCAATCTCATGGTGCTTATTGCTGCTGCCCATTTTCCTTGTGAAGCCAACTCTTCTTTCTTCACTCTTCTAAGCAGCCATGGCAGCTTGCTCCTCTGGCTTCTTCTTCCAGCCAAGTTCCTCACAGCACATGAAAGAACTTCACCACTGCTTGTGTTTTCCGTGACACCACCAGCTCTTTTCTTCTCCAACGCAAAGTGTGATCTGCTTCCTTCCATTGCTTCTAAAAATAAAAACAGCAGCTGCAGCGAGGAGGCTTTCTTCCAAACCGTGCACACCGCTTCTACTCAATCACCATGCTTATCTTCTCTGCTACTAAACTGTCGTACCGTTTGAAATGCTAGATGGTGCAGTGCTTCCTTAATGCTCCTAGATGTGTGGCTGGACTTCTTCTATTGTGCAGCCGTGACACTTCCTTTCATTCGGTAGTGGCTTCAAGATGTTGTACTGCTGGCAGTGTGTAATCACCACTGCTGGACCGTGTGCTACCGTGAAGCTTTCCACATGAGAAATATAGGTCTGTAACAAGTAGGTGGCAGCTGCTGGATGTTCCTTCTTGTGCCGTGGCATTCCCCTTAGCATTATGGAATTTATTATGAGCTTTCAATCAACCAAGTGGTGGCCCCCTCCATTATGCTTCATGGTTTACTACATCCTTTCTTAAGCCAAAGAAAATTCTCGCGGCTCCTAGTGCTTCCAGCCGTGAGTTTCTTCTTTTTCTTCTGGACCGTGAAGGCCTTCTTCAAGGTGCTGGACGTGAGCTTTCATGGGGTGGTGGCTCCTTTTTCAATCAAGCTTCACACTTCAAAATGAATATTCCAATGCTAACAAATGGTGGCCCTTTTCTTGTCTCCCATTCAATTTCACTTGCAAAGAGAAAGAAGACCCGTGAGTTGGACCTTTGGGTAAAGGCTTCCTTCTTTCTTCAAATAATTTAACCAAAATAAGACAAAAGAGGGGTCATGTGCAATGCTTGCCAAATTGCCGTGAGTTCCATTCTCTTGGATGAAGGCTTTCTTCTTTCTTTTTTTAAAAACCAAAACACTATATGTGCTTCTCATGTGGGCCGTTTGCTTTCTTTATGGTGGGTGCTCTTTCTCCAAGACCAAGCCGTGACCTTCTTTGGTTGCTTTTCCAAATTGCCAATTCAATTACAATTCATGTTGCAAGGCAAAGGTGTGGCGGCTCCCACTTAAATTCAAAAAGATGTTTTGTTGGATCCTGGCTAAAATAACTTTCTCCACCTTGACTCCACCTCCCTTAGTAATAATTGAATAAAATTCAGCATTTGGAATTACTATATGGACGTGAACTTCATGAGTGGTGGCCCTTCTTCATATTCCTTAAAGAAAGAAGATTTCTTGGCTGGTTTGGTGTGCTTGCCGTGAGTTCATTTCCATGTGGCAATGTTTAATCCATTTAAAAGAAAGAACAAAACCAAGGTGCACTTCCTCTTCCATATGGCCGTGAGTTCTCAAGAAGTATGGGCCCTTTTTATTCACTTGTTAATTGTTGAATGGACAAGGTGTGAAACCAACTTTCAATTATCTTCCAAGTAAATTAAGAAACCGTGAGCTGCAATTGGAACGTGATCCCTTCCATTTTGCTTCTTAAAATTTAAAAAATATTTCATCAGATATCAACACACAGATTAAATCACTGCAGTGCAGCTTCTTCCCAAACACAGTGTGTGAATGTTCTTCCCAATGTCCTAAAATATTTACAGAATTTTCCCTGCACTCAATAATGTAAATAATTAGTCTCAGATAATTCGAATTAAGTAAAATAAGAACTTCTGATCAAATTAAGCACAATAAAAAAAAACGGGAAAATACTGGACAATTAAGCACAATTCCCTGATTAATTTTAGTACAATAAACTAAGTGAAGTGAATAAAATAATGATTCATCACCTTCCATCGTTCAGCTCGACCCCTTATCACCTTTTGTCGTTTGGCTTGGTTCCTCACATCTTTTCAGCGTTCGGTGCTTACTGCTCAGTCTCGGTCATGCTCTCCACCGCTCGATCCTTCTTCTTCTCTCTCACAACTTTCTATCGCTCGACTCAATTCTCATATACCTTTCAAGTCTTAACTTTTTCTTCTATAGTGTTAGTTGGACACAATATCGTTCATCTTGTATTTCACGCCGTTCGGTCTTTAACTGTGTTCAACCTTCATCCGTTAGAGAGCGTTCATCCTTTTAGTTGTTGCACACCGTTCGGTTTTCCTTGCGGACCAACATACATGAATGCTTTTAAACTTAATACAACAAGGGTCTTCATATTCTTCACTTTGTAACGTCATAAAAATCATTATCTTCAAGTCACCAATGCTCCTCATTGGTAACAATCTCCCCCTTTTTGATGAAGATAATGCTCCTTATTATCTTCAAGTCACCAATGATCATGACATCGAATGAGTTAAACAATGCATGCTTTGAACAAAGAGGAAAAACCCTAACTATTAATGAAAGAGAGCATGTATCTTATAAAAGATCTTGAAGAACAAATTCCGTTACATGAGAGTTTCAAAGGATTTACATTGATTCTCCAACAACAAAATAAGTTTAATACACCATATTCATGGTGAAACTATATGAATTACAATGAACGAGTGAAGGATAATCCTAGAAAGGTGTGAAAGGAGCCTTAGCATCCAAAATCCTCCTCCAAGGGGTGAAAGAGTGTGCTTCTGCTTCGTCGCAGCCAAAGATGACTGAGCTAGGTTAACTAAAACCTTATATAGTATTCTAAAAATTATAGAAAAGTAGGCCCAAGCCGATAAAAGTGGCACTCAGAGGTAAATACTGCTAAACAACAATAGCGTGTGATCAATTCTTCCCCTCAACGACACTTTTCTCCTCAGCGGTGCCAACGGGTGATAACAGTTGAAAAACTGTAATTTTCATGCTTAAAATTGATATTAAAAGCAACCTTTAGACTTAGAAACTGGCTTGAAATCATATTTTTATCCATATTTTCAGAAATAAGAGAGCTGGACAGGTTTATGCTTGATTTAAGTGTTTTTGTGCAGGTTTTAAGGTGAATTTAGTGAAAGAAGTGAAGAAGGAGAGAGATGGAATCAGAAAAGGAATCAAATAGTGCAAAAGGAGAAGCCGAAGGCACCGCTCAGCGGCATTTTACCGCTGAGCGGCACTCAGGAGGTCACGGGAGGTCCGCTGAGGGGCAAACTGGCCGCTGAGGGGAAGAAAAGGGAAGCGCAGTCACCGCTGAGCGGTATTTACCGCTGAGCGCCATTCTTAATAATGGGCTTGGACTCGTTTTCTGGCACTTTTATGGGCTTGGGCTTAGATCTTTTGTAATTCTAAAATAGTATATAAGGACTTGCACGTCCTAGAATTAGTATCTTTGGCAGAAACAAGGCAAACACTCTCTCTTCCACCCCTTTGAAGGAGGATCTTGGATGCTCAGGCTACCTCTTCACCTTTTTAGGGTTTATTCTTTCATTCTTTCATTATTGTTCATAGGTTCACCATGAATATGGTGAACTAAACCTTGTATGTTTGTTGGGGAATCAATGTAATCTCTTGAAGCTCTCATATATGGAATTTATGCTTGCATCTTTTAATTAAGACTTATGCTTTCTTTCATCATTAGTTAGGGTTTTTCCTCTTTGCTTAATGCTTGCATGGTTTAACTCATTCGATGCATGATTATTGGTTTTGTCGATACGGGCACGTACGGGGAAGTCTAGATCCGGGGAATTTCTCCCAATATTATATTGGTTGTCGTTAAGCTCCTGCACTTATGAACTGATCATTAGGAATGCTAGGAATTGTATGAACTCGTGATTAGGGAGAAGCCATCTAGAATGGTACTTTAGAGAGTGGCATTAACAATGATGATTTGAATGTTGAATTCCTAAAATATATGAGAGTGGATAAGATGAAATTGACCCCCAACAACATATTCATCCATATATTTCATTGAAAGTGTTTATCTTTTGCTTTTGCCATTGATCAAAACTTCATGCATACATGTTTATTTTCTGTCTTGCATATTAAACTCCGAATATTTCGTTCTTAAGTCTTAGCTAATCAAAAAACCACACAACTAAACTAGGCCGTGAGTCCTTTGGGAGAACGATACTTGGTCTTACCAAGTTTATTACTTGAACGATTCGGTCATACTTGCCGATTGTGAAACAAGTTTGTGACATCATATTTTGGTGATCATAAATTTGTCCATCAACGGGTTCTTGAGTGCCGCTCAGCGATAATTAGCGTTGAGCGATACTTGCGACTGCTCTTCTTTTGCACTTTTTGTGTCCTTTTCCGATTCCGTCTCTATCCTATTTCACTTATTCCATCAAATTCATCTAAAAACATGCAAAAGATTGATTTCAAGCTAGTTTCTAAGTCTTAAAGGTTGCTTTTGATATAAATTTTAAGTGTAAAAATGATAGTATTTCAACTGTTATCACAACCCCAAACCTAGAACTTTGCTTGTCCTCAAGCAAACAAGATGTAACTCAATATTCCACCAATCCATTCAATGGTTCACCACATTCAAAAATCCTTCTTTCAAGATAAGTAAATACTCAATTTAGCTCATCACCAAGACTTCAATCAAGATGTGCACATGCTTTTAGTGTTCACTCAATCACATAATATCCAACAAATGCTATTTTCATGAATGATCAATCAATTAAGCATAGATGTTCTAATGCGATCATGGAGTCTAACCTCACCAGATAAAGTGTTTCACTCAAACACACAAGTGTATAAGAAGTATTCACTCATTCACTCTACTATCACAATATCACATGAATCAACTTTGCCTTTCATTTAACCACAATCAAATACATTTATAAGTAAGCATCATCACAAGCACTTTTTTATGGCTTATAATGTGGCTGGGCTAACAAAAAAATGGTTTTTTTATGCATTACAAAACCCTTGAGTTAAGAGAATCATCTAAACACAACCATTCTTACTTATTCCCAACTTTCCTTTGCATTGAGCTTTTCTTTTCCTTTTTCTTTTCTTTTCTTTTTCATTTTCTTTTCACATGCTTAGCTCTTAGCTCAATGCTTTTTATTGAACATTTATCAATACCACAGAATATTTTCAACTTAACTCAAGGTAAATCTTTTCAAAAAGGGTTTTCAAATCCTGTTCAAGGCTAAAGGTTCAAAGGATAGAACAAGTTGTCTTCTCTTTTGTTGGGATAAAATCATGCATTTGGCTAACAAAAAGGTTACCAACAAATGGCCTTGATCATATGATGCAACAAACAAGTGATTCAATCATAGCAAACCTGGGCAAAGTCATTCATGCTTTCAAAGTAATAACATTCAATCACAACAACTCTGGAGCTCAAAACCTCACATATAAGCTCATTCACATTCCACATATAACATCCTACTTAGCATCATAATCACAATCACAACATCATGCATTTGTTCACAAAGCTTATGAACCACCTGTATAAGCTTATAATGTGTACATTCTCAACATCAATCAAGATCAAAACATCATCAAGCATTACTTATCACACAATAGTAACAAGCAAACCATCATAACAGACAAGTTTCAAATTGAGTACATCAACCCTATTCTAACAGCAGAAGCAAATAAGTTCAATATTAAAAAACCAAAGATAGAAAAGTTCCTGCTCTAGTGCTGATAGCATCCATCAGTAAATGCTATCTCAGCTCCTCATTAGCCTGTGCTGTTATCTATATCTTCCTCCTCTTCATTATCTTTAGCATCCTTAAATGCGTCATCTTCATCTTCCTCCATAGCTGAAGCTTCAGCTACTCCAGCTCTGTTGCCTTGGGTCTGCTCCTCTGGCCAATCCACCACACTATGGAACTCATCTATAGTACACCTGTGTGATAGGGGTTTATCATATAGCCCAATAATCATCTTAGCAGTGGCCACCTGTCCTTTGTGGATGGATTTCATCTGTGCACCTATAAGAGACATGTACTTGTCTCTCATCTAGAATGGCTCTGCCTCATAAGTCTCTGTAGATGCATGACTCTATGTTGGTCCTCTCTCTCTGCGAGGACGGTGTGGTGGAATTGGCTGAGCTGCCTCCTCACCTCCACAGTACTGTCTATAATATGCCTCATCAATGACTTTCCTCGGCCTCTCAAATGGTGGAGTAGAAGTATCCACCCCAGCTATCTTGCACAGGTGCGTAATCAAGGAAGGATGCCCTAAAGGTGCCTTGTTGTTCATCGTGTTGGCACACACCTATATTTCATTGGCTATCACCTGACCAATGTTAATGCTCATATTTCTGAGCACATAGTAGAGGAAAAGTGCCCTATTGACAGTCATGTCTGAAACATGAGAGCACGGCTGAATGTTGGCATGGGAGAATGCCATCTAATACTTTGCAAGAGGAGTCAAATCAGTCCTCCTAATGTTAACCACTGCACCATTTCTATTCCTCTAGAAGTGTCCTCTAGGTACACATAAAACACTCTCTTCTCATCATCAAAATCAGTGCCTTCCTCCATACAGAGAGCAAACTGGCACTGCTCACCAACCCTAATAGCGTGGCCTCTAACATAGCTTAGGTAATCCTCAGCCGGATAGTCACCCAACCTCCTTGCATTGGTGTAAAATTCTTTTACCACTGCTATATTTGCTGGTGTAGGGTATGTGAAAAGAAAAAGAAAAAGAGAAAGAAAAGAGAAGCAAAAACAAAGCTCAATGCAAAGGGAAGTTGGGAATAAGCAAGAATGATTGTGTTTATATGTTTCTCTTAACTCAAGGGTTTTGTGATCTAGAAAAAACAATTTTCTTCTTAGCCCAGCCATATTATAAGCCATTGAAAAGTCCTTGTGATGATGCATGCTTGTGAATGTATTTGATTGTGGTTAAATGAAAGGAAAAGTAAAGTTAGGTGACATTGTAATAGTGGAGTGGATGAGTGATTACCTCTTATACACTTGTGTTTGAGTGAAACACTTTATCTAGTGAGGAA
The DNA here is from genome assembly GCA_034642375.1 of Vigna nakashimae. Lineage (NCBI taxonomy): Eukaryota > Viridiplantae > Streptophyta > Magnoliopsida > Fabales > Fabaceae > Vigna > Vigna nakashimae. The sequence continues at coordinate 28,334,676 of CM067759.1, read as the reverse complement.
AGATTCCATGAGCATTGATGACAAATTTATGAACACCGAAAAACGGCGCCACAAACTTGTTTAACAATCGACAAGTGTGACCGAATCGTATCAAGTAATAAAACAAGGCAAGACCAAGTAACGTTTTCCCAAAGGACACACGGCCTAGTTTAGCTATATGATTTGTTGATTATTTGAGACTTGAGAATAAATTGATTTTAAGTTTAAATGCAAAAGATAGTAATTAAATATGTATGCATGAATTTGATCAATGGAGAAAAATAGAATACAAACACTTCAATGAATTAGATGGATGAGTATGTTGTTGGGGTTATCAATTTCATCTTATCCACTCTCATATACTTTAGGAATTCACCATTCTTTTTATCAATGCTAATGCCACTCTCTAAATCACCTTGCAAGAAGGCCTATCCTTAATTACGTGTTCATACAATTCCTAGCATTCGTAGTAATTAGTTCTTAAGTGCAGGAGCTTAACAGCAACATATATGCTATTGGGAGAAATTCCCCGGATCTAGATTTCCCCGTACGTTCCCATATCGACAAAATCAATAATCATGACAATGAATGAGTTAAACAAAGCAAACATTATGCAAAGAGGAAAAACCCTAACTAATGATGAAAGAAAGCATAAGTCATAAAAATAAGATGTTAAAACAAATTCCATATATGAGAGTTTCACAAGGCTACATTGATTCCTGAACAACAATACAAGGTTTAGTTCACCATATTCATGGTGAAACTAGATGAATAATAATGAAAGAATGAAGGATAAAACCCTAGAAAGAGGATGAGGTAGCCTGAGCATCCAAGATCTTCCTTCAAAGGAGCGGAAAAGAAAGTGTTTGCTTCGTCTCCCAGCCAAAGATACAAACCCTAGGACGTCCTAAAGCTTATATACTATTCTAAAAATACAGAAAAATTAGGCCCAAGCCCATAAAATTGCCGCTTAGCGATAAGTGAGTGAGTTGTTTTCTTCCCCTCAGCGGCATTTTCACCCCTCAGCGGATCCAACGTGAGCTCCTGAGTGCCCCTCAGTGGTAAACTACCGCTGAGCGGTAACTTCGACTTCTCCTTTTGCACTCTTTGATGTCTTTTCTGATTCCATTCCTATCCTTCTTTACTTCTTTCACCAAATTCACCTTAAAACTGTTAGCAAAATGATGCAGATGAAATTTTGATGATGTCTAAATCAAGTCAAGACCAATCAAGAATCAAAATGATTTGAAGATTTGTATTGTGATGGAAAGCTTTTGTAATACTCTTAGAAATATGTATAGGACTTAGATCAGAAAAAGGAAAGTGTTTTGTAAAATTACTATAGTAAATCATTGCAACAAAACACTATAGTACTATTCACATGAATAGTAACACTATTCACGTGAATAGTGACGGTTAACGGTAAGAGTATCGCACTTAACACGGATGTTGGAGAAACTAGTCGTTGAAGAAACTAGCCGTTTATGACCGTTGGACAAACTAGCCGTTTATGGCCGTTGGACAAACTAGCCGTTTATGGCCGTTGGACAAACTAGCCGTTTATGGCCGTTGGACAAACTAGCCGTTTATGGCCGTTGGACAAACTAGCCGTTTATGGCCGTTGGACAAACTAGCCGTTAAGTTTGTCTTTTAGTGAATGGAAGAGTCTTTGGATGAGTCTATAAATAGACTCTCATTTTCTCTCAAGATGAATATAACTAGAGACACAGAAACTCTTCCCTTGTGCTCAAATACTCAGAAATTCTTGAGACTTGTGTGTTCTTGTTCGGCTTGTGAAACTCTTGTCTGTGGAGCTGGTGAAGTGCTGCTACGGTGACAGAGGAAATAGCCGGTTCATCCTTGGTGTGTCTAAGGAGGTGTTCGGAAGAGAATCATCCTTCGTGAAGTATTCGGAGGAGGTGTTCATCCTTTGTGAAGACTCAAAGGAGGTGTAGGTTCATCTCTTGTGGTATCAAGAGAGGTGGTTTCTAAACTCTTACAAATTGTTTCTTTGTGATTGTAATTTGTAATTGTTTTGTGATTAGTGAATTGTTTATCTTGTTTTAGATAAACGACTGGACGTAGGATTGGTAAGATCCGAACCAGGATAAAATCATCTGTGCAAATTTCTCTCAACCTTACTCTCGCTTTATTTGTCTTTATTAATTGCTAAGTAAGTTTAATTGAGTAGAAACTAAAAGGCACACGTTAGTATTAAAAACCCTCTTGGTTTGTTATTCCACGCTAACCATTCCGCTGCAGCCGTACTCTGACAATTGGTATCAGAGCTTGCTTTGATAGTAATTCAAATGGCAGGATCACATCAAACCTTTGCAGAGGGTGCTTCTATCAATAGACCACCACTATTCACAGGTGAAAATTACGCATTCTGGAAGGTCAGAATGCAAATTTTTATGGAATCTATTGATATAGATATTTGGGATGCTGTTGCATTTGGTCCTTTTGTTCCAACTAACAATATGCAGGAACCAAAGTCCCGTGACCAATGGACCATTGAAGAAAAGAGAAGATCTCAGAATGATGTAAAAGCCCGAAATATCATTGCATCAGCGTTGACTGTTGATGAGTTCTACAGGGTCTCTGTCTGCAAAAACGCTAAAGAAATGTGGGAAACTTTAAGAGTAACTCATGAAGGCGGAGATGAAATCAGGTGTGCTAAAACGAATACTTTAATCATGGAAGAGAATAGTTTAAGCTCTTCATCAAGCACAACATCAAGTATGGGTGATTCTGATGAGCAAGCATACATCTGTTTAGTAGTGAACGACGACACTGGAAGCCAAGTAAGTACCTCTAGCGATTCTGATGATTCTGATCATATTGATGAAGATGAATTACATGAAATTTATAGAGAATTATTGATAGAATCAGAAAAACTAGATCTTGCTCATAAGAAATTGAAAAAGGATTTTAAAGAATTACAAAAGAAATATGAAAAATCCTTAGAAGAAATAGAAACTTTAAATAGTAAAATTTCAAATGTAGAAAATGATACAAATATATCTGCTGAGTGTAAATTTTGTGATAAACATAAATTGAAAGTTGATAACATTGAAAAATCAATAGCAGATGAAAATAAAGAATTAAAATCAAATTTTAAAAATATTTTTGAAGAAAATAAAATTTTGAAAAATAAAATTTTATTTTATGAAAAAGGTAAATATACTAGTAGTGATGAATGTGCATCTTGTGTTAATTATAAGAAACTACTAGATGAAACAACCTCAGGAGAATGTAGTAAAAATAATGAAAATAAGGTTGTTAAAAATAAGTATGTTCCTAGAATTAAAAATAAACATAAAACCCGTAGAACTTGGGTAGAAAAAGGAACAACTTATAGGAACACAAACTTTGTATCATGCTTTTATTGTATGAAAAAGGGTCATACATCTAACAAATGTAAAATTAAGCATTATGGTGTTCCAAGTGGTAGATATATTTGGGTTGTAAAATGATTTCAAATTTTCAAACTAACCCAAAGGACCCATACAAAATAGTTGGGTGCCAAATGTTTCATATTTAAGAATATTTTTTAAAAATGTTTTTGTTTTAAATATTTGAAATAGAAGAATCTGTGCATGTTGTCTTTGATGAAATTGTGGACCTTGAGGTAAAACCTCTTGAGTCAGATGAATCAGATGCAGGTGAAAATGAAGACTTGCAAAAGACAACCAATGAAGAGAAAATGAATAATCCTCAAGATGATGAAGATCTAAACAAAATATGGCAACAACCTAGAGGATTATCATTGGACAACATCATTGGCGACATATCAAAAGGGGTAAACACTAGAAGAAATTTAGTTAGTTTATTGTATGCTTGCCTCTTTAAATTCAATAAAATGTATGTTGTTTTTCCTTAATATTTCTATGCATATATGCTTTTATTAAGGGGGAGTATAATTTCTAATAAATTTAGGGGGAGCAATCAAGCACAACTTTTTAATTATGATCAAAAAGGGGGAGAAAATGTTTAAAGCTTATTTGCTTATTTGTGTTTATTCACTAATGCACTTTTTCTTCCATAAGTTGTGTTTTAAATACAGATTATTACCAAAAGCTTTAAATCAAGAAGTTTTTTGATCATCATCAAAAAGGGGGAGATTGTTAGCAAAATGATGCAGATGAAATTTTGATGATGTCCAAATCAAGTCAAGACCAATCAAGAATCAAAATGATTTGAAGATTTGTATTGTGATGGAAAGCTTTTGTAATACTCTTAGAAATATGTATAGGACTTAGATCAGAAAAAGGAAAGTGTTTTGTAAAATTACTATAGTAAATCATTGCAACAAAACACTATAGTACTATTCACATGAATAGTAACACTATTCACGTGAATAGTGACGGTTAACGGTAAGAGTATCGCACTTAACACGGATGTTGGAGAAACTAGTCGTTGAAGAAACTAGCCGTTTATGACCGTTGGACAAACTAGCCGTTTATGGCCGTTGGACAAACTAGCCGTTTATGGCCGTTGGACAAACTAGCCGTTTATGGCCGTTGGACAAACTAGCCGTTTATGGCCGTTGGACAAACTAGCCGTTAAGTTTGTCTTTTAGTGAATGGAAGAGTCTTTGGATGAGTCTATAAATAGACTCTCATTTTCTCTCAAGATGAATATAACTAGAGACACAGAAACTCTTCCCTTGTGCTCAAATACTCAGAAATTCTTGAGACTTGTGTGTTCTTGTTCGGCTTGTGAAACTCTTGTCTGTGGAGCTGGTGAAGTGCTGCTACGGTGACAGAGGAAATAGCCAGTTCATCCTTGGTGTGTCTAAGGAGGTGTTCGGAAGAGAATCATCCTTCGTGAAGTATTCGGAGGAGGTGTTCATCCTTTGTGAAGACTCAAAAGAGGTGTAGGTTCATCTCTTGTGGTATCAAGAGAGGTGGTTTCTAAACTCTTACAAATTGTTTCTTTGTGATTGTAATTTGTAATTGTTTTGTGATTAGTGAATTGTTTATCTTGTTTTAGATAAACGACTGGACGTAGGATTGGTAAGATCCGAACCAGGATAAAATCATCTGTGCAAATTTCTCTCAACCTTACTCTCGCTTTATTTGTCTTTATTAATTGCTAAGTAAGTTTAATTGAGTAGAAACTAAAAGGCACACGTTAGTATTAAAAACCCTCTTGGTTTGTTATTCCACGCTAACCATTCCGCTGCAGCCGCTCCTGACAAAAACCTGCATAAAACACTGAAATCAAGCATAAACCTGTCCAACTCTCTTATTTCTGAAAATATAACCAAAAACATGATTTCAAGCTAGTTTCTAAGTGTTAAAGGTTGCTTTTAGTATCAATTTTAAGCATGAAAATAACAGTTTTTCAACTGTTATCGAGCACATGACATCCATACTTAGTTGATTGATCATTCATGAAAAGAAGCATTTGTTGGATACTAGGTGATTGTGTGAACACTAAAGCATGTGCATATCTTGATTGAAGTTTTTGTCATGAGCTTAATTGAGTACTTACTTATCTTGAAAAGAGGATTTTGAATGGAATGAACCATTGTATTGAGTTGGTAGAAGATTGAGTTACATCTTGTTTGCTTGAGGACAAGCAAAGTTCTAAGTTTGGGGTTGTGATAACAGTTGAAAAACTGTTATTTTCATGCTTAAAATTGATACTAAAAGCAACCTTTAACACTTAGAAACTAGCTTGAAATCATGCTTTTGTTTATATTTTTGGAAATAAGAGAGTTGGACATGTTTATGCTTGCTTTCAATGTTTTATACAGGTTTTAAGGTGAATTTGATGAAAGAAGTGAAGAAGGATAGAGATGGAATCAGAAAAGAACTCAAAAAGTGAAAAAGAAGAGAAGTCGCAACTACCGCTCAACGCCAGTTTACCGTTGAGCGACACTAATGAACTAACGTTGGCTTCGCTGAGGGGTGAAAATGCCGCTGAGGGGAAGAATTCAACACACACACTTACTGCTGAGCGGTAGTTTGCTGCTGAGCGGCACTATTTTGGGCTTAGGCCCACTTTTCTGTAATATTTCGAGTAGTATATAAGCTTTAGGACTTCCTAGGGTTGGTATCTTTGGCAGAGTACAAAGTAAACACTCACTTTTCACCCATTGGTGGTAGATTGGGAGATGGTGACGACTCTCCTCTTCTCTTTCTAGGGTTTTTCTATCTCTTTCATTCTTCCATTATTGTTCATTTAATTTCACCATGAATATGGTGAACTAAACTTTGTATTGTTGTTAGGGAATCAATGTAATCTTTTGAAGCTCTTATATATAGAATTTTGTGTTTAAACATCATATTTATGATACATGCATTCTTTCATCATTAGTTAGGGTTTTTCTTCTTTGCTCAAAGCATGCATTGTTTAACTCATTCGATGTCATGATTTTAGATTTTGTCGATATGGGAACATACGAGAAAATCTAGATACGGGGAAATTCTCCCAATAGCATATTGCCTAGACTTGGGATATGACAGTTGGTTGCCTTTAAGCTTCTGTGCTTCAGAATTAATTATTAGGGATGCTAGGAATTGTAACTCGTAATTAAGGATAGACTTTCTTTGCAAGGTGATTTAGAGAGTGACATTAACATTGATAAAAAAAATGATGAATTCCTAAAATATATGAGAGTGGATAAGATGAAATTGATTACCCCAACAACATACTCATCCATATAATTCACTTAATGTTTGTGTTCTTCTTTCCCATCACATGCATACATGTTTATTTTTTGTCTTTTGCATTTGAAACTTATAACAATTTGTTCACAAGTCTTAAATAATCAAGAAATCATATAACTAACTAGGCCGTGAGTCCTTTGGGAGAACGATACTTGGTCTTACCGAGTTTATTACTTGATACGATTCGGTCACACTTGCCGAGGGTTAAACAAGTTTTTGTCACGGTTTTTTCGGTGTTCATAAATTTGTCATCAGCGGTGATTCTGCAGATTTTGAAAAAGGCATTTTTAACACTTCCTAACTTCACCCACATGCAATTTTCATACTTCCAGACCAAAATCAAGCATTTTAATCGGTTCAAATATCAATTAATTCATCACATCATGCATAGAAATCAAAATCCCTAAAGAATCATGCTTTGAACATCCATATTGATACCAATTCATGCTTTCAAGAACCCTAGAATGAAAAATGCTTGACTTACTTGTTTGGAGATGCTAGATGAGTAGAAAATGCTCTAAGAATTTGAAGAATTCAGCCCCAACAACAATGCTCTCTCCAAACCCCAAACTTAGATGGAAAACTAGTGAGAAAGTTAGTGGAAGAGAGATTTTGTAAAGGGGAATGATGGGAAAGATGTAGAGAACTCTTAGAAAAGTGTGTGAGAGGAAAGAAATATGAAAATAAAACCAAAACCACACCCTAGGGTATAAAAATACCCTAATGGGCTCGGGTCGCGCTAAGGGCAACCTAAAAACCAGTCTGCAGTGATACTGCTCAGCGGAAATTTCCGTTGAGCAGCACTTGCGTGACATGCTTTTCTTCTTCCTAGCTTGCCCTAGGTGCTTTATACTCATGCCCCACACTCACTTCATGAATGAATTTCTCAATTCACTCAAACATTCAATCCTATTATGCAACTAAAGTAGAATTAAAACAAATAACAAAAATAAAATGAATCAACTTGGTTGCCTCCCATGTAGCGCTTGTTTAACGTCACGAGCCTGACCCAAAAATCCCCCAACACCCATCAGTAGGTGCAAATCTTTCTTACCAACACTTCTTAGTAGGTGTAACAAACCTGTTTAATAAAGCTAGTATCTTTCAGTAGATACTTAAACCACCTAGCATCCATCAGTAGATGTTATACCCAAAAATCAACATAAAATAATGTCCAAAGTTTATAAAATTACATCACCAAAATGCAAATTAAAGAAAATAATGTTCTCAAATCACTGGGATGCCTCTCAACAAGCGTTGTTTTAATGTCATTAGCTTGACACCAACTCATCAACTGCTTCTGATCCCCTTCCTTAATTCTTCTTGAATGTGGAGATTCAATTTTTATCACTCCATCTTCTTTATAATCTTTCACAACCCACAACCTGTTTTTGAATCTCACATGTTTACCAAGTTTGGGTTGTGCTTGTATTGAATCATCATGAACCGTCCTTCCTTTGCCATCTATTTCTTCTGCCCTAACCTGAAACAAGAAACAATTTTTACCTTTAAAGTCCGGCTTTGCTTCTTTAGGACTAGTCATGAGTACATCTTGATATGTAGCTTTATGACTAGTCTCTGTCTGCTGTTCCTCTTTGAAGACATCAACAACCACCCTTTCTTCTCGGTCTTGAGGCACTACTATTCCTTCATCTACATCAATGATAACTTTGGCCATTTTCATAAATGGTCTTCCAAGAATAATAGGAACCCTTTCATCCTCCATCTCCATCACCACAAAGTCCACCAAGAATTGTAGTTCTCCTACACAAACCATAACATCCTCTGCTATACCATAATGGTTCTTTGAAGATCCATCCGCCACTAGCAAATTCATCTTTATAGGCTTGACTTCAAGATCACCCATTTGCTCAAGTAAAGAATAAGGCATTAAATTTACACTTGACCCTAAATCAAGTAGGGCTTTCTTTACCTTTTTCTTCCCTATGACACAAGGAATGGTGAAACTTCCTAGATCTTTCTCTTTTGGAGGGACTGACTTCTTCTTAACTGCTTTGTAATCATTTGTCTCCTCATCTCTATGTCTTTTCTTTGTGGAGACTTGTTCCATGGGCTTTGTATAGTCTGCAATTTGTTGCAATATTTCCTTCAAAGCTAAATCACTCTCCAATTGCTTGAAGATTTTTGTAAAATGGCCAAATTGTCTCTCTTTCTCTAATCTCTCATAATATGTAGGAAAAGGAAGAATATCTTCAATTTTTAATTTTTTCTCTTTTCTCTCTTCTTTTCTCTAATCTTCTCCTTTTTTTCTCTTTTTTCTCTCTACTCTCTCTTCTTTTTCTTCTCTTCTCTCTTACTCAACTTTTTCAACATTCACACTCACTAAAATGTTACACTCTTCCTTTGGGTTAACTTCAGTATTAGCCCAAAAACTCTTATCAGGCATATCTTCCAGCTTCTTGGATATTTGGCAAACTTGTATCTTTAGGTTTCTAATAGACGCTTCAGTGCTCTTTTGAGTGGAAATAGTTACCTGCATAAATTGCTGAAGAGTTTCTTCCAACTTTGTATGTCTTTCATTGAGTGTAGACACTTGTTGCCATAGTGTTGGTTATGCTGTGGCCTATTAAATTGTCCTGATTGCCTAGCTTGTCCATATTGTCCTTGACCTTGACCCATGCGTGGGTGAGGTTTCCACCCTTGGTTAAAATTACCTTGGCTGTATGGAAATTGATTGGACATGCAAGTTACATATTCTAGGGCCTCCACTGGAAAGTGCATTGACCATTGATATGGTCACCACCACATAGTTCACACATCTGTTGTTGAACTTGAGCAACAATCTTTAATTCCTTTGGCAATTGAGCAAGTGTCTTTGTTAGATTCTCCAACTGTTGAGTTATAATCTTATTCTGAGCAAGCAAGGCATCATTTGATTGCAATTGTAGAACCCCATATCTGTTGAATTGGAGTTCCTCTTTCACTATGCATTTCATTGTCATTAGCAGCCCATGTTCTCTATCAATTTTGTTGCTTCTTCTAGAGTCTTACATTTAATATTACCTCCAGCTGAGGCATCTAACATCAACTTGGTTTGTGAACCAAGACCTCCAAGGAAAAGTAGAACTACTGTTGCTTCATCAAAACCATGCATGGGAGTCTTTCTCAATAAGCTTTTGTACCTGTCCCATGCTTGACCTAATGTCTCCTCTATGCCTTATCTTAAAGAAGAGATCTCTTGCTTCCCTTTGTTGACTTTAGATTGTGGGAAGTATTTGTTCAAAAACTTTGCAACCACAACTTCCCATTCTTTAAAACTACCTTCAGGAAAAGAATTTAACCATAACTTAACATTGCTTCCCAATGAGAAAGGAAACAAGCTAAGCTTGATTGCTTCATCCGACACTCCATTTATCTTCACGGTGTTACAAATTTCATTGAAGGTGGTGAGATGTTCATACGGGCTTTCATGTGATAGCCCATTAAACTGATTACTTTTCACCAACTGTATCAATGCCGGTTTCACCTCCATGTTTGCAGCATTAACCCTCGGCCTTGCTATACTATTAAAATGTTGAGGGCCAACTGATAACAATTGAAAAACTTTTATTTTTATACTTAAAATTTACTTCAATTACAACCTTTATGACTTAGAAATTAGCTTGAACTCATGATTTTGTTGAATTGTTGGAAATAATAGAGTTGGACAAGTTTTATGCTTGATTTCCTTTTTTTTGCAGGTTTTTAGATGAAATTAATGAAAGAAGTGAAAAGGAATAGAGATGGAATCAGAAAAGGACACAAAAAGTACAAAAAAAGAGAAAATGCAAGTACCACTCAACGCAAATTACCGCTGAGCGGCACTTTTTTGGTACCGTAGAGGGGAGAAAAGCCGCTGAGGGGAAGAAGTGGTCACGCGTTACTACCATTGAGCGACACTTTTTTGGGCTTGGGCCTATTTTTCTGTATTTTTTTAGAATATTATATAAGGTTTTAGTTAACCTAGGTCAATCATCTCTAGCTAGGACGAAGCAAAAACGCACTCTTTCACCCCTTGGAGGAGAATTTTGGATGCTAAGGCTCCTTTCTCAACTTTCTAGGGTTCTATCTTTCACTTTTCCATTGTATTTCATCTAGTTTCACCATGAATATGGAGAACTAAACTTATTTTATTGTTGGGGAATCAATGTAAATCCTTAGAAACTCTCTTGTATGGAATTCGTTCTTCAAGATCATATTTATGATGCATGCTTTCTTTCATTAATAGTTAGGGTTTTTCCTCTTTGCTCAAAGCATGCATTGTTTAACTCATTCGATGTCATGATTATTGGTTTTGTCGATATGGACACATACGGTGAAATCTAGATCTGGGGAATCTCTCCCATTAGTATATTACAAACCTAGACATAGGAGTATGATAGTTGGTTGCCTTTAAGCTTCTGTTCACTATAATGCATGATTAATTGCTAGGGAGACAAGACATTGTAAACTAGAGATTATGATTAGGCTTTCTTCGCCTAGACTTTGGGTTTAAAGTAATTTAGAAAGTGGCATTAAAATTAATGAAAACAATGATGAATTCCTAAATACAAGAGAGTGGATAGGATGAAATTGATAAACCCCAATGATGCACAAATTTATGATCACCAAAATATGATGTCACAAACTTGTTGAACAATCGGCAAGTATGACCGAATCGTTTCAAGTAATAAACTCGGTAAGACCAAGTATCGTTCTCCCAAAGGACTCACGACCTAGTTTAGTTATGTGATTCGTTGATTAGCTAAGATTTAAGAACAAAATAATTGGATTTTACTATGCAAAAGACGAAAATAAACATGTATGCATGAGGTTGATCAATGGCTAAAACAAAAGACAAGCACTTTCAATGAAATATATTGATGAATATGTTGTTGGGGGTCAATTTCATCTTATCCACTCTCATATATTTTAGGAATTCAACATTCAAGTCATCATTGTTAATGCCACTCTCTAAATTAACTTGTCAAGAAGGCCTATCCTAAATTACGAGTTCATACAATTCCTAGCATTCCTAATAATTAGTTCTTTTAGCACCGGAGCTTAACGACAACCAATATACTATTGGGAGAAATTCCCCGGATCTAGACTTCCCCGTACGTTCCCGTATCGACAAAACCAATAATCATGCATTGAATGAGTTAAACAAAGCAAGCATTGAGCAAAGAGGAAAAACCCTAACTAATGATGAAAGAAAGCATAAGTCTTAGATTAAGATGCAAGCACAAATTCCATATATGAGAGCTTCAAAAGATTACATTGATTCCCCAACAAACATACAAGGTTTAGTTCACCATATTCATCGTGAACCTAGATGAACAATAATGAAAGAATGAAGAATAAAACCCTAAAAAGGTGAAGAGGTAGCCTGAGCATTGATAACAGTTGAAAAACTGTTATTTTCATGCTTAAAATTGATACTAAAAGCAACCTTTAGACTTAGAAACTGGCTTGAAATCATGCTTTTATTCATATTTTCAGAAATAAGAGAGCTGGACAGGTTTATGCTTGATTTAAGTGTTTTTGTGCAGGTTTTAAGGTGAATTTAGTGAAAGAAGTGAAGAAGGAGAGAGATGGAATCAGAAAAGGAATTAAAGAGTGCAAAAGGAGAAGCCGAAGGCACCGCTCAGCGGCATTTTACCGCTGAGCGGCACTCAGAAGTTTACGGGAGGTCCGCTGAGGGGCAAACTGGCCGCTGAGGGGAAGAAAAGGGACGCACAATCACCGCTGAGCGATATTTACCGCTGAGCGGCACTTTTATGGGCTTGGGCTTTTGTAATCTTTTGTAACTCTAGAATAGTATATAAGGACTTGCACGTCCTAGGATTAGTATCTTTGGCAGAAACAAGGCAAACACTCTCTCTTCCACCCCTTTGAAGGAGGATCTTGGATGCTCAGGCTACCTCTTCACCTTTTTAGGGTTTATTCTTTCATTCTTTCATTGTTCATCTAGGTTCACCATGAATATGGTGAACTAAACCTTGTATGTTTGTTGGGGAATCAATGTAATCTTTTGAAGCTCTCATATATGGAATTTATGATTGCATCTTAATTTAAGACTTATGCTTTCTTTCATCATTAGTTAGGGTTTTTCCTCTTTGCTTAATGCTTGCATGGTTTAACTCATTCGATGCATGATTATTGGTTTTGTCGATACGGGCACGTACGGGGAAGTCTAGATCCAGGGAATTTCTCCCAATATTATATTGGTTGTCGTTAAGCTCCTGCACTTATGAACTGATCATTAGGAATGCTAGGAATTGTATGAACTCGTGATTAGGGAGAAGCCATCTAGAATGGTACTTTAGAGAGTGGCATTAACAATGATGATTTGAATGTTGAATTCCTAAAATATATTTTCTGTCTTGCATATTAAACTCCAAATATTTCGTTCTTAAGTCTTAGCTAATCAACAAACCATACAACTAAACTAGGCCGTGAGTCCTTTGGGAGAACGATACTTGGTCTTACCAAGTTTATTACTTGAACGATTCGGTCATACTTGCCGATTGTGAAACAAGTTTGTGACATCATATTTTGGTGATCATAAATTTGTCCATCAAGCATCCAAGATCCTCCTTCAAAGGGGTGGAAGAGAGAGTGTTTGCTTCGTTTTTGCCAAAGATACAAACCCTAGGACGTCCTAAAGCTTATATACTATTCTAAAATTACAGAAAATTTAGGCCCAAGCCCATAAGTGTGCCGCTCAGCAGTAAAGTGTCGCTCAGCGGTAAGTGCGTGAGTTGGTTTCTTCCCCTTAGCGGCCATATTGCCCCTCAGCGGATCTCCCGTGAGCTCCTGAGTGCCGCTCAGCGGTAACTTCGGCTTCTCCTTTTGCACTTTTTGATGTCTTTTCTGATTCCATCTCTCTCCTTCTTCACTTCTTTCACTAAATTCACCTTAAAACCTGCACAAAAACACTGAAATCAAGCATAAACCTATCCAGCTCTCTTATTTATGAAAATATGAATAAAAGCATGATTTCAAGCTAGTTTCTAAGTATAAAGGTTGCTTTTAGTATCAATTTTAAGCATGAAAATAACAGTTTTTCAACTGTTATCACCCAACAACATATTTATCCATATATCGCAATTCACGTGTTTTGTTTCTTCTTGCCCATTGATCATCACATGCATACATATTTACTTTTCAGTCTTTTGCATTTGAAACTTACAACAATTTGTTCACAAGTCTTAATTAATCAATATATCACATAACTGTCTAGGCCGTGAGTCTCTTGGGAAACGATACTTGGTGTTACCAGGATTATTACTTGATACAATTCGGTTACACTTGCCGAGGGGTATACACCAATCATAGTGGTGTAATCTGCAAGAGTCCGTCTACCATTATTCTCCTCTGCCATCTCTTCAGTGCTATGGTAAGAACCTTGTGGTGAAGGTATTAAAAGTGTTTTAGGAGGAGGGAAAAGTTCTCTAGATGTACGAATTCTTCTTCTCTGTCTACTCTCGTCTAAGCCATCAAGAAGAGGTTCTGAGGTTTTCTTCTAATGCAAACTACTTCCTGCATACACAAGAAAACAAAACCCTAGAAAAATTTGTTAGCACAAAAAGATAGAGAAGATATAAAGAATAAAAATACAAAGATAAAAGTAAAAATAAAATAAAAAATAGAAACAAAAAGATAATAAATAAAAATAGAAAAATAAAAAGATAGAAATTCAAAATTAAAGTCAAAGGTAATCAATAATCACACAAATAGACTAGTTAAACCACGAGTCCCCAGCAATGGTGCCAAAAACATGTTAAACCCTCGGCAAGTGTAACTGAATCGTATCAAGTAATAAACTTGGTAAGACCAAGTATCATCCTCCCAAAGGACTCACAGCCTAAACAGTTATGTGATTAATTAGCTAAGACTTGTACAAAAAATTACTTGAGATTTCAATTCAAAATACTTAATAGTAAAGATGTATGCATGTATTGATCAATGGGCAAGAAGAAACAAAACATGTGATTTGAATTATATGGATGAATATTTTGTTGGGGTTTATCAATTTCATCCTACCCACTCTCATGTATTAAGGAATTCATCATTCTTTTCATTAATGTTAATGTCACTCTCTAAATTACCTTAAACTCGATGTCTCGATGAAGAAAGCCTAATCATAATCACTAGTTTACAATGTCTTGTCTCCCTAGCAATTAATCATGCATTATAGTGAACAGAAGCTCAAAGGCTATCAATCATCATACTCCTATGTCTAGGTTTATACTACTGTTGGGAGAGATTCCCCACATCTAGATTTCCCCGTATGTGTCCATATCGACAAAATCAATGATCATGACATCGAATGAGTTAAACAATGCATGCTTTAAGCAAAGAGGAAAAACCCTAACTATTAACGAAAGAAAGCATGTGTCTTATAAAAGATCTTGCAGAAAACAATCCATTACATGAGAGTTTCAAAGGATTTACATTAATTCCCCAACAACAAAATAAGTTTAAGTTCACCATATTCATGGTGAAACTATATGAATTACAATGAAAGAGTGAAGGATAAAACCCTAGAAAGGTGAGAAAGGAGCCTCAACATTCAAAATCCTCCTTCAAGGGGTGAAAGAGTGTGCTACTGCTTCGTCCCAGCCAAAGATGACTGACCTGGGTTAACTAAAACCTTATATAGTATTGTAAAAGTTACAGAAAAGTAGGTCCAAGCCCATAAAAGTGGCGCTCAATGGTAAATACCGCTCAGCGACAATAGTGCGAGATCAATTCTTAGCCTCAGCGGGATATTTGCACTCAGTGGTGCTAACAGGTTCTTGAGAGTGCCGCTTAATGGTAATTAGCACTGAGCGGTACTCGCGACTTCTCTTCTTTTGCACTTTTTCTGTCCTTTTTTGATTCCATCTCTGTCCCATTTCACTTCTTTCATCAAATTCATCTAAAAACCTGCAAAAACAAGGAAATCAAGCATAAAACCTATCCAACTCTCTTATTTCCAAAAACATAAGCAAAAGCATGATTTCAAGCTAGTTTATATGTCTTAAAGGTTACTTTTGATATAAATTTTAAGTGAAAAATAACAGTTTTTCAACTGTTATCAGCTAACTGTTTGATGGTTCTTTGTGCCATA
This sequence comes from Vigna nakashimae, assembly GCA_034642375.1. Classification (NCBI taxonomy): domain Eukaryota; kingdom Viridiplantae; phylum Streptophyta; class Magnoliopsida; order Fabales; family Fabaceae; genus Vigna; species Vigna nakashimae. The sequence goes on along the minus strand of CM067759.1, from coordinate 28,318,920 downwards.
TGGTTTGGGTTAGTATCAGGTAAAGGATTGGATGATATGTTTGTGACTAAAGATAATGAAGGTGGTATGGCTTCAGATGTAGGAAGTGTTCCATTAGTAAAACACCCAAATTTCAATCTTCTTCGCAGCTTACGCAAATTCCTTTCAACTTCCGGGTTAATTTGATAAAATTCTCCCGGCTTAGCTCTAGTCATGCACTCCGCGATCTGCTTCAAGTTATTTCGCTGCTCTTGACTTATCTTTTTCTTTTGTTCTTGCTTTCTAGAAAGATTTCAAATAAGAGATAAGAGAGACGTTGTTTGGGTCCACTCCCAAGAAAGAGAGGTGCGTCACAATGGACAACTTAAGTACCAAGTCTTTCCTAGCCAGAGTGTATTCAAACTAGCCTCAAGTATTTCCAAGAGAAATTCTTAATTAAAACAAGAACAAAGATTTTTTCTAAAAACAAGAATAACTAAAGCCTACAAAATAACTTAATCTAAATTAAATGTATGTGCATTAACTAAAAAAACAAATTAAAAATAAAAACGAGAATCAAAATATTTAAAAAACTAACCGTATTCCCCAGCAACGACGCCAAATTTGATAAGTTGTTGTTGAAGCTATCGAATTAATACTACTTTTCTAGGCAACTTCAATATTGCCAAGTAGTATTCAAGAAAGTAGATAGGGTTAAAGTAACCCTGAGTCGTCTCCCAATGAATACGATATTGCCTTTCAATATTTGAATCTTATGAATGCAATGCTCAAGAATAAAAGTAATGTTTGGAGAATGTTTAAAGAACAAATAAGAAACTTAAAAATAGTTATGATGAAATAGGCTAATTCCACTGCTTTTCCAAGATAGATTCATCATTGGTTATTCACAAATCATTGTTCAATTGATTATTGTTCAAGTTTCAAATTAATTAAAGTACATTCTTAATTAATTTGAGGGCGATCGTACAATTAACTAAAGTAAATTCTCAATCAAATGCAAAACCTTTCTATATTATTCATATTAAATTCAACCAAAGTACATTCTCAATCAAATTCTATTGTGTTTAACCATGTCTATTCTAAAATCTCCTAACCAAGTTTAAATCTAATCAATCAAAGTAAATTCTCAATTGATTTTAGTTGAAATTATTGCTACCAATCAAAGTACATTCTCAATTGATAGTAAAAACCATTTAATCATATGAAACTTCCTAAATTAAATCAAAGTAGATTCTCAATTAAACCTAGAAATCCTAGAACTCATATAATCAATATGCATGTAGATTCAAACACATTATGATACAAAAATCTTTGCTTTTAATATGATAGAGAGATGAAAGACATAGAGAGAGAACAACTTAAATCAATAATCAAAATAAGCAATTGCATTAACTCAATCTAACCTCATAATCCTCAATGAAATTACAGCAGAATAGCCCTAGATGCTTAGCTATCCATGAATGGAGTTGAATACATGATGAAAGAAAAGTGAGAGAAGTGGTGAATGAATGAATGAAGTCCTTTCTACCTTCCCTGGGTCTCTTTGTATAGGTTTGATTGGGCATGGGCTTTGAATATTCGATTGACAGAATCTTTTATCTTATATCTTCCAAATAACTAAAAGATTTAGATAATTATAACATTATTTGGAAGATATTTTCTGTTGATATTCCAAAAAATTCCCAAATTAAATTAATTCAACAACTGAATTTTATCTTTTAGCTTTCTCACTTTCCAAAATTACACAAATGCCCTGAAATTTCCTCTATCTGCGCTTTAGCCCCAATTGAATTTTCCAAAATTGCAACAAAACCCCTGTTTGACCAACCTTGACCATATTCAAATATGTTGACCAACTTTGACCAGAGAGATCGCGCCCAATGAGGACTGGCCACGTGGAAGCTCCTTTCCTGCCCAAAATTAGGGTTTCTACGGATTGGGGAAATTGCTCAACACTGGCCACAAAGGAAAGAAATTTCTCTCGAAGGAGAAGATTGGTTGCTGCCGTGATGGCGAAATGAACTCGCGGAGGCTTCTTCTTGTTAGAGTTTGTGGTTGTTTCTGGTTTGATATTTTGGCTTGAAGGTCATTAATGGAGTTGGTGGCAGCACGAAGGTTATGGGTGCTAGGGTTTAGCGAGGGAGAAACTAACATGGTTGAGGCGTTATGGATGTTCGATGGAGGCGCTACTCTTACGACGGCGACTCGACAAGGGAGATGGTGGCCTGAAGATGCTTGCGGCGCAATTGAGGTGAGCACGATTGCGTCAATGGCTGCCTCTGGTTCTCTATAGGCGCGTTAGTGGCGCTGATTTTGGAGTTCACAGCGAAGGTTGATGCGTGTTGACGGTGGTGTCACGACGGGCATGGAGGTCGTGCGTCGGTGTTGGCGGCGCGAAGAAGATAGACTGGTCTACCTTAACTGTGGCGCGGCAAGGTGGTGGCACGATGGTGATCGGCGACAACTGACAACGCCCTAGGGTTTGGATTGGGAATTAGGGTTTCTGTTTCTGAAGGTTGAAGAAGATGGTGACATGGAAGAAGATGACTGGTCTATTTGGTGTGCAATAGGATCAGTGACGTGGCATTATCTGGGTGGTTGGATCTATTAGTAGTAGACTACCACACGTTGCAAAATCTGGCGGAGTCTGATTTAGGAGGGGTAGGAATAGGAAGATTTAAGGGTTGTAGGAGAAAATGCTTAGTGTATGGGCTTGGTTGTTGCCCTGTTTCAGAAATAGGAGTGTATGTAGGGATTTTAGGAGGTGCAAGGGTAAAGACTGCCTGTTTGGCCCATATGTAAATAAAATCTGATTTTGGGTCTTAATTTGCAATTTGGACCAATAAAGCTTTAATTCCAGCTACACAAATAATCATTAGAACATCCAAGAATAATTTATGCGCTAAAACTCACTTTTTACGTCTCTTTAATTCTCAAACCCAATAAATCCAATTGTCACAAATCCACTTTAAATCAACCATTTAAGCACCAATATCCCATGAAAAAAAATTAATTTTAAAGCATAAATATGCACTCATCACACCTCCACATTTATCCTTTTGCACTCTTGGGCAAAATTGATTAATTCCAAGACTTTGTTCTGAATCATTTTATTCCATATTTGCTTTTGGATGAAAAGAATGAACATCACTGGACATAGATCAATCATGGAGAGATCACTTTGTCATGGACATGGAAATGAAATTACTTTATTCTTCACACATGAGTTGACCTTTTTGAATTCCCTAGAAAATCAAATATGAAAGATAACACTAAGTCAAAGTGTATCTATTTCTCCCCAACTCTCTCAAGTGTTTTTGGCTTGTGTTTACACTCAAAATACCCATGTAAGTAGACACCCTTGATATTTAGCAAGACTCTAACATTCATATACTTCAGAAACCATGCAATTATTGATCATGAGGGCTTTTTAAAGGTTCTATTGAGGCTAAGGCAAAGGTAGGAATTTTTCTTGGAATTTCTGAGTTTTTGAATTTGATATAGAAAGAATTGATTTAAAAAACATATCTATTTCTTGCTCTTTTAAGGAAGATTTACTTTTTTTTTTCTTTTTAAAACTCCAACTTTTCATCTTCCTTTTTGCCTTTTTTTTTATTTTGTGGGTGAGGTACTCACCCACACACTTATTCATCACTTTACTTTTAGCATAATCCATTTCTCCTTCTTCTTTCCTAATGTAAGGAACATATGATTTTTCTTCTTTTCTCATTTGACAATGACTAGAAACAAGAAAAATAGGCTTTAAGGCTCAAAGGGGGTTCCAATGTATTAATGTTTGGACAAGTTTATTTTGCCAAGTAGCTAAAACAAGAAATGCCTCAATCATATCAAATCATGCATATTCACCTTAGTTGCAAAACACAGAATCAAGCTAACTATTAGAGTATCAACAATAGGTATGGCACATGGTGTCCCATCCTTAACATTAAGCTCAAAACTCACATGGTTCAAATTTCTTTAACAAAAGATTTAATCAAGAATTTCTCAAGTCAACTCAATCAGAAAATCATAGAAGCAATCCACTCATATCAACATAACTCATTTTTCTCTTGAATTCGTGAACATTCTAGTTACTGATTCAAACTCTCAAATCCAATGCAAATATTTATTTAAGAAAAAACAAACAAAATAGGGAACAAAGTTTATTGTTTCCCCACACCCCCATACTTAAACTTGCATATTGCTAAATGTATACCTTATATATGGAATGCACAAAAAAAGTATGAGGGAACTTACCTCCTTCCTGGTGGAAGGAATGCTAGTAGGACTTCATTGGAAAAGTCATCTTGGATAGGAATGTTATCTTTTCCCTTTTCAATCCTACTAAGATGGTCAACTACTAAATTATGTGACTCACTTCTGTCTTGAATAGGAGTCAACTTGTCCTTCTCGTTCTTGACTGATGTACGGTTGGCAAGTGTACCAATCGTAATTGTAGTAACAAAATATCGTCCTCAAGGATTGAATGAGTTGAGTACTAGTTTTACTAATTTACTTAATTTTGAGCAACAAAGATTGTCAAGTAGAATGATGAACATAAACAAGTGATGGAAATTCAAATAGTATAAACAATGTTAGAGAATTGATTTCATACCTTTTCATATAATTTCCTCCCCTTTTCAATCAATGTGTAAATTATAATTATCCACTTGAGTTTATTTAGAGCTTGTTTACCCCTAATCCCTTAGTAGGCAAACATATCCCTTGAATTTGAATCCCCAATCCCTTAGGCCAATTACAAATTCAACAAGATCATGAAGAACAATCATATCTCAATTCAAACTAACTAGTCCTGCCCAATTTCCCAATTGTGACAGCATCTAATCTGTTCTATTTATAAACGCAAGCAATTCCCAATCTCCCAACTGTGAAACTGCTCATAGAATAGACATTAAAACATAAATAGAACACTGGGATAATTAAAATGAACTTAACATCAATTGAAAAAGGTTCAGAAAATATAATCCAAAGTACTACATCAATCCACTAACAAAAGGAAATTTAGTTCTGCATAATGTAAGAGAAGTCCTAAAGCAAAAGTCTGAAAAAGCTACCGAAGAAGACGAAGAAGAAGAAATCCTTTGTTGTGCGTGAATTCCCCCTTTTTGTCTCACCCTTCCATGTGTTTTCATCCTCCCCCCTCATTTCCACAAATTCCTCTTTTTTAGGAGAGTGGTTTTCCTTTTCCCTAACTTCCTCCAATTTTCCTTTAATTTAATCTCTTTAAATCAGTCATAAAAGAGATCACTAACTGCTCAATAACTGCTCCTGGAAACTTTCACAGCCCATGGAAAATTCCCCACTCTGCTTGTGTTCTTCTCTGCTTTAATTCTGTTTTCTTTTGTGAATCCACAGATTACTCCACAGGTTGTGGGAACTTTCACAGCACAGTTGTTGAACTTTCTGTTTTGCAACTCCATTTAGAAGCAACGTCCACATGTAACTCCACAGGTTGTGAGACTGTTCACAACTTGGTTGTTGAACTCTCTGGTTTCATCTTGGTATCTTGTACATCAATTCTTCCCAAATTGTGATTTTGGCACTTAGAATCATTAATCTACAATAAAAACACAAAATGCCAATATATGATCCGAAACAAAGATAATCCATGACTAAATCCTTCAATGAATGCAATTATGCATGCAAATGACCTAAACTAAGACATGAATGCAATTACATTTACTCACACATCAAAATACCCCATGCTTAGACGTTTGCTTGTCCTCAAGCAAAGAAAATTCAACTAACACATAATGATTATGCACACAGAATGATATAAAACCTAAATGGAAACATACCATCTCATTTCAAATTCAGTTCAAACAATGATATTCCTCAAGCCCATACTTCACAAAATTTCAAGCATAATGACTAACTTATTGGGACCCTAAGTGCAATTACTGAATTGAGGTATGACACAAGACATTAAGGCAGATAATATTTGACATTGAAGTGTCCTGAAAAAGATTTTCTATTAGGTTCCTCACTTAGAAAACACTTACCTGTCAACTAAGCATGGGTCTTCCACTTGCCACACTCAGTCTCAAAGGAGTGTCTCTTCCCCAGTAACATATAGTCTCAAAGGGGTGTCAATTTATTCCTTCAATTTATTGTTTTGTTTTTGTTTTTGTTTTTTTTTTATATATATATATAAACTTTGACAGACAATTCTCCAATAACCAAGTGCAGTGAGTGTCACCATAGAAACCTAACAGAAAATATTTTCTATCTTTTCCCCAAATATTATCTTCCATTAGTATCTTAATGTCAAATCGCACTGTGTAGTGTGTGAAGTTTCCCAACAAGCAATCAGAAATCTATTCACAATGTGCTTAGAAAATATCATTGTTCAAAACATAGAACTCAAAGCTAAAATGATACATTTCCATATAAACGTTAAATGCACATGCAAATGCAAAATGTAAGATGTCATACATACAAACAACCTAAGCCTACATATTTACAAAGTCCCCAATGTATGGAAAGTAAAAAAAAAAAATACAGGGGGTTAGAACTCACAAGATTAGTGATGACTAGAGTTGAGCTTGGTGAGAACTTCTTGTAAGAGTTGTTCCACCTTCTACTGATGAAGAATTTGATTGTCCCTAAATTGGATGAAGTCCTGATAATGTAGGAGTTGTTGTGCTTCGAGTTCAGTAAGGGACTGCTGGATATGAGCATTAGTGTCAACCGCTTTTTTTTTTTTAGTTAGGGTTTGCATAAGCATTTTTAAACATTGAATTGCAGGGAACCAATGAGGGGCATGTATGGGAGGCACGTAGGTTAAGAAAAGAAGGAGAGGAGCACATCACGAAAGTGCTGCTGAGCGGTACTCTCGCAGAATGGGCTTTAGTTCCCCTTAGCGGGACCCGAGCCCATTAGGGTATTTTTATACCTCAAGCTGCGTTTTAGGGTTTCTTTCCAGACTTTTCTCTGCACAAACACTTCCACACACCTTCTCCTAGGTTTTCCACATCTTTTCACTCTTCCCTCTTGAGAAAATATCTCTTCCACTCACTTTTTCACTAGTGTGCCATCAAAGTTTGGGGTTGGAAGAGAGCATTCTAGCTTGGAAGCATTCTCATTGCATCTAGTATCTCCACCCAAGTAAGTAAAATGCATTTTGTTCATTCTAGGGTTTTTGAATTTGAATGTGATTGTCAAAGCATGAAAATTTAGGGGTTTTGATTTCTATGCATGATTTGATGATATATTTGATGTTTGAACCGATTAAACTGCATGATTATGAACTGGAAAACTGAAAATTGCATTTGGGTGGAGTTAGGAAAGCTTTAAAACAGTTTTTTCAAAAATCTGCAGAGTTACCGCTGAGGGATAAACTGCCGCTGAGCGGCACTCTGCCAGATTTGATTTTTCTGGTTTGTTGTGATATGGAATGTGGTACTGGTGGCGCTGAGGGGAAATTCTGGCCCTCAGCGGTGGTTTAGCTTCGAAAGGAGTTGTGTTCTGTGTTTTACTAATGATTAACATCATGTTCTGTGGTTTTGTTTGTGTTTTGAATGTAGGAATGACATCCTCTTCAGGAAAGAGATTGAAAACTATGGCAACCAAGAGAAAGGAAAAAGAACCAGAGCAACCTCAATCTAGCAGGTTCCTCTCTAGGAAACATGAGAAGCACTTTAGGGTGGTTCAGGACAGGAGACTTCTGATGGAGAGAAAGGTTGGAATGATACCTAACTTTGCTCCTCAATTTGGAGAGCAAGTGTTAGGGAATGATTGGGGAAAGCTAGCCACTTATCCTGCACCTGCCAACATAGCTGTGGTAAAGGAATTTTACACCAATGCAAAGAAGATTGGTGATTATCCAGCTAAGAATTATTTGGGCTATGTCAGAGGCCATGCGATCAGGTATGATCCTGATTCTATCAATAACTTCCTGGATACTGTGTGGGCTGGTGAGCAATGCCAGTTTGCTCTTTGCATGGAGGAAGGTGTTGATTATGAGGATGTGGAGAGAGTGCTGTGTATACCTGGAGGACACTTCCAAAGGAATAGATCTGGCTCAGTGGTTAACATTAGGAGGACAGATTTGACTCCTCTTGCAATGTATTGGATGGCATTTTCTCATGCCAACATTCAGCCATGTTCACATGTGTCAGATATTACTCTCAGCAGAGCACTATTCATCTACTGTGCTATCAGAAACTTAAATGTTAATATTGGGCAGGTGATAGCTGATGAGATTAGTGTGTGCGCTAATACTTCAAATAACAAAGCACCACTAGGACATCCTTCTTTGATCACTCACCTTTGCAAGCTAGCTGGGGTGGACACTTCTGTTCCACCATTTGAAAGGCCAAGAAAAGCTATTGATGAGGCTTATTACAGACAATACTGTGGAGGTGAGGATGCAGCTCAGCCAGTTCCACCACGCCGGGCTCGTAGAGAGAGAGGGCCAGCACAGGGCCAGACATCTGCTGATACACATGAAGCAGAACCATTCCAGATGAGGGACATGTATATGTCTCTTATAGGTGCTCAGTTGCAGTCCATTCACAGAGGGTAGGTGGCCACTGCTGAGATGATAGTGGGGATGTATGATACACCTCCAGCCCACAGGTGGACTATGGATGAATTCCATAATGTAGTAGCTTGGCCAGAAGAACCAGTGCATGGAGCTGGAGCAGCTGAAGCTTTGATGGACAAATTTATGAGCACCAAAATATGATGTCACAAATTTGTTTCACAATCGGCAAGTATGACCGAATCGTTCAAGTAATAAACTTGGTAAGACCAAGTATCGTTCTCCCAAAGGACTCACGGCCTAGTTTAGTTGTGTGGTTTGTTGATTAGCTAGGACTTAAGAACGAAATATTTAAAGTTTAATATTGATTCCCCAATGCTTTAGTTCACCAACAAACATACAAGGTTTAGTTCACCATATTCATGGTGAACCTAGATGAATATCAATGAAAGAATGAAAGAATAAACCCAATAAAGGTGAAGAGGTAGCCTAAGCATCCAAGATCCTCCTTCAAAGGGGTGGAAGAGAGAGTGTTTGCCTCGTTTCTGCCAAAGATACCTAATTCTAGGACGTGCAAGCCCTTATATACTAATCTAGAGTTACAAAAGATTACAAAAGCCCAAGCCCAAAAAGTGCCGCTCAGCGGTATTTACTGCTCAGCGGTGATTGCGCGTCTTCTTTCTTCCCCTCAGCGGCCATTTTGCCCCTCAGCGGTTCCAACGTCACCTCTTGAGTGCCGCTCAGCGGTAGTTTGCCGCTGAGCGGTGCCTTTGACTTCTCTTTTTGCACTCTTTCTTGTCTTTTCTAATGTCATCTCTCTCCTTCTTCACTCTTTTCACCAAATTCACCTTAAAACCTGCACAAAAACACTGAAATCAAGCATAAACTTGTCCAGCTCTCTTATTTCTGAAAATATGGATAAAAGGCATGATTTCAAGCTAGTTTCTAAGTCTAAAGGTTGCTTTTAGTATCAATTTTAAGCATGAAAATAACAGTTTTTCAACTGTTATCACAACCCCAAACTTAGAACTTTGCTTGTCCTCAAGCAAACAAAATGTAACTCAATCTTCAACCAATTTATATGATGGTTCACTCATTCAAAATCCTCTTTTCAAGATAAGTAATAACTTCACTCAAACTTATGACCAAGAGTTCAATCAAGATGTGCACATGCTTTAATGTTCACAAAGTCATTTAAGTTCCAACAAATGCTATTTTTCATGAATGATCAATCAATTAAGCATGGATGTTCATGTGCTCATGGAATATTTCCTCACTAGGTAAAGTGTTTCACTCACACTCAAGTGTATAAGAGGTAATCACTCATTCACTCTACTATCACAATGTCACATGAATCAACTTTGCCTTTCATTTTACTACAATCAAAAACATTCACAAGCATGCATCATCACAAGGACTTTTCAATGGCTTATAATGTGGCTGGGCTAACAAGAAAATTGGTTTTTCTGGATCACAAAATCCTTAAGTTAAGAGAATCATAACAACACAATTATTCTTATTCAATCCCAACTTGCCTTTTCATTTGCATTGAGCTTTGCTTCTTTTTCTTTTCTTTTCTTTTTCTTTGCATATTCTTACTTTTTTTAGCTCTTAGCTCAATGCTTTTCCTTTTTCATATTTTCCCAACAACCCCAAACTTGAACATTCGTCAATACCACACAAGATATTCTACTTAACTCAAGGTAAAGATTTTCAATCAAGGGTTTTCAGTGTATGTTCAAGGCTATGGGTTCAAAGGATAGAACACAAAGTGTTCTCTTTTAGTAGGCTAACTTTATGAATTTGGCCAATAAAAAGGCTTTCAACAAACGGCCTTGATCACATGATGCAAAACAAGCAATTGATTCAATCATAGAAAACCTGGGCAAAATCATTCATGCTTTCAAAGTAATATCATTCAACAATAATAACTCTGGAGTTCAAAACCTCACATATAAGCTCATTCACATTTGACATACACATCCTGCTTAATTTCACAATCACAATCATGATATCATGCATTTGTTCACAAAGCTTGTGAATCACCTGTATAAGCATTTAATGTGCACATCATCTCAACATCAATCAATCAATAAGCATCATCAAGCATTACTTATCACACAATCACAGTTAATAGCAAACCATCATAATAAACCAGGTGTTCAATAGAGTACATCAAACCCTAATCTAAAAACAAAAACAAATAAGTAAATGCTATCTCAGCTCCTCATCAGTAAATGCTATCTCAGCTCCTCATCAGTCTGAGCTGTCCTCTGTATCTTCCTCCTCCTCTTCATCATCATCATCATCAAATGCATCCTCCTCCTCAGCTTCATCTTCTTCCATATCTCTGGCTGAAGCTTCAGCTGCTTCAGCTCCTCCATGCAATGGTTCTTCTGGCCAAGCTACCACATTATGGAATTCATCCATAGTCCACCTGTGTGCTGGAGGGGTATCATACATCCCCACTATCATCTCAGCCGTGGCCACCTGCCCTCTGTGGATGGACTGCAACTGAGCACCTATAAGAGACATATACATGTCCCTCATCTGGAATGGTTCTGCTTCATGTGTATCAGCAGATGTCCGGCTCTGTGCTGGTCCTCTCTCTCTACGAGCCTGGCGTGGTGGAACTGGCTGAGCTGCCTCCTCACCTCCACAGTACTGTCTGTAATAGGCCTCATCTATAACTTTTCTTGGCCTCTCAAATGGTGGAACAGAAGTGTCCACCCCAGCTTGCTTGCAAAGGTGAGTGATCAAACAAGGATGTCCCAGTGGTGCTTTATTGTTTGAGGTGTTAGCACACACACTAATCTCATCAGCTATCACCTGCCCAATATTAACATTCAAGTTTTTGATAGCACAGTAGATGAATAGTGCCCTGCTGAGAGTGATATCTGACACAGGTGAGCATGGCTGAATGTTGGCATGAGAAAATGCCATCCAATACTTTGCAAGAGGAGTCAAATCTGTCCTCCTAATGTTAACCACTGCGCCAGATCTATTCCTTTGAAATTGTCCTCCAGGTATGCACAATACTCTCTCAACATCCTCAAAGTCAGCACCTTCCTCCATGCTAAGAGCAAACTGACATTGCTCACCAGCCCACACAGTATCCAGGAAGTTGTTGATGGAATCAGGATCATACCTGATGGCATGGCCTCTGACATAGCCCAAATAATTCTCAGCTGGATAATCACCAATCTTCTTTGCATTGGTGTAGAATTCCTTCACCACAGCTATGTTGGCAGGCGCTGGATAAGTGGCTAGCTTCCCCCAATCATTCCCTAACACTTGCTCTCCAAATTGAGGAGCAAAGTTAGGTATCATTCCAACCTTTCTCTCCATTAGAAGTCTCCTGTCCTGAACCACCCTAAAGTGCTTCTCATGTTTCCTAGAGAGGAACCTGCCATTATGGGGTTGCTCTGGTTCCTTTTCCTTCCTCTTGGTTGCCATGGTTTTCAATCTCTTTCCTGAAGAGGATGCCATTCCTGCATTCAGACACAAATCCAAAACCACAGAACATGATGTTAATCATTAGTAAACACAGAACACAACTCCTTTCGAAGCTAAACCACCGCTGAGGGCCAAAATTTCCCCTCAGCGCCACCAGCACCACATTCTAACACGGAAAAACCAGAAAAAACCAAGTCTGGCAGAGTGCCGCTCAGCGGTGATCTGCAGATTTTTGCAAATCTCTTTTTAAAACTGACCTAACTCCACCCAAATGCAATTTTCAGTTTTCCAGTTCATAATCAAGCAGTTTAATCGGTTCAAACATCAAATATATCATCAAATCATGCATAGAAATCAAAACCCCAGATGATATGAGAATGCTTCCAAGCTAAAATACTCTCTTCCAACCCCAAACTTTGATGGCACACTAGTGTAAAAGTGAGTGGAAGAGAAATTTTCTAAAGAGGGAAGAGTAGAAAGATGTGGAAAACCTAAGAGAGGGTATGTGGGAGTCTTTGTGCAGAGAAGAGCTTGAAAGAATGTAAAAACGCGCAGCTTAGGGTTTAAAAATACCCCAATGGGCTCGGGTTCCGCTAAGGGGAACTTAAGCCCATCTGCGATAGTACCGCTCAGCGGCACTTTTGTGATGTGCCCTTCTCCTTCTTTTCTTGACCTACGTGCCTTCCTAGCATACCCCTCATAGGTTCCCTGCAATTCAATGTTAAAAATGCTTATGCAAACCCTAACAAAATTAAAACAAACAAAAACAATCAATCAACTGGGTTGCCTCCTAGGTAGCGCTTGTTTAACGTCACGAGCCTGACCCAAAATCCACCAACACCCCTCAGTAGGTGTTTCAAACTTACCAGCACCCATCAGTAGGTGCAAAATCTTCTCACCAACACCCATCAGTAGGTGTTACAAACTTAGTATCCTTCAGTAGATACTTAACCACCTAGCATCCTTCAGTAGATGCTAGATCCAACAAAATAATGTCCAGAATAATGTTCACAAATTAAAAGTTACAAAACCAAAACAAATCAAAAGTTTATAAATCTACTGGGTTGCCTCCCAGCAAGCGCTCCTTTAACGTCACTAGCTTGACCCTGTTAAAGCTCATGTTCCTTCTTCTTTTTCTTCTTTCTACTGAACTTCTTCAGAAATTTGATCAAACCAGGAACTTGTTGCAGTGTCTCAATCATAGGAACTTTAATCTCTAATTTCTTGAAGATTTCCATAAAGCACTTAAATTTCTTTTCCTTCCTATGATTCTTCTTTAGATGAGGATGAGATTTTTCATATGATTCCTTCTTCTTTCCTCTCATCTTCTTTTTCTTATGCTTCCTCTCCCCAAATTTTCTCTTTTTCTTTTCTCTTATTTTTTTGTTCCCTTCTCTTTTTCTTTTCAACTTCTTTATTTTCACACAAATTTTCTTCCTCTCTTCTCTCTCAACCACTTCTTTTTCTTTTTCATCATCTTTAACTTTCTCACTCAACTCTTCTTTTTCTTCTCTCTCTACCCTTTCCTCATCTGCCTCTAATTTTTCCTCATCAAGAATCTTGTCACTTTTAGTGATAATGACTTGCCCTTCCTCCTTAAGGTTAACTTCAGTATTAACATCATCATTCAATCTCTGATTGATGTAACGAAGTTGCATCTCCATTCTTTTACATGATTCTTCAATGCTTTTCTGAGTAGAGTCGGAATTTTTCAAAAATCGTTGAAGGGTGTCCTCCAACCTATCCAAACTTCCTGATAGAAAGGGTTGTTACTGCCATTGTTGTTGTGGTTGGTTCTCAAATTGTCCAGCAGCTTGCCAATATTGGCTTTGATCCATGCTTGAGTGAGGTTCCCACCAGTGGTTGAGATTACTTTGGTAGAATTGAGTGCCCATATAGTTAAATTCTTGATCGAATTGCATCCTGCATGCATTAGGCACAAAACTCTAAAAAATATTTGTTAGCACAAAATGATAGAGAAGAAGATATAAATTCAAAAGATAAAAAGATTTAGAAGATAAAAGATTTAGAAGATAAAAAGATAAAAGATAAAATAAAATCTAATCCTAAAAGATAAAATAAAATCTAACCTAATCTAAAAGATAAAGATAAAATAAAATCTAATAAAATCTAACCTAACCAAATAAAATCAAATCTAATCTAATCTAATCTAAAAAGATAAAACAGAAAAGATAAAACAGAAAATAAAAACAGAAATTTTTAAAATAAAGTCAAAGATAATCAATAATCACACAAATTAACCAGTTAAACCACGAGTCCCCGGCAACGGCGCCAAAAACTTGATGGACAAATTTATGAGCACCAAAATATGATGTCACAAACTTGTTTCACAATCGGCAAGTATGACCGAATCGTTCAAGTAATAAACTTGGTAAGACCAAGTATCGTTCTCCCAAAGGACTCACGGCCTAGTTTAGTTGTGTGGTTTGTTGATTAGCTAGGACTTAAGAACGAAATATTTAAAGTTTAATATGCAAAGACGAAAATAAACATGTATGCATGAAGTTTGATCAATGGCAAAGACAAAAGATAAACACTTTCAATGAAATATATGAATGAATATGTTGTTGGGGGCCAATTTCATCTCATCCACTCTCATATATTTTGGGAATTCCACATTCAAATCATCATTGTTAATGCCACTCTCTAAAGTACCATTCTAGATGGCTTCTCCCTAATCACGAGTTCATACAATTCCTAGCATTCCTAATGATTAGTTCATGAGTGCAGAAGCTTAACGACAACCAATATAATATTGTCAATATAATATTGGGAGAAATTCCCCGGATCTAGACTTCCCCGTACGTGTCCGTATCAACAAAACCAATAATCATGCATGGAATGAGTTAAACTATGCAAGCATTGAGCAAAGAGGAAAAACCTTAACTAATGATGAAAGAAAGCATAAGTCTTAATTAAAAGATGTAAGCAAAGATTCCATATATGAGAGCTTCAAGAGATTACATTGATTCCCCAACAAACATACAAGGTTTAGTTCACCATATTCATGGTGAACCTAGATGAATATCAATGAAAGAATGAAAGAATAAACCCAATAAAGGTGAAGAGGTAGCCTAAGCATCCAAGATCCTCCTTCAAAGGGGTGGAAGAGAGAGTGTTTGCCTCGTTTCTGCCAAAGATACCTAATTCTAGGACGTGCAAGCCCTTATATACTAATCTAGAGTTACAAAAGATTACAAAAGCCCAAGCCCAAAAAGTGCCGCTCAGCGATATTTACCGCTCAGCGGTATTTACCGCTCAGCGGTGATTGCGCGTCTTCTTTCTTCCCCTCAGCGGCCATTTTGCCCCTCAGCGGTTCCAACGTCACCTCTTGAGTGCCGCTCAGCGGTAGTTTGCCGCTGAGCGGTGCCTTTGACTTCTCTTTTTGCACTCTTTCTTGTCTTTTCTAATGTCATCTCTCTCCTTCTTCACTCTTTTCACCAAATTCACCTTAAAACCTGCACAAAAACACTGAAATCAAGCATAAACCTGTCCAGCTCTCTTATTTCTGAAAATATGGATAAAAGGCATGATTTCAAGCTAGTTTCTAAGTCTAAAGGTTGCTTTTAGTATCAATTTTAAGCATGAAAATAACAGTTTTTCAACTGTTATCAAGCTTCAGCTAGAGATATGGAAGAAGACGAAGCTGATGAGGAGGATGCATTTGAAGATGATGAAGATGAGGAGAAAGAGGAAGATACAGAGGACAACTCAGACTGATGAGGAGCTGAGATAGCATTTACTGATGAATGCTATCATATGATTATGCTTTTGTGGTTTAAGTTTTCTGAACTTATTCGTTTTTGTTTTTAGATTAGGGTTTGATGTACTCTATTGAACACCTGGTTTGTTATGATGGTTTGCTATTAACTGTGATTGTTTGATAAGTAATGCTTGAATGATGCTTATGATTAATTGATGTTGAGATGATGTGCACATTAAAATGCTTATACAGGTGATTCACAAGCTTTGTGAACAAATGCAGGATATCATGATTGTGATTGTGAAATTAAGCAGGATGTGTATGTCAAATGTGAATGAGCTTATATGTGAGGTTTTGAGCTCCAGAGTTGTTATTGTTGAATGCTATTACTTTGAAAGCATGAATGACTTTGCCCAGGTTTTCTGTGATTGAATCAATTGCTTGTTTTGCATCATATGATCAAGGCCGTTTGTTGAAACCCTTTTTATTGGCCAAATTCATAAAGTTAGCCCACTAAAAGAGAACACTTTGTGTTCTATCCTTTGAACCCTTAGCCTTGAACATACACTGAAAACCCTTGATTGAAAATCTTTACCTTGAGTTAAGTAGAAGATCTTGTGTGGTATTGTTAAATGTTCAAGTTTGGGGTTGTTGGGAAAACATGAAAAAGAAAAAGCATTGAGCTAAGAGTTAAAAAGTAAGAATATGCAAAGAGAAAGAAAAGAAAAGAAAAGAAGAAGCAAAGCTCAATGCAAATGCAAAGGCAAAAGAAAGTTGGGAATGAATAAGATGATTGTGTTATTATGATTCTCTTAACTCAAGGATTTTGTGATTCAGAAAAACCAATTTTCTTGTTAGCCCAGCCACATTATAAGCCATTGAAAAGTCCTTGTGATGATGCATGCTTGTGAATGTTTTTGATTGTGGTAAAATGAAAGGCAAAGTTGACTCATGTGACATTGTGATAGTGGAGTGAATGAGTGAAACACTTTACCTCTTATACACTTGTGTGTTGAGTGAAACACTTTATCTAGTGAGGAAATATTCCATAAGCACATGAACATCCATGCTTAATTGATTGATCATTCATGAAAAATAGCATTTGTTGGAATTTAAATGACTTTGTGAACACTAAAGCATGTGCACATCTTGATTGAACTCTTGGTCATAAGTTTGAGTGAAGTTGTTACTTATCTTGAAAAAGAGGATTTTTGAACCATCATATGAATTGGTTGGAGATTGAGTTACGTCTTGTTTGCTTGAGGACAAGCAAAGTTCTAAGTTTGGGGTTGTGATAACAGTTGAAAAACTGTTATTTTCATGCTTAAAATTGATACTAAAAGCAACCTTTATACTTAGAAACTAGCTTGAAATCATACTTTTATTCATATTTTAAGAAATAAGAGAGCTGGAAAGGTTTATGCTTGATTTCAGTGTTTTTGTGCAGGTTTTAAGGTGAATTTGGTGAAAGAAGTGAAGAAGGATAGAGATGAAATCAGAAAAGACATTAAAAAGTGCAAAAGGAGAAGCCGAAGTCACCGCTGAGCGGTAGTTTACCGCTGAGCGGCACTCAGAAGCTTACGGGACATCCGCTGAGGGGCAAAATGGCCGCTGAGGGGGAAGAAACGACTCACGCACTTACCGCTGAGCGGCACACTTATGGGCTTGGACCTAGATTTTTTGTAATTTTAGAATAGTATATAAGCTTTAGGACGTCCTAGGGTTTGTATCTTTGGCAGAAACGAGGCAAACACTCTCTCTTCCACCCCTTTGAAGGAGGATCTTGGATGCTCAGGCTACCTCTTCACCTTTCTAGGGTTTTATCCTTCATTCTTTCATTATTGTTCATCTAGGTTCACCATGAATATGGTGAACTAAACTCTGTATGTTTGTTGGGGAATCAATGTAATCTTTTGAAGCTCTCATATATGGAATCTGTTTTTACATCTTTTAATTAAGACTTATGCTTTCTTTCATCATTAGTTAGGGTTTTTCCTCTTTGCTTAATGCTTGCATTGTTTAACTCATTCGATGCATGATTATTGGTTTTGTCGATACGGGAACGTACGGGGAAGTCTAGATCCGGGGAATTTCTCCCAATATTATGTTGGTTGTCGTTAAGCTCCTGTACTTATGAACTGATCATTAGGAATGCTAGGAATTGTATGAACTCGTGATTAGGGAGAAGCCTTCTAGAAAGGTACTTTAGAGAGTGGCATTAACAATGATGATTTGAATGTTGAATTCCTAAAATATATGAGAGTGGATAAGATGAAATTGAACCCCCAACAACATATTCATACATAAATTTCATTGAAAGTGTTTATCTTTTTCTTTTTGCCATTGATCAAAACTTCATGCATACATGTTTATTTTCTGTCTTGCATATAAAATCTCAATTATTGCGTTTGTAAGTCTTAGCTAATCAACAAATCACATAACTAAACTAGGCCGTGAGTCCTTTGGGAAGAACGATACTTGGTCCTACCAAGTTTATTACTTGAACGATTCGGTCATACTTGCCGATTGAAAAACAAGTTTGTGACATCATATTTTGGTGCTCATAAATTTGTCCATCACCTTGGTCAAGGATTATAGGCTAAGACACTTACCTCCCATTAGATATTGGAATGAGTTGAGAACTTGATACGCGGGGACCAAGGCTAATTAGTTTAGTATAGTATTTCTTTTACTTTTATTAAAAACATGTGTAAAAGGTGTTAGGCATGTGCTAGATAGGAGGGACTTTTAGTCCTATATATAGACATGACACCACCTATTGTAAGGTACTTTTGAGAATAATGAATTAAACTTTCTGTAGAGAGAACTCCAGAAATTAATTCCCTTGAAAGTCAAAGCTAGAGAATCCCAAAGGATCTCCTCTAGCCACCTTCCCTTCACACCATCCATTCTCTCATTTTCCATTATTAGATTCTCTCTCCTCCGTAGCATCCATCTCACGCTACACTCACCTTACAAGCGTCCTCGTGGCTTGCGTCAGGTCTACTGCCACGCATGCCTTTTTCTCTCACGGGATTCCATCAGCATAGCTTCCGCATACTCATTTCGCGTCTTCATCTACGTTTTCTCTGTCGAAAACCATTCAACCACAAAACTCATCCTCATCATCGCTGGACCTTCACCGTGGTGCTTCTCGTCACCAATCAGGTTCCTCGCTTCAGTTTGTCGTCGATCCAGCCTCCGAACTACATCCATTCGAGCCTCTTCACCGAACATCATCAGTAGTCTAGGGTTTCTTCCGCTTCTAGGTTATTTCTTAAATTTCCTTCCGTTCCATCGGTTAGATCTTCTTCTTCACCGCTTAAATCCCCCCTTACTTTCAACCCTAGAGTTTTCACCGATTAAACCTCCAAACCTAGGGTTCTCGAGTAAATCTGCTTCTTCCGCTGCTTCTCGGCTCTTCAGCTCGATCAAGTCCAGATTTCACGACGTTTCCGGATTTAGCTCAACCCGTCGCTTATCAAGTGGTATTCAGAGCCTAGGTTAGGCGCGTTCGCTTGAGCTAAGTATCTCGTTTCTCTCTTATCTGAGTTTTAGTTGTCGTCGATTCTCAAATTTTCGGTCTCGATCTGTTCTCTATTCTTGAGATTCAAGCTGTGCGTTTGGTTGTTTTCAAATTTTTCCGTGTTGTTCATTATCATTCGTGCAATGTCTTGAGTATTTTACTTTGTCTTGTTCATTGTTTGGTTTCTGTACATCAATTGCTGCTTACAGTAGGTTCTGGTTGAGTCAATTTGTGAGTTTTCTTTACTTTGAGTTTTGTTCATCATTTTCATCGGTCCAAAATTTTGTTTGAGTCATTTTATTTTAGCATCATATTTTGTCCTGTCTATAGTCATGTGCATTGGTTGAAACTAGTGCAGTTTTTGATCTGTCCTAAAAACTGATTTCAATTGTACATTTGATCGTCAAATTGTGTTTGAGCCTTGGTATAAACTCTATCAAACCACAAAAGCAATGACACATTCAAACGAATGAGCTGGTTGATAGATATCCATTGGTCAGTCCAATTAATTTTTTAAAGTTGAAACTGTTTTAGTCCAGATTCTTTTGGCTACATTCATTTCTGGATTTTGAGCTGCTGTTAAAAAGCAGTGCATACTGCAAAGATCAATGAAAGGCATAACCTAGATCAGTAGCACGTTGTGAACACAACTTAACATTGTTGCAGCAGTTGGCCGATCTGCACATGCTTTGCTTGAGTCCTTTTCTTTTTATGTTTTTAAATCTGTTTCGCATTTAGATCATTGCTGGACATCTTGCATTAATTTTCTAGTGTTTTGTTCAAGATTTAATAGATATTCTTGTGTCCATAAAACTCTGAGAAAGTTTTTTTGAATCATTGAGTCAAATTTTGGTGAGTTGATTTGCTTGTTTTGAATGAATGTGGGGGGGGCTGGAACATCAAAATTATGAAGTAATTTGTTTCTGCATCATCAAGCTGTTTAAACCAGTTTGAAGTATGCATTAAATGAGTTCTAGCTGCCATACATACTTTCATGCTTTAAACCACCACATTTTTGACATGTTTCATTCACAAGTTGCTGCAACAGATGTATATTTCTAATTCTGGTTTTGAGCATTGTAATTGGATTGTAGCAAAAGGAATGGTCACATTATCTATAGCCTAAAAATATTCTTCAAAAGATCAAGAAGAAAAAAAAAAGTTCTGAAAAGCCAAATAGGCCTGTGCAATCCATATTTTAAAAAAAACTAAAACACAGAATCAGACTTTAGAAATTGGACCTGGGTTTATCTTTGACAGTCCAGCAGCTTCTTGTTTGTCTTTTCTTGCTTTAAAAATCTGATCTAGCTCTATTCATTAGGTTCATTTTGAGTGCTGTCCTTCTTGATAGCTTTGTTTCTTGCTTGTCTTTGTTGGTTATCTAGTTTTGTCTGCAATGCATGTGAAATCTATTATGCCAATCTTTAATTGAAGCTTTTAATTGCTTATTTCATCTGGTCTGGAGTTTCCTTGGTTAGAGTCTGCTCTGCTGTTTGAGTGGATGTCCTGTTTGTCCATCACTTTGTCTTAGCCTAACCATTTTCCTGAATTGAGAAATCTGATTCCATCCTGGTTTTTGGGATTTGAAAGAAGGTAAGTGTGAATGGTAGCATATTAGGTGGTGGTGATCCACAGGATTCTCTGGCCTAGACTGAAAATTTCTCTTTTAACCCTTTCATTTGAGTGCTTTAAATTTTTAAAGTGAAACTTCAGTGCTGTGAGCTTAGTAAGGCTAATTTAGCCTAAATTCCTTGACATTTGTATGAGAGAATCAGTTTTACTTAACTGTGTGCTGACGGTTTACTTGTGCAGGAAAGTGAGATTGATTAAGATAACCCATTGGATCAAGAGAGAAAGTTTTCTTGCATTGAATCTGATTATTGCATTCTGTTCCATTCATTTTAGATTTTAAGTTGTTTACTGAAATCCTTGGTATATTAATTGTTTGGAATGTGAATGCTGAATCTTATTTGATAATACATATGGGAATTTGGTAGATGCATAAGAATTGCAAATAAGGTGCTGATTGTTTTATGAGCATTTCTGGAAGTGCAACAACACTATTGTAAAACTGCCAATTTCTGATTTGCCTCACATTACTCTTTGTCACTTGATTTGATTACATTGGTCCACTGATTTCTGAATTAGTTTAGGACATTGTTCTTGAATAGTTTGGTCCATTGTTTCTGCCCAGTGTAATTCATTGATTTGCTGCAAAGGCTGCTCTTGTCATAATCAATTGTGCATCAAACTGTTTTAATTGCCAATGCATCCTCCAGTTTTAAAAAGTGATTAAAGCACCTAACTTTCAGTTCTGACTTAGCGATTGCAGTAATTAGGTGGTTAGTTTCTGCATTGAATTACCTCCAGTCTGAATATAGTTCACTGTCCATTGGATTCTGTTGCTGGATTTTGTTGGATTTATGTGTGCAGAGCTTATGTGAATGAAACCTTACGTGAGCAGAATATTACTGAAGAAACCAGAGGCAGAAACACTTCTTGTGGGAGTGTTGAACTGAAGGGAGTTATTTACTTTAATTGCTTCTGATTGTTTACATTGCTTTGGTTTAAAATTGTTCATTATGGACTGCATGAACTGCTGATTTAGTGTGAATTTTCTGTGTAGTTTGGGAAAAGCAATATTGATGGTACTGTAGCATATTGTAAATTGTGAGCTGTTTCAGTGAAGACAGTAGCAACCATCTAAACTAAAGGGAGTTTCTTTTATCTCAAACTGTTTTTGATATGCTTAAATTGTTTAGTATGGCCTACAATTGTTAGGATTAAAATTGTTTAATTGTTGATTTGGTTGGAATTCAGTTTGTGCAGGAGTTTAATTGAATAGCAGTATAATTCTGAGTGGAAAGCTTGGGAAGCTTGTGCAGCCAAGAGAAAGGGAAGTTATTACTACCCTATATACTCTTTTGCAATCTGTTTTAACCCATTGAATACTCATAGCAGTCTTGTGCATGTGTGATTGCAGGAGTGGACAAGCTAGTTTCTTGATTTAGGCCGAGAATTGAAAGGAATATTTGGCCTCTGGAAGATTTCGTGCAAGATGAAGAAGTGGCAATAGGAACCTTTCTCTGCATCAAGTGTACAAACCCAAGAAAGGGAAGGCTCATTTAAGTGTAACTCCCCTCTTCCAATATGTTCGTTGACTGTCTCTGATCCAGCTTTGTACATTTGTGATTGTAGAGTTGAACCCAAGAGCTAGGAGACTCCAACGTTGTCCAGAAGCAACCAAAAAGTGGAACACTAGCTTCTTCATGCGGATTTGAATCAGGACCAGGATTGAAGCATAGCTGTTATTTTTTTTTTTAATTGTTTCTTCATCTGGTTTTGTAATAGGCTATATTGTTAGTTTTCTTAATTTCATTGTAAAAGGCCATTCAAAGTCCAAGTGTCTCGGAAGAGTCCTTGGTGCTCTTTCAACTCTTGGCAAAACTTTTCTTGTTTGTGTTTAATTTCTTTTAGTGTCTTACGTTTAGGGTGATTTAGGCTAAAAGGGATTAAACTCTAAGCCTTGTTACATTAGAGTCCGAAGAGTCTCGTTTATTAGTGTTTAATTGTTGTGATTGTTTGAGTTGTATC
This sequence comes from Vigna nakashimae, assembly GCA_034642375.1. Lineage (NCBI taxonomy): Eukaryota > Viridiplantae > Streptophyta > Magnoliopsida > Fabales > Fabaceae > Vigna > Vigna nakashimae. The sequence continues at coordinate 28,296,135 of CM067759.1, read as the reverse complement.
CTTTGATTTTAAAAGTGATTTTAGTTTAAAGGGTAACTAGTAGTAACCTAAGACATTTCTGGCAAGGCAAGACTTGGTACTTAAGCAGTCTTCATGACTCACCTCTCTTACCTGGGACTTGTCTAAGTGTGAATCTTGTATATCTTTTACACTAGAAAAACTTTTAGAAACAAAGATGTTTTGTTATTCATACAAGTCTTCTAGGAATTTTAATTTTGATAAGCAACTTAGTTACAAAGGCATCAAAAGAGAACATGATAAAGCTAGAAGGAAGTCTTGTTCATCTTATGAATTTGATAGGATTGAAGATGATTTGTATAAAAAAGCTAGTGAAAGTATTCCATTCTTTGGTGATGATATTGGTGCATTAACATACCTAGCTTGGGAAAAGGAAATTAATGACATGCATTCATTCATGGTGAGAAAAAGTAAATATGAATCCTTCTATTCTAGAGATAATGAATCTTATATTCTTAGTCTTTACACTTCTAGTTTTAAAAAGCATGCAAGAGAGTGGTGGGATGATAGGCAATATCATGTTAAGATAGGTAGACAATATCCCATTCATGATTGGAATGAATTGAAAGCTTGTATGAGAAGAAAGTTTGTGCCTCGAGAAATTGAAAGAAACTTAGAACTTATGAGAGAGCTTATTAGAGAAGGTAAGTCATTCATTCAAAATTTAAGTGGGTTCTCTCGTAGGGAAAGTGAGTTTCTAGACAAACTTAGGAGGCTATGGGAAGAGACAAGAAAACATAGAATTGAGAGATTAAAAAGAGAAAAACAAAAGCAAGAAGTAAGAGAGAAAAGAGAAATAGAGAGAAGAGAAAAAGAGAGAAAGAGAAGAGAAGAAGAGAAAAGAAGAGAGCAAGAGAGAAGAGAAGAGGAAGAAAACGAGAGAAGAAAAGAGGAAGAAAGAGAGAGAAGAGATGAGGAACAAAGAGAAGAAGAGAAAAGAAGAGAGAAAGAGAGAAAAGAAACACTTAGAGAAAAAAAGGAAGAAGTTGAAAGGATAGAAATGGAAGAAAAGAAACCAAAGCAACTAAGGGCAACATCTCCTCCTACATTAGAAGTTAAACTCTTAAGGGGAGGTTTTCTATTCTCTCACTTTTCTCCATTTATATTTGAATTTTCCAAATTTCACTTTTCTTTCAAAGAATTGGCCACTCCATCTTTAAAAATGTTATCACTTTCAACACATGCAAATTTCCAACTTGGGTTATGGTTACCTTTATGGTTACCAATAACTCAAGATACAAATAAAATTTCAAATGAAGAAAGGTTTCTTTGTTATATTAAAATTAAAAATTTCAAAATTTGGAAACCTTCTTCTACACATATTCTTTTATATATCTTATTGGGTCAAAGAAAACTAATTAGAGATATGTTTGATGCTTATTGCAGATGGATATTTGACCCAGGAGGAACCCTTATGAAGCTAACAAAAATAAGTCTTCAAAAGCACCATTAGATTTGAGGACAAATCCTTTCCAAGGGGGAGGGGATGATACGCGGGGACCAAGGCTAATTAGTTTAGTATAGTATTTCTTTTACTTTTATTAAAAACATGTGTAAAAGGTGTTAGGCATGTGCTAGATAGGAGGGACTTTTAGTCCTATATATAGACATGCCACCACCTATTGTAAGGTACTTTTAAGAATAATGAATTAAACTTTCTGTAGAGAGAACTCCAGAAATTAATTCCCTTGAAAGTCAAAGCTAGAGAATCCCAAAGGATCTCCTCTAGCCACCTTCCCTTCACACCATCCATTCTCTCATTTTCCATTATCAGATTCTCTCTCCTCCGTAGCATCCATCTCACGCTACACTCACCAATTACAAGCGTCCTCGTGGCTTGCGTCAGGTCTACTGCCACGCGTGCCTTTTTCTCTCACGGGATTCCATCAGCATAGCTTCCGCATACTCATTTTGCGTCTTCATCTACGTTTTCTCTGTCGATAACCATTCAACCACAAAACTCATCCTCATCATCGCTGGACCTTCACCGTGGTGCTTCTCGTCACCAATCAGGTTCCTCGCTTCACTTTGTCGTCGATCCAGCCTTCGAACTACATCCATTCGAGCCTCTTCATCGAACATCATCAGTAGTCTAGGGTTTCTTCCGCTTCTAGGTTATTTCTTAAATTTCCTTCCGTTCCATCGGTTAGATCTTCTTCTTCACCGCTTAAATCCTCCCTTACTTTCAACCCTAGAGTTTTCACCGATTAAACCTCCTAACCTAGGGTTCTCGAGTAAATCTGCTTCTTTCGTTGCTTCTGGGCTCTTCAGCGACGGCTTGAGCTAAATCCGGAAACGTCGTGAAATCTGGACTTGATCGAGCTGAAGAGCCGAGAAGCAGCGGAAGAAGCAGATTTACTCAAGAACCCTAGGTTTGGAGGTTTAATCGGTGAAAACTCTAGGGTTGAAAGTAAGGGAGGATTTAAGCGGTGAAGAAGAAGATCTAACCGATGGAACGGAAGGAAATTTAAGAAATAACCTAGAAGCGGAAGAAACCCTAGACTACTGATGATGTTCGGTGAAGAGGCTCGAATGGATGTAGTTCGAAGGCTGGATCGACGACAAAATGAAGCGAGGAACCTGATTGGTGACGAGAAGCACCACGGTGAAGGTCCAGCGATGATGAGGATGAGTTTTGTGGTTGAATGGTTTTCGACAGAGAAAACGTAGATGAAGACGCGAAATGAGTATGCGGAAGCTATGCTGATGGAATCCCGTGAGAGAAAAAGGCACGCGTGGCAGTAGACCTGACGCAAGCCACGAGGACGCTTGTAATTGGTGAGTGTAGCGTGAGATGGATGCTACGGAGGAGAGAGAATCTGATAATGGAAAATGAGAGAATGGATGGTGTGAAGGGAAGGTGGCTAGAGGAGATCCTTTGGGATTCTCTAGCTTTGACTTTCAAGGGAATTAATTTCTGGAGTTCTCTCTACAGAAAGTTTAATTCATTATTCTCAAAAGTACCTTACAATAGGTGGTGGCATGTCTATATATAGGACTAAAAGTCCCTCCTATCTAGCACATGCCTAACACCTTTTACACATGTTTTTATAAAAGTAAAAGAAATACTATACTAAACTAATTAGCCTTGGTCCCCGCGTATCAGAACTGCCTTGAGAAGAAGGCATGTACCAACCTATTATGATAGGGAATTAATGGATAAACTCCACAAACTCCAACAAAGGAACATGAGTGTTGAGGAATATAGACAGAAAATGGAGTTACTGATGTTGAGAGCTGGGATAAGAGAAGAACCTAGGATAACAATTGCTAGGTTTCAAAGTGGACTCAACTATGACATAAGAGATAGGGTTGAACTTATACCCTACAATGATCTCAATGAGTTAGTCCAACTTTGTGTGAGGGTAGAGCAACAACTAAAGAGGAAAAGCTCCACCAAGAAAGATTACCCTCATAGTTCTAATCATAAAAAAGATTACCCTCATAGTTCTCACCATAAGAAAGAGTATAAGAGGGAGGGTAGTCAAACCAAGCCAAGATATGAAGAAAGAGAGAGAGAGAGGAAAAGAAAAAGTCAAAGAACCTTCAAGAGATCATAAGAGTAAGGAGACTAAGTGCTTTAGATGTGGGGAAAAAGGGCACTATGCATCTGAGTGCCGCAATAGAAGGTCAACTTACATCCTTGAGCATGAGAGTGAAAGTGAGGGTTCTTCATATAGTGAGTGATGAGAGGGTCGCACCTCCCACAAAAGTTGTGCATAAAAGAATGCAGTATAGACTAGGAAGTGACTCCTAGGTCATCTCTCAAGGACCAAATGTGGTTCGAGTCTTAGGTCAAACACGTAGGGAGGGGGTTTGAAAGTGTTTTTGTGATTAGAAATTAACTAAATTAAAATTGAAATTAAACACAATCGAACATAATTGAAACTTAAAACAAGATGTGCGAACTACTTAGAATGTAGGAAATAATAAAGAAACACATGATGTGCTATTCAAATGCAACACTTAAGCTAACCCATTAAATACACATTCTAACTGAGATAAAACTTGAAATGCACGATAATTGGAAAGAGAAAAAAAACAAAGCTTAGCTAATAAAACTTGAATTTCACATTGCAGCAGTTTCAATGCACATCATCATGGCAAAGCAACATTCTAATATATATAATATAAAAGACCAAAAACCCCTCAGGACGTTGCAGCCATGTGCACTTCTTCTTCATTCCGTGAACAATTTAATCCAAACGATGAATCAGCAAACGCATGTAACTTTATATAAATGCAATACGTGAACAAATGACAAATGGCGTTAATAAATTTAATTGTAACAATTAAGCTACTAAAGAAAAGGGCACATTTCAGCCGAAGAAAAACAAAACAACATTTAAGCTAATAAAGGGAATGCAACGATTTGATAACAGCAGTTTGCAATCAGCGCTTTCAGAGCTCGAATTTTCAAGTAAAACTTGCGTGAATTTACTTGAATTGCAAATGAAAAATCTGAACCGCATGAAGCAATTTAATGCAGCGCAGAAATCAGCAAGCATAATGCAGCAAATAAATTGCTAAATCATAAATGTATCTTCCGTGATGATGAGCAATGAAGGTAATATCTTAATGAGTCAGCTGCTTTCTTTCTTCTCCCGTGACAGCATGCTACTCCTACAAAAAAAAGTGAATGAATCCTCTCCTTTCTTCCCAGGTGGCGGCTGCTCTCCTGCTCCCGGCCAAGAACCTTCTTCCAGCACCAAGCTAAGACACCCTTTCTCCTACATTCCCTAAAACGTTCCAAAGCCAAAAGCCTAAAAACCAAAACTACTAGAGTGGCGGCTGGATGCCCCCCCAAAACCGAGACACTTCATCCACACTGCTGGACTGCTGGACGCTCCAAAAATCCATCCTCCGTGGGCCTGCTGCTACTGTGGATGCGTGAAGGTTGGACCATGGATCAGATCCAAGCCCGCTTGTGCTCACCAAATTGATGGACCAGATCATGCTGTCACCACGTGCTGGACTTCTTCCAAATGAGCCATCTCCTGCTGGGCCAAGCTGCTGTCGTGGCCGTGACGTGTTGGGCAGATTGGAGGAAGGTGCAAGCCGTAACAGCTGCTTGCTGTTGGACTTCACGTGGACCAGCCCACTGCTGCTGTTACCAAGCTTTCTAGAGTGAATGAAACACCCTCTCACGGCTCTTGCGTGTGTGTGTGCTTCCAGCTTAATTACCGAGTGCACCCCCCAAAAAAAATAAATCCACAACTCCTCTCTCATCTTAGTTTAAAGTATAATTCATGTGGCATTTTCTTTTGGCCTCCAAAATGTCCCAAATATTATCCAACAATTTTCCTACAATTAATAATGAAAATAATTAGCTCAAATAATTCAAATTAATTAAAATAAGAATTTTTGGTCAAATTAAGCACAATTAGCAAAAACGGAAAAATACCGGACATTTAAGCACAATTCCGTGATTAAATCTAGCACAATAAGCTAAGTGAAATTGAGAAAATATTGACTCATCAGTGAGTCTGAAACATCCACTTCTGAAGAAGAAGAAGCTTTACCTTGTGATGGTGACTTACTTATGGTAAGGAGACTCCTGGAAAGTAAACATGTAGAATTAGAACAGTCACAAAGAGAGAACCTATTCCACACAAGATGCAAAGTTTTGGAAAAGACATGTTTAATGATTGTGGATAATGGTTCTTGTTGTAACTGTTGTAGTTCTAGAATGGTAGAGAAGCTTGGCTTAACCATTACTCCTCATCCTAAACCTTACAAACTTCAATGGATCAAAGAGGATGATGGAATAGTAGTTAAAGAACAAGTAAAAGTACCCATTTCCATTGGCAAATATGAAGATCAAATTGTTTGTGATATAGTACCAATGGAAGCTGGGCACATATTACTTGGAAGACCTTGGCAATATGATAAGCAAGCTTTACATGATGGAGTCACCAATAAAATCACCATTCAACACAAGGGAAAGAAAATTATCTTGTGTCCTCTTACACCTTCACAAGTAAGAGAGGATCAAATAATTCTTAAAAAGAAGTTGGATGGAGAAAAGAAAAGTAGGAAAGAAGGAAAGGAGAAAACCCTAAACCATGCCTCAAATAAAGAAGTTGTCCAAACTCAAACTTTGAACATTTCTAAAAATCTTTTTCTTGGACAACCTCATTTTCTTCTCTATTGCAAAGAGGCATTTGTTTCAATAAATCATGAACTTGGTTCTCTACCAAAGGGTTTGCAAAAACTTTTAAAAGAATTTGATGATGTATTTCCTAAGGAGGTACCAAGTGGATTACCACCTTTGAGAGGAATAGAACATCAAATAGATTTAGTGCCTAGGGCCAACCTTCCTAATAGCCAGCCTATAGGACCAATCCCATGGAAACAAAAGAAATAGAGAAACAAGTCAATGAATTGTTGAATAAAGGGTGGATCCAAAAGAGTTTAAGTCCTTGTGTTGTGCCTGTGTTGTTGGTTCCTAAGAAGGATGGATCTTGGAGAATGTGTACAGATTGTAGGGCCATCAACAACATAACTGTCAAGTATAGGCACCCCATTCCTAGGCTAGATGATATGCTGGATGAATTACATGGAGTAAATCTTTTCACCAAAATTGATCTCAAAAGCGGATACCATCAAATAAGAATTCATGAAGGAGATGAATGGAAAACTGCTTTTAAGACCAAGTTTGGTTTGTATGAATGGTTAGTCATGCCCTTTGGCTTGACCAATGCTCCAAGTACATTCATGAGGTTAATGAACCATGTTCTTAGAGAATGCATAGGGAGGTTTGTAGTGGTCTACTTTGATGATATCCTAATCTATAGTCAAGGCCTTCAAGAACATCTTAACCATGTCAGAAAAGTCTTGCTTCTTCTTAGAGAACATCATCTCTTTGCCAACTTTGACAAATGTAATTTTTGTCAAGAAAGTGTGATTTTCCTTGGATTCAAAGTGGGAAAAGAAGGTGTACATGTTGATCTAGAGAAGATCAAGGCTATACAAGAATGGCCAACCCCTAAAAATGTAGGAGAGGTGAGAAGTTTTCACGGGTTAGCAAGTTTTTATAGAAGATTTGTGAAAGACTTCTCCACCATAGCTGCTCCTTTAAATGAGCTAGTCAAGAAAGATATGCCTTTTATTTGGGGTGATAAGCAAGAGTTGTCTTTTGAGACTTTGAAACACAAGTTAACACATGCACCTATTCTAGTTTTGCCTGATTTTTCCAAAGCCTTTGAACTAGAATGTGATGCATCTGGGGTAGGAATAGGAGCTGTTTTAATACAAGGAGGACATCTCGTAGCTTACTTTAGTGAAAAACTTAAGGGGCCTACCTTGAACTATCCTACCTATGACAAAGAGTTGTATGCCCTCATTAGAGCTTTAAAAACTTGGGAGCATTACTTGGTAACTAGAGAATTCATCATACACACTGACCATGAATCTCTCAAGTACATTAAAGGGCAAGCAAAGCTAAACAAAAGACATGCAAAGTGGGTGGAATATCTTGAGCAATTTCCCTATGTCATCAAACACAAAAAGGGGAGTACTAATGTTGTTGCGGATGCTTTATCTAGAAGACATGCATTATTAGTAACCCTAGGATCTCAAATATTAGGATTTGATGACATAAAAGAGTTATATGAAAATGATGAAACATTTGCATCCACTTATTCATCATGTCTTAAGAAGCCTTTTGATGGATTCTATCTTTCTGAGGGGTATCTTTTTAATAAAGGAAAACTTTGTATACCCCAAGGATCCATTAGAAAACTTCTTATCAAAGAGAGTCATGGAGGAGGACTCATGGGCCATCATGGAGTTGATAAAACTCTAAACATTTTGAAAAGTAAATTTTATTGGCCACACATGAGAATAGATGTTCAAAGGCATTGTTCTAAATGTATAGCTTGTTTACAAGCTAAGTCCAAAATTATGCCTCATGGACTCTATTCACCTCTTCCTATAGCTAATACCCCTTGGGAAGACATAAGCATGGACTTTGTCTTAGGATTGCCAAGAACTCAAAGGGGGTATGATTCTATATTTGTGGTAGTAGATCGTTTTAGTAAAATGGCTCATTTTATACCCTGCCACAAAGTAGATGATGCTAGCTATATCTCTAGACTCTTCTTTAAAGAAATAGTGAGATTGCATGGCTTACCCAAAACTATAGTGTCTGATAGAGATGTGAAGTTTCTAAGCCATTTTTGGAAAACTTTATGGGAAAAGCTTGGAACTAAACTTCTATTTTCTACTACATGTCACCCACAAACTGATGGGCAAACTGAAGTAGTAAATAGATCTTTATCTACATTATTAAGGGTAATATTAAGAGGAAATAACAAATCTTGGGATGAACATCTACCTCATATTGAATTTGCTTATAATAGAGTAGTCCACAAGACTACTAATCTTTCTCCTTTTGAGGTTGTTTATGGTTTTAACCCTATCACACCTCTTGATTTACTACCTCTTCCAGAATCATCTTCTTTTCTTCATAAGGAAGGTGCTTCTAAAGCGGAGTTTATCAAGAAATTACATGAGAAAGTCAAAATCCAAATTGAAAAACAAACTCAAAAATATGCAGAAGAACACAATAAAGGGAGAAAGAAAATAGTTTTTGAAAAAGGAGACCTAGTTTGGCTTCATTTGAGAAAGGAAAGATTTCCCTCTCAAAGGAAATCTAAACTTAGTCCAAGAGGAGATGGTCCATTCAAGGAGATCAAAAGGATAAATGATAATGCATACATATTAATTCCTTTCAAAGGAGATGATCAACAGGATGAAGCAGATCCGAGGACAGATCTTTTTCAAGAGGGAGGGTCTGATGGAAAACCATCAAGAAATCACATTGGACCTCTTACTAGAGCCATGGCAAGGAAGATTCAAGAAGAAGAAGGATCACCTAACATTTTACTTCTATGGAAGGTTACTTATAAAAATCCTTCTTCTCTTAACTAAAGCACTTATACTTTGTTTTGTAGGAATTAATAAATCTTGGAGACCATGATTGAGCCATCCAAGAAGTTAAATCAATAGAGCCAAGCAAAGGAGCCAAAAAGGGAAGTGCTTCCGGAATGGGAAATGCACCAGCATTTTCCACGTGACTTGGCTGATTTGGAATGAAGCATGCACCTTGCTGGCTGAGCTGGAATGAGGCATGGACCTTGCTTGATCAAACTATAATATCCTCTGCAATTCCACATGGTTGCTTTGAAGATCCATCGGCCATTACTAAGTTAACCTTTACAGGTTTCACATTAACATCACCGATCTGCTCCAGTAACGAATAAGGTATCAAGTTAACACTTGAACCTAAATCAAGTAGAGCTTTTTTAATCCTTTTCTTCCATATGGTAAGAGGAATAGAAAAGCCTCCTGGATCTTTCGCTTTTGGAGGGAATGGCTCCTTTTTAACAGCTTTACACTTCTTTGCCTCATCATCTCTACGTCTTTTCTTTGCACAGACATCTTCCTCAGATTTAGTATAAACTGTAATTTGTTGTAATATCTCCTCCCAAGGTGCATCATTGTCCACCATCTTGAATAATTCTGTAAAATCAAGTTGTTTCTCCTGATTTATTGGAAAAGGAAAAATATCTTTACTCTCTATCTCTCTTTTCTCTCCTTTTTCTTTTTCTCTCTGATGAATCATTATTTTCTACACTGCACTTAGTTTATTGTACTAGAGTTAATCAGGAAAGTGTGTTCAAATATCCAGTATTTTCCCATTTTTCTGAATTGTGCTTAATTGTCCAGTATTTTCCTGTTTTTACTGATTGTGCTCAATTTGATCAGAAATTCTTATTTTACTTAATTTGAATTATCTGAGAATAATTATTTACATTATTGAGTGCAGGAAAATTCTGTAAACATTTTAGAACATTTGGAAGAATATTTATTTACACTGTATTATCTAGTCAAAGTCGTACTGCATTGAATTAATCTGTGTATTGATATTTTTCTTGGATTTGTAAAAGCAAAATAGGCTTGGCATCATTACACCTCACGGTTTATAGCTCTTGGAAGATGACAATTGTGCTGCCACATTTACTGAGTAAATGTCACGGCCATACACATACCTTGGTAAATGAAAAATTCAGCACACATTGAGAAAAGACATGGTATGCCACATGTGTTCAGAAAGAAGTTTTACAGCAGTTGGCTTATGCACGTGAAGATTAAAAGCATCATTTTTTGTCAACATGAAACACCAATTGGAGAGCTAAATCCAAGAACAAAGTCATCCCGGGAAACACCAATTGGAGGGCTAAATCCAAGCACAGGAGATTGATTGAAGAAAAATGAGGAAGCTAGTTGCTGCTAGGGGAGACAAGCTGCTACTCTATGGGCACAAAGAGACAACACACATGCTGATTTTGGAGGTCTCTTAACTCCTTCTTCTCGGCAATTTTTGGATCCATCATTCACTCTCATTTTTCATTCTTGTTTCTTTGGAAAAAAAAAACACACATACCAACATGGAGTAGGAGGAGATACAGAACCTATAGAGGAAGACCTCTAGTATGAACTGAGCTTGGAGATGAGGAGGAGAAGCTGCTGTCACGGCTGAAGTGGAGCAGAATTTAGCAAACACACGTTTCTTTCTTTTCTGGAGATGCATGAACTGAGTTGGAGATGAAGAGAGGAGCTGTTGTCATGGTGCAGAGGGAAGCATAAGTGATGGACTTTAGATGAATTGTGCAAGGTGATTTGCTTGGAGAAAACTCTTGAAGAAGTAGATGAATATGAGGTGTGATTCTCGGTCACAAGAACCAGATTTGTGTGATTCCTTCTTGCAATTTGGAGAAGTGAAGCCTTGGTCCACCACCACATGAAATTCTCGGCAAAAATGGTCCATGTAGTAGTATAGTGTATGAAGTTTTTGATGCTTTCAATTCCTTTGGTTTGCTTGCACGGTGGTATGCTTTAAATTTCAGAACTTGTAGTTTAATTTTTGCTTAAAGAAAGTTGGACGGTACCACTAGAAGAATTGCACGTTTTCACCTTCCAATCAATATTGCTTGTCTTTCTTTTATATAATGTTCATGGGTCCAGCAACATCATTATTTTACACATTTCTACTTTGTTTAATGAATAGAAACGTGAAGTGAATGTGCAGCTACGTTTTTTTTATTCTTTGGCAACAACAAAAGCTTTCAAAAGTTGTATTCTTATGTGAAAACCTCTTAGGTTTACGTGAATGAAGAAAGTGGTAGGGTCCTCCTTGTTTTCTTGCCAAAATGCTTTGTTATCTTTACTTTTCTTTTATGAAATACCATGTTGTTGTTGTGTCCAGTGGCAGCCCATCCCTTTAATATCTTTGCACCTTGTTTTGTCTTGTCATTGAAGGAATTAAGTGAATGGATGGATAGGAGAGCAAAGTTTTCAGAATTCTAAACCCCTTTTCACGTGAAGAAGACTTGGCCTATGGTCCTTTATTGTATTTTTTTTTATTACTTTGAGACTTGTTGACTAAGATGGAGTAGTAGATAGCTTTTATTTTTAATTTGTTTTCAATTCCTTTTGCAAGTGAATGTACATGTGTGTAGAAGATGAATTTCACGTATGGAAAGAAAGAGGCAACCAAATTGTTTTGATATTTCTTCTTTGCTTGCCAAGTATGTCACGGCCAAGGAGTGGTTTTAAAGCATTTGAAATTTTCAATTTCTTTTGGTAGATGAATTGGTCACAATTGATAGTAGAGAAATTTTACTTTCTTTAATTTCTTTTGCTTTAAAATATTTTATATCACATGTTGGAATGATTTCTTGTATTTTTGTTTGTTGTATTTTGCTGATGTAATTTTAATTCTGTTTCCATATTTGAATTTTACTGTTTTCTGTATTTACTGCTTTACTGTATTTTTATTTTCTGTATTTTCGTTTTCTGTATACTGTATTTTTCTGTACTGCAATTTTTCTGTTTCTGTATTTACTGTTGTGCTGTAAGTATTTATTGCTGTAATTTATTTTCTGTTTCTACTGTTTTCTGTATTTATTATTTACTGTATTTTCTTTTTCTGTATTTTTGTTATTTTGTATTTAGTTTTCTGTTCCAGATTTATTTTTACTGTTTTACGTTACTGTATTTTCGTTTTCACTGTAGCAATTTCGTTTTTTTTTACTGTTTAATTTCGTTTTACTGTTTTAGTTTCAGTTTTACCATTTTAGTTTTATATTTACGATTTGTTTTTACTGATGCTTTTATTTTTGCGTTTAATGTTTTACGTTTTATGCATGTTTAATGTTCCCGCATTTATTTTATTTTGACTGTATTTTACCGTTTAAGTTTTTACTATTTTAAAATTTACGTTACTGTTTTGAATTTTATTTCAACATTTTTAATTCAGTTTTATTTAATTTCCATTTTAATTTAATTTTTTCCGCATAAAAACAAAAATACCATAAACCCCCCCCCCCTTACGTGTTGACCTGAAGCTGAACCACACTTGGTCCTTGTGAGACGACCTAGGAGTCACTTCCTAGCACTGTACTGCATTCTTACTTGCACATCAAATTTGATCGGCCGCGACAGCTGCATCAAATTTTATCGCCGTTGCCGGGGACCAACGGTTCAGTTTTGAGTCGTATGTCTGTATTGTGTGATTTGTGTATGTGTTTGTGATAGTGTTGTTTTGCTACCTTGTGTTTATTTCTGTGGTTTGAATTTTCTGTGCTATTGTTTCATGATTACAGGGTGTCGTGATTTAGTGCATGACTAGAGGAAATCCTGGATTCATACCACCCTTTGATCCTGAGATTGATAGGACTTTTCATAGCTTAATTAGGCATTCTAGGAATTTGTCTTTAGAGTCTGTTTTTGAACCTGTTCCATTAGATATTGTGCATCCTACTGTTGAGTACTCTGTGCATACTGCATCTACTGCATCTGTACTTGATTCTGATTCTGTTGTTTTTCATACTGAGAACAATATGGCACAACCTCCACCTCGCGAGAGGACTTTTAGGGAGATGGCTGCACCTGATTTCGATATTGAAAGCTTGTGCATCCAATATCCTGATGAGGACGTTCCGTATGTTCTCAAGACTGGACTGATCCATTTGTTGCCCAAGTTTCATGGTCTTGCAGGTGCGAGTCCACATAAGCATTTGAAGGAATTCCTGGTTGTTTGTTCCAGTATGAAACCGCACGATGTTCCTGAAGAGCACGTCTTCTTGAAAGCATTCCCTCATTCATTGGAAAATGTTGCTAAGGATTGGTTGTATAGTTTAGCGCCGAGATCCATTGCTAGCTGGGATGATCTGAAGAGGCTGTTCTTGGAGAAATTTTTCCCAGCATCCCGGACCACAGCAATCAGGAAAGACATAACTGGGATTAGACAACTTAATGGAGAGAACCTGTACGAATATTGGGAGAGATTCAAGACACTTTGTGCTAGCTGCCCCCACCATCAGATACCTGAACAACTCCTTATTCAGTATTTCTACGAGGGTTTGAACAACATGGATCGAGGTATGATCGATGCTGCCTGTGGTGGAGCTCTTGGAGACATCACACCTGCTGAGGCCAGACCATTGATTGAGAAGATGGCCTCCAACTCCCAGCAGTTTAGCAACAGGAATGATTCCATTGTGGTGAAGGGCGTACAAGATATTGCCCAGTCTTTATCAGCTGTTGAAAGCAAGTTAGAAGGCCAGATTAACTCTCTTGCGAAGATGGTGACACAGTTGACTACCAACCAGAGATCGACATCTCAATCTGCATCTGTTGCACGACTATGTTCTATTTGTCCTTCCAGTGACCACTACACAGATGCATGTCCTTCTTTGCAACATCCTGTTGCCTCTGATGTGCCTCAGGCTTATACTACAAACATCTACAACAACAGGCAGCCACAACAGCAAAATCATGACTTGTCCAGCAACAGGTACAACCCAGGGTGGAGAAATCACCCCAATCTTAGATGGAACAATGCGCCACAGCAACAGCAACAGACGCCACCTTTTCAGAATGCTGGAGCACCTAACAGATATGTGCCTCCACCCATGCAGCAACACCAAAGGCAACAACAACAGCAACAGCAAGAGGCACCTGCCCAACCAGCTGCCCAACCTTCCACTTCGTCTGAACCTTCATTGGAAGAGTTAGTGAGACAGATGACCGTGCAAAACCTGCAGTTTCAAAAAGATAACATGCAGTTTCAGCAGGAGACTAGAGCGTCCATACAGAGCCTCACTAACCAGATAGGTCAGATGGCCACTCAGATAAACCAGGCGCAGTCTCAGAATTCTAGTAAATTACCATCCCAGACTGTGCAGAATCCAAGAAATGTGAGTGCCATAACCCTCAGATCAGGGAAGCAGATTGTTGTGCCTTCAGAGCCCGCCTCTATACCGACACCCGTGCCTGCTACTTCTCACAAAAAGGAAGACCAAGCTGGTCCAAGCAGGACATTTGAAGTGGGTGGATCTTCTTCTCCAGCTAGTGGTTCTTCTTCAGGAGGATCTCCTCCCTTAACCACCACTACTGCTGCCACACCATCTCCATTGATTGACCGACCTATCCCTCTTCCATTCCCTTCACGAGCACTTCCTAGCAAAAAGATGGAAGAGGTAGATAAAGAAATTCTGGAGACCTTCAGGAAGGTGGAGGTGAACATACCTCTACTTGATGCAATCAAGCAGATACCAAAGTATGCAAAATTCTTGAAGGAGCTGTGCACACACAAGAGGAAGATGAAGGGAAATGAAAGGATTAGCATGGGAAGAAATGTATCTGCACTTATTGGTAAGTCGGTCCCGCACATTCCTGAAAAGTGCAAAGATCCAGGTATATTTTGCATTCCTTGTGTGATTGGAAATAATAAATTTGAGAATGCCATGCTTGATTTGGGTGCTTCTGTTAATGTCATGCCTTTGTCTATATATGAATCTTTATCTCTTGGTCCTTTGCAAACCACGGGTGTGGTCATTCAGTTGGCTAATAGGAGTGTTACTCACCCAACAGGTTTCATAGAAGATGTCTTGGTAAGGGTTGGTGAATTGATTTTTCCTGCTGATTTTTATGTTTTGGAAATGGAGGAGGGATTCTCTCATGGATCCGCTCCCATTATTTTAGGCAGGCCATTCTTGAAAACTGCCCGAACTAAGATTGATGTATATGCTGGAACTTTGTCTATGGAATTTGCTGATATTGTTGTTCATTTTAATATCTTTGATGCCATGAAATTTCCAGCTGAGGACCATTCTCTGTTTAGGATTGATACATTGGATGACATTATTGATGAATTTGTTGTTGACAACTTTAATTCTGTGCATGAGAAGAAGCATTCTTTTCTATCTTCTTTGCATTCATGTATTGAATCTAGATTCGAATCAGGTTTTGAGAATGATGTTGATAATGTTGTGGATTTTGATGAGGATTGTGATGTCCAGGATATTGATGCTATGAATGATATTGATGATGTTGTTGACATATATGAGATGGACAATGATTTGAATTGTGATGAGATGAGTGTTCTGCCTTTACCTGTACACTCTTTAGAGTCAGAATGCATTAACAATGTTGCAGGAAGTACACTTGAATCTGACTTGCAGGCACCCACTCTTGAGCTGAAACAGTTACCAGATAACCTCAAGTACGTGTACTTGGAGGATGATGAAAAGAAACCGGTGATCATTTCTACCTCCCTTGATTCTGTTCAAGAGGAGAAGTTGCTTGGTGTACTGAGGAAACACAAGAAGGCCATTGGTTGGAGTTTGGCTGATATACCTGGTATTAGCCCATCCACATGCATGCACAGAATTATTTTGGAAGATGAGGCAAAGCCAGTGAGACAGCCACAAAGAAGGCAGAACCCTGTGATCATGGACGTCATCAAGAAGGAGGTAACCAAGCTTTTGCAGGCTGGGATCATCTACCCTATTTCAGACAGTCAGTGGGTGAGCCCCATCCATGTTGTGCCCAAGAAAACTGGCCTCACTGTTGTGAAGAATGAGAGGGATGAGCTTATCCCAACTAGAGTGCAGAACAGCTGGAGAGTCTGCATTGACTATAGGAGGCTCAACCAAGCAACCAGAAAAGATCATTTTCCCCTGCCATTCATTGATCAGATGCTAGAGCGCCTGGCTGGTAAATCTCATTATTGTTTTCTTGATGGTTTTTCTGGGTATTTTCAGATAAATATTGCGCCTGAGGATCAAGAGAAAACCACATTCACCTGCCCCTTTGGCACTTTCGCCTATAGGAGGATGCCCTTCGGTCTATGCAACGCTCCTGGTACCTTCCAACGATGCATGCTTAGCATTTTTAGTGACTTTCTTGAGAGTTGCATAGAGGTGTTTATGGATGATTTTACTGTGTATGGATCCTCTTTTGATGCATGCTTAGATAGTCTGGAAAAAGTTTTGAAAAGATGCATAGAAACAAATCTTGTTCTCAATTTTGAGAAATGTCACTTTATGGTTGAACAAGGTTTGGTTCTAGGGCATATCATTTCTGAAAAGGGAATAGAGGTAGACCCTGCTAAGATATCTGTGATTTCGCAGTTGCCTTACCCCTCTTGCGTGCGAGAGGTGCGATCTTTCCTCGGACATGCAGGTTTCTACAGGCGCTTCATCAAAGATTTCAGCAAGAAGGCGCTTCCCTTGTCCAGACTACTGCAGAAGGATGTTGACTTTGTTTGTGATGAAAAATGCAAGCAGGCTTTTGATTGCCTCAAGGAAGCTTTGACTACCACCCCTATCATTCAGGCACCGGATTGGACAGCCCCATTTGAGCTCATGTGTGATGCATCTAATTATGCATTGGGAGCTGTCTTGACACAGAAAATTGACAAGTTGCCGAGAGTGATTTACTATGCTTCACGCACTTTGGATGCTGCCCAAGCAAACTATACCACCACTGAAAAAGAGTTGTTGGCAATTGTTTTTGCCCTTGATAAGTTTAGGTCATATTTGCTTGGATCACCTGTTATTGTGTATACTGACCATGCAGCTCTTAAGTTTCTGTTGAAAAAGGCTGAGTCAAAGCCTAGATTGATCAGGTGGATGCTACTGCTCCAGGAGTTTGACTTGCAGATTAAGGACCGGAGTGGAGCACAGAATCTAGTTGCGGACCACCTTAGCAGGATTGAGAGAGCTGGGAATGAAGTTGATGTGCTGCCCATCCAGGATGACTTTCCTGATGAGAGTTTGTTGATGATTTCTTCTTCTCACCCGACTCCTTGGTTTGCACACATTTTAAATTATTTGGTTGCTTCTATTTTTCCTCCCTTAGCATCACGTGCTCAGATTGCTAAAATTAAGAGTGATGCTAAGTATTATGTTTGGGATGACCCATATCTGTGGAAGTTGTGCAGTGACCAGGTTACTAGGAGATGCATTCCAGACCATGAGATTGACTCGGTCCTGCAGTTTTGTCATGCCTCCTTACCTGGTGGTCATCTAGGGATACAAAGAACAGCTCGTAGGGTGCTTGATTGTGGGTTCTATTGGCCTTCCATTTTCAAGGATGCGGAGAAGATTTGTAGCACTTGTGAGCCTTGTCAGAAAGCAGGAGGACAAATTTCACAGAGACAAGAGATGCCTCAACAGCCTATGCTATTCTGTGAGGTGTTTGATGTCTGGGGTTTAGATTTCATGGGTCTTTTTCCTGTTTCTTTTGGTTTTTCCTATATTCTCCTTGCTGTGGATTATGTTTCAAAATGGGTGGAAGCTAAAGCCACCAGAACTAATGATGCTCGGGTTGTTGTGGATTTTGTTAGATCTCACCTCTTTTGCAGGTTTGGAGTGCCTAGAGCAATTGTTAGTGATCAGGGAACCCATTTTTGCAACAGATCCATGCAAGCTTTACTCAAGAAATATGGGGTGACGCACAAAGTTTCTACACCTTACCACCCCCAAACAAATGGGCAGGCTGAGATCTCCAACAGGGAGATTAAGAGGATTTTGGAAAAGATTGTCCAGCCCAACAGGAAAGATTGGAGTAGTAGATTGGACGATGCTCTTTGGGCCCACAGGACTGCATACAAAGCACCGATTGGGATGTCTCCGTACAGGGTTGTCTTCGGAAAGGCATGTCATCTACCAGTTGAAATTGAGCATCGGGCATATTGGGCTGTGAAGACATGCAACTTCTCTATGGACCAAGCTGGAGAGGAAAGGAAGTTGCAAATAAATGAATTGGATGAAATAAGATTGGAAGCCTATGAGAACTCGAAGTTCTACAAGGAAAGAACCAAGAGGTTCCATGATAACTGCATTATTAGAAAGGACTTCGAGGTTGGCCAACAGGTTTTATTGTATAACTCTAGACTCGGCCTCATGGGTGGTAAGTTGAGATCAAAGTGGACTGGACCCTTTGTTGTGACTAATGTTTATCCTTATGGTGCAGTAGAAATCCAGGGTCCATCTGCAGCTAAAAGCTTCAAGGTGAACGGGCATAGACTGAAGCCCTTCCTCAGCAATCCTTCTCTGTTGGATGCAGTGGTGGAGGAGACGTCTTTGGTCTACCCCACCTACCCTCCCACCTGACTCAGGGAGTTTCTTCTCTCCTTCCCTCCTCACTTTTGTTGCACTTTGTCGATATCTGATGACTATTCTGATTGTTTTGATCTGCTGAATGTGACACACTGAGGACATTGTGTCGTTTAAGTGTGGTCTATTAGGGGAGGTTGTTTCTTTGTATATATATTTCAGTTTGTATGCAGTTTGTTGTGTCTTATGTACAGTTTTGCATGATTTTTGTGAATTCTGGACTGTGATTAGGTTGTCAGTTTTCCTGCACTTCATTGATACTCTGAATTGTTAAAATCGTTGCTTTTCTTTGCTTGGGAGATAATCATGATATTTGAGAGTTGAATTGATGGTGACCATATTACCTGTGTGAGATTTGAGCCATTTGATGATCTTTCTTGTGTGTGATATATGCCTTGATTGCTTGCACATATGTCTTGGCTTTACTCTTTTAATTGATTCTTGACTAATACGCATGATTGAAAGTGAGAAAGGCATTTTGTTTTTGAGCCTCTAAGCCAGATAAGCCTACCCTGTTTTGATCCATTGATGACCCTTTTGAGCCTATGTTTTGCCCCATTTCTTCGTTTTGAAGCTCATACACTAGCCCTAAGTGAAAAACCATTATTACCTGAACCTTAGGGAATTTTGTAGCTTTGGAATTGTTTTGGGAATAAGTGTGGTCTCCTGGGAATTTCAGATGAATTGGCTAGTGAGTTCTCTTCATATCTTGTTTCTGTTTGTAAATATGTGGTGCATCTTGTCTCTTGAAATTGTGTGTTGAACAGAGTAAAGAAAAAAGACAGGATGAAGAAAAAAAAAATGATGAAAAAAAAAAAAAATCAAAAAAACAGAAAAAATTGTGAACAACGGTGAATAATGGAGTTAACTAGAGGATGGAATTAGAGGCTGTAGGTGAGTTTGAATGTGTTTATACTTGTTCCCCATTGCTCATCTATCCCTTATGGTTTATAGCTTTTCATCCAGATATATCCTCCCTTGTCCTTGACCCCATTATGCCATAAAAAGACCTTTTGATTTGAACATGCGTATCTGTTTGAGTGTTGATATTAGAGGCTTGCCAAGCCTATTTGTGTTTGCTTTCTTGAGTTCATTGAGTGACATTGATTTACCTTAAACACTTGAGAGAAACACTGATTGTGTACATCTGTGAGGCTCTGTTGCTGTCGATTCATCTCTTAAACTGATTAACTGTTTCCCTTGTACTGAACTGTTCGGATGATTCTTTGAGTATTTGTTTACATTGATTCTGTGTGGAATTCTGCCTATACCTTTTACTGTCCAGATTTTGTGAGAATTGTGAAAGTGTGTTTCTGCTTTGGAGTCTTTGTTGTCTGTCTGTCGAGTATGTGTCACCTCCATGATGTTTGAGTAATTCGCTGTTCTTCCGTCTAGATTTTGCCCAGGAGTGCAAAAGACTAAGTGTGGTCTATTTTGATGAATCATTATTTTCTACACTGCACTTAGTTTATTGTACTAGAGTTAATCAGGAAAGTGTGTTCAAATATCCAGTATTTTCCCATTTTTCTGAATTGTGCTTAATTGTCCAGTATTTTCCTGTTTTTACTGATTGTGCTCAATTTGATCAGAAATTCTTATTTTACTTAATTTGAATTATCTGAGAATAATTATTTACATTATTGAGTGCAGGAAAATTCTGTAAACATTTTGGAACATTTGGAAGAATATTTATTTACACTGTATTATCTAGTCAAAGTCGTACTGCATTGAATTAATCTGTGTATTGATATTTTTCTTGGATTTGTAAAAGCAAAATAGGCTTGGCATCATTACACCTCACGGTTTATAGCTCTTGGAAGATGACAATTGTGCTGCCACATTTACTGAGTAAATGTCACGGCCATACACATACCTTGGTAAATGAAAAATTCAGCACACATTGAGAAAAGACATGGTATGCCACATGTGTTCAGAAAGAAGTTTTACAGCAGTTGGCTTATGCACGTGAAGATTAAAAGCATCATTTTTTGTCAACATGAAACACCAATTGGAGAGCTAAATCCAAGAACAAGGTCATCCCGGGAAACACCAATTGGAGGGCTAAATCCAAGCACAGGAGATTGATTGAAGAAAAATGAGGAAGCTAGTTGCTGCTAGGGGAGACAAGCTGCTACTCTATGGGCACAAAGAGACAACACACATGCTGATTTTGGAGGTCTCTTAACTCCTTCTTCTCGGCAATTTTTGGATCCATCATTCACTCTCATTTTTCATTCTTGTTTCTTTGGAAAAAAAAAACACACATACCAACATGGAGTAGGAGGAGATACAGAACCTATAGAGGAAGACCTCTAGTATGAACTGAGCTTGGAGATGAGGAGGAGAAGCTGCTGTCACGGCTGAAGTGGAGCAGAATTTAGCAAACACACGTTTCTTTCTTTTCTGGAGATGCATGAACTGAGTTGGAGATGAAGAGAGGAGCTGTTGTCATGGTGCAGAGGGAAGCATAAGTGATGGACTTTAGATGAATTGTGCAAGGTGATTTGCTTGGAGAAAACTCTTGAAGAAGTAGATGAATATGAGGTGTGATTCTCGGTCACAAGAACCAGATTTGCGTGATTCCTTCTTGCAATTTGGAGAAGTGAAGCCTTGGTCCACCACCACATGAAATTCTCGGCAAAAATGGTCCATGTAGTAGTATAGTGTATGAAGTTTTTGATGCTTTCAATTCCTTTGGTTTGCTTGCACGGTGGTATGCTTTAAATTTCAGAACTTGTAGTTTAATTTTTGCTTAAAGAAAGTTGGACGGTACCACTAGAAGAATTGCACGTTTTCACCTTCCAATCAATATTGCTTGTCTTTCTTTTATATAATGTTCATGGGTCCAGCAACATCATTATTTTACACATTTCTACTTTG
The DNA here is from genome assembly GCA_034642375.1 of Vigna nakashimae. Classification (NCBI taxonomy): domain Eukaryota; kingdom Viridiplantae; phylum Streptophyta; class Magnoliopsida; order Fabales; family Fabaceae; genus Vigna; species Vigna nakashimae. The sequence goes on along the minus strand of CM067759.1, from coordinate 28,274,764 downwards.
TTTAATGAATAGAAACGTGAAGTGAATGTGCAGCTACGTTTTTTTTATTCTTTGGCAACAACAAAAGCTTTCAAAAGTTGTATTCTTATGTGAAAACCTCTTAGGTTTACGTGAATGAAGAAAGTGGTAGGGTCCTCCTTGTTTTCTTGCCAAAATGCTTTGTTATCTTTACTTTTCTTTTATGAAATACCATGTTGTTGTTGTGTCCAGTGGCAGCCCATCCCTTTAATATCTTTGCACCTTGTTTTGTCTTGTCATTGAAGGAATTAAGTGAATGGATGGATAGGAGAGCAAAGTTTTCAGAATTCTAAACCCCTTTTCACGTGAAGAAGACTTGGCCTATGGTCCTTTATTGTATTTTTTTTATTACTTTGAGACTTGTTGACTAAGATGGAGTAGTAGATAGCTTTTATTTTTAATTTGTTTTCAATTCCTTTTGCAAGTGAATGTACATATGTGTAGAAGATGAATTTCACGTATGGAAAGAAAGAGGCAACCAAATTGTTTTGATATTTCTTCTTTGCTTGCCAAGTATGTCACGGCCAAGGAGTGGTTTTAAAGCATTTGAAATTTTCAATTTCTTTTGGTAGATGAATTGGTCACAATTGATAGTAGAGAAATTTTACTTTCTTTAATTTCTTTTGCTTTAAAATATTTTATATCACATGTTGGAATGATTTCTTGTATTTTTGTTTGTTGTATTTTGCTGATGTAATTTTAATTCTGTTTCCATATTTGAATTTTACTGTTTTCTGTATTTACTGCTTTACTGTATTTTTATTTTCTGTATTTTCGTTTTCTGTATACTGTATTTTTCTGTACTGCAGTTTTTCTGTTTCTGTATTTACTGTTGTGCTGTAAGTATTTATTGCTGTAATTTATTTTCTGTTTCTACTGTTTTCTGTATTTATTATTTACTGTATTTTCGTTTTCTGTATTTTTGTTATTTTGTATTTAGTTTTCTGTTCCAGATTTATTTTTACTGTTTTACGTTACTGTATTTTCGTTTTCACTGTAGCAATTTCGTTTTTTTTTACTGTTTAATTTCGTTTTACTGTTTTAGTTTCAGTTTTACCATTTTAGTTTTATATTTACGATTTGTTTTTACTGATGCTTTTATTTTTGCGTTTAATGTTTTACGTTTTATGCATGTTTAATGTTCCCGCGTTTATTTTATTTTGACTGTATTTTACCGTTTAAGTTTTTACTATTTTAAAATTTATGTTACTGTTTTGAATTTTATTTCAACATTTTTAATTCAGTTTTATTTAATTTCCATTTTAATTTAATTTTTTCCGCATAAAAACAAAAATACCATAAACCCCCCCCCTTACGTGTTGACCTGAAGCTGAACCACACTTGGTCCTTGTGAGACGACCTAGGAGTCACTTCCTAGCACTGTACTGCATTCTTACTTGCACATCAAATTTGATCGGCCGCGACAGCTGCATCACTCTCTCTCCTTTTTCTAACTCAACTATATCATCTTTTATACTCTCCAACACTTTACATTCTTCTCTGGGGTTAACCTCAGTATTAGCCCCAAAATTTTTATCTGGCCTCTCTTCCACCTGCTTAGTGATCTGACCCATTTGAATCTCCAAATTCTTGATTGCAACTTCAGTGCTCTTTGGGTAGACTCACTTTTCTGTATGAACTGATTAAGAGTTTCTTCCATCCTTATTGACCTTTCATTAAGTATAGAAATCTGTTGCCATAAGGTTGGTTGCTGCTGTTGCTTGTTAAATTGCCCAACTTGCCCAGTTTGCCCTTGACCAATGCTTGGGTGTGGTTTCCACCCTTGATTAAAATTCCCTTGACGATATTGATTGGCCATATAATTAACATCCTTTACGGCTTCTGCTGGGAAGGCGCATTGACCATTGATATGGTCACCCTCACATAGGTCACACAACTGTGATTGAACCTGTGCAACAGTCTTTAACTCTTTAGGCAATTGTGCAAGTGTTTTCGTAAGAGTCTCAAGTTGTTGAGTTAGAATTTTATTCTGTGCTAGCAAGGCATCATTTGTTTGTAATTGTAGAACTCCTTTTTGTTGGATAGGAGCTCCTCTTTCACTGTTTAGCTCGTTCTCACTAGTAGCCATATTTTCAATGATTTCTGTAGCTTCCTCTGGAGTTTTCCATTTGATGTTTCCTCCTGCTAAGGCGTCAAGCATCATCTTGGTTTGTGAACCAAGACCTCCAACGAAGGTTAGGACTACTTCCACTTCGTCGAATCCATGCGTGGGTGTTTTTCGTAGCAAGCTTTTATATCTATCCCATGCATGACCCAGTGATTCCTCCATGCCTTGGCTGAATGAAGAAATCTCTTGCTTTCCTTTATTCACCTTTGATTGTGGGAAATATTTGTTTAGGAATTTTGTCACAACTGCTTCCCACTCTGTAAAGCTTCCCTCTTGAAAAGAATTTAACCAAAGCTTAGCATTGCCTCCTATTGAGAATGGAAACAAGATAAGTTTGATTGCTTCATCCGACACCCAATTTATTTTCACTGTGTTGCAGATCTCATTAAATGTTGTGAGGTGCTCATATGGGCTTTCGTGAGATAACCCATTGAATGTATTACTTTTCACCAGTTGGATCAACGCTGGTTTGACCTCCATGTTAGCTGCATTGACTCTTGGTCTTGCTATGCTGTTAAAATGCTGAGGTCCAGCTGTATTTGTGTAATCTGCAAGAGTTCTTCTGATATTATTATTTTCCATGTTCTCAGTGCTATGGTCAGAACCTTGTGGTGATGGTTGCAACAGAGTTTCCGGAGGAGGGAAAAGTTCTCTAGATGTACGGATTCTTCTCCTCCGTCTATTCTCGTCTAAACCTTCAAGAAGACGTTCTGCAGTTTTCTTGCTCCCGGTTCGGATTGCCTCCTGCATACACAAGAAAACAAAACCCTAAAAGAATTGGTTAGCACAAAAAGATATATAAGAGAAGATATAAGATTTCAGAGATAAGAATAAAAACAGAAAATAAAATAAAATAAAATAAAAAACTGAAAAATAAAAACAGAAAATAAAAACAGAAATTTAAAATTCAAGTCAAAGATAATCAATAATCACACAAATTAACTAGTTAAACCACGAGTCCCCGGAAACGATGCCAAAAACTTGATGACAAATTTATGAACACCGAAAAACGGCGCCAAAAACTTGTTTAACAATCGGCAAGTGTGACCGAATCATTTCAAGTAATAAAACTCGGTAAGACCAAGTATCGTTCTCCCAAAGGACTCACGGCCTAGTTTAGTTATGTTATTTGTTGATTATTTAAGACTTAAGAACAAATTGATTGGAATTTTATATGCAAAAGACAGTAAATAAACATGTATGCATGAATTTGATCAATGGCGAAAACAGAATACAAACACTTCAAAGAAATAGATGGATGAGTATGTTGTTGGGGTTATCAATTTCATCTTATCCACTCTCATATACTTTAGGAATTCTACATTCTTTTCATCAATTATTAATGCCACTCTCTAAATCACCTTGCAAGAAGGCCTATCCTTAATTACGAGTTCATAAAATTCCTAGCATTCCTAGTAATTAGTTCTTAAGTGCAAGAGCTTAACGGCAACCAATATACTATCGGGAGAAATTCCCCGGATCTAGATTTCCCCGTACGTTCCCGTATCGACAAAATCAATAATCATGGCAATGAATGAGTTAAACAAAGCAAGCATTAAGCAAAGAGGAAAAACCCTAACCAATGATGAAAGAAAGCATAAGTCTTAAAAGTAAGATGTTAAAACAAATTCCATATATGAGAGTTTCACAAGACTACATTGATTCCCCAACAACAATACAAGGTTTAGTTCACCATATTCATGGTGAAACTAGATGAATAATAATGGAAGAATGAAAGATAAAACCCTAGAAAGGTGAAGAGGTAGCCTAAGCATCCAAGATCCTCCTTCAAAGGGTGGAAAAGAGAGTGTTTGTTTCGTCTCTGCCAAAGATACAAACCCTAGGACGTCCTAAAGCCTATATATTATTCTAAAAATACAGAAAAATTAGGCCCAAGCCCATAAAAGTGCCGCTCAGCAGTAAACTACCGCTGAGCGGTACTTGCGGCTTCTCCTTTTGCACTTTTTGATGTCTTTTCTGATTCCATCTCTCTCCTTCTTCACTTCTTTCACCCAATTCACCTTAAAACCTGGACAAAAACACTGAAATCAGGCATAAACCTGTCCAGCTCTCTTATTTTTGAAAATATGACCAAAAGCATGATTTCAAGCTAGTTTCTAAGTGTTAAAGGTTGCTTTTAGTATCAATTTTAAGCATGAAAATAACAGTTTTTCAACTGTTATCAATTATTGATTTTGTCGATACGGGAACGTACGGGGAAATCTAGATCCGGGGAATTTCTCCCAATAGTATATTGGTTGCCGTTAAGCTCCTGCACTTAAGAACTAATTACTAGGAACGCTAGGAATTGTATGAACTCGTAATTAAGGATAGGCCTTCTTGCAAGGTGATTTAGAGAGTGGCTGATGGACAAATTTATGATCACCAAAATATGATGTCACAAACGTGTTTTACAATCGGCAAGTATGACCGAATCGTTCAAGTAATAAACTTGGTAAGACCAAGTATCGTTCTCCCAAAGGACTCACGACCTAGTTTAGTTGTGTGGTTTGTTGATTAGCTAAGACTTAAGAACGAAATAATTGGAGTTTAATATGCAAAACAGAAAATAAACATGTATGCATGAGTTTTGATCAATGGCAAAAGCAAAAGACAAGCACTTTCAATGAAATATATGGATGAATATGTTGTTGGGGGTCAATTTCATCTTATCCACTCTCATATATTTTAGGAATTTAACATTCAAATCATCATTGTTAATGCCACTCTCTAAATTACCTTGTCAAGAAGGCCTATCCCTAATTACGAGTTCATACGATTCCTAGCATTCCTAATAATTAGTTCTTTTAGCACAAGAGCTTAACGACAACCAATATAATATTGGGAGAGATTCCCCGGATCTAGACTTCCCCGTACGTTCCCGTATCGACAAAATCAATAATCATGCATTGAATGAGTTAAACAAAGCAAGCATTAAGCAAAGAGGAAAAACCCTAACTAATGATGAAAGAAAGCATAAATCTTAGATTAAGATGCAAGCACAAATTCCATATATGAGAGCTTCAAAAGATTACATTGATTCCCCAACAAACATACAAGGTTTAGTTCACCATATTCATGGTGAACCTAGATGAACAATAATGAAAGAATGAAGGATAAAACCCTAAAAAGGTGAAGAGGTAGCCTGAGCATCCAAGATCCTTCTGTTCCACCATTTGAGAGGCCAAGAAAAGCTATAGATGAGGCCTATTACAGACAGTACTGTGGAGGTGAGGAGGCAGCTCAGCCAGTTCCACCACGCCAGGCTCGTAGAGAGAGAGGGCCAGCACAGAGCCGGACATCTGCTGATACACATGAAGCAGAACCATTCCAGATGAGGGACATGTATATGTCTCTTATAGGTGCTCAGTTGCAGTCCATCCACAGATGGCAGGTGGCCACGGCTGAGATGATAGTGGGGATGTATGATACCCCTCCAGCACACAGGTGGACTATGGATGAATTCCATAACGTGGTAGCTTGACCAGAAGAACCATTGCATGGAGGAGCTGAAGCAGTGGGGTTGCTCTGGTTCCTTTTCCTTCCTCTTGGTTGCCATGGTTTTCAATCTTTTCCCTGATGAGGATGTCATTCCTACATTCAAACACAAATCCAAAACCATTGAACATGATGTTAATCATTAGTAAACACAGAACACAACTCCTTTCGAAGCTAAACCACCACTGAGGGCCAGAATTTCCCCTCAGCGCCACCAGTGCCACATTCCAACACGCAAAAACCAGAAAAAACCAAGTCTGGCAGAGTGCCGCTCAGCGGTAATTGCCGCTCAGCGGTGATCTGCAGATTTTTGCAAATCTCGTTTTAAAGCTTTCCTAACTCCACCCAAATGCAATTTTCAGTTTTCCAGTTCATAATCAAGCAGTTCAATCGGTTCAAACATCAAATATATCATCAAATCATGCCTAGAAATCAAAACCCCTAAATATTCATGCTTTGACAATCACATTCAAATTCAAGAACCCTAGAATGAACAAAATGCATTTTACTTACTTGGGTGGAGATACTAAATGCAATGAGAATGCTTCCAAGCTAGAATGCTCTCTTCCAACCCTAAACTTTGATGTCACACTAGTGAAAAAGTGAGTGAAAGAGAGATTTTCTAAAGAGGAAAGAGTGAAAAGATGTGGAAAACCTAAGAGAAAGTATGTGGGAGTGCTTGTGCAGAGAAGAGCTTGAAAGAATGTAAAATCGCGCAGCTTAGGGTTTAAAAATACCCTAATGGGCTCAGGTTCCGCTAAGGGGAACTAAAGCCCATCTGTGATAGTACCGCTCAGCGGTAATTGCTGCTCAGCGGCACTTTCGTGATGTGCTCTTCTCCTTCTTTTCTTGACCTACGTGCCTTCCTAGCATACCCCTCATAGGTTCCCTGAAATTCAATGTTAAAAATGCTTATGCAAACCCTAATTAAAATAAAACAAACAAAAACAATCAAGCAACTGGGTTGCCTCCCAGGTAGCGCTTGTTTAACGTCACGAGCCTGACCCAAAATCCACCAACACCCCTCAGTAGGTGTTTCAAACTTACCAACACCCATCAGTAGGTGCAAAATTTTCTCACCAACACCCATCAGTAGGTGTTACAAACTTAGTATCCTTCAGTAAATACTTAACCACCTAGCATCCTTCAGTAGATACTGGATCCAACAAAATATTCCAGAATAATGTTCACAGATTAAAAGTTACAAAACCAAATCAAAAGTTTGTAAATCCACTGGGTTGCCTCCCAGCAAGCGCTTCTTTAACGTCACTAGCTTGACCCAATAAAGTTCAAGTTCCATCTTCTTTATAGTTGATGTTGTCAGTACACCAACTTCTCAACTGCTTCCTTTGGACTGTTTTGGATTCTCTAGAATATGGAGACTCTATCTCTATCATCTCCTTCTCTTTAAAGCCTTTTATAACCCACAACTTGTTCTTGAGTCTTACAGGTGTGCCAAGTTGGAGTCTTCTTTTCTTCCAGTCTCTAGGAACTTCTTCTCCTTTTCCAATCTCTTCTACCTTGGGTACCTGAAAATACAAACAATGGTTACCAGAAACCTCAAAATTTTCATCTTTACCTCTAGTTATGGGTGCATCTCGAAATGCAGCTTTATAACTGGCTTCTTCCTCCTTTGCTTGTATCTCATCTTTGAAAACATCCACCACCACTCTCTCCTCTCTGTCCTGGAGCACCACTATACCTTCATTAACATCTATGATAGCCCTGGCCATTTTCATAAACGGTCTTCCCAGTATGAAAGGTATTTTTTCGGTCTCCATCTTCATCACCACAAAGTCTGCCAAAAACTGAAGTTTGCCAACACAAACTACAATGTCTTCTGCAATCCCACATGGCTCCTTTGAAGATCCATCAGCCATTACTAGATTAACCTTTACAGGTTTTATTTTAACATGGCCAATTTGCTCCAGTAAAGAATAAGGCATCAAGTTAACACTTGAACCTAAATCAAGGAGAGCTTTCTTTACCTTTTTCTTCCCTATAGTGCAAGGGATAGAAAAACTACCTGGATCTGCTGCTTTTGGTGGGAATGACTCTTTCTTAACAGTTATACACTTTTCTTCCTCATCATCTCTACGTCTTCTTTTTGTAGAGGTTCCCTCATCAGATTTTGTGTAAACTGCTATTTTCTGTAAAATTTGTTCCCAAGGTGCTTCATTATCAACCATTCTGAATAAATCTGTGAAATCCATTGGTTTCTCCTGATTTGTTGGAAAAGGTAAAATGTCCTTTCTTTCTTCTTCTCTTCTCTCTTCTGTTTCTCCTTCTTCTAACTCAATAATCTCTTCATTCACACTCTTGACCACTTTGCATTCTTCTCTGGGGTTAACCTCAGTATTAGCCCCAAAGTTTCTGTGTGGTCTTTCTTCCAATTGCTTAGTAATCTGACCCATTTGAATCTCCAAATTCTTTATAGCAGCTTCAGTGCTCTTCTGAGAAGATTCAGTTTTCTGTATGAATTGCTGAAGAGTTTCTTCCAACCTTGTTGATCTTTCATTAAGCATAGATAATTGTTGCCACAAGGTTGGTTGCTGCTGCTTATTATATTGATTAGCTTGCCCAGTTTGTCCTTGACCAATGCTTGGATGTGGTTTCCAACCCTGATTATAATTCCCTTGACGGTATGGAAATTGATTAGCCATGAAGTTAACATCCTCCACGGCTTCCACAGGAAAAGCACATTGGCCATTGATGTGATCACCCCCACATAATTCGCACAACTGGGTTTGTACCTGTGCAGCAGATTTTAACTCTTTGGGTAATGAAGCAAGAGTTTTGGTCAGAGTTTCCAGCTGTTGAGTTAGAATTTTATTCTGGGCTAGCAAGGCATCATGGGTTTGTAATTGAAGAACCCCTTTCTGTTGCATAGGAGTTCCTCTCTCACTGTGCAGTTCATTATCACTTGTAGCCATGTTTTCAATAATTTCAGTTGCTTCCTCTGGAGTCTTCCATTTGATATTGCCTCCAGCTGAGGCATCCAGCATCATCTTGGTTTGTGAACCAAGCCCTCCAAGGAAAGTTAGGACTACTTCTTGATCTTCAAAGCCATGCGTGGGAGTTTTACGTAACAAGCTTTTATACCTGTCCCATGCATGTCCCAGTGATTCTTCCATGCCCTACTTGAATGAAGAAATTTCTTGCTTTCCTTTAGTCACCTTAGATTGTGGAAAGTATTTGTTTAAGAATTTTGTAACCACTGCTTCCCACTCTGTGAAACTTTCTTCTGGAAAAGAGTTCAACCAAAGCTTAGCATTGCCTCCCAATGAGAAAGGAAACAAGCTAAGTTTGATTGCTTCGTCTGGCACCCCATTAATCTTGACTGTATTGCAAATCTCATTAAAGGTAGTCAGGTGCTCATATGGGCTTTCGTGAGATAACCCATTAAATTGATTACTCTTCACCAGTTGAATCAGTGTTGGTTTGACCTCCATGTTGGCTGCATTGACTCTAGGTCTAGCTATGCTATTGAAGTGCTGAGGTCCAACAAGATTAGTGTAATCTGCAAGAGTTCTTCTAACATTATTGCCCTCCATACTTCCTGTGCTATGAACAGAACCTTGTGGTGATGATTGCAAGAGAGCTTCTGGAGAAGGGAAAAGTTCTCTAGACGTTCTGATTCTTCTCCTCCTTCTACTCTCGTCTAGACCTTCAAGAAGAGGTTCTGTTGTTTTCTTACTCCTAGTTCGAATTGCTTCCTGCATGCACAAGAAAACAAAACCCTAGAAAATATTTGTTAGCACAAAAAGATATAAGAGAAGATATATATTCCAAAAGATAAAAAGATAAAAGATTCAGAAGATAAGAAAGATAAAAGATTTAGAAGATAGAAGATAAAAGATAAAAAAAAAGATAAAAAGATAAAAGATAAAATAAAATAAAATCTAATCCTAAAAGATAAAATAAAATCTAATTTTAATCTAAAAGATAAAACAAAATCTAACCTAATTCTAAAAGATAAAATAAAATAAAATCTAATCTAAAAAATAAGATACAATAAAATCTAACCTAAAAAGATAAAATAAAATAAAATCTAACCTAACCAAATAAAATAAAATAAAATCTAATCTAATCTAAAAAGATAAAACATAAAAAGATAAAACAGAAAATAAAAATAGAAATTTAAAATTAAAGTCAAAGATAATCAATAATCACACAAATTAACCAGTTAAACCACGAGTCCCCGGCAACGGCGCCAAAAACTTGATGGACAAATTTATGAGCACCAAAATATGATGTCACAAACTTGTTTCACAATCGGCAAGTATGACCGAATCGTTCAAGTAATAAACTTGGTAAGACCAAGTATCGTTCTTCCCAAAGGACTCATGGCCTAGTTTAGTTATGTGATTTGTTGATTAGCTAGGACTTAAAGACGAAATAAGTGAAGTTTAATATGCAAGACAGAAAATAAACATGTATGCATGAAGTTTGATCAATGGCAAAGACAAAAGATAAACACTTTCAATGAAATATATGAATGAATATGTTGTTGGGGGTCAATTTCATCTCATCCACTCTCATATATTTTAGGAATTCCACATTGAAATCATCATTGTTAATGCCACTCTCTAATGTACCATTCTAGATGGCTTCTCCCTAATCACGAGTTCATACAATTCCTAGCATCCCTAATGATTAGTTCATGAGTGCAGGAGCTTAACGACAACCAATATAATATTGTCAGTATAATATTGGGAGAAATTCCCCGGATCTAGACTTCCCCGTACGTGCCCGTATCGACAAAACCAATAATCATGCATGGATTGAGTTAAACTATGCAAGCATTGAGCAAAGAGGAAAAACCCTAACTAATGATGAAAGAAAGCATAAGTCTTAATTAAAAGATGTAAGCAAAGATTCCATATATGAGAGCTTCGAGAGATTACATTGATTCCCCAAAAAACATACAAGATTTAGTTCACCATATTCATGGTGAACCTAGATGAATAACAATGAAAGAATGAAAGAATAAACCCAATAAAGGTGAAGAGGTAGCCTAAGCATCCAAGATCCTCCTTCAAAGGGGTGGAAGAGAGAGTGTTTGCCTCGTTTCTGCCAAAGATACTAATCCCTAGGACGTGCAAGTCCTTATATACTATTCTAGAGTTACAAAAGATTACAAAAGCCCAAGCCCAAAAAGTGCCGCTCAGCGGTAAATACCGCTCAGCGGTGACTGCTGATGGACAAATTTGTAAGCACCAAAATATGATGTCACAAACTTGTTTCACAATCGGCAAGTATGACCGAATCGTTCAAGTAATAAACTTGGTAAGACCAAGTATCGTTCTTCCCAAAGGACTCACGGCCTAGTTTAGTTATGTGATTTGTTGATTAGCTAGGACTTACAAACGAAATATTTAAAGTTCAATATGCAAAGACGAAAATAAACATGTATGCATGAAGTTTGATCAATGGCAAAGACAAAAGATAAACACTTTCAATGAAATATATGAATGAATATGTTGTTGGGGGTCAATTTCATCTCATCCACTCTCATATATTTTAGGAATTCAACATTCAAATCATCATTGTTAATGCCACTCTCTAATGTACCATTCTAGATGGCTTCTCCCTAATCAAATAGTTCATACAATTCCTAGCATTCCTAATGATTAGTTCATGAGTGCAGGAGCTTAAAGGCAACCAATATAATATTGTCGGTATAATATTGGGAGAAATTCCCCGGATCTAGACTTCCCCGTACGTGTCCGTATCGACAAAACCAATAATCATGCATGGAATGAGTTAAACTATGCAAGCATTGAGCAAAGAGGAAAAACCCTAACTAATGATGAAAGAAAGCATATGTCTGAATTAAAAGATGTAAACAACAGATTCCATATATGAGAGCTTCAAGAGATTACATTGATTCCCCAACAAACATACAAGGTTTAGTTCACCATATTCATGGTGAACCTAGATGAATAACAATGAAAGAATGAAAGAATAAACCCAATAAAGGTGAAGAGGTAGCCTGAGCATCCAAGATCCTCCTTCAAAGGGGTGAGAGAGAGTGTTTGCCTCGTTTTTGCCAAAGATACTAATTATAGGACGTGCAAGCCCTTATATACTAATCTAGAGTTACAAAAGATTACAAAAGCCCAAGCCCAAAAAGTGCCGCTCAGCGGTATTTACCGCTCAGCGGTGATTGCACGTCTTCTTTCTTCCCCTCAGCGGCCATTTTGCCCCTCAGCGTGACTCCCGCAACCTCTTGAGTGCCGCTCAGCGGTAGTTTGCCGCTGAGCGGTGCCTTCGACTTCTCTTTTTGCACTCTTTCTTGTCTTTTCTAATGTCATCTCTCTCCTTCTTCACTTCTTTTCACTAAATTCACCTTAAAACCTGCACAAAAACACTTAAATCAAGCATAAACCTGTCCAGCTCTCTTATTTCTGAAAATATGGATAAAAGGCATGATTTCAAGCTAGTTTCTAAGTCTAAAGGTTGCTTTTAGAATCAATTTTAAGCATGAAAATAACAGTTTTTCAACTGTTATCAACTGCGCGTCACTTTTCTTCCCCTCAGCGGCCAGTTTGCCCCTCAGCGTGACTCCCGCAACCTCCTGACTGCCGCTCAGCGGTAACTTGCCGCTGAGCGGTGCCTTTGACTTCTCTTTTTGCACTCTTTCTTGTCTTTTCTAATGTCATCTCTCTCCTTCTTCACTTCTTTCACCAAATTCACCTTAAAACCTGCACAAAAACACTTAAATCAAGCATAAACCTGTCCAGCTCTCTTATTTCTGAAAATATAGATAAAAGCATGATTTCAAGCTAGTTTTTAAGTCTAAAGGTTGCTTTTAGTATCAATTTTAAGCATGAAAATAACAGTTTTTCAACTGTTATCAGTGCCGCTCAGCGGTAAAGTACCGCTCAGCGGTAAGTGCGTGAGTCGTTTCTTCCCCTCAGCGGCCATTTTGCCCCTCAGCGGATCTCCCGTAAGCTCCTGAGTGCCGCTCAGCGGCAGTTTACCGCTGAGCGGTGACTTCGGCTTCTCCTTTTGCACTTTTTAATGTCTTTTCTGATTTCATCTTTCTCCTTCTTCACTTCTTTCACCAAATTCACCTTAAAACCTGCACAAAAACACTGAAATCAAGCATAAACCTGTCCAGCTCTCTTATTTATGAAAATATGAATAAAAATATGATTTCAAGCTAGTTTCTAAGTATAAAGGTTGCTTTTAGTATCAATTTTAAGCATGAAAATAATAGTTTTTCAACTGTTATGACAACTCAAACTTAGAACTTTGCTTGTCCTCAAGCAAACAAGATGTAACTCAATCTCCAACCAATTCATATGATGGTTCAAAAATCCTCTTTTTCAAGATAAGTAACAACTTCACTCAGACTTATGACGAAGAGTTCAATCAAGATGAGCACATGCTTTAATGTTCACAAAGTCATTTAAATTCCAACAAATGCTATTTTTCATGAATGAACAATCAATTAAGCATGGATGTTCATGTGCTCATGGAATATTTCCTCACTAGATAAAGTGTTTCACTCACACACAAGTGTATAAGAGGTAATCACTCATTCACTCTACTATCACAATGTCACATGAATCAACTTTGCCTTTCATTTTACCACAATCAAAAACATTCACAAGCATGCATCATCACAAGGACTTTTCAATGGCTTATAATGTGGCTGGGCTAACAAGAAAATTGGTTTTTCTGGATCACAAAATCCTTGAGTTAAGAGAATCATAATAACACAATCATCTTATTCATTCCCAACTTTCTTTTGCCTTTGCATTTGCATTGAGCTTTACTTCTTTTTCTTTTCTTTTCTTTGCATATTCTTACTTTTTAGCTCTTAGCTCAATGCTTTTCATGTTTTCCCAAAAACCCCAAACTTGAACATTTACCAATACCACACAAGATCTTCTACTTAACTCAAGGTAAAGATTTTTCAATCAAAGGTTTCGGTGTATGTTCAAGGCTAAGGGTTCAAAGGATACAACACAACGTGTTCTCTTTTAGTGGGCTAACTGATGGACAAATTTATGAGCACCAAAATATGATGTCACAAACTTGTTTCACAATCGGCAAGTATGACCGAATCGTTCAAGTAATAAACTTGGTAAGACCAAGTATCGTTCTTCCCAAAGAACTCACGGCCTAATTTAGTTATGTGATTTGTTGATTAGTGATAACAGTTGAAAAACTGTTATTTTCATGCTTAAAATTGATACTAAAAGCAACCTTTAGACTTAAAAACTAGCTTGAAATCATGCTTTTATCTATATTTTCATAAATAAGAGAGCTGGACAGGTTTATGCTTGATTTAAGTGTTTTTGTGCAGGTTTTAAGGTGAATTTAGTGAAAAGAGTGAAGAAGGAGAGAGGTGACATTAGAAAAGACAAGAAAGAGTGCAAAAAGAGAAGACAAAGGCACCGCTCAGCGGCATTTTACCGCTGAGCGGCACTCAGGAGGTTGCGGGAGTCACGCTGAGGGGCAAACTGGCCGCTGAGGGGAAGAAAGTGACGCGCAGTCACCGCTGAGCGATATTTACCGCTGAGCGGCACTTTTTGGGCTTGGGCTTTTGTAATCTTTTGTAACTCTAGATTAGTATATAAGGACTTGCACGTCCTAGAATTAGGTATCTTTGGCAGAAACGAGGCAAACACTCTCTCTTCCACCCCTTTGAAGGAGGATCTTGGATGCTCAGGCTACCTCTTCACCTTTTTAGGGTTTATTCTTTCATTCTTTCATTGATATTCATCTAGGTTCACCATGAATATGGTGAACTAAACCTTGTATGTTTGTTGGGGAATCAATGTAATCTCTTGAAGCTCTCATATATGGAATCTATGCTTGCATCTTTTAATTAAGATTTATGCTTTCTTTCATCATTAGTTAGGGTGTTTCCTCTTTGCTCAATGCTTGCATGGTTTAACTCATTCGATTCATGATTATTGGTTTTGTCGATACGGGCACGTACGGGGAAGTCTAGATCCGGGGAATTTCTCCCAATATTATGTTGGTTGTCGTTAAGCTCCTGCACTTATGAACTAATCATTAAGAATGCTAGGAATTGTATGAACTCGTGATTAGGGAGAAGCCATCTAGAATGGTACTTTAGAGAGTGGCATTAACAATGATGATTTGAATGTTGAATTCCTAAAATATATGAGAGTGGATGAGATGAAATTGACCCCCAACAACATATTCATCCATATATTTCATTGAAAGTGTTTATCTTTAGCTTTTGCCATTGATCAAAACTCATGCATACATGTTTATTTTCTGTCTTGCATATTAAAATCTAAATATTTCGTTTGTAAGTCCTAGCTAATCAACAAATCACATAACTAAACTAGGCCGTGAGTCCTTTGGGAAGAACGATACTTGGTCTTACCAAGTTTATTACTTGAACGATTCGGTCATACTTGCCGATTGTGAAACAAGTTTGTGACATCATATTTTGGTGATCATAAATTTGTCCATCACCTGATAGCATGGCCTCTGACATAGCCCAAATAATTCTCAGCTGGATAATCACCAATCTTCTTTGCATTGGTGTAAAATTCCTTTACCACAGCTATGTTGGCAGGTGCAGGATAAGTGGCTAGCTTTCCCCAATCATTCCCTAACACTTGCTCTCCAAATTGAGGAGCAAAGTTAGGTATCATTCCAACCTTTCTCTCCATCAGAAGTCTCCTGTCCTGAACCACCCTAAAGTGCTTCTCATGTTTCCTAGAGAGGAACCTGCTAAATTGGGGTTGCTCTGGTTCCTTTTCCTTTCTCTTGGTTGCCATGGTTTTCAATCTTTTTCCTGATGAGGATGCCATTCCTACATTCAAAACACAAACAAAACCACAGAACATGATGTTAACCATTAGTAAAACACAGAACACAACTCCTTTCAAAGCTAAACCACCGCTGAGGGCCAGAATTTCCCCTCAGCGCCACCAGTACCACATTCTAGATCACAAAAAAAAAAACAGAAAAATCAAATCTGGCAGAGTGCCGCTCAGCGGCAGTTTACCCCTCAGCGGTAACTCTGCAGATTTTTGAAAAACCTGTTTTAAAGCTTTCCTAACTCCACCCAAATGCAATTTTCAGTTTTCCAGTTCATAATCATGCAGTTTAATCGGTTCAAACATCAAATATATCATCAAATCATGCATAGAAATCAAAACCCCTAAATATTCATACTTTGACAATCACATTCAAATTCAAGAACCCTAGAATGAACAAAATGCTTTTTACTTACTTGGGTGGAGATACTAGATGCAATGAGAATGCTTCCAAGCTAGAATGCTCTCTTCCAACCCCAAACTTTGATGGCACACTAGTGAAAAAGTGAGTGGAAGAGATATTTTCTTAAGAGGGAAGAGTGAAAAGATGTGGAAAACCTAGGAGAAGGTGTGTGGAAGTGTTTGTGCAGAGAAAAGCCTAGAAAGAAACCCTAAAACGCAGCTTGAGGTATAAAAATACCCTAATGGGCTCGGGTCCCGCTAAGGGGAACTAAATCCCATTCTGCGAGAGTACCGCTCAGCGGTAAAATACCGCTCAGCGGCACTTTCGTGATGTGCTCCTCTCCTTCTTTTCTTAACCTACGTGCCTCCCATACATGCCCCTCATTGGTTCCCTGCAATTCAATGTTTAAAAATGCTTATGCAAACCCTAACTAAAATAAACAAACAGAAATATTCAATCAACTGGGTTGCCTCCCAGGTAGCGCTTGTTTAACGTCACGAGCCTGACCCAAAATCCACCAACACCCATCAGTAGGTGTAAAATTTTCTTACCAACACCCATCAGTAGGTGTTACATACTAAGTATCCTTCAGTAGATACTTAACCACCTAGCATCCTTCAGTAGATGCTATATCTAACAAAATATTTACAAAAATAATGTCCACAGATTAAAAGTTACAAAACCAAAATCAAAATCAAAAGTTTGTAAATCACTGGGTTGCCTCCCAGCAAGCGCTCTTTTAACGTCATTAGCTTGACCCAATAAAGTTCAAGTTCCTTCTTCTTTTTCTTTTTTCTACTGAACTTCTTCAGAAATTTGATCAAACCAGGAACCTGTTGCAGTGTCTCAATCATAGGAACTTTAATCTCCAATTTCTTGAAGATTTCCATAAAGCACTTAAATTTCTTTTCCTTCCTACAATTCTTCTTTAGATGAAGATGGGGTTTTTCATATGATTCCTTCTTCTTTCCTCTCATCTTCTTTTTCTTACGCTTCCTCTCCCCATATTTTCTCTTTTTCTTTTCTTTTATTTTTGTCTTCACTTCTCTTTTTCTTCTTAACTTCTTTATTTTCACATAAATTTTCTTCCTCTCCTCTCTCTCAACCACTTCTTTTTCTTTTTCATCATCTTTATCTTTCTCACTCAACTCTTCTTTTTCCTCTCTCTATCTTTTCCTCATCTCTCTCTATTTTTTTCTCAGCAAAAATCTTGTCACTTTCAGTGACAATGGCTTGACCTTCCTCCTTAAGGTTAACTTCAGTATTAACCTTAACATTCAATTTTTGACTAATGAAACGAAGGTGCATCTCCATCCTTTTACATGATTCTTCAATGCTTTTCTGAGTAGAGTCGGAATTTTTCAAAAATTGTTGAAGGGTGTCATCCAAATTTACTGATGGAGAGGGTTGTTGCTGCCATTGTTGTGGTGGCGGCCTATCAAATTCTTCGGTAGTTTGAGTGGTTTCGTGATGACAATCATGTATCTGTATGTACTGTTGAACTGCCCCCTCCAACGTTATCCTTCTTCCCGATAGAGAGGGTTTTTTCTGCCTTTGTTGTGGTGGTAGATTCTTAAATTGTTTGACAGCTTGCCAAAATTGATCATTATCCATGCTTGAGTGAGATCCCACCAGTGGTTGAAATTACCTTAGTAGAATTGAGTGCCTATTAAATTCTTGTTCGAATTGCATCCTGTAAACATTAGGCACAAAACTCTAGAAAATATTTGTTAGCACAAAAAGATATAGGAGAAGATATTGCTTCAAAAGATAAAAGATTCAGAGGATAAGATAAAATAATATAAAATAAAATAAAATCTAATCTAATCAAATAAAATAAAATAAAATCTAATCAAATAAAATAAAATAAAATCTAATCAAATCAAATCAAATCAAATCAAATCTAATCTAATCAAATAAAATCAAATCAAATCAAATCAAATCAAATCAAATAAGATAAAATAAAATAAAATAAAATAAAATAAAATAAAATAAAATAAAATAAAATAAAATCAAATCAAATCAAATAAAACCAAATCAAATAAAAACCGAAAATAAAAACAGAAATTCAAAATTAAAGTCAAAGATAATCAATAATCACACAAATTAACCAGTTAAACCACGAGTCCCCGGCAGCGGCGCCAAAAACTTGATGGACAAATTTATGAGCACCAAAATATGATGTCACAAACTTGTTTTTCAATCGGCAAGTATGACCGAATCGTTCAAGTAATAAACTTGGTAGGACCAAGTATCGTTCTTCCCAAAGGACTCACGGCCTAGTTTAGTTATGTGATTGGTTGATTAGCTAAGACTTACAAACGCAATAATTGAGATTTTATATGCAAGACAGAAAATAAACATGTATGCATGAAGTTTTGATCAATGGCAAAAAGCAAAAGATAAACACTTTCAATGAAATTTATGTATGAATATGTTGTTGGGGGTTCAATTTCATCTTATCCACTCTCATATATTTTAGGAATTCAACATTCAAATCATCATTGTTAATGCCACTCTCTAAAGTACCTTTCTAGAAGGCTTCTCCCTAATCACGAGTTCATACAATTCCTAGCATTCCTAATGATCAGTTCATAAGTGCAGGAGCTTAATGACAACCAACATAATATTGGGAGAAATTCCCCGGATCTAGACTTCCCCGTACGTTCCCGTATCGACAAAACCAATAATCATGCATCGAATGAGTTAAACAATGCAAGCATTAAGCAAAGAGGAAAAACCCTAACTAATGATGAAAGAAAGCATAAGTCTTAATTAAAAGATGTAAAAACAGATTCCATATATGAGAGCTTCAAAAGATTACATTGATTCCCCAACAAACATACAGAATTTAGTTCACCATATTCATGGTGAACCTAGATGAACAATAATGAAAGAATGAAGGATAAAACCCTAGAAAGGTGAAGAGGTAGCCTAAGCATCCAAGATCATCCTTCAAAGGGGTGGAAGAGAGAGTGTTTGCCTCGTTTCTTCCAAAGATACAAACCCTAGGACGTCCTAAAGCTTATATACTATTCTAAAATTACAAAAAATCTAGGTCCAAGCCCATAAGTGTGCCGCTCAGCGGTAAAGTACCGCTCAGCGGTAAGTGCGTGAGTCGTTTCTTCCCCTCAGCGGCCATTTTGCCCCTCAGCGGATCTCCCGTAAGCTCCTGAGTGCCGCTCAGCGGTAAACTACCGCTGAGCGGTGACTTCGGCTTCTCCTTTTGCACTTTTAATGTCTTTTCTGATTTCATCTCTCTCCTTCTTCACTTCTTTCACCAAATTCACCTTAAAACCTGCACAAAAACACTGAAATCAAGCATAAACCTGTCCAGCTCTCTTATTTCTGAAAATATGAATAAAAGTATGATTTCAAGCTAGTTTCTAAGTATAAAGGTTGCTTTTAGTATCAATTTTAAGCATGAAAATAATAGTTTTTCAACTGTTATCATGCACACACTTCAATTTAAATCACCGTCTCGGGCTTCTCTTTTCTTCATCATCAATCACCCAACTTTGCTTCCTTAGCTCCACGTCACCCTTTGCTCCACGTACAAAGCCCCCACTGTGACGGGATTTCTAAAATGAAAGAAAGAAATCCTCTTGCAGCTAACTGTGCACAACAAAATACTAGATTGAAAACTTCAATAAAAACAAAATGCTTGAACACAAAAAATGAAAAGGGCAATGTGTAATCTGCAACATGAAAATAAAGTATACTTTTTCCTTGTACCCTAACAACGTTCAGATTTTTTTTTTCCTCAAAATCTAAACGTTCCCAACCAGAAAAAAAACTCAGTAAATGTGGCGGCTGGAGCACATTACCGTGCTTCCCTTCCCAGCCCCCCATCCTCTCACTGTCTCCGTGGACCTCTCTTACTCCCTGCCCTACACTACCCTACTGGAACTCCTGCTAAAACAAGTGGCGGCTCGTTTTTTTCAGTGCAGGCCGAGACCCTGGATTTCTCCCTGCTGGGCTTGCTGCTCAAATGCTTCTGGATGCTACTTCCCTCCACGCCAGCTGGACTCCCGTTTTTCTCACCGTCACACCACTTTCATGCTAGCTGGAAAATGAATGAAGATGGTTGGCCTGCTCCCCCTTGGAAGTGCTGGACCGCTTCTTTGTTGGACACAAAGCTGCTGGGACGTGGACGTGGCTTTCATCCAAGCTGGACGTTGCTTCTGGATTCAGCCCATGTGCTTCAAGCCCTTCTCTTCAACCATCATTGGGCTCCACTGCCCATGCTGGATGGAAGCTGCGTGGGTGAGCGTGAAGGCTTCTTCCTTTTGCCACTTCCTGGACGCGCAAATGTTGGATGTGGAGGTTGCTAGGCTTTGCTTCCAAGCTGGACCGTGAATGATTTCTTTCTTCCAGCACCACGTCTTCACTTCTTTGTTGGACCTTTCCGTGTGCCTCCAATGCTTGCTTCCATGGGCCCATTGTGCACCTCCCAAAAATAAATCCATACCTCCTTTCTCTTTTTAGCTTAAAATAGAATTGATTTGGCATTTTCTTTTGACCTCCAAATGTCGTAAATAATATCTAACAATTTCCCTACAATTAATAATGCAAATAATTAGTCTTAAATAATTCAAATTAATTCAAATAAGAATTTCTAATCAAATTAAGCTCAATTAGGAAAAGTGGGAAAATACTAGACGTTTAAGCACAATTTCCTGATTAATTCTAGCACAATAAACTAAGTGAAGTGAATAAAATATTGACTCATCACCTAGGTAATTCTCAGCCGGATAATCACCAATCTTCCTTGCAATGGTGTAAAATTCTTTCACCACAGCTATATTGGGTGGTGCAGGGTATGTGGCTAGCTTTCCCCAATCATGTTCCAGCAATTGTTCTCCAAATTGAGGAGCAAAGTTAGGTATCATTCCAACCTTCCTCTCCATAAGGAGTCTCCTATCTTGAACAACCTTAAAGTGCTTCTCATGTTTGTGAGATAGGAACCTATTAGAATGGGGTTGTTCTGGTTCTTTTTCTTTTCTTTTGGATGTCATGGTCTTCACTCTTTTGCTTGAAGAGGATGTCATTCCTACATCAAACATAGATTACAAAACCAGAAAACATGTTGTTAATCATTAGTAAACCACAAACAACACCTTATTTTGAAGCTAAACCACCGTTGAGGGTCAAAATCACCCCTCAATGCCACCAATGCAGCAATCCAGAACACAATCCAGTAAAAATAACATGTCTGTCAGAGTGCCGCTCCGTAGCAATTTACCCCTGAGCGGTGACTCTGCAGATTTTTGAAAAATGGACTTTTAACCTGGCCTAATGATGACAAATTTATGAACACCGAAATACGGCGCCACAAACTTGTTGAACAATCGGCAAGTGTGACCGAATCGTTTCAAGTAATAAACTCGGTAAGACCAAGTATCGTTCTCCCAAAGGACTCACGGCCTAGTTTAGTTATGTGATTCGTTGATTAGCTAAGATTTAAGAACGAAATAAGTGGAGTTTAATATGCAAAACAGAAAATAAACATGTATGCATGAGTTTTGATCAATGGCTAAAATAAAATACAAACACTTCAATGGAATATATGGATGAGTATGTTGTTGGGGTTTATCAATTTCATCTTATCCACTCTCATATATTTTAGGAATTCAACATTCTTTTCATCAATTGTTAATGCCACTCTCTAAATCACCTTGACAAGAAGGCCTATCCTTAATTACGAGTTCATACAATTCCTAGCATTCCTAGTAATTAATTCTTAAGTTCAGGAGCTTAACGACAACCAATATACTATTGGGAGAAATTCCCCAGATCTAGACTTCCCCGTACGTTCCCGTATCGACAAAATCAATGATCATGCATTGAATGAGTCAAACAAAGCAAGCATTGAGCAAAGAGGAAAAACCCTAACAATGATGAAAGAAAGCATAGGTCTTTGATGCACAAATTTATAATCACCAAAATATGATGTCACAAACTTGTTTTACAATCGGCAAGTATGACCGAATCGTTTCAAGTAATAAACTAGGTAAGACCAAGTATCGTTCTCCCAAAGGACTCACGGCCTAGTTTAGTTATGTGATTCGTTGATTAGCTAAGACTTAAGAACAAAATAATTGGATTATACTATGCAAAAGACGAAAATAAACATGTATGCATGAGGTTTTGATCAATGGCAAAACAAAATACAAGCACTTTCAATGAAATATATGGATGAATGTCACTCTCTAAATTACCTTGTCAAGAAGGCCTATCCCCAATTACGAGTTCATACAATTCCTAGCATTCCTAGTAATTAGTTCTTTTAGCACAGGAGCTTAACGACAACCAATATACTATTGGGAGTAATTCCCCGGATCTTTACTTCCCCGTACGTTCCCGTATCGACAAAATCAATAATCATGCATTGAATGAGTTAAACAAAACAAGCTTTGAGCAAAGAGGAAAAAACCCTAACTAATGATGAAAGAAAGTGATACAGCTGTCGCGGCCGATCAAATTTGATGTGCAATTAAGAATGCAGTACAGTGCTAGGAATTGACTCCTAGGTCGTCTCTCAGGGACCAAATGTGGTTCAGTCTTTTGTCAACACGTAATGGGGGGGTTTTTGTAGTGTTTTTGGTTGCGATAAAATTAAAAAGTGTTTAATTCAAAACAGTAAAACGAAATTAAAATAGTAAAAACGAAATTGGTACAATAAAAACTAAATTACAGTAACATGAAACAATAAAAACAAATCCGGGATAGTAAAATAAAAATACAAAAAAAATCATTTCAACATATAAAATAAAATATTTTAAGACAAAAGGAATAAAAGAAAATAAAACTTTTTTACCATGACACATTCATCTACCAAAGAAATTGAAATTGTAAATGCTTTTAAGAAAAGAACTCTTTTGCCGTGACATTCCTATGAGTTGCATCCAAAGAAGATTAAAATAATGGGAATGCCTCCTTAATGAATGGTTCCTTACGTGAATATGGTGCACTTCCAGCATAAATATTTTTTAATCACCATGTGCTCCACCCATTTCCAAAAAGTGAATTGATACCTTTTCTTAAATTTCCACCGTGCAACTACTATTCTTATCTAGTCAAGGTCCATTTTCAAGGAATAAAAGAAATGCATTAAATTGCCATGGGCCACTTCTCCTTTCACGTGAATAACTCCACGGCTCCACCTACTTTAGCTTTCTAAATTGGATGACTTCTTCTTCACATGGCAGCTGCATTCTCCACATGAATAATTCAATTTGTCTCCTTACTAAATAAATGAAAGATGAGCTTCTTTTGCTGCTACAAACTAACGCACGCCCCTTTCAATCTTCTGCTGGACCGTCCCACAACTTGCCGCCTTCCTTCCAACCATGCTTTCCTTTTCTATATGATTCAATCACCGTTCATTCCTTACCAAGAACCACTTCTCCTCTCCACAAGCGTACCAAATCCTTCTCTTCCTCTCTACGTGTGCTTACCTCCATCAAAGTAAATCAAGGTGTGTGGTGCCTTTTCATCCAGCAAAAATTAATCAACATCCACAAGGTTGCACTTGGTTCATTTCTTCTCTAACCCGTGAGCTCCTTCCTCCAAATTAACAATTTTATTTTGTGTTTTTCTTTAAACGGCAGTTTCACAAATTAAAGGTGAATCAACTCTACACAAGCTACTCTACTATGAAAGCAAAACAAATCAACATGCTATTTGGTTCTACACAAAGCCATGAATCATCTTCCCAAAGGTTACAATATGCTAAGAGATTGTATGGAAATGCAGACAACCAAATGGAAGATGCAATTACAATTCAAGAAAGAGAATAAACACAAGCTATTCATTCATCATGAACATGTCTCCAGTTCTCAAGGAAAATAATTCAAAGTACAAAGAAGCAAAGCAAAGTAAAGGAAACAAACTAGCTGCCTCTTGATCTTGTGTCTTCTTCCAGTAGTGTTCAAGAATCAAATACAGTTTTGCTTCCCTCCTCTAGCTCTCTTGGACGTATCATCTCACACCAGCACCACTTCTTCCTTCATCAAGCCATGATCTCCGTAATACTCTTGCTATACTCCACGGGAAAAGAGGAAAAGAAGATGATTTAAAAACTACCGAGAAGAAGGAGTTAAGAGACTTCCAAAATCAGCATGTGTGTTGTCTCTTTGTGCCCATAGAGTAGCAGCTTGTCTCCCCTAGCAGCAGCTAGCTTCCTCATTTTTCTTCAAATCAATCCCCTCTTTTCTGCTTCCTGCTCCCTACTCCTGTTGTGTGCTTGGACGTTTCCAGCCAGCTGGACACACGGATGTCTGCTGCCACATATGCTATGCATGGATTTAGCACTTCATCTTAGGTTGACGTGGTGTTTGTTGTTTTTGTGTGCACCAAAAATTCAATCCGTGCATTTCCCTTAGAAGTTTCAATTGGAAATTAATAATTGCTGGTTTCTTTCCCTGCGAAGAAAAATAAATTTCATTTTTGTTTCTCATTTAGTTTAAAATGTAATTGATGAGAAATTTATCTTTCGGTCCTAAAATTATCCGATAATTTCCCTGCACTCAATAATGTAAATAATTAGTCTCAGATAATTCAAATTAATTAAAATAAGAATTTCTGATCGAATTAAGCACAATTCAGAAAAATGGGAAAATACTGGATATTTGAACACACTTTCCTTATTAACTCTAGTATAATAAACTAAGTGCAGTGCAGAAAATAATGATTCATCAGAAAGCATAAGTCTTAGATTAAGATGCAAGCACAAATTCCATATATGAGAGCTTCAAAAGATTACATTGATACCCCAACAAACATACAAGGTTTAGTTCACCATATTCATGGTGAACCTAGATGAACAATAATAAAAGAATGAAAGATAAAACCCTAAAAAGATGAAGAGGTAGCCAGATCATCCAAGATCCTCCTTCAAAGGGGTGGAAGAGAAAGTGTTTGCTTCGTTTCTGCCAAAGATACAAACCCTAGGACGTCCTAAAGCTTATATACTATTCTAAAATTACGGAAAATTTAGGCCCAAGCCCATAAGTGTGCCGCTCAGCAGTAAAGTGCCGCTCAGCGATAAAGTGCCGCTCAGCAGTAAAGTGCCGCTCAGCGGTAAGTGCATGAGTAGTTTCTTCCCCTCAGCAGCCATTTTGCCCCTCAGCGGACCTCCCGTGAGCTCCTGAGTGCCGCTCAGCGGTAAACTGCCGCTCAGCGGTAGTTGCGGCTTCTCCTTTTGCACTTTTTGATGTCTTTTCTGATTCCATCTCTCTCCTTCTTCACTTCTTTCACTAAATTCACCTTAAAACCTGCACAAAAACACTGAAATCAAGCATAAAGTTGTCCAGCTCTCTTATTACTGAAAATATGATCAAAAGCATGATTTCAAGCTAGTTTCTAAGTGTTAAAGGTTGCTTTTAGTATCAATTTAAGCATGAAAATAACAGTTTTTCAACTGTTATCAGTCTTAGATATAAGATGTAAACACAAATTCCATATATGAGAGTTTCACAAGACTACATTGATTCCCCAACAATATACAAGGTTTAGTTCACCATATTCATGGTGAAACTAGATGAACAATAATGAAAGAATGAAGGATAAAACCCTAAAAAGATGAAGAGGTAGCCTGAGCATCCAAGATCCTCCTTCAAAGGGGTGGAAGAAAGAGTGTTTGCTTCGTTTCTGCCAAAGATAGAAACCCTAGGACGTCCTAAAGCTTATATACTATTCTAAAATTACAGAAAATTTAGGCCCAAGCCCATAAGTGTGCCGCTCAGCGGTAAAGTACTGCTCAGCGGTGAGTGCGTGAGTTGGTTTCTTCCCCTCAACGGCAATTTTGCCCCTCAGCGGATCTCCCGTGAACTCCTAAGTGCCGCTCAGCGTAAACTGCCGCTGAGCGGCAGTTGCGACTTCTCCTTTTGCACTTTTTGATGTCTTTTCTGATTCCATCTCTCTCCTTCTTCACTTCTTTCACTAAATTCACCTTAAAACCTGCACAAAAAAACTGAAATCAAGCATAAACCTGTCCAGCTCTCTTATTTCTGAAAATATGAATAAAAGCATGATTTCAAGCTAGTTTCTAAGTGTTAAGGGTTGCTTTTAGTATCAATTTTAAGCATGAAAATAACAGTTTTTCAACTGTTATCACAACCCCAAACTTAGAACTTTGCTTGTCCTCAAGCAAACAAGATGTAACTCAATCTTCTACCAATTCATATGATGGTTCACTCATTCAAAAATCTTCTTGTCAAGATAAGTAAAGACTTCAATCAAACTTATGACCAAGATTTCAATCAAGATGTGCACATGCTTTAGCGTTCACAAAGTCAGTTAATATCCAACAAATGCTATTTTTCAATGAATGATCAATCAATTAAGCATGGATGTTCATGTGCTCATGGAATATTTCCTCACTAGGTAAAGTGTTTCACTCACACACAAGTGTATAAGAGGTAATCACTCATTCACTCCACTATCACAATGTCACATGAATCAACTTTGCCTTTCATTTTACCACAATTAAAACATTCACAAGCATGCATCATCACAAGGACTTTTCAATGGCTTATAACGTGGCTGGGCTAACAAGAAAATTGATTTTTCTGGATCACAAAATCCTTGAGTTAAGAGAATCATAACAACACAATTATTCTTATTTTTACCAACTTGCCTTTTGCATTGAGCTTTGCTTTTTCTTTTCTTTTCTTTCTCTTTTTCTTTTCTTTTCACATTCTTATTTCTTAGCTCTTAGCTCAATACTTTTCCTTTTTCTTTTTCATGCTTTCCCAACAACCCCAAACTTGAACATTTAACAATACCACACAAGATTTTCTACTTAACTCAAGGTAAAGCTTTTCAACAAGGGTTTTCAATTTATGTTCAAGGCTAAGGGTTCAAAGGTTAGAACACAAAGTGTTCTCTTTTAGTGGGCTAACTTTATGAATTTGGCCAATAAAAAGGGTTCCAACAAACGACCTTGATCATATAATGCAAAACAAGCAATTGATTCAATCATAGAAAACCTGGGCAAAATCATTCATGCTTTCAAAGTAATAGCATTCAATCATAAACAACTCTGGAGCTCAAAACCTCACATATAAGCTCATTCACATTTGACATACACATCCTGCTTAATCTCTCAATCACAATCACAATATCATGCATTTGTTCACAAAGCTTGTGAATCACCTGTATAAGCATTTTATGTGCACATCTCAACATCAATCAATCTCAAAGCATCATCAAGCATTACTTATCAACAATCACAGTCATAAGCAAACCATCATAACAAACCGAGTTTCCAATAGAGTACATCAACCCTAGTCTAAAACAAAAATAAATACGTACAAAACACTGGGTTGCCTCCTAGTAAGCGCTTGTTTAACGTCACGAGCCTGACCCAAACTTTCAAGGATCAACCAACAGCATCATTGTGGACAATTGTTGCACCTCTCCCCCTAGATAGGGCTTGAGACGTTGACCATTCACCACCCAACTTCTTTGTGGATCATCAGCAGCTGGATTAAATATTTCAATTGCTCCATGCGGATGCACTTCTTTTATCACAAATGGTCCTGACCATTTTGACTTCAGCTTCCCAGGAAATATCTTCAATCTTGAATTGAACAATAGTACCTGTTGTCCTGGATTGAAAAATCTATTCACCAACTTCCTGTCATGATAAAATTTGATCTTGTCTTTGTAAGCCTTGGATGAATCATATGCATGTAATCGCATTTCTTCAAGCTCCAAGATCTGCCTTCTGCGTGTGCATTGAGTTTCATAAGGATCAAAATTCAAGAATTTCAAAGCCCATAACGCTCTATGCTCCAATTCTACTGGCAAATGACATGTTTTCCCATAGACTAATTGAAATGGTGATAATCCCATAGACGTTTTCATTGCCATCCTATAAGCCCAAAGAGCATCATCCAATTTGAGAGACCAATCCTTTCTTGATGAAGTCACTGTTTTTTCCAAGATCCTTTTTATCTCCCTGTTAGACACCTCAGCTTGTCCATTGGTTTGTGGATGATAAGGTGTAGCTACCTTATGTTTCACTCCATAGTGTTTGAGTACTTTTTCTAGCTGATAATTGCAAAAATGAGATCCTCCATCACTAATCAACACTCTTGGAGTGCCAAAACGTGAGAATATCTGCTTCTTCAAGAATTTAATTACCGTGCTAGCATCATTTTTAGGACAAGCTAATGCTTCCACCCATTTACTCACATAATCCACTGCTACCAGAATATATTCATTGTTGAAAGATGGAGGAAAGGGTCCAACAAAGTCAATACCCCAGCAATCAAAAACCTCAACCTCTAAAATGCCTTGTAATGGCATCTCATGACGTTTAGTGATCGTCCCTGCTCTTTGACATTTATCACAATTTCTGGCATGATTATAGGCATCTTTAAATAAAGTTGGCTAATAAAATCCTGATTGAAGGACTTTTGCTGCTGTTCTTTCTCCATTAAAATGTTCTCCATAAGGTGAATCATGACAATGCCAGAGAATTCCTTCTGCTTCTTCATTTGTCACACATCTGCTCAGAAGATTATCTGCTCCAATCTTGAACAAATAAGGATCATCCCAAACAAACTGCTTGGCATCATGCAAAAAAAAATTTCTTTGTTGCCAAGTTAAGTCTTCTGGCATGACCCTTGCAGCTTTGAAATTAGCCATATCAGCAAACCACGGCCTCTGCTGAATATACATGAGTGTTTCATCTGAAAAAGATTCCCAGATTTCGGATTTCTTGCTAGTGACCTCATTGTTGACTAACCGTGACAAATGATCAGCAATCAAGTTCTCACTTCCTTTCTTATCACGAATTTCTACATCAAATTCTTGCAACAGTAGTACCCATCTAATCAGACGTGGCTTAGAATCTGGCTTTGTCAACAAATATTTGATAGTTGCATGATCTGTATAGACAGTCACCTTAGACCCAATAAGATAAGGTCTAAATTTCTCTAAAGCATACACAATGGCCAGAAATTCTTTCTCTGTGGTAGCATAATTCAGTTGAGCATCATTCAAAACTTTGCTAGCATACTAAATTGGATGAAACTTTTGTTCTTTTCGCTGGCCAAGAACAACTCCTATAGCATAATCACTTGCATCACACATTAATTCAAAATTTTGATTCCAATCTGGCGCTATAATTACTGGAGCTGACACTAATTTATTCTTCAATGTGTCAAAAGCTTTCAAACAGTCTTCATTCATAATAAAAGGAGCATCCTTCGTCAAAAGATTACTCAGTGGTTTAGCAATTTTTGAGAAATTTTTGATGAATCTTCTATAGAACCCAGCATGACCGAGAAAACTCCTAATCCCCCTTACATTTGTTGGGGGAGGCAGTTTCTCAATGACTTCTACTTTAGCTTTATCTACCTCAATTCCTTTAGCAGAAATTTTATGTCCCAACACAATTCCTTCAGTTGTTACCATGAAATGACATTTCTCCCAATTAAGAACAAGATTTGTCTGAACACATCTTTTGAGAACAATATTCAAATTAGCCAAGCATCTTTGGAAAGAATTTCCAAAAACTGAGAAATCATCCATGAATACTTCAATGCATTTTTCTAAGAGATCTGCAAAAATTGCCTACATGCACCTTTGAAATGTAGCTGGAGCATTACATAATCCAAATGGCATCTTTCTATATGCAAAGATACCAAAAGGACAAGTAAAAGTCGTCTTCTCTTGGTCTTTTGGATCTACCACAATTTGATTGTATCCAGAATATCCATCTAGAAAACAATAGAAAGCTTGACCTGATAATCTTTCTAACATCTGGTCCATGAAAGGAAGAGGAAAATGATCCTTTCTAGTAGCTTTATTCAGCTTCCTGTAATCAATGCACATACGCTAGCCAGTAACTGTACGAGTAGGAATAAGTTCATTTTTATCATTATGAATTATTGTCATCCTACCTTTCTTTGGAACCACCTGTACTGGACTCACCCATTCACTATCAGCGATTGGATAGATGATACCAGCTTCTAGCAGTTTGAACACTTCTTTTCTAACCACCTCCTTCATAACAGGATTTAACCTTCTCTGTGGTTGAGCACTTGGTTTATAATCTTCTTCCATAAAAATCTTGTGCATGCAATAGATTGGGCTAATGATGGAAAAATTTATGATCACCAAAATATGATGTCAGAAACTTGTTGAACAATCGACAAGTATGACCGAATCGTTTCAAGTAATAAACTCGGTAAGACCAAGTATCGTTCTCCCAAAGGACTCACGGCCTAGTTTAGTTATGTGATTCGTTGATTAGCTAAGACTTAAGAACAAAATAATTGGATTTTACTATGCAAAAGACGAAAATAAACATGTATGCATGAGGTTGATCGATGGCTAAAACAAAATACAAACACTTTCAATGGAATATATGGATGAGTATGTTGTTGGGGTTTATCAATTTCATCTTATCCACTCTCATATATTTTAGGAATTCAACATTCAATTCATCATTGTTAATGCCACTCTCTAAATTACCTTGTCAAGAAGGCCTATCCCTAATTACGAGTTCATACAATTCCTAGCATTCCTAATAATTAGTTCTTTTAGCACATGAGCTTAACGGCAACCAATATACTATTGGGAGAAATTCCCCGGATCTAGACTTCCCCGTACGTTCCCGTATCGACAAAATCAATAATCATGCATTGAATGAGTTAAACAAAGCAAGCATTGAGCAAAGAGGAAAAATCCTAACTAATGATGAAAGAAAGCATATGTCTTAGATTAAGATGTAAACACAAATTCCATATATGAGAGTTTCAAAAGATTACATTGATTCCATAACAAACATACAAGTTTTAGTTCACCATATTCATGGTGAACCTAGATGAACAATAATGAAATAATGAAGGATAAAACCCTAGAAAGGTGAAGAGGTAGCCTGAGCATCCAAGATCCTCTTTCAAAGGGGTGGAAGAGAGAGTGTTTGATTCGTTTCTGCCAAAGATACAAACCCTAGGACGTCCTAAAGCTTATATACTATTCTAAAATTACAGAAAATTTAGGCCCAAGCCCATAAGTGTGCCGCTCAGCGGTAAAGTACTGCTCAGTGGTGAGTGCGTGAGTTATTTCTTCCCCTCAGCGGCCATTTTGCCCCTCAGCGGATCTCCCGTGAACTCCTGAGTGCCGCTCAGCGGTTCGGCTTCTTCTTTTGCACTTTTTGATGTCTTTTCTGATTTCTTCTCTCTCCTTCTTCACTTCTTTCACTAAATTCACCTTAAAACCTGCACAAAAACACTGAAATCAAGCATAAACCTGTCCAGCTCTCTTATTTCTGAAAATATGAATAAAAGCATGATTTCAAGCTAATTTCTAAGTATAAAGGTTGCTTTTAGTATCAATTTTAAGCATGAAAATAACAGTTTTTCAACTGTTATCAGCTATTACCTTTAAGATCTGATATTGACCACCCAATTGCTTCTTTGTTGGCTTTCAAAATTTCAATCAACTGCTCTTCTTATCTTAGAGATAAAGAGTTATTGATGATGACTGGCTTTGTTCCATCTTCTTCTAGATAAACATATTTCAGATGTGATGGCAATCTTTTTAATTCTGGCGTCTTTGCTTTGACTTCCTCTTCCTTATCAATTATTTCAAAGATTGGATCTTCCACTGGACTCTTTTTCAATGTTTCCAAGTCCATCAGACATTCATCAATTAATTTCTCTTCTTCTTCATCTAAATCTTCACAAGCATCAATGAGAGTTTTCTCTAATGGAGAAATATTTCGCACCATCCTTTCTTGCACCACACAAACTTCATCAAGTTCATCAAATTGAAAACATGCTTTGTCATCATTTGGATATGTCATGGCCTTGGATACGTCAAAAGTGACTTCATCATCATCAACTCTCAATTTAAGCTTACCATTCTCTACATCAATTAAAACTCTAGCAGTCTTCATAAAAGGTCTCCTAAGAATAAGAGGAACATGACTATTTCCATCCATCTCTATCACAATAAAATCCACTGGGAATACAAATTTATCAACCTTCACTAGAACATCTTCAACCACTCCATATGGATATTTAAGAGACCTGTCCGCCAGTTGAAGAGCCATTCTGGTTGGTTTGATTTCCAAACCCTGAATTGTTCTGCACATGGATAGCGGCATTAAATTAATGCTAGCTCCCAAATCAGTCAATGCTCTTCCAACTTTCAAATCTCCTATGGTGCATGGAATAGTGAAGCTTCCTGGATCTTTAAGTTTAGGAGGTAGTTTCTGCATGATTGCACTGCAGTTACCCTGTACATTGATAGTTTCCTTTTCAATGTACTTGTTTTTCTTTGTAAGAAGTTCCTTCAAAAACTTTGCATATGCTGGCATCTGTTGCAATGCTTCAGAGAATGGTATAGTGATCTCCAGCTTCTTAAACAACTCCATGAATCTTTCCAACTGCTTTTCTTTCTCCTTCCTTGAATAACTCTTTGGATAAGGAAGTGGCTTTTCACCCTCTTTTTCTTTTTGTCTCTCCTCTCCCTCTTCTCTCTCTTTTTTTTCTCTCCTCTCATCTTCTTCTTTTTTCTTTTTCTCTCTCTCAACTCTTTCTTTCCACTCACATGTTTCTTTTTCACTCTCACTCTCATTTTCTTTCTCCTCTCTTTCTTTTTTTTCTCTCCTCTAACAATTTACCACTTCTGGTCACAACAGTTTTACACTCCTTTATGAGATTATCATGTTTCATCTTGTCAACTATTCGCTCAACATAGATCTCCATATTTTTAAATACAGCATCCACATTCTGACAATAAGATGCATTCGTCTTCAAGAATCTTTGGAAAGTCTCGTCAAGTTTTGTTGTCTTCTCAGATGGAGTAGATTGCATTTGCCATGTTTGCTGTTGCCCTTGAACCATTGAGACCTGTTGTATTTCTTGTGGTATTTGAGAAAGCTTCATAATTACTTCTTCCAACTGTTGAGACATAATTCTATTTTGAATAAGCAAAGCATCATTTGATTGTAACAACTCCTTCTGACTAAGATATCCTCTTTCAATGTTGAGTTCGTTGTCACTAGTAGCCATATTTTCAATAATTTCTGTTGCTTCCTCTGGAGTTTTCCATTTAATGTTTCCTCCTACTGAGGCATCAAGCATCATCTTGGTTTGTGAACCAAGACCTCCAAGGAAAGTTAGGACTACTTCCTCTTCTTTGAATCCATGCGTGGGTGTTTTTCGTAGCAAGCTCTTGTATCTATCCCATGCATGTCCCAGTGATTCTTCCATGCCCTGCCTGAATGAAGAAATCTCTTGCTTCCCTTTGTTCACCTTTGATTGTGGGAAGTATTTATTTAGAAACTTGGTTACCACTGCTTCCCACTCTGTGAAACTTCCTTCTGGGAAAGAATTTAACCAAAGCTTAGCATTGCCTCCTAATGAGAAAGGAAAAAAGCTAAGTTTCATCGCTTCATCTGGCACCCCATTAATTTTTACTGTGTTGCAGATCTCATTAAATGTAGTGAGGTGCTCATATGGGCTTTCATGAGATAACCCATTGAATTGGTTGCTTTTCACCAGTTGGATCAACGCTGGTTTGACCTCCGTATTAGCTGCATAGACTCTAGGTCTAGCTATACTGTTAAAGTGCTGAGGTCCAGCTGTATTGGTGTAATCAGCAAGAGTTCTTCTGACATTATTGTTCTCCATATTTTCTGTGTTATGGTCAGAACCTTGTGGTGATGGTTGCAACAGAGTTTCCGGAGGAGGGAAAAGTTCTCTAGATGTTCGGATTCTTCTCCTTCGTCTACTCTCGTCTAAACCTTCAAGAAGAGGTTCTGCTGTTTTCTTGCTCCTTGTTCTAATTGCTTTCTGCATACACAAGAAAACAAAACCCTAGAAAATTGGTTAACACAAAAAGATATAGGATGAGATATAAGATTCAGAGAATAAAATAAAATAAAAACCGAAAAATAAAAATAGAAAATAAAAACAGAAATTCAAAATTAAAGTCAAAGATAATCAATAATCACAAAAATTAACTAGTTCAACCACGAGTCCCCGGCAAGGGCGCCAAAAACTTGATGAAAAATTTATGAACACCGAAATATGGCGCCACAAACTTGTTGAACAATCGGCAAGTGTGACCAAATTGTTTCAAGTAATAAACTCGGTAAGACCAAGTATCGTTCTCCCAAAGGACTCACGGCCTAGTTTAGTTATGTGATTCGTTGATTAGCTAAGACTTAAGAACGAAATAGGTGGAGTTTAATATGCAAAACAGAAAATAAACATGTATGCATGAGTTTTGATCAATGGCTAAAACAAAATACAAACACTTCAATGGAATATATGGATGAGTATGTTGTTGGGGTTTATCAATTTCATCTTATCCACTCTCATATATTTTAGGAATTCAACATTCTTTTCATTAATTGTTAATGCCACTCTCTAAATCACCTTGACAAGAAGGCCTATCCTTAATTACGAGTTCATACAATTCCTCGCATTCCTAGTAATTAATTCTTAAGTTCAGGAGCTTAACGACAACCAATATACTATTGGGAGAAATTCCCCAGATCTAGACTTCCCCGTACGTTCCCATCGACAAAATCAATAATCATACATTGAATGAGTTAAACAAAGCAAGCATTGAGCAAAGAGGAAAAACCCTAACAATGATGAAAGAAAGCATAGATCTGAAATATAAGATGTAAACACAAATTCCATATATGAGAGTTTCACAAGACTACATTGATTCTCCAACAACAATACAAGGTTTGGTTCACCATATTCATGGTGAAACTAGATGAACAATAATGAGAGAATGAAGGATAAAACCCTAAAAAGGTGAAGAGGTAGCCTGAGCATCAAAGATCCTCCTTCAAAGGGGTGGAAGAGAGTGTTTGCTTCGTTTCTGCCAAAGATACAAACCCTAGGACGTCCTAAAGCTTATATACTATTCTAAAATTACAGAAAATTTAGGCCCAAGCCCATAAGTGTGCCGCTCAGCGGTAAAGTGCCGCTCAGCGGTGAGTGCGTGAGTTGGTTTCTTCCCCTCAGCGGCCATTTTGCCCCTCAGCGGATCTTCCATGAACTCCTGAGTGCCGCTCAGCGGTAATTTGCCGCTGAGCGGCAGTTGCGGCTTCTCCTTTTGCACTTTTTGATGTCTTTTCTGATTCCATCTCTCTCCTTCTTCACTTCTTTCACTAAATTCACCTTAAAACCTGCACAAAAACACTGAAATCAAGCATAAACCTTTCCAGCTCTCTTATTTCTGAAAATATGAATAAAAGCATGATTTCAAGCTAGTTTCTAAGTGTCAAAGGTTGCTTTTAGTATCAATTTTAAGCATGAAAATAACAGTTTTTCAACTGTTATCACCTAACTCCACCCACATGCAATTTCCAATCTTCCAGATTAAAATCATTTAGTTCAATCGGTTCAAACATCAATTAAATCATTAAATAATGCATAGAAATCAAAACCCCTAAAAATTCATGATTCAACAATCAAATTCAAACTCAAGAACCCTAGAATGAAAAATGCTTTACTTATTTGGGTGAAGATTGCTAGATGAGTGGGGAATGCTTTCAAACTATGAAGAACAATAATGCTCTCTCCCAACCCTAAACTTAGATGGAAAACTAATGAGAAAGTGAGTGGAAGAGAGATTTTCTCAAGAGGGATGTGGTAAAAGTTGTAGAGAACCTTTGAAAAGTATGTAGGAGTGTGTGTGCAGAGAAGAATCTGGAAAGAGAGGCCAAGGCGTAGCTTAGGGTATAAAAATACCCTAATGGGCTCGGGTTCCGCTAAAGGGTAGCCTAAGCCCAGTCTGCGACACTACCGCTCAGCGGTAGTTTGCCGGTCAACGTCACTTTCGGGAAGTGCTCTTCTTCTCCCTAGCTTAACCTAATTGCCTCCTAAACATACCCCTCACTTGGAGTCGTTCTTTCATCCAGTCATCATGAACTTTTCTTCCTCTTCCAATCTTTTCTTCTTGTACCTGAAACAACAAACAATGTTTACCTTTAACCTTGGGCTTTTCATCTTCAGGGCTAGTCATGAGTATATCTTGATATGCAGCTTTATAACTAGCTTCTTCCTCCTGCATTTGCCTCTCTTCTTTGAAGACATCTACAACAACTCTTTCTTCTTGGTCTTGGAGCACCACTATACCTTTATCCACATCAATGATGGCTTTGGCCGTTTTCATAAACGATCTTCCAAGAATAATAGGTATCTTTTCACTCTCCATCTCCATCACCACAAAGTCCGCCAAGAACTGTAGTTTGCCTACACAAACTATACCATCCTCTGCTATACCATAGGGAACTTTTGAGGAGCCATCTGCCATTACTAAATTAATCTTTATAGGCTTCACATCAACATCACCAATTTGCTCAAGTAAAGAATAAGGTATCAAGTTAACACTTGATCCTAAATCAAGTAAAGCCTTCTTTATCCTTTTCTTCCCTATTGTGCATGGAATGGAGAAACCTCTTGGATCTTTTGCTTTTGGAGGGAATGACTCCTTTTTAACAGCTTTGTACTTCTTTGTATCATCATCTCTACGTCTTTTCTTTGTAGAGACTTCTTCCTCAGGTTTTGTATGAACTGCAATATGCTGTAATATCTCCTTCCAAGGTACATCATTGTCCACCATATTGAATAATTCT
The DNA here is from genome assembly GCA_034642375.1 of Vigna nakashimae. Taxonomy (NCBI): domain Eukaryota; kingdom Viridiplantae; phylum Streptophyta; class Magnoliopsida; order Fabales; family Fabaceae; genus Vigna; species Vigna nakashimae. Next base: position 28,238,267 of record CM067759.1, on the reverse strand, counting down.
GTAAAATCAAATTGTTTCTCATGATTTATTGGATAACAAAAAATATCTTCACTCTTTATCTCTCTTCTCTCTCCTTTCTCTTTTCTCTCTTCTTTCTCTTTTCTCTCTTCTTTTTCTTTTTCTCTGTCTAACTCAACTGTTTCAACATTTGCACTCTCCAACACTTTACATTCTTCCCTAGGGTTAACCTCAATATTAGCCCCCAAAATTTTTATCAAGCCTTTCTTCCAACTGCTTGGGAATCTGACCCATTTGAATCTCCAAGTTTTTAATACCAGCTTCAGTGCTCTTTTGAGAAGATTCAGTTTTCTGTATGAACTGTTAAATAGTCTCTTCCAACCTTATTGATCTTTCATTAAGTATAGACATTTGTTGTCAGAAGGTTGGTTGTTGTTGTTGCTTGTTAAATTGCCCAGTTTGTCCAGCTTGCCCACTTTGTCCTTGACCAATGCTTGGGGGTGGTTTCCACCCTTGATTAAAATTCCCCTGTCGGTATGAAAATTGATTGGCCATTGATAACAGTTGAAAAACTGTTATTTTTATGCTTAAAATTGATACTAAAAGCAACGCTTAACACTTAGAAACTAGCTTGAAATCATGCTTTTGTTCATAATTTTAGAAATAAGAGAGCTGGACAGGTTTATGCTTGATTTCAGTGTTTTTGTGCAGGTTTTAAGGTGAATTTGGTGAAAGAAGTGAAGAAGGAGAGAGATGGAATCAGAAAAGACATCAAAAAGTGCAAAAGGAGAAGCCTCAACCACCACTCAGCGGCAGTTTACCGTTGAGCGGCACTCAGAAGCTCGCGTTGGATCCACTGAGGGGCAAAATGGCCGCTGAGGGGAAGAAACCAACTCACGCACTTACCGCTGAGCGGCAGTTTACCGCTGAGCGGCACTCTTATGGGCTTGGGCCTAAATTTTCTGTATTTTTAGAATAGTATATAAGCTTTAGGACGTCTTAGGGTTTGTATCTTTGGCAGAAACGAAGCAAACACTCTGTCTTCCACCCCTTTGAAGGAGGATCTTGGATGCTCAGGCTACCTCTTCACCTTTTTAGGGTTTTATCTTTCATTCTTCCATTATTATTCATCTAGTTTCACCATGAATATGGTTAACTAAAACTTGTATTGTTGTTGGGGAATCAATGTAGTCTTGTGAAACTCTCATATATGGAATTTGATTTTACATCTTACATTTAAGACCTATGCTTTCTTTCATCATTAGTTAGAGTTTGTCCTCTTTGCTTAATGCTTGCTTTGTTTAACTCATTCAATGCCATGATTATTGATTTTGTCGATACGGGAACGTACGGGGAAATCTAGATCCGAGGAATGTCTCCCAATAGTATATTGGTTGCCGTTAAGCTCCTGCACTTAAGAACTAATTACTAGGAATGCTAGGAATTGTATGAACTCGTAATTAAGGATAGGCCTTCTTGCAAGGTGATTAAGAGAGTGACATTAACAATTGATGAAAAGAATGTTGAATTCCTAAAGTATATGAGAGTGGATAAGATGAAATCTATAACCCCAACAACATACTCATCCATATATTCCATTGAAGTGTTTGTATTTTGTTTTAGCCATTGATCAAATTCATGCATACATGTTTATTTTCTGTCTTTTGCATATTAAACTCCAATTAATTTGTTCTTAAGTCTTAAATAATCAACAAATAACATAACTAAACTAGGCCGTAAGGCCTTTGGCAGAACGATACTTGGTCTTACCGAGTTTTATTACTTGAAACGATTCGGTCACACTTGCCGATTGTTAAACAAGTTCGTGACGCCGTTTTTCGGTGTTCATAAATTTGTCATCAAGTTTTTGGCGCCATTGCCGGGGACTCGTGGTTGAACTAGTTAATTTGTGTGATTATTGATTATCTTTGACTTGAATTTTGAATTTCTCTTTTTATTTCTCTAGGGTTTTGTTTTCTTGTGTATGCAGAAAGCAATTCGAACAAGGAGCAAGAAAACAGCAGAACCTCTTCTTGAAGGTTTAGACGAGAGTAGACGGAGGAGAAGAATCCGAACATCTAGAGAACTTTTCCCTCCTCCGGAAACTCTGTTGCAACCATCACCACAAGGTTCTGACCACAGCACAGAAAATATGGAGAACAATAATATCAGAAGAACTCTTGCTGATTACACCAATAGAGCTGGACCTCAGCACTTTAACAGCATAGCTAGACCTAGAGTCAATGCAACTAACATGGAGGTCAAACCAGCATTGATCCAACTGGTGAAAAGTAATCAATTCAATGGGTTATCTCACGAAAGCCCATATGAGCACCTCACTACATTTAATGAGATCTGCAACACAGTGAAAATAAGTGGGGTGCCAGATGAAGTGATCAAACTTAGCTTGTTTCCTTTCTCATTGGGAGGCAATGCTAAGCTTTGGTTAAATTCTTTTCCAGAGGGAAGCTTCACGGAGTGGGAAGCAGAGGTAACAAAATTTATAAACAAGTACTTCCCACAATCAAAGGTGACTAAAGGAAAGCAAGAGATTTCTTCATTCAGGCAGGGCATGGAGGAATCACTGGGTCATGCATGGGATAGATACAAAAGCTTGTTACGGAAAACACCCACGCATGGATTTGAAGAAGAGGAAGTAGTCCTAACTTTCCTTGGAGGGCTTGGTTCACAAACCAAGATGATGCTTGATGCCTCAGCTGGAGGCAATATCAAATGGAAAACTCCAGAGGAAGCCACGAAAATTATTGAAAATATGGCTACTAGTGATAATGAGCTTAACAGTGAAAGAGGAGCTCCTATGCAACAGAAAGGAGTTCTACAATTACAGACAAACGATGCCCTGCTAGCACAAAATAAAATTCTAACTCAACAGCTAGAGACTCTTACGAAAACACTTGCACAATTGCCTAAAGAGTTAAAGACTGTTGCACAGGTACAATCTCAGTTGTGTGAATTATGTGGGGGCGACCATATCAATGGTCAATGTGCCTTTCCAGCAGAAGCCGTAGAGGATGTGAATTACATGGCCAATCAATACCGTCAAGGGAACTACAATCAAGGGTGGAAACCACACCAAAGCATTGGTCAAGGGCAAACTGGGCAAGCTGGTCAATTTAACAAGCAACAGCAGCAACCAACCTTATGGCAGCAGATTTCTATACTTAATGAAAGGTCCATGAGGATGGAAGAAACTCTTAATCAGTTCATACAGAAAACTGAGTCTACCCAAAAGAGCACTGAAGCTGCTATCAAGAATTTGGAGATTCAGATGGGGCAGATCACTAAGCAGGTAGAAGAGAGGCCAGATAAAAATTTTGGAGCTAATACTGAGGTTAACCCCAGAGAAGAATGCAAAGTGTTAGAGAGTACTAAAGATGAGATAGTTGAGTTAGAAAAAGGAGAGACAGAAGAGAAAAAAGAGAAATAGAGAGTAAAAATACTTTTCCTCTTCCAATAAATCAAGGGAAACAACTTGATTTCATAGAATTATTCAAGATGGTGGATAATGATGCACCTTGGGAGGAGATTCTACAATAAATTACAGTTTACACTAAATCTGATGAAGATGTCTCTACAAAGAAAAGACGTAGAGATGATGAGGCAAAGAAGTGTAAAATTGTTAAAAAGGAGCCATTCCCTCCAAAAGCGAAAGATCCAGGAGGCTTTTCTATTCCTTGTACCATAGGGAAGAAAAGGGTTAAAAAAGCTCTACTTGATTTAGGTTCAAGTGTTAACTTGATACCTTATTCGTTACTGGAGCAGATCGGTGATGTTAATATGAAACCTGTAAAGGTTAACTTAGTAATGGCCGATGGATCTTCAAAGGAACCATGTGGGATTGCAGAGGATATTATAGTTTGTGTGGGCAAACTCCAGTTCTTGGCAGACTTTGTGGTGATGAAGATGGAGACAGAAAAGATACCTACCATTCTTGGAAGACCGTTTATGAAAACGGCCAAAGCTATCATTGATGTGAACGAAGGTATAGTGGTGCTCCAAGACCGAGAGGAGAGAGTTGTTGCAGATGTCTTTAAAGATGAGAGGCAGATACAAGAGGAAGAAGCTAGTCATAAAGCTGCATTTCAAGATGCACACATGGCTAGCCATCAAGATGAAAAGCCCAAGGTTACAGGTAAACATTGTTTGTTGTTTCAGGTGCATAAGAGAAAAGATTGGAAGAGGAAGAAAAATTCCTGATGACTGGAAGAAAGGAAGACCCCAACTTGGTACACCTGTGAGAATCAAAAACAAGTTGTGGGTTGTGAAAGGCTATAAAGAGAAGGAGATGATAGAGATAGAGTCTCCATATTCTAGAAGAGTCAAAACAATACACATGAAACAGCTGAGGAGTTGGTGGGACAAGAACATCAACTATGAAGAAGGAACTTGAACTTTATTGGGTCAAGCTAATGACGTTAAAAGAGCGCTTGCTGGGAGGCAACCCAGTGATTTAAGAACTTTTGATTATATTTTGGTTTTGTAATTTTTAATCTGTGGACATTATTTTTGTAAATATTTTGTTGGATATAGCATCTACTGAAGGATGCTAGGTGGTTAAGTATCTACTGAAGGATACTAAGTTTGTAACACCTACTGATGGGTGTTGGTAAGAAAATTTTGCACCTACTGATGGGTGTTGGAAAGTTTGTAACACCTACTGATGGGTGTTGGTGGATTTTGGGTCAGGCTCGTGACGTTAAACAAGCGCTACCTAGGAGGCAACCCAGTTGATTGATTGTTTTTGTTTGTTTCATTGTAGTAGTATAATAGGGTTGTGCATAAGTAATCTGAAAATTGAATTGCAGGGAACCAGTGAGGGACATGTTTAGGAGGCACTTAGGTTAAGCAAAGAAGGAGAAGAGCACATCATGAAAGTGCCGCTGAGCGGCAATTTACCGCTGAGAGGTACTATCGCAGATTGGGCTTTGGTTGCCCCTTAGCGGGACCCGAGCCCATTAGGGTATTTTTTATACCCTAAGCTGCGCATAAGCTTCTATTTTCAGGCTCTTCTCTCCACACACACTCCTACATACCTTTTCCAAGGTTTTCCACATCTTTTCCCTCTTCCCTCTTGAGAAAATCTCTGTTTCACTCACTTTTTCACTAGTGTGCCATCTAAGTTTGGGGTTGGAAGAGAGCATCTTAGCTTGGAAGCATGCTCATTGCATCTAGCATCTCCACCCAAGAATGGCATCCTCTTCAGGCAAAAGATTGAAGACCATGGCATCCAAGACAAAAGAAAAGGAACCAGAACAACCCCATTCTAGTACGTTCCTATCTCCGAAACATAAGAAGCACTTCAAGGTGGTCCAAGATAGGAGACTCCTTATGGAGAGAAAGATTGGAATGATACCTAACTTTGCTCCTCAATTTGGAGAGCAATTGTTAGGGAATGATGATTGGGGAAAGCTAGCCACATATCCTGCACCTGCAAATATAGCTGTGGTAAAAGAATTCTACACCAATGCAAAGAAGATTGGTGATTATCCAGCTGAGAATTATCTAGGCTATGTCAGAGTGCTATGTGTACCTGGAGGACACTTTCAAAGGAATAGAATTGGCTCTGTGGTGAACATTAGGAGGACTGACCTGACTCCTCTTGCAAAGTATTGGATGGCGTTTTCCCATGCCAACATTCAGCCATGTTCTCATGTGTCAGATATTACTCTTAGCAGGGCACTCTTCATCTATTGTGCTATCAGGAACTTAAATGTTAATATTGGGCAGGTGATAGCTGATGAGATTAGGGTGTGCGCCAATACCACAAATAGTAAAGCACCCCTAGGACATCCTTCCTTAATCACTCACCTCTGCAAGATAGCTGGAGTGGACACTTCTGCTCCACCATTTGAAAGGCCAAGGAAAGCAATTGATGAGGCCTATTATAGACAGTACTATGGAGGTGAGGAAGCAGCTCAACGAGTTCCACCACGTCGTGCTCGCAGAGAGAGGGCAAGCACAGAGTCAGACATCTGCTGAGACACATGAAGCAGAACCGTTCCAAATGAGGGACATGTACATGTCTCTTATAGGTGCTCAGTTATAGTCTATCCATAGAGGGCAGGTGGCTACTGCTGAGATGATTGTTGGCATGTATGATACACTTCCAGCTCATAGGTGGACTATGAAGGAGTTCCATAATGTGGTAGCTTGGCCAGAGGAGCCGGTGAAAGGAGGAGGAGCTGAAGCTTCAGTTAGGGACATGGATGAAGATGAAGCTGATGATCATGATGATGATGCATTTGAAGATGTTGAAGATGAGGAAGAACAAGAAGATACAGAGGACAACTCAGATTGATGAGGAGCTGAGATAGCATTTACTGATGAATGCTATCATAATTAGAGCAGGACTTTTGCTTTTGTTGGTTTAAGTGTTCTGAACTTATTTACTTTTGTTTTAGATTAGGGTTGATGTACTCTATTGGAAACTTGGTTTGTTATGATGGTTTGCTATTGACTGTGATTGTGTGATAAGTAATGCTTGATAATGCTTTGAGATTGATTGATGTTGAGATGTGCACATTAAATGCTTATACAGGTGATTCACAAGCTTTGTGAACAAATGCATGATATTGTGATTGTGATTGAGAGATTAAGCAGGATGTGTATGTCAAATGTGAATGAGCTTATATGTGAGGTTTTGAGCTCCAGAGATGTTTATGATTGAATGCTATTACTTTGAAAGCATGAATGATTTTGCCCAGGTTTTCTATGATTGAATCAATTGCATGTTTTGCATCATGTGATCAAGGCCATTTGTTGGAACCCTTTTTATTGGCCAAATTCATTTAGCCCACTAAAAGAAAACACTTTGTGTTCTATCCTTTGAACCCTTAGCCTTGAACATAAATTGAAAACCCTTGTTGAAAAGCTTTATCTTGAGTTAAGTAGAAAATCTTATGTGGTATTGATAAATGCTCAAGTTTGGGGTTGTTGAGAAAGCATGAAAAAGAAAAAGGAAAAGCATAGAGCTAAGAGCTAAGAAATAAGAATGTGAAAAGAAAAGAAAGAAAAGAAAAGAAAAGAAAAAGGCAAAGCTCAATGCAAAATAAAGTTGGGAAAAATAAGAATAATTGTGTTGTTATGATTCTCTTAACTCAAGGATTTTGTGATCCAGAAAAACCAATTTTCTAGTTAGCCCAGCCACATTATAAGCCATTGAAAAGTCCTTGTGATGATGCATGCTTGTGAATGTTTTTGATTGCGGTTAAATGAAAGGCAAAGTTGATTCATGTGACATTGTGATAGTGGAGTGAATAAGTGATTACCTCTTATACACTTGTGTTTGAGTGAAACACTTTACCTAGTGAGGAAATATTCCATGAGCACATGAACATCCATGCTTAATTGATTGATCATTCATGAAAAATAGCATTTGTTGGATATTAAGTGACTTTGTGAACACCAAAGCATATGCACGTCTTGATTGAAATCTTGGTCATAAGTTTGATTGACGTCTTTACTTATCTTGAAAAGAGGATTTTTAAATGAGTGAACCATTATACAGATTGGTAGAAGATTGAGTTACATCTTGTTTGCTTGAGGACAAGCAAAGTTCTGAGTTTGGGATTGTGATAACAGTTGAAAAACTGTTATTTTCATGCTTAAAATTGATACTAAAAGCAACCTTTAACACTTAGAAACTAGCTTGAAATCATGTTTTTGGTTATATTTTTAGAAATAAGAGAGCTGGACAGGTTTATGCTTGATTTCAGTGTTTTTATGAAGGTTTTAAGGTGAATTTGGTAAAAGAAGTGAAGAAGGAGAGAGATGGAATCAGAAAAGACATCAAAAAGTGCAAAAGGAGAAGCCGCAGCCACCGCTCAGCGGCAGTTTACCGCTGAGCGGCACTCAGAAGCTCGCGTTGGATCCACTGAGGGGCAAAATGGCCGCTGAGGGGAAGAAACCAACATACGCACTTACCGCTGAGCGGCAGTTTACCGCTGAGCGGCACTCTTATGGGCTTGCTCGTAAATTTTCTGTATTTTTAGAATAATATATAAGCTTTAGGACGTCCTAGGGTTTGTATCTTTGGCAGAAACGAAGCAAACACTCTCTCTTCACCCCTTTGAAGGAGGATCTTGGATGCTCAGGCTACCTCTTCACCTTTTTAGGGTTTTATCTTTCATTCTTCCATTATTATTCATCTAGTTTCACCATGAATATGGCGAACTAAACCTTGTATTGTTGTTGGGGAATCAATGTAGTCTTGTGAAACTCTCATATATGGAATTTGTTTTTACATCTTACTTTTAAGACCTATGCTTTCTTTCATCATTAGTTAGGGTTTTTCCTCTTTGCTTAATGCTTGCTTTGTTTAACTCATTCAATGCCATGATTATTGATTTTGTCGATACAGGAACGTACAGGGAAATCTAGATCCGGGGAATTTCTCCCAATAGTATATTGGTTGCCGTTAAGCTCCTGCACTTAAGAACTAATTACTAGGAATGCTAGGAATTGTATGAACTCGTAATTAAGGATAGGCCTTCTTGTAAGGTGATTTAGAGAGTGACATTAACAATTGATGAAAAGCATGTTGAATTCCTAAAGTATATGAGAGTGGATAAGATGAAATTGATAACCCCAACAACATACTCATCGATATATTCCATTGAAGTGTTTGTATTTTGTTTTAGCCATTGATCAAATTCATGCATACATGTTTATTTTCTGTCTTTTGCATATTAAACTCCAATTAATTTGTTCTTAAGTCTTAAATAATCAACAAAACACATAACTAAACTAGGTCGTGAGTCCTTTGGGAGAACGATACTTGGTCTTACCGAGTTTTATTACTTGAAACGATTCGGTCACACTTGCCGATTGTTAAACAAGTTTGTGACGCCGTTTTTCGGTGTTCATAAATTTGTCATCAGCCATGAAGTTAACGTCCTCTAAAGCTTCTGCTGGAAAGGCGCATTGACCATTAATATGGTCACCCCTACATAATTCACACAACTGTGGTTGAACTTGTGCAACAATCTTTAAATCTTTTGGCAGTTGTGCAAGTATCTTTGTGAGATTCTCCAATTGTTGAGTTAGTATCTTTTTCTGAGCTAGCAAAGCATCATTGGATTGCAACTGTAGAAATCCTTTTTGTTGAATAGGAGCTCCTCTTTCACTGTTCAACTCATTATCATTAGTAGTCATGTCTTCAATTATTTCCATGACTTCCTCTAGAGTCTTCCATTTGATAATGCCTCCAGCTGAGGCGTCAAGCATCATCTTGGTTTGTGAACCAAGACCTCCAAGGAAGATTAGGACTACTTCCACTTCGTCAAACCCATGCGTGGGAGTCTTTCTTAATAAGATTTTATATTTGTCCCATGCATGACCTAGTGATTCCTCCAAGCCTTGCCTGAAAGATGAAATCCCTTGCTTTCCTTTATTTACTTTGGATTGTGGGAAGTATTTGTTCAAGAACTTTGTCACCACAGCTTCCCACTCTGTAAAGCTCCCTTCTGGAAAAGAGTTCAACCAAAGCTTAGCATTGCCTCCTAATGATAATGGAAACAAGCTAAGTTTGATTGCTTCGTCAGGCACCCCATTAATCTTTATTGTATTGCAAATCTCATTAAAAGTTGTAAGGTGCTCATATGGGCTTTTGTGAGACAACCCATTGAATTGGTTACTCTTAACAAGTTGGATTAATGTTGGCTTCATCTCCATATTAGCCGCATTGACTCTTGGTCTTGCTATGCTATTGAAATGTCGAGGTCCAGCTACATTAGTCTAATCTGCAAGAGTTCTTCTGGCATTATTATTCTCCATCTCCTCAGTGCTATGGTTAGAACCTTGTGGTGATGGTTGTAATAGAGTTTATGGAGAAGGAAAAAGTTCTCTAGATGTACGGATTCTTCTCCTTCGTCTACTCTCGTCTAAGCCTTCAAGAAGAGGTTCCGAGGTTTTCTTGCTTCCAGTTCGAATTGCTTCCTGCATACACAAGAAAACAAGTCCCTAGAAAAATTTGTTAGCACAAAAAGATATAGAAGAAGATATAAAATAAGAGATAAGAAGATAAAATAAAAACAGAAAAAATAAAAAAAAATAAAAATAGAAAAAATAAAAACAAAAAAATAAAAACAAAAAAAATAAAATAAAATAATAACCGAAAAAAATAAAAACAGAAAATAAAATGAAAATAAAATAAATTAAAATAAAAACTGAAAAATAAAAGCAGAAAATAAAAACAGAAATTCAAATTTCAAAATTCAAAATTCAAGTCAAAGATAATCAATAATCACACAAATAAACTAGTTAAACCACGAGTCCCCAGCAATGGCGCCAAAAACTTGTTTAACCCTCAGCAAGTGTGACCGAATCGTATCAAGTAATAAACTCGGTAAGACCAAGTATCGTTCTCCCAAAGGACTCATGGCCTAGTTAGTTATATGATTTGTTGATTATTTAAGACTTGTTAACAATTCATTGTAGGTTTTAAATGCAAGAGACAATAATTAAACATGTATGCATGAATTTGATCAATGGAAAAGAGGAATACAAACACTTTAATGAATTAGATGGATGATTATGTTGTTGGGGTTATCAATTTCATCTTATCCACTCTCATATATGATAACAGTTGAAAAACTGTTATTTTCATGCTTAAAATTGATACTAAAATCAACCTTTAACCCTTAGAAACTAGCTTGAAATCATGCTTTTATTCATATTTTCAGAAATAAGACAGTTGGACAGGTTTATGCTTGATTTCAGTGTTTTTGTGCAGGTTTTAAGATGAATTTGGTGAAAGAAGTGAAGAAGGAGAGAGATGGAATCAGAAAAGACATCAAAAAGTGCAAAAGGAGAAGCCACAACTGCCGCTCAACGGCAGTTTACCGTTGAGCGGCACTCAGAAGCTCGCGTTGGATCCGCTGAGGGGCAAAATGGCCGCTGAGGGGAAGAAACCAACTCACGCACTTACCGCTGAGCGGCACTTTACCGTTGAGCGGAACACTTATGGGCTTGGGCCTAAATTTTCTGTAATTTTAGAATAGTATATAAGCTTTAGGACGTCATAGGGTTTGTATCTTTGGCAGAAACGAAGCAAACACTCTCTCTTCCACCCCTTTGAAGGAGGATCATGGATGCTCAGGCTACCTCTTCACCTTTTTAGGGTTTTATCTTTCATTCTTCCATTATTATTCATCTAGTTTCACCATGAATATGGTGAACTAAACTTTGTATTGTTGTTGGGGAATCAATGTAGTCTTGTGATACTCTCATATATGGAATTTGTGTTTATATCTTATATTTAAGACCTATGCTTTCTTTCATCATTAGTTAGGGTTTTTCCTCTTTGCTCAATGCTTGCTTTGTTTAACTCATTCAATGTATGATTATTGATTTTGTCGATACGGGAACGTACGGGGAAGTCTAGATCCGGGGAATTACTCCCAATAGTATATTGGTTGTCGTTAAGCTCCTGCACTCGAAGAACTAATTATTAGGAATTGTATGAACTCGTAATTAGGGATAAGCCTTCTTGCAAGGTAATTTAGAGAGTGGCATTAACAATGATGAAAAGAATGTTGAATTCCTAAAATATATGAGAGTGGATAAGATGAAATTGATAAACCCCAACAACATACTGATCCATATTTTCCATTGAAAGTGTTTGTATTTTGTTTTATCCTTTGATCAAAACTCATGCATACATGTTTATTTTCTGTTTTGCATATTAAATTCCACTTATTTCGTTCTTAAGTCTTAGCTAATCAACGAATCACATAACTAAGCTAGGTCGTGAGTCCTTTGGGAGAACGATACTTGGTCTTACCGAGTTTATTACTTGAAACGATTCGGTCACACTTGCCGATTGTTCAACAAGTTTGTGGCGCCGTATTTCGGTGTTCATAAATTTGTCATCATGTTTTTGGCGCCGTTGTCGGGGACTCGCGGTTTAACTGGTTAATTTGTGTGATTATTGATTATCTTTGACTTTAATTTTGAATTTCTGTTTTTATTTTCTGTTTTTATTTTTTCGGTTTTTATTTTATTTTATTTTATTTTATTCTCTGAATCTTATATCTTCTCCTATATCTTTTTGTGCTAACCAAATATTCTAGGGTTTTGTTTTCTTGTGTATGCAGGAGGCAATTCGAACTACGAGTAAGATAACTGCAGAACCTCTTCTTGAAGGTTTAGACGAGAGTAGACGGAGGAGAAGAATACGAACATCTAGAGAACTTTTCCCTCCTCCGGAAACTCTGTTGCAACCATCACCACAAGGTTCTGACCACAGCACAGAAAATATGGAGAACAACAATATCAGAAGAACTCTTGCTGATTACACCAATACAGCTAGACCTCAACACTTTAACAGTATAGCTAGACCTAGAGTCAACGCAGCTAACATGGAGGTCAAACCAGCGTTGATCCAACTGGTGAAGAGCAATCAATTCAATGGGTTATCTCATGAAAGCCCATATGAGCACCTCACTACATTTAATGAGATTTGCAATACAGTGAAAATCAATGGGGTGTCAGATGAAGCGATCAAACTTAGCTTGTTTCCTTTCTCATTAGGAGGCAATGCTAAGCTTTGGTTAAATTCTTTTCCAAAAGGAAGTTTCACAGAGTGCGAAGCAGTGGTAACAAAGTTTCTAAATAAATACTTCCCACAATCAAAGGTGAACAAAGGCAAGCAAGAGATTTCTTCATTCAGGCAGGGCATGGAAGAATCACTGGGACATGCATGGGATAGATACAAAAGCTTGTTACGAAAAACACCCACGCATGGATTCGAAGAAGAGGAAGTAGTCCTAACTTTCCTTGGAGGTATTGGTTCACAAACCAAGATGATGCTTGATGCCTCAGCAGGAGGAAACATTAAATGGAAAACTCCAGAGGAAGCAACAGAAATTATTGAAAATATGGCTACTAGTATGATGAGAGGGTCGCACCTCCCACAAAAGTTGTGCATAAAACAATGCAGTATAGTACTAGGAAGTGACTCCTAGGTCGTCTCTCAAGGACCAAATTTGGTTCAGTCTCAGATCAACACGTAGTGGGGGGGTTTGTGATTTTTGGTTGCGGTAAAATTTAAACACGACTGAATTAAAATTCAAAACAGTAAAACAAAATTAAAAATGGTAAAAATGAAATTGGTACAATTAAAACGAAAATACAGCAATGTGAATCAGCAAAAACAGATCTGGAACAGTAAAAACGAAAATACAGAAATACAGAAAACGAAAATACAGTAAACAGTAAAAACAGAAAACAGTAAATTTCAAATATGAAAACAGAATCAACATTACAGCAGCAAAATACAGGGAACAAAATTACAGTGAATGATTTAAAGTGAAATAATCAACAACACAGTGAAAACAATAGTAGAAATTATACTGCAGACAAACGACAACAGAAATTAAATTACAGCAGAAATTAAATTACAGCAACAAAATAAAAATAGTAAGCAGTTCTGGAATTTCAATAACAGAAAATTTAGACCAAACTTGGAATTTAAATTGTTCATGAGTTTAGTACAGCAATTAAGACAATAAAATTGAACCATGCACACCACTTTCTCTAGCCAAAAGGAAATGAAATTCACTTAGTGGCAGCAGCTTCATGTGTGCTTCCAGCTCCTAGAATGTTCCACACCGTACACCTACTAAATGAAAATCAACACCTCCTTTTCTCCCATTTAAAAATAATCATCACCGTGCACCATTAGACAATATAATCATAGATTTAAGCTTCAATAGAAAGTGTAAGAACCAAAAATAAAAAGAAGGCAATGAGTAAATCGGTAAAATGAAATTAACATAAAGCTTTCCATTCTCATTCATCCAAAATCCAAGAAGGTAAACATGGTTCACTGAAAAGCTAAGAAAGAAAACATTCTTCTCCTCGGTGGCGGCTTCCTCATGAAGCGTGATTACTTCCCTTCTCCACGTTTCAGCACACCACTTACTCCCATCACCCCATTCTCTCTCGGTGGTTCTCTCTCTCTTTCTTACATTCTTCCCCCCCAAAAATAAAATGAAAAATGAGAGATGCTGGAACTGAGATAGAAACTAAAACAGCCCTCCCCCTCAGCAGAGTGGCGGCTGGCCCTTCTTCCAGCGTGATGAACAGCTCAGTGCAAAGAAAAAAAATATCCCTAGCCGTAACCCTCCATTCTGTGCTCACTGTCTCCCTTCTCCTTTTCTTCAAAGCAAAGAAAACCAAAAAAAAAAAAAAACATAGGTGGCAGCTGGATGCCCCCTAAAACCTGCACCTCCTGGACCTACCTCCCTTTTTTTGTGGCCGCTGGACGCGTGCGTTGATGTGGGGGTTGCTGGGCTTTTCCGTGTGCCTCCAATGCTTGCTTCCATGGGCCCATGTTGTTGCCGTGTGCTCACCAAAATGTGCTGGGAATGTGAAGCCCTTCAATGTTGTCCAAAAATATATTGAATATTTAGCAAGCCCTTTCTCCAATTCTTCATTCTCTGGACGTGTAAAAGTGAGCATGGGCCCTCCAAGTATTCCTCTTACTTATAATGCTTATTGAATGAAATTCAACACACACTAAATCTCTCTCCCATGTGCCGTGAATTCTCAAGGAATGTGGTCCCCTTCATTGATTCCACTTCAAGTCCATCTATTCTTTTATATTGTCGTGGCATTCACTTAAAGAGTGTGGTTTCCTCCAAAATAAAATTGTTACACTAGTGCAGAATTGATCTTTAATGTCACCCCATAGACGTCCGTCCACGAAAACTACAACGTAAATAATTGACCGGTGGCATAAATGTAAATAATTGAGTGTGGAGACGTCCGTCCTAGAGGGAGCCGGACGTCTATAATATAGTAGACGACAGACCCCTCTAACGGACGTTCAAAAGACTGACTGGTTGAACTACTCGGTCAGCCTCTTGAACGTCCGTCCTGGAGGGGGACGGACGTCTACTATAGGTGGACGTCCGTCCCCCTCCAGGATGGACGTTCAAGAGACTAATGGGTTCACTACCCTGTCAGCCTCTTGAACGTCCGTCTTGGAGGGGTACGGTCGTCTATTATATATGGACGTCCGTCCCCCTCCAGGACGGACGTTCAAGAAGCTGACAGGGTAGTTGAACCCCTCAGTCTCTTGAACGTCCGTCCTGGAGGGGGACGAACGTCCATATATAATAGACGACCGTCCCCCTCCAGGACGGACGTTCAGGAGACTGATGGGTTCAACTACCCTGTCAGTCTCATGAACGTCCGTCCTGGAGGGGGACGGACGTCTACTATATATGGACGTCCGTCCCCCTCCAGGACGGACGTTCAAGAGGCTGACAGGGTAGTGAACCCATCAGTCTCTTGAACGTCCGTCCTGGAGGGGGACGGACGTCCATATATAATAGACGACCGTCCCCCTCCAGGACGGACGTTCATGAGACTGACAGGGTAGTTGAACCCATCAGTCTCCTGAACGTCCGTCCTGGAGGGGACAGACGTCTACTATATATGGACGTCCGTCCCCCTCCAGGACGGACGTTCAAGAGACTGATGGGTTGTACTACCCTGTCAGTCTCTTGAACGTCCGTCCTGGAGGGGGACGGACGTCTACTCTATATGGACGTCCGTCCCCCTACAGGACGGACGTTCAAGAGACTGACGGGTTGTACTACGCTGTCAGTCTCTTGAACGTCCGTCATGGAGGGGGACGGACGTCCATATATAATAGACGACCGTCCCCCTCCAGGACGGACGTTCAAAAGACGTTTAAAATAAAGATACACACTCCAAAACGCGAACCCGCGAGGAGTTATGCGAACCTTTCCCTCTGCGCCTTGCATTTCCAGGTTGGTTTTTATGTGTTTTGGTCCATTTAATCTTACTTTTGTTCCGATTAAATTGTTCAGTGATGACATATCTTTCATTTGGACCGATTAAAAATCGTTTTCGGTGCATTTTGGTGCAGTTTGTTGCGTGCTCTTGGGCGGAGTTTTTTGGCCTACATTTTAGGTCGTTTACTCCTCCATCTTCCTCCATTTTCATTTTGAATCTGTTCTTCAGACGTGTTGCAGTGCACAAACAAACGTTCAAACCCGTAATCCTAAATAACCCTAAATAAGCCGTCTAATAAAGCCCTTTCTGCAGTAGTATATAGACGTCTAAGAGGTTCACAGCGGACGTCTATATAGACATCCGGCCTGACACAGCGGACGTCCATATAGACGTCCGGCCGGACACAACGGACGTCTATATAGACGTCCGGGTGATAACAGTTGAAAAACTGTTATTTTCATGCTTAAAAGTGATACTAAAAGCAACCTTTAGACTTAAAAACTAGCTTGAAATCATGCCTTTTATCTATATTTTCATAAATAAGAGAGCTGGACAGGTTTATGCTTGATTTAAGTGTTTTTGTGCAGGTTTTAAGGTGAATTTGGTGCAAAGAGTGAAGAAGGAGAGAAGTGACATTAGAAAAGACAAGAAAGAGTGCAAAAAGAGAAGACGAAGGCACCGCTCAGCGGCAAACTACCGCTGAGCGGCACTCAAGAGGTGGCGTTGGAACCCCTGAGGGGCAAAATGGCCGCTGAGGGGAAGAAAGAAGACGCGCAATCACCGCTGAGCGGTAAATACCGCTGAGCGGCACTTTATGGGCTTGGGCTTTTGTAATCTTTTGTAACTCTAGATTAGTATATAAGGGCTTGCACGTCCTTGGGATTAGTATCTTTGGCAGAAACGAAGTAAACACTCTCTCTTCCACCCCTTTGAAGGAGGATCTTGGATGCTCAGGCTACCTCTTCACCTTTATTGGGTTTATTCTTTCATTCTTTCATTGTTATTCATCTAGGTTCACCATGACGATGGTGAACTAAACCTTGTATGTTTGTTGGGGAATCAATGTAATCTCTTGAAGCTCTCATATATGGAATTTGTTGAGTACATCTTTTAAGTAAGACATATGCTTTCTTTCATCATTAGTTAGGGTTTTTCCTCTTTGCTCAATGCTTGCATTGTTTAACTCATTCTAATGCATGATTATTGGTTTTGTCGATACGGACACGTACGGGGAAGTCTAGATCCGGGGAATTTCTCCCTATATTATACTGACAATATTTTATTGGTTGCCTTTAAGCTCCTGCACTCATGAACTAATCATTAGGAATGCTAGGAATTGTATGAACTATTTGATTAGGGAGAAGCCATCTAGAATGGTACATTAGAGAGTGGCATTAACAATGATGATTTGAATGTTGAATTCCTAAAATATATGAGAGTGGATGAGATGAAATTGACCCCCAACAACATATTCATTCATATAATCCATTGAAAGTGTTTATCTTTTGTCTTTGCCATTGATCAAATCTCATGCATACATGTTTATTTTCTGTCTTGCATTTTAAACTCTAAATATTTCGTTTGTAAGTCCTAACTAATCAACAAATCACATAACTAAACTAGGCCGTGAGTCCTTTGGGAAGAACGATACTTGGTCTTACCAAGTTTATTACTTGAACGATCCGGTCATACTTGCCGATTGTGAAACAAGTTTGTGACATCATATTTTGGTGCTTACAAATTTGTCCATCAAGTTTTTGGCGCCGTTGCCGGGGATTCGTGGTTTAACTGGTTAATTTGTGTGATTATTGATTATCTTTGACTTTAATTTTGAATTTCTGTTTTTATTTTTTCTGTTTTTATTTTATTTTATCTTTTTATCTTTTTAGATTAGGTTAGATTTTTTTTTTTTTTATCTTTTTAGATTAGATTTTATTAGATTTGATTTTATTTGGTTAGGTTAGATTTTATTAGATTTTATTTTATCTTTATCTTTTATATTAGTTTAGATTTTATTTTATCTTTTAGGATTAGATTTTATTTTATTTTATCTTTTATCTTTCTATCTTCTAAATCTTTTATCTTCTTATCTTCTGAATCTTTTATCTTTTTATCTTTTGAAATTATATCTTCTTTTATATCTTTTTGTGCTAACAAATCTTTTCTAGGGTTTTGTTTTCTTGTGCATGCAGGAAGCAATTCGAACTAGAAGTAAGAAAACAACAGAACCACTTCTTGAAGGTCTAGAAGAGAGTAGAAGGAGGAGAAGAATCAGAACATCTAGAGAACTTTTCCCTTCTCCAGAAACTCTCTTGCAATCATCACCACAAGGTTCTGTTCATAGCACAGGAAGTATGGAGGGCAATAATGTTAGAAGAACTCTTGCAGATTACACTAATCTTGCTGGACCTCAGCACTTCAATAGCATAGCTAGACCTAGAGTCAATGCAGCCAACATGGAGGTCAAACCAGCATTGATTCAACTGGTGAAGAGTAATCAATTTAATGGGTTATCTCACGAAAGCCCATATGAGCACCTCACTACCTTTAATGAGATTTGCAATACAGTCAAGATTAATGGGGTGCCAGACGAAGCAATCAAACTTAGTTTGTTTCCTTTCTCATTGGGAGGCAATGCTAAGCTTGGGTTGAACTCTTTTCCAGAAGAAAGTTTCACAGAGTGGGAAGCAGTGGTTACAAAGTTTTTAAACAAATTCTTCCCACAATCTAAAGTAACTAAAGGGAAGCAAGAGATATCTTCATTCAAGTAGGGCATGGAGGAATCACTGGGACATGCATGGGACAAGTACAAAAGCTTATTACGTAAAACTCCCACGCATGGCTTTGAAGATCAAGAAGTAGTCCTAACTTTCCTTGGAGGGCTTGGTTCACAAACCAAGATGATGCTGGATGCCTCAGCTGGAGGCAATATCAAATGGAAGACTCCAGAGGAAGCAACTGAAATCATTGAAAATATGGCTACAAGTGATAATGAGCTGCACAATGAAAGAGGCGCCCCTATGCAACAGAAAGGGGTTCTTCAACTACAAACCCATGATGCCTTGCTAGCCCAGAATAAAATTCTAACTCAACAGCTGGAAACTCTGACCAAAACTCTTGCTTCATTACCTAAAGAGTTAAAATCTGCTGCACAGGTACAAACCCAGTTGTGCGAATTATGTGGGGGAGATCACATCAATGGCCAATGTGCTTTTCCTGTAGAAGCCGTGGAGGATGTCAATTTCATGGCTAATCAGTTTCCATACCGTCAAGGGAATTATAATCAGGGTTGGAAACCACATCCAAGTATTGGCCAAGGACCAACTGGGCAGGCTAATCAATATAATAAGCAGCAGCAACAACCAACCATGTGGCAACAATTATCTATGCTTAATGAAAGATCAACAAGGTTGGAAGAAACTCTTCAACAATTCATACAGAAAACTGAATCTTCTCAAAAGAGCACTGAAGCTGCTATAAAGAATTTGGAGATTCAGATGGGTCAGATTACCAAGCAATTGGAAGAAAGACCACATAGAAACTTTGGGGCTAATACTGAGGTTAACCCCAGAGAAGAGTGCAAAGTGGTCAAGAGTGTGAATGAAGAGATCATTGAGTTAGAAGAAGATGAAACAGAAGAGAGAAGAGAAGAAGAAAGAAAGGACATTTTACCTTTTCCAACAAATCAGGAGAAACCAATGGATTTCACAGACTTATTCAGAATGGTTGATAATGAAGCTCCTTGGGAACAAATTCTACAGAAAATAGCAGTTTACACAAAATCTGAAGAAGGAACCTCTACAAAAAGAAGACGTAGAGATGATAAGGAAGAAAAGTGTGTAACTGTTAAGAAAGAATCATTCCCACCAAAAGCAGCAGATCCAGGTAGTTTTTCTATCCCTTGCACTATAGGGAAGAAAAAGGTAAAGAAAGCTCTCCTTGATTTAGGCTCAAGTGTTAACTTGATGCCTTATTCTCTATTGGAGCAAATTAGCCATGTTAAAATAAAACCTGTAAAGGTTAATCTTGTAATGGCTGATGGATCTTCAAAGGAGCCATGTGGGATTGCAGAAGACATTGTAGTTTGTGTTGGCAAACTTCAGTTTTTGGCAGACTTTGTGGTGATGAAGATGGAGAACGAAAAGATACCCTTCATACTGGGAAGACCGTTTATGAAAACGGCCAGGGCTATCATAGATGTTAATGAGGGTATAGTGGTGCTCCAGGACAGAGAGGAGAGAGTGGTGGTGGATGTGTTCAAAGATGAGATACAAGCAAAGGAGGAAGATGCCAGTTATAAAGCTGCATTTCGAGATGCACCCATAACTAGAGATAAAAATGAAAATCTTAAGGTTTCTGATAACCATTGTTTGTATTTTCAGGTACCCAAGGTAGAGGATATTGGAAAAGGAGAAGAAGTTCCTAGAGACTGGAAGAAAAGAGGACTCCAACTTGGCACACCTGTAAGACTCAAGAACAAGTTGTGGGTTATAAAAGGCTTTAAAGAAGAGGAGATGATAGAGATAGAATCTCCATATTCTAGAGAATCTAAGACAGTCCAAAGGAAGCAGTTGAAAGGTTGGTGGAAGGACAACATCAACCATAAAGAAGATGGAACATGAGCTTTAACAGGGTCAAGCTAGTGACGTTAAAGAAGCGCTTGCTGGGAGGCAACCCAGTGGATTTACAAACTTTTGATTTGTTTTGGTTTTGTAATTTTTAATCTGTGAACATTATTCTGGACATTATTTTGTTGGATTTAGCATCTACTGAAGGATGCTAGGTGGTTAAGTATCTACTGAAGGATACTAAGTTTGTAACACCTACTGATGGGTGTTGGTGAGAAGATTTTGCACCTACTGATGGGTGCTGGTAAGTTTGAAACACCTACTGAGGGGTGTTGGTGGATTTTGGGTCAGGCTCGTGACGTTAAACAAGCGCTACCTGGGAGGCAACCCAGTTGATTGATTATTTTTGTTTGTTTTATTAGGGTTTGCATAAGCATTTTTAACATTGAATTGCAGGGAACCTATGAGGGGTATGCTAGGAAGGCACGTAGGTCAAGAAAAGAAGGAGAAGGGCACATCACGAAAGTGCCGCTAAGCGGCATTTACCGCTGAGCGGTACTATCGCAGATGGGCTTAAGTTCCCCTTAGCGGAACCCGAGCCCATTGGGGTATTTTTAAACCCTAAGCTGCGCGTTTTCACATTCTTTCAAGCCCTTCTCTGCACAAACACTTCCACATATCTTCTCTTAGGTTTCCCACATCTTTTTACTCTTCCCTCTTAGAAAAATTTCTCTTCCACTCACTTTTTCACTAGTGTGCCATCAAAGTTTGGGGTTGGAAGAGAGCATTCTAGTTTGGAAGCATTTTCATATCATCTAGCATCTCCATCCAAGTAAGTAAAATGCATTTTGTCATTCTAGGGTTCTTGAATTTGAATGTGATTGTCAAAGCATGAATATTTAGGGGTTTTGATTGATATGCATGATTTGATGATATATTTGATGTTTGAACCGATTAAACTGCTTGATTATGAACTGGACAACTGAAAATTGCATTTGGGTGGAGTTAGGACAGTTTTAAAACAAGATTTGCAAAAATCTGCAGGTCACCGCTGAGCGGCAATTACCGCTGAGCGGCACTCTGCCAGATTTGCTTTTTCTGGCTTTTTGCGTGTTTGAATGTGGCACTGGTGGCGCTGAGGGGAAATTCTGGCCCTCAGCGGTGGTTTAGCTTCGAAAGAAGTTGTGTTCTATGTTTACTAATGATTAACATCATGTTCTGTGGTTTTGGATTTGTGTTTTGAATGTAGGAATGGCATCCTCATCAGGGAAAAGATTGAAAACCATGGCAACCAAGAGGAAGGAAAAGGAACCAGAGCAGCCCCATAATGGCAGGTTCCTCTCTAGGAAACATGAGAAGCACTTTAGGGTGGTTCAGGACAGGAGACTTCTAATGGAGAGAAAGGTTGGAATGATACCTAACTTTGCTCCTCAATTTGGAGAGCAAGTGTTAGGGAATGATTGGGGAAAGCTAGCCACTTATCCAGCACCTGCCAACATAGCTGTAGTTAAGGAATTCTACACCAATGCAAAGAAGATTGGTGATTATCCAGCTGAGAATTATTTGGGCTATGTCAGAGGCCATGCCATCAGGTATGATCCTGATTCTATTAACAACTTTCTGGATACTGTGTGAGCTGGTGAGCAATGCCAGTTTGCTCTTAGCAAGGAGGAGGATGCATTTGATGATGATGATGATGAGGAAGAGGAGGAAGATATAGAGGACAGCTCAGACTGATGAGGAGCTGAGATAGCATTTACTGATGAATGCTATCATATGATTATGCTTTTGTGGTTTAAGTTTTCTGGACTTATTTGTTTTTGTTTTTAGATTAGGGTTTGATGTACTCTATTGGAAACCTGGTTTTTTATGATGGTTTGCTATTAACTATGATTGTGTGATAAGTAATGCTTAATGATGCTTATTGACTGATTGATGTTGAGATGATGTGCACATTAAAATGCTTATACAGGTGATTCACAAGATTTGTGAACAAATGCATGATATCATGA
Organism: Vigna nakashimae; assembly: GCA_034642375.1. Taxonomy (NCBI): domain Eukaryota; kingdom Viridiplantae; phylum Streptophyta; class Magnoliopsida; order Fabales; family Fabaceae; genus Vigna; species Vigna nakashimae. The sequence continues at coordinate 28,215,940 of CM067759.1, read as the reverse complement.
TTGTGATTGTGAAATTAAGCAGGATGTGTATGTCAAATGTGAATGAGCTTATATGTGAGGTTTTGAGCTCCAGAGTTGTTATTGTTGAATGCTATTACTTTGAAAGCATGAATGATTTTGCCCAGGTTTTCTATGATTGAATCAATTACTTGTTTTGCATCATGTGATCAAGGCCATCTTTGTTAAACCTTTTTATTGGCCAAATTCATAAAGTTAGCCTACTAAAAGAGAACACTTTGTGTTCTATCCTTTGAACCCTTAGCCTTGAATATACACTGAACCCTTGATTGAAAATCTTTACCTTGAGTTAAGTAGAAGATCTTGTGTGGTATTGATAAATGTTCAAGTTTGGGGTTGTTGGGAAAATATGAAAGAAAAAGCATTGAGCTAAGAGCTAAAAAGTAAGAATATGCAAAGAAAAAGAAAAGAAAAGAAAAAGAAGCAAAGCTCAATGCAAATGCAAAGGCAAGTTGGGAATGAATAAGAATAATTGTGTTGTTATGATTCTCTTAACTCAAGGATTTTGTGATCCAGAAAAACCAATTTTCTTGTTAGCCCAGCCACATTATAAGCCATTGAAAAGTCCTTGTGATGATGCATGCTTGTGAATGTTTTTGATTGTGGTAAAATGAAAGGCAAAGTTGATTCATGTGACATTGTGATAGTAGAGTGAATGAGTGAAACACTTTACCTCTTATACACTTGTGTGTTGAGTGAAACACTTTACCTAGTGAGGAAATATTCCATAAGCACATGAACATCCATGCTTAATTGATTGATCATTCATGAAAAATAGCATTTGTTGGAACTTAAATGACTTTGTGAACACTAAAGCATGTGCACATCTTGATTGAACTCTTGGTCATAAGTTTGAGTGAAGTTGTTACTTATCTTGGAAAGAGGATTTTGAATGAGTGAACCATCATATAAATTGGTTGGAGATGGAGTTACATTTTGTTTGCTTGAGGAAACATGAGAAGCACTTTAGGGTGGTTGATGAGTCAATATTTTCTTCACTTCACTTAGTTTATTGTACTAGAATTAATCAGGGAATTGTGCTTAATCGTCTGTTATTTTCCTATTTTTCCTAATTGTGCTTAATTCGATCAGAAATTCTTATTTTAACTAATTTGAATTATCTGAGCTTATTATTTTGCATTATTAATTATGGGAAAATTTTGGATATCTTTTTGGGACATTTGAAGGCTAAATGAAATGAAAATTGAGCCAAATTCATTTCAACCATTTGAATTTTCGCGCTGGTTGCTGCGTGAATGTTGTGTCAGCTTGTGTGCCTTCGTTCGACATCAATTCTTATCCGTTTTCAATGAAATTTTTTTTCATAGTTTCGTCTGGATGTCTATTTTCACTTATAGTTTTTATTTTGTTCAAATTCGTTCTGTGTTGTTCCCAGTATTTTTTTACTCCCCTATGTCAGTCTTGTGTTTACTGTTTGAGTGACTTCTAAATTGTTTGCATTGTTTGCTTGTTGTTTGATACTTGTGGTAGCTGGAATTGATCATTGGACGGTGCTAAGACCTCCCAACACTCAAGGATTCAACACACATACAACTCACGGTTTTGGCATGGCAAATACATTGAAGAAATGAACTCACGACAATTGGAAAATGAAATGCTGAATTTTTATTCAAGGGAAGATGCTTCATGGCCCACATGGGAGAGAAATACATTTCACTTCTTTTTGAAAGCTCACACCACTCACGGTTTCCTCCATTGGTTTTGGCATCACACATGATGTGAAAGAATTAAGGAGAGGGACCACCATTTTGGAAAGGTCACGTCCACAAGTAGCTAGGTGCATGTTTTAATTCCCTGCAAGTTTCCATTATACAAGCTTTTTATTTTCCAATTCATTACCAAAACACACGGCCCCACATGTACAATTCATTTTGACAAACATCTTGAAGTGAAATGAAGAGGGACCACATTGAAGCAAAAGAAGGTCACGGTTTTTATTTCTATTTGAATAATACAAAGATGCTGGAAGCTTGATTCATTCACGATTGACACAACAGCAAGGGAAAACTTCATTTTGGAAACATCTAAGTTGGCACAACCTTGGCTGGAACGTGGTTTCCAGTTTAGAGAAAATCAATTCAGTTTTGGCTTTTTAAAGGGGGACGTCCAGCAGCTGCCACTCACGTTTTACACATATATATTAGTCATTTTGAAGAGGCTCACGGAACCAAGAGGCAAAGCACACGGCCATTCATTTTGGCAACATGTTTTGGAATAAAAAAATGAAGGGGGCCACGTTGGAAGCTCACGTCCAAATGGGAGCATCTCCAAAATGAAAGCTTCACGTAAATAAGGAGAAGAGATGGAGAGTGATGTCTCGGCTGCTACCATGAATTAAAGAAGAAGTGCAAGGCTGGAGCAGCTGCACATAACATCCAGCTTGGAGAAGAAACCGTAAGCATGGTGGTTCACGGGAGAAGAAAACAGAAAAAGAAGTGGCACCCATGGTGTTGAAGAAGAAGACGTCCATTAGCTTGGAAGGGACTCGAATGGAGTGCACAACAAGATGATGAAGACAAAGTCCAGCAACCGTGAGCAAGGAGGTCGGACGTTAGAAGGCTTAGAATGAAGAAGGAAGCCATGGAAGAAAATTCACGTCAATCTTGGTTTGAAAGCAAGAAACGGACACCAATTGGAGGGCCCACCCTATTTCTTTGGCACAGCTAGGAGGGGAAGAAAGTCTTCAGGCTATAGGGGGACAAAAACAAAAACAGGCTAGAAAACCTGGCTGGAATCAAGGAGAAGTACACAGGAGAATGTCTGAAGTTTGGAAATAAAAAGGAAGAAGCAGCAAGCAAAGAGGACACGGCCTTGGAGGCCTGGAAGGGGTCACGGTTCTTCTCTTCCAGGAGCTCTCTCCCTCTAAAGTTTTCATTTTTCAAACAGTGCAATAGTGTAGAAATTTATTTTCGAAGCATGTATTGTGTCATTGTAGTAGTTTGTTCATTTCAGTTTCATTTTTTATCTTCACTGTCCAGTCATTTTAATTTAATGTTGAATGTTTAATGAATTTCATTTTCAAAGTGCTTTTGTTTTCATAGTCTCTTTTATTTACCGTTTTCTATTTTCTGTGTTGTTAAATTTTACCGTTTATGCATATTTACTGTTTCGTTTTTACTGTCTTTTTTCGTTTGGTTTTACTGCTTTAAAATTTATTTCAGTGTTTTTAAATTCAGTTGTGTTTAATTTTCACTTTTAAATTTTATTTACCGCACAAAACATCGACAAAACCCCCCCCACTTCGTGTAGAACATCTGAGACTGAACCATAAATTGGTCCTTGAGAGACGACTTAGGAGTCACTTTCTAGTTATACTGCATTCTTATTTGCACATCAAATTTGATGGGTCGCGACAACCCGTATCAGTGGTTCAGGACAAGAGACTTCTAATGGAGAGAAAGGTTGGAATGATACCTAACTTTGCTCCTCAATTTGGAGAGCAAGTGTTAGGGAATGATTGGGGGAAGCTAGCCACTTATCCAGCGCCTGCCAACATAGTTGTGGTGAAGGAATTCTACACCAATGCAAAGAAGATTGGTGATTATCCAGCTGAGAATTATTTGGGCTATGTCAGAGGCCATGCTATCAGGTATGATCCTGACTCCATCAACAATTTCCTGGATACTGTGTGGGCTGGTGAGCAATGCCAGTTTGCTCTTAGCATGGAGGAAGGTGCTGACTTTGAGGACGTGGAGAGAGTGTTGTGCATACCTGGAGGACACTTCCAAAGGAATAGATCTGGAGCAGTGGTTAACATTAGGAAGACAGATTTGACTCCTCTTGCAAAGTATTGGATGGCATTTTCTCATGCCAACATTCAGCCATGCTCACATGTGTCAGATATCACTCTCAGCAGGGCATTATTCATCTACTGTGCTATCAGAAATTTGAATGTTAATATTGGGCAGGTGATAGCTGATGAGATTAGTGTGTGTGCTAACACTTCAAACAACAAAGCACCACTAGGACATCTGATGGAATCCTACTTGACTTAGTCTTCCTTTTGTATTTTTACCTTTCCTAGCTTAGCTCTTAAGGAGCATGGGTTACTATAAATACCCAACTCCTCTATTGTATTAGCACTTTTGAGATTAATGAGAATTAGGATTTCTGAAATAGAAACTATTCTCTCTTGAAAGTCAAGCTAGAGAGTCCAAAGACTCCCTCTAGCCACCTTCCAAGCACCTCTCTCACTTTCATTTTTCACTACCACCGTGCTTCTCTCATCACGCGACATCACCATTCCAATCCGCGTCAGTGGCGTCAGCACACGCGTCTTCTTTCCCTTCACGCATCATACACGCCCATTCACGTTCTATTTTCTCGTTCCTTCACTCTCGCACAGAACCGCACCTCTCATTTTCATTCTCGCGCATCCCTTGCTCATTCCTGAACATCTCATTCTCTCTCGAGAGCTCTCTTCGTCAAGCTCCATTACTTCCATCACGGTAATCTTCTTTTTCCTCACAGATCCATCCTCTTCCACTATTTCTTTTGATTTCCCCCGATTGAAACCTTATTTCCTCCTTCATCTTTCGTTTCCACCGTTCAATCAGTCGTTTGAATCGATTAATCGGTTTATATTGAGTCTCCTCACCATTTTAGGGTTTCTTCATGTCTGATTAGTGTTTCCATCGTTTGATTTAGGGTTTATCCATTATTTAGGGTTTTCTCATGTTTTCTATCATTTTTCCGCTGCGTTCATTTCTGGAGGAAGCTTCGAAGGAGTCTGCGTCGCGTCGTCGGCCTCTCCTCGGGCGTTCGTCCATCAAGTGGTATTCAGAGCTCAGGTTCGAGCACGCTTCAGAGGTAAGTTGTCTCGCGTTCTCTGTTTTCCCGTTGTTTTCGCTTGATTCTGAGTTAAGTGTTTCGCGTCTCTGTTTCGAGTTGTCTTCTGTTCTTGCGTTGTTTCGCGTCTCTATGCATTCATCTTATTTTGTCTCGGTTTGATTCTGTTCTTTGCGTTTTGTTTCGATTCGGTCTTGTCTGATTCATATTTTGTTCATTTTGATTATGATTTGCGTTTCTGTTTTATGTCATCCTCTGTTCGTTTTGTCTCGTTGGGATTCTTTGTGTTTTGTGTCGTTCAATTTCTGATTTGTTCATCATTTTCTATTACTGTCTTGTGATCTAGTTTGTGTCTTCATTGAATCAATTCCAGGTGTTTTCTGGTTTGATGTTGAACTCATTTTCTGATTTTGTGCTTGTCTGTGCTTTAAGTCTTAGTTCATTTTAATTCGGTGAATCTTCTTTGTTTGAGTATTTTAATTTCTAAATCCATTTCTGTTTTGTCTATGTCATGTTATTTTGTTTTAATTGTCAATTAAATCTGAGTTTAACTGTGATTCAATTGAGTTTTTTTTGCTTTGAGTAAGATCTGTTCATCATCATAAGCAGTGACATTCAATTGAATGAGCTTGATGCAGACTTTAACAGCAGTTTAATGTCATTTCATTTATCTGAAGCTGTCTTGAGTTTTTGATGCTGACCATTACATGTAATTTGTATTGCACTTTTGAAATTCTGTGAGCTGAAAGTTGAATCTGCTTGTGGATAGCAAATGCACACCAATTAAGCTATGAAATGTTGCATTGAGCTTGGGTGCAAGATGCTTACAGCAGCATCAGTCTTTCATTTGGCCAGCTACACTGATGGACAAATTTATGATCACCAAAATATGATGTCACAAACTTGTTTCACAATCGGCAAGTATGACCGAATCGTTCAAGTAATAAACTTGGTAAGACCAAGTATCGTTCTTCCCAAAGGACTCACGGCCTAGTTTAGTTATGTGATTTGTTGATTAGTTAGGACTTACAAACGAAATTGTTGAAGTTTAATATGCAAGACAGAAAATAAACATGTATGCATGAAATTTGATCAATGGCAAAGACAAAAGATAAACACTTTCAATGAATATATGAATGAATATGTTGTTGGGGGTCAATTTCATCTCATCCACTCTCATATATTTTAGGAATTCAACATTCAAATCATCATTGTTAATGCCACTCTCTAATGTACCATTCTAGATGGCTTCTCCCTAATCACGAGTTCATACAATTCCTAGCATTCCTAATGATTAGTTCATGAGTGCAGGAGCTTAACGACAACCAATATAATATTGTCAGTATAATATTGGGAGAAATTCCCCGGATCTAGACTTCCCCGTACGTTCCCGTATCGACAAAACCAATAATCATGCATGGAATGAGTTAAACTATGCAAGCATTGAGCAAAGAGGAAAATCCCTAACTAATGATGAAAGAAAGCATATGTCTTAATTAAAAGATGTACTCAACAAATCCATATATGAGAGCTTCAAGAGATTACATTGATTCCCCAACAAACATACAAGGTTTAGTTCACCATATTCAGGGTGAACCTAGATGAATAACAATGAAAGAATGAAAGAATAAACCCAATAAAGGTGAAGAGGTAGCCTAAGCATCCAAGATCCTCCTTCAAAGGGGTGGAAGAGAGAGTGTTTGCCTCGTTTCTGCCAAAGATACTTAATTCTAGGACGTGCAAGCCCTTATATACTAGTCTAGAGTTACAAAAGATTACAAAAGCCCAAGCCCAAAAAGTTCCAGAAAACGAGTCCAAGTCCATTATTAAGACTGGCGCTCAGCGGTGACTGCGCTTCACTTTTCTTCCCCTCAGCGGCCAGTTTGCCCCTCAGCGGACCTCCTGTGACCTCCTGAGTGCCGCTCAGCGGTAAAATGCCGCTGAGCGGTGCCTTCGGCTTCTCCTTTTTGCACTTTTTCTTGTCTTTTCTAATGTCATCTCTCTCCTTCTTCACTCTTTTCACTAAATTCACCTTAAAACCTGCACAAAAACACTTAAATCAAGCATAAACCTGTCCAGCTCTCATATTTATGAAAATATAGATAAAAGCATGATTTCAAGCTAGTTTTTAAGTTTAAAGGTTGCTTTTAGTATCAATTTTAAGCATGAAAATAACAGTTTTTCAACTGTTATCACAACCCCAAACTTAGAACTTTGCTTGTCCTCAAGCAAACAAAATGTAACTCAATCTCCAACCAATTCATATGATGGTTCACTCATTCAAAAATTCTCTTTTTCAAGATAAGTAAAAACTTTAATCAACCTTATGACCAAGAGTTCATTCAAGATGTGCACATGCTTTAGTGTTCACAAAGTCATTTAAGTTCCAACAAATGCTATTTTTCATGAATGATCAATCAATTAAGCATGGATGTTCATGTGCTTATGGAATATTTCCTCACTAGGTAAAGTGTTTCACTCAACACACAAGTGTATAAGAGGTAAAGTGTTTCACTCATTCACTCCACTATCACATGTCACATGAATCAACTTTGCCTTTCATTTTACCACCATCAAAAACATTCACAAGCATGCATCATCACAAGGACTTTTCAATGGTTTATAATGTGGCTGGGCTAACAAGAAAATTGGTTTTTCTGGATCACAAAATCCTTGAGTTAAGAGAATCATATCAACACAATCATCTTGTTCATTCCCAACTTTCTTTTGCCTTTGCATTTGCATTTGCATTGAGCTTTACTTTTTTTTTCTTTTCTTTTCTTTGCATATTCTTACTTTTTAGCTCTTAGCTCAATGCTTTTCCTTTTTCATGTTTCCCCAACAACCCCAAACTTGAACATTTAACAATACCACATAAGATCTTCTACTTAACTCAAGGTAAAGATTTTCAATCAAGGGTTTCAGTGTATGTTCAAGGCTAAGGGTTCAAAGGATAGAACACAATGTGTTCTTTTTAGTGGGCTAACTTTATGAATTTGGCCAGTAAAAAGGGTTCCAACAAATGGCCTTGATTATATGATGCAAAACAAGCAATTGATTCAATCATAGAAAACCTGGGCAAAGTCATTCATGCTTTCAAAGTAATAGCATTCAATCATAACAACTTTGGAGCTCAAAACCTCACATATAAGCTCATTCACATTTGACATACACATCCTGCTTAATTTCACAATCATAATCATGATATCATGCATTTGTTCACAAAGCTTGTGAATCACCTGTATAAGCATTTTAATGTGCACATCATCTCAACATCAATTAATCATAAGCATCATTCAAGCATTACTTATCAAACAATCACAGTTAATAGCAAACCATCATAACAAACCAGGTTTCAAATAGAGTACATCAACCCTAATCTAAAAACAAAAACAAATAAGTTCAGAAAACTTAAACCACACAAGCATAATCATATGATAGCATTCATCAGTAAATGCTATCTCAGCTCCTCATCAATCTGAGCTGTCCTCTGTATCTTCCTCCTCCTCTTCATCATCATCATCATCAAATGCATCCTCCTCCTTCTTGGATCTTATAGTCTTGATTCTTTTTGCCCGATGAGGAGGCCATCCCTGCATCAAACATAATTCAATAAACCAAAAGATACATTGTTAAGCATTAGTAAACCATAATGAAGAAATCAACCCCTTCAATGATGCTCTCTCCCAACCCCAAACTTAGATGGAAAACTAGTGAGCAAGTGAGTGGAAGGGAGATTTTCTAAAGAGGGATGAGGGAAAAGTTGTAGAGAACCTTTGAAAAGGTATGTAGGAGTGTGTGTGCAGAGAAGAGTCTGAAAATAAAAGCATTTGCACAGCTTAGGGTATAAAAATACCCTAATGGGCTCGGGTTCCACTAAGGGGAACTAAAGCTCATTCTGCGAGAGTACCGCTCAGCGGTAAGTTGCCGCTCAGCGGCACTTTTGTGATGTGCTCTTCTCCTTCTTTTCTTAACCTACGTGCCTCCTAGACATGCCCCTCATTGGTTCCCTGCAATTCAACGTTTAAAAATGCTTATGCAAACCCTAACTAAAATAAACAAACAAAAATATTCAATCAACTGGGTTGCCTCCCAGGTAGCGCTTGTTTAACGTCACGAGCCTGACCCAAAATCCACCAACACCCATCAGTAGGTGTTTCAGACTTACCAGCACCCATCAGTAGGTGCAAAATTTTCTCACCAACACCCATCAGTAGGTGTTACAAACTTAGTATCCTTCAGTAGATACTTAACCACCTAGCATCCTTCAGTAGATGCTGTATCCAACAAAATATTTACAAAATAATGTCCACAAATTAAAAGTTACAAAACCAAATCAAAAGTCAAAAGTTTGTAAATCACTGGGTTGCCTCCCAGCAAGCGCTCTTTTAACGTCATTAGCTTGACTCAGTAAAGCCCAAGTTCCTTCTTCTTTTTCTTCTTTCTACTGAACTTCTTCAGAAATTTGATCAAACCAGGAACTTGTTTCAGTGTCTCAATCATAGGAACTTTAATCTCCAATTTCTTGAAGATTTCCATAAAGCACTCAAATTCCTTCTTCCTATGATACTTCTTTGGATGGGGACGAGATTTTTCATATGATTCTTTATTTTTTTCTCTCGTCCTCTTTCTCTTTTCTCTCACTTTCTTTTTTTCTTTTCTTTTTCTACTCACCTTCTCAATCTTCACACAAATTTTCTCTTCTTCTTTCTCTTCTCTCTCTTTTCTCTCTTCTTTTTCCAACTCAACTTTTTCAACATTTACACTCACTAGCTCTTGACACTCTCCCCTGGGGTTAACCTCAGTATTAGCCCCAAAATCCGTGTCAGGCCTTTCTTCCAACTGCTTGGTAATCTGCCCCATTTGAATCTTCAAGTTCTTAATAGCAGCTTCAGTGCTCTTTTGAGAAGATTCAGTTTTCTGTATAAATTGCTGAAGAATTTCTTCCAACCTTATTGATCTTTCATTAAGTATAGAAATTTGTTGCCATAAGGTTGGTTGTTGTTGTTGCTTGTTAACTTGCCCAGTTTGTCCAGCTTGCCCACTTTGTCTTTGACCAACACTTGGGTGTGGTTTCCACCCTTCATTGTAGCTCCCTTGACGGTACTGATTGGTCATGTAGTTTACATCCTCTACGGCTTCAACTGGAAAAGCACACTGACCATTGATGTGATCACCCCCACATAATTCGCACAACTGGGTTTGTATCTGTGCAGCAGACTTTAACTCTTGTGGAAATTGTTCAAGTATCTTTGAGAGATTCTCCAATTGTTGAGTTATTAACTTGTTCTGAGCTATCAAGGCATCATTGGATTGCAACTGTAGAACTCCTTTTTGTTGAATAGGAGCTCCTCTTTCACTGTTCCACTTATTGTCATTAGTAGTCATGCTTTCAATTATTTCTGTGGCTTCCTCTGGAGTCTTCCATTTGATATTGCCTCCAGCTGAGGCGTCAAGCATCATCATGGTTTGTGAACCAAGACCTCTAAGGAAGTTTAGGACTACTTCTCCTTCGTTAAATCCATGCGTGGGAGTCTTTCTTAATAGGCTTTTGTACCTGTCCCATGCATGCCCCAGTGATTCTTCCATGCCTTGTCTAAATGAAGAGATCTCTTGCTTCCCTTTGTTGATTTTAAAGCTTTGTTGCTGCCATTGTTGTTGTGGTTGGTTCTCAAATTGTCCGGCAGCTTGCCAAAATTGGCTTTGATCCATGCTTGAGTCATGTTCCCACCAGTGGTTGAGATTACTTTGGTAGAATTGAGTGCCTATTAAAGTCTTGTTCGAATTGCATCCTGCAAACATTAGGCACAAAACTCTAGAAAATATTTGTTAGCACAAAAAGATATAAGAGAAGATATATATTCAAAAGATAAAAAGATAAAAGATTCAGAAGATAGAAGATAAAAGATTTAGAAGATAGAAAGATAAAAGATTCAGAAGATAGAATAAAATAAACTAAAATCTAATCTAATCTAATAAGATAAAATAAAATCTAATCTAAAAATAAAATCAAATCTAATCTAATCTAATAAGATAAAATAAAATTTAATCTAAAAATAAAATCTAATCTAATCTAATCTAATCAAATAAAATAAAATCAAATCTAATCTAGTCAAATCAAATAAAATCTAATCTAATCAAATAAAATAAAATAAAATAAAATCAAATAAGATACAAACTGTAAAATATAAACAGAAAAAAAAATAAAAAAAATTCGAAATTTAAATTAAAAATAAAAAAATAAGTCAAAGATAATCAATAATCACACAAATTAACCAGTTAAACCAGAGTCCCCGGCAACGGCGCCAAAAACTTGATGGACAAATTTATGATCACCAAAATATGATGTCACAAACTTGTTTCACAATCGGCAAGTATGACCGAATCGTTCAAGTAATAAACTTGGTAAGACCAAGTATCGTTCTTCCCAAAGGACTCACGGCCTAGTTTAGTTATGTGATTTGTTGATTAGCTAGGACTTACAAACGAAATTGTTGAAGTTTAATATGCAAGACAGAAAATAAACATGTATGCATGAAATTTAATCAATGGCAAAGACAAAAGATAAACACTTTCAATGAATATATTAATGAATATGTTGTTGGGGGTCAATTTCATCTCATCCACTCTCATATATTTTAGGAATTCAACATTCAAATCATCATTGTTAATGCCACTCTCTAATGTACCATTCTAGATGGCTTCTCCCTAATCACGAGTTCATACAATTCCTAGCATTCCTAATGATTAGTTCATGAGTGCAGGAGCTTAACGACAACCAATATAATATTGTCAGTATAATATTGGGAGAAATTCCCCGGATCTAGATTTCCCCGTACGTTCCCCTATCGACAAAACCAATAATCATGCATGGAATGAGTTAAACTATGCAAGCATTGAGCAAAGAGGAAAATCCCTAACTAATGATGAAAGAAAGCATATGTCTTAATTAAAAGATGTACTCAACAAATCCATATATGAGAGCTTCAAGAGATTACATTGATTCCCCAACAAACATACAAGGTTTAGTTCACCATATTCATGGTGAACCTAGATGAATAACAATGAAAGAATGAAAGAATAAACCCAATAAAGGGGAAGAGGTAGCCTAAGCATCCAAGATCCTCCTTCAAAGGGGTGGAAGAGAGAGTGTTTGCCTCGTTTCTGCCAAAGATACTTAATTCTAGGACGTGCAAGCCCTTATATACTAGTCTAGAGTTACAAAAGATTACAAAAGCCCAAGCCCAAAAAGTGCCAGAAAACGAGTCCAAGTCCATTATTAAGACTGGCGCTCAGCGGTAAATACCGCTCAGCGGTGACTGCGCTTCACTTTTCTTCCCCTCAGCGGCCAGTTTGCCCCTCAGCAGACCTCCTGTGACCTCCTGAGTGCCGCTCAGCGGTAAAATGCCGCTGAGCGGTGCGTTCGGCTTCTCCTTTTTGCACTTTTTCTTGTCTTTTCTAATGTCATCTCTCTCCTTCTTCACTCTTTTCACTAAATTCACCTTAAAACCTGCACAAAAACACTTAAATCAAGCATAAACCTGTCCAGCTCTCATATTTATGAAAATATAGATAAAAGCATGATTTCAAGCTAGTTTTTAAGTTTAAAGGTTGCTTTTAGTATCAATTTTAAGCATGAAAATAACAGTTTTTCAACTGTTATCATACACCGAACTGGTTTTTCTTTGAAGTCTGTGTTAATGTTTTGAGTGTGTGTTTGTTCTACTTAGTATTAGATCATTACTAAGTTCTAACATCAGTACATCCTAGAGTCATTGTGTCTGAGTGCTTTAATTTCTTTTCTGCAGAATTAAATTTGATTTGACTTGTGTTACTGCATCTTTGTGTCAAAGTTGTTCTGGCTTAAAATTTGTAAGTGGTTGATGATTAAGTCCACAAAAATCTGCATCACATCAGCAGTACTTGTAATCTTGTACAAAACAACCACTAAATCTGTGATTTGAATTTGAACCTAGCAGTAACACTTGTAATTGGAGTTGATTCTACTGATTTCATTGTAAAACAGTGCATAAGGCTGAAATTAACAATGTTAAATGCTGCACTACAAGTCTGAAATAAAGTGAATCAGTTTGAACATTTGTTTACAAAAATTCTGCAATTTGTTCTTGATCTTTTATTGCTTTTGAAATCTACTCTAGAACTGATCTTAGGATCCTGTTTGAGTGCTTACTGTGATCAAAAGCTTTGTTTCTTGCTTGTCATTGTTGAATGTCTTAGTTTTGTCTACATTACATGTAAAATCTGTTCAGCTGTTCTAATTTGAGCTTTGTTTGCTTTCATAATCTGATCTTGAGTCATTTTCTCTGTTGTGCTGTAAATTCTTTTGCTTTAGTGGTTGTCCTGTTCTGTTCTACCTGTCTGTCCATTACTTTGATCTTTGCCTAGCCATTTCTTTATTACTTGAGAAGCTTTTTCACTCTGGATTTCTGGAAATTGAAAGAAGGTTTGTGTGCTTGGTAGCATTTTAGGTGGTGGTGGTCTGGAATACTCTCCAGTTGTGTACTGCCAAGGGAGAATTTCCCTTCCAAACCTTTCCATTTTGAGTGCTTTAAGCTTTAAGAGAGACTAATTTTTGTGAGTTTTGTGTGGCTGCATCTAAGAGCCAAATTTCTTGTTGAGAGTGTGTTCTTGTTTAAGTGCTGAAATAACTTCTGAACTTGCAATGTGCTGACCATTTAGTTGTGCAAATTTTGTTCTGATTAACACTGTTCAATAGCAGTTTGCACATGTGGGAAGTCTAACACAAGAATACCTACAGTGGAGAAAAAGGAGCTTTGCTACCTTCATAAACTACACCAAGTTGAATAGGGAGTTTTTTTTTATTCTGTTGTGTAGTTTCGTGCTATATTGGTGCCTGATTAGAAATAGTTAACCATATTTGATTGAATATTCTGCTTGGATATCATATGGTTTAATTGTTCCTGAAAATTGAATTTGGTTTAGCAAGTTTGGACATCCATACATTAAGTGATAGTGCTGGTCTAGTATTATTATTGGCTTAGCAGATTTAACGTAGGCAAACTATTTCTTTGATTCAATTCTGACTCATAAATTGGATGTTGTAATTGTTGTTTGGAAGCTGCAATAATCCTTTAAAGGTTCAAAAACACCAATGCAGGGAGAAAGTTAAATTAGGGATGGGATTTGTTTTCTGTGTTGATAATAATCCAATCTGAACTGTGCTGTTATAAATACTAATTCTTTTGTTTCTCTGGTATCTTGGTGTATAGATAAACTGCAGCATTGAGTGGGATTTGGGAGTGCAGACCAGAACCTTCACTGATACAGCTATAGCACCTCAACAGAGTTTAGCTTAAGCAACCAGAAGCAGAAGCAATTCATGTGGGAGTGTTAAATTGAAGGGAGTTTCTTTCATCTTAAATTACTTCTGTTGTGGTTGAACTGTTCCTGTTATAGCCTGTATTGCTTAGCATTATTTGGAAGTTGATCTGGTATGGTAATTTTTGTACACTAGGATTAGCCAATCTGAATCTGACTCTGAATTGGAATTGATTCTGCATTGCATTGGATTGGTCAGGTTTTGATTAGTCTGGATGGTTGTTTAATCAGCTTTGATTTACACCTATTTGCATCTGGTTTAACATCCTTTTCCATTTGTACCTTGCTGAAATTTGGTTTGAAATTTTAGTGTGCAAAGCTGATCTGTTTGGGAGTTTAGTTGGAATTACATAGCTAAAAGCAGTATTGTAATTAGGGGAGTTTCTTAACTTTCTTACCTCTGGATTGCTTAAGTGTTTCTGTCTTAGCTGGTGATAGCATTGATGGTTGCTTTGCTGAATTGAGTGGGAATATTTGATTGCAGTTTGTCATTTTAGAGCAAAAAGAAATTTATATAGCTGCATCAAGTGCACGAGACTAGGAGAAAAGGGAAGAATCTTTTATATTGTGTGAAGTTAATCCTCTTGATATCTGTGTGTAGATAAGGTACATTGATTCCAATTGTGAATTGTGATTGTAGGATTATACTGTCCAGGAAATTCCAAAGTATTGATTCCAGAAGCTGTCAAGAAGCAAACTGTTTTGCAGGAGTGGTGAATCGGATTCAAGAGAGAAGATTCCAGAAGCAATAACAAAGTTGAGCATGAAGTGGACCAGTACCAAGACAGTAGCAGCCTAGCATAGTTATTTTCTTTTGTAATTGTTTTCCTTTAATTTGTTTGTAATAGGCTTGTGTTAGCCTACTGTTAGCTTTAGTTTTTGTTTTGTAAAAGGGCCTTTTATAAAGTCCAAGTGTTTAGGAAGAGTCCTTGGTGCTCTTTCAAACTCTTGGCAACTTTATTTGCTTTTATTTTTAGCATAGCTAGACAGGTGAATGTGTCTTGTTAGCCAAAGCTACAAGCTTCACCATAGGAGTATACTTTAATATTGATTTGATTTGTGTTTCTCGTAGGGGTCATTAGAGTCCGCTGGTTTCTTTAGTGTTTTTGTTTCTTTGATTTTTATGTTCACGTTTAGGGATGATTAGGCTAAAAGGGATTAAACTCTAAGCCTTTTCACATTAGAGTCCGAGAGTCTAGTCTTTTATTTGTGCTTAATTGTTTGAGTTGTGTACTTTGTTTCTAAAGGTGATTTTAATTTAAGGGGTAATTAGTTAGTAGCCTAAGACATTTCTGGCAAGGCAAGACTTGGTACTTAAGCAGCTCTTTAGCTCACCTCTCTTACCTGGGACTTGTCTAAGTGAAAGTTTTGAACCCTTTAGATTAAGAAAACTTTTAAAAACAAAGATGTCTTCTTATGGTTCATATAGGTCTTCTAGGTTAGATAAAGTTGATGAAATGTTTAAACAAGCTAGGAATCTTCCATCATTTGGTAAAGACATAGGTGCATTAACATACCTAGCTTGGGAGAAAGAAATTGATAAAATAAATCCTTGGTTTTATGAAGAGAGTGAATATTATGTCCTTAGCATATATCTCTCTAAGTTAGAAGAAAATGCAAGTGAGTGGTGGGATGAAAGACAATATCATGTTAGGAAAGGTAGGAAGTCTTCCATACGTGATTGGCATGATTTAAAAGCTTGCATGAGAAGAAAGTTTGTGCCTTCAAGCGTTAAAAGAAACCTAGAATTAATTAAGGATTGCATTGATGATGGAAAACTATTTCTTGAGAGTTTAAAGGATCATGGGTTTCTTCGTAGAGAATTAGAATTTGGGGCAAAACTTAAGGAGATCAAGGATAAGAAAAGAGAAAGAGAGATTGAGAGAAAAGAAAAGGAAGAGAGAGAGAGAGAGAGAAGAAATATAGAAAAGAGAAGAGAGAAGTAGAAAGGAATTAAGAAGAGAAGAAGAGAGAAAAGAAGAAAAGAAAGAAAGGCAAGAAAGAGAGAAGAAAGAAAAGGAGAAATTGTTACTGATGACAAATCCTATTCTTTCAAAGACTGTGGAACCTAAAAGGGAAGGTTTCCAAATCTTTACTTCTTTTCCAATAATTGATTACTTTTCAATTTTTGACTTCTCTTTCAAAACAATTGTCATGAAAACATTTTCAAAATATGACAATTCAAATCTTGAGTTATTCTTATCTTTAAGAAAACAATTAAATCAAGATAAAATTGAATTTGGACTTCTAAAATTTTCAAAGATTACAAATCAAAGTATTAGAAGTTCTTATTTTCTTGTTTTTAAAGAAAAATTCTTTCTTGGATTAATATTAACCGAAGATATATTTGATGTGTATTGCAGATTCGTGTTTGATCCAGGAGGAAGAAAACTAGATCTAAAAGAATAAGGCCACTCCAAGATGGCCATGCTCCCAAAGATTGTGTGGAGTTTCTTCATAAGGCGATTGCCATATTTGAGGACAAATCTTTTCTTAAGAGGGAGGGCATGATGGAATCCTACTTGACTTAGTCTTCCTTTTGTATTTTTACCTTTCCTAGCTTAGCTCTTAAGGAGCATGGGTTACTATAAATACCCAACTCCTCTATTGTATTAGCACTTTTGAGATTAATGAGAATTAGGATTTCTGAAATAGAAACTATTCTCTCTTGAAAGTCAAGCTAGAGAGTCCAAAGACTCCCTCTAGCCACCTTCCAAGCACCTCTCTCACTTTCATTTTTCACTACCACCGTGCTTCTCTCATCACGCGACATCACCATTCCAATCCGCGTCAGTGGCGTCAGCACACGCGTCTTCTTTCCCTTCGCGCATCATACACGCCCATTCACGTTCTATTTTCTCGTTCCTTCACTCTCGCACAGAACCGCGCCTCTCATTTTCATTCTCGCGCATCCCTTACTCATTCCTGAACATCTCATTCTCTCTCGAGAGCTCTCTTCATCAAGCTCCATTACTTCCATCACGGTAATCTTCTTTTTCCTCACAGATCCATCCTCTTCCACTATTTCTTTTGATTTCCCCTGATTGAAACCTTATTTCCTCCTTCATCTTTCGTTTCCACCGTTCAATCAGTCGTTTGAACCGATTAATCGGTTTATATTGAGTCTCCTCACCATTTTAGGGTTTCTTCATGTCTGATTAGTGTTTCCATCGTTTGATTTAGGGTTTATCCATTATTTAGGGTTTTCTCATGTTTTCTATCATTTTTCCGCTGCGTTCATTTCTGGAGGAAGCTTCGAAGGAGTCCGCGTCGCGTCGTCGGCCTCTCCTCGGGCGTTCGTCCATCAACATCCGTCTTTGATCACTCACCTTTGCAAGCAAGCTGGGGTGGACACTTCTGTTCCACCATTTGAGAGGCCAAGAAAAGCTATAGATGAGGCCTATTACAGACAGTACTGTGGAGGTGAGGAGGCAGCTCAGCCAGTTCCACCACGCCAGGCTCGTAGAGAGAGAGAGGGCCAGCACAGAGCAGGACATCTGCTGATACTCATGAGGCAGAACCATTCCAGATGAGGGACATGTATATGTCTCTTATAGGTGCTTAGTTGCAGTCCATCCACAGAGGGCAGGTGGCCACGGCTGAGATGATAGTGGGGATGTATGATACCCCTCCAGCACACAGGTGGACTATGGATGAATTCCATAACTTGGTAGCTTGGCCAGAAGAACCATTGCATGGAGGAGCTGAAGCAGCTGAAGCTTCAGCTAGAGATATGGAAGAAGATGAAGCTGAGGAGGAGGATGCATTTGATGATGATGATGATGATGAAGAGGAGGAGGAAGATACAGAGGACAGCTCAGACTGATGAGGAGCTGAGATAGCATTTACTGATGAATGCTATCATATGATTATGCTTTTGTGGTTTAAGTTTTCTGAACTTATTTGTTTTTGTTTTTAGATTAGGGTTTGATGTACTCTATTGAACACCTGGTTTATTATGATGGTTTGCGATTATCTGTGATTGTGTGATAAGTAATGATTTGATGATGCTTATTGACTGATTGATGTTGAGATGATGTGCACATTAAAATGCTTATACAGGTGATTCACAAGCTTTGTGAACAAATGCATGATATCATGATTGTGATTGTGAAATTAAGCAAGATGTGTATGTCAAATGTGAATGAGCTTATATGTGAGGTTTTGAGCTCCAGAGTTGTTATTGTTGAATGCTATTACTTTGAAAGCATGAATGATTTTGCCCAGGTTTTCTATGATTGAATCAATTGCTTGTTTTGCATCATGTGATCAAGGCCGTTTTTGTTAAAACCCTTTTTATTGGCCAAATTCATAAAGTTAGCCTACTAAAAGAGAACACTTTGTGTTCTATCCTTTGAACCATTAGCCTTGAACATACACTGAAACCCTTGATTGAAAATCTTTACCTTGAGTTAAGTAGAAGATCTTATGTGGTATTGACAAATGTTCAAGTTTGGGGTTATTGGGGAAACATGAAAAAGGAAAAGCATTGAGCTAAGAGCTAAAAAGTAAGAATATGCAAAGAAAAAGAAAAGCAAAGAAAAAGAAGTAAAGCTCAATGCAAATGCAAAGGCAAAAGAAAGTTGGGAATGAATAAGAATAATTGTGTTGATAAGATTCTCTTAACTCAAGGATTTTGTGATCCAGAAAAACCAATTTTCTTGTTAGCCCAGCCACATTATAAGCCATTGAAAAGTCCTTGTGATGATGCATGCTTGTGAATGTTTTTGATTGTGGTAAAATGAAAGGCAAAGTTGATTCATGTGACATTGTGATAGTGGAGTGAATGAGTGAAACACTTTACCTCTTATACACTTGTGTGTTGAGTGAAACACTTTACCTAGTGAGGAAATATTCCATAAGCACATGAACATCCATGTTTAATTGATTGATCATTCATGAAAAATAGCATTTGTTGGAACTTAAATGACTTTGTGAACACTAAAGCATGTGCACATCTTGATTGAACTCTTAGTCATAAGTTTGAGTGAAGTTATTACTTATCTTGAAAAAGAGAATTTTTGAATGAGTGAACCATCATATAAATTGGTTGGAGATTGAGTTACATTTTGTTTGCTTGAGGACAAGCAAAGTTCTAAGTTTGGGGTTGTGATAACAGTTGAAAAACTGTTATTTTCATGCTTAAAATTGGTACTAAAAGCAACCTTTAGACTTAAAAACTAGCTTGAACTCATGCTTTTATCTATATTTTCATAAATAAGATAGCTGGACAGGTTTATGCTTGATTTGAGTGTTTTTGTGCAGGTTTTAAGGTGAATTTAGTGAAAAGAGTGAAGAAGGAGAGAAGTGACATTAGAAAAGACAAGAAAGAGTGCAAAAAGAGAAGACAAAGGCACCGCTCAGCGGCATTTTACCGCTGAGCGGCACTCAGGAGGTTGCGGGAGTCACGCTGAGGGGCAAAATGGCCGCTGAGGGGAAGAAAAGGACGCGCAATCACCGCTGAGCGGTATTTACCGCTGAGCGGCACTTTTTGGGCTTGGGCTTTTGTAATCTTTTGTAACTCTAGATTAGTATATAAGGGCTTGCACGTCCTAGAATTAGGTATCTTTGGCAGAAACGAGGCAAACACTCTCTCTTCCACCCCTTTGAAGGAGGATCTTGGATGCTCAGGCTACCTCTTCACCTTTATTGGGTTTATTCTTTCATTCTTTCATTGTTATTCATCTAGGTTCACCATGAATATGGTGAACTAAACCTTGTATGTTTGTTGGGGAATCAATGTAATCTCTTGAAGCTCTCATATATGGAATCTATGCTTGCATCTTTTAATTAAGATTTATGCTTTCTTTCATCATTAGTTAGGGTTTTTCCTCTTTGCTCAATGCTTGCATAGTTTAACTCATTCCATGCATGATTATTGATTTTGTCGATACGGACACGTACGGAGAAGTCTAGATCCGGGGAATTTCTCCCAATATTATACTGACAATATTATATTGGTTGCCTTTAAGCTCCTGCACTCATGAACTAATCATTAGGAATGCTAGGAATTGTATGAACTCGTGATTAGGGAGAAGCCATCTAGAATGGTACATTAGAGAGTGGCATTAACAATGATGATTTGAATGTTGAATTCCTAAAATATATGAGAATGGATGAGATGAAATTGACCCCCAACAACATATTCATTCATATAATTCATTGAAAGTGTTTATCTTTTGTCTTTGCCATTGATCAAACTTCATGCATACATGTTTATTTTCTGTCTTGCATATTAAACTTTGAATATTTTGTTTGTAAGTCCTAGCTAATCAACAAATCATATAACTAAACTAGGCCGTGAGTCCTTTGGGAAGAACGATACTTGGTCTTACCAAGTTTATTACTTGAACGATTCGGTCATACTTGCCGATTGTGAAACAAGTTTGTGACATCATAATTTGGTGCTTACAAATTTGTCCATCACAAGGGTCATGCCAGAAGACTTAACTTGGCAACAAAGAAAAAAAGTTTTGCATGATGCCAAGCAGTTTGTTTGGGATGATCCTTATTTGTTTAAGATTGGAGTAGATAATCTTCTGAGGAGATGTGTGACAAATGAAGAAGTAGAAGGAATTCTCTAGCATTGTCATGATTCACCTTATGGAGGACATAATCATGCCAGAAATTGTGATAAATGTCAAAGAGCAGGGACGATCACTAAACGTCATGAGATGCCATTACAAGGCATTTTAGAGGTTAAGGTTTTTGATTGCTGGGGTATCGACTTTGTTGGACCCTTTCCTCCATCTTTCAACAATGAATATATTCTGGTAGCAGTGGATTATGTGAGTAAATGGGTGGAAGCATTAGCTTGTCCTAAAAATGATGCTAGCATGGTAATTAAATTCTTGAAGAAGCAGACATTCTCACGTTTTGGCACTCCAAGAGTGTTGATTAGTGATGGAGGATCTCATTTTTGCAATTATCAGCTAGAAAAAGTACTCAAACACTATGGAGTGAAACATAAGGTAGCTGCACCCTATCATCCACAAACCAATGGACAAGCTAAGGTATCTAACAGGGAAATAAAAAGAATCCTAGAAAAAACAGTGACTTCATCAAGAAAGGATTGGTCACTCAAATTGGATGATGCTCTTTGGGCTTACAAGACGGCAATGAAGACGTCTATGGGATTATCACCGTTTCAATTAGTCTATGGGAAAGCATGTCATTTGCCAGTTGAATTGGAGCATAGAGCGTTATGGGCTTTGAAATTCTTGAATTTTGATCCTTATGAAACTCAATGCACACGCAGAAGGCAGATCTTGGAGCTTGAAGAAATGCGAGTACATGCATATGATTCATCCAAGGCTTACAAAGACAAGATAAAATTTTATCATGACAGGAAGTTGGTGAATAGAGTTTTCAATCCAGGACAACAGGTACTATTGTTCAATTCAAGATTGAAGATATTTCCTGGGAAGCTGAAATCAAAATGGTCAGGACCATTTGTGGTAAAAGAAATGCATCTGCATGGAGCAATTGAAATATTTAATCCAGCTGCTGATGATCCACAGAAAAGTTGGGTGGTGAATGGACAACGTCTCAAGCCCTATCTAGGGGGAGAGGTGCAACAATTGTCCACAATGATGTTGTTGGTTGATCCTTGAAAGTTTGGGTCAGGCTCTTGACGTTAAACAAGCGCTTACTGGGAGGCAACCCAGTGTTCTGTACGTATTTTTGTTTTAGATTAGGGTTGATGTACTCTATTGGAAACCTGGTTTGTTATGATGGTTTGCTGTTGACTGTGATTGTGTGATAAGTAATGCTTGATGATGATTATTGATTGATTGATATTGAGATAGATGTGCACATAAAATGCTTATACAGGTGATTCACAAGCTTTGTGAACAAATGCAAGATGTTGTGATTGTGATTGTGAGATTAAGCAGGATGTGTATGTCAAATGTGAATGAGCTTATATGTGAGGTTTTGAGCTCCAGAGTTTTATTAATTGAATGCTATTACTTTGAAAGCATGAATGATTTTGCCCAGGTTTTCTATGATTGAATCAATTGCTTGTTTTGCATCATATGATCAAGGCCGTTTGTTGAAACCTTTTTATTGGCCAAATTCATAAAGTTAGCCCACTAAAAGAGAACACTTTGTGTTCTATCCTTTGAACCCTTAGCCTTGAACATAAATTGAAAACCCTTGTTGAAAAGCTTTACCTTGAGTTAAGTAGAAAATCATGTGTGGTATTGTTAAATGTTCAAGTTTGGGGTTGTTGGGAAAGCATGAAAAAGGAAAAGCATTGAGCTAAGAGCTAAGAATTAAGAATATGCAAAGAAAAAGAAAAAGAAAAGAAAAGAAAAGAAAAAGTAAAGCTCAATGCAAAAGAAAGTAGGGAAAAATAAGAATAATTGTGTTGTTATGATTCTCTTAACTCAAGGATTTTGTGATCCAGAAAAACCAATTTTCTTGTTAGCTCAGCCACGTTATAAGCCATTGAAAAGTCCTTGTGATGATGCATGCTTGTGAATGTTTTTGATTGTGGTTAAATGAAAGGCAAAATTAATTCATGTGACACTGTGATAGTGGAGTGAATGAGTGATTACCTCTTATACACTTGTGTGTGAGTGAAAAACTTTACCTAGTGAGAAAATATTCCATGAACACATGAACATCCATGCTTAATGGATTGATCATTCATGAAAAATAGCATTTGTTGGAATTTAAATGACTTTGTGAACACTAAAGCATGTGCACATCTTGATTGAACTCTTGGTCATAAGTTTGATTGAAGTCTTTACTTATCTTGAAAAGAAGATTTTTGAATGAGTGAACCATCATATGAATTGGTAGAAGATTGAGTTACATCTTGTTTGCTTGAGGACAAGCACAGTTCTAAGTTTGGGGTTGTGATAACAGTTGAAAAACTGTTATTTTCATGCTTAAAATTGATACTAAAAGCAACCTTTAACACTTAGAAACTAGCTTGAAATCATGCTTTTGGTTATATTTTTAGAAATAAGAGAGCTGGACAGGTTTATGCTTGATTTCAGTGTTTTTATGAAGGTTTTAAGGTGAATTTGGTAAAAGAAGTGAAGAAGGAGAAAGATGGAATCAGAAAAGACATCAAAAAGTGCAAAAGGAGAAGCCGCAACTGCCGCTGAGCGGCAGTTTACCGCTGAGCGGCACTCAGAAGCTCGCGTTGGATCCGCTGAGGGGCAAAATGGCCGCTGAGGGGAAGAAACCAACTCACGCACTTACCGCTGAGCGACACTTTACCGCTGAGCGGCACACTTATGGGCTTGGGCCTAAATTTTCTGTAATTTTAGAATAGTATATAAGCTTTAGGACGTCCTAGGGTTTGGATCTTTGGCAGAAACGAAGCAAACACTCTTTTTTTCCACCCCTTTGAAGGAGGATCTTGGATGCTCAGGCTACCTCTTCACCTTTTTAGGGTTTTATCTTTCATTCTTCCATTATTATTCATTTAGTTTCACCATGAATATGGTGAACTAAACCTTGTATTGTTGTTGGGGAATCAATGTAGTCTTGTGAAACTCTCATATATGGAATTTGTGTTTATATCTTATATTTAAGACCTATGCTTTCTTTCATCATTAGTTAGGGTTTTTCCTCTTTGCTCAATGCTTGCTTTGTTTAACTCATTCAATGCATGATTATTGATTTTGTCGATACGGGAACGTACGGGGAAGTCTAGATCCGGGGAATTTCTCCCAATAGTATATTGGTTGTCGTTAAGCTCCTGCACTCGAAGAACTAATTATTAGGAATGTTAGGAATTGTATGAACTCGTAATTAGGGATAGGCCTTCTTGCAAGGTAATTTAGAGAGTGGCATTAACAATGATGAAAAGAATGTTGAATTCCTAAAATATATGAGAGTGTATAAGATGAAATTGATAAACCCTAACAACATACTCATCCATATATTCCATTGAAAGTGTTTGTATTTTGTTTTAGCCATTGATCAAAACTCATGCATACATGTTTATTTTATGTTTTGCATATTAAATTCCACTTATTCCGTGCTTAAGTCTTAGCTAATCAACAAATCACATAACCAAACTAGGTCGTGAGTCCTTTGGGAGAACGATACTTGGTCTTACCGAGTTTATTACTTGAAACGATTCGGTCACACTTACCGATTGTTCAACAAGTTTGTGGCGCCGTATTTCGGTGTTCATAAATTTGTCATCAATATACTTTTAGGAATTCATCATTCTTTTCATCAATGTTAATGTCACTCTCTAAATAACCTTGCAAGAAGTCCTATCCTTAATTACGAGTTCATACAATTCCTAGCATTCCTATGTCTAGGCAATATGCTATTGGGAGAAATTCCCCGGATCTAGATTTCCCCGTACGTTCCCATATCGACAAAATCAATAATTGGGAGGAAAGGAACGCTGACGCGTGAACGGTGGTATATGATGTGCGCCAGAGAAAGAAGGACGTGTGGCCAAGAGGTGTTGATGCCACTATGCTGAAGCGGATTGTAGTAATGGTGATGGTGTGTGATAAGAGAGAAGCACGGTGGAATGGAAAATGAAAGTGAGAGAGGTGCTTGGAAGGTGGCTAGAGGGAGTTTTTTGGACTTTCTAGCCTGTGACTTTCAAGAGAGAATAGTTTCTTATTTTAGAAAACTCAATTCTCATTAATCTCAAAAGTCCATTACAAAGAGAGGAGTTGAGTATTTATAGTAACCCATGCTCCTTGCAAGCTAATACACGTATACAATAAAATGTAAAAATACTAAAAGAGAACTGATAACAGTTGAAAAACTGTTATTTTCATGCTTAAAATTGATACTAAAAGCAATCTTTATACTTAGAAACTAGCTTGAAATCATGTTTTTATTCATATTTTCATAAATAAGAGAGTTGGACAGGTTTATGCTTGATTTCAGTGTTTTTGTGCAGGTTTTAAGGTGAATTTGGTGAAAGAAGTGAAGAAGGAGAGAGATGGAATCAGAAAAGACACCAAAAAGTGCAAAAGGAGAAGCCGCAACTGCCGCTCAACGGCAGTTTACCGCTGAGCGGTACTCAGGAGTTCACGGGAGATCCGCTGAGGGGCAAAATGGTCGCTGAGGGGAAGAAACCAACTCACGCACTTACCGCTGAGCGGCACTTTACCGTTGAGCGGCACACTTATGGGCTTGGGCCTAGATTTTCTGTAATTTTAGAATAGTATATAAGCTTTAGGACGTCCTAGGGTTTGTATCTTTGGCAGAAATGAAGCAAACACTCTCTCTTCCACCCCTTTGAAGGAGGATCTTGGATGCTCAGGCTACCTCTTCACCTTTCTAGGATTTTATCTTTCATTCTTTCATTATTGTTCATCTAGGTTCACCATGAATATGGTGAACTAAACCTTGTATGTTTGTTGGGGAATCAATGTAATCTTTTGAAACTCTCATATATGGAATTTGTGTTTACATCTTAATCTAAGACTTATGCTTTCTTTCATCATTAGTTAGGGTTTTTCCTCTTTGCTCAATGCTTGCTTTGTTTAACTCATTCAATGCATGATTATTGATTTTATCGATACGGGAACGTACGAGGAAGTCTAGATCCGGGGAATTACTCCCAATAGTATATTGGTTGTCGTTAAGCACCTGTGCTAAAAGAACTAATTATTATGAATGCTAGGAATTGTATGAACTCGTAATTAGGGATAGGCCTTCTTGACAAGGTAATTTAGAGAGTGGCATTAACAATGATGACTTGAATGTTGAATTCCTAAAATATATGAGAGTGGATAAGATGAAATTGACCCCCAACAACATATTCATCCATATATTTCATTGAAAGTGCTTGTATTTTGTTTTGCCATTGATCAACCTCATGCATACATGTTTATTTTCGTCTTTTGCATAGTAAAATCCAATTATTTTGTTCTTAAGTCTTAGCTAATCAACGAATCACATAACTAAACTAGGCCGTGAGTCCTTTGGGAGAACGATACTTGGTCTTACCGAGTTTATTACTTGAAACGATTCGGTCATACTTGCCGATTGTTCAGCAAGTTTGTGACATCATATTTTGGTGATCATAAAATTGTCATCAAGAACACTAAGAGATGTACATCAGGCAGGATTCCATCACTTCCTTTGGAGTCTTGCACTTGATATTACCTCCAGTTGAGGCATCTAACATCAATTTAGTTTGTGAGCTTAGACCTTCAAGGAATAGATTGACTACTGTAGGTTCATCAAAACAATAATTGGGTGTCTTTCTCAACAAGCCTTTAAATTAGTCCCATGCTTGTCCTAAAGTTTCATCCATGCCCTTCCTAAAAGAAGAAATTTCCTACTTACCTTTATTCACCTTTGATTGTGGGAAGTATTTGTTCACAACTTTTGCAACCACGACTTCCCACTCAGTGAAACTGTTCTCTGGAAAAGAGTTCAACCACATATTAGCATTGCCTCCCAAAGAGAAAGGAAATAAGAGTAATCTAATAGCTTCATTTGGCACGACATTGATCTTCACAATATTGCATATCGTATTGAATGTGGTCAGATGCTCATATGAATTTTCATGTGATAATCCATTGAATTGGTTGTTCTTCACCAATTGAATCAAAGAAGGCTTCATCTCCATGTTTGCAGCATTGATCCTTAGCCTTACAATGCTATTAAAATGATGAGGGCCAATGATTATTGAAGAATCTGCCAGGGTACGTCTACCATTATGCTCTTCAGCCATATTTTTTGTTTCCTGATCAGATCTTTGAGGTGAAGGCTGTAAAAGAGTCTCAGGAGAAGGGAAAAGTTCTCTAGACGTCTTGTTCCTCCTTTTTCTTCTACTAACGTCCAAACCTGCAAGAAGAGGTTTAGAGACTTTTGTGCTTCTAGTCCGAATTGTACCCTGCATACACTAGAGAACAAAATAATAGAGCACCCAATTAGCACTAACAGATAAAAAAGATAAAATTAAAGATAAAAATTAAAGATAAAAAGATAAAAATTAATAATAAAATCTAATCGGTTAAGAATCACACAAAAGTATAGTTTAAGCCACGAGTCCCCAGCAACGGTGACAAAAACTTGTTAAGATGTTGGCAAGTGTACCAAATCGTATCAAGTAATAATAATTGGTAAGACAAAGTATCGTTTCCCAAGAGACTCACGACACTAAACAATCATGTAATTGATTAACTAATTAAGACTTTCAACAATAATTTATAGTTTTGAATGCAAAAACGAGAAAGTAAATATGAATGCATTTTTTATCAATTGAAGAAAAACACAAAGGTGAATGAATGATATTGTAATTATGAGATGAGTATGTTGTTGATGGACAAATTTATGATCACCAAAATATGATGTCACAAACTTGTTTCACAATCGGCAAGTATGACCGAATCGTTCAAGTAATAAACTTGGTAAGACCAAGTATCGTTCTCCCAAAGGACTCACGGCCTAGTTTAGTTGTGTGGTTTGTTGATTAGCTAAGACTTAAGAACGAAATATTTGGAGTTTAATATGCAAGACAGAAAATAAACATGTATGCATGAGTTTTTGATCAATGGCAAAAGCAAAAGATAAACACTTTCAATGAAATATATGAATGAATATGTTGTTGGGGGTCAATTTCATCTTATCCACTCTCATATATTTTAGGAATTCAACATTCAAATCATCATTGTTAATGCCACTCTCTAAAGTACCATTCTAGATGGCTTCTCCCTAATCACGAGTTCATACAATTCCTAGCATTCCTAATGATCAGTTCATAAGTTCAGGAGCTTAACGACAACCAATATAATATTGGGAGAAATTCCCCGGATCTAGACTTCCCCGTACGTGCCCGTATCGACAAAACCAATAATCATGCATCGAATGAGTTAAACCATGCAAGCATTAAGCAAAGAGGAAAAACCCTAACTAATGATGAAAGAAAGCATAAATCTTAATTAAAAGATGCAAGCATAGATTCCATATATGAGAGCTTCAAGAGATTACATTGATTCCCCAACAAACATACAAGGTTTAGTTCACCATATTCATGGTGAACCTAGATGAATATCAATGAAAGAATGAAAGAATAAACCCTAAAAAGGTGAAGAGATAGCCTGAGCATCCAAGATCCTCCTTCAAAGGGGTGGAAGAGAGAGTGTTTGCCTTGTTTCTGCCAAAGATACTAATTCTAGGACGTGCAAGTCCTTATATACTATTTTAGAATTACAAAAGATCTAAGCCCAAGCCCATAAAAGTGCCAGAAAACGAGTCCAAGCCCATTATTAAGAATGGCGCTCAGCGGTAAATACCGCTCAACGGTGACTGCGCTTCCCTTTTCTTCCCCTCAGCGGCCATTTTGCCCCTCAGCGGACCTCCTGTGACCTCCTGAGTGCCGCTCAGCGGTAAAATGCCGCTGAGCGGTGCTTTCGGCTTCTCCTTTTGCACTCTTTGATTCCTTTTCTGATTCCATCTCTCTCCTTCTTCACTTCTTTCACTAAATTCACCTTAAAACTTGCACAAAAACACTTAAATCAAGCATAAACCTGTCCAGCTCTCTTATTTCTGAAAATATAGATAAAAGCATGATTTCAAGCTAGTTTTTAAGTCTAAAGGTTGCTTTTAGTATCAATTTTAAGCATGAAAATAACAGTTTTTCAACTGTTATCAGTTGTTGGGGTTTAGATTTCACCTAGTTTACTCTCATGCATATAAGAATTCATGTTCTTCATTCAATTGTTAACGTCACTTTCTAAAGTACTTAAAACCCGATCCCTCGACGAAGAAAGCCTATCCTTAATTACTAGACCACAATTCCTTGCATCCCTAATAATTAATTATGCATTACGATTAGAAGCTTAAGATGATCAAACCTCCTATCCCCATCCCTGGGCAATATTGCTTTTGGGAGCAATTCTCCAGATCTAGGTTTCCCAATATGTGTCCATATCACAAAAACCAATAATCATGTTATGAATGAGTTAAACATAACAAGCATAGAGCAAAGAAGAATAACCCTAACAATTGATGAAAGAATCATAAATAAATTGGAATAAATTCAAATACATGAGAGTTCACAAGGTTACATCATCCCCCAACAACAAATTGAATTTAGTTCCCCTTTGTCATGGGGAAACTAGATGAAAAATAGATGAGAATGAAAGATAAACCCTAAAAATCGAAGATGAGAGCTTTAGCATCCACTTCTGCCTCCAAAGAGTTGGAAAAAATCTGAATTTGTGTCAATTATGTCAAAAGATACTCCCTCTAGGACGTCCAAGTCCTTATATACAACTGAATTGGATCATGGGCCAACGTTGACACCGCTCAGCGCCCCAACTTAGGGCGCCCAAGCGAGCTTGCAAGAGGAGTGGTGCTCAGCGCCCTAAGAAGGACGCCCAGGCGTGAAACATTACTTGAAGACTGGCGCTCAACGTCCATAAAAGGGCGCTTAGGCGTGAATGCGAGACTCCTGCACTAAGGGCCCTAGAGGAGGGCGCCCAAGCGTCTTGCAACCTTTAGCAGCCTTCTCTTCTGATGCTCCTTTTGTCCTTTCTAAGTTCCAACTTCTTGACTTTTAAATCCTCTTCCAATTCATCCCAGTTTCCTACAAAATCAAGGGAATTTAGTGATAAAATTTTCAAAGATAACCTCAACTCTCTTATTCACCAAAATAAGCTAAAAACAAGAGAACAAGCAAGTTTCTAAGTCAAAAAGGGTTCATTTGTTATCAAAATTTACTCTCAAATAACGGTGAAATCAACCGTTATCACATGTTAACATTATAGTTTAATTTTGTTTTAAATTCATTTATAATGTAATTGTGTCAAACTTTATGACTTTGGACCCATTTTTGGTCAACAATTATGAGAAGCCCATGTAATTGAGTCAAACTTAATTGACAGTTATGACTTTTCAAGAAAAACGTTTTCACATAAAACAAATTTTAACAGATTAGGAAAATAGTGTAATCAGTTAAGTTCTATACTTAACCAATTTTGAAAACTTTTTCCATTAGAACACCTCAATGCACTCAATAAACATGTACTGCCATAACAACGTGTCTTAATCAATTATACAATTAATGTAATCGGTTAAAACATTGTTGGTTTGCCTCCGTTAAGCATATATTGATATCTGATGAAATTTAACTGATTATGCATACAGTTAATCAATTATTCCATGCATATATGCAATGTCCAAAGTATTTCAATCTATGATTCATTTTCAATCAATGAATACACATATTAAATAGTTTAAGCACAAGCACAAATACAAATCAAGCAATTGTTTTGCTATTTTGTTGTGCAAGAAACTAGAAAACATTTCCTTTGTCATCATCAAAAACACATATCTGAGATATGTTTTCAGTTGTAAATAATTCTCCTATCAACAATGTGATTGTAAAATTTTATTTCCAAATTCAGTCTCATTTACCTCCAAATTCACTCAAATAAACGACAAAAAAATTTATCCTCAAATCCACTCAAAAGAACAAGACGTTAGGAATAAAATTGATTTTATATTAACTATGAATTAAATTTTATTTTGCAAAATAATTTTATAAGATTAAATTAAATTTAAAGTTTATTTCTTAAAATAATATTAAAATTATTTAAAAAGTTTATTTTTTAAAATAGATTATTTGTTAGATTTATCATGTCACTTGTTATAAACTATTAAATGAATGTGTTAAAATGAATATAATATTGAAAAATGTTACATCAAAATAAAATAAATTTATATTATATAAATAAATATAAATTTTATATTACAAATCAATTTCATAAAATTAATTAAGGTAAATGTGAAATTAAAGAATAAAATAAATAAAGGATGAAATTAATGCTAAAACGCCATAAAAGAAAAAGAAATATATATCTCAATCAACTACCAGGTGTTTCGTAGTTTACCCACTGCAATCAAACGTGTAGTAATTTAAAGTTGAAGTTAAAAATTGATTAAAATGTAAAATAAATTAAGCATGCATTAAATAAACTAATACACATTGTTGGAAAACCTGCTATAGCTGCATTTGGCTGTAACAGTGTGGTATCCGATGAGATGAGCGACACTATGTGGACCTCAGCCTGTATTAGTTAATCAATTATTAAGAATGGTAGGTGCAAGGTGTGTTGTTGGTTAGGGTTAGGATGGGAGTGGGAAGTGGTGGTCTATGTAAGTACACAAATCAGGCTTTTCTGCTTTGCACAGAGTGAGAGAGAAAAAGGTTTAGGCCAACTGTAACAAACTGACGAGGGTTCTGTACTTTTCTGCATCACTGTTTCACGTTGCCAAGGAATACATACTACTGCTTATTATTATTATTATAAAACAAAACAATACTTAAATAATTTTCTTCTGTTGTGTTCTGGTGACTTTAGTATCATTGTTTGCCATTAATGATTTTACTGTACATTGACGTCCTTTGTTGTCTGTTTCCTTAATGAGTCTTCCTGCTTTGTAAAAAGCTAAATACATCAGTGAGATTTTCTGTGATTTCTGTAACACCCTAACAGTAACCCAATCACTCCTTCGTGAATTCAATGCTAACCAAACAGACCAACGCCATCTTTCTCTATTCAATTCACTTCCTCACTCCATCATGTATAACACTTTTTCCATCTCGCACTTTATCATGTACACTTCCCACTATTTTCAATGCTTAATGGCAAAATGGGTTTAAGTTCAGTACAATATTAGTCTGTCAAAAATAGATTGGATGAAATTGATCTTTCAATTAAAAACAGGTAAATTCTACAATTTGACCCGTTTCGTTGTCGGATTTACGGGTTAGCTAATATTTTTATATGAAAACAAGTTCTACGAGTCGATTTCGAACTGAAAAAGTCTAAAACAGATTACTGTCCGAATTATTTCAAATCTTAGTCAAGCTGATTCAAATTTTTACTGGCCTATATCTTATCATAATCAGATTATTAAACTCTGTTAATATGAAATGTCCTATTACATATTTAATTTTTTTTAATAAAATTAGACTGTTTGAATGACTGGACTAACTTACGAAACTGATGTTCCATTCAAATAAACTTGTCAAACCCGACCAATGGGACTCCTGAATTAAAAAGTTGTCACAATCTATTTTTTTACCAAACTGACCCGAAGCTTACCTTTTTTTACCATCCCTGCCTCATACCTTTATTTAAATCGGATATAAAACTATTCCTTTTTTCGTATTTGAACCATTATTCGTGTTGCTGCTGCATGGTAATTTCCATGATCCATTTGCCTGATTCTTCATGATTCAACAATTATAGCCTTTACTGTGTAACTCTCTGTACGTGCTTAGTTGTCTTTTTTGGTGTGTCCAAACTTATTTTCATTTCATTAAATTATTATAATTAGAAAATTGAACACGACTTTATTATATTCTAAAACATATAATTTAAAATATTTTCTTACATGATATTAGAACTTATAAATTGTTTCATAAATACTTTATTCTATTATTTAAGAATGAAATGAATTAAAAGTACATTTTTACCCTTTCGATACAAAATTATATTATATTTATTTGAACAGGTAATTAAATAAAGTTTTAACTTTGATATCAGTTATCAATATTTTAAATGAGATTTACCAAAAACACAACACCAATTAAATAAGAATGAATCCAGACATAAAAAGCTAAAACTACTTTAAATTTAAAATCTCGACAATAAATTATTAACTTTCTTCTATATCTTATTTAATAACTTGTTTAGCCTATAGTAGAACTTATACTCGAACTTAAATTTCCAAAAACATCAAATTAATATATAAAAAAAGATTATATCAAAGTCAACTAACTTATAATTTGATTGAAACACACTATACGAAAGAAATGCAGCTTCTTGTTGATTAGTGTATGCTTAGTTGATATTACATGGGCAATGCAGCTTCTTGTTGATTAGTGTATGCTTAGTTGATATTACATGATGGGCAAGGGGTAAAATAGAGAAAACGAAGGTTTCTCTCTTTTTTGCTTCCGAGTCTCGTTCGTTGACTCAATGTTACATTTCTAGCTGGCGGCAATGTTATAAAGTTTTCTTTGTCCTGCTCTATATTATTTTTATTTTGTTTATATCTTTTCACACCGTCTATCTATTTGCATTTTCACACCGTCAATGTTACACTTCTTTTCTCTTAATATTGTTACCTTTCAACCTTATGAAAAATAGTTATGCATCTTATTTGATGTTTAATAAAAAAATTTATTATAATTTGTTTATATTATAATCAATAAATAAACAAAATTTAATTTAGTAAACTTTTAATCATTGAATTAAATTTTGTTTGTACTCACTAAATAATCAAAATAATACAAATTATTATTCAATTAAAATAGTTTTCGTACTATATGTTAATTTTCAAAACATTTTGTATACTCACAATATGTCACAGTATATAGTATTATTTTATTTATTTAAATGTATGTGTATATATACATATATTTTATCGTTAAAGTTTCACGTTATTTTTCGTGATTATACTTAGAATAAATTATGTCCATTATTAGTATTTTTTTATATTTTGTGAAAACTTATTTTAATATTCATAAAAGTTAAGTAAACGAGTTTCCAACATTTTTTTTTTCGATATCATAAAATCACAACAAAAATTCACCAAATATGAACATTATATTATTAGACATAATAACCATCAAAATCATAATAAGATAATAAATAAAGTGTAAGTCAATCAATTTGTCTATAGTAGATGTGTTTATACTTATGCAAAATAATATCAGTAACGCTATTAATTCTAATAAAAAAATTGTTACGCATAGATACACAATTTAGTCGAATAATTCATAAAAAGAATGTGTTTTAGCATGATCTAACGCGAGTTAAAGAAAAAATCAAGACTAAAATTGTGTAACAATTAAGTATATAATAACAAACAAATCATATATAGTTAAGAAACAAGAGAGAACAATTTCAATAATAAGAAAATTTATAAACCTGATATTTACATGTGTACTGTAGGACCACTTCAATCCTACCGAAACAACATGTTTTTCTTTGAATTGTTAGTGTAAAAAATACTAAAATCTTTTAGGAGTACCAACGCTTGAGGAGGTCGCTCATTTTCTTCCAGAAACAATAATCATTTGAACTGACAAACCACCCCACATAGACCTCAATGTCAAATAAGTCACAAATCAGGATTTCAATCCTCAATATCAAGTTCATAACTCTCAAGTTTCATCTTCCCATACAAATATTTATGATCAATTGTCTATGTCATCAACTATGAATGATCCTTTGTGGTATCCCAATAGTGGGGCATCTCACCACATCACAAATGGTGCCTACAAATTTCTCCTCAAAACACCTACACTATTATTGAAAATATCAAACTTGGAAATGGATCAGAACTACATTTTTTTTAATCATAGGTCTTATGCAAATTCAATTTTATAATGTTGTATTAATTGTTTCTGTTTAAAAGTATTTTGGTATGGAGTTAGCAGTAAATATGATTTTGACTATTTTTGTAAAATACGATTCTTTTTTTATCAGTACCATTTTGTTTTAATATTTTTGGAGTAGAAAATTTATAGTTAATACTATAGTTTTGAATTAGGTTTCAAAATTATTTATTTTCAAATTTTTCACCATGATAATTTTTAACGAAAATAATTGATAAACCTTTTAAAAACTAGCACATTGTGGTATTTATGTGAATAATTAGTGTTTTTTCCTTAGAATTTATGAGGTTGGGGTAACTTTTTACATTAAGGTAAGGGGGATCTGGGTATGACAGA
Organism: Vigna nakashimae; assembly: GCA_034642375.1. Taxonomy (NCBI): domain Eukaryota; kingdom Viridiplantae; phylum Streptophyta; class Magnoliopsida; order Fabales; family Fabaceae; genus Vigna; species Vigna nakashimae. The sequence goes on along the minus strand of CM067759.1, from coordinate 28,181,049 downwards.
AAATTAGTGGTCGGTTAGAAGGCCTTAGCCGTACTGGGCCTTACGGACTTCGATAGTTAAGGTGCCGCCCTAGGTTACGCCTCCTACATCATACATACGTATACATACGTGTATATCAACTACTAATGTGTGAATCTGCATCAGACAAGTTCATCTTCTGCATCAGACAAGGTCATCTTAGTTTTCAGCTTTTTCATACATATTTTCGATGCTGATAACATTTCCACCAGATAAACTCAATTCAGAAGAAGAAGAAAAGGAGAGAAATACGTATACATACGTGTATATCAACTACAACAAGTTCATCATAGTTTTCAGCTTTTTCATACATATTTTCGATGTTGATAACATTTCCACCAGTAAACTCAATACACAAGAAGAAAAGGAGAGAAAGCAAATGATAAAAAGAGAAAATAAATGAACGATGATAAAACAAATAATCTTATTGTAATTGTACTAGGTAGCCGACCGTTTTAGGAGAGGACCATCTACACCAATCGGTAATTCAATGATTGTGAGTCATGTAAGATGGATGTCGTTAATGACCGATTAATACACTTGTTGATCATATTAGTAGAAAATATACTGTATTTATGGGCAAATAGCATTATATTATTAAATATTAATGGTTTGATTGTCGTATCAAATATGAATATACGGCATTATTGCATTACTGTCATATCCAATATGAATTAATGAGCTTGATTGTCATAATCCCTATAAATATAAGGTTAATGTTCAGGTAAAGACATCTTAATCTATTACAATAAAATATAGACCTCTTTATGAAACATATCTGAAGTGTCGGAGTGTCTTCTGCAGATCAACAATTCATCAAAGTGGATTGCATTCTCGGAGAGCATTCAAGATCAAAAGAGAGCAGAGCAAGGAAGGACGACTGACGCTCGGACCAATTCAACCGAAACATTTTGGCGCCCACCGTGGGACCGAGCAACATCTCCATGAAACCACAAGGAACCAAGAGGTGTAGACATGCGCTCGGCCTCGACATTGCTACTTCGAATCAATACCAGGTTTTTCAACAAGAGTACAAAATTCCATAATAATTTCTAAAGACATGTCAAAATTATAATATATTTGTTTAACTCATATTTTTGTAAGTAAAAATATTCTGCACATGAGGTTCAGTTCTAGGTTCAACCTTGGCAGGTTCCACTTTTCATTATAATTTATAAATTATAATATATTTGTTTAACTCATATTCTTGTGACTAAAAATATCCCTCACAGCAGGAAAGTTCAATCGTACGTTAATACCTTCATAGGTTCCACTTTAGATTATAATTTATAATTTATAATATATTTGTTTAACTCATATTTTTAAGAGTAAAAATATGTTGCACATACGTTCAACCTTGATTCATTCCACTTTTCATTATAATTTATAAATTATAATATATTTTTTAACTCATATTTTTGTGAGTAAACAACACAAAGCAATGTTCAGTCCTACGTCCAACTTTGACACATTTCACTTTTCATTATAATTTATAAATTATAATATATTTGCTTAACTCATATTTTTGCGAGTAAAAATATCCTGCACAGAAAGGTTAGAAAGGTTCAGTCCTCCATTCAACCGTGAGAGGTTCCACTTTTGATTATAATTTATAAATTATAATATATTTGTTTAACTCATTATTTTGTGAGTAAAAATATCCAGCACCAGAAGGTTTAGTTCAACTTTCAACCTTGAGAGGTTCCACCTTTGATTATAATTTATAAATTATAATATATTTGTTTAACTCATATTTTTGTGAGTATAAATATATCCTGCACAGGAAGGAAGGTTCAGTTCTACGTTCATAGGTTCCACTTTACATTATAATTTATAAATTATAATATATTTGTCTAACTCGTGTTTTTGTAAGTAAAAATATTCTGCACAGGAGAAAGGTTCTTCCGTATATTCAACCTTGACATGTTCGACTTTTCATTATAATTTATAAATTATAATATATTTGCTTAACTCAAATTTTGGTGAGTAAAAATATCCTGCACAGAAAGCATCAGTCCTACGTTCAACCTTCACAAGTTCCACTTTTCATTATTATTTATAAATTATAATATATTTGTTTAACTCATATTTTTGTGAGTAAAAATATTGTGCAGAGAAGCTTCAGTCCTACTTTCAACCTTGAAAGGTTCCACTTTTCATTAATTTATAAATTATAATATATTTGTTTAATTCATATTTTTGTGAGTACAAATATCCTGTGCCGGAAGGTTCAGTCTTACGTTCAACCTAGACAGGTTACACTTTTCATTATAATTTAAAAATTATAATATATTTGTTTAACTCATATTTTTATGAGTAAAAATATTCTAGACAGGAAGGTTCAGTCTACGTTCAACCTTGAGAGGTTCAACTTTTGATTATAATTTATAAATTATAATATATTTGTTTAACTTATATTTTTGTGAGTAAAAATATCGTGCACAGGAAGGTTCAGTACTACGTTCAACTTTGACCAGTTTCACTTTTCATTATAATTTATAAATTATAATATATTTATTTAACTCATATTTTTGTGAGTTAAAATATTCTGCACAGGAAGGTTCAATCCTACGTCCAACCTTGGCAGGTTCCACTTTTGATTATAATTTACTCATATTTTTGTGAGTAAAAATATCTACATTCAACCTTGACAGGTTCCCCTTGTCATTATAATTTATAAATTCTAATATATTTGTTTAACTCATATTTTTGTGTGTAAAAATATCATGCACAAGAAGTTCAGTCCTACGGTCAAACTTGACAGGTTCCACTTTTGATTATAATTTATAAATTATAATATATTTGTTTAACTCATATTTTTGTGACTAAAAATATCGTGCAGAAGAAGGTTTAGGCTTACGTTCAACCTTGACGGGTTCCACTTTTCATTATAATTTATAATATATTTGTTTAACTCATATTTTTGTTAGTAAATATATTCTGCACTTAAAGGTTCAGTCCTACTTTCAACTTTGAGAGGTTCCACTTTTCATTATATTTTATAAATTATAATATATTTGTTTAACTCATATTTTTGTGAGTAAAAATATCCGGCACAGGAAGATTCAGTCCTACGTTCAACCTTATCCGATTCTAGTGACTTTTTACAATATATTGCAGTGTCTACTTAACACATATTTTTGTGAGTAAAAATATCATGTGCAGAAGGTCCATACTTACGTTCAACCATGGTCTTGTGGTGACCAACTCACTATAAATCCTGGGCGGCCAAGTGACCAACTCACTTGTGTCTTCTAGTGATCTACTCACTAGCAATCCTAGGCGGCCATACGAAGACATTCAACCATGGTCTTCCAGTGACCAGTTCACTAACAACACTGGGCGACCAAATGATCAGCTCACTTGTGTGTTCTAGTGATCTACTCACTAGCAATCCCGGGCGGTCATACGAAGACGTTCAACTATGGTCTTCTAGTGACCAGCTTACTAGCAATCCTGGGCGACCAAGTGATCAGCTCACTTGTGTCTTCTAGTGATCTACACACTAGCAATCTCGGGTGGTCATACGAAGACATTCAACTATGGTCTTCCAGTGACCAGCTCAAACCGCTCCTACCACGACTCAACTACAAAAAGTTAAACCCCTTCGCACCTGAATACAACTGCTCGGGGCTTGGGGGCTTAATGTACTATACATGGGTAGCCGACCATCCTAGGAGTGGACCATCTACACAACCGATAATTCAATGATTGTGAGCCAAGTACGATGGATGTCGTTAATGACCAATTAATACACTTGTTGACCATATCACTGGAAAATATATGGTATTTATGGGCAGTTAGCAAGTATATTAATAAATATTAATGGTTTTATTGTCGTATCAAATATGAATACACGACATTATTGTCATATCCAATATGAATTAATGAGCTTGATTGCCATAAGCCCTATAAACTGGAGTGTCAGAGTCTCTTCTACATGTCAACAATTCATCTAAGTGGATTGCATTCTCGGAAAGGATTGAAGATCAAAAGAGAGCAGAGAAAGGAAGGATGACCAATCTCAGACAATTTAAAAAAAAGTAATGGTTTAAGATCAAATATTTGTAAATCAAATTTCTCCACAGATCACATGCAGTTGATAAATTGAACTATCGGCTCTGCTACATTCACTAGTGCAGAAAGGGCTTTAGACGTCCGTTCTTTTGGTCTTTTGACGTTCGACCTTCGCCCGACGTCTTTGTGGGTGACGTTATTCAGACGTCGGGGGGTCCACATCGGACGTTTATATAGACGTCCGATGTGTCAGGCCCGACGCCTATGAAGACATCCGGTGTACACCCTCGGACGTCCATATAGACGTCCACTTGTGCCCGTCTGACGTCCCTATAGACGTCCGTCTTCTCCCTCCCACGACGTCTACACAAACGTCCGTGGTGTACCCCCGACGACCACCAGCCTGAATTGTTTTGTGGTAGGGGCTGGGGTTGACGTCCGTTTGTATACTGCCAGACATCTATAAACGTCCGAGAGTGCATTAACAGATGTGTACTGGGCGTATTTTTTTAAAAAATTATTTTATTTTTGCAATAAAACCACACCTGAAAAGCAAAAAATTGTCCCAGAACAATTTTGCAATAATATAAATATGTGTTTCATATAAACAAAGTTCTACTTAATGTAGACTATAATCCACAACCAAAACTATCAAGATAAAACTTAAACTAAAACTAAGCAATGTTCAACAATAAATAAAACTATTCCTAACTCCATCTTTGCAAAAGATAAGCGGTCCACTCCTGCCTTATCTGTTTAATTGTGTCCTCTGAAATAGGCGATGTAGTCTTGAAGCGTTGCAAAATTGAAGAAAGATTCATTATGGTTTCATATATGTTTGAAGATGAATTTGATTTGTAATGTATTGAAGGTATACATCATTATCTCATTCCAGTCATCTGTAATGACAGCTCGAATGATGGTCTTAATCCAACACAACACGTAGAAGCCACATTTCCATGAATCTAGCTGCTGGTTACACTAAAATGACAAACTAAACAATTAAGAATTTAGATCATTCAATAACATAAAAAATGAATTAGAACTATAAGTGACTTACAACCTTTGGATACATAATTTGAACTAGTTGACCACGAGATTTACCAATAACTCTGTACATATTGAAAACACAAAGTATAATTAATATGACTATATTTATCATAAAAGTTGAAGGTGAACATCAATATTATAGACGTCCTGGCCCCTCCCCAACGGGCGTTTAATGGGCTGACAAGGGGAGTTGAAGCGTTCATTTGTTCAGCCTTTTAGACGTCCGGGCCCCTCCCACGGACGTCTATAATATTATAGACGTCCACCCCCCGCCCCCCCACCCCACAACGGACGTCTAGAGTTTCACTTATTTACGAATATGCCACTGGTCAATTATTTACGTTGGGGCTTTTGTGGACGAACGTCTATGGGGGCGTTAAAAGCCAATTCTGCACTAGTGATCCAGTTAATGCAGATTAATAAATTGTTTTGTTATGTTTTCTGAAATAATTTTGCAGCTACAAAATTCTGTGCAGTTGTTGCAATCACAAAAGAATTTATTTATTTATTTTTTATTTTTTTTATAAATGGAAGGAAATGGTGCCCTACAAAATTGCAGTATATTAATTTACATCTTTTCTTTCTAGACATATAGGAATTTTAAACTTATGAAATAATGCCAACTTGATGATGACAAAAAATGAGATGGTACTCGTGAATTTCGATCCTATCACTAGTAAAAAAAGGCTTTCTAACGCGCCTAATAGGTCTCGGTTTGGACAGACCCGAAGCAAATATAAATGCGGTGGCAGAATTGTAATATGTGCGAACTTATAGGCTTCGGTTCAACAGGAACTGAGGCATAATAAACATATTAAATCGGTTAAAAACTGCCCGAAGCGTATAATCTGCTTATAGGCACCGATTGGAGGAAGAACCGAGGCAGTAAAAGTAAATTACTTCGGTTAAAGAAACAACCGAGTCAATTTACCCTTCTCTCTGCTTCTCTTATCTGTGCTTCTCTTCTCTCTGCTGCCATCGAAGAAATTCTTCTCTCGCGACTGCCATCTAACCACTGCTCGCGCCTCCCCATTGCTGCTCCCTCACCGCCGCGACCTCCCCGTTGCTGCGTTGCTGTCGCGTGGTCAACCACTGCCTCGTCGTCGAGCTCCCGTTTGTCTACCCGCTCTTCTCTCTTCTTCTCTTCTCTCTGCTGCCATCCAAGAAATTCTTCTCTCCCGCTACCATCCAACCACTGCTCGCGCCTCCCCGTTGCTGCTCCCTCACCGCCGCGGCCTCCCTATTGCTGCCTCGCCGTCGCGTGGTCAACCACTACCTCATCGTCGAGCTCCCTGTCGTCACCAACTTCGTCCAGATCTGCTCCAGATCCACTACAGATCCGCTCCAGATCCACTCTCAGATGCAACGACTTTCATCTTGGTTGAGGCTGTCTTTGCCACTGAGTTCGCCACGCCGATATTTTTGTTTTTCCGACAGCCGCCGCCGATGGGAACGTTACGGAGAGCGCCACCTTTGGTCTAGTAGCGGCGGCACGTCTTGCAAAAGTGGTGGGGCTGAGTGAGGTTGCAGTTGTTGCAGTAGCAGAACTTGGTGTTGGATGAATCACATCACGGGCACCTGAGGTTTTGATTTTCCGATGTGGGAGTAGTGGTGGTGGTGGTAGGAGTAGTTGTTGTGGTGGTGGATGTGAGGTTAACATTATTAGTTGAGGAAGAAGGAAGAGAAGAGGGAGATGGTGGTGTTTGGCGGCGGGTGATCTGTGAGAAAGACGGTGGTGTTTGGCGGCGTGTGGTGTTTGGCGACGTGTGGTGTTTGACAGCGTGAAAAGGACGAGACGATGACGGCCTGATGGGGAAACCAGGAAGAGGATACTGCCTCGGTTTCCTTTGAACCGAGTTCTAATCGTATATTGTTTTGCCTCGGTTCACAGCAACCGAGGCATAAAAGTGCACATCTTTAACCTCGTCTATATATGCTTCGGGTCAATAACCGGTGTTTATAAGCTAAAATAACCGGTGTCATTGACTAGTGTATGCAATTTCTAGAGAAATGCATGACCCCTTTATTTTATTTACGTGACAAATTAATCTTTAGAATACAATTTCATTTTAACTTTATTAGATTCAGAGTGCATGCAGTTCACTTTTGAATTTTATGCCTAGTGAGTGATGGAAAAACAAAGAGTACAAAAAGAGTGAAGAGAATTAGAACAGGGAATGGCAACTTTTCAGATTAGTCTGAAATTACTGAAAATAAGTAGAAAGTAAAACAATTTTATTTAGTATTAATAGTTTATTTATTGTTTTTAATATTATTTTAACAATAATTTATTATTACAATTGTTATTATAACAAAAGGCATCCTTAATTAATTATAGATTATATATAATTTTTTGTGTATGTAATACATCGAAATATATATATTATTTTAGTAATATCCCGGACTTTCTTTTACCAAAATGAAAGATGATTTAGAGCAAGAATTCACTTAACTTTCTTACCAAATCAGTCGATTCTAAATTCACACCTTCATCACAAATCCATGTTTTACCTTTTCTTTCCAAATTAAAGGAAATAAAATAAATGAGAGATGATTGAAATTCACTAAACAATTTTCAATGAATTTTATTTTTTAATAATGTTTTTATAAAATAAAAATATTTATTTAATATGAGTCTCCTGTCAATAAGTTTTTTAATTATAAATAAATTTACTTATAAATTAAAAATATTGGTTTATTTAAGAAATAGTTAAATATGTTTTTAATTCCTACACTATCATGTCATTTTAGGTTTAATCTCTTTTTCAAAATTTGGTATACTTTGATATTTATCTTTAAGCAAATTATAATTTTTTTCCTCCAAAATCAACACCATTAAAATTAGGTTGCGGTGGCTAACGTTTGGCAATGTTGTAAACTTAGAAACTCTCCCTCTCTCTATAACCATCGCCACCTCTGCTTCTTTTTATCCTCCGTCAGCAACGACGCTAGGAAGATCAGTTCTTTTCTTCCTCCCTCCGCCACCAAACCTCCTCTCTCCTCCTCCCACCGGAAAAAGTGTCGCTACAACGACGTCTCACAAAAGACAGAGTCCCTACCTAATCCACAGACTCGCGGATCCACAAACTCAAGGTTCTGCAATTGTCGCAACATGTTCTTCCTCATTTTCCTTCTTCCTCGCAAACTCTTGGCTCTGTCATCTCTTCCCCTTCCTCTAAGCCCCAAACCCTAGTTTGCAACTTCGTGCACTGTTCCAACCTCTTCCCTTCATCTACGCACTAAAAAAACCAATGGCCTTAAAAAACAAGAATAGCCCAAGACAGAATGACTATAGAAATGTATGCAATAGCTCAATCAACAATGGTCATAAATCTTGAAGATTTGGGTGTGATAATGATATAGGAGGTTTGATGTCCACCAGGATGGCTATCCCCTCCCCTGCTCAAATTAAATCATAACGTAAATAGCATAATCCTGAAATCAAAGTTGTTTGAGCGTGAGAAGGAATTTTGCCTCTGAAATTTGAGGGGTTCAGTGTCAATTGGTGAATTCCAGCCTCCATTATCTCAAAAATTAATAACTTGTGTAATCATTTCATGAAGGAACAGGTAAAGCCCCACCAATTTTGACTATAGTAGAGAGTTTCTAAACTAACTCCATCAATTTCTAATAAATTTTTATAATGAGTATCGTAAGACAAATAATAGTGTATATATTCTGTTCGAGAAGTTATAGTTATGATATTTATTTCTCTATTGCTGATCTGATTGGAATTTGCATTCCATGTTTAGTTATTATTCTATGTATGGACATGTTGAGAAGCTAGCCAGGGAGATAGAAAAAGGTGTTGCTTTAGTGGAGGTAGTTGAAGCAAAACTGTGGCAAGTTTGTAAACCTTTTTCACTAGAATGGATAACGTAGTTGCTTTCATTATTTTAGGTCTCAAAATTATAGGTCAAAATGTATCATTAGCGTCATTAAAATAGAAAAGGATGACAAAATCTCAAGGAAAGTCGTAAACTGATGGAAACTTTCAAAACAAGTAGGTAAAATCAGATAATTAAAGTTGTTAGAAGATCAGTTTACTTCCACCAAATTGTTGATCACAAGTTTGGATATTTATATGAAGTAATTAAAGTGTGAACCTATTGATGGATTTAGGATGGAAAAACTGGACCTAAAGTTAAGAAGCTGCCAAGCAAAAACCATTAGGACTATGGTCTCATTTGCAGGGGCATTAATAATGACTTTGTACAAAGGTTTTGTTTTTGACAAGTAATGTCATGCCAACCAATTTATTTCTCTCATCTCACTTGCTATACAGGTAAATAGGTTTAAATATAAATATTACAAGTTTCCAGTATACATTTTATTTCTGAAATATTGTGCAAAGATTTAATAAGTTTAGTTGTTTTCATCTTTAAAATTCTTTTTGTAGTGTCACTTTGTCCTCCTCACACATAACAAAAATGAGTCTTTTGATACAAACATGGAGAATTAACGATTACACAGAGGAGCTAATTCTAATAAACATTGCTACCAGTTTCTTTGTAAACTGTTTGGATACACATTTGGCACTGGCATGTTTGAGTTAGGGAAGTTGAAAGGTGGGTCCCCATATGGTGTAGGAACTTATGTTGGGGATGGCTCAAGGCAGCCTAGTGAGCTAGAATTGGCTCAAGCTTTCCATAAGGGAAAGTACTTTGCAGGCATTGCAAAGAAGCTCAAGGGATCTCAATGACTCTACAACCATTATCGTTTTCTCAAATAAAATATTATCTTCAAATACAAGTGTGAGAATAAATCAATATTTCATGTTCATGTTCAATATAGTTGTTTCCACTTTTCATATTGTATCTTGTATCCCGTATTGTGGTTATATGAGTATTTTTCTCAGTTGATCCAATGACAGATAAAAACTACCAAGAAACTTCATTTCTCATGGTGTTTCACTAAAGTATTAGATTTTGGCCAATGGCGACAAACTCTCATAGGATGACTCAATAAATAGAGGATATCGGCGGCGAGAGAGTGGTCGATGGAGAGAAGGTCCTTTGCTAGTTTGAGTGATGAGGTTTTAGGATTTTGAAATAGTAAGGAATGGATGAAGAATGTTTATGTAATGTTGGGAACAACGAGGAAGAAGAAGAAGAAAGGATTGATATTCGAATTGGGCAAAAACTCGGTGAGCTGAATCTAAATCACAATCACTCATTGATTGCAACGATGAGTAATAACATTGTGATCACCGTTGTGGCTCCACTACCTGTATCCACTGTCGTGGAGATTCAAGACCAAAGGGGTCACACTCATACAATTGATTTCTCTACCTTCAAGACCTTCCCTGTTTCCAACGGGAAGAATAGAAACGTGACACAACTAAAATAAAACCTGACATCAAATGTGACCAGAGGTTAACCAGCTCAGCCTAATTTTAATGGCGTACGAAAATTTATAGTTTCCTTAAAAATAAGGATCAAAGAGTATCAAAGTTTGAAAAAGACTAAAATCACTTTTTGATAATTGAGGGACTAAAAACATATTTAACCTTTTAAGAACTTTTGTAATTTGTTTTTAATTTTAATCTATCAATCTCACTTCAGTTCACAGATGAAATTTGTAAGCTAGATATTGATGTTGAAATGAAATTTGAAGTTTTAAATTTGAAGTCATTGATATTTCTATAAATATATTATAGTAAAATTATCTTTTAAGGATTATCAGTATTAAAAAGTTGTATATATATCGTAGTAACATTTGCATAAATTCAATAAAACAAAGTTCTTGAGAACCATCTTATATTTATCCAGAATTAACATTTTATTTAATTTTTTTCTAAATTTGACTCACTATTATGAAATGATTATACGATAGTATAAGAAAGTAAAAGTGATTGTGATGGATTACTAGCAGTAGATGAGTTAAAAGTTATCTTTTGGGATGAGAATGACATTAAAAGAAGATATATTTGAGTTGGAAAGTGTTGGAGAAGTATTTCACGGGAATGTATAGCAGATAAATTTGATTACAGACGAGACAACGCGAGAGAATAAGAGTCGCTAGGATCAATAAATTCCTGTGGGATTGAGACATGGACAAAGTAAACGCCTTCCCAAGACAAACAAACAACATTATTTGACGTACTAAATTGACTTCATAATCCTAACACCAGCCTTCTCCAAAAACAACCACAATTAGGTACAAACTTAACCTACGCAATTTTCATGCATGTCTTTGCCTTTCCCAACATTCAATTCACAGCTAACCCGAAATGGCCACTCTAACTCTTGCTTAAGCAAAACTGTACCACTGTGAGGACCATCCTGATTAAGTACACACCAACACATATATGAGCAAACAGAATTGACAAACCCAAAAAAATCAGTCAAATCACAAGTCAAACCTCATCTCCTGAATGAACGAGCTACGACACCAAACCATGGATGATGAGAGATTAATTTTATCACGTAAAGGTTGACAAGAGAGTGTGAAATTTTTTGTTGAACGAAGCTTTGGAGAGTTCAGTTTGAGAGTAACTAAAAGGGAACCAAGGGTCAAGAGTTTCAAGAAAGATCTCACTGAGACGCAAAAAGGGGGTGAGAGCAAGAAACCACAACCAGAAACCAGTCTCGGGAAAAACACCCCAGAATCAAATCAGAATCATGGAAAAGGGTAGTGTGGAGAATTAACCCCTCTCTTTCTCTCTGCACAGGAAATTAACCCCTCTCTCTTTCGCCACCTTTATGCTTTCGCCTTTATCTCCACCCAAACAGTACCACACACGCACCTTCCACTCCTCACTTTCCAAACCATGGATCCGGACGCATTCACAGCCAGCCTATTCAAGTGGGACCCACGCACGGTCCTCCCCGCCGCACCGCCCTCCCGGCCCCCGCCGCCGCTCCTAGACTATGCTGTCGCCCCTCCCTCAGTCGCCCCGTCTTACCACCCCGCGAGGGCGGTGCCCCGCGAGCTCGGCGGCCTCGAGGAGCTTTTCCAGGCCTACGGCATCCGCTACTACACGGCTGCCAAGATCGCCGAGCTCGGGTTCACGGTGAGCACGTTGGTGGACATGAAAGACGAGGAGCTCGACGACATGATGAACAGTCTCTCCCAGATTTTCCGCTGGGATCTCCTCGTCGGTGAACGCTACGGCATCAAAGCCGCCGTCAGAGCCGAACGACGTCGCATCGATGACGAGGACATCAAACGCCGCACTGGCAACCTCCTCTCCACCGACACCACCACCACCACCACCAACGCCCTCGATGCCCTCTCTCAAGAAGGTACACCATACCGAATGCTCGTTCTATACCTAATTAGCCCTTGCTGTATGTGAAGTAACTGTGTCATCGTTTATAGTTAATAGTATTATGACAGTGATAATTATTACGCGGTACTACGTTGGGCAGCTCTATCGTTTGGCTAGTTAAATTTGAAACAAAAGTCTCACTAGCTAATTTATTCTACTGTTATATTAAACTACTGTTCTATGTTACAACATAAAAGTCAGCAGGTACTAGCAGTGCTACAGCTAAAAGGCTGAATAATTTGCCATTCCATGAGCGTACATGGTGGAGTAGAAAAAACATGCGTTAAGAATGAATCTATATAGAGAAGAAACATGTGTACATGTGTGTGGGTGTGTGTGTGTGATATAAGGAATGATGAAGAAGGGCATTGAGATTGATATTATTGTAGGTTTGTCGGAGGAGCCAGTGGTGCAACGAGAGAAGGAGGCGGTGGGGAGCGGGGGAGGGAGCACGTGGGAGGTGGTTGCGTTGGAGGAGAGGAGGAAGCAGCAGAGGAGGCGGAGAACGAAGATGAAGGAGCAGGAGGAGAAGGAGGAGGTAGAGGATGAGGAGGGAGAAGAGAACGAGGAGGGTAACAACAACAGTGGTGGAGGTTGTGAGAGGCAGAGGGAGCACCCGTTCATCGTGACGGAGCCTGGGGAGGTTGCACGTGGGAAGAAGAATGGGTTGGACTATCTATTTCACCTCTACGAGCAGTGCCGCGAGTTCTTGATGCAGGTCCAGGCCATCGCGAAGGACCGCGGTGAAAAATGCCCCACCAAGGTATTCTTGTCATGAGTCCTGCATCACTCACTCACTCACTCAGCCGTGCCTTTGTTCTGATCACTCTGACTCTGCCACTCACTTGCGTTGTTGTGTAGTTCCGTTTGAATAATGTTGTGTTGCCGTGACGTTGGCGCGGAACACGTGACAAGTCAGGGAGTCTCGTGAGGGGTCCATCTTCCTTTAAAACTGGAATTTTGTCTCCGTACAAGCCAAGTGAATTATCCAGTTACAACTCCTATACTTGCTTCCCTACCACACCACAAGCACCCGCAAGTCAAAGTCTTGCATGTGCCCCACATTTCCCCTTTCACCCACTGGATCCTCGCACGCCCTCATAACAATCCCTATCCCCCCGTATCTGTCATTTCTCATTCTGTTCATTAATTTCATTCATCTCCTCGCCCACCCCAATCATTATTATATTAATATCATTACACCTTCAACCCTACTTTTCTACTTACACTAATTTTCATTACACAACATAATTTACCATATACGTATACTAAGTAGAACTATACATGGGAATGCAGGTGACAAATCAGGTGTTTAGGTACGCGAAGAAAGCTGGAGCGAGCTACATCAACAAGCCAAAGATGCGACACTACGTCCACTGCTATGCCTTGCACTGTCTGGACGAGGAGGTGTCGAACGAGCTTCGTAGGGCGTTCAAGGAGAGAGGAGAGAACGTTGGAGCGTGGAGACAAGCATGTTACAAGCCCCTTGTGGCCATCGCAGCGCGTCAAGGTTGGGATATTGATGCCATATTCAACGCCCACCCTCGTCTTTCCATTTGGTACGTTCCCACCAAGCTCCGTCAGCTTTGTCACGCCGAGAGAAACACAGCCGCCGCTTCCAGCTCTGTCTCTGTCGGCAGTGCTCACCTTCCCTTCTAGATATGCATGTATTGCTGCTTCAGTAACTGTCATAGTTAGTAATAGATATATTTAGTTACTATTATTATTATTGTATGAGTAGAACCTCCCAGCCACGTTATGAAATGAACAACATATGTATAGCAACGGAGGACTTTTTTTAGCAACCAAAAAATGCGTATCTCGATTACCTATCTTTCATAAATCATTTACTTCCTTTGTAATCTAGTACTTCTTCATCGTTTGTATGTTTGTGGTCTTTTTCTTCCTTTGTTTATGCTGGTATTACATTGTTCCATTTGAGAATTTAGAGTTAATTTACTTTGATCAAATCGTGGTTTTACGATTTTTTCTCGTATTGGGTTCATAAAAATTTGGCCTCAGTTTTGTTCTTCAATTATATAGTTAACATAATCCAAATATTTGTTATACAGTTTACCCTATTAATAGTCTATGAGATGTTAATATGTTAGACCACACTGTAAATAATGAGAATAAAACTTTCTGTGTAATTTCTCTTTGAGTTTCTTCTACCAGTCCAGTCTTTTTCAACCAATGGTATCTTGAGCTTTCTATTTAATTTGTTAACAAATGGTATCTAGAGCTTTTTATTTGCTTTCCTTATATTTGAATGATTTTTAAGTTTTAAGTCTTCGTGGTATATAGGTAATTAAAGCATTGCTTGAGATAAACTTTCTTTTGGTTTCCAGGAATATATCATCTTACATTTGAAAATCTTTTGAAAGATTTCTACCTAGAAACTAAGGAAAGGACTTCCAAAAAAATTCTGGTTAGGAAGGACTTGGTTCTTAAACTTGTTCATTTATGACTCACCTCTTCTTCCTGGGAGTATTTTGGATTCATTTTGCCTTTAGATTCTCCTTAGAAATCCTTCTATAAAAATAACAAAGTTTGTGCAAATTTTTAGACTCTACTTGTGACAGTTTTTCAAAATCTTGTGAAAACTCTTTCCTTTTCACTTCACAAAAGTATGAGTCACTCTAGTGTTCAAGGGAGTATCAAACATGGTTCTGCTACTATGCATTTAAGCGAAGAGCTTCAAAGAAACAAAGTCGAGCTTCACCAAGCACGAAAAGAAATCAATGAGCTTAGGCAATTAATTACTGAAATCAAAGTTAACTAGAAAGACAAAGAGAAAGTTGAGTCCTTACATAGGAAAAACAAAGATCTTGTAGATTATTGCTCACCTCCTAGTGAACCAGAAGTTTATAGTAGTCATCATAATATTGACCTATCAATAATCTCCTAGGAGACATCAAAGACATAGAGAACATTATAGGGAACCCAAGATTGACATTCCTCCTTTCTATGGAAAAGATGATATAAAGGAATATTTTGAATGGGAAATGAAGGTTGAACAATTTTTTGAGTGCCACAATATACATGAGGAAAGAAAAGTAACCTTGGCCACTTTGAGTTTTCAAGGTCATGCTTTATATTGGTGGCCAACTTTAATAAGAGATAAAATGTTGCGAAATGAACCTGTAATCAGGTATTAGAATGAACTTAGGGCAACCTTAAGGAGAAGACATGTCCCAACTTATTATGATAGGAAGATAATGGATAAGCTCCATAAACTCTAACTTTCTTGTGAGTGTGTTTGATGTGTTTAAATGAAAGACAAAGTTGATTCATGTGACATTGTGATGGTAGAGTGTGATAACAGTTGAAAAACTATTATTTTTATACTTAAAATTGACCTTAAAGAGAACCTTTATGACTTAGAAACTAGCTTGGAATCATACTTTTGTTTATTTTTTTGAAATAAGAGAGTTGGATGGGTTTTATGCTTGGTTTTCCTTGTTTTTGCAAGTTTTAAGATGAATTAGATGAAAGAAGTGAAGTAGGAAGAAGTTGGAATCAGAAAAGGAAGTGAAAAGTGCACAAAAAGAGAAGACACGAGTACTGCTCATCGAAAATTACCGTTGAGCGGTGTTCTTGAGGTCTCGTAGTCACCGCGAAGGGGCAGAAATGCAGTTGAGCGTAAAATAGAAGACTGCGCGCTTACTGTTGAGCGGTATTTACCGCTGAGCGCCATTTTTATGGGCCTTGGGCCACTTTTCTGTAATTTTTAGAATACTATATAAGGTTTTAGTTGACCTAGGTCAGTCATCTTTGGCTGGAACAAGGCAGAATACACTTTCTTCACCCCTTGAAGGAGGATTTTGGATGCTCAAGCTCCACTCTTCAAATTCCAGGGTTCTATCTTTCATTCTTTCATTGTTTTTCATCTAGTTTCACCATGATTATGTTGAACTAAACCTTCATTGTTGTTGGGGAACCATTGTTTTTCATCTAGTTTCATTCTCATTCCATTCTTCATCTAGTTTCTCCATGACAACTGAAAACTAAATTCAATTTGTTGTTGGGGGATGATGTAACCCTGTAAACTCTCATGTATTTGAATTGGTTTTAATTGATATTTGCTTCTTTCATTAATTGTTAGGGTTATTCTTCTTTGCTCTATGCTTGTTATGTTTAACTCATTCATGACATGATTATTGGTTTTCATGATATGGACACATACGGGAAAACCTAGATCTGGGGAATTTTCCCAAGGGAACTGTTGCCTAGAAACAGGGATAAAACACTTGATTATCTTAATCTTCTAATTGTAATGCAGAATTAGTTATTAGGGATAGAAGAAATTGTGATCTAGGAATTAAGGATAGGGCTTTCTTCATCGAGACATCGGGTTTTAAGTAATTTAGAAAGTGATATTAACATTAATGAAGAAGATGAATTCATACATACATGAGAGGAAACTTGGTGAAATCTAAACCCCAACAACATATTCATCTTCTATTTTCAATATCATCCATTCATCTTTGTGTTTAGCCTCAATTGATCAAATTGCATTCTTGTTTATTTTTATTACATTTGCATTCAAAACCCCTAAATTGTTCTTCAAAAGTCTTAATTAGTTGAGTAATCACATAACTGTTTAGTGTCGTTAGTCCTTTGTTAGGAAATGATACTTGGTCTTACCATTTTATTATTACTTGATACGATCCGGTACACTTGCCGACATCCTAACAAGTTTTTGGCACCGTTGACGGGGACTTGTGGTTTAAACTATTCTATTTGTGTGATTCTTAACCGATTAGACTTTATCTTTAATTTTATCTTTTTATCTTTCTATTTTAAATTTAAATTTTTATCTTTTCTATCTCTTTATCTTTAAGCTTATCTTTTCTATCTTTTTGTGCTAATTGGGTGCTCTAGTGTTTTGTTCTCTAGTTTATGCAGGGTACAATTCGGACTAGAAGCACAAAAGTTTATGAACCTTGTCTTGAAGGTTTGGACGTGAGTAGAAGAAATAGGAGAACTAGGAAGTCCAGAGAACTTTTCCCTTCTCCTGATACTCTTTTACAACCATCACCTCAAAGATCTGACCAAGAGACAAAAAATATGGTTGAAGAGCAGAATGATAGACGTACCCTGATGAGTCAATATTTTATTCACTTCACTTAGTTTAGTGTGCTAGAATTAATCAGGGAATTATGCTTAAATGTCCACTATTTTCCCATTTTTCCTAATTGTGCTCAATTTGATTAGAAATTCTTATTTTAATTAATTTGAGTTGTTTGAGACTAATTATTTGCATTATTGATTGTAGGGAAATTTTTGGACAATATTTTGGGATTTAGAGAAATGCCACATCCATTTTATTTTAAGCTAAAAAGAGAGAGGAGGTGTGAATTTCAATTTCGGGGGTGCACACAGCAGCATGTGGTGGCAAAGATAGCAAGTTACACGGCCCAAAGGTGCATTCAATTGAAGAAGTGCACACAACAACTTATTCGTTCAGCATTGGGCTTGAAGTTGCGGCAGTCCAGCACCCACATTAAGACGCATCCGGAAGCAGCTAGAGGGTGTGACGGGCAGCTTTCTTAGGTGGTGCGTGAAAAAAAAAAGAAAGAGCACACGTCCACGCTCATTTTCTCGGCCCAACCCTTGTGCATTCCAGCAACCAGCTAGGAGAGGGGGTGCACATGGAGATAGACTTCCAAGGCGCAACACACATCTTTCATTTTCCAGCAGCTCACGGTCTTGAGCTTGAGGGGGTGCACAAAGAAAGCACACTGCAGCCACATCCTTGAAGGACGAAGCGTTCAGCACACCTGGCCCACGCTTGGCTGCACACATCTAGCAGCTTGGAGATTAAAGCACGTGAGCAGCAGCACCTTATGAAGAGAAGCCACGGCCCACCACACGCACACTTCACACGGTCCAGCAGAAGCAGGCATCCAGCAAGCAACAGGCGGTGCACACAGTAACTCGGGAGTCCATCCAGAAAAAGAGAAACACACCTAGCAGAGGACGTGCTTGGAGGGAGGGGTGTCTCGGCCTAGGGCAACTGCCTCCCACATAAAAGAAAAGCACATTTCATTTTGAAGGGAGGTGGGACGTGCGTGGGAGCCGCCACTTGCAGGGGGATGTTTTTTCTCTCGGGTTTTTTTTGTTTTAGGCTATGGTTTTAAAACTTTTTCTTGGAGCTTATACGTTGTTTTGAATGGAGAGAATGGGGAGGCACGTTTGTTTTGTCGATGAATGAAGAGATGATCTTTACTCTGCTTTGCTGATTTACTCATTGATGCTTCCATTTGATTACAACACTTTTTATTGAATGTTCTTTTCTTCTTTTGATTCCAATACGTGGATGGCATTGATGATCTGGGTTAAAAAGGGTTTGGATATATGAGGCATTGGATCGATGGTGACGGGAATCAATAGTATCAGTAATTTGCTATTCTGTTTGGAATGATGAGATGAGGTGTCCGTTGTAGTCGTAGGTGTTGGTTCATTGGGCGGTGCACGTGCCACGGCTTGGCTGGAGGAGAATAGAAGATTCATTTATGTTAGATAGAAGAATGAATGCTGAACGTTGCACACAAGCGGTAAGCCATTTTACTTAGAGAATGAAGAAGTGATTTGATGGAAGTAGGTATTGTGCACGTGAATGAGAACCTGCAAGGTGGAGCTGGAAGAGAAGCGGAGCATTTGGACGTGTGCAGTGGAATCATGGAGCAGTGACCGAGAGGGAGAATGGTGTGCACGCATACGTGGAGCTGGAGAAAGGAAGGAGAAAGCTGGAGGTGCACGGGATGAGGAATTTTTAGAATTCATTTTCATTTTCTTTTGAGAAGCATGAAGAGGTCATTTACTCTTGCCACGTGGAAAGTGCTGATTGATGGGAGCAAAAAGGTGCACATGTCACGGCCCTGCTGGAAGAAAAGAGAATGGTTTTTTTTGTTTTTATGAAATGAGAAGTGCATTAGGTGGGGGAAGATGGGATGTTGGCAGTGCACAACAATGCATTTCTTTTATTACTTGGAGAATGAAAAGGTGAAGCAAGGAGCTGGTGCACTCGGTGGATTATGCTCTTTTGGGTTGGTGATGAATTTTTTTTTTATTGGAATGTGCACATGGTTCGTCCAGAAGAGATAAAATCCGGTTTTCTTTTTATTGCTTTGACATTTTAAACTAAAGCTATTTTTATATTAGATGTGATAGACATGTCTTTCAGCTTTTCAATTTTTTTTAAAGTTGCATTTTAATTTGATTAAAGCACTTTTCATTTTAGTGTTGTCTATTTTGCTTGGTTGTGATACTTTAGTTATAATGTTAGTAGTGACCAATCAATTAAATTTTATTTTAATTGAAACCGTTTTTATATTTCTGTTTGCATTCAAAACACTTTCACAAACCCCCCCACTACGTGTTGATCTGAGACTGAACCCAATTTGGTCCTTGAGAGACGACCTAGGAGTCACTTCCTAGTACTGTACTGCATTATTCTATGCACAACTTTTGTTGGGAGGTGCGACCCTCTCATCAAAATGGCGCCGTTGCTGGGGACCAACGGTTCAGTCTTAGGTCTTTTTGTTGTGTTGGTGTGTGTTGTGTTTTGTCTTGTGTTGTGATGTGATGTGATGTTCTGTTTTGTGTGTGCGTGTTGCATGTATAAATGTGTTGTGTTTTATTTGTTTCGTGATTTTTAGTATTCTTCTCTTTCCATGTCTAGCTATTTTGATTTCGTGAATACTGCTTGTTTTGCTAGTGCCTCTGATTATGATTCTCATTCTGCATGTTACTCTGATTGTAATTCATATTCTGTTGATTTCTATGTTGAGAACAATATGACTCATCCTCTAATTTCTGAGAGTGCTCTTTGTGAGCCGGTTTCACTTAAGGAGGATGATCTTCATTGCGATCTCACCTCTGGACTGATACATTTGCTGCCTAAGTTTCATGGTTTTGCAGGAGAATGCCCACACAGACATTTGGAGGAGCTCCACATCATGTGCTCTTCAATAAAGCCTCCCGATGTCCCTCTCGATTACATTTTCTTGAGCGCATTTCCGCATTCATTACAAGGAGCAGCTAAGGATTGGAAAGACTCTCTTCCTCTGAGATCCGTTACCGATTGGGGATATCTTGAGCATCAGTTTCTGAGCAAATTTTCCCTTGTGCAATATGCTTACAGCAACGGTCTTGGATGGAATGATCCTACCTTGGGATGGTATAATGCTCCACAGCATCATTGTCAAGAACCACCATTCCAGAGTACTTGTATGCCTCCACTAGTCCAGCAATACCAGAGTCAGCATTATGATGCTTCTGCCGAAACAACTCCTCAGCCTTCTATTTCTGAGCCTACATTGCAGGAGTTGTTGGAGCAGTTGACCATGCAGAACCTGCAGTTTCAGCAAGAGACCAGATGATAACAGTTGAAAAACTGTTATTTTCATGCTTAAAAGTGATACTAAAAGCAACCTTTAGACTTAAAAACTAGCTTGAAATCATGCCTTTTATCTATATTTTCATAAATAAGAGAGCTGGACAGGTTTATGCTTGATTTAAGTGTTTTTGTGCAGGTTTTAAGGTGAATTTGGTGCAAAGAGTGAAGAAGGAGAGAAGTGACATTAGAAAAGACAAGAAAGAGTGCAAAAAGAGAAGACGAAGGCACCGCTCAGCGGCAAACTACCGCTGAGCGGCACTCAAGAGGTGGCGTTGGAACCGCTGAGGGGCAAAATGGCCGCTGAGGGGAAGAAAGAAGACGCGCAATCACCGCTGAGCGGTAAATACCGCTGAGCGGCACTTTATGGGCTTGGGCTTTTGTAATCTTTTGTAACTCTAGATAAGTATATAAGGGCTTGCACGTCCTTGGGATTAGTATCTTTGGCAGAAACGAAGTAAACTCTTTCTCTTCCACCCCTTTGAAGGAGGATCTTGGATGCTCAGGCTACCTCTTCACCTTTATTGGGTTTATTCTTTCATTCTTTCATTGTTATTCATCTAGGTTCACCATGACGATGGTGAACTAAACCTTGTATGTTTGTTGGGGAATCAATGTAATCTCTTGAAGCTCTCATATATGGAATTTGTTGAGTACATCTTTTAAGTAAGACATATGCTTTCTTTCATCATTAGTTAGGGTTTTTCCTCTTTGCTCAATGCTTGCATTGTTTAACTCATTCTAATGCATGATTATTGGTTTTGTCGATACGGACACGTACGGGGAAGTCTAGATCCGGGGAATTTCTCCCAATATTATACTGACAATATTTTATTGGTTGCCTTTAAGCTCCTGCACTCATGAACTAATCATTAGGAATGCTAGGAATTGTATGAACTATTTGATTAGGGAGAAGCCATCTAGAATGGTACATTAGAGAGTGGCATTAACAATGATGATTTGAATGTTGAATTCCTAAAATATATGAGAGTGGATGAGATGAAATTGACCCCCAACAACATATTCATTCATATAATTCATTGAAAGTGTTTATCTTTTGTCTTTGCCATTGATCAAACTTCATGCATACATGTTTATTTTCTGTCTTGCATATTAAAATTTGAATATTTCGTTTGTAAGTCCTAGCTAATCAACAAATCACATAACTAAACTAGGCCGTGAGTCCTTTGGGAAGAACGATACTTGGTCTTACCAAGTTTATTACTTGAACGATTCGGTCATACTTGCCGATTGTGAAACAAGTTTGTGACATCATATTTTGGTGCTTACAAATTTGTCCATCACCAGAGCGTCCATTCAGATCTTGAATGACCAGATAGGGCAGATGGCTACTCAATTAAATCAGGAACAGTCTCAAGATTCAGAGTTACCATTTCAGACTGTGCTGATTCCTGATGATGTTAGTGTCATCCACATAGAAGATGGGGAGCAGAGTTATGAGCTTACTATTGCACCACATACTTTCCCACCTTCAGATGGTCCTACTCTTGCACCTGAGGAGAGTGATGAGTATTTTGAGGAGCAGGCAGAAATAAGCAGTAACCCTGAACCAGGTAGACCACCTTCATCTTCCCACACTTTAGCAATCTTCAAGGAAGAGGAGGTAAGCATACCTCAATTTGATTATGTTGATGATTATGTTGTTGAGAGGTATGCTGATGATTGTATTGTTGTTGAGTCTGATTTTAATTTTCCCTCTATGCATGATGAGAACCAATTTTTGATGTCACATCCGAATGTTTATTCTGCATGCATTGAACATGAATCTGAGTCTGTCGTTCATATTGCTTGTGATTTTGAAATTGATTCATGTTCTGAGGATGTATCTGAGGTTCAGTTTGTTACACTGGGATTGGGTGTTATACCCCTGCATGTAAATTCTGTAGAGCCACATTGCACTAACCCTATTGCAGGAGGTACACAAGAATTTGACCAACATGCACCCACAGTGGAAAACAAAGGTGCTAACACTCACAAAAGCTTCAACATCAGTAGGCACCTGCTGAACCCGCTCATCAACAGTCTTTGCTTCTTAGATCCAGCTGTGGATGATATTTCCCTACTAGATCAAATCTGGAGGATGAAGCAATTCTTCCTCAAAACTTCCTTGCTGGATCCTGTGGTGGAAGACATCTCCCTGAAAGTCCAAAATTGGCAACTGCCACCAAGATCAGGGGAGTTTTCTTTCTCTCTTCTCCCCCTTTCCCTACTCTTATTGCACTTGTCCATGATCTGTTGAATGTTATGATTTCTGATCTTATGCTTATGACACATTGAGGACACTGTGTAGTTTAAGTGTGGTCTATTGGGGGAGATTCTGATTTTTTTTCTTTGTTAGTTTTTGTTTTCCGTGTTAAATTTTTTCTTTTCTAGGTAGTTTTTGTTGTGTCTTGTGTACAGTTTTGCATGCTTTTCGTAAATTCTGGATTGTGGTTAGGTTGTCAGTTTTCCTTCACTTCATTGATACTCTGAGATATTGGATTCCTTGCTTTTCTTTGCTTGGAAGATGATCATGATGTTTGAGAGTTGAATTGATTGTGACACAAATGCCCTGTGTGAGAATTTGAGCCACTTTATGTTCTTTCTTGTGTGTGATATGTCTCTTGATTGCTTGCACATATGCCTTGGCTTGACTCTTGTTGATAATTCTTGATTGATATGCATGTTTGGAAGTGATAAAGGCATTTTTGTTCTTGAGCCTCTCTAGCCAAATAAGCTTACCTTGCTCTGATTCTTTGAAAACCCTTTTTGAGCCTATACTTTCCCCATTTCTTTGTTTTGAAGCTCATACACTAGCCCTAAGTGAAAAACCATGTTTAACTTAACCTTAGGGAATTTTGGAGCTTTGGAAGTGTTTTGGGAACAAGTGTGGTCTCCTTGGGGTTTCTGATGAGTTGGCTAGTTAGTTCCTCTTCTTGTTTTGTTTTTGTAAATATGTGGTGTATCTTGTCTCTTGAATTTGTGTGCTGAATAGAGTAAAGAAAAGAGACAGGATGGAAAAAAAATGAATGAGAAAAATAAAAAAAAAAAAATTTTGAATAATGGAGTCAAGAAGAGGATGGAATTAGAGGTTGTGAGTGTGTTTGAATGTGTTTACACTTGTTCCCCATTGCTCCTCTATTTCTTTTGGTTTGTAGCTTCTCATCTATATGTTATCCTCCCTTGTCCTTGGCCCCATTACAACCAGGAAAAGACCTTTTGATTTGAACATGCATATATTTTGAGTGTTGATATTAGAGGCTTGCCAAGTCTGTTGTTGTTTGCTTTCTTGAGTACATTGAGTTGAAACTGTTTATCCCAGACACTTGAGAGAAACACTGATAGTGCATCTGTGAGGTTTTGTTGCTTCTGATTCACCTCTTGAACTGATTGATCATTTTGCCATGTTTTGAATTGCTTGGATGATTTCATGAGTATCTCCTTTCTTTGATTTTGTGTTGGATATTGTCTACTTCCTTTCTTGGTCCAGATTCCTTGAGAACTGTGTAATTCTGTTTCTGTCATTGTTAGTCTTTGTTTTGTGTTTGCTGAGTTGTGTCATTTCCCTGGATGTCCTCTGAACTATTCCTTGATTTGCGTCTTGATTTTGCCCAGGAGTGCAAAAGACTAAGTGTGGTCTATTTTGATGAGTCAATATTTTATTCACTTCACTTAGTTTAGTGTGCTAGAATTAATCAGGGAATTGTGCTTAAATGTCCACTATTTTCCCATTTTTCCTAATTGTGCTCAATTTGATTAGAAATTCTTATTTTAATTAATTTGAGTTGTTTGAGACTAATTATTTGCATTATTGATTGTAGGGAAATTTTTGGACAATATTTTGGGATTTAGAGAAATGCCACATCCATTTTATTTTAAGCTAAAAAGAGAGAGGAGGTGTGAATTTCAATTTCGGGGGTGCACACAACAGCATGTGGTGGCAAAGATAGCAAGTTACACGGCCCAAAGGTGCATTCAATTGAAGAAGTGCACACAACAGCTTATTCGTTCAGCATTGGGCTTGAAGTTGCGGCAGTCCAGCACCCACATTAAGACGCATCTAGAAGCAGCTAGGGGGTGTGACGGGCAGCTTTCTTAGGTGGTGCGTGAAAAAAAAAAGAAAGAGCACACGTCCACGCTCATTTTCTCGGCCCAACCTTTATGCATTCCAGCAACCAGCTAGGAGAGGGGGTGCACACGGAGATAGACTTCCAAGGCGCAACACTGATGGACAAATTTATGAGCACCAAAATATGATGTCACAAACTTGTTTTTCAATCGGCAAGTATGACCGAATCGTTCAAGTAATAAACTTGGTAAGACCAAGTATCGTTCTCCCAAAGGACTCACGGCCTAGTTTAGTTGTGTGGTTTGTTGATTAGCTAAGACTTAAGAACGAAATATTTGGAGTTTAATATGCAAGACAGAAAATAAACATGTATGCATGAGTTTTTGATCAATGGCAAAAGCAAAAGATAAACACTTTCAATGAAATATATGAATGAATATGTTCTTGGGGGTCAATTTCATCTTATCCACTCTCATATATTTTAGGAATTCAACATTCAAATCATCATTGTTAATGCCACTCTCTAAAGTACCTTTCTAGAAGGCTTCTCCCTAATCACGAGTTCATACAATTCCTAGCATTCCTAATGATCAGTTCATAAGTGCAGGAGCTTAACGACAACCAACATAATATTGGGAGAAATTCCCCGGATCTAGACTTCCCCGTACGTGCCCGTATCGACAAAACCAATAATCATGCATCGAATGAGTTAAACAATGCAAGCATTAAGCAAAGAGGAAAAACCCTAACTAATGATGAAAGAAAGCATAAGTCTTAATTAAAAGATGCAAGCATAAATTCCATATATGAGAGCTTCAAGAGATTACATTGATTCCCCAACAAACATACAAGATTTAGTTCACCATATTCATGGTGAACCTAGATGAACAATGAAAGAATGAAAGAATAAACCCTAAAAAGGTGAAGAGGTAGCCTGAGCATCCAAGATCCTCCTTCAAAGGGGTGGAAGAGAGAGTGTTTGCCTCGTTTCTGCCAAAGATACTAACTCTAGGACGTGCAAGTCCTTATATACTATTCTAGAATTACAAAAGATTACAAAAGCCCAAGCCCATAAAAGTGCCGCTCAGCGGTAAATACCGCTCAGCGGTGACTGCGCGTCCCTTTTCTTCCCCTCAGCGGCCAGTTTGCCCCTCAGCGGACCTCCTGAGTGCCGCTCAGCGGTAAAATGCCGCTGAGCGGTGCCTTCGGCTTCTCCTTTTGCACTCTTTGATTCCTTTTCTGATTCCATCTCTCTCATTCTTCACTTCTTTCACTAAATTCACCTTAAAACCTGCACAAAAACACTTAAATCAAGCATAAACCTGTCCAGCTCTCTTATTTATGAAAATATAGATAAAAGCATGATTTCAAGCTAGTTTTTAAGTATAAAGGTTGCTTTTAGTATCAATTTTAAGCATGAAAATAACAGTTTTTCAACTGTTATCACAACCCCAAACTTAGAACTTTGCTTGTCCTCAAGCAAACAAAATGTAACTCAATGTCCAACCAATTCATATGATGGTTCACTCATTCAAAAATCCTCTTTTTCAAGATAAGCAATAACTTCACTCAAACTTATGACCAAGAGTTCAACAAAGATGTGCACATGCTTTAGTGTTCACAAAGTCATTTAAGTTCCAACAAATGCTATTTTTCATGAATGATCAATCAATTAAGCATGGATGTTCATGTGTTTATGGAATATTTCCTCACTAGGTAAAGTGTTTCACTCAACACACAAGTGTATAAGAGGTAAAGTGTTTCACTCATTCACTCCACTATCACAATGTCACATGAATCAACTTTGCCTTTCATTTTACCATAATCAAAAACATTCACAAGCATGCATCATCATAAGGACTTTTCAATGGCTTATAATGTGGCTGGGCTAACAAGAAAATTGGTTTTTCTGGATCACAAAATCCTTGAGTTAAGAGAATCATAACAACACAATTATTCTTATTCATTCCCAACTTGCCTTTGAATTTGCATTTGCATTGAGCTTTGCTTCTTTTTCTTTTCTTTTCTTTTTCTTTTTCTTTGCATATTCTTACTTTTTTAGCTCTTAGCTCAATGCTTTTCCTTTTTCATGTTTTCCCAACAACCCCAAACTTGAACATTTAACAATACCACACAAGATCTTCTACTTAACTCAAGGTAAAGATTTTCAATCAAGGGTTTTCAGTGTATGTTCAAGGCTAAGGGTTCAAAGCATAGAACACAAAGTGTTCTTTTTTTTTTTAGTGGGCTAACTTTATGAATTTGGCCAATAAAAAGGGTTCCAAAAAATGGCCTTGATCACATGATGCAAAACAAGCAATTGATTCAATCATAGAAAACTTGGGCAAAATCATTCATGCTTTCAAAGTAATAGCATTCAATCAATAAAAACTCTGAAGCTCAAAACCTCACATATAAGCTCATTCACATTTGACATACACATCCTGCTTAATTTCACAATCACAATCATGATATCATGCATTTGTTCACAAAGCTTGTGAATCACCTGTATAAGCATTTTAATGTGCACATCATCTTAACATCAATCAATCAATAAGCATCATCAAGCATTACTTATCACACAATCACAGTTAATAGCAAACCATCATAACAAACCAGGTGTTCAATAGAGTACATCAAACCCTAATCTAAAAACAAGAACAAATAAGTTCAGAAAACTTAAACCACAAAAGCATAATCATATGATAGCATTTATCAGTAAATGCTATCTCAGCTCCTCCTCAATCTGAGCTATCATCTGTATCCTCCTCTTCTTGGATCCTATAGTCTTGATTCCTTTTGCCCGATGAGGAGGCCATCCCTGCATCAAACATAATTCACAAAACCAAAAGATACATTGTTAAGCATTAATAAACCATAATGAAGAAATCAGCCCCTTCAATGATGCTCTCTCCCAACTCCAAACTTAGATGGAAAACTAGTGAGCAAGTGAGTGGAAGGGATATTTTCTAAAGAGGGATGAGGGAAAAATTGTAGAGAACCTTTGAAAAGGTATGTAGGAGTGTGTGTGCAGAGAAGAGTCTGAAAATAAAAGCATTTGCACAGCTTAGGGTATAAAAATACCCTAATGGGCTCGGGTTCCACTAAGGGGAACTAAAGCTCATTCTGCGAGAGTACCGCTCAGCGGTAAGTTGCCGCTCAGCGGCACTTTCGTGAAGTGCTCTTCTCCTTCTTTTCTTAACCTACATACCTCCTAGACATGCCCCTCACTGGTTCCCTACAATTCAATGCTTAAAATACTTATGCAAACCCTAACTAAAATAAAACAAACAAAAACAATCAATCAACTAGGTTGCCTCCCAGGTAGCGCTTGTTTAACGTCACGAGCCTGACCCAAAATCCACCAACACCCATCGGTAGGTGTTTCAAACTTACCAGCACCCATCAGTAGGTGCAAAATCTTCTCACCAACACCCATTAGTAGGTGTTACAAACTTAGTATCCTTCAGTAGATACTTAACCACCTAGCATCCTTCAGTAGATGCTGGATCTAACAAAATATTTACAAAATAATGTCCACATATTAAAAGTTACAAAACCAAATCAAAAGTTTTTAAATCCACTGGGTTGCCTCCCAGCAAGCGCTCTTTTAACGTCATTAGCTTGACCCAGTAAAGCTCAAGTTCCTTCTTCTTTCTGTTCTTTCTACTGAACTTCTTCAAAAATTTGATCAAACCAGGAACCTGTTGCAGTGTCTCAATCATAGGAACTTTAATCTCCAATTTCTTGAAGATTTCCATAAAGCACTTAAATTTCTTTTCCTTCCTATGATACTTCTTTGGATGAGGAAGAGGTTTTTCATATGATTCTTTCTTTTTTTCTCTCGTCCTCTTTTTCTTTTCTCTCACTTTCTTTTTTTCTTTTCTTTTTCTACTCACTTTCTCAATCTTCACACAAATTTTCTCTTCTCTCTCTTTTCTCTCTTCTTTTTCCAACTCAACTTTTTCAACATTTACACTCACTAGCACTTCACACTCTTCCCTGGGGTTAACCTCAGTATTAGCCCACAATTTCTACTTGGCCTTTCTTCCACCTGTTTGGTGATCTGCCCCATCTGAGTCTCCAAATTTTTGATAGCAGCTTCAGTGCTCTTTTGGGTAGACTCAGTTTTTTGTATAAAATTGTTGAGAGTTTCCTCCATCCTCATGGACCTTTCATTAAGCATAGATAACTATTGCCACAAGGTCGGTTGCTGCTGCTGCTTATTATATTGATTAGCTTGCCCAGTTTGTCCTTGACCAATGCTTGGATGTGGTTTCCAACCCTGATTATAATTCCCTTGATGGTATGGAAATTGATTAGCCATGAAATTAACATCCTCCACGGCCTCCACAGGAAAAGCACATTGGCCATTGATATGATCACCCCCACATAATTCGCACAACTGGGTTTGTACCTGTGCAGCAGATTTCAACTCTTTGGGTAACTGAGCAAGAGTTTTAGTCAGAGTCTCCAGCTGTTGAGTTAGAATTTTATTCTGAGCTAGCAAGGCATCATGTGTTTGTAATTGAAGAACCCCTTTTTGTTGCATAGGAGCTCCTCTTTCACTGTGCAGCTCATTATCACTAGTAGCCATGTTTTCTATAATTTCAGTTGCTTCCTCTGGAGTTTTCCATTTAATATTGCCTCCTGCTGAGGCGTCCAGCATCATCTTGGTTTGTGAACCAAGCCCTCCAAGGAAAGTTAAGACTACTTCTTGATCTTCAAAGCCATGCGTGGGAGTTTTACGTAACAAGCTTTTATACCTGTCCCATGCATGCCCCAGTGATTCTTCCATGTCCTGCTTAAATGAAGAAATCTCTTGCTTGCCTTTAGTCACCTTAGATTGTGGGAAGTATTTATTTAAAAATTTTGTGACCGCTTCTTCCCACTCTGTGAAACTTTCTTCTGGAAAAGAGTTCAACCAAAGCTTAGCATTGCCTCCCAATGAGAAAGGAAACAAGCTAAGTTTGATAGCTTCGTCTGGCACCCCATTAATCTTGACTGTGTTGCAAATCTCATTAAAGGTAGTGAGGTGCTCATATGGGCTTTCATGAGATAACCCATTAAATTGATTACTCTTCACCAGTTGAATCAGTGCTGGTTTGACCTCCATATTGGCTGCATTGACTCTAGGTCTAGCTATGCTGTTAAAGTGTTGAGGCCCAGCAATATTGGTGTAATCTGCAAGAGTTCTTCTACCATTATTGTTCTCCATACTTCCTGTGCTATGAACAGAACCTTGTGGTGATGATTGTAAGAGAGTTTCTGGAGAAGGAAAAAGCTCTCTAGACATTCTGATTCTTCTCCTCCGTCTACTGTCTTCTAATCCTTCAAGAAGAGGTTCTGTTGTTTTCTTACTCCTAGTTCGAATTGTCTCCTGCATACACAAGAAAACAAAACCCTAGAAAATATTTGTTAGCACAAAAAGATATAAAAGAAGATATATATTCAAAAGATAAAAAGATAAAAGATTCAAAAGATAAGAAGATAAAGATTTAGAAGATAGAAGATAAAATAAAATAAAAATAAAATCTAATCTAATCTAATCTAATCAAATCAAATAAAATAAAATCTAATCTAATCTAATAAAAACCGAAAAAATAAAAACAGAAAATAAAAACAGAAATTCAAAATTAAAGTCAAAGATAATCAATAATCACACAAATTAACCAGTTAAACCACGAGTCCCCGGCAACGACGCCAAAAACTTGATGGACAAATTTATGAGCACCAAAATATGATGTCACAAACTTGTTTTTCAATCGGCAAGTATGACCGAATCGTTTAAGTAATAAACTTGGTAAGACCAAGTATCGTTCTCCCAAAGGACTCACGGCCTAGTTTAGTTGTGTGGTTTGTTGATTAGCTAAGACTTAAGAACGAAATATTTGGAGTTTAATATGCAAGACAGAAAATAAACATGTATGCATGAGTTTTTGATCAATGGCAAAAGCAAAAGATAAACACTTTCAATGAAATATATGAATGAATATGTTCTTGGGGGTCAATTTCATCTTATCCACTCTCATATATTTTAGGAATTCAACATTCAAATCATCATTGTTAATGCCACTCTCTAAAGTACCTTTCTAGAAGGCTTCTCCCTAATCACGAGTTC
Source organism: Vigna nakashimae (assembly GCA_034642375.1). Taxonomy (NCBI): domain Eukaryota; kingdom Viridiplantae; phylum Streptophyta; class Magnoliopsida; order Fabales; family Fabaceae; genus Vigna; species Vigna nakashimae. The sequence continues at coordinate 28,150,100 of CM067759.1, read as the reverse complement.
ATACAATTCCTAGCATTCCTAATGATCAGTTCATAAGTGTAGGAGCTTAACGACAACCAACATAATATTGGGAGAAATTCCCCGGATCTAGACTTCCCCGTACGTGCCCGTATCGACAAAACCAATAATCATGCATCGAATGAGTTAAACAATGCAAGCATTAAGCAAAGAGGAAAAACCCTAACTAATGATGAAAGAAAGCATAAGTCTTAATTAAAAGATGCAAGCATAAATTCCATATATGAGAGCTTCAAGAGATTACATTGATTCCCCAACAAACATACAAGATTTAGTTCACCATATTCATGGTGAACCTAGATGAACAATGAAAGAATGAAAGAATAAACCCTAAAAAGGTGAAGAGGTAGCCTGAGCATCCAAGATCCTCCTTCAAAGGGGTGGAAGAGAGAGTGTTTGCCTCGTTTCTGCCAAAGATACTAACTCTAGGACGTGCAAGTCCTTATATACTATTCTAGAATTACAAAAGATTACAAAAGCCCAAGCCCATAAAAGTGCCGCTCAGCGGTAAATACCGCTCAGCGGTGACTGCGCGTCCCTTTTCTTCCCCTCAGCGGCCAGTTTGCCCCTCAGCGGACCTCCTGAGTGCCGCTCAGCGGTAAAATGCCGCTGAGCGGTGCCTTCGGCTTCTCCTTTTGCACTCTTTGATTCCTTTTCTGATTCCATCTCTCTCATTCTTCACTTCTTTCACTAAATTCACCTTAAAACCTGCACAAAAAAACTTAAATCAAGCATAAACCTGTCCAACTCTCTTATTTATGAAAATATAGATAAAAGCATGATTTCAAGCTAGTTTTTAAGTATAAAGGTTGCTTTTAGTATCAATTTTAAGCATGAAAATAACAGTTTTTCAACTGTTATCAAACACACATCTTTCATTTTCCAGCAGCTCACGGTCTTGAGCTTGAGGGGGTGCACAAAGAAAGCACACTGCAGCCACATCCTTGAAGGAAGAAGCGTTCAGCACACCTGGCCCACGCTTGGCTGCACACATCCAGTAGCTTGGAGATTAAAGCACGTGAACAGCAACACCTTGTGAAGAGAAGCCACGGCCCACCACACGCACACTTCACACGGTCCAACAGAAGCAGGCATCCAGCAAGCAATAGGCGGTGCACACAGTAACTCGGGAGTCCATCCAGAAAAAGGGAAACACACCTAGCAGAGGACGTGCTTGGAGGGAGGGGTGTCTCGGCCTAGGGCAACTGCCTCCCACATAAAAGAAAAGCACATTTCATTTTGAAGGGAGGTGGGACGTGCAATGGAGCCGCCACTTGCAGGGGGATGTTTTTTCTCTCGGGTTTTTTTTGTTTTAGGCTATGGTTTTAAAACTTTTTCTTGGAGCTTATACGTTGTTTTGAATGGAGAGAATGGGGAGGCACGTTTGTTTTGTCGATGAATGAAGAGATTATCTTTACTCTGCTTTGCTGATTTACTCATTGATGCTTCCATTTGATTACAACACTTTTTATTGAATGTTCTTTTCTTCTTTTGATTCCAATACGTGGATGGCATTGATGATCTGGGTTAAAAAGGGTTTGGATATATGAGGCATTGGATCGATGGTGACGGGAATCAATAGTATCAGTAATTTGCTATTCTGTTTGGAATGATGAGATGAGGTGTCCGTTGTAGTCGTAGGTGTTGGTTCATTGGGCGGTGCACGTGCCACGGCTTGGTTGGAGGAGAACAGAAGATTCATTTATGTTAGATAGAAGAATGAATGTTGAACGGTGCACACAAGCGGTAAGCCATTTTACTTAGAGAATGAAGAAGTGATTTGATGGAAGTAGGTATTGTGCACGTGAATGAGAACCTGCAAGGTGGAGCTGGAAGAGAAGCGAAGCATTTGGACGTGTGCAGTGGAATCATGGAGCAGTGACCGAGAGGGAGAATGGTGTGCACGCATACGTGGAGCTGGAGAAAGGAAGGAGAAAGCTGGAGGTGCACGGGATAGACGTGTCTTTCAGCTTTTCAATTTTTTTTTAAAGTTGCATTTTAATTTGATTAAAGCACTTTTCATTTTAGTGTTGTCTATTTTGCTTGGTTGTGATACTTTAGTTATAATGTTAGTAGTGACCAATCAATTAAATTTTATTTTAATTGAAACCGTTTTTATATTTCTGTTTGCATTTAAAACACTTTCACAAACCCCCCCTCTACATGTTGATCTAAGACTGAACCCAATTTGGTCCTTGAGAGACGACCTAGGCGTCACTTCCTAGTACTGTACTGCATTATTCTATGCACAACTTTTGTTGGGAGGTGCGACCCTCTCATCATACCTTGACAGATTATACAACATTCTTGGTTCTCATCATTTTAATAACCTTTCAAGGTTGAGGGTTAATGCTGCTAACATGGAGATGAAACCTGTGTTGATTCAATTGATGAAGAGCAACCAATTTAATGGATTGTCACATGAAAATCCATATGAGCATCTGACCACATTCAATGAAATATGCAACACTGTGAAGATCAATGGTGTGCCAGATGAAGCTTTTAGACTTAACTTGTTCCATTTGTCTTTGGGAGGTGATAAGGGTTGAAAATACCGTTATCTGTGATTCAATTTTGATATTAAATCAACCCTTTGTTACTTAGAAGCTTGCTTGAACTCATGTTTTTAGTTTAGTTTTGTGAATAACTGACTAGAGGATGTACTTAATGATGGAACCTAGAAAGGACAGAAAAAGCACCTGATCGAACAGTACGATGGAGGAGAAACTAGACCCGAACGGTTAAGAATCCAGACCGAACGGTTAAGAAGACAGATCGAACGGTAAAGAACACAGGAAAGACAGACCGAACAGTTAATAAGACAAAGCGAACGACTTGAAGGTGGTGGAACTAGGCCGAATGGCGGAGCGATGGCCGAACGGCTGGAGAAAAAGATAGACAAACCGAACGGTTTGTGAAAGGAGAAGCCGAGTTATGTGGTAGAAGATTGGCCGAATGGTTAAAGAGTCGGGATGATCAGTCAATAAAGTGAAATCGATCGGACCAGTACATGTGATGAGTACCATTCTGCACCGCATCACGCCTAGGCGCTCTTTCAGGGGCGTTAAGCGCCAATTTTGACCCGTACCACGCCTGGGCGCCCCACTTATGGCGCGGAGCGCCAATTTCATGGGCTTGGACTTGTTTTCTGTTATTTTTATGTTCTATTTAAGGACTTGGACGTCCTAGGGATTGTATCTTTCGATGGCTTTAGCACAAAAACACATTTTTCACCCCTTGGGGGTTGATTTTGGGATGTCACAACTCTCCTTTCCCTTGAGGGTAGATTTGGGGATGTGACAACTCTCCTATTCTTTTTCTAGGGTTTTTCTATCTCTTTTATTCTTTCATTATTCATCTAGTTTCTCCATGATGATGGGGAACTAAACTCTACTTGTTGTTGGGAAATGATATAACTTCTTGAACTCTCATGTATTTTGAATTGATTCTTAATTATTTATGCTTCTTTAATTAATTGTTAGGGTAATTCTTCTTCGCGAATTGCTTGCTGTGTTTAACTAATTCATTAGCATGATGTATGATTTGTATGAGTATCGGAAGGTATCTTACAATTCATGTTCTGGAGAATTATTCCCAGAAGTAGTATTGCTTAGGAATGGGGGTATGAGTTCTGGTTGTCTTAAGCTTTTGAACTTCAAAATTAATTATTAGGAATGCTAGGAATCGTATGAACTAATAATTAAGGATAGACTTTCTTCGTCGAGGAATTGAGTTTTAAGTATTTTGGATAGTGACATTGACATTAATGAAGAAGTAGAATTTGTATATACATGAGAGTAAATTAGGTGAAATCTAAACCCCAACAATATATTCATCTCATGTTATCAATTTCATCCATCCATTCTAGTGTTTAGCCTCAATTGATCAAATTGCATTGATGTTTATTTTTATTGCATTTGCATTGAAACCCCTCAAAAGTTGTTCTTAAGTCTTAATTGGTTAAGCAATTACATAATTGTTTAGTGTCATGAGTCCTTTGAGATAGGATACTTGGTCTTACCATTTTATATTACTTGATACGATTCGGTACACTTGTCGGAGTCTTAACAGGAGGCAATGCTAAGATGTGGTTCAACTCTTTCCCAGAGACCAGCTTTACTAAGTGGGAAGCCATGGTTGCAAAGTTTTTGAACAAATACTTCCCATAGTCAAAAGTAAACAAAGGTTGATGGAATCGTACTTGATGTAGTCTTCCTTTTGTATTTTTATTTTTTTATAGTTTAGCTCTTAAAGAGCATGGGTTACTATAAATACCCAGCTCCTCTATTGTATTGTTACTTTTGAGATTAATGTGAATTGATTTTTCTGAATCAGAAACTATTCTCTCTTGAAAGTCATAGGCTAGAGAGTCCAAAGACTTCCTCTAGCCACCTTCCAAGCACACTCTCTCACTTCCATTTTTCTATTCCACGGTGCTTCTCTCTCATCACGCAACATCACTATTGCTCCAATCCGCGTCAGCGCACGCGTCCTCTTTTTCCCTGGCGCATCAGATACGCACATCCACATTCTCTTTCTCGTTCCTTCACTCTCGCAGAACCGTGCCTCTCATTTCTTTCTCTCACGCATCCATCCACATCTCAGAGCGTCTCACTCTCGCTCTCGAGAGTTCCATTGTCTCCAACCTCAGATCTGTCGTTTTCCCCATTTTCACCGATTGTAAGCCACATTCTAACTCGTCTTCCCTCTCACTTCATCCTTTTCGGCCATATAACCTCATCTTCACCGAATAGTTCTTCGATCTATGGCCTTCGCTAGGGTTTCCTCGACCTTTTCTATTTTCCTTCATCTCCACTGTTTAAACCTTAGATATTAGGGTTTTCTTGAGTCTCTTCATAGTTTAGTAGTTTTCCTTCGAGTCAGCTCTCAATCTAGAGCTTCGTCTACATTCCGCTGCGTATTTCTTCGTCGGAGAAGCTTCGAGTAGGTCCGGTTCGTGTTCGCGCAGCTTCAATCGACCTCTCCTCGGGCGTTCGTTCCATCAAAGGTAAGTAGGAAATTTCTTTTTTCAGGCAGGGCATGGATGAAACACTCGATCAAGCATGGGACTGGTTTGAAGGCTTGTTGAGAAAGACACCCACTGATAACAGTTGAAAAATTGTTATTTTCATGCTTAAAATTGATACTAAAAACAACCTTTAACACTTAGAAACTAGCTTGAAATCATGCTTTTGGCCATATTTTTAGAAATAAGAGAGCTGGACAGGTTTATGCTTGATTTCAGTGTTTTTATGCAGGTTTTAAGGTGAATTTGGTGAAAGAAGTGAAGAAGGATAAAGATGGAATCAGAAAAGACATAAGAAAACTGCAAAAGGAGAAGACGCAACTACCACTCAGCGGCAGTTTACCGCTGAGCGACACTCAGGAAACCATGTTGGCTCCGCTGAGGGGTGAAAATGCCGTTGAGGGGAAGAAACAACTCACGCACTTACCGCTGAGCGGCACTATTTTGGGCTTGGGCCTATTTTTCTGTATATTTTCGAATAGTATATAAGCTTTAGGACGTCCTAGGGTTTGTATCTTTGGTAGAGACGAAGCAGACACTCACTTTTTCACCCCTAGAAGGAAGATCTTGGATGCTCAGGCTACCTCCTCCTCTTTCTAGGGTTTTATCTTTCATTCTTCCATTATTATTCATCTAGCTTCACCATGAATATGGTGAACTAAACCTTGTATTGTTGTTGGGGAATCAATGTAGTCTTGTGAAACTCTCATATATGGAATTTGTTTTAACATCTTATTTTTAAGACTTATGCTTTTTTTCATCATTAGTTATGGTTTTTCCTCTTTGCGTAAAGCTTGCTTTGTTTAACTCATTCATTGCCATGATTATTGATTTTGTCAATATGGGAACGTACGGGGAAATCTAGATCCGAGGAATTTCTCCCAATATCATATTGGTTGCCGTTTAGCTCCTGCACTTAAGAACTAATTATTTGGAATGCTAGGAATTGTATGAACTCGTAATTAAGGATAAACCTTCTTGCAAGGTGATTTAGAGAGTGACATTAGCATTGATGAAAAGAATGATGAATTCCTAAAGTATATGAGAGTGGATAAGATGAAACTGATAACCCCAACAACATACTCATCCATCTAATTCATTGAAGTGTTTGTATTCTGTTTTTCTCCATTGATAAAATTCATGCATACATATTTAATAGTCTTTTGCATTTAAACCTAAAATCAATTTGTTCTCAAGTCTCAAATAATCAACAAATCATTTAGCTAAACTCGGTCGTGAGTTCTTTGGGAAAACGATACTTGGTCTTACCTTGTTTTGTTACTTGATACGATTCGGTCACACTTGCCGATTGTTAAACAAGTTTGTGGCGCCATTTTTCGGTGTTCATAAATTTGTCATCAAGTTTTTGGCGCCGTTGCCAGGGACTCGTGGTTTAACTAGTTTATTTTGTGTGATTATTGATTATCTTTGACTTGTTTTTGATTTTGAATTTTATATTTCGAATTTTGAATTTATATTTTTATTTTATTTTATTTTATTTTATTTTATTTTATTTTATTTTATTTTAGTTTATTTTATTTTATTTTATTTTATTTTATTTTATTTTATTTTATTTTAGTTTATTTTAGTTTCTGTTTTTATTTTTTCTGTTTTTTGTTTTTATTTTTCTGTTTTTATTTTTATCTTCTATCTTTCTATCTTTTATCTTCTTATCTCTTATTTTATATCTTCTCTATCTTTTTGTGCTAACAAATTTTTCTAGGGACTTGTTTTCTTGTGTATGCAGGAAGCAATTCAAACTAGAAGCAAGAAAACCTCAGAACCTCTTCTTGATGGCTTAGACGAGAAAGACGGAGGAGAAGAATCCGTACATCTAGAGAACTTTTCCCTCCTCCGGAAGATCTTTTACAACCTTCACCCCAAGGTTCTCATCATAGCATTGAGGAGATGGAGAATAATAATGTTAGACGAACTCTTGCAGATTACACCAATGTGGTTGGCCCTCAATATTTTAACAACATAACAAGACTTAGGGTCTATGCAGCCAACATGGAGGTGAAACTGGCATTGATCCAGCTGGTTAAGAGTAATAAATTTAATGGGTTGTCTCATGAAAGCCCATATGAGCATCTCACAACCTTTACTGAAATTTGCAATACAGTAAAGATAAATAGGGTGCCTGACGAAGCAATCTGAAGAGTTTTCAAAGTGAAAACAAGCATAAAAAAGAGTAGAATAGGTTTCGTTGGCTTGTATTTGCCTCTTTTGTTCTTTCGTTATTTCTAGTTGTAGAGACGCTTATAAACTCTTCTTTCTGTTTAAGAACAAGCAATGTGGGACTTTCCATGGCTTGGTCTTAAAAAGAAAAGGAGAGGAAATGGGCGTCCTAGGCGTTAGTGCAAGGTAGCATAGGTAGTTTTCATGTTTTGAACTATAGGAGAACTAGTTGCCTTATAAACCCTTTGGAGTGGAGAGAATTGAGCAAAAGTCCCTAGAGGAACTGCAGCAGCTGCTGGACGACCTCCACACTCATAAGTCCCACATCTCCTAGATCTTGCATCCTAGCTCACTCCAAAGGTTATATAAGAAGGCTTAGGGGTCTCCTTTTTGTACACCTTACCTTGATTCAATGAATTTGAGTTGATTTGCACTTTTGCAATCCTCTTTGAGATAGAATTCTGTCTCTAAAGTCCTAAATTTGGGCAGACCTTATCTTGTTCAAGCAAGTGGCGGTCCTCCTCTTGATGCTTATCTTGGAAGCTTGTTCAAGTGGCGCATCTTCAATTCCTAAGTTTCCTTTTCTTTAATCTCTTCCATTTTTCATTTCTTTCCCATTCTCTTAAATGTCATTTAGTATATTCTCTCTAGGTATGAACTTCCCCATCAAGGAGGCAACGCTAAGCTTTGGTTGAACTCTTTTCCAGAAGGGAGCTTTACAGAGTGGGAAGCTGTGGTGACAAAGTTCTTGAACAAATACTTCCCACAATCCAAGGTAAACAAAGGAAAGCAAGAGATCTCATCTTTCAGGCAAGGCATGGAGGAATCACTAGGTCATGCATGGGACAGGTACAAAAGCCTATTAAGAAAGACTCCCACACATGGATTTGACGAGGTAGAAGTAGTCCTAATCTTCCTTGGAGGTCTTGGTTCACAAACCAAGATGATGCTTGACGCCTCAGCGGGAGGCAATATCAAATGGAAGACTCCAGAGGCAGCTACGAAAATAATTGAAAACATGGCTACTAATGATAATGAGCTGAATAGTGAAAGAGGAGCTCTTATTAAACAAAAAGGAGTTCTACAGTTGCCATCCAATGATGCCTTGCTAGCTCAGAACAAGATATTAACTCAACAATTGGAGAATCTCACAAAGGCACTTGCACAACTGCCAAAAGAGTTAAAGATTGTTGCACAGGTTCAATCACAAGTGTGTGAACTATGTGGTGGTGACCATATCAATGGTCAATGCGCCTTTCCAGTGGAAGCTTTAGAGGATGTTAACTTCATGGCTAATCAGTTTCCATACCGTCAGGGGAACTTCAATCAAGGGTGGAAACCACACCCAAGTATTGGTCAAGGACAAAGTGGGCAAGCTGGACAATCGGGGCAATTTCACAAGCAACAACAACAACCAACCTTATGGCAACAAATAGCTACACTTAATGAAAGATTAATAAGGACGGAAGAAACTCTTCAAAAATTCATACAGGCAACTACATCCACTCAAGAGAGCACTGAAGCTGCTATTAAGAACTTGGAGATGCAAATGGGTCAAATTACTAAGTGATAACAGTTGAAAAACTGTTATTTTCATGCTTAGAATTGATACTAAAAGCAACCTTTAAAACTTAGAAACTAGCTTGAAATCATGTTTTTGGTTATATTTTCAAAAATAAGAGAGCTGGACAGGTTTATGCTTGATTTCAGTGTTTTATGCAGGTTTTAAGGTGAATTTGGTGAAAGAAGTGAAGAAGGATAGGAATGGAATCAAAAAAGACATCAAAAAGTGCAAAAGAAGAAGTCGAAGTTCCCGCTCAGCGGCAGTTTACCATTGAGCGACACTCAAGAGCTCACGTTGGATCCGTTGAGGGGTGAAAATGCCGCTCAGGGGAAGAAAATAATTCACGCACTTACCGCTGAGCGGCACTTTTATGGGCTTGGGCCTAATTTTTCTGTATTTTTAGAATAATATATAAGCTTTAGGACGTCCTAGGGTTTGTATCTTTGGCAGAGACAAAGCAAACACTCTCTTTTCCACCCATTTGAAGGAAGATCGTGGATGCTTAGGCTACCCTCTCCTCTTTCTAGGGTTTTATCCTTCATTCTTTCATTATTATTCATCTAGCTTCACCACGAATATGGTGAACGAAACCTTGTATTGTTGTTGGGGAATCAATGTAGTCTTGTGAAGCTCTCATATATGGAATTTGTTTTAACATCTTATTTTTAAGACTTATGCTTTCTTTCATCATTAGTTAGGAATTTTCCTCTTTGCGTAATGCTTGCTTTGTTTAACTCATTCATTGTTATGATTATTGATTTTGTCGATATGGGAACGTACGGGGAAATCTAGATCCGGGGAATTTCTCCCAATAGCATATTGGTTGCCGTTAAGCTCCTGTACTTAAGAACTAATTACTAGGAATGCTAGGAATTGTATGAACTCGTAATTAAGGATAGAGCTTCTTGCAATGTGATTTAGAGAGTGGCATTAACATTGATGAAAAGAATGATGAATTGCTAAAGTATATGAGAGTGGATAAGATGAAATTGATAACCCCCAACAACATACTCATCCATCTATTTCATTGAAGTGTTTGTATTATGTTTTTCTCCATTGATCAAATTCATGCATACATATTTATTTACTGTCTTTTGCATCTAAACCTAAAATCAATTTGTTCTCAAGTCTCAAATAATCAATAAATCATGTATCTAAACTAGGCCGTGAGTCCTTTCGGAAAACCATACATGGTGTTACCTTGTTTTATTACTTGAAACGATTCGGTCACACTAGCCGATTGTTAAACAAGTTTGTGACGTCGTTTTTCGGTGTTCATAAATTTGTCATCAAGTTTTTGGCGCCGTTGTCGGGGACTCGTGGTTTAACTAGTTCATTTTTGTGATTATTGATTATCTTTGACTTGAATTTTGAAATTTGAATTTCTGTCTTTATTTTCTGTTTTTATTTTTCGGTTTTTATTTTAATTTATTTTATTTTCTATTTTTATTTTTATTTTATTTTCTGTTGTCTGTTTTTATTTTTTCTGTTTTTATTTTTCTTCTTATCCCTAAATTTTATATCTTTTTGTGCTAACTAATTCTTCTAGGGTTTTCTTTTCTTGTGTATGCAGGAGGCAATCCGAACCTGGAGCAAGAGAACTGCAGAACCTCTTCTTGAAGGTTTAGACGAGAGTAGACGAAGGAGAAGAATCCGTACAGCTAGAGAACTTTTCCCTCCTCCGGAAACTCTGTTGCAACCTTCACCACAAGGTTCTGACCATAACACTGAGAACATGGAGAATAATAATATCAGAAGAACTCTTGCAGATTACACAAATATAGCTGGACCTCGGCATTTTAACAGCATAGCAAGACCAAGAGTCAATGCAACCAACATGGAGGTCAAACCAGCATTGATCCAACTGGTGAAAAGTAATCAATTCAATGGGTTGTCTCACGAAAGCCCATATGAGCACCTCACAACATTTAATGAGATCTGTAACACGGTGAAAATAAATAGGGTGCCGGACGAAGCAATCAAACTTAGCTTGTTTCCATTCTCATTAGGAGGCAATGCTAAGCTTTGGTTAAATTCTTTTCCAGAGGGAAGCTTTACAGAGTGGGAAGTAGTGGTGACAAAGTTCCTAAACAAATACTTTCCAGAATCAAAGGTGAATAAAGGAAAGCAAGAGATTTCATCATTCAGGCAAGGCATGGAGGAATCACTGGGTCATGCATGGGACAGATATAAAAGCTTATTACGAAAGACTCCCACACATGGATTTGAAGAAGTGGAAGTAGTCCTAACTTTCCTTGGAGGTCTTGGTTCACAAACCAAGATGATGTTTGACGCCTCAGCAGGAGGAAACATCAAATGGAAAACTCCAGAGGAAGCTACAGAAATCATTGAAAATATGGCTACTAGTGACAACGAGCTAAACAGTGAAAGAGGAGCTCCTATCGAAAAAAAAGAAGTTCTACAATTACAAACAAATGATGCCTTGCTAGCACAGAATAAGATACTAACTTAACAACTGGAGACTCTTACAAAAACACTTGCACAATTGCCTAAAGAGTTAAAGACTGTTGCACAAGTTCAATCACAATTGTGTGAATTACATGGGGGTGACCATATCAATGGTCAATGCGCCTTTCCAGCAGAAGTCGTAGAGGAGGCTAATTACATGGCCAATCAATACCGTCAGGGGAATTTCAATCAAGGGTGGAAACCACACCCAAGCATTGGTCAAGGACAAACTGGGCAAGCTGGGCAATTTAACAAGCAACAACATCAACCAACCTTATGGCAGCAGATTTCTATACTTAATGAAAGGTCAATAAGGATGGAAGAAACTCTTAATCAGTTCATACAGAAAACTGAGTCTACTCAAAAGAGCACTGAAGCTGCTATCAAGAATTTGGAGATTCAGATGGGTCAGATCACTAAGCAGGTTGAAGAGAGGCCAGATAAAAATTTTGGGGCTAATACTGAGGTTAACCTCTGAGAAGAATGTAAAGTGTTGGAGAGTACAAAAGATGAGACAATTGAGTTAGAAAAAGGAGAGACAGAAAAAGAAAAGAGAGAAAAGAGAGAAAAAGAAAAAGAAGAGAAAAAAGAGAAAAGAGAGATAGAGATTAAATATACTTTTCCTTTTCCAATAAATCAAGAGAAATAATTTGATTTTACAGAATTATTCAAGATGGTGGACAATGATGCACCTTGGGAGGAGATATTACAACAAATTACAGTTTATACTAAATCTGAGGAAGATGTCTCTACAAAGATAAGACGTAGAGATAATGAAGCAAAGAAGTATAAAGCTGTTAAAAAGGAACCATTCCCTCTAAAACCAAAAGATCCAGGAGGCTTTTCCATTCCATGCACAATAGGGAAGAAAAGGATTAAAAAAGCTCTACTTGATTTAGGTTCAAGTGTTAACTTGATACTTTATTCTTTACTAGAGCAAATTAGTGATGTGGATGTGAAGCCTACAAAGGTTAACTTAGTAATGGCAGATGGATCTTCAAAGGAAACGTATGGAATAGTAGAGGATATTATAGTTTGTGTAGGCAAACTCCAGTTCTTGGTAGACTTTGTGGTGATGGAGATGGAGATTGAAAATGTACCTATTATTCTTGGAAGACCGTTTATGAAAACGGCCAAAGCCATCATTGATGTGAACGAAGGTATAGTGGTGCTCCAAGACCGAGAGGAGAGAGTTGTTGTAGATGTCTTCAAAGATGAGAGGCAGATACAAGAGGAAGAAGCTAGTCATAAAGCTGCACTTCAAGATGTACTCATGACTAGCCCTCAAGATGAAAAGCCCAAGGTTAAAGGTAAACATTGTTTGTTGTTTCAGATACAAAAAGGAGAAAAGATTGGAAGAGGAAGAAAAGTTCCTGATGACTAGATGAAAGAACAACTCCAACTTGGTACACCTGTGAGATTCAAAAACAAGTTGTGGGTTGTGAAAGACTACAAAGAAAAGGATATGATAGAGATAGAGTCTCCATATTCTAGAAGAGTCAAAACAGTACACAGGAAACAGTTGAGGAGTTGGTTGGACAAGGACATCAACCATGAATAAGGAACTTGAACTTTATTGGGTCAAGCTAATGACGTTAAAAGAGCGCTTGCTGAGAGGTAACCCAATGATTTAAGAACTTTTGATTTTATTTTGGTTTTGTAATTTTTAATCAGTTGGACATTATTTTTGTAAATATTCTTTTGGATATAGCATCTACTGAAGGATGCTAGGTGGTTCAGTATCTACTGAAGGATACTAGGTTGGTTACACCTACTGATGGGTGTTCGTTGATAACAGTTGAAAAACTGTTATTTTCATGCTTAAAATTGATATTAAAAGCAACCTTTAGACTTAAAAACTAGCTTGAAATCATGCTTTTATCTATATTTTCAGAAATAAGAGAGCTGGACAGGTTTATCCTTGATTTAAGTGTTTTTGTGCAGGTTTTAAGGTGAATTTAGTGAAAGAAGTGAAGAAGGAGAGAGATGGAATCAGAAAAGGAATCAAAGAGTGCAAAAGGAGAAGCCGAAAGCACCGCTCAGCGGCATTTTACCGCTGAGCGGCACTCAGGAGGTCACGGGAGGTCCGCTGAGGGGCAAACTGGCCGCTGAGGGGAAGAAAAGGGACGCGCAGTCACCGCTGAGCGGTATTTACCGCTGAGCGGCACTTTTATGGGCTTGGGCTTTTGTAATCTTTTGTAATTCTAAAATAGTATATAAGGACTTGCACGTCCTAGAGTTAGTATCTTTGGCAGAAACGAGGCAAACACTCTCTCTTCCACCCCTTTGAAGGAGGATCTTGGATGCTCAGGCTACCTCTTCACCTTTATAGGGTTTATTCTTTCATTCTTTCATTGTTCATCTAGGTTCACCATGAATATGGTGAACTAAACCTTGTATTTTTGTTGGGGAATCAATGTAATCTCTTGAAGCTCTCATATATGGAATTTATGCTTGCATCTTTTAATTAAGATTTATGCTTTCTTTCATCATTAGTTAGGGTTTTTCCTCTTTGCTTAATGCTTGCATGGTTTAACTCATTCGATGCATGATTATTGGTTTTGTCGATACGGGCACGTACGGGGAAGTCTAGATCCGGGGAATTTCTCCCAATATTATATTGGTTGTCGTTAAGCTCCTGCACTTATGAACTGATCATTAGGAATGCTAGGAATTGTATGAACTCGTGATTAGGGAGAAGCCATCTAGAATGGTACTTTAGAGAGTGGCATTAACAATGATGATTTGAATGTTGAATTCCTAAAATATATGAGAGTGGATGAGATGAAATTGACCCCCAACAACATATTCATTCATATAATTCATTGAAAGTGTTTATCTTTTGCTTTTGCCATTGATCAAAAACTCATGTATACATGTTTATTTTCGTCTCTTGCATATAAAATCTCAATTATTTCGTTTGTAAGTCTTAGCTAATCAACAAATCATATAACTAAACTAGGCCGTGAGTCCTTTGGGAGAACGATACTTGGTCTTACCAAGTTTATTACTTGAACGATTCGGTCATACTTGCCGATTGTGAAACAAGTTTGTGACATCATATTTTGGTGCTCATAAATTTGTCCATCATTGGTAAGAAAGTTTTGCACCTACTGATGGGTGTTGGTGGATTTTGGGTCAGGCTCGTGACGTTAAACAAGCGCTACTGGGAGGCAACCCAGTTGATTGATTATATTGTTTCTGTTTGTTGCATAATAGGGTTTTGCATGAGTAATCTGAAAATTTAATTGTAGGGAACCAGTGAGAGGCATGAGTAGGAGGCACCTAGGGTAAGCTAGGAAGAAGAAAAGCACGACATGAAAGTGCCGCTAAGCGGCCAACTACCGCTGAGCGGTAGTATCGTAGAATGGGCTTAGGTTGCCCCTTAGCGGAACCCATGCCCATTAAGGTATTTTTATATCCTAAGCTGCGCATTAGCTTCTCTTTTTAGACTCTTCTCTGCACACACACTCCTACATACCTTTTCAAAGGTTCTCCACATCTTTTTCCTCTTTCCTCTTGAGAAAATTGCTCTTTCACTCACTTTTTCACTAGTGTTCCATCTAAGTTTGGGGTTGGAAGAGAGCATCATAGCTTGAAAGCATTCTCATTTCATCTAGCATCTCCGCCCAAGTAAGTCAGGCATTTTGTTCATTTTAGGCTTCTTGAGTCTGAATGTGATTGTTAAAGCATGAATATTTAAGGGTTTTGATTTCTATGCATGATTTGATAATTTAATTGATGTTTGAACCGATTGAACTGTTTGATTTTGATTTGGAAAATTGAAAATTGCATGTGGATGGAGTTAGGATAGGTTAAAAAGGAATTTTTCAAAAATCTGCAGAGTCACCGCTCAGGGGTAAATTGCCGCTGAGCGGCACTCTGACAGATTTGTAATTTTTGATGCATTGTATTCTGGATAGCTGCACTGGTAGCGCTGAGGGGTGATTTTGACCCTCAGCGGTGGTTTAGCCTCGAAAGAAGGTGTTTTCTGTGTTCTACTAATAATTAACATGATGTTTTGTGGTTTTGTATCTGCGTTTGATTGTAGGAATGACATCCTCTTCAGGCAAAAGATTGAAGACCATGACATCTAAAAGAAAAGAAAAGGAACCAAAACAACCCCACTCTAGTAGGTTCCTATCTCGCAAACATGAAAAGCACTTCAAGGTGGTCCAAGATAGGAGACTTCTTATGGAGAGAAAGGTTGGAATGATACCTAACTTTGCTCCTCAATTGGGAGAGAAATTGTTAGGGAATGATTGGGGGAAGCTAGCCACATACCCTACACCTGCCAATATAGCTGTGGTGAAAGAATTCTACACTAATGCACAAAAGATTGGTGAATATCCAGCTGAGAACTACCTAGCCTATGTCAGAGGCCATGCTATTAGGTATGATCCTGATTCCATCAACAACTTCTTGGATACTGTGTGGGCTGGTGAGCAGTGCCAATTTGCTCTCTGTATGGAAGAAGGCGCTGATTTTGATGATGTGGAGAGAGTTCTATGTGTACCTGGAGGACATTTTCAAAGGAATAGAACTGGTTCTGTGGTGAACATTAGGAGGACTGACTTAACTCCTCTTGCAAAGTATTGGATGGCGTTTTCTCATGCCAACATTCAGCCATGTTCTCATGTGTCAGACATCACTCTTAGCAGGGCACTCCTCCTTTACTGTGCAATCAGGAACTTAAATGTCAATATTGGACAGGTAATAGCTGATGAGATAAGGATGTGCGCTAACACCACAAATAATAAAGCACCCTTAGGACATCCTTCTTTAATCACACACCTCTGCAAGATAGCTGGGGTGGATACTTCTGCTCCACCATTTGAAAGGCCAAGGAAAGCAATTCATGAGGCCTATTATAGACAATACTATGGAGGTAAGGAAGCAGCTCAACCAGTTCCACCACGCCGTACTCGTAGAGAAAGAGGGATAGCACAGAGTTAGGCATCTGCTGAGACACATGAAGCATAACCTTTCCAAATGAGGGACATGTACATGTCTCTTATAGGGGCACAGTTACAGTCTATCCACAGAGGGCAGGTGGCTACTGCTTAGATGATTGTTGGAATGTATGATACACCTCTAGCACACAGGTGGACTACGGAGGAGTTTCATAATGTAGTAGCTTGGCCAGAAGAGTCGGTATAAGGAGGCGAGCTGAAGCAGCTGAAGCTTCAGCTAGGGAGATGGATGAAGATGATGCTGCTGCTGCTGATGATGCATTGGAGGATGTTGAAGATGAGGAAGAAGAGGAGGATACAGATGATAGCTGATAACAGTTAAAAAACTGTTATTTTGATGCTTAAAATTGATACTGAAAGCAACCTTTAACACTTAGAAACTAGCTTGAAATCATGTTTTTATTCATATTTTCAAAAATAAGAGAGCTGGACAGGTTTATGCTTGATTTCAGTGTTTTTGTGAAGGTTTTAAGGTGAATTTAGTGAAAGAAGTGAAGAAGGAGAGAGATGGAATCAGAAAAGACATCAAAAAGTGCAAAAGGAGAAGCCGCAACTGCCGCTCAGCGGCAGTTTACCGTTGAGCGGCACTCAGAAGCTCGCGTTGGATCCGCTGAGGTGCAAAATGGCCGCTGAGGGGAAGAAACCAACTCACGCACTCACCGCTGTGCGGCACTTTACCGCTCAGCGACACACTTATGGGCTTGGGCCTGAATTTTCTGTAATTTTAGAATAGTATATAAGCTTTAGGACGTCCTAGGGTTTATATCTTTGGCTGAGACGAAGCAAACACTCTCTCTTCCACCCCTTTGAAGGAGGATCTTGGATGCTCAGGCACCTCTTCACCTTTTTAGGGTTTTATCTTTCATTCTTCCATTATTATTCATCTAGTTTCACCATGAATATGGTGAACTAAACCTTGTATTGTTGTTGGGGAATCAATGTAGTCTTGTGAAACTCTCATATATGGAATTTGTGCTTATATCTTATATTTAAGAGTTATGCTTTCTTTCATCATTAGTTAGGGTTTTTCCTCTTTGCTCAATGCTTGCTTTGTTTAACTCATTCAATGCATGATTATTGGTTTTGTCGATACGGGAACGTACGGGGAAGTCTAGATCCGGGGAATTACTCCCAATAGTATATTGGTTGTCGTTAAGCTCCTGCACTAAAAGAACTAATTATTAGGAATGCTAGGAATTGTATGAACTCGTAATTAGGGATAGGCCTTCTTGTCAAGGTAATTTAGAGAGTGGCATTAACAATGATGAATTGAATGTTGAATTCCTAAAATATATGAGAGTGGATAAGATGAAATTGATAACCCCAACAACATACTCATCCATATATTCCATTGAAAGTGCTTGTATTTAGTTTTAGCCATTGATCAAAACTCATGCATACATGTTTATTTTCTGTTTTGCATATTAAACTCCACTTATTTTGTTCTTAAGTCTTAGCTAATTAACAAATCACATAACTAAACTAGGTCGTGAGTCCTTTTGGAGAACGATACTTGGTCTTACCGAGTTTATTATTTGAAACGATTCGGTCACACTTGCCGATTGTGAAACAAGTTTGTGACATCATATTTTGGTGCTTTATGGAAATCTTCAAGAAATTGGAGATTAAAGTTCCTATGATTGAGACATTGCAACAGGTTCCTGGTTTGATCAAATTTCTGAAGAAGTTCAGTAGGAAGAAGAAAAAGAAGAAGGAACTTGAACTTTATTCGGTCAAGCTAATGACGTTAAAAGAGCGCTTGCTGGGAGGCAACCCAGTGATTTAAAAACTTTTGATTTTGTTTTGTAACTTTTAATTTGTGGAAATTATTTTGTAAATATTTTGTTGGAGATAGCATCTACTGAAGGATGCTAGGTGGTTAAGTATCTACTGAAGGATACTAAGTTTGTAATACCTACTGATGGGTGTTGGTAAGAAAATTTTGCACCTACTGATGGGTGTTGGTAAGTTTGTTACACCTACTGATGGGTGTTGGTGGATTTTTTGGGTCAGGCTCGTGACGTTAAACAAGCGCTACCTGGGAGGCAACCTAGTTGATTGAATGTTTCTGTTTGTTTGATTTTAGCTGAATAATAAGGTTTTGCATAAGTATTTTGAAAATTGAATTGCAGGGAACCAGTGAGGGGCATGTTTAGGAGGCACTTAGGTTAAGAAAAGAAGGAGAAGAGCACTTCACGAAAGTGTCGCTGAGTGGTAAAAAACCGTTGAGCGGTACTATCGCAGATTGACTTTGGTTGCCCCTTAGCGGGACCCGAGCCCATTAGGGTATTTTTATACCCTAAGCTGCGTTTTGGTTTCTCTTTTCAGACTCTTCTCTGCACACACACACTCCTACATACCTTTTCAAAGGTTCTCTACAACTTTTCCCTCATCCCTCTTTAGAAAATCTCCCTTCCACTCACTTGCTCACTAGTTTTCCATCTAAGTTTGGGGTTGGGAGAGAGCATCATTGAAGGGGCTGATTTCTTCATTGTGGTTTACTAATGCTTAACAATGTATCTTTTGGTTTTGTGAATTATGTTTGATGCAGGGATGGCCTCCTCATCGGGCAAAAAGAATCAAGATTATAAGATCAAAGAAGAAGGAGGATACAGAGGACAACTCAGATTGAGGAGGAGTTGAGATAGTGATAACAGTTGAAAAACTGTTATTTTCATGCTTAAAATTGACACTAAAAGCAACCTTTAGACTTAGAAACTAGCTTGAAATCATGCTTTTATCCATATTTTCAGAAATAAGAGAGCTGGACAGGTTTATGCTTGATTTAAGTGTTTTTGTGCAGGTTTTAAGGTGAATTTAGTGAAAGAAGTGAAGAAGGAGAGAGATGGAATCAGAAAAGGAATCAAAGAGTGCAAAAGGAGAAGCCGAAAGCACCGCTCAGCGGCATTTTACCGCTGAGCGGCACTCAGGAGGTCACGGGAGGTCCGCTGAGGGGCAAACTAGCCGCTGAGGGGAAGAAAAGGGACGCGCAGTCACCGCTGAGCGGTATTTACCGCTGAGTGGCACTTTTATGGGCTTGGGCTTTTGTAATTTTAGAATAGTATATAAGCTTTTGCACGTCCTAGGGTTGGTATCTTTGGCAGAAACGAGGCAAACACTCTCTCTCTCACCCCTTTGAAGGAGGATCTTGGATGCTCAGGCTACCTCTTCACCTTTATAGGGTTTATTCTTTCATTCTTTCACTGTTATTCATCTAGGTTCACCATGAATATGGTGAACTAAACCTTGTATGTTTGTTGGGGAATCAATGTAATCTCTTGAAGCTCTCATATATGGAATCTATGCTTGCATCTTTTAATTAAGATTTATGCTTTCTTTCATCATTAGTTAGGGTTTTTCCTCTTTGCTTAATGCTTGCATGGTTTAACTCATTCGATGCATGATTATTGGTTTTGTCGATACGGGCACGTACGGGGAAGTCTAGATTCGGGGAATTTCTCCCAATATTATATTGGTTGTCGTTAAGCTCCTGCACTTATGAACTGATCATTAGGAATGCTAGGAATTGTATGAACTCGTGATTAGGGAGAAGCCATCTAGAATGGTACTTTAGAGAGTGACATTAACAATGATGATTTGAATGTTGAATTCCTAAAATATATGAGAGTGGATGAGATGAAATTGACCCCCAACAACATATTCATACATAAATTTCATTGAAAGTGTTTATCTTTTGCTTTTTGCCATTGATCAAAACTTCATGCATACATGTTTATTTTCTGTCTTGCATATAAAATCTCAATTATTTCGTTTGTAAGTCTTAGCTAATCAACAAATCACATAACTAAACTAGGCCGTGAGTCCTTTGGGAAGAACGATACTTGGTCCTACCAAGTTTATTACTTGAACGATTCGGTCATACTTGCCGATTGAAAAACAAGTTTGTGACATCATATTTTGGTGCTCATAAATTTGTCCATCAAGTTTTTGGCGCCGTTGCCGGGGACTCTGGTTTAACTGATTAATTTGTGTGATTATTGATTATCTTTGACTTTAATTTTGAATTTCTGTTTTTATTTTTCTGTTTTGATTTTATTTTATCTTATTTGATTAGATTAGATTAGATTTTATTTTATTTGATTAGATTAGATTAGATTTGATTTTATTTTATTTTATCTTATTAGATTAGATTAGATTTGATTTGATTTGATTTGATTTTATTCTATCTTATTTTATTTTATCTTCTGAATCTTTTATCTTCTGAATATATATATCTTCTCCTATATCTTTTTGTGCTAACAAATATTTTCTAGAGTTTTGTGCCTAATGTTTGCAGGATGCAATTCGAACAAGACTTTAATAGGCACTCAATTCTACCAAAGTAATCTCAACCACTGGTGGGAACATGACTCAAGCATGGATCAAAGCCAATTTTGGCAAGCTGCCGGACAATTTGAGAACCAACCACAACAACAATGGCAGCAACAAAGCTTTGAAATCAACAAAGGGAAGCAAGGGATCTCTTCATTTAGACAAGGCATGGAAGAATCACTGGGGCATGCATGGGACAGGTATAAAAGCCTATTACGAAAGACTCCCACGCATGGATTTAACGAAGGAGAAGTAGTCCTAATCTTCCTTGGAGGTCTTGGTTCACAAACCATGATGATGCTTAACGCCTTAGCTGGAGGCAATATCAAATGGAAGACTCCAGAGGAAGCCACAGAAATAATTGAAAACATGACTACTAATAACAATAAGTGGAATAGTGAAAGAGGAGCTCCTATTCAACAAAAAGGAGTTCTACAGTTGCAATCCAATGATGCCTTGATAGCTCAGAACAAGTTAATAACTCAACAATTGGAGAATCTCTCAAAGATACTTGAACAATTGCCACAAGAGTTAAAGACTGTTGCACAGGTACAATCCCAGTTGTGCGAATTGTGTGGAGGCGACCATATCAATGGTCAATGTGCCTTTCCAGTTGAAGCCGTAGAGGATGTAAACTACATGACCAATCAGTATCGTCAAGGGAGCTACAATCAGGGGTGGAAACCACACCCAAGCATTGGTCAAGGGCAAACTGGGCAAGCGGGTCAATATAATAAGCAGCAGCAGCAACCCACCTTATGGCAACAATTATCTATGCTTAATGAAAGGTCCATGAGGATGGAGGAAACTCTCAACAATTTCATACAGAAAACTGAGTCTACCCAAAAGAGCACTGAAGCTGCTATCAAAAATTTGGAGACTCAGATGGGGCAGATCACCAAACAGGTGGAAGAAAGGCCAACTAGAAATTGTGGGGCTAATACTGAGGTTAACCCCAGGGAAGAGTGTGAAGTGCTAGTGAGTGTAAATGTTGAAAAAGTTGAGTTGGAAAAAGAAGAGAGAAAAGAGAGAGAAGAGAAAATTTGTGTGAAGATTGAGAAAGTGAGTAGAAAAAGAAAAGAAAAAAAGAAAGTGAGAGAAAAGAAAAAGAGGACGAGAGAAAAAAAGAAAGAATCATATGAAAAACCTCTTCCTCATCCAAAGAAGTATCATAGGAAGAAGGAATTTGAGCGCTTTATGGAAATTTTCAAGAAATTGGAAATTAAAGTTCCTATGATTGAGACACTGCAACAAGTTCCTGGTTTGATCAAATTTCTGAAGAAGTTCAGTAGAAAGAAGAAAAAGAAGAAGGAACTTGGGCTTTACTGGGTCAAGCTAATGACGTTAAAAGAGCGCTTGCTGGGAGGCAACCTAGTGGATTTAAAAACTTTTGATTTGGTTTTGTAACTTTTAATTTGTGGACATTATTTTGTAAATATTTTGTTGGATATAGCATCTACTGAAGGATGCTAGGTGGTTAAGTATATACTGAAGGATACTAAGTGTGTAACACCTACTGATGGGTGTTGGTGAGATTTTAAACACCTACTGATGGGTGTTGGTGGATTTTGGGTCAGGCTCGTGACGTTAAACAAGCGCTACCTGGGAGGCAACCCAGTTGATTGATTGTTTTATTTTAGTTAGGGTTTGCATAAGTATTTTAAGCATTGAATTGTAGGGAACTAGTGAGGGGCATGTCTAGGAGGTACGTAGGTTAAGAAAAGAAGGAGAAGAGCACTTCACGAAAGTGCCGCTGAGCGGCAACTTACCGCTGAGCGGTACTCTCGCAGATGGGCTTTAGTTTCCCCTTAGCGGGATCTGATAACAGTTGAAAAACTGTTATTTTCATGCTTAAAATTGATATTAAAAGCAACCTTTATACTTAGAAACTAGCTTGAAATCATGCTTTTATTCATATTTTCAGAAATAAGAGAGTTGAAAGTGAATTTAATGGTTTTGTGCAAGATTCCCTTGATTTTGTAGGCTAATTGAATGATTTGAAAGAAGAATTGAAATACCGAATGATTGGAGTGCTGAAAAGTCAACCAGAAACCAGAAAAGTCAACCAGTCAACCAGAAAAGTCAACAGTCAACCAGAAAAGTCAACCAGTCAACCAGAATGCTGAAAAACCAACCAGAACGCAGAAAAAAGTCTGACCGAGTGGCGCTGAGCGGAAAATACCGCTGAGCGGCACTTTTCTGGTGCCGAAATCACCGCTGAGGGGCAAAACAGCAGCTGGGGGGCAAAATGGATCATGTGCTAGTACCGCTCAACGGTAAAATACCGCTGAGCGGCATTCTAAGTGGGCTTGGACCGGTTTTATTTTGTTTTTATGGGCTTGGACTTGTTTTATGTTATTTTTATGCCCTATTTAAGGACTTGCACGTCCTAGGGTTTGTATCATTGGCAGAAACGAAGTAAACACTCTCTCTTCCACTCCTTTGAAGGAGGATCTTGGATGCTCAGGCTACCTCTTCACCTTTATTGGGTTTATTCTTTCATTCTTTGATTGATATTCATCTAGGTTCACCATGAATATGGTGAACTAAACCTTGTATGTTTGTTGGGGAATCAATGTAATCTCTTGAAGCTCTCATATATGGATTTGTTGAATACATCTTTTAAGTAAGACATATGCTTTCTTTCATCATTAGTTAGGGTTTTTCCTCTTTGCTCAATGCTTGCATAGTTTAACTCATTCCATGCATGATTATTGGTTTTGTCGATACGGACACGTACGGGGAAGTCTAGATCCGGGGAATTTCTCCCAATATCATACTGACAATATTTTATTGGTTGCCTTTAAGCTCCTGCACTCATGAACTAATCATTAGGAATGCTAGGAATTGTATGAACTCGTGATTAGGGAGAAGCCATCTAGAATGGTACATTAGAGAGTGGCATTAACAATGATGATTTGAATGTTGAATTCCTAAAATATATGAGAGTGGATGAGATGAAATTGACCCCCAACAACATATTCATTCATATAATTCATTGTAATTTTAGAATAGTATATAAGCACTTTCAATGAATTATATGAATGAATATGTTGTTGGGGGTCAATTTCATCTCATCCACTCTCATATATTTTAGGAATTCAAAATTCAAATCATCATTGTTAATGCCACTCTCTAATGTACCATTCTAGATGGCTTCTCCCTAATCAAATAGTTCATACAATTCCTAGCATTCCTAATGATTAGTTCATGAGTGCAGGAGCTTAAAGGCAACCAATAAAATATTGTCAGTATAATATTGGGAGAAATTCCCCGGATCTAGACTTCCCCGTACGTGTCCGTATCGACAAAACCAATAATCATGCATTAGAATGAGTTAAACAATGCAAGCATTGAGCAAAGAGGAAAAACCCTAACTAATGATGAAAGAAAGCATATGTCTTACTTAAAAGATGTACTCAACAAATTCCATATATGAGAGCTTCAAGAGATTACATTGATTCCCCAACAAACATACAAGGTTTAGTTCACCATATTCATGGTGAACCTAGATGAATAACAATGAAAGAATGAAAGAATAAACCCAATAAAGGTGAAGAGGTAGCCTGAGCATCCAAGATCCTCCTTCAAAGGGGTGGAAGAGAGAGTGTTTGCCTCGTTTCTGCCAAAGATACTAATCCCAAGGACGTGCAAGCCCTTATATACTAATCTAGAGTTACAAAAGATTACAAAAGCCCAAGCCCATAAAGTGCCGCTCAGCGGTATTTACCGCTCAGCGGTGATTGCGCGTCTTCTTTCTTCCCCTCAGCGGCCATTTTGCCCCTCAGCGGTTCCAACGCCACCTCTTGAGTGCCGCTCAGCGGTAGTTTGCCGCTGAGCGGTGCCTTCGTCTTCTCTTTTTGCACTCTTTCTTGTCTTTTCTAATGTCACTTCTCTCCTTCTTCACTCTTTTCACTAAATTCACCTTAAAACCTGCACAAAAACACTTAAATCAAGCGTAAACCTGTCCAGCTCTCTTATTTATGAAAATATAGATAAAAGGCATGATTTCAAGCTAGTTTTTAAGTCTAAATGTTGCTTTTAGTATCACTTTTAAGCATGAAAATAACAGTTTTTCAACTGTTATCACAACCCCAAACTTAGAACTTTGCTTGTCCTCAAGCAAACAAAATGTAACTCCATCTCCAACCAATTCACATGATGGTTCACTCATTCAAAATCCTCTTTCCAAGATAAGTAACAACTTCACTCAAACTTATGACCAAGAGTTCAATCAAGATGTGCACATGCTTTAGTGTTCACAAAGTCATTTAAGTTCCAACAAATGCTATTTTTCATGAATGATCAATCAATTAAGCATGGATGTTCATGTGCTTATGGAATATTTCCTCACTAGGTAAAGTGTTTCACTCAACACACAAGTGTATAAGAGGTAAAGTGTTTCACTCATTCACTCTACTATCACAATGTCACATGAATCAACTTTGCCTTTCATTTTACCACAATCAAAAACATTCACAAGCATGCATCATCACAAGGACTTTTCAATGGCTTATAATGTGGCTGGGCTAACAAGAAAATTGGTTTTTGTGGATCACAAAATCCTTGAGTTAAGAGAATCATAACAACACAATTATTCTTATTCATTCCCAACTTGCCATTTCATTTGCATTGAGCTTTTCTTCTTTTTCTTTTCTTTTCTTTTTCATTGCATATTCTTACTTTTTAGCTCTTAGCTCAATGCTTTTCCTTTTTCATGTTTTCCCAACAACCCCAAACTTGAACATTTATCAATACCACACAAGATCTTCTACTTAACTCAAGGTAAAAATTTTCAATCAAGGGTTCAGTGTATATTCAAGGCTAAGGGTTCAACGGATAGAACACAAAGTGTTCTCTTTTAGTAGGCTAACTTTATAAATTTGGCCAATAAAAAGGTTTAACAAAGATGGCCTTGATCACATGATGCAAAACAAGCAATTGATTCAATCATAGAAAACCTGGGCAAAGTCATTCAAGCTTCCAAAGTAATAGCATTCAACAATAACGACTTTGGAGCTCAAAACCTCACATATAAGCTCATTCACATTTGACATACACATCCTGCTTAATTTCACAATCACAATCATGATATCATGCATTTGTTCACAAAGCTTGTGAATCACCTGTATAAGCATTTTAATGTGCACATCATCTCAACATCAATCAATCAATAAGCATCATCAAGCATTACTTATCACACAATCACAGTTAATAGCAAACCATCATAAGAAACCAGGTTTCCAATAGAGTACATCAAACCCTAATCTAAAAATAAAAACAAATAAGTCCAGAAAACTTAAACCACAAAAGCATAATCATATGATAGCATTCATCAGTAAATGCTATCTCAGCTCCTCATCAGTCTGAGCTGTACTCTGTATCTTCCTCCTCTTCCTCATCATCATCATCATCAAATGCATCCTCCTCCTCAACTTCATCTTCTTCCATATCTCTGGCTGAAGCTTCAGCTGCTTCAGCTCCTCCATGTAATGGTTCTTCTGGCCAAGCTACCACATTATGGAATTCATCCATAGTCCACCTGTGTGCTGGAGGGGTATCATACATCCCCACTATCATCTCAGCCGTGGCCACCTGCCCTCTGTGAATGGACTGCAACTGAGCTCCTATAAGAGACATATACATGTCCCTCATCTGGAATGGTTCTGCCTCATGAGTATCAGCAGATGTCCTGCTCTGTGCTGGCCCTCTCTCTCTACGAGCCTGGCGTGGTGGAACTGGCTGAGCTGCCTCCTCACCTCCACAGTACTGTCTGTAATAGGCCTCATCAATAGCTTTTCTTGGCCTCTCAAATGGTGGAACAGAAGTGTCCACCCCAGCTAGCTTGCAAAGGTGAGTGATCAAGGAAGGATGTCCTAGTGGTGCTTTGTTGTTTGAGGTGTTAGCACACACACTAATCTCATCAGCTATCACCTGCCCAATATTAACATTCAAGTTTCTGATAGCACAGTAGATGAATAATGCCCTGCTGAGAGTAATATCTGACACATGTGAACATGGCTGAATGTTGGCATGAGAAAATGCCATCCAATACTTTGCAAGAGGAGTCAAATCTGTCCTCCTAATGTTAACTACTGAGCCAGATCTATTCCTTTGGAAGTGTCCTCCAGGTATACACAGTACTCTCTCAACATCCTCAAAGTCAGCACCTTCCTCCATGCTAAGAGCAAACTGACATTGCTCACCAGCCCACACAGTATCCAGGAAGTTGTTGATGGAATCAGGATCATACCTGATAGCATGGCCTCTGACATAGCCCAAATAATTCTCTGCTGGATAATCACCAATCTTCTTTGCATTGGTGTAGAATTCCTTAACTACAGCTATGTTGGCAGGTTCTGGATAAGTGGCTAGCTTCCCCCAATCATTCCCTAACACTTGCTCTCCAAATTGAGGAGCAAAGTTAGGTATCATTCCAACCTTTCTCTCCATTAGAAGTCTCCTGTCCTGAACCACCCTAAAGTGCTTCTCATGTTTCCTAGAGAGGAACCTGCCATTATGGGGTTGCTCTGGTTCCTTTTCCTTTCTCTTGGTTGCCATGGTTTTCAATCTCTTTCCTGAAGAGGATGTCATTCCTGCATTCAAACACAATTACAAAACCACAGAACATGATGTTAATCATTAGTAAGCATAGAACACAACTTCTTTCGAAGCTAAACCACCGCTGAGGGCCAGAATTTCCCCTCAGCGCCACCAGTGCCATATTCAAACACGCAAAAAGCCAGAAAAAGCAAATCTGGCAGAGTGCCGCTCAGCGGTAAATGCCGCTCAGCAGTGACCTGCAGATTTTTGCAAATCTCTTTTTAAAACTGTCCTAACTCCACCCAAATGCAATTTTCAGTTTTCCAGTTCATAATCAAGCAGTTTAATCGGTTCAAACATCAAATATATCATCAAATCATGCATAGAAATCAAAACCCCTAAATATTCATGCTTTGACAATCACATTCAAATTCAAGAACCCTAGAATGACAAAATGCATTTTACTTACTTGGGTGGAGATATTAGATGATATGAGAATGCTTCCAAATTAGAATGCTCTCTTCCAACCCCAAACTTTGATGGCACACTAGTGAAAAAGTGAGTGGAAGAGAAATTTTTCTAAGAGGGAAGAGTAAAAAGATGTGGGAAACCTAAGAGAAGATATGTGGAAGTGTTTGTGCAGAGAAGGGCTTGAAAGAATGTGAAAACGCGCAGCTTAGGGTTTAAAAATACCCCAATGGGCTCGGGTTCCGCTAAGGGGAACTTAAGCCCATCTGCGATAGTACCGCTCAGCGGTAAATGCCGCTCAGCGGCACTTTCGTGATGTGCCCTTCTCCTTCTTTTCTTGACCTACGTGCCTTCCTAGCATACC
The DNA here is from genome assembly GCA_034642375.1 of Vigna nakashimae. Lineage (NCBI taxonomy): Eukaryota > Viridiplantae > Streptophyta > Magnoliopsida > Fabales > Fabaceae > Vigna > Vigna nakashimae. Next base: position 28,122,165 of record CM067759.1, on the reverse strand, counting down.
CCTCATATGTTCCCTGCAATTCAATGTTAAAAATGCTTATGCAAACCCTAATTAAAATAAAACAAACAAAAACAATCAATCAACTGGGTTGCCTCCCAGGTAGCGCTTGTTTAACGTCACGAGCCTGACCCAAAATCCACCAACACCCCTCAGTAGGTGTTTCAAACTTACCAGCACCCATCAGTAGGTGCAAAATCTTCTCACCAACACCCATCAGTAGGTGTTACAAACTTAGTATCCTTCAGTAGATACTTAACCACCTAGCATCCTTCAGTAGATGCTAGATCCAACAAAATAATGTCCAGCATAATGTTCACAAATTACAAATTACAAAACCAAATCAAATCAAAAGTTTGTAAATCCACTGGGTTGCCTCCCAGCAAGCGCTTCTTTAACGTCACTAGCTTGACCCAGTAAAGTTCAAGTTCCTTCTTCTTTTTCTTCTTTCGACTGAACTTCTTCAGAAATTTGATCAAACCAGGAACCTGTTGCAGTGTCTCAATCATAGGAACTTTAATCTCCAATTTCTTGAAGATTTCCATAAAACGCTCAAATTCCTTCTTCCTATGATACTTCTTTGAATGAGGAAGAGGTTTTTCATATGATGCTTTCTTTCTTCCTCTCGTCCTCTTTTTCTTTTCTCTCACTTTCTTTTTTTCTTTTCTTTTTCTACTCACCTTCTCAATCTTCACACAAATTTTCTCTTCTCTCTCTTTTCTCTCTTCTTTTTCCAACTCAACTTTTTCAACGTTTACACTCACTAGCACTTCACACTCTTCCCTGGGGTTAACCTCAGTATTAGCCCCACAATTTCTACTTGACCTTTCTTCCATCTGTTTGGTGATCTGCCCCATCTGAGTCTCCAAATTTTTGATAGCAGCTTCAGTGCTCTTTTGGGTAGACTCAGTTTTCTGTATGAAATTGTTGAGAGTATCCTCCATCCTCATGGACCTTTCATTAAGCATAGATAATTGTTGCCATAAGGTGGGTTGCTGCAGGGATTGTACCTGTGCAGCAGTCTTCAACTCTTTGGGTATTTGTGCAAGTATCTTTGTGAGATTCTCCAATTGTTGAGTTAGTATCTTGTTCTGAGCTAGCAAGGCATCATGTGTTTGCAATTGAAGAACCCCTTTTTGTTGCATAGGAGTTCCTCTTTCACTGTGCAGCTCATTATCACTAGTAGCCATGTTTTCTATAATCTCAATTGCTTCCTCTGAAGTCTTCCATTTAATATTGCCTCCAGCTGAGGCGTCCAGCATCATCTTGGTTTGTGAACCAAGCCCTCCAAGGAAAGTTAAGACTACTTCTTGATCTTCAAAGCCATGCGTGGGAGTTTTTCTTAATAGGCTTTTATATCTGTCCCATGCATGACCTAGTGATTCCTCCATGCCTTGCCTGAAAGATGAGATCTCCTGCTTTCCTTTGTTGACCTTGGAAGAATTGAGTGCCCATATAGTTAAATTCTTGATCGAATTGCATCCTGCATGCATTAGGCACAAAACTCTAGAAAATATTTGTTAGCACAAAAAAAAATATAGGAGAAGATATATATTCAGAAGATAAAAGATTCAGAAGATAAGAAGATAAAAGATTTAGAAGATAAATTAAAATAAGATAGAATAAAATAAAATCTAACCTAACCTAAAAGATAAAATAAAATCTAACCTAATCTAAAAGATAAAATAAAATAAAATAAAATCTAATAAAATCTAACCTAACCAAATAAAATAAAATCTAATCTAATCTAATCTAAAAAGATAAAATAAAATAAAATAAAATCTAATCTAATCAAATCAAATAAAATAAAATCAAATAAGATACAAATTGTAAAATATAAACAGAAAAAAATAAAAAAAAAATCGAAATTTAAATTAAAAATAAAAAAAATAAGTCAAAGATAATCAATAATCACACAAATTAACCAGTTAAACCACGAGTCCCCGGCAACGGCGCCAAAAACTTGATGGACAAATTTGTAAGCACCAAAATATGATGTCACAAACTTGTTTCACAACCGGCAAGTATGACCGAATCGTTCAAGTAATAAACTTGGTAAGACCAAGTATCGTTCTTCCCAAAGGACTCACGGCCTAGTTTAGTTATGTGATTTGTTGATTAGCTAGGACTTACAAACGAAATATTCAAAGTTTAATATGCAAGGACGAAAATAAACATGTATGCATGAAATTGATCAATGGCAAAGACAAAAGATAAACACTTTCAATGAATTATATGAATGAATATGTTGTTGGGGGTCAATTTCATCTCATCCACTCTCATATATTTTAGGAATTCAACATTCAAATCATCATTGTTAATGCCACTCTCTAATGTACCATTCTAGATGGCTTCTCCCTAATCAAATAGTTCATACAATTCCTAGCATTCCTAATGATTAGTTCATGAGTGCAGGAGCTTAAAGGCAACCAATAAAATATTGTCAGTATAATATTGGGAGAAATTCCCCGGATCTAGACTTCCCCGTACGTGTCCGTATCGACAAAACCAATAATCATGCATTAGAATGAGTTAAACAATGCAAGCATTGAGCAAAGAGGAAAAACCCTAACTAATGATGAAAGAAAGCATATGTCTTACTTAAAAGATGTACTCAACAAATTCCATATATGAGAGCTTCAAGAGATTACATTGATTCCCCAACAAACATACAAGGTTTAGTTCACCATATTCATGGTGAACCTAGATGAATAACAATGAAAGAATGAAAGAATAAACCCAATAAAGGTGAAGAGGTAGCCTGAGCATCCAAGATCCTCCTTCAAAGGGGTGGAAGAGAGAGTGTTTGCCTCGTTTCTGCCAAAGATACTAATCCCAAGGACGTGCAAGCCCTTATATACTAATCTAGAGTTACAAAAGATTACAAAAGCCCAAGCCCATAAAGTGCCGCTCAGCGGTATTTACCGCTCAGCGGTGATTGCGCGTCTTCTTTCTTCCCCTCAGCGGCCATTTTGCCCCTCAGCGGTTCCAACGCCACCTCTTGAGTGCCGCTCAGCGGTAGTTTGCCGCTGAGCGGTGCCTTCGTCTTCTCTTTTTGCACTCTTTCTTGTCTTTTCTAATGTCACTTCTCTCCTTCTTCACTCTTTTCACTAAATTCACCTTAAAACCTGCACAAAAACACTTAAATCAAGCGTAAACCTGTCCAGCTCTCTTATTTATGAAAATATAGATAAAAGGCATGATTTCAAGCTAGTTTTTAAGTCTAAATGTTGCTTTTAGTATCACTTTTAAGCATGAAAATAACAGTTTTTCAACTGTTATCACAACCCCAAACTTAGAACTTTGCTTGTCCTCAAGCAAACAAAATGTAACTCCATCTCCAACCAATTCACATGATGGTTCACTCATTCAAAATCCTCTTTCCAAGATAAGTAACAACTTCACTCAAACTTATGACCAAGAGTTCAATCAAGATGTGCACATGCTTTAGTGTTCACAAAGTCATTTAAGTTCCAACAAATGCTATTTTTCATGAATGATCAATCAATTAAGCATGGATGTTCATGTGCTTATGGAATATTTCCTCACTAGGTAAAGTGTTTCACTCAACACACAAGTGTATAAGAGGTAAAGTGTTTCACTCATTCACTCTACTATCACAATGTCACATGAATCAACTTTGCCTTTCATTTTACCACAATCAAAAACATTCACAAGCATGCATCATCACAAGGACTTTTCAATGGCTTATAATGTGGCTGGGCTAACAAGAAAATTGGTTTTTCTGGATCACAAAATCCTTGAGTTAAGAGAATCATAACAACACAATTATTCTTATTCATTCCCAACTTGCCTTTTCATTTGCATTGAGCTTTGCTTCTTTTTCTTTTCTTTTCTTTTTCTTTGCATATTCTTACTTTTTAGCTCTTAGCTCAATGCTTTTCCTTTTTCATGTTTTCCCAACAACCCCAAACTTGAACATTTATCAATACCACACAAGATCTTCTACTTAACTCAAGGTAAAAATTTTCAATCAAGGGTTCAGTGTATATTCAAGGCTAAGGGTTCAACGGATAGAACACAAAGTGTTCTCTTTTAGTAGGCTAACTTTATAAATTTGGCCAATAAAAAGGTTTAACAAAGATGGCCTTGATCACATGATGCAAAACAAGCAATTGATTCAATCATAGAAAACCTGGGCAAAGTCATTCAAGCTTCCAAAGTAATAGCATTCAACAATAACGACTCTGGAGCTCAAAACCTCACATATAAGCTCATTCACATTTGACATACACATCCTGCTTAATTTCACAATCACAATCATGATATCATGCATTTGTTCACAAAGCTTGTGAATCACCTGTATAAGCATTTTAATGTGCACATCATCTCAACATCAATCAATCAATAAGCATCATCAAGCATTACTTATCACACAATCACAGTTAATAGCAAACCATCATAAGAAACCAGGTTTCCAATAGAGTACATCAAACCCTAATCTAAAAACAAAAACAAATAAGTCCAGAAAACTTAAACCACAAAAGCATAATCATATGATAGCATTCATCAGTAAATGCTATCTCAGCTCCTCATCAGTCTGAGCTGTCCTCTGTATCTTCCTCCTCTTCCTCATCATCATCATCATCAAATGCATCCTCCTCCTCAACTTCATCTTCTTCCATATCTCTGGCTGAAGCTTCAGCTGCTTCAGCTCCTCCATGTAATGGTTCTTCTGGCCAAGCTACCACATTATGGAATTCATCCATAGTCCACCTGTGTGCTGGAAGGGTATCATACATCCCCACTATCATCTCAGCCGTGGCCACCTGCCCTCTGTGAATGGACTGCAACTGAGCTCCTATAAGAGACATATACATGTCCCTCATCTGGAATGGTTCTGCCTCATGAGTATCAGCAGATGTCCTGCTCTGTGCTGGCCCTCTCTCTCTACGAGCCTGGCGTGGTGGAACTGGCTGAGCTGCCTCCTCACCTCCACAGTACTGTCTGTAATAGGCCTCATCAATAGCTTTTCTTGGCCTCTCAAATGGTGGAACAGAAGTGTCCACCCCAGCTAGCTTGCAAAGGTGAGTGATCAAGGAAGGATGTCCTAGTGGTGCTTTGTTGTTTGAGGTGTTAACACACACACTAATCTCATCAGCTATCACCTGCCCAATATTAACATTCAAGTTTCTGATAGCACAGTAGATGAATAGTGCCCTGCTGAGAGTAATATCTGACACATGTGAACATGGCTGAATGTTGGCATGAGAAAATGCCATCCAATACTTTGCAAGAGGAGTCAAATCTGTCCTCCTAATGTTAACTACTGAGCCAGATCTATTCCTTTGGAAGTGTCCTCCACACTACAAGAAAAATCATTATTACATACCGCCAAAATCCGTATATAACATCAAAAATCCGTATATAAAATGATTTTACATACGAATTATATACGGACAAAAATCCGTATATAAAAAAGGCGTAGCTAAATTACATACGGAAAAATCCGTATATAAATTACATACGGATAAATCCGTATGTAATTTACATACGGATATTATATACGGATAAATCCGTATGTAATTTACATACGGATAAATCCGTATATAATTACAGATACATATGTTTCTATTGTTTATAACATATTTAACATATTTAATTAGATTGGTTTTTTCTAATAGTTATATAATTAATATTAAAACTTTTACACATTAAAACTTCTCATAAAATTTTAAATAATTACTACCAGATTATAAATGTTAAGAATTTATAATATATAATTGTGTTGAAAATCAAATAATTAAAACATGAAAATTTTATTTGAATACTCTATAAAGAGAGTTCAAAGAAATAAATACAGAAATTACTACCACCACTTCTCTCTCCTACTCATGAACTCCAGGTCTTGCCAAATAACATTCACATGTCTTTGTTTCTTGTGAAAAAAAAGATAAAATAACTTTCAACTTTTTGCTTGGAGTTGGTTCTCTACTAACCACTGCTCCTCTTTATCCACACCCCTACTACCAGCAAAATGCTAATGCTCTGAAAGAAAAACAAAGTTCTAGCTGCTACTGCTGCTCATCATAAAGACCACATTCGGACGCTTCATGCTTCATAAGTTTGGGATGTACAAGCTGGAAATTCCTTCAGTTGATGGTGTGAAATGTGCAAAAGATTATGTAGTTGTGTCTTCATGCCAAGCAAGCTTAATGGGTAGTTCATCCTCTGCTTGCAATGTTCCTGGCTACAGAACCACTTCTAATGTGATTGCAATCAAAGCAAGAAAAGCTAACCTCTGCATATACAGCTTCAATGCTTTGACTTTCAGACCATCCAAGAGGGACATCACCCTCTGTGGTAATTAAAAGAAGAAGCTTACACAAGTAGGCCTAGAGCTTGGTCACTTGTGTATACATACAAATTTCAAGAAAATAAATGAAAAAAAAAACTCATATGTTCTCTTTTTGAAGCCCATTATGGGCACATATCTCTTGTCTCTCTCTCTTCATTGTTTTACTACATTATTTGTTTGGTAATATTGTTTTCAAAAGAGAAGGGAGAAGGAGCATATATATCAAAATAAATGGGAGAAATCTTCAGTTCAGGATCAATTTCTAAGGAGTAAATATACAATTTTCTTTTCTGAAAAAAAGTGAACATTTCTTGGTTTGGTTTGTAGACCAAAAGTTCTCTATTTACTAACAAATTTCTCCCCACTAAAGCTTCCAAGTTACCTCTAAAATAGACCAATTGGTTTATTTCAAAACTTACAACGATCACAGCAACAATTTTCAAGAATCAATTTTGTATTTTCTTCTTCCTCAAAAACTGATTTAGGGAGAGATTTTTTTTTATGTCAAATTTTCAATGATCAAAGCAACGAAAGTAACAATTTTCAAAGAATCAAATATTGTTTATTTTCTTCTTTCTCAATACCGGATGGGTGGTTGAAATACAAACATAAATCTCTGCAAACCAACAATACAAAGCTAAATAAAAAACACTCAAGTTGATATAGCATGCCAATGGACAATAACTACTTTTCACATCAAATTACGGTGATGGGCCTAATAAAGAAGCAAACAAATTTCAAAAGTAGAGAGTAATCACCCTTACTTTTATACCAGTAATCACCCAATTTTGACCCAATCTCTTTTTTCTTTTCCTCTTTGCCAAATTACACTCCACATTAACTCTCAAACCAAACCAACAAAATGATTCAATCTCTTTTTTCTTTTCCTCTCTGCCAATACAAACTTAATATAAATTATGCCAATGACATATAGATGATGAGAATATGCTTGTTCTCATTGATTTAGAAGTACATTCCACGCTGCAACTAGTTAACAGGATTCTTTCAACCATTCTAAATTACATTTTTTAATTATATTTTTCACTTTACACTCATACATCTCTGCATATTAATTTCTAAAGTAAATTTTAGTAGTCTTTTTAAGTTGTCAACTATTAAAAGAAGAAAATTACAAATGAATCTTAATCCTCAAAAAGAAGAAAATTGAAGGAACTCAATTACCCAAGTTCTCATGGAAACTCTGCAACTCCTTCAAACCTTAAGCAGAGAAGTGCACTCTAGACCAAGGGGCTACCAAGTTGCAAGGAGGTTGGTGCTGGAAGCAAATCACAACTGCACACAAATTGTCTCCACTCTTACGCAGAGAAGCTCCAGTGTCAACAAAAAGCACACGCAAAACCCAAATCCAAATTCGCAAAAAAGCAGAGATTGAAGGAAAAAAGGAGAATGCTCACATCTTAGGCCGACTAGTGGAGATCTCGGCCAGAAGGTGTCGACCAATTTGTTGTGGTTGGAGTGCGCGTGAAGCTTAAGCGAGAGATGGGGCTCGTTGAGCATCGCCAGCATCCCACCTGCAAAACTCACCAAAGTTGTTTAGGGATTTAGGGAATGAGCAGATAAGAGAGTTTGAATGGAGAACTTATGGATTTAGGGATTTAGGGAACAATGGGAATAAAGAAGTATTAGATAAATTAAACCTAGATGATGGGAACGGACGAGAAAGGAAGAAATAAGGGTTAGATACATGAAAACCTAGGTTAGAGACTACGGCAGTGAGATGTCGCCGACGATGACCTTGGCCAGCCGGGAGAGGTGCGACAATGATGAGGGACCTAACAGCAATGGAGGTGGCACCGTAGTTAACTTGGGAAGGTGCGAAAAGGAGGCTGTTGTTGTTGTTTGCGTGAAGAAGGAGAAGAAACCCTACGAAGGTTTCATGCTTTGTGAGAATTTGGAAGAAAGGTAGAATTTTGAGGAGGGAGAAAACGAAAATAAAGTTTTACTTTTATTTTATATTTTTTTAATAACTAATTATAAATATTCGTATCTAATTTAGGTAGGTAATAATTTTTGGGATTTATATACAGATTTTAATTTCTTACATACGGATATTATCTTTGGATAAAATTCCCGCCCAAAAGCATCAATATTATATACATATTTTATATACAGAAATATCGGTAGATAAAATCTGTATATAAAATTTGTATACAATTCGTTTTTCAGGATCCGTATGTAAAAGTCGTATATAATACTTATATTACATACGGATTAAAATCCGTATATAAATATCGGTCGGTAATGGCTATTTTTCTTGTAGTGCCAGGTATACACAGTACTCTCTCAACATCCTCAAAGTCAGCACCTTCCTCCATGCTAAGAGCAAACTGACATTGCTCACCAGCCCACACAGTATCCAGGAAGTTGTTGATGGAATCAGGATCATACCTGATAGCATGGCCTCTGACATAGCCCAAATAATTCTCAGCTGGATAATCACCAATCTTCTTTGCATTGGTGTAGAATTCCTTAACTACAGCTATGTTGGCAGGTTCTGGATAAGTGGCTAGCTTCCCCCAATCATTCCCTAACACTTGCTCTCCAAATTGAGGAGCAAAGTTAGGTATCATTCCAACCTTTCTCTCCATTAGAAGTCTCCTGTCCTGAACCACCCTAAAGTGCTTCTCATGTTTCCTAGAGAGGAACCTGCCATTATGGGGTTGCTCTGGTTCCTTTTCCTTTCTCTTGGTTGCCATGGTTTTCAATCTCTTTCCTGAAGAGGATGCCATTCCTGCATTCAAACACAATTACAAAACCACAGAACATGATGTTAATCATTAGTAAGCATAGAACACAACTTCTTTCGAAGCTAAACCACCGCTGAGGGCCAGAATTTCCCCTCAGCGCCACCAGTGCCACATTCAAACACGCAAAAAGCCAGAAAAAGCAAATCTGGCAGAGTGCCGCTCAGCGGTAAATGCCGCTCAGCGGTGACCTGCAGATTTTTGCAAATCTCTTTTTAAAACTGTCCTAACTCCACCCAAATGCAATTTTCAGTTTTCCAGTTCATAATCAAGCAGTTTAATCGGTTCAAACATCAAATATATCATCAAATCATGCATAGAAATCAAAACCCCTAAATATTCATGCTTTGACAATCACATTCAAATTCAAGAACCCTAGAATGACAAAATGCATTTTACTTACTTGGGTGGAGATACTAGATGATATGAGAATGCTTCCAAATTAGAATGCTCTCTTCCAACCCCAAACTTTGATGGCACACTAGTGAAAAAGTGAGTGGAAGAGAAATTTTTCTAAGAGGGAAGAGTAAAAAGATGTGGGAAACCTAAGAGAAGATATGTGGAAGTGTTTGTGCAGAGAAGGGCTTGAAAGAATGTGAAAACGCGCAGCTTAGGGTTTAAAAATACCCCAATGGGCTCGGGTTCCGCTAAGGGGAACTTAAGCCCATCTGCGATAGTACCGCTCAGCGGTAAATGCCGCTCAGCGGCACTTTCGTGATGTGCCCTTCTCCTTCTTTTCTTGACCTACGTGCCTTCCTAGCATACCCCTCATATGTTCCCTGCAATTCAATGTTAAAAATGCTTATGCAAACCCTAATTAAAATAAAACAAACAAAAACAATCAATCAACTGGGTTGCCTCCCAGGTAGCGCTTGTTTAACGTCACGAGCCTGACCCAAAATCCACCAACACCCCTCAGTAGGTGTTTCAAACTTACCAGCACCCATCAGTAGGTGCAAAATCTTCTCACCAACACCCATCAGTAGGTGTTACAAACTTAGTATCCTTCAGTAGATACTTAACCACCTAGCATCCTTCAGTAGATGCTAGATCCAACAAAATAATGTCCAGCATAATGTTCACAAATTACAAATTACAAAACCAAATCAAATCAAAAGTTTGTAAATCCACTGGGTTGCCTCCCAGCAAGCGCTTCTTTAACGTCACTAGCTTGACCCAGTAAAGTTCAAGTTCCTTCTTCTTTTTCTTCTTTCGACTGAACTTCTTCAGAAATTTGATCAAACCAGGAACCTGTTGCAGTGTCTCAATCATAGGAACTTTAATCTCCAATTTCTTGAAGATTTCCATAAAACGCTCAAATTCCTTCTTCCTATGATACTTCTTTGAATGAGGAAGAGGTTTTTCATATGATGCTTTCTTTTTTCCTCTCGTCCTCTTTTTCTTTTCTCTCACTTTCTTTTTTTCTTTTCTTTTTCTACTCACCTTCTCAATCTTCACACAAATTTTCTCTTCTCTCTCTTTTCTCTCTTCTTTTTCCAACTCAACTTTTTCAACGTTTACACTCACTAGCACTTCACACTCTTCCCTGGGGTTAACCTCAGTATTAGCCCCACAATTTCTACTTGACCTTTCTTCCATCTGTTTGGTGATCTGCCCCATCTGAGTCTCCAAATTTTTGATAGCAGCTTCAGTGCTCTTTTGGGTAGACTCAGTTTTCTGTATGAAATTGTTGAGAGTATCCTCCATCCTCATGGACCTTTCATTAAGCATAGATAATTGTTGCCATAAGGTGGGTTGCTGCAGGGATTGTACCTGTGCAGCAGTCTTCAACTCTTTGGGTATTTGTGCAAGTATCTTTGTGAGATTCTCCAATTGTTGAGTTAGTATCTTGTTCTGAGCTAGCAAGGCATCATGTGTTTGCAATTGAAGAACCCCTTTTTGTTGCATAGGAGTTCCTCTTTCACTGTGCAGCTCATTATCACTAGTAGCCATGTTTTCTATAATCTCAATTGCTTCCTCTGAAGTCTTCCATTTAATATTGCCTCCAGCTGAGGCGTCCAGCATCATCTTGGTTTGTGAACCAAGCCCTCCAAGGAAAGTTAAGACTACTTCTTGATCTTCAAAGCCATGCGTGGGAGTTTTTCTTAATAGGCTTTTATATCTGTCCCATGCATGACCTAGTGATTCCTCCATGCCTTGCCTGAAAGATGAGATCTCCTGCTTTCCTTTGTTGACCTTGGAAGAATTGAGTGCCCATATAGTTAAATTCTTGATCGAATTGCATCCTGCATGCATTAGGCACAAAACTCTAGAAAATATTTGTTAGCACAAAAAAAAATATAGGAGAAGATATATATTCAGAAGATAAAAGATTCAGAAGATAAGAAGATAAAAGATTTAGAAGATAAATTAAAATAAGATAGAATAAAATAAAATCTAACCTAACCTAAAAGATAAAATAAAATCTAACCTAATCTAAAAGATAAAATAAAATAAAATAAAATCTAATAAAATCTAACCTAACCAAATAAAATCAAATCTAATCTAATCTAATCTAAAAAGATAAAATAAAATAAAATAAAATCTAATCTAATCAAATCAAATAAAATAAAATCAAATAAGATACAAATTGTAAAATATAAACAGAAAAAAATAAAAAAAAAAAATCGAAATTTAAATTAAAAATAAAAAAAATAAGTCAAAGATAATCAATAATCACACAAATTAACCAGTTAAACCACGAGTCCCCGGCAACGGCGCCAAAAACTTGATGGACAAATTTGTAAGCACCAAAATATGATGTCACAAACTTGTTTCACAATCGGCAAGTATGACCGAATCGTTCAAGTAATAAACTTGGTAAGACCAAGTATCGTTCTTCCCAAAGGACTCACGGCCTAGTTTAGTTATGTGATTTGTTGATTAGCTAGGACTTACAAACGAAATATTCAAAGTTTAATATGCAAGGACGAAAATAAACATGTATGCATGAAATTGATCAATGGCAAAGACAAAAGATAAACACTTTCAATGAATTATATGAATGAATATGTTGTTGGGGGTCAATTTCATCTCATCCACTCTCATATATTTTAGGAATTCAACATTCAAATCATCATTGTTAATGCCACTCTCTAATGTACCATTCTAGATGGCTTCTCCCTAATCAAATAGTTCATACAATTCCTAGCATTCCTAATGATTAGTTCATGAGTGCAGGAGCTTAAAGGCAACCAATAAAATATTGTCAGTATAATATTGGGAGAAATTCCCCGGATCTAGACTTCCCCGTACGTGTCCGTATCGACAAAACCAATAATCATGCATTAGAATGAGTTAAACAATGCAAGCATTGAGCAAAGAGGAAAAACCCTAACTAATGATGAAAGAAAGCATATGTCTTACTTAAAAGATGTACTCAACAAATTCCATATATGAGAGCTTCAAGAGATTACATTGATTCCCCAACAAACATACAAGGTTTAGTTCACCATATTCATGGTGAACCTAGATGAATAACAATGAAAGAATGAAAGAATAAACCCAATAAAGGTGAAGAGGTAGCCTGAGCATCCAAGATCCTCCTTCAAAGGGGTGGAAGAGAGAGTGTTTGCCTCGTTTCTGCCAAAGATACTAATCCCAAGGACGTGCAAGCCCTTATATACTAATCTAGAGTTACAAAAGATTACAAAAGCCCAAGCCCATAAAGTGCCGCTCAGCGGTATTTACCGCTCAGCGGTGATTGCGCGTCTTCTTTCTTCCCCTCAGCGGCCATTTTGCCCCTCAGCGGCCATTTTGCCCCTCAGCGGTTCCAACGCCACCTCTTGAGTGCCGCTCAGCGGTAGTTTGCCGCTGAGCGGTGCCTTCGTCTTCTCTTTTTGCACTCTTTCTTGTCTTTTCTAATGTCACTTCTCTCCTTCTTCACTCTTTTCACTAAATTCACCTTAAAACCTGCACAAAAACAGTTAAATCAAGCGTAAACCTGTCCAGCTCTCTTATTTATGAAAATATAGATAAAAGGCATGATTTCAAGCTAGTTTTTAAGTCTAAATGTTGCTTTTAGTATCACTTTTAAGCATGAAAATAACAGTTTTTCAACTGTTATCACATTAACAATGATGATTTGAATGTTGAATTCCTAAAATATATGAGAGTGGATGAGATGAAATTGACCCCCAACAACATATTTTGGTGCTCATAAATTTGTCCATCAGATAGCATTTACTGATGAATGCTATCATAACTAGAGCAGGACTTATGCTTTTGTTTGGTTTAGTGTTCTGTAAGTATTTTATGTTTTTAGATTAGGGTTGATGTACTCTATTGGAAACCTGGTTTGTTGTGATGGTTTGCTATTGATTGTGATTTTGTGATAAGTAATGCTTTATGATGCTTTGAGATTGATTGATGATTGAGATGTGCACACTAACTGCTTATACAGGTGACTCACAAACTTCGTGAACAAATGCATGATATTGTGATTGTGATTGTGAAATTAAGCAGGATGTGTATGTCAAATGTGAATGAGCTTATATGTGAGGTTTTGAGCTTCAGAGTTTTTATTGATTGAATGCTATTACTTTGAAAGCATGAATGATTTTGCCCAGGTTTTCTATGATTGAATCAATTGCTTGTTTTGCATCATATGATCAAGGCCGTTTGTTGGAACCCTTTTTATTGGCCAAATTCATAAAGTTAGCCCACTAAAAGAGAACACTTTGTGTTCTCTCCTTTGAACCCTTAGCCTTGAACATAAATTGAAAACCCTTATTGAAAAACTGTACCTTGAGTTAAGTAGAAGATCTTATGTGGTATTGTTAAATGTTCAAGTTTGGGGTTGTTGGGAAAACATGAAAAAGGAAAAGCATTGAGCTAAAAGCTAAAAATTAAGAATATGCAAAGAAAAAGAGAAAGAAAAGAAAAGAAAAGAAGAAGCAAAGCTCAATGCAAAAGAAAGTTGGGAAAAATAAAAATAATTGTGTTGTTATGATTCTCTTAACTCAAGGATTTTGTGATCCAGAAAAACCAATTTTCTTGTTAGCCCAGCCACATTATAAGACATTGAAAAGTCCTTGTGATGATGCATGCTTGTGAATGTTTTTGATTGTGGTAAAATAAAAGGCAAAGTTGATTCATGTGACATTGTGATAGTAGAGTGAATGAGTGATTACCTTTTATACACTTGTGTGTGAGTGAAACACTTTACCTAGTGAGGAAATATTCCATGAGCACATGAACATCCATGCTTAATTGATTGATCATTCATGAAAAGTAGCATTTGTTGGATAGTAAGTGACTTTGTGAACACCAAAGCATGTGCACATCTTGATTGAACTCTTGGTCATAAGTTTGATTGAAGTCTTTACTTATCTTGAAAAGGAGATTTTTGAATGAGTGAACCATCATATGAATTGGTAGAAGATTGAGTTACATCTTGTTTGCTTGAGGACAAGCAAAGTTCTAAGTTTGGGGTTGTGATAACAGTTAAAAAACGGTTATTTTGATGCTTAAAATTGATACTAAAAGCAACCTTTAACACTTAGAAACTAGCTTGAAATCATGTTTTTATTCATATTTTCAGAAATAAGAGAGCTGGACAGGTTTATGCTTGATTTCAGTGATTTTGTGCAGGTTTTAAGGTGAATTTAGTGAAAGAAGTGAAGAAGGAGAGAGATGAAATCAGAAAAGACATCAAAAAGTGCAAAAGGAGAAGTCACAACTGCCGCTCTGCGGCAGTTTACCGCTGAGCGGCACTCAGAAGCTCGCGTTGGATCCGCTGAGATGCAAAATGGCCGCTGAGGGGAAGAAACCAACTCACGCACTCACCGCTGAGCGGCACTTTACCGCTGAGCGGCACACTTATGGGCTTGGGCTTGAATTTTCTGTAATTTTAGAATAGTATATAAGCTTTAGGACATCCTAGGGTTTGTATCTTTGGCTGAGACGAAGCAAACACTCTCTCTTCCACCCCTTTGAAGGAGGATCTTGGATGCTCAGGCTACCTCTTCACCTTTTTAGGGTTTTATCTCTCATTCATCCATTATTATTCATCTAGTTTCACCATGAATATGGTGAACTAAACCTTGTATTGTTGTTGGTGAATCAATGTAGTCTTGTGAAACTCTCATATATGGAATTTGTGCTTATATCTTATATTTAAGACCTATGCTTTCTTTCATCATTAGTTAGGGTTTTTCCTCTTTGCTCAATGCTTGCTTTGTTTAACTCATTCAATGCATGATTATTGGTTTTGTCAATACGGGAACGTACGGGGAAGTCTAGATCCGGGGAATTACTCCCAATAGTATATTGGTTGTCGTTAAGCTCCTGCACTAAAAGAACTAATTATTAGGAATGCTAGGAATTGTATGAACTCGTAATTAGGGATAGGCCTTCTTGTCAAGGTAATTTAGAGAGTGGCATTAACAATGATGAATTGAATGTTGAATTCCTAAAATATATGAGAGTGGATAAGATGAAATTGATAACCCCAACAACATACTCATCTATATATTCCATTGAAAGTACTTGTATTTAGTTTTAGCCATTGATCAAAACTCATGCATACATGTTTATTTTCTGTTTTGCATATTAAACTCCACTTATTTCGTTCTTAAGTCTTAGCTAATTCAAATTTGATAAGCTGTCGTCGAAGCTATCAAATTAATACTACTTTTCAAGGCAACATCAGTATTGCCAAGTAGTATTCAAGAAGGTAGATAGGGCTAAAGTAACCCTGAGTCGTCTCCCAACGAACACGGAATTGCTTCTGAATATCTGACTCTTATGCTATGCAATTCTTATGAATAAAAATGATGTTTGAAGAATGTTTAAAGAACAAATAATAAACTTAAAAATAGTTATGATTAAATAGGTTAATTCCATTGCTTTTCCAAGATAGATTCGTCATCAGTTATTCATAGATAATTGTTCAATTGATTATTATTTAAGTTTCAAATTAATTAAAGTACATTCTTAATTAATTTAAGGGCGATCATGCATTTAACCAAAGTAAATTCTCAATCAAATGCAAAACCTTTCTAGATTATTCACAATAAATTCAACCAAAGTACATTCTCAATCAAATTTTATTGTGTTTAATCATGTCTATTCTTAAATCTCTTAACCAAATTAAAAGTTAATCAATCAAAGTAAATTCTCAATTGATTATAGTTGAAATTATTACTACCAACCAAAGTACATTCTCAATTGATAGTAAAAACCATTTAATCATATGAAAGTTCCTAAATTAAATCAAAGTAGATTCTCAATTTAAACCTAGAAACCCTAAAACTCATATAATCAATATGCATATAGATTCAAACATATTATGATGCAAAAATCTTTGCTTTTAACAAGATAGAGAGATGAAAGACATAGAGAGAACAACTTAATTCAATAATCAAAGTAAACAATTGCATTAACTGAACATAACCTCAGAATCCGTCTTGGAATTACAGCAGAATAGCCCTAGATGCTTAGCTCTCCATGAATGGAGTTGAATACAAGATGAAAGAAAAGTGAGAGGAGTATGAGAGAATGAATGAAGTGAAGTCCCCCTCTTTGTGCCTCCCTTGGGTCTCTTTATATAGGCTTGATTGGGCTTGGACTTTGAATAGTTTGTTGATAAGATATTTTCTGTTGATATATTATATCTTTCAAATATTCATTAGATTAAATCAGTTTTAAAGAATATTTGATAGATATTAACTCAATTATCTTATATCTTATATCTTCCAAATAACTAACAGATTTAGATAATGATAAAATTATTTGGAAGATATTTTCTGTTGATATTCCCAAATTAAATTCAACAACTGAATTTTATCTTTTAGATTTTCTGACTTTCCGAAATTGCACAAATACACTGAAATTTCCTCTATTTGCACTTTAGCCCCTTCTGAATTTTCCACATAAAATCTGATTTTGGGCCTTGAATTGCCATTTGGACCAATAAAACTTATATTCTCAGCTGCACAAATAAACATTAGAACATCCAATAATAATTTATGTGCTAAAATTCACTTTTTACGTTTCTTTATTTCCCAAACCCAACAATTCCAATCATCACAAATTCACTTAAATAAACCATTTAAGCACAATTATCCCATCAAAAATTTGAATTTTAAAGCATAAATATGGGCATAAATATGCACTCATCACACCCCCACACTTATCCTTTTGCACTCCTGGGCAAAATTGATTAATTCCAAAACTTTGTTCTGAGTCATTTTATTTCATATTTGCATTTGGATCAAAAGAATGAGTAGCACTAGACATAGATCAATCATTTAGGCATTACTTTGTCATGGACATGCAAATGGAATCACTTTATTCTTCACACGAGTTAACCTTTTTGAATTCCCAAGAAAATCAAATATGAAAGACAACACTCAAGTCAACATGTATCTATTTCTCTCCAATTCTCTCAAGTGTTTTTGGCTTGTGTTTACACTCAAAATACCCATGTAAGTAGACACCCTTGATATTTAGCAAGACTCTAACATTCACACACTTCAGAAAACATGCAATTATTGATCATGAGGACTTTTTAAGGTTTTGTTGAGGCCAAGGCAAAGGTAGGGAATTTTCTTGGAATTTCGGAGTTTTTGAAATTGATATAGAAAGAGTAATGATACTTGATTTCAAAAACGACTTTATTTCTTGCTTCTTTCAAGGAAGATTTTTTTTAGCTCCTTTTTTTTCTTTTCAACTTTTTATCTTCCTTTTTTCCCTTTTTATTATTTTGTGGGTGAGGTACTCACCCACACACTTATTCATCACTTTACTTCTAACAGAATCCATTACTCCTTCTTCTTTCCTAAGGTAAGGAACATATGATTTTTCTTCTTTTCTCATTTGACAATGACTGGAAACAAGAAAAATAGGCTCAAGGCTCAAAAAGGGTTCCAATGGATTAATGTTAGGACAAGTTTATTTGGCCAAGTAGCTAAAACAAGAAATGCCTCAATCATATCAAATCATGCATATTCAAATCAGTTGCACAACACAAAATCAAGCTAACTATTAGAGTATCAACAAAACATGGGCAAATCACAAAAAGAAAAAATAGGTATGGTACATGGTGGTCCATCCTTAACATTAAGCCCAAAACTCACATGGTTTCAATTTTCCTTCACAAAATATTTAATCAGGAAATTCTCTAGTCAACTCAATCAGCAAATCATAGAAGTAATCCACTCATATCAACATGACTCATTTTTTTCTCTCTTGAATTCATGATCATTCCAGTTACCGATTCAAACTCTCAAATCCAATGCAAATATTTATTAAAAACAAACAAAATAGACAAACAAAATAGGGAACAAAATTAATTGTTTCCCCACACCCCCACACTTAAACTATGCATTGTCCTCAATGTATGCCTTATATATAAAATGTAAAGAAAAAGTATGAGGGAACTTACCTCCTTCATGGTGGAAGGAATGCTAGTAGGACTTCATTGGAAAAGTCATCCTGGATAGGAATGTTATCTTTTCCCTTTTCAATCCTACTAAGATGGTCAATTACTACATTATTTGACCCACTTCTGTCTTGAATAAGAGTCAACTTGTCCTTCTCGTTCTTGACCATTGTGATTCCATATTTCTCGGGAACCACATGTATAGGGCCTACCCAAGTGCTGTCAGAATTTGAATGTATAAGACCTGTTTGTAGCAACTTGGTGTCCTTTTTCTTTACAACCCCCATCAGTTGAGGATTCAGTCTTCCTTGAGGTTGTCTCACTGGTTTAGCATCCTCCTCCAAAAGTATTCTATGCATGCAAAAAGAAGGGCTAATACCAGGAATATCTGCTAAACTCCAGCCTATTGCTCTCTTGTGGTCTCTGATAACCTGTAATAGCTGTTTTTCCTGCACATCAGTAAGCAATACAGATATAATAACAGGGAGTTTCCCATCCTTCTCAAGATAAGCATATTTTAAATGGGATGGTAAAGGTTTCAACTCCAAAACTGGTGGCTGCACCACAGATGGCAAAATTTTACTGCCTAAGGTCATCTCAGCCACCTCAACATCATACTCGGACGCCACTGAGGTATCATCTATTAATACCGCGTCCTCAATATCACCTGCTTTACAATTTCCTTTTTCGTCCAAAATTAGGGATGACATATTTGAAAAAGAAAAACTGTTTACAACATCACTTGATAAATCAATACAAAACAAAGAATGATCTTTAATCTGGTGCTTCCCAGCTTCCAACACGTTGAACCGCACCTTCTCGTCTCCTATCTCCATTGTCAATGATCCTGCATGCACATCTATCTTGGTTCGTGCTGTCATCATGAAAGGTCTTCCCAAGATAATAGTTGTTGGACTGATTCCTTCATCATCCTTCATGTCCAAGATATAGAAATCTGCAGGAAAAATTAACTTGTCTACTCGAACAAGGACGTCCTCAAGCACACCTGCAGAGTTAACTGTGCTACGGTTGGCCAGTTGAATGACCACACCAGTAGTCTTAAGAGGTCCCAAAGATAGAGAAGTAAACACTGATAAAGGCATTACATTTATGGAAGCCCCTAAATCTAGCATGGCATTGTCAAACTTTGAATTTCCAATAACACATGGAACAGAAAACATACCTGGATCCTTGCATTTTCGTGGTATTTCAATATGCTTCTTAATCAAGCTTGACACATTTCTTCCCAAATTCACAACCTCATTATCCCTAAAACGCCTTCTATTTGTGCAAATTTCTTTCAAAAACTTGGCGTATTTAGGGATTTGCTTAACAGCATCTAGCAAGGGAATGTTGATCTCCACCTTTTTGAAAGTATTTAAGATCTCTTGGTCTAATTCCTCCATTTTTTTGTTTTTCGGTTTCAATCGATTTGGATACGGAGGAGGTAGAGAATAAGATGAAGAAGAATTTTTAGAAGAAGAGTTAGAGGATACTAACCTAGATTTATCAGTGGTAGTCTCAGGTGATGGTTCACTTGGTCCTCCATTGTCATCAATTTGCGCTCCTTCTTTCTCCTTATCTTCATCCTCTTGAGTTCCTTCAGAGCCTTCTACTTGCTTACCCGTTCTCAAAGTAATAGCACTTACATTTTGCGGTTTGATTATTGTTTGTGCAGGTAGTTTATTTGACTCCTTAGCCTCTAATTTTTCCACCCTCTGAGTCAACTCTACAATTGATTTCTTTATTTCTGAATTTTGCTCAACTATTGTTTTCATGAAATCTTGCATTGACATTTCAGGCTGAGATTGCTGCCTTTGTTGAGGTGGAACATAAGGTTGTCTGTTCTGCTGATACCTATTAGAGGACAAATCATGATAATTCTGGTATGGTCTATTTCCTCCAATCATGTTTGCAGCAAAAGCTTGAGATGAGTTTCCCACAGTAGTTTCCACAAAGCTAGGACATTCATCAGTGTAATGGTTAGTTGAAATGCAAATTCCACACTTCTTAGCAATTTGTGGAGTTGAGGTTTTAAACAAACTTGCAATCTCGTCGAGTTTTCTTTCTAGCTTATTCAATCTTTCATCTATCCTCTTTCCATCAACTGCACCATTATCAATTTCATGCACTCCCTTCAACAAAGTCACTGAATTTTCTCTTGTGCCATACTGTTGATTGTCTACTGCCTTTCGTTCTATTAGATCTATACCATCTTCTGGTGACCTGTCTAAGAAAGATCCTCCGCTTGCAGCATCTGCCCATGACCTATCAGTAGGACTTAAGCCTTCATAAAAGCTTAGAATAAAATCTTCCATTTGGAGTTGAGGGCATGAAGAACATAGTTTCTTGAATCTTTCCCAATATTCACTAAGATTCTCTCTATCTCTCTGTCTTATATCTTGAATTTCTCTGCGGATAGCTGATAATCTAGATGCAGGAAAATACTTCTCAAGAAAGAGTCTTTCAATAGTTTCCCAATTTGTAATTCGTGCAGAGAGATAATACCACCAATCTTGAGCTGCGCCTTGAAGAGTAAAAGGAAAAGCTCTCATTTTAAGGCTCTCTATTGTGATCCTGGGAGATCTAAAGTTTTCACACAACATGTGAAAGTGTCTCAAGTGCTTGTGTGGATTCTCCCTTGATAGCCCATTGAACTTTGGTAAGGCATTTAACAGGTCAGGTCTCAGCTCCCACTCCTCATTAGGATATTCAATGTTACTTCGGATAGCTGTATTGTGGGAGGTGGCTAACTGTCTGATGGTTCTTTGTGCCATATTGTTTGGGTTAGGATCAGGTAAAGGATTGGATGGTATGTTTGTGATTGGAGATGATGAAGGTGGAATGACTTCAGATGTAGGAAGTGTTCCCTCAGTAGAACACCCAAATTTCAATCTTCTCCGCAGCTTACGCAAATTCCTTTCGACTTCCGGGTTAATTTGATAAAATTCTCCCGGGTTAGCTCTGGTCATGCACTATGTAATCTGCTTGAAGTTGTTTCTCTTGACTTCTCTTTTTCTTTTGTTCTTGCTTTAGAGAAAGATTTCAAATAAGAGATAAGAGATGCTTGTTGGATCCACTCCCAGGAAAGAGAGGTGCGTCACAATGGACAACTTAAGTACCAAGTCTTTCCTAGCCAGAGTGTATTCAAACTAGCCTCAAGTATTTCTCAAAAGAAATTCTTAATAAAAACAAGAACAAAGATTTTTTCTAAAACAAGAATGACTAAAGGCTACAAAATAACTCAATTTAAATTAAATGTATGTGCGTAAAAAAAAAACTAAAGATAAAACTAAAGATAAAAATAAAAAATAAAAAATAAAAATAAAAATAAAAATAGAAATAAAAATAAGAATTAAATATTCAAAATACTAACCGTATTCCCCGGCAACGGCGCCAAATTTGATAAGCTGTCGTCGAAGCTATCAAATTAATACTACTTTTCAAGGCAACATCAGTATTGCCAAGTAGTATTCAAGAAGGTAGATAGGGCTAAAGTAACCCTGAGTCGTCTCCCAACGAACACGGAATTGCTTCTGAATATCTGACTCTTATGCTATGCAATGCTTATGAATAAAAATGATGTTTGAAGAATGTTTAAAGAACAAATAATAAACTTAAAAATAGTTATGATTAAATAGGTTAATTCCACTGCTTTTCCAAGATAGATTCGTCATCAGTTATTCATAGATAATTGTTCAATTGATTATTATTTAAGTTTCAAATTAATTAAAGTACATTCTTAATTAATTTAAGGGCGATCATGCATTTAACCAAAGTAAATTCTCAATCAAATGCAAAACCTTTCTAGATTATTCACAATAAATTCAACCAAAGTACATTCTCAATCAAATTTTATTGTGTTTAATCATGTCTATTCTTAAATCTCTTAACCAAATTAAAAGTTAATCAATCAAAGTAAATTCTCAATTGATTATAGTTGAAATTATTACTACCAACCAAAGTACATTCTCAATTGATAGTAAAAACCATTTAATCATATGAAAGTTCCTAAATTAAATCAAAGTAGATTCTCAATTTAAACCTAGAAACCCTAAAACTCATATAATCAATATGTATATAGATTCAAACATATTATGATGCAAAAATCTTTGCTTTTAACAAGATAGAGAGATGAAAGACATAGAGAGAACAACTTAATTCAATAATCAAAGTAAACAATTGCATTAACTGAACATAACCTCAGAATCCGTCTTGGAATTACAGCAGAATAGCCCTAGATGCTTAGCTCTCCATGAATGGAGTTGAATACAAGATGAAAGAAAAGTGAGAGGAGTATGAGAGAATGAATGAAGTGAAGTCCCCATCTTTGTGCCTCCCTTGGGTCTCTTTATATAGGCTTGATTGGGCTTGGACTTTGAATAGTTTGTTGATAAGATATTTTCTGTTGATATATTATATCTTTCAAATATTCATTAGATTAAATCAGTTTTAAAGAATATTTGATAGATATTAACTCAATTATCTTATATCTTATATCTTCCAAATAACTAACAGATTTAGATAATGATAAAATTATTTGGAAGATATTTTCTGTTGATATTCCCAAATTAAATTCAACAACTGAATTTTATCTTTTAGATTTTCTGACTTTCCAAAATTGCACAAATACGCTGAAATTTCCTCTATTTGCACTTTAGCCCCTTCTGAATTTTCCACATAAAATCTGATTTTGGGCCTTGAATTGCCATTTGGACCAATAAAACTTATATTCTCAGCTGCACAAATAAACATTAGAACATCCAATAATAATTTATGTGCTAAAATTCACTTTTTACGTTTCTTTATTTCCCAAACCCAACAATTCCAATCATCACAAATTCACTTAAATAAACCATTTAAGCACAATTATCCCATCAAAAATTTGAATTTTAAAGCATAAATATGGGCATAAATATGCACTCATCACTAATCAACAAATCACATAACTAAACTAGGCCGTGAGTCCTTTGGGAGAACGATACTTGGTCTTACCGAGTTTATTACTTGAAACGATTCGGTCACACTTGCCGATTGTTCAACAAGTTTGTGGCGCCATATTTCGGTGTTCATAAATTAGTCATTAATAGCTCAGATTGATGAGGAGATTGGGATAACATTTACTGATGAATGCTATCATAACTAGAGCAGGACTTATGCTTTTGTTTGGTTTAGTGTTCTGAACTTATTTACTTTTGTTTTGGATTAGGGTTGATGTACTCAATTGGAAACTTTGTCTGTTATGATGGTTTGCTTATGATTGTGATGGTTTGATAAGTAATGCTTGATGATGCTTTGAGATTGATTGATGTTGAGATGTGCACATTAAATGCTTATACAGGTGATTCACAAGCTTTGTGAACAAATGCATGATGTTGTGATTGTTGTTGTGAGATTAAGCAGGATGTGTATGTTAAATGTGAATGAGCTTATATGTGAGGTTTTGAGCTCCAGAGTTGTTATGATTGAATGCTATCACTTTGAAAGCATGAATGATTTTGCCCAGGTTTTCTATGATTGAATCAATTGCTTGTTTTGCATCATATGATCAAGGCCATTTGTTGGTAAACCTTTTTATTGGCAAAATTCATGAAGTTAGCCCACTAAAAGAGAACACTTCGTGTTCTATCCTTTGAACCCTTAGCCTTGAACATAATTTGAAAACCCTTGTTGAAAAGCTTTACCTTGAGTTAAGTAGAAAATCTTCTGTGGTATTGGTAAATGTTCAG
The DNA here is from genome assembly GCA_034642375.1 of Vigna nakashimae. Classification (NCBI taxonomy): domain Eukaryota; kingdom Viridiplantae; phylum Streptophyta; class Magnoliopsida; order Fabales; family Fabaceae; genus Vigna; species Vigna nakashimae. Next base: position 28,097,970 of record CM067759.1, on the reverse strand, counting down.
GTTTGGGGTTGTTGGGAAATTATGAAAAAGAAAAAGGAAAGCATTGAGCTAAGAGCTAAGAAATAAGAATGTGAAAAGAGAAAGAAAAGAAAAGAAAAAGTAAAGTTCAATGCAAAAGAAAGTTGGGAATAAATAAGAATGATTGTGTTGATATGATTCTCTTAACTCAAGGGTTTTGTGATCTAGAAAAACCAATTTTCTTGTTAGCCCAGCCACGTTATAAGCCATTGAAAAGTCCTTTTTATGATGCTTGCTTGTAAGTGTTTTTGATTGTGGTTAAATGAAAGGCAAAGTTGATTCATGTGACATTGTGTTAGTGGAGTGAATGAGTGATTACCTCTTATACACTTGTGTTTGAGTGAAACACTTTACCTAATGAGGAAATATTCCATGAGCACATGAACATCCATGCGTAGTTGATTGATCATTCAAGAAAAATAACATTTGTTGGATATTAAGTGACTTTGTCAACACCAAAGCATGTGCATGTCTTGATTGAAATCTTTGTAATGAGTTGAATTGAAGTTTGTACTTATCTTGAAAATAGAAATTTTGAATGGAGTGAAGCATTGTAAGGATTGGTAGAAGATTGAGTTACATCTTGTTTGCTTGAGGACAAGCAAAGTTCTAAGTTTGGGGTTGTGATAACAGTTGAAAAACCGTTATTTTCATGCTTAAAATTGATACTAAAAGCAACCGTTAACACTTAGAAACTTGCTTGAAATCATGTTTTTGGTTATATTTTCAGAAATAAGAGAGCTGGACAGGTTTATGCTTGATTTCAGTGTTTTATGCAGGTTTTAAGGTGAATTTGGTGAAAGAAGTGAAGAAGGATACAAATGGAATCATAAAAGACATCAAAAAGTGCAAAAGGAGAAGTCAAAGTTACCCCTTAGCGGCAGTTTACCACTGAGCGGCACTTAGGAGCTCACGTTGGATCCGCTGAGGGGTGAAAATGCCGCTGAGGGGAAGAAAAAAACTCACGCACTTAGCGCTGAGCGGCACTTTTATTGGCTTGGGCCTAATTTTTCTGTATTTTTAGAATAGTATATAAGCTTTAGGAAGTCCTAAGGTTTGTATCTTATGCTCAGGCAACCTTTGAAGGAAGATCTTGGATGCTCAGGCTACCTTCTCCTCTTTCTAGGGTTTTATCCTTCATTCTTTCATTATTATTCATCTAGCTTCACCATGAATATGGTGAACTAAACCTTGTATTGTTGTTGGGGAATCAATGTAGTCTTGTGAAACTCTCATATATGGAATTTGTTTTAACATCTTGTTTTTAAGACTTATGCTTTCTTTCATCATTAGTTAGGGATTTTCCTCTTTGCGTAATGCTTGCTTTGTTTAACTCATTCATTGCTATTATTATTGATTTTGTCGATATGGAAATGTACAGGGAAATCTAGATCCGGGGAATTTCTCCCAATAGCATATTGGTTGCCGTTAAGCTCCTGTACTTAAGAACTAATTACTTGGAATGCTAGGAATTGTATGAACTCGTAATTAAGGATAGACCTTCTTGCAAGGTGATTTAGAGAGTGGCATTAACATTGATGAAAAGAATGATGAATTCCTAAAGTATATGAGAGTGGATAAGATGAAATTGATAACCCCCAACAACATACTCATCCATCTATTTCATTGAAGTGTTTGTATTCTGTTTTTCTCCATTGATCAAATTCATGCATACATATTTATTTACTGTCTTTTGCATCTAAACCTAAAATCAATTTGTTCTCAAGTCTCAAATAATCAAGAAATCATATAGCTAAACTAGGTCGTGAGTCCTTTGGGAAAACGATACTTGGTCTTACCTTGTTTTATTACTTGAAACGATTCGGTCACATTTGCCGATTGTTAAACAAGTTTGTGACGCCATTTTTCGGTGTTCATAAATTTGTCATCACTAAGCTATTGGAAGAAAGGCCTGACAAGAATTTTGGGGCTAATACTGAGGTTAACCCTAAGAAATACTGTAAAGTGCTAGTGAGTGTAAATGTTGAAAAAGTTGGGATGGAAAAAGAAGAGAGAAAAGAGAGAGAAGAGAAAGAAGAAGAGAAAATTTGTGTGAAGATGAAGAAAGTAAGTGGAAAAAGAGAGAGCAAAAAGAAAGTGAGAGAAAAGAAAAAGAGGACGAGAGAAAAAAAGAAAGAATCATATGAAAAACCTCTTCCTCATCCAAAGAAGTTTCATAGGAAGAAGGAATTTGAACGCTTTATGGAAGTCTTCAAGAAATTGGAGATTAAAGTTCCTATGATTGAGACATTGCAACAGGTTCCTGGTCTATCAAATTCCTGAAGAAGTTCAGTAGAAAGAAGAAGAAAAAAAAGATGGAACTTGAGCTTTATTGGGTCAGGCTAGTGACATTAAACAAGCGCTTGGTGGGAGGCAACCCAATTGATTGATTTTATCTGTCTTGTTTGTTTTGATTCTGCTTTAGTTGCATGATAAGGTATTGAATGTTTGAGTGATCTGAGAACTTAATTACAGGGAGCAAGTGAGGGGCATGAGTAGGAGGCACCTAGGTTAAGAAGAAGAAGAGCACTTCACGAAAGTGCCACTGAGCGGTGGTATCGTAAAATGGGCTTAGGTTGCCCCTTAGTGGAACCAGAGCCCATTAGGGTATTTTTATACCCTAAGTCATGCTTTGGTGATGGACGAACGCCGAGGAGAGGACGAAGGTGCGTGTCGTGAACTCCTCGAAGCTTCCTCCAGAGAGATGAAGACGCAGCGGAATGAAATAAGAAACTCGAGATTGAAGGGGAAAACGGAGACCGGACACTGGAAAACATAGGATCTAGGTTTTAATCGGTGGAAACACTAATCGGACACGAAGAAACCCTAAAATGGTGATGAGACTCAATATAAACTGATTAATCGGTTCAAATGACTCGGATGATCGATGAAAAGTGAAGATTGAAGGGATTAAGGTGTTTGAACGGTGGAAAATGGTGGAAGGAAGCGGAAACCCTAGAAGAAGATGAGGAAGTGTGGTGAACGAAGAGAAGATACCTTCGAAGACGTGTATGGAGTGTGGATCTGTGGTCGAGAGCGAGAATGATACGCTCTGAGATGTGGAGGGATGTGCGAGATAATGAAACGCACAAAGAAATGAGAGGCGCGGTTCTGTGCGAGAGTGAAGGAACGAGAAAGAGACTGTGGTGTGCGTGTCTGAGGCGCGAGGGACAAGAGGACGCGTGTGCTGACGCCACTGCCGCGGATTGGAGGAGAGGTGGCAGTGAAGGATGCAGCGTGGAGGAGTGAGAAGCACAATGGTTAAGGTGGAAAAATGAGAGAATGAAGAAGGTGCTTGGAAGGTGGCTAGAGGGAGTCTTTGGACTCTCTAGCCTGATTTTCAAGACAGAATAGTTTCTATTTCAGAAATCCTAATTCTCATTAATCTCAAAAGTAACAATACAATAGAGGAGCTGGGTATTTATAGTAACCCATGCTCCTTAAGAGCTAAACTATAAAAAGTAAAAATACAAAAGGAGGACTACGTCGAGTATGATTCCATCATACCCTCCCTCTTAAAAAAGATTTGTCCTCAAATCTGGCAATCGCCTTATGAAGAAGCTCCACACAATCTTTGGGAGCATGGCCATCTTGGAGTGGCCTTATTCTTTTAGATCTAGTTTTCTTCCTCCTGGATCAAACACGAATCTGAAATACACATCAAATATATTTTCGGTTAATATCAATCCAAGAAAGAATTTTTCTTTAAAAACAAGAGAATAAGAACTTCTAATACTTTGATTAGTAATCTTTGAAAATTTTAGAAGTCCAAATTCAATTTTATCTTGAGTTAATTGTTTTCTTAAAGATAACAATAACTCAAGATTTGAATTGTCATATTTTGAAAATGTTTTCATGACAATTGGTTTGAAAGAGAAGTCAAAAATTGAAAAGTAATCAATTATTGGAAAAGAAGTAAAGATTTGGAAACCTTCCCTTTTAAGTTCCACAATCTTTGAAAGAATAGGATTTGTCATCAGTAACAATTTCTCCTTTTCTTGCCTTTCTTTCTTTTCTTCTTCTTTTCTCTCTTCTCTTCTTAATTCCTCTCTTCTTCTCTCTTCTCTTATCTCTATTTCTTCTCTTCTTAATTCCTCTCTACTTCTCTCTTCTCTTTTCTCTATTTCTTTTCTCTCAATCTCTCTTTCTCTTTTCTTATCCTTGATCTCCTTTAGTCTTGCCCCAAATTCTAATTCTCTACGAAGAAACCCATGATCCTTTAAACTTTCAAGAAATAGTTTTCCATCATCAATCCAATCCCTAATTAATTCTAGGTTTCTTTTAATGCTTGAAGGCACAAACTTTCTTCTCATGCAAGCTTTTAAATCATGCCAATCACGTATGGAAGACTTCCTACCTTTCCTAACATGATATTGTCTTTCATCCCACCACTCACTTGCATTTTCTTCTAACTTAGAGAGATATATGCTAAGGACATAATATTCACTCTCTTCATAAAACCAAGGATTTATTTTATCAATTTCTTTCTCCCAAGCTAGGTATGTTAATGCTCCTATGTCTTTACCAAATGATGGAAGATTCCTAGCTTGTTTAAACATTTCATCAACTTTATCTAACCTAGAAGACCTATATGAACCATAAGAAGACATCTTTGTTTTTTAAAAGTTTTCTTAATCTAAAGGGTTCAAAACTTTCACTTAGACAAGTTCCAGGTAAGAGAGGTGAGCTAAAGAGCTGCTTAAGTACCAAGTCTTGCCTTGCCAGAAATGTCTTAGGCTACTAACTAATTACCCCTTAAATTAAAATCACCTTTAGAAACAAAGTACACAACTGATAACAGTTGAAAAACTGTTATTTTCATGCTTAAAATTGATATTAAAAGCAACCTTTAGACTTAAAAACTAGCTTGAAATCATACAGTTTATCTATATTTTCATAAATAAGAGAGCTGGACAGGTTTATGCTTGATTTAAGTGTTTTTGTGCAGGTTTTAAGGTGAATTTAGTGAAAAGAGTGAAGAAGGAGAGAAGTGACATTAGAAAAGACAAGAAAAAGTGCAAAAAGAGAAGACAAAGGCACCGCTCAGCGGCATTTTACCGCTGAGCGGCACTCAGGAGGTTGCGGGAGTCACGCTGAGGGGCAAACTGGCCGCTGAGGGGAAGAAAAGGACGCGCAACCACCGCTGAGCGGCACTTTTTGGGCTTGGGCTTTTGTAATCTTTTGTAACTCTAGATTAGTATATAAGGGCTTGCACGTCCTATAGTTAGGTATCTTTGGCAGAAACGAAGTAAACTCTCTCTATTCCACCCCTTTGAAGGAGGATCTTGGATGCTCAGGCTACCTCTTCACCTTTATTGGGTTTATTCTTTCATTCTTTCATTGTTATTCATCTAGGTTCACCATGAATATGGTGAACTAAACCTTGTATGTTTGTTGGGGAATCAATGTAATCTCTTGAAGCTCTCATATATGGATTTGTTGAATACATCTTTTAAGTAAGACATATGCTTTCTTTCATCATTAGTTAGGGTCTTTCCTCTTTGCTCAATGCTTGCATTGTTTAACTCATTCTAATGCATGATTATTGGTTTTGTCGATACGGACACGTACGGGGAAGTCTAGATCCGGGGAATTTCTCCCAATATTATACTGACAATATTTTATTGGTTGCCTTTAAGCTCCTGCGCACATGAACTAATCATTAGGAATGCTAGGAATTGTATGAACTATTTGATTAGGGAGAAGCCACCTAGAATGGTACATTAGAGAGTGGCATTAACAATGATGATTTGAATGTTGAATTCCTAAAATATATGAGAGTGGATGAGATGAAATTGACCCCCAACAACATATTCATTCATATAATTCATTGAAAGTGTTTATCTTTTGTCTTTGCCATTGATCAATTCATGCATACATGTTTATTTTCTGTCTTGCATTTTGAACTCTAAATATTTCGTTTATAAGTCCTAGCTAATCAACAAATCACATAACTAAACTAGGCCGTGAGTCCTTTGGGAAGAACGATACTTGGTCTTACCAAGTTTATTACTTGAACGATTCGGTCATACTTGCCGATTGTGAAACAAGTTTGTGACATCATATTTTGGTGCTTACAAATTTGTCCATCAAGTTTTTGGCGCCGTTGCCGGGGATTCGTGGTTTAACTGGTTAATTTGTGTGATTATTGATTATCTTTGACTTTAATTTTGAATTTCTGTTTTTATTTTATTTTATCTTTTTATCTTTTTAGATTAGGTTAGATTTTATTTTTTTTATCTTTTTAGATTAGATTAGATTAGATTTTATTTTATTTTGTTAGGTTAGATTTTATTTTATTTTATCTTTTAAATCTTTTATCTTTCTATCTTCTGAATCTCTTATCTTCTGAATATATATCTTCTCCTATATCTTTTTGTGCTAACAAATTTTTTCTAGGGTTTTGTTTTCTTGTGCTTGCAGGAAGCAATTCGAACTAGGATTATGGAGAACAATAATGGTAGAAGAACTCTTGAAGATTACACTAATCTTGCTGGACCTCAGCACTTCAATAGCATAGCTAGACCTAGAGTCAATGCAGCCAACATGGAGGTCAAACCAACACTGATTCAACTGGTGAAGAGTAATCAATTTAATGGGTTATCTCATGAAAGCCCATATGAGCACCTCACTACCTTTAATGAGATTTGCAATACAGTCAAAATCAATGGGGTGCCAGACGAAGCTATCAAACTTAGCTTGTTTCCTTTCTCATTGGGAGGCAATGCTAAGCTTTGGTTGAACTCTTTTCCAGAAGACAGTTTCACAGAGTGGGAAGCAGTGGTCACAAAATTCTTAAACAAATACTTCCCACAATCTAAGGTGACTAAAGGAAAGCAAGAGATATCTTCATTTAAGCAGGGCATGGAAGAATCACTGGGGCATGCATGGGACAAATATAAAAGCTTGTTACGTAAAACTCCCATGCATGGCTTTAAAGAACATGAAGTAGTCTTAACTTTCCTTGGAGGGCTTGGTTCACACACCAAGATGATATTGAATGCCTCAGCAGGAGGCAATATCAAATGGAAGACTCCAGAGGAAGCAACTGAAATTATTGAAAATATGGCTACTAGTGACAACGAACTCAACATTGACACAGGAGATCTTAATCAGAAGAAGTTGTCAAAATTAAATGAGGCTCTGCTTGTCCAAAATAGAACTCTCTCTCAACAGCTTGAGGAAGTAACTATGAAACTTTCTCAAATGCCACAGGAAATACAACAGCTTTCAATGGTTCAAGAGCAACAAAAATGGCAGATGCAATTCACTCCAGTTGAGAAAGCAACGAAGCTTGATGAAACTTTCCAGAGATTCTTGAAGACAAATGCATCCTATTGTCATAATGTGGATGCTGCATTTAAAAAAATGAAGAGTCATGTTGAGAGAATAGTTGACGAGATTAAATATGATAATCTTGGAAAGGATTGTAAAACTGTTGTGACCAGAAGTGGTAGAGTGTTAGAGGAGAGGCAAAAAGAGAGAGAGAAAGAAAAAATTGAGAGTGAGAGTGAAAAAGAAACATGTGAGTGGAAAGAAAGAGTTGAGAGAGAGAAAAAGAGAAAGGAAGAAGAGGAGAGGAGAGAAAAAAATGAGAGAGAAGAGAGAGAGAGAGAAAAAGAGTATGAAAAGCCACTTCCTTATCCAAAGGGTTATTCAAGGAATGAGAAAGAAAAGCAGTTGGAAAGATTCATGGAACTGTTTAAGAAGCTGGAGATTACTATACCATTCTCTGAAGCATTGCAACAGATGCCAGCATATGCAAAATTTTTGAAGGAACTTCTCACAAAGAAACACAAGTACACTGAGAAGGAAACTATCAATGTACAGGGCAATTGCAGTGCAATCATACAGAAACTACCTCCTAAACTTAAAGACCCAGGAAGCTTCACCATTCCATGCACCATAGGAGATGTGAAAGTTGGAAGAGCATTGATTGATTTGGGAGCTAGCATTAATCTGATACCGTTATCCATGTGCAGAACAATTCAGGGGTTGGAAATTAAACCAACCAGAATGGCTCTTCAATTGGCAGACAGGTCTCTTAAATATCCATATGGAGTGGTTGAAGATGTTCTAGTGAAGGTTGACAAATTTGTATTTCCAGTGGATTTTATTGTGATGGAGATGGAAGGAACTAGTGATGTTCCTCTTATTCTGGGGAGACCTTTTATGAAGACTGCTAGAGTTCTGATTGATGTAGAGAATGGTAAGCTTAAACTGAGAGTTGATGATGAAGAGGTCACTTTTGATGTATCTAAAGCCATGACATATCCAAATGATGACAAAGCATGTTTTCAATTTGATGAACTTGATGAAGTATGCATGGTTCAGGAGAGAATGGTGCGTAATATTTCTCCATTGGAAAAAACTCTCATTGATGCATGTGAAGATTTGGATGAGGAAGAAGAAAAATTGATTGATGAATGTCTGATGGATTTGGAAACATTGAAAAAGAGTCCAGAGGAATATCCAATATTTGAAACAATTGATAAGGAAGAAACAATCAAAGCACAGTCACCAGAATTAAAAAGATTGCCACCACATCTGAAATATGTGTTTTTAGAAGAGGGTGAAACAAAGCCAGTCATCATCAATAACTCTTTATCTTTGCAAGAAGAAGAGCAGTTGATAGAAATTCTGAAAGCCAACAAAGAAGCAATTGGGTGGTCAATATCCGATCTCAAAGGTATAAGCCCAACTTATTGCATGCACAGGATTTTTATGGAAGAAGATTATAAACCAAGTGCTCAACCTCAGAGAAGGTTAAATCCTGTCATGAAGGAGGTGGTCAGAAAAGAAGTGTTGAAACTGCTAGAAGCTGGTATCATCTATCCAATCTCTGATAGTGAATGGGTGAGTCCAGTACAGGTGGTTCCAAAGAAAGGTGGGATGACAGTAATTTATAATGATAAGAATGAGCTTATTCCTACTCGGACAGTTACTGGCTGGCGTATGTGCATTGATTATAGGAAACTGAATAAAGCTACTAGGAAAGATCATTTTCCTCTTCCCTTCATGGATCAGATGCTAGAAAGGTTATCAGGGCAGGCTTTCTATTGTTTTCTAGATGGATATTCTGGATATAATCAAATTGTGGTAGATCCAAAAGACCAGGAGAAGACGGCTTTTACTTGTCCTTTTGGTATCTTTGCATATAGAAAGATGCCTTTTGGATTAGGTAATGCTCCAGCTACGTTTCAGAGGTGTATGCAGGCAATCTTTTCTGATCTTCTAGAAAAATGCATTGAAGTATTCATGGATGACTTCTCAGTTTTTGGAAATTCTTTCCAAAGATGTTTAGCTAATTTGAACACGGTCCTCAAAAGATGTGTTCAGACAAATCTGGTTTTGAATTGGGAGAAATGTCATTTCATGGTAACTGAAGGGATTGTACTGGGGCATAAAATTTCTGCTAAAGGAATTGAGGTGGATAAAGCCAAAGTAGAAGTCATTGAGAAACTACCCCCACCAACAAATGTAAGGGGGATTAGAAGTTTTCTTGGTCATGCTGGGTTCTATAGAAGATTCATCAAAGATTTCTCAAAAATTGCTAAACCATTGAGTAATCTTTTGATGAAGGATGCTCCTTTTGTGATGAATGAAGACTGTTTGAAAGCTTTTGATATATTGAAGCAGAAGCTAGTGTCAGCTCCAGTAATTGTAGCACCAGATTGGAATCAAAATTTTGAATTGATGTGTGATGCAAGTGATTATGCAATAGGAGTTGTCCTTGGCCAAAGGAAAGAACAAAAGTTTCATCCAATTTATTATGCTAGCAAGGTGTTGAATGATGCTCAATTGAATTATGCTACCACAGAGAAAGAGTTTCTTGCCATTGTATATGCTCTAGAGAAATTTAGACCTTATCTTATTGGGTCTAAGGTGATTGTCTACACAGATCATGCAGCTATCAAATATTTGTTGACAAAACCAGATTCTAAGCCACGTTTGATTAGATGGGTATTACTGTTGCAAGAATTTGATGTAGAAATCCGTGATAAGAAAGGAAGTGAGAACTTAATTGCTGATCATTTATCACGGTTAGTCAACAATGAGGTCACTAGCAGGTAGTCTGAAATCTGGGAATCTTTTTCAGATGAATCACTCATGTATATTCAGCAGAGGCCCTGGTTTGCTGATATGGCAAATTTCAAAGCTGCAACAGTCATGCCGGAAGACTTAACTTGGCAACAGAGAAAGAAATTTCTGCATGATGCCAAGCAGTTTGTGTGGGACGATCCATATTTGTTCAAAATTGGAGCAGATAATCTTCTCAGGAGATGTGTTACAAATGAAGAAGCAGAAGGAATTCTCTGGCATTGTCATGATTCACCTTATGGAGGACATTTTAATGGGGAAAGAACAGCAGCAAAAGTCCTTCAATCAGGGTTTTATTGGCCAACTTTATTTAAAGATGCCCATAATCATGCTAGGAATTGTGATAAATGTCAAAGACCAGGGACAATCACTAAACGTCATGAGAAGCCTTTACAAGGTATTTTAGAGGTTGAGGTTTTTGATTGTTGGGGTATTGACTTTGTTGGACCCTTCCCTCCATCTTTCAACAATGAATATATTCTGGTAGCAGTGGATTATGTGAGTAAATGGGTGGAAGCATTAGCTTGTCCTAAAAATGATGCTAGCACGGTAATTAAATTCCTGAAGAGGCAGATATTCTCACGTTTTGGCACTCCAAGAGTGTTGATTAGTGATGGAGGATCTCATTTTTGCAATTATCAGCTAGAGAAAGTACTCAAACACTATGGAGTGAAGCATAAGGTAGCTGCACCTTATCATCCACAAACTAATGGACAAGCTGAGGTATCTAACAGGGAGATAAAAAGAATCCTGGAAAAGACTGTGACTTCATCAAGAAAGGATTGGTCTCTCAAATTGGATAATGCTCTTTGGGCTTATAGGACAGCAATGAAGACGTCCATGGGATTATCACCATTTCAATTAGTCTATGGGAAAGCATGCCATTTGCCAGTCGAATTGGAGCATAGAGCATTATGGGCTTTGAAATTCTTGAATTTTGATCCTTATGACACTCAATGTACACGCAGACGGCAGATTTTGGAGCTTGAAGAAATGCGCTTACATGCATATGATTCATCCAAGGCTTACAAAGACAAAATGAAATTTTATCATGACAGGAAGTTGGTGAATAGAGTTTTCAATCCAGGACAACAGGTATTATTGTTCAATTCAAGATTGAAGATATTTCCTGGGAAGCTGAAGTCAAAAGGGACAGGACCATTTGTGATAAAAGAAGTGCATCCACATGGGGCAATTGAAATATTTAATCCATCTGATGATCCACAGAGAAGTTGGGTGGTAAATGGTCAACGTCTCAAGCCCTATCTAGGGGGAGAGGTGCAACAATTTTCCACAATGATGTTGTTGGTTGATCCTTGAAAGTTTGGGTCAGGCTCGGGACGTTAAACAAGCGCTTACTGGGAGGCAACCCAGTATCTTGTAAGTTGTTTTTGTTTTTTAGATTAGGGTTTGATGTACTCTCTTGAATACCTAGTTCGTTATGATGGTTTACTGTGATTGTGTGATAAGTAATGCTTGATGATGCTTATTGATTGATTGATGTTGAGATGATGTGCACATTAAAATGCTTATACAGGTGATTCACAAGCTTTGTGAACAAATGCATGATATCATGATTGTGATTGTGAAATTAAGCAGGATGTGTATGTCAAATGTGAATGAGCTTATATGTGAGGTTTTGAGCTCCAGAGTTGTTATTGTTGAATGCTATTACTTTGGAAGCTTGAATGACTTTGCCCAGGTTTTCTATGATTGAATCAATTGCTTGTTTTGCATCATATGATCAAGGCCATTTGTTGGAACCCTTTTTATTGGCCAAATTTATAAATTTAGCCTACTAAAAGAGAACACTTTGTGTTCTATCCTTTGAACCCTTAGCCTTGAATATACACTGAACCCTTGATTGAAAATCTTTACCTTGAGTTAAGTAGAAGATCTTGTGTGGTATTGATAAATGTTCAAGTTTGGGGTTGTTGGGAAAACATGAAAAAGGAAAAGCATTGAGCTAAGAGCTAAAAAGTAAGAATATGCAAAGAAAAAGAAAAGAAAAGAAAAAGAAGCAAAGCTCAATGCAAATGCAAAGGCAAAAGAAAGTTGGGAATGAATAAGAATAATTGTGTTGTTATGACTCTCTTAACTCAAGGATTTTGTGATCCAGAAAAACCAATTTTCTTGTTAGCCCAGCCACATTATAAGCCATTGAAAAGTCCTTGTGATGATGCATGCTTGTGAATGTTTTTGATTGTGGTAAAATGAAAGGCAAAGTTGATTCATGTGACATTGTGATAATGGAGTGAATGAGTGAAACACTTTACCTCTCTTATACACTTGTGTGTTGAGTGAAACACTTTACCTAGTGAGGAAATATTCTATAAGCACATGAACATCCATGCTTAATTGATTGATCATTCATGAAAAATAGTATTTGTTGGAATTTAAATGACTTTGTGAACACTAAAGCATGTGCACATCTTGATTAAACTCTTGGTCATAAGTTTGAGTGAAGTTGTTACTTATCTTGAAAATGAGGACTTTTGAATGAGTGAACCATCATATGAATTGGTTGGAGATGGAGTTACATTTTGTTTGGTTGAGGACAAGCAAAGTTCTAAGTTTGGGGTTGTGATAACAGTTGAAAAACTGTTATTTTCATGCTTAAAATTGATATTAAAAGCAACCTTTAGACTTAAAAACTAGCTTGAAATCATACAGTTTATCTATATTTTCATAAATAAGAGAGCTGGACAGGTTTATGCTTGATTTAAGTGTTTTTGTGCAGGTTTTAAGGTGAATTTAGTGAAAAGAGTGAAGCAGGAGAGAAGTGACATTAGAAAAGACAAGAAAGAGTGCAAAAAGAGAAGACAAAGGCATCGCTCAGCACCATTTTACCGCTGAGCGGCACTCAGGAGGTTGCGGGAGTCACGCTGAGGGGCAAACTGGCCGCTGAGGGGAAGAAAAGGACGCGCAACCACCGCTGAGCGGTATTTACCGCTGAGCGGCACTTCTTGGGCTTGGGCTTTTGTAATCTTTTGTAACTCTAGATTAGTATATAAGGGCTTGCACGTCCTATAGTTAGGTATCTTTGGCAGAAACGAAGTAAACTCTCTCTATTCCACCCCTTTGAAGGAGGATCTTGGATGCTCAGGCTACCTCTTCACCTTTATTGGGTTTATTCTTTCATTCTTTCATTGTTATTCATCTAGGTTCACCATGAATATGGTGAACTAAACCTTGTATGTTTGTTGGGGAATCAATGTAATCTCTTGAAGCTCTCATATATGGATTTGTTGAATACATCTTTTAAGTAAGACATATGCTTTCTTTCATCATTAGTTAGGGTCTTTCCTCTTTGCTCAATGCTTGCATTGTTTAACTCATTCTAATGCATGATTATTGGTTTTGTCGATACGGACACGTACGGGGAAGTCTAGATCCGGGGAATTTCTCCCAATATTATACTGACAATATTTTATTGGGTTCCTTTAAGCTCCTGCGCACATGAACTAATCATTAGGAATGCTAGGAATTGTATGAACTATTTGATTAGGGAGAAGCCATCTAGAATGGTACATTAGAGAGTGGCATTAACAATGATGATTTGAATGTTGAATTCCTAAAATATGAGAGTGGATGAGATGAAATTGACCCCCAACAACATATTCATTCATATAATTCATTGAAAGTGTTTATCTTTTGTCTTTGCCATTGATCAATTCATGCATACATGTTTATTTTCTGTCTTGCATTTTGAACTCTAAATATTTCGTTTATAAGTCCTAGCTAATCAACAAATCACATAACTAAACTAGGCCGTGAGTCCTTTGGGAAGAACGATACTTGGTCTTACCAAGTTTATTACTTGAACGATTCGGTCATACTTGCCGATTGTGAAACAAGTTTGTGACATCATATTTTGGTGCTTACAAATTTGTCCATCAACAACTCAAACAATTAAGCACAAATAAAAGACTAGACTCTCGGACTCTAATGTGAAAAGGCTTAGAGTTTAATCCCTTTTAGCCTAATCAACCCTAAACGTGAACACAAAACAAATCAAAGAAACAAAAACACTAAAGAAACCAGCGGACTCTAATGACCCTACGAGATACACAAATCAAATCAATATTAAAGTATACTCCTATGGTGAAGCTTGTAGCTTTGGCTAACAAGACACATTCACCTGTCTAGCTATGCTAAAAATAAAAGCAAATAAAGTTGCCAAGAGTTTGAAAGAGCACCAAGGACTCTTCCTAAACACTTGGACTTTATAAAAGGCCCTTTTACAAAACAAAAACTAAAGCTAACAGTGGGCTAAGACAAGCCCTTTACAATTCAGATGAATCAAACAAATACAGAGAAAATAAAAAAAAAAATCAAAACCATGATGCGGTCCTAGACCACTTCTTTATCTTGCACGAAATCTTCCAGAGGCCAAATATTCCTTTCAATTCTCGGCCTAAATCAAGAAACTAGCTTGTCCAATCCTGCAATCACACATGCACAAAACTGCTATGAATATTCACTTGGTTAAAACAGATTGCAAAAGAGGATATAAGCAGTAAGAACTTCCCTTTCTCTTGGCTGCACAAGCTTTCCACTGAGATTTTGTTGTTGCCCAAATAATGGTGTCAACTTATAGGATTCAGCGCACAATTTACAGTCTGCTACAGTACAATTAGTATGGCCTTTTCCCAAACTACACAGAAAATTACAACTAGTTCAGCAGAAGACACAATGCAAATCAATGTCAAATATGTAATTCCAACTAAACTCACAAACAGATCAGCTCTGCACACTAAAATTTCACACCAAATTTCAGCAAGGTACAAATGGAAATGGATATTAAACCAGATGCAAATAGGTGTAAATCAAAGCTGATTAAACAACCATCCTAGTCTAATCAAAATCAGATTAATCCAATGCAATGCAGAACAATTCCAATTCAGATTCAGATTCAGATTCAGATTCAGATTCAGATTCAGATTCAGATTCAGAATCAGATTGGCTAATCTTAGTGTACAACAATTATCATACCAGATCAACTTCCAAATAATGCTAAGCAATACAAGCTATAACAGGAATAGTTCAACTAAAACAGAAGCAATTTAAGGTGAAAGAAACTCCCTTCAGTTCAGATGGCTGCTACTGGTTGCTCAATTAAACTCCAGATAGCTCCATTTATTCTCTGGCTTTCACCGTGTGCAAGTGTTGTATTGCTTCTAAATGCTTTTCAAGAAAGAACACCTATCCCACGTAATGCTGCAGTTTATCTATACACCAAGATCCCAGAGAAACAAAAGAATTAGTATTTATAACAGCACAGTTCAGATTGGATTATTATCAACACAGAAAAACAAATCTCAGCCCTAATTTAACTTTCTCCCTGCATTGGTGTTTTTGAACCCTTAAAGGATTATTGCAGCTTCCAAACAACAATTACAACATCCAACTAAGCCAACAATAACACTAGACCAGCACTATCACTTAATGTATGGATGTCCAAACTTGCTAAACCAAATTCAATTTTCAGGAACAATTAAACCATATGATATCCAAGCAGAATATTCAATCAAATATGGTTAACTATTTCTAATCAGGCACCAATATAGCACGAAACTACACAACAGAATGAAAAAAAAAACTCCCTATTCAACTTGGTGTAGTTTATGAAGGTAGCAAAGCTCCTTTTTCTCCACTATAGGTATTCTTGTGTTAGACTTCCCACAAGTGCAAACTGCTTTTGAACAGTGTTAATCAGAACAAAATCTGCACAACTAAATGGTCAACACATTGCAAGTTCAAAAGTTATTTCAACACTTAAACAAGAACACACTCTCAACAAGAAATTTGGCTCTTAGATGCAGCCACACAAAGCTCACAAAAATCAGTCTCTCTTAAAGCTTAAAGCACTCAAAATGGAAAGATTTGGAAGGAAATTCTCCCTTGGCAGTACACAGCTGGAGAGTATTCCAGACCACCACCACCTAAAATGCTACCAAGCACACAAACCTCCTTTCAAATTCCAGAAATCCAGAGTGTAAAAACTTCTCAATTTTAGACAAGGCTATGCTAAGGCAAAGTAATGGACAAAACAGGACAACCACCAACAATGTAAGCACCAGATAATGAAACTAACAGCACAACAGAGAACTGACTCAAGATCAACTCCAGATCAGATTATGAAAGCAACAAAAGCTCAATTATGAACAGCAGATCAGAGTTCACACGACACTGAGACAAAACCAAGACAGCCAACAATTGAGAAACAAGAAACAAGGCTAGTTAATAAAGGTACGCACAGCAAAATAGTGCCTAAGGAATAGAACTAGAAACAAATTAAAAACACAAGAAAATCACAACAAGTTGAATCATACATGACCAAACAGATTTGCAACTAAAATAGAATAATGCATTGCCAATTACTCTAAAATGTTCACTCCAATCCAATTATATGATGAACTAGAAAAAGGAGAGAAACATTAAGAGTGAAACTGTGTTGTGAATTGCACTTGCCACTTGACTCTTTATGTGGTTTAGTCACTACTTCTTTTCTAATTGCTTTTTTCTTTTTTTTTCAAATCACAAGAACTCATGCTTTTATACTTTCACTTTCTTTTGCCACAATTCACAACATATAATTGACTCTATTTCAATTCAACTTCACAAGATACGAGTCATGATAGAAACAAATGATTCAACTCAAAAAAAATATCCAAAAGAAAACAAGAGGCTAATCACTCTCAGCCACAATTATAGTTTCAATATCACTGGTTTAGGCTTCCTTGAGTGAACAAAAATTTATTCTCAATTGCAGAATTGATAGCAAAGTGAAAACAGTGAAGCACACTATGAATCACAAACTCAGTAGATCAAACTAAGTTCAATCACTGTTGTAAACAATTTTAATGCAATTCTGCAGATTCATTTACTACAATAGATGCCAACAAAACAAAGACAATACTGGAAAAAATTTGAATCAGAACTTGGCAAAGAATTTAAAACCAAGTATGAATGACTCACAGACTCTGCAAAGAAAAACCAGTTTGGTGTAGCTGGCCAAATAACAAATCTGCTAATTAATCAATGTGCAACTGAGCTAGGCTGAACCTTTCATTGCTCACTTGGTATGCACTTGTTACTGATTAGGCAGAAACCAAGCAAAGCTATCATTAAACAGATTCAAGAACATGAGATCCATTATCTCCATCACTGAAATCTGTCACCAAGCTCATTTATCCAAATATCATAGCTTATTTAAGGTGAACAGAACTTACTCAGTGCAAGCAACACAAATGAATCACAAAACACAAGCATCAGCTAGTTAAACTCGAATTAAATTGACAATTAAAACAAAGCAACATGACATAGACAAAACAGAAATGGATTTAGAAATCAAAATACTCAAACAAAGAAGATTCACCGAATTAAAATGAACTAAAACTCAAAGCACAGACAAGCACAAAATCAGAAAATGAGTTCAACATCAAACCAGAAAACACCTGGAATTGATTCAATGAAGACACAACCAGATCACAAGACAGTAATAGAAAATGATGAACAAATCAGAAATTGAACGAAACAAAACGCAAAAAATCAAAAAGAGATGAAACTATCAGACGATGACATGAAACAGAACGCGAATCAAATGAACAAAAATATGAATCGGCCAAGACCGAATCGAAACAACTCAACTCGGACTCAAGCGAAAACAACGGAAAAATAGAGAACGCGAGACAACTTACCTCTGAAGCGTGCTCGAACCTGAGCTCTGATACCACTTGATGGACGAACACCGAGGAGAGGACGAAGGTGCGTGTCGTGAACTCCTCGAAGCTTCCTCCAGAGAGATGAAGACGCAGCGGAATGAAATAAGAAACTCGAGATTGAAGGGGAAAACGGAGACCGGAAACTGGAAAACATAGGATCTAGGTTTTAATCGGTGGAAACACTAATCGGACACGAAGAAACCCTAAAATGGTGATGAGACTCAATATAAACTGATTAATCGGTCAAATGACTCGGATGATCGGTGAAAAGTGAAGATTGAAGGGATTAAGGTGTTTGAACGGTGGAAAATGGTGGAAGGAAGCGGAAACCCTAGAAGAAGATGAGGAAGTGTGGTGAACGAAGAGAAGATACCTTCGAAGACGTGTATGGAGTGTGGATCTGTGGTCGAGAGCGAGAATGATACGCTGTGAGATGTGGATGGATGCGCGAGATAATGAAACGCACAAAGAAATGAGAGGCGCGGTTCTGTGCGAGAGTGAAGGAACGAGAAAGAGACTGTGGTGTGCGTGTCTGAGGCGCGAGGGACAAGAGGACGCGTGTGCTGACGCCACTGACGCGGATTGGAGGAGAGGTGGCAGTGAAGGATGCAGCGTGGAGGAGTGAGAAGCACAATGGTTAAGGTGGAAAAATGAGAGAATGAAGAAGGTGCTTGGAAGGTGGCTAGAGGGAGTCTTTGGACTCTTTAGCCTGACTTTCAAGAGAGAATAGTTTCTATTTCAGAAATCCTAATTCTCATTAATCTCAAAAGTAACAATACAATAGAGGAGCTGGGTATTTATAGTAACCCATGCTCCTTAAGAGCTAAACTATAAAAAGTAAAAATACAAAAGGAGGACTACGTCGAGTACGATTCCATCATTTGGCCACTATTTTCAGATTCTTCTCTGCACACACACTGCTAAACACTTTTCCAAAGGTTCTCTACATTTTTCCTTTCATTCCTCTTTAGAAAATCTCCCTTCCACTCGTTTTCTCACTAGTTTTCCATCTAAGTTTGGGGTTGGGAGATAGTATCATTGATGGGGCTGATTGAGTTTTTCAAAGCATTAGAGCAGGATTTGTTTTATCAATCACTTTTGTTTTTAGAATAGGATTTGATGTACTCAATTGGAAACTTTGTTTGATAAGATGGTTTGCTTATGATTGTTGTTTGATAAGTAATGCTTGATGATGCTTTGATATTGATTGATGTTGAGATGTGCACATTAGATGCTTATACAGGGGATTCACAAGCTTTGTGAACAAATGCATGATGTTGTGATTGTGATTATGATACTAAGCAAGATGTGTATATGTGGAATGTGAATGAGCTTATATGTGAGGTTTTGAGCTCCAGAGTTTTTGTGATTGAATGTTATTACTTTGAAAGCATGAATGACTTTGCCCAGGTTTTCTATGATTGAATCAATTGCTTGTTTGCATCATATGATCAAGGCCATTTGTTGGTAACCCTTTTTGTTAGCTAAATGCATGTTGTAGCCCACAAAAAGAGAACACAATGTCTTCTATCCTTTAAACCCTTAGCCTTGAACATGATTTGAAAAACCCTTCGTGAAAAGCTTTACCTTGAGCTAAGTAGAAAATATTGTGTGGTATTGATAAATGTCCAAGTTTGGGGTTGTTGGGAAATTTAGAAAAAGGGAAAATAAAAAGCATTGAGCTAAGAGCTAAGAAATAAGATTGTTTAAAGAAAAAGAAAAAGAGAAAGAAAAGAAAAGGCAAAGCTCAATGCAAAAGAAAGTTGGGAATAAATAAGAATGATTATGTCTATATGATTCTCTTAACTCAAGGGTTTTGTGATCTAGAAAAACCAATTTTCTTGTTAGCCCAGCCACATTATAAGCCATTGAAAAGTCCTTGTGATGATGCATGCTTGTGAATGTATTTGATTATGGTCAAACGAAAGGCAAAGTCAATTCAAGTGACATTGTGATAGTAGAGTGAATGAGTGACTACCTCTTATACACTTGTGTTTGAGTGAAACACTTTACCTAGTGAGGAAATTTTCCATGAGCACATGAACATCCATGCTTAGTTGATTGATCATTCATGAAAAATAATATTTGTTGGATATTAAGTGACATTGTGAACACCAAAGCATGTGCATGTCTTGATTGAAATCTTTGTCATGAGTTTAATTCAAGTTTGTACTTATCTTGAAAAGAGAATTTTTGAATGAGTGAATCATTGCATGGATTGGTAGAAGATTGAGTTACATCTTGTTTGCTTGAGGACAAGCAACATTCTAAGTTTGGGGTTGTGATAACAGTTGAAAAACTGTTATTTTCATGCCTAATTGATACTAAAAACAACCTTTAACACTTAGAAACTAGCTTGAAATCATGCTTTTGGTCATATTTTTAGAAATAAGAGAGCTGGACAGGTTTATGCTTGATTTCAGTGTTTTTAAGCAGGTTTTATGGTGAATTTGGTGAAAGAAGTGAAGAAGGATAGAGATGGAATCAGAAAAGACATAAAAAAACTAGAAAAGGAGAAGTCGCAACTACCGCTGAGGGGTGAAAATGCCGCTGAGGGGAAGAAACATCTCACGCACTTATTGCTGAGCGGCACTATTTTGGGCTTGGGCATAATTTGCTGTATATTTTAGAATAGTATATAAGCTTTAGGACGTCCTAGGGTTGGTATATTTGACAGAGACGAAGCAAACATTCACTTTTCTACCCCTGGAAGGAAGATCTTGGATGCTCAGGCTACCTCCTCCTCTTTCTAGGGTTTTATCATTCTTTCTTCCATTATTATTCATCTAGCTTCACCATGAATATGGTGAACTAAACCTTGTATTGTTGTTGGGGAATCAATGTAGTCTTGTGAAACTCTCATATATGGAATTTGTTTTAACATCTTATTTTTAAGACTTATGCTTTCTTTCATCATTAGTTAGGGTTTTTCCTCTTTGCGTAAAGATTGCTTTGTTTAACTCATTCATTGCCATGATTATTGATTTTGTCGATATGGGAATGTACGGGGAAATCTAGATTCAGGGAATTTCTCCCAATAGCATATTGGTTGTCGTTTAGCTCCTGCACTTAAGAACTAATTACTAGGAATGCTACGAATTGTATGAACTCGTAATTAAGGATCGACCTTCTTGCAAGCTGATTTAGAGAGTGGCATTAGCATTGATGAAAAGAATGATGAATTCGTAAAGTATATGAGAGTGGATAAGATGAAATTGATAACCCCAACAACATACTCATCCATCTAATTCATTGAAGTGTTTGTATTCTTATTTTCTCCATTGATCAAATTCATGCATACATATTTAATTACTGTCTTTTGCATTTAAACCTAAAATCAATTTGTTCTCAAGTCTCAAATAATCAACAAATGATATAGCTAAACTAGGTCGTGAGTCTTCGGGAAAACGATACTTGGTCTTACCTTGTTTTATTACTTGATACGATTCGGTCACACTTTCCGATTGTTAAACAAGTTTGTGGCGCCATTTTTTGGTGTTCATAAATTTGTCATCGCCCACTCATGGTTTTGATGAACCTACAGTAGTCATTCTATTCCTTAAAGTTTTAAGCTCACAGACTAGATTGGTGCTAGATGCCTCAGTTGGAGGTAATATCAAGTGCTAGAGTCTTGAGGAAGCTTATGATTTGATTGAAAATATGGCTACTAATAATAATGAGATGCATAATGAAAGAACTCAACTGCAACAAAGAGGAGTTCTACAATTACAAGCTCAAGAGGCTTTGTTGGCACAAAACAAGATTATGACTCAACAACTGGAAACTCTGATGAAGAAAATCTCTCAATTGCCAAAGGAGTTGCAGAATGTTTCTCAAGCTCAACATCAACATTGTGAGCTATGTGGTGGAGATCATATAAATGGACAATGCGCCATGCAAGCTATTACCCAAGAAGAAGTCAATTTTATGGGTAATTAAGGCCGCCAAGGTAACTACTACCAAGGGTGGAAACCTCACCCAAGCATGGGTCAAGGGCAAGCTGGACAATTCAATAAACCACCCTAACAACAATGGCAACCACAACCCTCCTTATTTGATAGGACTTCAAAGCTAGAGGAGACACTCCAACAGTTCATGCAAGTGTCAATCTCCAATAATAAAAGCATTGAAGTTGCCATTAGAATTTTTGAGATACAGGTTGGTCAATTAGCTAAGAAGTTGGAGGAGATGCCTAACAGGAGTTTTGGGGCTAATAGTGAAGTTAACCATAAGGAGGTGTGCAATGCCATTATGACTAGAAGTGGCAAGATGTTAGTTGAGAGAGACATTGAGAGAAAAGAGAAAGATGAGTTGAGTGAGAAAGAAGAAGAAATGGAACAAGAAAGAAAAGAAGAGGCTGAGAGAAAAAAAGGTGAGAAAGATGAGAGGAAAAAGAAAGGAGAAAAGGAAGAGAGAAAAGAAAAGAAGAGAAAAGAAAAGGAGAGAGAAGAGAGAGAAAAAGGAAGAGAAATTGAGAAACCCCTTCCTTATCCAAAGAATTTTTCAAGGAAGGAAAAAGAAAAGCAATTTGAGCGGTGTATGGACTGGATGAAAGAAGTTGAAGTAGCAAGGAGTTAGACTCAGGAAAGGAAGGAAAAGTGCACAAAAGAAGAATCGTTGCCACCGCTTAGGGCCATTTGCATCGCTAAGCATCGATCTGGCTTATGGGTACACTGTCTCACGCTTAAGCGCTACCGCTGAGGGCCAATTCAAGTATAGTACCTACCGCTGAGCACCAGACTGTGCTGTTGAATACACTACTTCGCGAAAGGCAAAGCAGTGTAAAGGAAAAGCATTGAGCTAAGAGCTAAAAAGAAAGAATATGCAAAAGAAAAGAAAAGAAAAGAAGTAAAGCTCAATGCAAATGAAAAGGCAAACAAAAGTTGGGAATGAATAAGAATAATTGTGTTGTTATGATTCTCTTAACTCAAGGATTTTGTGATCCAGAAAAACCAATTTTCTTGTTAGCCCAGCCACATTATAAGCCATTGAAAAGTCCTTGTGATGATGCATGCTTGTGAATGTTTTTGATTGTGGTAAAATGAAAGGCAAAGTTGATTCATGTGACATTGTGATAGTAGAGTGAATGAGTGAAACACTTACCTCTTATACACTTGTGTGTTGAGTGAAACACTTTACCTGGTGAGGAAATATTCCATGAACACATGAACATCCATGCTTAATTGATTGATCATTCATGAAAAATAGCATTTGTTGGAACTTAAATGACTTTGTGAACACTAAAGCATGTGCATATCTTGATTGAACTCTTGATCATAAGTTTGAGTGAAGTTATTACTTATCTTGAAAAGAGGATTTTGAATGAGTGAACCATCATATGAATTGGTTGGAGATGGAGTTACATTTTGTTTGCTTGAGGACAAGCAAAGTTCTAAGTTTGGGGTTGTGATAACAGTTGAAAAACTGTTATTTTCATGCTTAAAATTGATACTAAAAGCAACCTTTAGACTTAGAAACTAGCTTGAAATCACACCTTTTATCTTTATTTTCAGAAATAAGAGAGCTGGACAGGTTTACACTTGATTTGAGTGTTTTTGTGCAGGTTTTAGGGTGAATTTGGTGCAAAGAGTGAAGAAGGAGAGAAGTGACATTAGAAAAGACAAGAAAGAGTGCAAAAAGAGAAGACGAAGGCACCGCTCAGCGGCAAACTACCGCTGAGCGGCACTCAGGAGGTTGCGGGAGTCACGCTGAGGGGCAAATGGCCGCTGAGGGGAAGAATTGTGACGCGCAACTACCGCTGAGCGGTAAATACCGCTGAGCGGTACTCTTTGGGCTTGGGCTTTTGTAATCTTTTGTAACTCTAAATTAGTATATAAGGGCTTGCACGTCCTTTAGTTTAGTATCTTTGGCAGAAACGAGGCAAACACTCTCTCTTCCACCCCTTTGAAGGAGGATCTTGGATGCTCAGGCTACCTCTTCACCTTTATTGGGTTTATTCTTTCATTCTTTCATTGTTATTCATCTAGGTTCACCATGACGATGGTGAACTAAACCTTGTATGTTTGTTGGGGAATCAATGTAATCTCTTGAAGCTCTCATATATGGATTTGTTGAGTACATCTTTGAATTAAGACATATGCTTTCTTTCATCATTAGTTAGGGTTTTTCCTCTTTGCTCAATGCTTGCATTGTTTAACTCATTCTAATGCATGATTATTGGTTTTGTCGATACGGACACGTACGGGGAAGTCTAGATCCGGGGAATTTCTCCCAATATTTTACTGACAACATTATATTGGTTGCCTTTAAGCTCCTGCAGTCATGAACTAATCATTAGGAATGCTAGGAATTGTATGAACTATTTGATTAGGGAGAAGCCATCTAGAATGGTACATTAGAGAGTGGCATTAACAATGATGATTTGATTGTTGAATTCCTAAAATATATGAGAGTGGATGAGATGAAATTGACCCCCAACAACATATTCATTCATATAATTCATTGAAAGTGTTTATCTTTTGTCTTTGCCATTGATCAATTCATGCATACATGTTTATTTTCTGTCTTGCATATTAAACTTTGAATATTTCGTTTGTAAGTCCTAGCTAATCAACAAATCACATAACTAAACTAGGCCGTGAGTCCTTTGGGAAGAACGATACTTGGTCTTACCAAGTTTTATTACTTGAACGATTCGGTCATACTTGCCGATTGTGAAACAAGTTTGTGACATCATATTTTGGTGCTTACAAATTTGTCCATCAAGTTTTTGGCGCCGTTGCCGGGGAATTGGGGATTGAACCCGAGTCCTAGCAACGGCTATTAAATTTGTCCATCAAGTTTTTGGCGCCGTTGCCGGGGACTCGTGGTTTAACTGGTTAATTTGTGTGATTATTGATTATCTTTGACTTTAATTTTGAATTTCTGTTTTTATTTTTTTCTGTTTTCATTTTATTTTATCTTTTTATCTTTTTAGATTAGGTTAGATTTTATTTTTTCTTATCTTTTTAGGTTAGATTATATTTTATTTTATTTTATCTTTTTATCTTTTTAGATTAGATTAGATTTTATTTTATATTTTTTTTAGATTAGATTAGATTTTATTTTATCTTTTTAGGTTAGGTTAGATTTTATTTTATTTTATCTTTTTAGATTAGGTTAGATTTTTATTTTATTCTATCTTATTTTATTCTATCT
This sequence comes from Vigna nakashimae, assembly GCA_034642375.1. NCBI lineage: Eukaryota > Viridiplantae > Streptophyta > Magnoliopsida > Fabales > Fabaceae > Vigna > Vigna nakashimae. The sequence goes on along the minus strand of CM067759.1, from coordinate 28,072,966 downwards.
TCTAAATCTTTTATCTTCTGAATATATATCTTCTTCTATATCTTTTTGTGCTAACAAATATTTTCTAGAGTTTTGTGCCTAATGTTTGCAGGATGCAATTCGATCAAGAATTCAACTATATGGGCACTCAATTCTTCCAAGGTCAACAAAGGAAAGCAAGAGATCTCATCTTTCAGGCAAGGCATGGAGGAATCACTAGGTCATGCATGGGACAGATATAAAAGCCTATTAAGAAAGACTCCCACGCATGGATTTAACGAAGGAGAAGTAGTCCTAATCTTCCTTGGAGGTCTTGGTTCACAAACCATGATGATGCTTGACGCCTCAGCTGGAGGCAATATCAAATGGAAGACTCCAGAGGAAGCCACAGAAATAATTGAAAGCATGACTACTAATGACAATAAGTGGCACAGTGAACGAGGAACTCCTATACACCAAAAAGGGGTTCTTCAATTGCAAACACATGATGCCTTGCTAGCCCAGAATAAGATTCTAACTCAACAGCTGGAGACTCTGACTAAAGCTTTGGCTCAATTACCTAAAGAGTTGAAATCTGCTGCACAGGTACAAACCCAGTTGTGCGAACTATGTGGAGGTGATCACATCAATGGCCAGTGTGCTTTTCTAGTGGAAGCCGTGGAGGATGTTAATAAGTTTCCATACCGTAAAGGAAATTATAATCAAGGGTGGAAACCACATCCAAGCATTGGTCAAGGACAAACTGGGCAAGCTAATCAATATAATAAGCAGCAACAACAACCAACCTTATGGCAACAAATTTCTATACTTAATGAAAGATCAATAAGGTTGGAAGAAACTCTTCAGCAATTTATACAGAAAACTGAATCTTCTCAAAAGAGCACTGAAGCTGCTATTAAGAACTTGAAGATTCAAATGGGGCAGATTACCAAGAAGTTGGAAGAAAGGCTTGACATGGATTTTGGGGCTAATACTGAGGTTAACCCCAGGGAAGAGTGTCAAGAGCTAGTGAGTGTAAATGTTGAAAAAGTTGAGTTGGAAAAAGAAGAGAGACAAGAGAGAGAAGAGAAAGAAGAAGAGAAAATTTGTGTGAAGATTGAGAAGGTGAGTAGAAAAAGAAAAGAAAAAAAGAAAGTGAGAGAAAAGAGAAAGAGGACGAGAGAAAAAAATAAAGAATCATATGAAAAATCTCGTCCCCATCCAAAGAAGTATCGTAGGAAGGAAAAGAAATTTAAGTGCTTTATGGAAATCTTCAAGAAATTGGAGATTAAAGTTCCTATGATTGAGACACTGCAACAAGTTCCTGGTTTGATCAAATTTCTGAAGAAGTTCAGTAGAAAGAAGAAAAAGAAGAAGGAACTGGGGCTTTATTGGGTCAAGCTAATGACGTTAAACAAGCGCTACCTGGGAGGCAACCCAGTTGATTGAATATTTTTGTTTGTTTATTTTAGTTAGGGTTTGCATAAGCATTTTTAAACATTGAATTGCAGGGAACCAATGAGGGGCATGTCTAGGAGGCACGTAGGTTAAGAAAAGAAGGAGAAGAGCACATCACAAAAGTGCCGCTGAGCGGCAACTTACCGCTGAGCGGTACTCTCGCAGAATGAGCTTTAGTTCCCCTTAGTGGAACCCGAGCCCATTAGGGTATTTTTATACCCTAAGCTGTGCAAATGCTCATACTTTCAGACTCTTCTCTGCACACACACTCCTACATACCTTTTCAAAGGTTCTCTACAACTTTTCCCTCATCCCTCTTTAGAAAATCTCCCTTCCACTCATTTGCTCACTAGTTTTCCATCTAAGTTTGGGGTTGGGAGAGAGCATCATTGAAGGGGCTGATTTCTTCATTGTGGTTTACTAATGCTTAACAATGTATCTTTTGGTTTTGTGAATTATGTTTGATGCAGGGATGGCCTCCTCATCGGGCAAAAAGAATCAAGACTATAAGATCCAAGGAGAGGAGGAAGATACAGAGGACAGCTCAGACTGATGAGAAGCTGAGATAGCATTTACTGATGAATGCTATCATATGTTTTATGCTTTTGCGGTTTAAACTTTCTGAACTTATTTATTTTTGTTTCTAGATTAGGGTTTGATGTACTCTATTGAATACCTGGTTTGTGTGATGGTTTGCTATTAACTGTGTTTATGTGATAAGTAATGCTTGATGATGCTTATTGACTGATTGATGTTGAGATGATGTGCACATTAAAATGCTTATACAGGTGATTCACAAGCTTTGTGAACAAATGCAAGATATCATGATTGTGATTGTGAAATTAAGCAGGATGTGTATGTCAAATGTGAATGAGCTTATATGTGAGGTTTTGAGCTCCAGAGTTGTTATTGTTGAATGCTATTACTTTGGAAGCTTGAATGACTTTTCCCAGGTTTTCTATGATTGAATCAATTGCTTGTTTTGCATCATATGATCAAAGGCCGTGTTTGTTGAAACCCTTTTTACTGGCCAAATTCATAAAGTTAGCCTACTAAAAGAGAACACTTTGTGTTCTATCCTTTGAACCCATAGCCTTGAATATACACTGAACCCTTGATTGAAAATCTTTACCTTGAGTTAAGTAGAATATCTTGTGTGGTATTGATAAATGTTCAAGTTTGGGGTTATTGGGAAATCATGAAAAAGGAAAAGCATTGAGCTAAGAGCTAAAAAGAAAGAATATGCAAAAGAAAAGAAAAGAAAAGAAGTAAAGCTCAATGCAAATGAAAAGGCAAACAAAAGTTGGGAATGAATAAGAATAATTGTGTTGTTATGATTCTCTTAACTCAAGGATTTTGTGATCCAGAAAAACCAATTTTCTTGTTAGCCCAGCCACATTATAAGCCATTGAAAAGTCCTTGTGATGATGCATGCTTGTGAATGTTTTTGATTGTGGTAAAATGAAAGGCAAAGTTGATTCATGTGACATTGTGATAGTAGAGTGAATGAGTGAAACACTTACCTCTTATACACTTGTGTGTTGAGTGAAACACTTTACCTGGTGAGGAAATATTCCATGAACACATGAACATCCATGCTTAATTGATTGATCATTCATGAAAAATAGCATTTGTTGGAACTTAAATGACTTTGTGAACACTAAAGCATGTGCATATCTTGATTGAACTCTTGATCATAAGTTTGAGTGAAGTTATTACTTATCTTGAAAAGAGGATTTTGAATGAGTGAACCATCATATGAATTGGTTGGAGATGGAGTTACATTTTGTTTGCTTGAGGACAAGCAAAGTTCTAAGTTTGGGGTTGTGATAACAGTTGAAAAACTGTTATTTTCATGCTTAAAATTGATACTAAAAGCAACCTTTAGACTTAGAAACTAGCTTGAAATCACACCTTTTATCTTTATTTTCAGAAATAAGAGAGCTGGACAGGTTTACACTTGATTTGAGTGTTTTTGTGCAGGTTTTAGGGTGAATTTGGTGCAAAGAGTGAAGAAGGAGAGAAGTGACATTAGAAAAGACAAGAAAGAGTGCAAAAAGAGAAGACGAAGGCACCGCTCAGCGGCAAACTACCGCTGAGCGGCACTCAGGAGGTTGCGGGAGTCACGCTGAGGGGCAAATGGCCGCTGAGGGGAAGAATTGTGACGCGCAACTACCGCTGAGCGGTAAATACCGCTGAGCGGTACTCTTTGGGCTTGGGCTTTTGTAATCTTTTGTAACTCTAAATTAGTATATAAGGGCTTGCACGTCCTTTAGTTTAGTATCTTTGGCAGAAACGAGGCAAACACTCTCTCTTCCACCCCTTTGAAGGAGGATCTTGGATGCTCAGGCTACCTCTTCACCTTTATTGGGTTTATTCTTTCATTCTTTCATTGTTATTCATCTAGGTTCACCATGACGATGGTGAACTAAACCTTGTATGTTTGTTGGGGAATCAATGTAATCTCTTGAAGCTCTCATATATGGATTTGTTGAGTACATCTTTGAATTAAGACATATGCTTTCTTTCATCATTAGTTAGGGTTTTTCCTCTTTGCTCAATGCTTGCATTGTTTAACTCATTCTAATGCATGATTATTGGTTTTGTCGATACGGACACGTACGGGGAAGTCTAGATCCGGGGAATTTCTCCCAATATTTTACTGACAACATTATATTGGTTGCCTTTAAGCTCCTGCAGTCATGAACTAATCATTAGGAATGCTAGGAATTGTATGAACTATTTGATTAGGGAGAAGCCATCTAGAATGGTACATTAGAGAGTGGCATTAACAATGATGATTTGATTGTTGAATTCCTAAAATATATGAGAGTGGATGAGATGAAATTGACCCCCAACAACATATTCATTCATATAATTCATTGAAAGTGTTTATCTTTTGTCTTTGCCATTGATCAATTCATGCATACATGTTTATTTTCTGTCTTGCATATTAAACTTTGAATATTTCGTTTGTAAGTCCTAGCTAATCAACAAATCACATAACTAAACTAGGCCGTGAGTCCTTTGGGAAGAACGATACTTGGTCTTACCAAGTTTTATTACTTGAACGATTCGGTCATACTTGCCGATTGTGAAACAAGTTTGTGACATCATATTTTGGTGCTTACAAATTTGTCCATCAAAGAGGCACAAACAAAGAGCAGTTCCTGGCAGGCTTCTAGTGGGAGGGACACATGGAAGAATCGAACATACACCGTGATGAGAGGGTCGCACCTCCCAACAAAAGTTGATTGCAGATATTAATGCAGTATAGTACTAGGAAGTGACTCCTAGGTCGTCTCTCAAGGACCAAATGTGGTTCAGTCTCAGATCAAACACATAGTGGGGGGGGGGTTTGAAAATGTTTTTGTGATTCGAAAATGATGTAAATTAAGACTGGAAATTAAATACAACCAAACATAATTGAAAACAGGGAAATGAATTAACAAAGCGTGAATACCGAACGGTTTCTAAAATAAGTGAGGAAATTGGAAATGCAAGAAGATAAATAAATTGAACAGAACAGACAACATGATAACAGTAAATTAAACATTCCTAAAGCCAAAACTAATTTAAATGCATTAGAGAAATAAGAAAAAGGAATTCAAAACTATTAAATTGCAATGATGAGCTAAAAAATTAAATGCACTTTGTAATCATCTAGATGAAGTACATCCATCATTGAAACGACATCAAAAAAACCTTTCTCAGTGTTTGCTTCCAGCCGTACCAAGCAATTCCATTTCACCTAACCAATCTCTATTTTATTCTGCCTCTTCCAACCGTGTCATGTGCTCCTTTCTTGTGAAATGAATTCTTTCTTCTTTCCCAGGTGCGGCTGGACTCGCTTCCCACAATTCCCTAAGCCAAAAATAAGTGCTCTCCTTCCAATTTCAATTCATGCACATCCATCACCGAACAGCACTCCAACGTGTGATTCTCTCATGGATCCATCACCGAACAAACTTTTAATTAGCTGCATTTCTCAAAAGCAAAGAAAAACAAGATGACTCACGTGTGTGCTGGACTTCCCACTTCTATCCATTATTTAAAACGCATCCTAATCTCTAAAAGCAATGAAAATCGTAAAAGCTGATTCCCGTGTGCAACTCTTACAGCCATCACCGTTCCAGCTCTTCCATGTGCCATCAAGCAATGCTTCCACCGTGACACCATTCATGCTTAACTCCATATGCTTCTATTTAAAAGAAAGAAAAAAAAATTATCCTGCATTCAAATTAGACGGTGATGTGCTCCCTGCTGCCAGCATTTTTTTTCTTCTCCACGTCCACTTTAATCAGCCTTCCAGCACAACACACCTCCATTTCATTCTTCTTGCATCCACTTCCCGTGCCACCGAGACACATCCAACTCCACGCACACCATTATCCAGCACGCACACACGTTGCTCTACGTTCCCGTTCCAGCCATCCGTATGAATCAAAATAAAATTAAAAACCAATTGAAATCTAACAGCATCCGTGTGCAAGCTTCCAGTACGTCACCGCACACACACATTCACGCTGCTTTGAGGTTGTGACACTTGTGTGCTGCTCCAGCTGCTCATGGACGTGGCAGTGATGACCGAGACCTGCTCATGCATTCTCTCATTCAGCACCAATTCATTCTCAAATTAAAGGGGCCATGAGTAAATCAGCAAAGAGGAGTAAAAAAAATCAGCTTCCATTCATAGATAAAAACCAGCGTTCCTTCAAAAACAAAAGCGAGAGTGAAAATATGAGGGGTGGCGGCTGCTTTTCTAAGGGCCGTGTGTCCCTTTTTAGGGTAGGGTCCACACACAACAAAACCCTAGGTCCAAGTCATTAATCCTTCACATTTTGGGTCTAGTCTACTTTACCAAAAATTGTCCCAAAATGTAAAAGTTGATACAGAAATTCTAAACTACTGAATTACAATTTAATTAATTCTAAAATGTCTGTGTAGAGAGTCTTGAATTTATTTGGCATTCTTCCTTATGTCCCAAAATGTATTTCCAAAATTTTCCTGCACTTCAAAAATGCACTTAATCAGCTAAGAAAACCCAAATTAGCGCAATTACAAAATTTCCGACCAAATTAAGCACAATAAGAAAAATGGGAAAATACTGGACATTTAAGCACAATTCCCTGATTAATTCGGGTACAATAAACTAAGTGAAGTGAATAAAATATTGACTCATCACACCGGAATAAGAGGGATCTAGAGACTGTATAGGTATTGGACGATTAAGTTGAAGGAGAGCTTAAATGAATTGATTTGGCTACTCATATCACGAAAATGCATTTGGTTTTCGGTAGCCTAATGATGACAAATTTTTGAACACCGAAATACGGCGCCACAAACTTGTTTAACAATCGGCAAGTGTGACCGAATCGTTTCAAGTAATAAAACTCGGTAAGACCAAGTATCGTTCTCCCAAAGGACTCACGGCCTAGTTTAGTTATGTGATTCGTTGATTATTTAAGACTTAAGAACGAAATAAGTGGAGTTTAATATGCAAAAGACAAAAAATAAACATGTATGCATGAATTTGATCAATGACTAAAACAAAATACAAACACTTCAATGGAATATATGGATGAGTATGTTGTTGGGGTTATCAATTTCATCTTATCCACTCTCATATACTTTAGGAATTCAACGTTCTTTTCATCATTGTTAATGCCACTCTCTAAATCACCTTGCAAGAAGGCCTATCCTTAATTACGAGTTCATACAATTCCTAGCATTCCCAGTAATTAGTTCTTAAGTGCAGGAGCTTAATGGCAACCAATATACTATTGGGAGAAATTCCCCGGATCTAGATTTCCCCGTACGTTCCTGTATCGACAAAATCAATAATCATGCATTGAATGAGTTAAACAAAGCAAGCATTAAGCAAAGAGGAAAAACCCTAACTAATGATGAAAGAAACCATAGGTCTTAAATATAAGATGTAAAAACAAATTCCATATATGAGAGTTTCACAAGACTACATTGATTCCCCAACAACAATACAAGGTTTAGTTCACCATATTCATGGTGAAACTAGATGAATAATAATGGAAGAATGAAAGATAAAACCTTAGAAAGGTGAAGAGGTAGCCTGAGCATCCAAGATCCTCCTTCAAAGGGGTGGAAGAGAGAGAGTGTTTGCTTGGTTTCTGCCAAAGATACAAACCCTAGGACGTCCTAAAGCTTATATACTATTCTAAAAATACAGAAAATTTAGGCCCAAGCCCATAAGTGTGCCGCTCAGCGGTAAAATGCCGCTCAGCGGTAAGTGCGTGAGTTGGTTTCTTCCCCCCAGCCGCCATTTTGCCCCTCAGCAGATCCACCGTGACTTCCTGAGTGTCGCTCAACGATAAACTGCCGCTGAGCGGTGGTTGCGGCTTCTCCTTTTGCACTTTTTTGATGTCTTTTCTGATTCCATCTCTCTCCTTCTTCACTTCTTTCACTAAATTCACCTTAAAACCTGCACAAAAACACTGAAATCAAGCATAAACCTGTCCAGATCTCTTATTTATGAAAATATGACCAAAAGCATGATTTCAAGCTAGTTTCTAATTGTTAAAGGTTGCTTTTAGTATCAATTTTAAGCATGAAAATAACAGTTTTTCAACTGTTATCACAACCCCAAACTTAGAACTTTGCTTGTCCTGAAGCAAACAAGATGTAACTCAATCTTCTACCAATTCATATGATGGTTTACTCATTCAAAAATCTTCTTTTCAAGATAAGTAAAGACTTCAATCAAACTTATGACCAAGATTTCAATCAAGATATGCACATGCTTTTGGTGTTCACAAAGTCACTTACTATCCAACAAATGCTATTTTTCATGAATGATCAATCAATTAAGCATGGATGTTCATGTGCTCATGGAATATTTCCTCACTAGGTAAAGTGTTTCACTCACACACAAGTGTATAAGAGGTAATCACTCTATGAGAAATAGAGAAGATTGGGAGAAAAATATCCCTTGTGTTTAGCATACACATAGGGTAGTTTATTTATAATGTAGGATAAGGGTTAAACCCTAAATACAGAATGGGCTAAGCCCAATTAACAGAAACACACAACTTAACATCTAACACTCCCCCTCAAGCTGGAGCATATAAATCATATGTTCCAAGCTTGTTACAAAGATAGTCAATTCTAGGTCCTCGTAAGGACTTCGTGAATATGTCTGCCAACTGGTTGCTTGAGTTAACGAACTCAGTTTTGATATCCCCGGATATGATTTTTTCTCTAATAAAATGACAATCAACTTCAATGTGCTTGGTTCTCTCATGGAAGACAGGGTTAGAGCTAATATGAAGAGCAGCTTGATTATCACATATAAGTGTCATGTGAGTGGCATCTCCAAATTTCAATTCATTAAGTAATTGTTTAAGCCACACAAGCTCGCAAGTAGCAGATGCCATAGCTCTATATTCTGCTTCTACGCTGGACCTTGCCACAACACTTTGCTTCTTACTTTTCCAAGAAATCAGGTTGCCACCAATAGAGACACAATATCCAGAAGTAGACCTCCTATTAGAAGGGGAACCAGCCCAATCAGCATCTGAATAGCAAACGATTTTTGTATCGTTGTTAGGGCCATATAGCAAACCTTTTCCAGGTGATCCTTTAATATACTTCAGTATGCGAACAACTGCATCCCAATGGTCTTCACATGGGGAGTTTAGAAATTGACTCACCACAGTAACTGCGAAGGAAATGTCAGGACGCATAACAGTAAGATAGTTTAATTTACCAACTAATCTTCTGTACCGTTCAGGATCTGAGAAAGGCTCCCCCTGATTTGGTAAGAGTTTGATGTTAAGGTCCATAGGTGTCTCAACAGATTTACAGTTCATTAACCCTGTTTCCTCTAAGATGTCTAACACATACTTCCTCTGAGATATGACAATACCATCATTGCATTGTGCTACTTCAATACCCAAAAGGTACCGGAGTTTGCCAAGATCTTTGGTTTGAAAATTATGACAAAGGTGTTGTTTCATCTGAGAGATGCCAAGATAGTCACTTCCTGTGAGAACAATATCATCAACATACACTATTAAGTAAATACATCCAGCACTTGAATGACGATAGAAAACTGAATGATCTGCTTCACTGAGAGACATACCAAATTGTTGAACAACACAACTGAATTTACCAAACCAAGCCCGAGGAGATTGTTTTAGGCCATATAAGGATTTGCGAAGACGACATACCAATCCAGATGACTCCCCCTGAGCAACAAAGCCAGGCGGTTGCTCCATATAAATTTCTTCATGCAAATCACCATTTAGGAAGGTATTTTTGACATCAAGTTGGTAAAGAGGCCATTATCGAAGAGCGGCCATGGCAATGAATAGGCGAACAGAGGTCATTTTTGCCACTGGAGAAAAAGTATCACCATAATCCAAACCAAAAATTTGTGTGTAGCCTTTGGCAACCAGTCGAGCTTTCAGACGATCAATTGTGCCATCAGGGCCAAACTTGATAGCATACACCCACCTGCAACCAACAACAGACTTTCCAGATGGTAATTGGACAAGCTCCCAAGTTCCACTTTTCTGTAAAGCACTTAATTCATCTAGCATAGCTTGACGCCAACCAGGATGAGTTAAGGCATCACCCACAGATTTAGGAATTGACACAGAAGAAATGGATGAGAGACAAGTGTAAAAAGATGGAGATAATCTGTGGTAACTAAGAACAATATAATGGGGGGAAGGGTTACGGGTAGAGCGTATACCTTTACGGAGGGCAATAGGCAAGTCAGACTCATTTGCTGGAGCCGGAGGAGACACAGGAGGCGACACTGGAAGTGAGTCATGAGGGAGACAATTGCGGCGACTATAAACCTGAAGGGGTGGCGGTGAAGGACGATCCTGTGGTGAATGAGAGTCTAAAGAAGGAGGAGACAAAATGGGTGGAGCATCACCAGGAGGATCACATATAAGAGGAATATCAACAGTAACAGGGAGAGGTACAGAACTAGAAGATAAATGTGTAAAGTAAAAAGAAGATTCATCAAAAGTGACATCAGCAGAGATAAAATGACGATTGAGGGAAGGGGAAAAACACTTATAGCCCTTTTGTGACCGTGGAAATCCTAAGAAGACACATTTGTGAGACCTAGCAGATAACTTATCAAGACCAGGACTAAAATCATGAACAAAACATGTAGACCCAAAAACTTTAAGAGGTAATGGATGTAGAGGGTCTTGAGGAAATAATATAGAATGAGGGATTTTGTTTGCTAGGACGGAAGATGGGATGCGGTTGATAAGATAACATGCCGTGAGAACAACATCACCCCAAAAACGTGAGGGTACTTGACCATGAATGAGAAGGGTACGAGTTGTTTCAATAAGGTGTCTACTCTTGCGCTCAGCCACCCCATTTTGTTGAGGGGTATAAGCACATGAGGTTTGGTGAAGAATGCCATGAGAAGCCATAAAATGTTTAAACTCTTGAGAAAGGTATTCACGGCCATTATCACTACGTAAAGTGCGAATAGAAACCCCAAACTAAGTTTTTATTTCATTGAAAAAAGTTTGAAAAATAGAAAACAACTTAGAACGATTCTTCATGAGAAACAACTAAGTACATCTAGAATAGTCATCAATAAAGGTAACAAAATACTGAAATCCTAAAGTTGACTTAACACGACTAGGTCCCCAAATATCAGAATGAACCAATGAAAAGGGGGAAGACGCTCGTTGGGAAACACTACGAGGAAAGGAACTACGAGTATGTTTACCTAACTGACAAGACTCACACGACAAACTTGATAATTTGGACAAACTCGGAACAAGTTGCTGCAGTTTGGCAAGACTGGGATGACCTAACTGAGCATGAAGAAGGGATGGTGACTCCATGATTATGCCAGCATGTGGAGAAGGGCTGAGATGATATAGGCCATGAGACTCACATCCTGTGCCAATCATGTGTTTCGAACTCCGGTCCTACAACCAAACAAAATCTTTGGTAAATGAAATTCGTCCACTTCTTCTCCTTCGTCCACTTCTTCATTTTCTTCATCTTCTTCTTCTTCTTCTTCTTCCCTTTCGTCCACTTCCTCAACTTCGTCATCTTCGTCCACTTTGTCAACTTCGTCCACTTCGTGCACTTCTTCTACTTCGTCCACTTCGCCAACTTCGTCCACTTCGCCAACTTCGTCAGCTTCGTCAATTTCGTCCACTTCGCCAACTTCGTCAACTTCGTCCACTTCGTCAAGTTCGTCCAATTCATCCATGAATTCGTCCACTTCCACCACTTCATCTCCTTCGTTTGCTTTTTTCTTCTTCTTCTTCTTCTTCTTCTTCTTCTTCTTCTTCTTCTTCTTCTTCTTCTTCTTCTTCTTCTTCTTCTTCTTCTTCTTCTTCTTCTTCTTCTTCTTCTTCTTCTTCTTCTTCTTCTTCTTCTTCTTCTTCTTCTTCTTCTTCTTCTTCTTCTTCTTCTTCTTCTTCTTCTTCTTCTTCTTCTTCTTCTTCTTCTTCTTCTTCTTCTTCTTCTTCTTCTTCTTCTTCTTCTTCTTCTTCTTCTTCTTCTTCTTCTTCTTCTTCTTCTTCTTCTTCTTCTTCTTCTTCTTCTTCTTCTTCTTCTTCTTCTTCTTCTTCTTCTTCTTCTTCTTCTTCTTCTTCTTCTTCTTCTTCTTCTTCTTCTTCTTCTTCTTCTTCTTCTTCTTCTTCTTCTTCTTCTTCTTCTTCTTCTTCTTCTTCTTCTTCTTCTTCTTCTTCTTCTTCTTCTTCTTCTTCTTCTTCTTCTTCTTCTTCTTCTTCTTCTTCTTCTTCTTCTTCATCCCCTTCGTCCACTTCGTCAACTTCATCAACTTCGTCCACTTTGTCCACTTCGTCAACTTCATCCACTTCATCAACTTCGTCCACTTTGTCAACTTCATCCAGTTTGCCAACCTCGTCAACTTCGTCATTTTCGTCCACTTCGTCCAGTTTTTCCACTTGTTCCACTTCGTCCACTTCTTCATTTTCTAGATCTTCTTATTCTTCTTCTTCTTCTTCTTCTCTTCCGCCCACTTCGTCAACTTCATCCACTTCGTCACTTTCGTCCACTTCGTGCACTTCTTCTACTTCGTCAGCTTCGTCAACTTCGTCCACTTCGCCGATTTCGCCAACTTGTTCCACTTCGTCCACATCGTCAACTTCGTCCAACTCGTCCATGAATTGGTCCACTTCCACTACTTCTTCTCCTTCGTCCACTTTGTCATCTTCTTCTTCTTCCGCGTCTTCTTCTTCTTCTTCTTCATCTTCTTCTTCTTCTTCTTCTCCTCCGTCCACTTGGTCCACTTCGTCGACTTCACCCACTTCGTCCATTTTGTCAACTTCATCCACTTCGTCAACTTCATCCACTTTGTCAACTGCATCCAGTTTGCCATCTTCGTCAACTTCGTCATTTTCATCCACTTCGTCCATTTCGTTCACTTCGTTAATTTCGTCCACTTCGCCAACTTCGTCATTTTCGTCAACTTCATTCACTTTGTCCACTTCTTCCACTTCGTCCACTTCTTCCACTTCTTCTCCTTCTTCCAATTCTTCATCTTCTTCTTCTTCTTCTTCTTCTCTTTCGTCCATTTCGTCCACTTGGTCAACTTCGTCAACTTCGTCCAGTTCACCGACTTCGTCATTTTCGTCCACTTCTTCCACTTTGTCCCCTTCGTCCACTTCATCCACTTTGTCTCCTTCGTCCACTTCTTCCACTTCGTCCCCTTCGTCCATGTCGTCCACTTGGTCCATTTCGTCCACTTTGTCGACTTCACCAACTTCGTCAACTTCATCCACTTCGTCATTTTCATCAACTTCGTCCACTTTGTCCACTTCTTCCACTTCGTCCACTTCTTCCACTTCTTCATCTTCTTCTTCTTCTTCTTCTTCTTCTTCTTCTTCTTCTCTTTCGTCCACTTGGTCCACTTGGCCCGTTCACCTTGAAGCTTTTAGCTGTAGATGGACCTTGGATCTCTACTGGACCATAAGGATAAACATTAGTCACAACAAAAGGTCCAGTCCACTTTGATCTCAACTTACCACCCATGAGGCCTTATATGCCTTAACATTAAACCTTGTTCAACCATGAAATGACATTTCTCAAAATTAAGAACAAGGTTAGTATCAATACATCTTTTCAAAACCTTTTCCAAATTGTCTAAACATGTATCAAATGAGGATCCATATATAGTAAAATCATCCATGAACACCTCTATGCAACTTTCCAGAAAATTGCTAAAAATGCTAAGCATGCACCGCTGGAAGGTACCAGGGGCATTGCACAGGCCAAATGGCATCGTCCTATAAGCAAAAGTGCCAAAGGGGCAGGTGAACGTGGTTTTCTCTTGGTCCTCAGGAGCAATATTGATTTGAAAATAGCCAGAAAAACCATCAAGAAAACAATAATGAGATTTACCTGCCAGACGCTCCAGCATCTGATCAATGAATGGCAAGGGAAAATGATCTTTCCTGGTTGCTTGGTTGAGCCTCCTATAGTCAATGTAGACTCTCCAGCTTGCAAAAGCTCCTCCTTCTTGATGACGTCCATGATCACGGGGTTTTTCCTTCTTTGTGGCTGTCTCACTAGCTTTGCCCCATCTTCCAAAATAATTCTATGCATGCATGTGGATGGGCTAATACCAGGTTTGTCAGCCAAACTCCAACCAATGGCCTTCTTGTGCTTCCTCAGCACATCAAGAAACTTCAACTCAAGAGTGGGTACCTGCAAGGCAGATTCAAGTGTACTTCCTGCAACATGGTTAATGCATTCTGACTCTAAAGAGTGTACAGGTAAAGGCAGAACACTCATCTCATCACAATCCAAATCAATGTCCATCACAGATATGTCAACAACATCATCAATATCATGCATAGCATCAATATCCCTGACATCACAATCCTCATCAAAATCCATAACATTATGAACAACATTCTCAAATACTGATTCGAAGCCAGATTCAATGCATGAATGCAAAGAAGATAGAAAAGAATGCTTCTTCTCATGCACAAAATGAAAGTCGTCAACAAAAAATTCATCAATAATATCATCCAATGCATCGATCCTAAACAGAGAATGGTCCTCAGCTGGAAATTTCATTGTATCAAGGATATTAAAATGAACAACAATATCAGCAAATTCCATACACAAAGTTCCAGCATACACATCAATCTTAGTTCGGGCAAATTTCAAGAATGGCCAACCTAAGATAATGGGAGCGGATCCATGAGAGAATCCATCCTCCATTTCCAAAACATAAAAGTCAGCAGGAAAAATCAATTCACCAACCCTAACCAAGACATCCTCTATGAAACTTGTTGGATGGGTAACACTCTTATTGACCAACTGAATGACCACACCCGTGGTTTTAAAGGACCAAGAGACAAAGATGCATATATAGACAAAGGCATGACAGTAACATAAGCACCCAAATCAAGCATGGCATTCTCAAATTTATTGTTTCCAATCACACAAGGAATGCAAAATATACCTGGGTCCTTGCACTTTTCAGGAATGTGCGGGACCGACTTACCAATATGCGCAGATACATTCCTTCCCATGCTAATCCTCTCATTGCCCTTCATCTTCCTCTTGTGTGTGCACAACTCCTTCAAGAATTTGCCATACTTCGGTATCTGCATGATGGCATCGAGTAGAGGTATGTTCACCTCTACCTTCCTGAAGGTCTCCAGAATTTCCCTATCCACCTCTTCCATCTTTTTGCTAGGAAGTGCCCGTGAAGGGAATGGAAGAGGGATAGGTCGATCAACCAATGGAGAAGATGCGGCAGCGGTGGTGGTGGAAAAGGGAGAAGATCCACCTGAAGAGGAACCACCGGCTGGAGAAGAAGATCCACCCACCTCAAATGCCCTGCATGGACCGTCATGGTCGTCCTTTCTAGGATAAGTGGCAGGCACGGGTGTAGGTGTAGAAGCGAGCTCTGAAGGCACAACAATCTGCTTCCCTGATCTGAGGGTTATGGCATTCACATTCCTTGGATTCTGCACAGTCTAGGATGGTAACTTATTAGAATTCTGAGACTGCGCCTGGTTTATCTGAGTAGTCATCTGACCCATCTGGTTAGTGAGACTCTGTATGGAAGGTCTAGTCTCCTGCTGAAATTGCATGTTATCTTTCTGAAACTGCAGGTTTTGCACAGTCATCTATCTCACTGACTCTTCCAATGAAGGTTCAGACGAAGTGGAAGGGTGGGCAGCTGGTTGGGCAGGTGCCTCTTGCTGCTATTGTTGTTGTTGCCTCTGGTGTTGTTGTCTCTGGTGTTGTTGCCTCTAGTGTTGTTGCATAGGCGGAGGCACATATCTGTTAGGTGCTCCAGCATTCTGGAAACGTGGCACTTGCTGCTGATGTTGTGATGCATTGTTCCATCTAAGATTGGGGTGATTCCTTCACCCTGGGTTGTACCTGTTGCTGGATGATAACAGTTGAAAAACTGTTATTTTCATGCTTAAAAGTGATACTAAAAGCAACCTTTAGACTTAAAAACTAGCTTGAAATCATGCCTTTTATCTATATTTTCATAAATAAGAGAGCTGGACAGGTTTATGCTTGATTTAAGTGTTTTTGTGCAGGTTTTAAGGTGAATTTAGTGAAAAGAGTGAAGAAGGAGAGTAGTGACATTAGAAAAGACAAGAAAGAGTGCAAAAAGAGAAGACGAACGCACCGCTCAGCGGCAAACTACCGCTGAGCGGCACTCAAGAGGTGGCGTTGGAACCGCTGAGGGGCAAAATGGCCGCTGAGGGGAAGAAAGAAGACGCGCAATCACCGCTGAGCGGTAAATACCGCTGAGCGGCACTTTATGGGCTTGGGCTTTTGTAATCTTTTGTAACTCTAGATTAGTATATAAGGGCTTGCACGTCCTTGGGATTAGTATCTTTGGCAGAAACGAAGTAAACTCTCTCTATTCCACCCCTTTGAAGGAGGATCTTGGATGCTCAGGCTACCTCTTCACCTTTATTGGGTTTATTCTTTCATTCTTTCATTGTTATTCATCTAGGTTCACCATGAATATGGTGAACTAAACCTTGTATGTTTGTTGGGGAATCAATGTAATCTCTTGAAGCTCTCATATATGGATTTGTTGAATACATCTTTTAAGTAAGACATATGCTTTCTTTCATCATTAGTTAGGGTCTTTCCTCTTTGCTCAATGCTTGCATTGTTTAACTCATTCTAATGCATGATTATTGGTTTTGTCGATACGGACACATACGGGGAAGTCTAGATCCGGGGAATTTCTCCCAATATTATACTGACAATATTTTATTGGTTGCCTTTAAGCTCCTGCACTCATGAACTAATCATTAGGAATGCTAGGAATTGTATGAACTATTTGATTAGGGAGAAGCCATCTAGAATGGTACATTAGAGAGTGGCATTAACAATGATGATTTGAATGTTGAATTCCTAAAATATATGAGAGTGGATGAGATGAAATTGACCCCCAACAACATATTCATTCATATAATTCATTGAAAGTGTTTATCTTTTGTCTTTGCCATTGATCAAACTTCATGCATACATGTTTATTTTCTGTCTTGCATATTAAAATTTGAATATTTCGTTTGTAAGTCCTAGCTAATCAACAAATCACATAACTAAACTAGGCCGTGAGTCCTTTGGGAAGAACGATACTTGGTCTTACCAAGTTTATTACTTGAACGATTCGGTCATACTTGCCGATTGTGAAACAAGTTTGTGACATCATATTTTGGTGCTTACAAATTTGTCCATCAAGTTTTTGGCGCCGTTGCCGGGGATTCGTGGTTTAACTGGTTAATTTGTGTGATTATTGATTATCTTTGACTTTAATTTTGAATTTCTGTTTTTATTTTTTCTGTTTTTATTTTATTTTATCTTTTTATCTTTTTAGATTAGGTTAGATTTTATTTTATTTTATTTATTTTTATCTTTTTAGATTAGATTTTATTAGATTTGATTTTATTTGGTTAGGTTAGATTTTATTAGATTTTATTTTATCTTTATCTTTTAGATTAGTGTAGATTTTATTTTATCTTTTAGGATTAGATTTTATTTTATTTTATCTTTTATCTTTCTATCTTCTAAATCTTTTATCTTCTTATCTTCTGAATCTTTTATCTTTTTATCTTTTGAATTTATATCTTCTTTTATATCTTTTTGTGCTAACAAATCTTTTCTAGGGTTTTGTTTTCTTGTGCATGCAGGAAGCAATTCGAACTAGAAGTAAGAAAACAA
Organism: Vigna nakashimae; assembly: GCA_034642375.1. Classification (NCBI taxonomy): domain Eukaryota; kingdom Viridiplantae; phylum Streptophyta; class Magnoliopsida; order Fabales; family Fabaceae; genus Vigna; species Vigna nakashimae. The sequence continues at coordinate 28,055,338 of CM067759.1, read as the reverse complement.
CAGAACCACTTCTTGAAGGTCTAGAAGAGAGTAGAAGGAGGAGAAGAATCAGAACATCTAGAGAACTTTTCCCTTCTCCAGAAACTCTCTTGCAATCATCACCACAAGGTTCTGTTCATAGCACAGGAAGTATGGAGGGCAATAATGTTAGAAGAACTCTTGCAGATTACACTAATCTTGCTGGACCTCAGCACTTCAATAGCATAGCTAGACCTAGAGTCAATGCAGCCAACATGGAGGTCAAACCAGCATTGATTCAACTGGTGAAGAGTAATCAATTTAATGGGTTATCTCACGAAAGCCCATATGAGCACCTCACTACCTTTAATGAGATTTGCAATACAGTCAAGATTAATGGGGTGCCAGACGAAGCAATCAAACTTAGTTTGTTTCCTTTCTCATTGGGAGGCAATGCTAAGCTTTGGTTGAACTCTTTTCCAGAAGAAAGTTTCACAGAGTGGGAAGCAGTGGTTACAAAGTTTTTAAAGGGAAGCAAGAGATATCTTCATTCAAGCAGGGCATGGAGGAATCACTGGGACATGCATGGGACAGGTACAAAAGCTTATTACGTAAAACTCCCACGCATGGCTTTGAAGATCAAGAAGTAGTCCTAACTTTCCTTGGAGGGCTTGGTTCACAAACCAAGATGATGCTGGATGCCTCAGCTAGAGGCAATATCAAATGGAAGACTCCAGAGGAAGCAACTGAAATCATTGAAAATATGGCTACAAGTGATAATGAGCTGCACAATGAAAGAGGCGCCCCTATGCAACAGAAAGGGGTTCTTCAACTACAAACCCATGATGCCTTGCTAGCCCAGAATAAAATTCTAACTCAACAGCTGGAAACTCTGACCAAAACTCTTGCTTCATTACCTAAAGAGTTAAAATCTGCTGCACAGGTACAAACCCAGTTGTGCGAATTATGTGGGGGAGATCACATCAATGGCCAATGTGCTTTTCCTGTAGAAGCCGTGGAGGATGTCAATTTCATGGCTAATCAGTTTCCATACCGTCAAGGGAATTATAATCAGGGTTGGAAACCACATCCAAGTATTGGCCAAGGACCAACTGGGCAGGCTAATCAATATAATAAGCAGCAGCAACAACCAACCATGTGGCAACAATTATCTATGCTTAATGAAAGATCAACAAGGTTGGAAGAAACTCTTCAACAATTCATACAGAAAACTGAATCTTCTCAAAAGAGCACTGAAGCTGCTATAAAGAATTTGGAGATTCAGATGGGTCAGATTACCAAGCAATTGGAAGAAAGACCACATAGAAACTTTGGGGCTAATACTGAGGTTAACCCCAGAGAAGAGTGCAAAGTGGTCAAGAGTGTGAATGAAGAGATCATTGAATTAGAAGAAGATGAAACAGAAGAGAGAAGAGAAGAAGAAAGAAAGGACATTTTACCTTTTCCAACAAATCAGGAGAAACCAATGGATTTCACAGACTTATTCAGAATGGTTGATAATGAAGCTCCTTGGGAACAAATTCTACAGAAAATAGAAGTTTACACAAAATCTGAAGAAGGAACCTCTAAAAAAAGAAGACGTAGAGATGATAAGGAAGAAAAGTGTGTAACTGTTAAGAAAGAATCATTCCCACCAAAAGCAGCAGATCCAGGTAGTTTTTCTATCCCTTGCACTATAGGGAAGAAAAAGGTAAAGAAAGCTCTCCTTGATTTAGGCTCAAGTGTTAACTTGATGCCTTATTCTCTATTGGAGCAAATTGGCCATGTTAAAATAAAACCTGTAAAGGTTAATCTTGTAATGGCTGATGGATCTTCAAAGAAGCCATGTGGGATTGCAGAAGACATTGTAGTTTGTGTTGGCAAACTTCAGTTTTTGGCAGACTTTGTGGTGATGAAGATGGAGAACGAAAAGATACCCTTCATACTGGGAAGACCGTTTATGAAAACGGCCAGGGCTATCATAGATGTTAATGAGGGTATAGTGGTGCTCCAGGACAGAGAGGAGAGAGTGGTGGTGGATGTGTTCAAAGATGAGATACAAGCAAAGGAGGAAGAGGCCAGTTATAAAGCTGCATTTCGAGATGCACCCATAACTAGAGGTAAAAATGAAAATCTTAAGGTTTCTGATAACCATTGTTTGTATTTTCAGGTACCCAAGGTAGAGGATATTGGAAAAGGAGAAGAAGTTCCTAGAGACTGGAAGAAAAGAGGACTCCAACTTGGCACACCTGTAAGACTCAAGAACAAGTTGTGGGTTATAAAAGGCTTTAAAGAAGAGGAGATGATAGAGATAGAATCTCCATATTCTAGAGAATCTAAGACAGTCCAAAGGAAGCAGTTGAAAGGTTGGTGGAAGGACAACATCAACCATAAAGAAGATGGAACATGAGCTTTAACAGGGTCAAGCTAGTGACGTTAAAGAAGCGCTTGCTGGGAGGCAACCCAATGGATTTACAAACTTTTGATTTGTTTTGGTTTTGTAATTTTTAATCTGTGAACATTATTTTGGACATTATTTTGTTGGATTTAGCATCTACTGAAGGATGCTAGGTGGTTAAGTATCTACTGAAGGATACTAAGTTTGTAACACCTACTGATGGGTGTTGGTGAGAAGATTTTGCACCTACTGATGGGTGCTGGTAAGTTTGAAACACCTACTGAGGGGTGTTGGTGGATTTTGGGTCAGGCTCGTGACGTTAAACAAGCGCTACCTGGGAGGCAACCCAGTTGATTGATTATTTTTGTTTGTTTTATTAGGGTTTGCATAAGCATTTTTAACATTGAATTGCAGGGAACCTATGAGGGGTATGCTAGGAAGGCACGTAGGTCAAGAAAAGAAGGAGAAGGGCACATCACGAAAGTGCCGCTGAGCGGCATTTACCGCTGAGCGGTACTATCGCAGATGGGCTTAAGTTCCCCTTAGCGGAACCCGAGCCCATTGGGGTATTTTTAAACCCTAAGCTGCGCGTTTTCACATTCTTTCAAGCCCTTCTCTGCACAAACACTTCCACATATCTTCTCTTAGGTTTCCCACATCCTTTTACTCTTCCCTCTTAGAAAAATTTCTCTTCCACTCACTTTTTCACTAGTGTGCCATCAAAGTTTGGGGTTGGAAGAGAGCATTCTAGTTTGGAAGCATTTTCATATCATCTAGCATCTCCACCCAAGTAAGTAAAATGCATTTTGTCATTCTAGGGTTCTTGAATTTGAATGTGATTGTCAAAGCATGAATATTTAGGGGTTTTGATTTATATGCATGATTTGATGATATATTTGATGTTTGAACCGATTAAACTGCTTGATTATGAACTGGACAACTGAAAATTGCATTTGGGTGGAGTTAGGACAGTTTTAAAACAAGATTTGCAAAAATCTGCAGGTCACCGCTGAGCGGCAATTACCGCTGAGCGGCACTCTGCCATATTTGCTTTTTCTGGCTTGTTGCATGTTTGAATGTGGCACTGGTGGCGCTGAGGGGAAATTCTGGCCCTCAGCGGTGGTTTAGCTTCGAAAGAAGTTGTGTTCTATGCTTACTAATGATTAACATCATGTTTTGTGGTTTTGTAATTGTGTTTGTGATGAGTCGATATTTTATTCACTTCACTTAGTTTATTATGCTAGAATTGATTCGGGAATTGTGCTTAATTGTCCGGTATTTTCCTGTTTTTACTAATTATGTTTAAATTGACTATAAATTCTTATTTTGATTAATTTGAATTATCTAAGCTAATTATTTGTATTAGTAATTGCAGGAAATTTTTGGAAATACAATTTGGGACATTTGAAGGTTTAATGAAAATAAAATGGCAATTGAATCGAGAGGTGGAGATTTATTTTGATGTACAACACATTTTATTTTGGGAATGGATTTTCCTTTACAAAGAAATTTGGCAGCAACCCAAAATTGCACATGTGTTTGGACGTGAAAATGGTCTTGGATATGGAAAGGGGTAGTCATTCATTTTAAAGCATAATTATCGGTGCAACATACACATCACACGGCAAAGTCATACACTGCTTGATGCAGCTGTCGCGGCCGATCAAATTTGATGTGCAAGTAAGAATGCAGTACAGTGCTAGGAAGTGACTCCTAGGTCGTCTCACAAGGACCAAGTGTGGTTCAGCTTCAGGTCAACACGTAAGGGGGGGGGGGGGTTTATGGTATTTTTGTTTTTATGCGGAAAAAATTAAATTAAAATGGAAATTAAATAAAACTGAATTAAAAATGTTGAAATAAAATTCAAAACAGTAACGTAAATTTTAAAATAGTAAAAACTTAAACGGTAAAATACAGTCAAAATAAAATAAACGCGGGAACATTAAACATGCATAAAACGTAAAACATTAAACGCAAAAATAAAAGCATCAGTAAAAACAAATCGTAAATATAAAACTAAAATGGTAAAACTGAAACTAAAACAGTAAAACGAAATTAAACAGTAAAAAAAAACGAAATTGCTACAGTGAAAACGAAAATACAGTAACGTAAAACAGTAAAAATAAATCTGGAACAGAAAACTAAATACAAAATAACAAAAATACAGAAAACGAAAATACAGTAAATAATAAATACAGAAAACAGTAGAAACAGAAAATAAATTACAGCAATAAATACTTACAGCACAACAGTAAATACAGAAACAGAAAAACTGCAGTACAGAAAAATACAGTATACAGAAAACGAAAATACAGAAAATAAAAATACAGTAAAGCAGTAAATACAGAAAACAGTAAAATTCAAATATGGAAACAGAATTAAAATTACATCAGCAAAATACAACAAACAAAAATACAAGAAATCATTCCAACATGTGATATAAAATATTTTAAAGCAAAAGAAATTAAAGAAAGTAAAATTTCTCTACTATCAATTGTGACCAATTCATCTACCAAAAGAAATTGAAAATTTCAAATGCTTTAAAACCACTCCTTGGCCGTGACATACTTGGCAAGCAAAGAAGAAATATCAAAACAATTTGGTTGCCTCTTTCTTTCCATACGTGAAATTCATCTTCTACACACATGTACATTCACTTGCAAAAGGAATTGAAAACAAATTAAAAATAAAAGCTATCTACTACTCCATCTTAGTCAACAAGTCTCAAAGTAATAAAAAAAAAATACAATAAAGGACCATAGGCCAAGTCTTCTTCACGTGAAAAGGGGTTTAGAATTCTGAAAACTTTGCTCTCCTATCCATCCATTCACTTAATTCCTTCAATGACAAGACAAAACAAGGTGAAAAGATATTAAAGGGATGGGCTGCCACTGGACACAACAACAACATGGTATTTCATAAAAGAAAAGTAAAGATAACAAAGCATTTTGGCAAGAAAACAAGGAGGACCCTACCACTTTCTTCATTCACGTAAACCTAAGAGGTTTTCACATAAGAATACAACTTTTGAAAGCTTTTGTTGTTGCCAAAGAATAAAAAAAACGTAGCTGCACATTCACTTCACGTTTCTATTCATTAAACAAAGTAGAAATGTGTAAAATAATGATGTTGCTGGACCCATGAACATTATATAAAAGAAAGACAAGCAATATTGATTGGAAGGTGAAAACGTGCAATTCTTCTAGTGGTACCGTCCAACTTTCTTTAAGCAAAAATTAAACTACAAGTTCTGAAATTTAAAGCATACCACCGTGCAAGCAAACCAAAGGAATTGAAAGCATCAAAAACTTCATACACTATACTACTACATGGACCATTTTTGCCGAGAATTTCATGTGGTGGTGGACCAAGGCTTCACTTCTCCAAATTGCAAGAAGGAATCACGCAAATCTGGTTCTTGTGACCGAGAATCACACCTCATATTCATCTACTTCTTCAAGAGTTTTCTCCAAGCAAATCACCTTGCACAATTCATCTAAAGTCCATCACTTATGCTTCCCTCTGCACCATGACAACAGCTCCTCTCTTCATCTCCAACTCAGTTCATGCATCTCCAGAAAAGAAAGAAACGTGTGTTTGCTAAATTCTGCTCCACTTCAGCCGTGACAGCAGCTTCTCCTCCTCATCTCCAAGCTCAGTTCATACTAGAGGTCTTCCTCTATAGGTTCTGTATCTCCTCCTACTCCATGTTGGTATGTGTGTTTTTTTTTTCAAAGAAACAAGAATGAAAAATGAGAGTGAATGATGGATCCAAAAATTGCCGAGAAGAAGGAGTTAAGAGACCTCCAAAATCAGCATGTGTGTTGTCTCTTTGTGCCCATAGAGTAGCAGCTTGTCTCCCCTAGCAGCAGCTAGCTTCCTCATTTTTCTTCAATCAATCTCCTGTGCTTGGATTTAGCCCTCCAATTGGTGTTTCCCGGGATGACTTTGTTCTTGGATTTAGCTCTCCAATTGGTGTTTCATGTTGACAAAAAATGATGCTTTTAATCTTCACGTGCATAAGCCAACTGCTGTAAAACTTCTTTCTGAACACATGTGGCATACCATGTCTTTTCTCAATGTGTGCTGAATTTTTCATTTACCAAGGTATGTGTATGGCCGTGACATTTACTCAGTAAATGTGGCAGCACAATTGTCATCTTCCAAGAGCTATAAACCGTGAGGTGTAATGATGCCAAGCCTATTTTGCTTTTACAAATCCAAGAAAAATATCAATACACAGATTAATTCAATGCAGTACGACTTTGACTAGATAATACAGTGTAAATAAATATTCTTCCAAATGTTCTAAAATGTTTACAGAATTTTCCTGCACTCAATAATGTAAATAATTATTCTCAGATAATTCAAATTAAGTAAAATAAGAATTTCTGATCAAATTGAGCACAATCAGTAAAAACAGGAAAATACTGGACAATTAAGCACAATTCAGAAAAATGGGAAAATACTGGATATTTGAACACACTTTCCTGATTAACTCTAGTACAATAAACTAAGTGCAGTGTAGAAAATAATGATTCATCAAAATAGACCACACTTAGTCTTTTGCACTCCTGGGCAAAATCTAGACGGAAGAACAACGAATTACTCAAACATCATGGAGGTGACACATACTCGACAGACAGACAACAAAGACTCCAAAGCAGAAACACACTTTCACAATTCTCACAAAATCTGGACAGTAAAAGGTATAGGAAGAATTCCACACAGAATCAATGTAAACAAATACTCAAAGAATCATCCGAACAGTTCAGTACAAGGGAAACAGTTAATCAGTTTAAGAGATGAATCGACAGCAACAGAGCCTCACAGATGTACACAATCAGTGTTTCTCTCAAGTGTTTAAGGTAAATCAATGTCACTCAATGAACTCAAGAAAGCAAACACAAATAGGCTTGGCAAGCCTCTAATATCAACACTCAAACAGATACGCATGTTCAAATCAAAAGGTCTTTTTATGGCATAATGGGGTCAAGGACAAGGGAGGATATATCTGGATGAAAAGCTATAAACCATAAGGGATAGATGAGCAATGGGGAACAAGTATAAACACATTCAAACTCACCTACAGCCTCTAATTCCATCCTCTAGTTAACTCCATTATTCACCGTTGTTCACAATTTTTTCTGTTTTTTTGATTTTTTTTTTTTTTTTTTCATCATTTTTTTTTCTTCATCCTGTCTTTTTTCTTTACTCTGTTCAACACACAATTTCAAGAGACAAGATGCACCACATATTTACAAACAGAAATAAGATATGAAGAGAACTCACTAGCCAATTCATCTGAAATTCCCAGGAGACCACACTTATTCCCAAAACAATTCCAAAGCTACAAAATTCCCTAAGGTTCAGGTAATAATGGTTTTTCACTTAGGGCTAGTGTATGAGCTTCAAAACGAAGAAATGGGGCAAAACATAGGCTCAAAAGGGTCATCAATGGATCAAAACAGGGTAGGCTTATCTGGCTTAGAGTCTCAAAAACAAAATGCCTTTCTCACTTTCAATCATGCGTATTAGTCAAGAATCAATTAAAAGAGTAAAGCCAAGACATATGTGCAAGCAATCAAGGCATATATCACACACAAGAAAGATCATCAAATGGCTCAAATCTCACACAGGTAATATGGTCACCATCAATTCAACTCTCAAATATCATGATTATCTCCCAAGCAAAGAAAAGCAACGATTTTAACAATTCAGAGTATCAATGAAGTGCAGGAAAACTGACAACCTAATCACAGTCCAGAATTCACGAAAATCATGCAAAACTGTACATAAGACACAACAAACTGCATACAAACTGAAATATATATATACAAAGAAACAACCTCCCCTAATAGACCACACTTAAACGACACAATGTCCTCAGTGTGTCACATTCAGCAGATCAAAACAATCAGAATAGTCATCAGATATCGACAAAGTGCAACAAAAGTGAGGAGGGAAGGAGAGAAGAAACTCCCTGAGTCAGGTGGGAGGGTAGGTGGGGTAGACCAAAGACGTCTCCTCCACCACTGCATCCAACAGAGAAGGATTGCTGAGGAAGGGCTTCAGTCTATGCCCGTTCACCTTGAAGCTTTTAGCTGCAGATGGACCCTGGATTTCTACTGCACCATAAGGATAAACATTAGTCACAACAAAGGGTCCAGTCCACTTTGATCTCAACTTACCACCCATGAGGCCGAGTCTAGAGTTATACAATAAAACCTGTTGGCCAACCTCGAAGTCCTTTCTAATAATGGAGTTATCATGGAACCTCTTGGTTCTTTCCTTGTAGAACTTCGAGTTCTCATAGGCTTCCAATCTTATTTCATCCAATTCATTTATTTGCAACTTCCTTTCCTCTCCAGCTTGGTCCATAGAGAAGTTGCATGTCTTCACAGCCCAATATGCCCGATGCTCAATTTCAACTGGTAGATGACATGCCTTTCCGAAGACAACCCTGTACGGAGACATCCCAATCGGTGCTTTGTATGCAGTCCTGTGGGCCCAAAGAGCATCGTCCAATCTACTACTCCAATCTTTCCTGTTGGGCTGGACAATCTTTTCCAAAATCCTCTTAATCTCCCTGTTGGAGATCTCAGCCTGCCCATTTGTTTGGGGGTGGTAAGGTGTAGAAACTCTGTGCGTCACCCCATATTTCTTGAGTAAAGCTTGCATGGATCTGTTGCAAAAATGGGTTCCCTGATCACTAACAATTGCTCTAGGCACTCCAAACCTGCAAAAGAGGTGAGATCTAACAAAATCCACAACAACCCGAGCATCATTAGTTCTGGTGGCTTTAGCTTCCACCCATTTTGAAACATAATCCACAGCAAGGAGAATATAGGAAAAACCAAAAGAAACAGGAAAAGGACCCATGAAATCTAAACCCCAGACATCAAACACCTCACAGAATAGCATAGGCTGTTGAGGCATCTCTTGTCTCTGTGAAATTTGTCCTCCTGCTTTCTGACAAGGCTCACAAGTGCTACAAATCTTCTCCGCATCCTTGAAAATGGAAGGCCAATAGAACCCACAATCAAGCACCCTACGAGCTGTTCTTTGTATCCCCAGATGACCACCAGGTAAGGAGGCATGACAAAACTGCAGGACCGAGTCAATCTCATGGTCTGGAATGCATCTCCTAGTAACCTGGTCACTGCACAACTTCCACAGATATGGGTCATCCCAAACATAATACTTAGCATCACTCTTAATTTTAGCAATCTGAGCACGTGATGCTAAGGGAGGAAAAATAGAAGCAACCAAATAATTTACAATGTGTGCAAACCAAGGAGTCGGGTGAGAAGAAGAAATCATCAACAAACTCTCATCAGGAAAGTCATCCTGGATGGGCAGCACATCAACTTCATTCCCAGCTCTCTCAATCCTGCTAAGGTGGTCCGCAACTAGATTCTGTGCTCCACTCCGGTCCTTAATCTGCAAGTCAAACTCCTGGAGCAGTAGCATCCACCTGATCAATCTAGGCTTTGACTCAGCCGTTTTCAACAGAAACTTAAGAGCTGCATGGTCAGTATACACAATAACAGGTGATCCAAGCAAATATGACCTAAACTTATCAAGGGCAAAAACAATTGCCAACAACTCTTTTTCAGTGGTGGTATAGTTTGCTTGGGCAGCATCCAAAGTGCGTGAAGCATAGTAAATCACTCTCGGCAACTTGTCAATTTTCTGTGTCAAGACAGCTCCCAATGCATAATTAGATGCATCACACATGAGCTCAAATGGGGCTGTCCAATCCGGTGCCTGAATGATAGGGGTGGTAGTCAAAGCTTCCTTGAGGCAATCAAAAGCCTGCTTGCATTTTTCATCACAAACAAAGTCAACATCCTTCTGCAGTAGTCTGGACAAGGGAAGCGCCTTCTTGCTGAAATCTTTGATGAAGCGCCTGTAGAAACCTGCATGTCCGAGGAAAGATCGCACCTCTCGCACGCAAGAGGGGTAAGGCAACTGCGAAATCACAGATATCTTAGCAGGGTCTACCTCTATTCCCTTTTCAGAAATGATATGCCCTAGAACCAAACCTTGTTCAACCATAAAGTGACATTTCTCAAAATTGAGAACAAGATTTGTTTCTATGCATCTTTTCAAAACTTTTTCCAGACTATCTAAGCATGCATCAAAAGAGGATCCATACACAGTAAAATCATCCATAAACACCTCTATGCAACTCTCAAGAAAGTCACTAAAAATGCTAAGCATGCATCGTTGGAAGGTACCAGGAGCGTTGCATAGACCGAAGGGCATCCTCCTATAGGCGAAAGTGCCAAAGGGGCAGGTGAATGTGGTTTTCTCTTGATCCTCAGGCGCAATATTTATCTGAAAATACCCAGAAAAACCATCAAGAAAACAATAATGAGATTTACCAGCCAGGCGCTCTAGCATCTGATCAATGAATGGCAGGGGAAAATGATCTTTTCTGGTTGCTTGGTTGAGCCTCCTATAGTCAATGCAGACTCTCCAGCTGTTCTGCACTCTAGTTGGGATAAGCTCATCCCTCTCATTCTTCACAACAGTGAGGCCAGTTTTCTTGGGCACAACATGGATGGGGCTCACCCACTGACTGTCTGAAATAGGGTAGATGATCCCAGCCTGCAAAAGCTTGGTTACCTCCTTCTTGATGACGTCCATGATCACAGGGTTCTGCCTTCTTTGTGGCTGTCTCACTGGCTTTGCCTCATCTTCCAAAAGAATTCTGTGCATGCATGTGGATGGGCTAATACCAGGTATATCAGCCAAACTCCAACCAATGGCCTTCTTGTGTTTCCTCAGTACACCAAGCAACTTCTCCTCTTGAACAGAATCAAGGGAGGTAGAAATGATCACCGGTTTCTTTTCATCATCCTCCAAGTACACGTACTTGAGGTTATCTGGTAACTGTTTCAGCTCAAGAGTGGGTGCCTGCAAGTCAGATTCAAGTGTACTTCCTGCAACATTGTTAATGCATTCTGACTCTAAAGAGTGTACAGGTAAAGGCAGAACACTCATCTCATCACAATTCAAATCATTGTCCATCTCATATATGTCAACAACATCATCAATATCATTCATAGCATCAATATCCTGGACATCACAATCCTCATCAAAATCCACAACATTATCAACATCATTCTCAAAACCTGATTCGAATCTAGATTCAATACATGAATGCAAAGAAGATAGAAAAGAATGCTTCTTCTCATGCACAGAATTAAAGTTGTCAACAACAAATTCATCAATAATGTCATCCAATGTATCAATCCTAAACAGAGAATGGTCCTCAGCTGGAAATTTCATTGCATCAAAGATATTAAAATGAACAACAATATCAGCAAATTCCATAGACAAAGTTCCAGCATATACATCAATCTTAGTTCGGGCAGTTTTCAAGAATGGCCTGCCTAAAATAATGGGAGCGGATCCATGAGAGAATCCCTCCTCCATTTCCAAAACATAAAAATCAGCAGGAAAAATCAATTCACCAACCCTTACCAAGACATCTTCTATGAAACCTGTTGGGTGAGTAACACTCCTATTAGCCAACTGAATGACCACACCCGTGGTTTGCAAAGGACCAAGAGATAAAGATTCATATATAGACAAAGGCATGACATTAACAGAAGCACCCAAATCAAGCATGGCATTCTCAAATTTATTATTTCCAATCACACAAGGAATGCAAAATATACCTGGATCTTTGCACTTTTCAGGAATGTGCGGGACCGACTTACCAATAAGTGCAGATACATTTCTTCCCATGCTAATCCTTTCATTTCCCTTCATCTTCCTCTTGTGTGTGCACAGCTCCTTCAAGAATTTTGCATACTTTGGTATCTGCTTGATTGCATCAAGTAGAGGTATGTTCACCTCCACCTTCCTGAAGGTCTCCAGAATTTCTTTATCTACCTCTTCCATCTTTTTGCTAGGAAGTGCTCGTGAAGGGAATGGAAGAGGGATAGGTCGGTCAATCAATGGAGATGGTGTGGCAGCAGTAGTGGTGGTTAAGGGAGGAGATCCTCCTGAAGAAGAACCACTAGCTGGAGAAGAAGATCCACCCACTTCAAATGTCCTGCTTGGACCAGCTTGGTCTTCCTTTTTGTGAGAAGTAGCAGGCACGGGTGTCGGTATAGAGGCGGGCTCTGAAGGCACAACAATCTGCTTCCCTGATCTGAGGGTTATGGCACTCACATTTCTTGGATTCTGCACAGTCTGGGATGGTAATTTACTAGAATTCTGAGACTGCGCCTGGTTTATCTGAGTGGCCATCTGACCTATCTGGTTAGTGAGGCTCTGTATGGACGCTCTAGTCTCCTGCTGAAACTGCATGTTATCTTTTTGAAACTGCAGGTTTTGCACGGTCATCTGTCTCACTAACTCTTCCAATGAAGGTTCAGACGAAGTGGAAGGTTGGGCAGCTGGTTGGGCAGGTGCCTCTTGCTGTTGCTGTTGTTGTTGCCTTTGGTGTTGCTGCATGGGTGGAGGCACATATCTGTTAGGTGCTCCAGCATTCTGAAAAGGTGGCGTCTGTTGCTGTTGCTGTGGCGCATTGTTCCATCTAAGATTGGGGTGATTTCTCCACCCTGGGTTGTACCTGTTGCTGGACAAGTCATGATTTTGCTGTTGTGGCTGCCTGTTGTTGTAGATGTTTGTAGTATAAGCCTGAGGCACATCAGAGGCAGCAGGATGTTGCAAAGAAGGACATGCATCTGTGTAGTGGTCACTGGAAGGACAAATAGCACATAGTCGTGCAACAGATGCAGATTGAGATGTCGATCTCTGGTTGGTAGTCAACTGTGTCACCATCTTCGCAAGAGAGTTAATCTGGCCTTCTAACTTGCTTTCAACAGCTGATAAAGACTGGGCAATATCTTGTACGCCCTTCACCACAATGGCATCATTCCTGTTGCTAAACTGCTGGGAGTTGGAGGCCATCTTCTCAATCAATGGTCTGGCCTCAGCAGGTGTGATGTCTCCAAGAGCTCCACCACAGGCAGCATCGATCATACCTCGATCCATGTTGTTCAAACCCTCGTAGAAATACTGAATAAGGAGTTGTTCAGGTATCTGATGGTGGGGGCAGCTAGCACAAAGTGTCTTGAATCTCTCCCAATATTCGTACAGGTTCTCTCCATTAAGTTGTCTAATCCCAGTTATGTCTTTCCTGATTGCTGTGGTCCGGGATGCTGGGAAAAATTTCTCCAAGAACAGCCTCTTCAGATCATCCCAGCTAGCAATGGATCTCGGCGCTAAACTATACAACCAATCCTTAGCAACATTTTCCAATGAAAGAGGGAATGCTTTCAAGAAGACGTGCTCTTCAGGAACATCGTGCGGTTTCATACTGGAACAAACAACCAGGAATTCCTTCAAATGCTTATGTGGACTCGCACCTGCAAGACCATGAAACTTGGGCAACAAATGGATCAGTCCAGTCTTGAGAACATACGGAACGTCCTCATCAGGATATTGGATGCACAAGCTTTCAATATCGAAATCAGGTGCAGCCATCTCCCTAAAAGTCCTCTCGCGAGGTGGAGGTTGTGCCATATTGTTCTCAGTATGAAAAACAACAGAATCAGAATCAAGTACAGATGCAGTAGATGCAGTATGCACAGAGTACTCAACAGTAGGATGCACAATATCTAATGGAACAGGTTCAAAAACAGACTCTAAAGACAAATTCCTAGAATGCCTAATTAAGCTATGAAAAGTCCTATCAATCTCAGGATCAAAGGGTGGTATGAATCCAGGATTTCCTCTAGTCATGCACTAAATCACGACACCCTGTAATCATGAAACAATAGCACAGAAAATTCAAACCACAGAAATAAACACAAGGTAGCAAAACAACACTATCACAAACACATACACAAATCACACAATACAGACATACGACTCAAAACTGAACCGTTGGTCCCCGGCAACGGCGCCAAAATTTGATGCAGCTGTCGCGGCCGATCAAATTTGATGTGCAAGTAAGAATGCAGTACAGTGCTAGGAAGTGACTCCTAGGTCGTCTCACAAGGACCAAGTGTGGTTCAGCTTCAGGTCAACACGTAAGGGGGGGGGGTTTATGGTATTTTTGTTTTTATGCGGAAAAAATTAAATTAAAATGGAAATTAAATAAAACTGAATTAAAAATGTTGAAATAAAATTCAAAACAGTAACGTAAATTTTAAAATAGTAAAAACTTAAACGGTAAAATACAGTCAAAATAAAATAAACGCGGGAACATTAAACATGCATAAAACGTAAAACATTAAACGCAAAAATAAAAGCATCAGTAAAAACAAATCGTAAATATAAAACTAAAATGGTAAAACTGAAACTAAAACAGTAAAACGAAATTAAACAGTAAAAAAAAAACGAAATTGCTACAGTGAAAACGAAAATACAGTAACGTAAAACAGTAAAAATAAATCTGGAACAGAAAACTAAATACAAAATAACAAAAATACAGAAAACGAAAATACAGTAAATAATAAATACAGAAAACAGTAGAAACAGAAAATAAATTACAGCAATAAATACTTACAGCACAACAGTAAATACAGAAACAGAAAAACTGCAGTACAGAAAAATACAGTATACAGAAAACGAAAATACAGAAAATAAAAATACAGTAAAGCAGTAAATACAGAAAACAGTAAAATTCAAATATGGAAACAGAATTAAAATTACATCAGCAAAATACAACAAACAAAAATACAAGAAATCATTCCAACATGTGATATAAAATATTTTAAAGCAAAAGAAATTAAAGAAAGTAAAATTTCTCTACTATCAATTGTGACCAATTCATCTACCAAAAGAAATTGAAAATTTCAAATGCTTTAAAACCACTCCTTGGCCGTGACATACTTGGCAAGCAAAGAAGAAATATCAAAACAATTTGGTTGCCTCTTTCTTTCCATACGTGAAATTCATCTTCTACACACATGTACATTCACTTGCAAAAGGAATTGAAAACAAATTAAAAATAAAAGCTATCTACTACTCCATCTTAGTCAACAAGTCTCAAAGTAATAAAAAAAAAATACAATAAAGGACCATAGGCCAAGTCTTCTTCACGTGAAAAGGGGTTTAGAATTCTGAAAACTTTGCTCTCCTATCCATCCATTCACTTAATTCCTTCAATGACAAGACAAAACAAGGTGAAAAGATATTAAAGGGATGGGCTGCCACTGGACACAACAACAACATGGTATTTCATAAAAGAAAAGTAAAGATAACAAAGCATTTTGGCAAGAAAACAAGGAGGACCCTACCACTTTCTTCATTCACGTAAACCTAAGAGGTTTTCACATAAGAATACAACTTTTGAAAGCTTTTGTTGTTGCCAAAGAATAAAAAAAACGTAGCTGCACATTCACTTCACGTTTCTATTCATTAAACAAAGTAGAAATGTGTAAAATAATGATGTTGCTGGACCCATGAACATTATATAAAAGAAAGACAAGCAATATTGATTGGAAGGTGAAAACGTGCAATTCTTCTAGTGGTACCGTCCAACTTTCTTTAAGCAAAAATTAAACTACAAGTTCTGAAATTTAAAGCATACCACCGTGCAAGCAAACCAAAGGAATTGAAAGCATCAAAAACTTCATACACTATACTACTACATGGACCATTTTTGCCGAGAATTTCATGTGGTGGTGGACCAAGGCTTCACTTCTCCAAATTGCAAGAAGGAATCACGCAAATCTGGTTCTTGTGACCGAGAATCACACCTCATATTCATCTACTTCTTCAAGAGTTTTCTCCAAGCAAATCACCTTGCACAATTCATCTAAAGTCCATCACTTATGCTTCCCTCTGCACCATGACAACAGCTCCTCTCTTCATCTCCAACTCAGTTCATGCATCTCCAGAAAAGAAAGAAACGTGTGTTTGCTAAATTCTGCTCCACTTCAGCCGTGACAGCAGCTTCTCCTCCTCATCTCCAAGCTCAGTTCATACTAGAGGTCTTCCTCTATAGGTTCTGTATCTCCTCCTACTCCATGTTGGTATGTGTGTTTTTTTTTTTCAAAGAAACAAGAATGAAAAATGAGAGTGAATGATGGATCCAAAAATTGCCGAGAAGAAGGAGTTAAGAGACCTCCAAAATCAGCATGTGTGTTGTCTCTTTGTGCCCATAGAGTAGCAGCTTGTCTCCCCTAGCAGCAGCTAGCTTCCTCATTTTTCTTCAATCAATCTCCTGTGCTTGGATTTAGCCCTCCAATTGGTGTTTCCCGGGATGACTTTGTTCTTGGATTTAGCTCTCCAATTGGTGTTTCATGTTGACAAAAAATGATGCTTTTAATCTTCACGTGCATAAGCCAACTGCTGTAAAACTTCTTTCTGAACACATGTGGCATACCATGTCTTTTCTCAATGTGTGCTGAATTTTTCATTTACCAAGGTATGTGTATGGCCGTGACATTTACTCAGTAAATGTGGCAGCACAATTGTCATCTTCCAAGAGCTATAAACCGTGAGGTGTAATGATGCCAAGCCTATTTTGCTTTTACAAATCCAAGAAAAATATCAATACACAGATTAATTCAATGCAGTACGACTTTGACTAGATAATACAGTGTAAATAAATATTCTTCCAAATGTTCTAAAATGTTTACAGAATTTTCCTGCACTCAATAATGTAAATAATTATTCTCAGATAATTCAAATTAAGTAAAATAAGAATTTCTGATCAAATTGAGCACAATCAGTAAAAACAGGAAAATACTGGACAATTAAGCACAATTCAGAAAAATGGGAAAATACTGGATATTTGAACACACTTTCCTGATTAACTCTAGTACAATAAACTAAGTGCAGTGTAGAAAATAATGATTCATCACTGCTCATTCAATTTTTGTCAAGCATTTGAGATAAACCGTGAACCAAGAAGGGACCACCATTTTAAAAATTCACGTTGATGGGACTCCAAAAAAATGCTAAGTGCTGAATTTTATTGGTTTAGTGGAAGTGGTGCACGTCCATTCACTTTGGCTTGCAGATTTTAATATCATCCTTCTCCATTACACATGTGTTTTTGATTCCTCTCTTTTATATAACAAAAACACACGGCCCACATGCAAACTTATTTTGGAAAGCATTTCGGACCACCACACTTTTTGCTGGAATGTGAATTTCAGTGAAGGCAGGAAGCAACCATCAAATTGGATAACTCCACACATTTGAAAGAGAAACTTTGCAGCTGGTGGCTTGCACGTTGGGAAGAAGGTGTCTCAGTCCTCCACGTCCAGCAGCGTCCAACAAGAAGAGAAGAAGTGGTGTTCCACCTTGGAGAGGAGATGAAGGTTATCATGGCTGGACGGTGAAGAAGGAGGCCACACAAATGAAAATAAAAATCACGGTTGGAAGCATTTGAGGGAGAAGCTCACGACACTTACATGCAGAAAAGAAAGAAATTATTTGTTTTGTCTTATTTTGAAAAGTGGTGTAACCTTGCCTATTGATTCACACGTCCGTGAAGAGTAAGTGGTTGAAGAAAGTCAAAAAAAAATGCAAGGAGGAAAAGGACAAAAGGTGAGCAACATGTTTTCTTCTTTGGTGCATGTGATATGGAGCACTTGGGGAATGGAAATGGGAGAAACACACGGATAGCACACAAAATGGAGGGCCCCTCACTGCATTCTTCCAAAATTAAAAAAATCATGGTCTTGTAGTATAAGAGGGAGGAGGGGGCTGTGAGGTTCCGTAGGGGAGAATAAGTCCAGCAGTAGATGGACAGTAGAGAATAAGGACTGGAACGTGAGGAGGGCTGGAACAGAAGGATGCACTGGCACAATGGAAGGATACGGTTGATGCACACTTCTTGTAATGTTGAATTTCATATTTACTTTTCCCTTTCTTTTGTTGTAATAAATTCATCTACTATTTTAATTCAATGCATTAATTTAATTTACTGTTTCTGAAATTTAAATTCTGTTTTACTGTTTTTTTTTACTGCTGAAATTTAATTACTGCTGTACTTTAATTTTTGTATCCAGTTTTCTACAATTTAATTTTTAATGTTGTTTATCTTTTGCATGTTGATTATTTCACTGTAATTTTACTCTCTGTATTTTATTGCAGTAATTTTGACTCTGTTTTTACTGTTTTCGAAATTTACTGTTTTTCTGTATTTTCTGTTTTCTGTATTTCATTTTCTGTATTTGCTTTTACTGTTTTCCTGATTCTGTAATTCTGTATTTACTGTTTTACTGCAATTATGAGCTGCTGTAATTTCATTTTCTAAAATTTATTGTTTTACTGTTTTACTATTTTTACTGTTTTCTGTATTTACTGTTTTCTGTATTTTATGTTTTTCTGTATTTTCGTTTTTACTGTTTTAGATTTATTTTCACTGATTCATGTTACTGTATTTTTGTTTTTACTGTTTCTAAAATTTACTGTTTTACTATTTCTACTGTATTCTGTATTTACTATGTACTGTATTTTTGTTTTTCTGTATTTTCATTTTCTGTATTTTAGTTTTCTGTTCCATATTTATTTTTTTACTATTTTACCTTACTGTATTTTCGTTTTTACTGTATCAAAATCATTTTTACTGTTTTAAATTTGTTTTACTGTTTTAATTTCGTTTTTACCATTTTAGTTTTAAATTTTACGTATTGTTTTTAATTATGCTTTTATTTTTGTGTTGAATGTTTAAACGTTTTCTATACGTTTAATGTTTCCGCGTTTATTTTATTTTGATGTCTTTTACCATTGGGTTTTTACTGTACTGCATTTTACTTCACCGTATTTAATTTGGTGTTATTTAAATTCTAGTTCATTTTAATTTTTTCGCATAAAAACAAAAACCATCAAACCCCCCCCCCACTTTGTGTAAAAAATCTGAGATTGAACCACCAAAAATTGGTCCTTGAGAGACGACCTAGGAGTCACTTCCTAGTAAATATACTGCATTAATTTCGTGCAATCAACTTTTGTGAGCGGTGCGACCCGTTCACCAAAATGGCGCCGCTGCCGGGGACCAATAACGGTTTGGTTTTAGATTCTTGTTATGTAAATTTTTGTTCTGTTAATATGTGTGTTTTGTGTTTTGTATTCTTGTAGGCGACAACGACACCTTCAGCAAATTTTGGCGGCGTTGTCACTTCAGTTCAGGTTTTTGTTTTAGATTTTTACTGTGTTAATATATATTTTGTATATATGTGTTTAATTGTGCTATGTTCTGTATTTAGTTGTTATTAAAAAAAAAATTTAAATTAAAAAAAAAAAAAATTAATTAAAAATTTTTACTATTGATGTTCTGTCTTGTGTGTGCTTGTAGCGTGTATAAATGTATTTTGTTTTATCTGATTCGTAATTTTTAGTTTTTAGTTTTTACTTTTTATTTTTTTCATGTCTACCTATTTTAATGTTGTGAATAATGCTTATTCTGCCAATGTCTGTGATTATGATTCTTATTCTGCATATTACTTTGATTTTAAATCTGCTGATTTTTATGATGAGAACAATATGTTCCATCATCCAATTTCTGAGAGCTCTCTTTGGGAGCCAATTCCACAATACGAGAGTCAGCAGTATGATACCGCTCAAATAGCTCCTCAGCCTTCAACTTCTGAACCTACATTGAAGGAGTTACTAGAGCAGATGACAATGCAGAACATTCAGTTTCAGAAAGGGAACATGCAGTTCAAGCAAGAGAGCATGGAGTTCCAGCAGGAAACTCAAGCTGCCATACAGAATCTGAGTGATCAGATCAGGCAGATGGCCACTCTTGTACCTGAGGAGACTGATGAAAATTTTGGGGACCCGGCAGAAGTAAGCAGTAATCCTGAACCAGGTAGACCACCTTCATCCTCCACTACTTTACCAATCTTCAAGGAAGTGGAGGTAAGCATACCGCAAATTGATTATTCTGTTGACTGTGTTATTAAAGATTATGCTGATGATAGGTATGCTTGTAATCATACTGTTGCTGAGCATGTTTTTAATTCTCCCTCTGAACATGAATCTGAGCCTGTTAAAGATATTATTTCTACATTTGAAACCGATTCATGTTATGAGGATTTATCTAAGGCTCAGTATGATGAATTGGGATGGGGTGTTATACCTCTGCATGAAATTTCTGCAGTGCCACATTGCACTAACCATGTTGCAGGAGGTACGTATAAATTTGATCAACATACACCCACAGTGGAAAACAAAGGTGCTGACACTGATAGTTTGAAGATCAACAGGCACCTACTGAATCCGCTCAGTAACAATATTTGTGGTTTAGATCCGGCGGTGGAGGACATTTCACTGCTTGATCAAATCTGGAGGATGAAGCAGTTCGTCCTCAACAATTTCATGTTGGATCCTGAAGAGAAGAACATCTCCCTACAAATCCAAAATTGGCAACTGCCACCCTGACCAGGGGAGTTTTCTTTTTCTTTCTTTCCCGTTTTCCTACTTTTATTGCATTTGTCCTTTATCTGTTTAGTGTTTTAATTGATGATCTTATGCTTAGAACACGTTTAGGACAGTGTAATTTAAGTATGGTCTCGGGAAGATTCTGAATTTTGTTTTCTTTTATGTTTATTTTTCCTTTTATTTTTCTTTATTAGTTTTCCAGTTATTATTTTTTTAAAAAAAAAAAAAAAAAAAAATTTTTTTTCTTTTCAAATTTAATTGTTATGAGATGTACATTTATTTATTTTTCATATATTTAAAAACGAAAAAAAAATGTGTTTTGTGTTTTATTTGCTTCCTCATTCTTAGTGTTTTTACTAAAAAGAAAAAAAAAATTTTGTGATAAAATTTTTTTTAAAGCGTGCCAAATCTGTATTATGATATGTATATTTATTTATTTTTTCTTCTTAGTTTTCAAATTGTTATCCCTAAAAAAAAAAAAAAAAAAAAAAAATCAAAAATTCAAAAATTGTTTTGCGTAGTCCTTGATTTTATTTCGACCCTCAGTTTCTTACCAATATTTCATTAAAAATTTTCACTTCAGATCTCATTTATTTTCCTTATTTTCCTTCACTGTAAATACAATTTCTTAGTTGTTTTCATACAGATCTTTGATTGCAAATTTTTAGACTAAGAAAATATTTCATTCATAATAGCAAAATTACAGTAATGGAAAATAGGAGCTTGAACAGATCTGAATATAAAGATGCAGTAGATATATGTGAAAATAAAGTTGTTCAGGGGTCGATCATTTCTGATCGTTAATATTACAAACCTAATAAAAAACAAAAACAACATAAAAAAAAAAAAAAAAAAAAAAAAAAATTTTAAAACATAAAAAACATAAGTGTCCTTATTACATGCCTTGTCCATATTCTGGCCACACTCGGCCAATAAAAACATAAAAAAAAAAAAAAAAAAAATAAATAAATAAAACCCAAAACTTTAATAATGAAAGAACTCTCGAGCTGGTTGTGGTGGTCTAAGGGAGAGCTCCGTTGAGGGAGCTCTGGTTCGGAATGCGAGCGGAGGCTTTGGTGGAGGAATTTCTCGTTCATTTCTGTCGTCATCGATGATGATCGGAACGGGAAACAGATTCAGCAGCCTCGGTGCCCTCATTATCACCCAGTTGTTTTCTTTCAAACAAAAAAAATAAAAAATAAAAAAATAAAAAAATAAAAAAACTTGTGTTAATTATAGAAGAGGAAGTGAAAATTTTCAATAAAAATGGAGGTGTGATCAGAGGTCTTACCGTACATGTACAGCGGCAGTTGTGAGAAGAGAGTGCCAGTAGGGTCTATCTCCGCTTGCCAGCGCTTGACCCGATTGCCGTGGTTGTTAAACCAGCAGTGTACGTTGTATTCAGTGGCTTCGCCGAAAGCCCTTAGTCGAGACGCGATCTCGACGACTTGCGCTCGGCTTGGGTGTGTGACCCCATAGTTGAATATTTTGGTCATCATCGTGATTTGATCGTCAGTAGGACGCCACCGTTGACTGGTATATCTCTCTGATTCCGTATCACTCATCCTTCCTCTCGTAATATACAAATACTTAAATAAAAAAAAATAAAAAGAACAAAAACATAAAAAAAAGAAGAAGAAAAAACTAAACATAAAAAAATAATAATAATAAAAAGAACTAAAAAAAAAAAAAGAAGCATAAAAAATTTTTAGATTAGTTCTGTGTTTTCTTTATTTGTTCTTGTTTTCCGTTAAATTTATTTTGTCCTGTCTGTCTTTGATTGTTTTTGTGTCTCGTCTCAGATCTGTTTCACGGTCCTTGCAAAGGGTCCTAAACGGATCTACGTCCAGTGTCCTTGTCCATATTGTTCTTGTATATTCAGTTTCTGTGTTTTAGTTTTAAGTGGGGTACGTGGCGTTGTTCTACCCGATTGTCTCTGCCATACCTTCAAACGAAGGGAGATTAACGTCTGGTTTCCAGCCGATATACCCCTTAAGTTTTTAGACAGTTGTGTTTTATGTGTTTTTAAGTGTTTAGCAGGTGAAAAAGAAAGCAGAATAAGAAAAAGAAAAAAAAATGAAAATGAAAGATCAGGAAAGCAGGAAATAAAGAGGGAGAGCAGGCAAGAGGAATGCATAAAAAAATGGAAAGCAGGAAAAGCGGTAAAGGACGGAAAGAAAGTAAAGCTAGCAGAAAGAAAGGCAGATCCAGGAGCAGAGGACTTACCTGGAGTAGTAGAGCTGGCAGAGAAGCTCCTCGAGGATCTCAGACTCTTCAGTTGGCACGGTGGCAGAGGCTCCTTGCAGGGCTCGTACACCTTCAGATGGCACCGGGGCAGAGGCTCCGTAGAGATTCCAGACGCTCGAGAGAAGAGAGGGTAGAGAGAGAAGAGAAGAGCAGAGAGAGTGGAAGTCAGGAAATGGCGCTGGACGCGGAGGAGTGGGCCATTTATAGCCAAATTGCTTTCCACTGTAGCAACAGTTTCGGTCATTCCCACCGAAACTGTTGTCACAGTACAGGTCATCATTTTTTAAAAAAAAATAAAAATAAAAAAATAAAAAAATAAATAAATAAATAAAAAAATATAATAAAAATTAATTAGCATCTACTGATGGGTGCTACGTGATTTAGACATCTACTGATGGATGTCACTGAAAACATCTACTGATGGATGTTACTGAAAATTTCTTCCCATTTCCTAACATTTTATTGCACTTGTCTATATTATTTGACTACTCTGAAGTTGATCATCTGATGATTGTAACACACTGAGGACATTGTGTGATTTAAGTGTGGTCTACTGGGAAGAAATTCTGATTTTTCTGATTTTTCTGTTAGATTGTATTTTGTGTGTTAAATTTTTTGTTTTTTGAGTGTTAAATTTTTTCTCTTTTAAGTTATTTTTATCCAGTTTTGTGTGCAATAAATGTTACATTTTTCTCTTGATTTCTGGATGATGTCTAGATCGTAGATTTTTCCTTCACTTCAGTAATACTTACGGTTTGAAAACCTTGCTTTTCTCTGCTTGGGAAGATTATTATGATGTTTGAGATGGTGAATTGAGTATAACAAAAAATACCCTGTGTGAGATTTGAGCCACTTTATTTTCTTTCTTGTGTGATATGTATCTTGATTGCTTGCACATATGCCTTGGCTTGATTCTTTTTGATAATTCTTGATGGATATGCATGTTTAGAAATGATAAAGGCATTTTATTTCTTAAGCCTCTTTAGCCAAATAAGCCTACCTTGTTATTATCCTTTGATACCCCTTTTGAGCCTATACTGTATCCATTTCTTTGTGTTAAAGCTCATACACTGATCCTAAGTGAAAAACAAATGATTACCTAAAACTTAGGAAAGTCTGGAGCTACAGAAGTGTTTTGAGAATAAGTGTGGTCTCCTTGGGAATTCTGATGAATTGGCTAGTTGGTTCCTCATCATGTTTTGAAATGATAATTTATATCCTGTTGTGAAAAAAAAAAAAAAGAAGAAGACAGGATGAAAAAAAAATATTTGATGAGAAAAAGAGAAAATTGAAAAATAATTTTATGAATAATGGAGTCGAGAAGAGGATTGAATTAGAGGTTTGGGTGAGATTTCACTGTGTTTACATTTTTTCCCTAGTGCACCTCTATTTCTTCTGAGCTATAGCTACTTATCCATAATTATCCTTCCCTGTCCTTGGCCCCATTACAACCCAGTAAAGACCTTTTGATCTAAACGTGCATATGTTTTGAGTGTTGATATTAGAAGCTTGCCAAGTCAATTTGTGTTTGCTTTCTTGAGTGCATTGAGTTGAAATGTTTACCCTAGACACTTGAGAGAAACACTATAGTGCATCTGTGAGGATTTGTTATTTTCAAATCACCTCTTGAGCTGATTAATCATTTTCCTATGTATTGAATTGCTTGGATGATTTCTGTAAGTATGTGCTTTTCTTGATTTTGTGTTGGAAAATTTCTACTTCTTTCATTGGTCCATAATTCTTGAGAACTGTGTAAATTCTGTTTATTTTTCTCGTTAGTCTTTGTTTTCTGTCTGCTGAGTTTGTGTCACCACTTCCCTAATGTCTTTTGAACTATTCCTTGATCAGTGTCTTGATTTTGCCCAGGAGTGCAAAAGACTAAGTGTGGTCTATTTTGATGAGTCGATATTTTATTCACTTCACTTAGTTTATTATGCTAGAATTGATTCGGGAATTGTGCTTAATTGTCCGGTATTTTCCTGTTTTTACTAATTATGTTTAAATTGACTATAAATTCTTATTTTGATTAATTTGAATTATCTAAGCTAATTATTTGTATTAGTAATTGCAGGAAATTTTTGGAAATACAATTTGGGACATTTGAAGGTTTAATGAAAATAAAATGGCAATTGAATCGAGAGGTGGAGATTTATTTTGATGTACAACACATTTTATTTTGGGAATGGATTTTCCTTTACAAAGAAATTTGGCAGCAACCCAAAATTGCACATGTGTTTGGACGTGAAAATGGTCTTGGATATGGAAAGGGGTAGTCATTCATTTTAAAGCATAATTATCGGTGCAACATACACATCACACGGCAAAGTCATACACTGCTCATTCAATTTTTGTCAAGCATTTGAGATAAACCGTGAACCAAGAAGGGACCACCATTTTAAAAATTCACGTTGATGGGACTCCAAAAAAATGCTAAGTGCTGAATTTTATTGGTTTAGTGGAAGTGGTGCACGTCCATTCACTTTGGCTTGCAGATTTTAATATCATCCTTCTCCATTACACATGTGTTTTTGATTCCTCTCTTTTATATAACAAAAACACACGGCCCACATGCAAACTTATTTTGGAAAGCATTTCGGACCACCACACTTTTTGCTGGAATGTGAATTTCAGTGGAGGCAGGAAGCAACCATCAAATTGGATAACTCCACACATTTGAAAGAGAAACTTTGCAGCTGGTGGCTTGCACGTTGGGAAGAAGGTGTCTCAGTCCTCCACGTCCAGCAGCGTCCAACAAGAAGAGAAGAAGTGGTGTTCCACCTTGGAGAGGAGATGAAGGTTATCATGGCTGGACGGTGAAGAAGGAGGCCACACAAATGAAAATAAAAATCACGGTTGGAAGCATTTGAGGGAGAAGCTCACGACACTTACATGCAGAAAAGAAAGAAATTATTTGTTTTGTCTTATTTTGAAAAGTGGTGTAACCTTGCCTATTGATTCACACGTCCGTGAAGAGTAAGTGGTTGAAGAAAGTCAAAAAAAAATGCAAGGAGGAAAAGGACAAAAGGTGAGCAACATGTTTTCTTCTTTGGTGCATGTGATATGGAGCACTTGGGGAATGGAAATGGGAGAAACACACGGATAGCACACAAAATGGAGGGCCCCTCACTGCATTCTTCCAAAATTAAAAAAATCATGGTCTTGTAGTATAAGAGGGAGGAGGGGGCTGTGAGGTTCCGTAGGGGAGAATAAGTCCAGCAGTAGATGGACAGTAGAGAATAAGGACTGGAACGTGAGGAGGGCTGGAACAGAAGGATGCACTGGCACAATGGAAGGATACGGTTGATGCACACTTCTTGTAATGTTGAATTTCATATTTACTTTTCCCTTTCTTTTGTTGTAATAAATTCATCTACTATTTTAATTCAATGCATTAATTTAATTTACTGTTTCTGAAATTTAAATTCTGTTTTACTGTTTTTTTTTACTGCTGAAATTTAATTACTGCTGTACTTTAATTTTTGTATCCAGTTTTCTACAATTTAATTTTTAATGTTGTTTATCTTTTGCATGTTGATTATTTCACTGTAATTTTACTCTCTGTATTTTATTGCAGTAATTTTGACTCTGTTTTTACTGTTTTCGAAATTTACTGTTTTTCTGTATTTTCTGTTTTCTGTATTTCATTTTCTGTATTTGCTTTTACTGTTTTCCTGATTCTGTAATTCTGTATTTACTGTTTTACTGCAATTATGAGCTGCTGTAATTTCATTTTCTAAAATTTATTGTTTTACTGTTTTACTATTTTTACTGTTTTCTGTATTTACTGTTTTCTGTATTTTATGTTTTTCTGTATTTTCGTTTTTACTGTTTTAGATTTATTTTCACTGATTCATGTTACTGTATTTTTGTTTTTACTGTTTCTAAAATTTACTGTTTTACTATTTCTACTGTATTCTGTATTTACTATGTACTGTATTTTCGTTTTTCTGTATTTTCATTTTCTGTATTTTAGTTTTCTGTTCCATATTTATTTTTTTACTATTTTACCTTACTGTATTTTCGTTTTTACTGTATCAAAATCATTTTTACTGTTTTAAATTTGTTTTACTGTTTTAATTTCGTTTTTACCATTTTAGTTTTAAATTTTACGTATTGTTTTTAATTATGCTTTTATTTTTGTGTTGAATGTTTAAACGTTTTCTATACGTTTAATGTTTCCGCGTTTATTTTATTTTGATGTCTTTTACCATTGGGTTTTTACTGTACTGCATTTTACTTCACCGTATTTAATTTGGTGTTATTTAAATTCTAGTTCATTTTAATTTTTTCGCATAAAAACAAAAACCATCAAACCCCCCCCCCCCACTTTGTGTAAAAAATCTGAGATTGAACCACCAAAAATTGGTCCTTGAGAGACGACCTAGGAGTCACTTCCTAGTAAATATACTGCATTAATTTCGTGCAATCAACTTTTGTGAGCGGTGCGACCCGTTCACCAGTTTGAATGCAGGAATGGCATCCTCTTCAGGAAAGAGATTGAAAACCATGGCAACTAAGAGAAAGGAAAAGGAACCAGAGCAACCCCATAATGGCAGGTTCCTCTCTAGGAAACATGAGAAGCACTTTAGGGTGGTTCAGGACAGGAGACTTCTAATGGAGAGAAAGGTTGGAATGATACCTAACTTTGTTCCTCAATTTGGAGAGCAAGTGTTAGGGAATGATTGGGGGAAGCTAGCCACTTATCCAGCACCTGCCAACATAGCTGTAGTTAAGGAATTCTACACCAATGCAAAGAAGATTGGTGATTATCCAGCTGAGAATTATTTGGGCTATGTCAGAGGCCATGCTATCAGGTATGATCCTGATTCCATCAACAACTTCCTGGATACTGTGTGGGCTGGTGAGCAATGTCAGTTTGCTCTTAGCATGGAGGAAGGTGCTGACTTTGAGGATGTTGAGAGAGTACTGTGTATACCTGGAGGACACTTCCAAAGGAATAGATCTGGCTCAGTGGTTAACATTAGGAGGACAGATTTGACTCCTCTTGCAAAGTATTGGATGGCATTTTCTCATGCCAACATTCAGCCATGTTCACATGTGTCAGATATTACTCTCAGCAGGGCACTATTCATCTACTGTGCTATCAGAAACTTGAATGTTAATATTGGGCAGGTGATAGCTGATGAGATTAGTGTGTGTGCTAACACCTCAAACAACAAAGCACCACTAGGACATCCTTCCTTGATCACTCACCTTTGCAAGCTAGCTGGGGTGGACACTTCTGTTCCACCATTTGAGAGGCCAAGAAAAGCTATTGATGAGGCCTATTACAGACAGTACTGTGGAGGTGAGGAGGCAGCTCAGCCAGTTCCACCACGCCAGGCTCGTAGAGAGAGAGGGCCAGCACAGAGCAGGACATCTGCTGATACTCATGAGGCAGAACCATTCCAGATGAGGGACATGTATATGTCTCTTATAGGAGCTCAGTTGCAGTCCATTCACAGAGGGCAGGTGGCCACGGCTGAGATGATAGTGGGGATGTATGATACCCCTCCAGCACACAGGTGGACTATGGATGAATTCCATAATGTGGTAGCTTGGCCAGAAGAACCATTCCATGGAGGAGCTGAAGCAGCTGAAGCTTCAACCAGAGATATGGAAGAAGATGAAGTTGAGGAGGAGGATGCATTTGATGATGATGATGATGAGGAAGAGGAGGAAGATACAGAGGACAGCTCAGACTGATGAGGAGCTGAGATAGCATTTACTGATGAATGCTATCATATGATTATGCTTTTGTGGTTTAAGTTTTCTGGACTTATTTGTTTTTGTTTTTAGATTAGGGTTTGATGTACTCTATTGGAAACCTGGTTTCTTATGATGGTTTGCTATTAACTGTGATTGTGTGATAAGTAATGCTTGATGATGCTTATTGATTGATTGATGTTGAGATGATGTGCACATTAAAATGCTTATACAGGTGATTCACAAGCTTTGTGAACAAATGCATGATATCATGATTGTGATTGTGAAATTAAGCAGGATGTGTATGTCAAATGTGAATGAGCTTATATGTGAGGTTTTGAGCTCCAGAGTTGTTATTGTTGAATGCTATTACTTTGAAAGCATGAATGATTTTGCCCAGGTTTTCTATGATTGAATCAATTACTTGTTTTGCATCATGTGATCAAGGCCATCTTTGTTAAACCTTTTTATTGGCCAAATTCATAAAGTTAGCCTACTAAAAGAGAACACTTTGTGTTCTATCCTTTGAACCCTAGCCTTGAATATACACTGAACCCTTGATTGAAAATCTTTACCTTGAGTTAAGTAGAAGATCTTGTGTGGTATTGATAAATGTTCAAGTTTGGGGTTGTTGGGAAAATATGAAAGGAAAAGCATTGAGCTAAGAGCTAAAAAGTAAGAATATGCAAAGAAAAAGAAAAGAAAAGAAAAAGAAGCAAAGCTCAATGCAAATGCAAAGGCAAAAGAAAGTTGGGAATGATGCAGCTGTCGCGGCCGATCAAATTTGATGTGCAAGTAAGAATGCAGTACAGTGCTAGGAAGTGACTCCTAGGTCGTCTCACAAGGACCAAGTGTGGTTCAGCTTCAGGTCAACACGTAAGGGGGGGGTTTATGGTATTTTTGTTTTTATGCGGAAAAAATTAAATTAAAATGGAAATTAAATAAAACTGAATTAAAAATGTTGAAATAAAATTCAAAACAGTAACGTAAATTTTAAAATAGTAAAAACTTAAACGGTAAAATACAGTCAAAATAAAATAAACGCGGGAACATTAAACATGCATAAAACGTAAAACATTAAACGCAAAAATAAAAGCATCAGTAAAAACAAATCGTAAATATAAAACTAAAATGGTAAAACTGAAACTAAAACAGTAAAACGAAATTAAACAGTAAAAAAAAAAACAAAATTGCTACAGTGAAAACGAAAATACAGTAACGTAAAACAGTAAAAATAAATCTGGAACAGAAAACTAAATACAAAATAACAAAAATACAGAAAACGAAAATACAGTAAATAATAAATACAGAAAACAGTAGAAACAGAAAATAAATTACAGCAATAAATACTTACAGCACAACAGTAAATACAGAAACAGAAAAACTGCAGTACAGAAAAATACAGTATACAGAAAACGAAAATACAGAAAATAAAAATATAGGAAAGCAGTAAATACAGAAAACAGTAAATTTCAAATATGGAAACAGAATTAAAATTACATCAGCAAAATACAACAAACAAAAATACAAGAAATCATTCCAACATGTGATATAAAATATTTTAAAGCAAAAGAAATTAAAGAAAGTAAAATTTCTCTACTATCAATTGTGACCAATTCATCTACCAAAAGAAATTGAAAATTTCAAATGCTTTAAAACCACTCCTTGGCCGTGACATACTTGGCAAGCAAAGAAGAAATATCAAAACAATTTGGTTGCCTCTTTCTTTCCATACGTGAAATTCATCTTCTACACACATGTACATTCACTTGCAAAAGGAATTGAAAACAAATTAAAAATAAAAGCTATCTACTACTCCATCTTAGTCAACAAGTCTCAAAGTAATAAAAAAAAAATACAATAAAGGACCATAGGCCAAGTCTTCTTCATGTGAAAAGGGGTTTAGAATTCTGAAAACTTTGCTCTCCTATCCATCCATTCACTTAATTCCTTCAATGACAAGACAAAACAAGGTGCAAAGATATTAAAGGGATGGGCTGCCACTGGACACAACAACAACATGGTATTTCATAAAAGAAAAGTAAAGATAACAAAGCATTTTGGCAAGAAAACAAGGAGGACCCTACCACTTTCTTCATTCACGTAAACCTAAGAGGTTTTCACATAAGAATACAACTTTTGAAAGCTTTTGTTGTTGCCAAAGAATAAAAAAAACGTAGCTGCACATTCACTTCACGTTTCTATTCATTAAACAAAGTAGAAATGTGTAAAATAATGATGTTGCTGGACCCATGAACATTATATAAAAGAAAGACAAGCAATATTGATTGGAAGGTGAAAACGTGCAATTCTTCTAGTGGTACCGTCCAACTTTCTTTAAGCAAAAATTAAACTACAAGTTCTGAAATTTAAAGCATACCACCGTGCAAGCAAACCAAAGGAATTGAAAGCATCAAAAACTTCATACACTATACTACTACATGGACCATTTTTGCCGAGAATTTCATGTGGTGGTGGACCAAGGCTTCACTTCTCCAAATTGCAAGAAGGAATCACGCAAATCTGGTTCTTGTGACCGAGAATCACACCTCATATTCATCTACTTCTTCAAGAGTTTTCTCCAAGCAAATCACCTTGCACAATTCATCTAAAGTCCATCACTTATGCTTCCCTCTGCACCATGACAACAGCTCCTCTCTTCATCTCCAACTCAGTTCATGCATCTCCAGAGAAGAAAGAAACGTGTGTTTGCTAAATTCTGCTCCACTTCAGCCGTGACAGCAGCTTCTCCTCCTCATCTCCAAGCTCAGTTCATACTAGAGGTCTTCCTCTATAGGTTCTGTATCTCCTCCTACTCCATGTTGGTATGTGTGTTTTTTTTTTCCAAAGAAACAAGAATGAAAAATGAGAGTGAATGATGGATCCAAAAATTGCCGAGAAGAAGGAGTTAAGAGACCTCCAAAATCAGCATGTGTGTTGTCTCTTTGTGCCCACAGAGTAGCAGCTTGTCTCCCCTAGCAGCAACTAGCTTCCTCATTTTTCTTCAATCAATCTCCTGTGCTTGGATTTAGCCCTCCAATTGGTGTTTCCCGGGATGACTTTGTTCTTGGATTTAGCTCTCCAATTGGTGTTTCATGTTGACAAAAAATGATGCTTTTAATCTTCACGTGCATAAGCCAACTGCTGTAAAACTTCTTTCTGAACACATGTGGCATACCATGTCTTTTCTCAATGTGTGCTGAATTTTTCATTTACCAAGGTATGTGTATGGCCGTGACATTTACTCAGTAAATGTGGCAGCACAATTGTCATCTTCCAAGAGCTATAAACCGTGAGGTGTAATGATGCCAAGCCTATTTTGCTTTTACAAATCCAAGAAAAATATCAATACACAGATTAATTCAATGCAGTACGACTTTGACTAGATAATACAGTGTAAATAAATATTCTTCCAAATGTTCTAAAATGTTTACAGAATTTTCCTGCACTCAATAATGTAAATAATTATTCTCAGATAATTCAAATTAAGTAAAATAAGAATTTCTGATCAAATTGAGCACAATCAGTAAAAACAGGAAAATACTGGACAATTAAGCACAATTCAGAAAAATGGGAAAATACTGGATATTTGAACACACTTTCCTGATTAACTCTAGTACAATAAACTAAGTGCAGTGTAGAAAATAATGATTCATCAAAATAGACCACACTTAGTCTTTTGCACTCCTGGGCAAAATCTAGACGGAAGAACAGCGAATTACTCAAACATCATGGAGGTGACACATACTCGACAGACAGACAACAAAGACTCCAAAGCAGAAACACACTTTCACAATTCTCACAAAATCTGGACAGTAAAAGGTATAGGCAGAATTCCACACAGAATCAATGTAAACAAATACTCAAAGAATCATCCGAACAGTTCAGTACAAGGGAAACAGTTAATCAGTTTAAGAGATGAATCGACAGCAACAGAGCCTCACAGATGTACACAATCAGTGTTTCTCTCAAGTGTTTAAGGTAAATCAATGTCACTCAATGAACTCAAGAAAGCAAACACAAATAGGCTTGGCAAGCCTCTAATATCAACACTCAAACAGATACGCATGTTCAAATCAAAAGGTCTTTTTATGGCATAATGGGGTCAAGGACAAGGGAGGATATATCTGGATGAAAAGCTATAAACCATAAGGGATAGATGAGCAATGGGGAACAAGTATAAACACATTCAAACTCACCTACAGCCTCTAATTCCATCCTCTAGTTAACTCCATTATTCACCGTTGTTCACAATTTTTTCTGTTTTTTTGATTTTTTTTTTTTTTTTTTCATCATTTTTTTTTCTTCATCCTGTCTTTTTTCTTTACTCTGTTCAACACACAATTTCAAGAGACAAGATGCACCACATATTTACAAACAGAAACAAGATATGAAGAGAACTCACTAGCCAATTCATCTGAAATTCCCAGGAGACCACACTTATTCCCAAAACAATTCCAAAGCTACAAAATTCCCTAAGGTTCAGGTAATAATGGTTTTTCACTTAGGGCTAGTGTATGAGCTTCAAAACGAAGAAATGGGGCAAAACATAGGCTCAAAAGGGTCATCAATGGATCAAAACAGGGTAGGCTTATCTGGCTTAGAGGCTCAAAAACAAAATGCCTTTCTCACTTTCAATCATGCGTATTAGTCAAGAATCAATTAAAAGAGTAAAGCCAAGACATATGTGCAAGCAATCAAGGCATATATCACACACAAGAAAGATCATCAAATGGCTCAAATCTCACACAGGTAATATGGTCACCATCAATTCAACTCTCAAATATCATGATTATCTCCCAAGCAAAGAAAAGCAACGATTTTAACAATTCAGAGTATCAATGAAGTGCAGGAAAACTGACAACCTAATCACAGTCCAGAATTCACGAAAATCATGCAAAATTGTACATAAGACACAACAAACTGCATACAAACTGAAATATATATACAAAGAAACAACCTCCCCTAATAGACCACACTTAAACGACACAATGTCCTCAGTGTGTCACATTCAGCAGATCAAAACAATCAGAATAGTCATCAGATATCGACAAAGTGCAACAAAAGTGAGGAGGAAAGGAGAGAAGAAACTCCCTGAGTCAGGTGGGAGGGTAGGTGGGGTAGACCAAAGACGTCTCCTCCACCACTGCATCCAACAGAGAAGGATTGCTGAGGAAGGGCTTCAGTCTATGCCCGTTCACCTTGAAGCTTTTAGCTGCAGATGGACCCTGGATTTCTACTGCACCATAAGGATAAACATTAGTCACAACAAAGGGTCCAGTCCACTTTGATCTCAACTTACCACCCATGAGGCCGAGTCTAGAGTTATACAATAAAACCTGTTGGCCAACCTCGAAGTCCTTTCTAATAATGGAGTTATCATGGAACCTCTTGGTTCTTTCCTTGTAGAACTTCGAGTTCTCATAGGCTTCCAATCTTATTTCATCCAATTCATTTATTTGCAACTTCCTTTCCTCTCCAGCTTGGTCCATAGAGAAGTTGCATGTCTTCACAGCCCAATATGCCCGATGCTCAATTTCAACTGGTAGATGACATGCCTTTCCGAAGACAACCCTGTACGGAGACATCCCAATCAGTGCTTTGTATGCAGTCCTGTGGGCCCAAAGAGCATCGTCCAATCTACTACTCCAATCTTTCCTGTTGGGCTGGACAATCTTTTCCAAAATCCTCTTAATCTCCCTGTTGGAGATCTCAGCCTGCCCATTTGTTTGGGGGTGGTAAGGTGTAGAAACTCTGTGCGTCACCCCATATTTCTTGAGTAAAGCTTGCATGGATCTGTTGCAAAAATGGGTTCCCTAATCACTAACAATTGCTCTAGGCACTCCAAACCTGCAAAAGAGGTGAGATCTAACAAAATCCACAACAACCCGAGCATCATTAGTTCTGGTGGCTTTAGCTTCCACCCATTTTGAAACATAATCCACAGCAAGGAGAATATAGGAAAAACCAAAAGAAACAGGAAAAGGACCCATGAAATCTAAACCCCAGACATCAAACACCTCACAGAATAGCATAGGCTGTTGAGGCATCTCTTGTCTCTGTGAAATTTGTCCTCCTGCTTTCTGACAAGGCTCACAAGTGCTACAAATCTTCTCCGCATCCTTGAAAATGGAAGGCCAATAGAACCCACAATCAAGCACCCTACGAGCTGTTCTTTGTATCCCCAGATGACCACCAGGTAAGGAGGCATGACAAAACTGCAGGACCGAGTCAATCTCATGGTCTGGAATGCATCTCCTAGTAACCTGGTCACTGCACAACTTCCACAGATATGGGTCATCCCAAACATAATACTTAGCATCACTCTTAATTTTAGCAATCTGAGCACGTGATGCTAAGGGAGGAAAAATAGAAGCAACCAAATAATTTAAAATGTGTGCAAACCAAGGAGTCGGGTGAGAAGAAGAAATCATCAACAAACTCTCATCAGGAAAGTCATCCTGGATGGGCAGCACATCAACTTCATTCCCAGCTCTCTCAATCCTGCTAAGGTGGTCCGCAACTAGATTCTGTGCTCCACTCCGGTCCTTAATCTGCAAGTCAAACTCCTGGAGCAGTAGCATCCACCTGATCAATCTAGGCTTTGACTCAGCCTTTTTCAACAGAAACTTAAGAGTTGCATGGTCAGTATACACAATAACAGGTGATCCAAGCAAATATGACCTAAACTTATCAAGGGCAAAAACAATTGCCAACAACTCTTTTTCAGTGGTGGTATAGTTTGCTTGGGCAGCATCCAAAGTGCGTGAAGCATAGTAAATCACTCTCGGCAACTTGTCAATTTTCTGTGTCAAGACAGCTCCCAATGCATAATTAGATGCATCACACATGAGCTCAAATGGGGCTGTCCAATCCGGTGCCTGAATGATAGGGGTGGTAGTCAAAGCTTCCTTGAGGCAATCAAAAGCCTGCTTGCATTTTTCATCACAAACAAAGTCAACATCCTTCTGCAGTAGTCTGGACAAGGGAAGCGCCTTCTTGCTGAAATCTTTGATGAAGCGCCTGTAGAAACCTGCATGTCCGAGGAAAGATCGCACCTCTCGCACGCAAGAGGGGTAAGGCAACTGCGAAATCACAGATATCTTAGCAGGGTCTACCTCTATTCCCTTTTCAGAAATGATATGCCCTAGAACCAAACCTTGTTCAACCATAAAGTGACATTTCTCAAAATTGAGAACAAGATTTGTTTCTATGCATCTTTTCAAAAATTTTTCCAGACTATCTAAGCATGCATCAAAAGAGGATCCATACACAGTAAAATCATCCATAAACACCTCTATGCAACTCTCAAGAAAGTCACTAAAAATGCTAAGCATGCATCGTTGGAAGGTACCAGGAGCGTTGCATAGACCGAAGGGCATCCTCCTATAGGCGAAAGTGCCAAAGGGGCAGGTGAATGTGGTTTTCTCTTGATCCTTAGGCGCAATATTTATCTGAAAATACCCAGAAAAACCATCAAGAAAACAATAATGAGATTTACCAGCCAGGCGCTCTAGCATCTGATCAATGAATGGCAGGGGAAAATGATCTTTTCTGGTTGCTTGGTTGAGCCTCCTATAGTCAATGCAGACTCTCCAGCTGTTCTGCACTCTAGTTGGGATAAGCTCATCCCTCTCATTCTTCACAACAGTGAGGCCAGTTTTCTTGGGCACAACATGGATGGGGCTCACCCACTGACTGTCTGAAATAGGGTAGATGATCCCAGCCTGCAAAAGCTTGGTTACCTCCTTCTTGATGACGTCCATGATCACAGGGTTCTGCCTTCTTTGTGGCTGTCTCACTGGCTTTGCCTCATCTTCCAAAAGAATTCTGTGCATGCATGTGGATGGGCTAATACCAGGTATATCAGCCAAACTCCAACCAATGGCCTTATTGTGTTTCCTCAGTACACTAAGCAACTTCTCCTCTTGAACAGAATCAAGGGAGGTAGAAATGATCACCAGTTTCTTTTCATCATCCTCCAAGTACACGTACTTGAGGTTATCTGGTAACTGTTTCAGCTCAAGAGTGGGTGCCTGCAAGTCAGATTCAAGTGTACTTCCTGCAACATTGTTAATGCATTCTGACTCTAAAGAGTGTACAGGTAAAGGCAGAACACTCATCTCATCACAATTCAAATCATTGTCCATCTCATATATGTCAACAACATCATCAATATCATTCATAGCATCAATATCCTGGACATCACAATCCTCATCAAAATCCACAACATTATCAACATCATTCTCAAAACCTGATTCGAATCTAGATTCAATACATGAATGCAAAGAAGATAGAAAAGAATGCTTCTTCTCATGCACAGAATTAAAGTTGTCAACAACAAATTCATCAATAATGTCATCCAATGTATCAATCCTAAACAGAGAATGGTCCTCAGCTGGAAATTTCATTGCATCAAAGATATTAAAATGAACAACAATATCAGCAAATTCCATAGACAAAGTTCCAGCATATACATCAATCTTAGTTCGGGAAGTTTTCAAGAATGGCCTGCCTAAAATAATGGGAGCGGATCCATGAGAGAATCCCTCCTCCATTTCCAAAACATAAAAATCAGCAGGAAAAATCAATTCACCAACCCTTACCAAGACATCTTCTATGAAACCTGTTGGGTGAGTAACACTCCTATTAGCCAACTGAATGACCACACCCGTGGTTTGCAAAGGACCAAGAGATAAAGATTCATATATAGACAAAGGCATGACATTAACAGAAGCACCCAAATCAAGCATGGCATTCTCAAATTTATTATTTCCAATCACACAAGGAATGCAAAATATACCTGGATCTTTGCACTTTTCAGGAATGTGCGGGACCGACTTACCAATAAGTGCAGATACATTTCTTCCCATGCTAATCCTTTCATTTCCCTTCATCTTCCTCTTGTGTGTGCACAGCTCCTTCAAGAATTTTGCATACTTTGGTATCTGCTTGATTGCATCAAGTAGAGGTATGTTCACCTCCACCTTCCTGAAGGTCTCCAGAATTTCTTTATCTACCTCTTCCATCTTTTTGCTAGGAAGTGCTCGTGAAGGGAATGGAAGAGGGATAGGTCGGTCAATCAATGGAGATGGTGTGGCAGCAGTAGTGGTGGTTAAGGGAGGAGATCCTCCTGAAGAAGAACCACTAGCTGGAGAAGAAGATCCACCCACTTCAAATGTCCTGCTTGGACCAGCTTGGTCTTCCTTTTTGTGAGAAG
Source organism: Vigna nakashimae (assembly GCA_034642375.1). Lineage (NCBI taxonomy): Eukaryota > Viridiplantae > Streptophyta > Magnoliopsida > Fabales > Fabaceae > Vigna > Vigna nakashimae. The sequence continues at coordinate 28,017,434 of CM067759.1, read as the reverse complement.
TAGCAGGCACGGGTGTCGGTATAGAGGCGGGCTCTGAAGGCACAACAATCTGCTTCCCTGATCTGAGGGTTATGGCACTCACATTTCTTGGATTCTGCACAGTCTGGGATGGTAATTTACTAGAATTCTGAGACTGCGCCTGGTTTATCTGAGTGGCCATCTGACCTATCTGGTTAGTGAGGCTCTGTATGGACGCTCTAGTCTCCTGCTGAAACTGCATGTTATCTTTTTGAAACTGCAGGTTTTGCACGGTCATCTGTCTCACTAACTCTTCCAATGAAGGTTCAGACGAAGTGGAAGGTTGGACAGCTGGTTGGGCAGGTGCCTCTTGCTGTTGCTGTTGTTGTTGCCTTTGGTGTTGCTGCATGGGTGGAGGCACATATCTGTTAGGTGCTCCAGCATTCTGAAAAGGTGGCGTCTGTTGCTGTTGCTGTGGCGCATTGTTCCATCTAAGATTGGGGTGATTTCTCCACCCTGGGTTGTACCTGTTGCTGGACAAGTCATGATTTTGCTGTTGTGGCTGCCTGTTGTTGTAGATGTTTGTAGTATAAGCCTGAGGCACATCAGAGGCAGCAGGATGTTGCAAAGAAGGACATGCATCTGTGTAGTGGTCACTGGAAGGACAAATAGCACATAGTCGTGCAACAGATGCAGATTGAGATGTCGATCTCTGGTTGGTAGTCAACTGTGTCACCATCTTCGCAAGAGAGTTAATCTGGCCTTCTAACTTGCTTTCAACAGCTGATAAAGACTGGGCAATATCTTGTACGCCCTTCACCACAATGGCATCATTCCTGTTGCTAAACTGCTGGGAGTTGGAGGCCATCTTCTCAATCAATGGTCTGGCCTCAGCAGGTGTGATGTCTCCAAGAGCTCCACCACAGGCAGCATCGATCATACCTCGATCCATGTTGTTCAAACCCTCGTAGAAATACTGAATAAGGAGTTGTTCAGGTATCTGATGGTGGGGGCAGCTAGCACAAAGTGTCTTGAATCTCTCCCAATATTCGTACAGGTTCTCTCCATTAAGTTGTCTAATCCCAGTTATGTCTTTCCTGATTGCTGTGGTCCGGGATGCTGGGAAAAATTTCTCCAAGAACAGCCTCTTCAGATCATCCCAGCTAGCAATGGATCTCGGCGCTAAACTATACAACCAATCCTTAGCAACATTTTCCAATGAAAGAGGGAATGCTTTCAAGAAGACGTGCTCTTCAGGAACATCGTGCGGTTTCATACTGGAACAAACAACCAGGAATTCCTTCAAATGCTTATGTGGACTCGCACCTGCAAGACCATGAAACTTGGGCAACAAATGGATCAGTCCAGTCTTGAGAACATACGGAACATCCTCATCAGGATATTGGATGCACAAGCTTTCAATATCGAAATCAGGTGCAGCCATCTCCCTAAAAGTCCTCTCGCGAGGTGGAGGTTGTGCCATATTGTTCTCAGTATGAAAAACAACAGAATCAGAATCAAGTACAGATGCAGTAGATGCAGTATGCACAGAGTACTCAACAGTAGGATGCACAATATCTAATGGAACAGGTTCAAAAACAGACTCTAAAGACAAATTCCTAGAATGCCTAATTAAGCTATGAAAAGTCCTATCAATCTCAGGATCAAAGGGTGGTATGAATCCAGGATTTCCTCTAGTCATGCACTAAATCACGACACCCTGTAATCATGAAACAATAGCACAGAAAATTCAAACCACAGAAATAAACACAAGGTAGCAAAACAACACTATCACAAACACATACACAAATCACACAATACAGACATACGACTCAAAACTGAACCGTTGGTCCCCGGCAACGGCGCCAAAATTTGATGCAGCTGTCGCGGCCGATCAAATTTGATGTGCAAGTAAGAATGCAGTACAGTGCTAGGAAGTGACTCCTAGGTCGTCTCACAAGGACCAAGTGTGGTTCAGCTTGAGGTCAACACGTAAGGGGGGGGGTTTATGGTATTTTTGTTTTTATGCGGAAAAAATTAAATTAAAATGGAAATTAAATAAAACTGAATTAAAAATGTTGAAATAAAATTCAAAACAGTAACGTAAATTTTAAAATAGTAAAAACTTAAACGGTAAAATACAGTCAAAATAAAATAAACGCGGGAACATTAAACATGCATAAAACGTAAAACATTAAACGCAAAAATAAAAGCATCAGTAAAAACAAATCGTAAATATAAAACTAAAATGGTAAAACTGAAACTAAAACAGTAAAACGAAATTAAACAGTAAAAAAAAAACGAAATAATTGTGTTGTTATGATTCTCTTAACTCAAGGATTTTGTGATCCAGAAAAACCAATTTTCTTGTTAGCCCAGCCACATTATAAGCCATTGAAAAGTCCTTGTGATGATGCATGCTTGTGAATGTTTTTGATTGTGGTAAAATGAAAGGCAAAGTTGATTCATGTGACATTGTGATAGTGGAGTGAATGAGTGAAACACTTTACCTCTTATACACTTGTGTGTTGAGTGAAACACTTTACCTAGTGAGGAAATATTCCATAAGCACATGAACATCCATGCTTAATTGATTGATCATTCATGAAAAATAGCATTTGTTGGAATTTAAATGACTTTGTGAACACTAAAGCATGTGCACATCTTGATTGAACTCTTGGTCATAAGTTTGAGTGAAGTTGTTACTTATCTTGGAAAGAGGATTTTGAATGAGTGAACCATCATATAAATTGGTTGGAGATGGAGTTACATTTTGTTTGCTTGAGGACAAGCAAAGTTCTAAGTTTGGGGTTGTGATAACAGTTGAAAAACTGTTATTTTCATGCTTAAAAGTGATACTAAAAGCAACCTTTAGACTTAAAAACTAGCTTGAAATCATGCCTTTTATCTATATTTTCATAAATAAGAGAGCTGGACAGGTTTATGCTTGATTTAAGTGTTTTTGTGCAGGTTTTAAGGTGAATTTAGTGAAAAGAGTGAAGAAGGAGAGTAGTGACATTAGAAAAGACAAGAAAGAGTGCAAAAAGAGAAGACGAAGGCACCGCTCAACGGCAAACTACCGCTGAGCGGCACTCAAGAGGTGGCGTTGGAACCGCTGAGGGGCAAAATGGCCGCTGAGGGGAAGAAAGAAGACGCGCAATCACCGCTGAGCGGCACTTTATGGGCTTGGGCTTTTGTAATCTTTTGTAACTCTAGATTAGTATATAAGGGCTTGCACGTCCTTGGGATTAGTATCTTTGGCAGAAACGAAGTAAACTCTCTCTATTCCACCCCTTTGAAGGAGGATCTTGGATGCTCAGGCTACCTCTTCACCTTTATTGGGTTTATTCTTTCATTCTTTCATTGTTATTCATCTAGGTTCACCATGAATATGGTGAACTAAACCTTGTATGTTTGTTGGGGAATCAATGTAATCTCTTGAAGCTCTCATATATGGATTTGTTGAATACATCTTTTAAGTAAGACATATGCTTTCTTTCATCATTAGTTAGGGTCTTTCCTCTTTGCTCAATGCTTGCATTGTTTAACTCATTCTAATGCATGGTTATTGGTTTTGTCGATACGGACACGTACGGGGAAGTCTAGATCCGGGGAATTTCTCCCAATATTATACTGACAATATTTTATTGGTTGCCTTTAAGCTCCTGCACTCATGAACTAATCATTAGGAATGCTAGGAATTGTATGAACTATTTGATTAGGGAGAAGCCATCTAGAATGGTACATTAGAGAGTGGCATTAACAATGATGATTTGAATGTTGAATTCCTAAAATATATGAGAGTGGATGAGATGAAATTGACCCCCAACAACATATTCATTCATATAATTCATTGAAAGTGTTTATCTTTTGTCTTTGCCATTGATCAAACTTCATGCATACATGTTTATTTTCTGTTTTGCATATTAAAATTTGAATATTTCGTTTGTAAGTCCTAGCTAATCAACAAATCACATAACTAAACTAGGCCGTGAGTCCTTTGGGAAGAACGATACTTGGTCTTACCAAGTTTATTACTTGAACGATTCGGTCATACTTGCCGATTGTGAAACAAGTTTGTGACATCATATTTTGGTGCTTACAAATTTGTCCATCACTGGACAAGTCATGATTTTGCTGTTGTGGCTATCTGTTGTTGTAGATGTTCGTAGGATAAGCCTGAGGCGCATCAGAGGCAGCAGGGTGTTGCAAAGAAGGACATGCATTTGTATAGTGGTCACTGGAAGGACAAATAGCACATAGTCATGCAACATATGCAGATGGAGATGCAGATCTCTGGTTGGTAGTCAGCTGTGACACCAACTTCGCAAGAGATTCAATCTTGCCTTCCAACTTGCTTTCAATAGCAGATAAAGACTGGGCAACAACATCATGTACGCCCCTCACCACAATGGCATAATTCCTGGTGCTAAACTGCTGGGAGTTGGAGGCCATTTTCTCAATCAATTACCTGGCCTCAGCAGGTGTAGTGTCTCCAAGAGCTCCACCACGGGTAGCATCAATCATACCCCGATCCATGTTGTTCAAAACCTCATAGAAATACTGGATAAGGAGTTGTTCAGGTATCTTATGGTGGGGATAGCTAGCACAAAGTGTCTTGAATCTCTCCCAATACTCATACAAACTCTCTCCACCAAGCTGCCTAATCCCAGTTATGTCTTTTCTGATAGCTGTGGTCCGGGATGCTGGGAAAAATTTCTCTAAGAACAGCCTCTTCAGATCATCCCAGCTAGTGACAGATCTAGGTGCTAATCCATACAACCAATCCTTAGCAACACTTTCCAATGAATGAGGGAATGCCTTCAAGAAGATCTGCTCTTCAGGAACATCATGCGGTTTCATAGTGGAACAAACAATGTGGAATTCCTTCAAATGCTTATGTGGACTCTCACCTGCAAGACCATGAAACTTGGGCAACAAATGGATCAATCCAGTCTTGAGAACAAATGGAACGTCCTCATTAGGATATTGGATGCACAAGCTTTCAATATCGAAATCAGGTGCAGCCATCTCCCTGAAAGTCCTCTTACGAGGTGGAGGTTGTGCCATATTGTTCTCAGTATGAAAAACAACAGAATCAGAATCAAAATCAAGTGCAAATGCAACAGATGCAGTAGATGCAGTGTGCACAAAGTACTCAGCAGTGGGATGCACAATATCCAATGGAACAGACTTAAAAACAGACTCTGAAGACAAATTCCTAGAATGCCTAATTAACCTATGAAACGTCCTATCAATCTCAGGATCAAAAGGTGGTATGAATCCATGATTTCCTCTAGTCATGCACTAAATCACAACACCCTATAACCATGAAACAATAGCACAAAAAAATTCAGACCACAGAAATCAACACAAGATAGCAAAACACAAACAGAACACAACACAAATCACACAACACAGACACAAGACTCAAAATTGAACTGTTGGTCCCTGGCAACGGCGCCAAAATTTGATGCGGTTGTCGCGGCCCATCAAATTTGATGTGCATTAAAGAATGCAGTATAGTGCTAGGAAGTGACTCCTAGGTCGTCTCTCGAGGACCAAATGTGGTTCAAGGATTAGGTCAGACACTTAGGGGGGGTTGTGAAAGGATCTGTGAATGCAAATGATTAAATTAAAATGACAATTAAACACAATTGAACATAATTAAAAGCATTAAAGTGCATGAAAACATTAAAGTGAACAATATCACACATAGATATCCAAACACAATTCAAACTATAGAAATGCGACAAGCTAAAACATTAAATGCACAATGTTGTAAGCTAAACATCAAAAGTAATGAATCTAAAAGAAAGAAATGCATTGTTGCTGCCAACGTGCCATCATTCTCCCACCTAATCTACTTCTCATTTTATAAAAACAAAAACAAATCTCTTTTCTTCCAACAGCCGTGACACTATTCCTTCTAATAATGCTGGATGTGACACACTCACACACTCCCCTTCCAATTTAAATGCATGACAAGCAACCTGCTGGAATGCTTATTCTATTGTTCGTGTGTGTGTGCTCTTAAAAGAAAATAATGAAAAACCCCTTGTGCTTCCAAAGTGAAACAACTCTTCTTTTCTCTCGTTGAAATCCACGCCTACTCCCATTTGTAAAAAAACAATTAAAATGATGATGGAAATCTATCCTCCCTACAGTAGTTTAACCATGGCTTTTAAAAGAAAACAAATTCATTCTTCTCTCCAAATTAAATCATGCTTCTGCCTCTAGATAAACGTTCCCGTGAACAACCTTTTCTCCATCCTAAATGATTAAACATTGCTTTTCAAAGTAGAATAAGTGCTTCCAATGACCGAATCCCTATGCTTGGACGTGAACACCACTTCATCCAATCAACATGCTCCTTCCTATAATCACTTCTTCATTTTTCAAGAAAAGAAATATGCAAAGTGTTTAATCCCAAAAATGAAAGTGACATAAATCAGCGTGCACCACAATGCTAACCATCCATTCTCCGTGACACCTAATGAATCACCTTCCACTTCTCCCGTAACGTGTGCTTCCAGCTCATTCTCCGCGTCCAAGAATCACCATCCCGTGAGCTTTTGCAAACCCAAGTTGAATATTTCCCAATAGAAATGTAACAACATTCTTCTCAAGTGAAAAACATGCCCTCGCTCTATCTTCCAACACGTCACCGTTCACACCTCTTTACCTCTCAATCTCCGTCTCAGGCTTTCTCAAAATAAAAAAAAAAGTATATTGCTTCCTTATGGATCAGCGTGCAGAATGACTCCTACCAATCACGCTTCCAGCTCACATTCCCGTGCACCATTTCACTCCTACTTCACATTACCGCATCCTATTCTCTGGAAAAGTTAATCATCCCCTTTCCCAAGGATCTTCGAATTGAAGAAGAAATTGTATAAACGTGCACAAAACCAAATGAAAAATGCAATCAGCATTTAGCAAAAAGAATCAAATTTCAGGTCTCCATTCATTTAATTCAAAAACCGCGTTTCAAGGTAAACCAAGTCCAGAAGGAAAAATTTCGTGAGGGGTGGCGGCTCTAGCTTCTAAGGCCGTGAGTTTCTTATAATAAGGGTGAGGTCCACACAATAAAACCCTAGGTTGGTGATGACAAATTTATGAACACCGAAATAGGACGCCACAAACTTGTTGAACAATCGGCAAGTATGACTGAATCGTTTCAAGTAATAAACTCGGTAAGACCAAGTATCGTTCTCCCAAAGGACTCACGGCCTAGTTTAGTTATGTGATTTGTTGATTAGCTAAGACTTAAGAACGAAATAAGTGAAGTTTAAGATGCAAAACAAAAAATAAACATGTATGCATGAGTTTTGATCAATGGCTAAAACAAAATACAAACACTTTCAATGGAATATATGAATGAGTATGTTGTTAGGGTTTATCAATTTCATCTTATCCACTCTCATATATTTTAGGAATTCAACATTCAATTAATCATTGTTAATGCCAGTCTCTAAATTACCTTGACAAGAAGGCCTATCCCTAATTACGAGTTCATACAATTCCTAGCATTCCTAATACTTAGTTCTTTTAGTGCAGGAGCTTAACAACAACCAATATACTATTGGGAGTAATTCTCCGGATCTAGACTTCCCCGTACGTTCCCGTATCGACAAAACCAATAATCATGCATTGAATGAGTTAAATAAAGCAAGCATTGAGCAAAGAGGAAAAACCCTAACTAATGATGAAAGAAACCATAGGTCTTAAATATAAGATGTAAACACAAATTCCATATATGAGAGTTTCACAAGACTACATTGATTCCCCAACAACAATACAAGGTTTAGTTCACCATATTCATGGTGAAACTAGATGAATAATAATGAAAGAATGAAGGATAAAACCCTAGAAAGGTGAAGAGGTATCCTGAGCATCCAAGATCCTCCTTAAAAGGGGTGGAAGAGAGAGTGTTTGCTTCGTTTCTACCAAAGATACAAACCCTAGGACGTCCTTGATGGACAAATTTATGAGCACCAAAATATGATGTCACAAACTTGTTTCACAATCGGCAAGTATGACCGAATCGTTCAAGTAATAAACTTGGTAAGACCAAGTATCGTTCTCCCAAAGGACTCACGGCCTACTTTAGTTATATGATTTGTTGATTAGCTAAGACTTACAAACGAAATAATTGAGATTTTATATGCAAGAGACGACAATAAACATGTATGCATGAGTTTTTGATCAATGGCAAAAGCAAAAGATAAACACTTTCAATGAAGTATATGAATGAATATGTTGTTGGGGGTCAATTTCATCTCATCCACTCTCATATATTTTAGGAATTCAACATTCAAATCATCATTGTTAATGCCACTCTCTAAAGTACCATTCTAGATGGCTTCTCCCTAATCACGAGTTCATACAATTCCTAACATTCCTAATGATCAGTTCATAAGTGCAGGAGCTTAACGACAACCAATATAATATTGGGAGAAATTCCCCGGATCTAGACTTCCCCGTACGTGCCCGTATCGACAAAACCAATAATCATGCATCGAATGAGTTAAACCATGCAAGCATTAAGCAAAGAGGAAAAACCCTAACTAATGATGAAAGAAAGCATAAATCTTAATTAAAAGATGCAAGCATAGATTCCATATATGAGAGCTTCAAGAGATTACATTGATTCCCCAACAAACATACAAGGTTTAGTTCACCATATTCATGGTGAACCTAGATGAACAATGAAAGAATAAACCCTATAGAGGTGAAGAGGTAGCCTGAGCATCCAAGATCCTCCTTCAAAGGGGTGAGAGAGAGAGTGTTTGCCTCGTTTCTGCCAAAGATACAAACCCTAGGACGTCCTAAAGCTTATATACTATTCTAAAATTACAAAAGATCTACGCCTAAGCCCATAAAAGTGCCAGAAAACCGGTCCAAGCCCATTTAGAATGGCGCTCAGCGGTATTTTACCGCTGAGCGGTACTAGCGATTGATCCATTTTGCCCCCCAGCTGCTGTTTTGCCCCTCAGCGGTGATTTCGGCACCCGAAAAGTGCCGCTCAGCGGTATTTTTCCGCTCAGCGCCACTCGGTCACACGTTTTCTGCGTTCTGGTTGGTTTTTCAGCATTCTGGTTGACTGGTTGACTTTTCTGGTTGACTGGTTGACTTTTCTGGTTTCTGGTTGACTTTTCAGCACTCCAATCATTCGGTATTTCAATTCTTCTTTCAAATCATTCAATTAGCCTACAAAATCAAGGAAATCTTGCACAAAACCATTAAATTCACTTTCAACTCTCTTATTCTCAAAACTAAAGAAAAAATATGAATTCAAGCTAGTTTCTAAGTCTTAAAGGTTGCTTTTGGTATCAAATTTAAGCATAAAAATAACAGTTTTTCAACTGTTATCACAACCCCAAACATAGAACTTTGCTTGTCCTCAAGCAAACAAGATGTAACTCAATCTCCAACCAATTCATATGATGGTTCACTCATTCAAAAATCCTCTTTTTCAAGATAAGTAACCACTTTACTCAGACTTATGACCAAGAGTTCAATCAAGATGTGCACATGCTTTAATGTTCACAAAGTCATTTAAATTCCAAAAAATGCTATTTTTCATGAATGATCAATCAATTAAGCATGGATGTTCATGTGCTCATGGAATATTTCCTCACTAGATAAAGTGTTTCACTCACACACAAGTGTATAAGAGGTAATCACTCATTCACTCTACTATCACAATGTCACATGAATCAACTTTGCCTTTCATTTTACCACAATCAAAAACATTCACAAGCATGCATCATCACAAGGACTTTTCAATGGCTTATAATGTGGCTGGGCTAACAAGAAAATTGGTTTTTCTGGATCACAAAATCCTTGAGTTAAGAGAATCATAACAACACAATTTTTCTTATTCTTCCCAACTTGCCTTTGCATTTGCATTGAGCTTTGCTTCTTTTTCTTTTCTTTTCTTTTTCTTTTTCTTTGCATATTCTTACTTTTTTAGCTCTTAGCTCAATGCTTTTCCTTTTCCATGTTTTCCCAACAACCCCAAACTTGAACATTTAACAATACCACACAAGATCTTCTACTTAACTCAAGGTAAAGATTTTCAATCAAGGGTTTTCAGTGTATGTTCAAGGCTAAGGGTTCAAAGGATAGAACACAAAGTGTTCTCTTTTAGTGGTCTAACTTTATGAATTTGGCCAATAAAAAGGGTTCCAACAAACGGCCTTGATCATATGATGCAAAACAAGTAATTGATTCAATCATAGAAAACCTGGGCAAAGTCATTCATGCTTTCAAAATAATAGCATTCAACAATAACAACTCTGGAGCTCAAAATCTCACATATCAGCTCATTCACATTTGACATACACATCCTGCTTAATTTCACAATCACAATCATGATATCATGCATTTGTTCACAAAGCTTGTGAATCACCTGTATAAGCATTTTAATGTGCACATCATCTCAACATCAATCAATCAATAAGCATCATCAAGCATTACTTATCACACAATCACAGTTAATAGCAAACCATCATAAGAAACCAGGTGTTCAATAGAGTACATCAAACCCTAATCTAAAACAGAAGTAAATAAGTTCAGAAAACTTAAACCAAACAAAAGCATAAGTCCTGCTCTAGTTATGATAGCATTCATCAGTAAATGCTATCTCAACTCCTCCTCAATCTGAGCTGTCCTCTGTATCCTCCTTCTTCTTGGATCTTATAGTCTTGATTCTTTTTGCCCGATGAGAAGGCCATCCCTGCATCAAACATAGTTCACAAAACCAAAAGATACATTGTTAAGCATTAGTAAACCATCAAGAAATCAGGCCCTTCAATGATGCTCTCTCCCAACCCCAAACTTAGATGGAAAACTAGTGAGCAAGTGAGTGGAAGGGAGATTTTCTAAAGAGGGATGGGGGAAAAGTTGTAGAGAACCTTTGAAAAGGTATGTAAGAGTGTGTGTGCAGAGAAGAGTCTGAAAAGAGAAACCAAAACGCAGCTTAGGGTATAAAAATACCCTAATGGGCTCGGATCCCGCTAAGGGGAAACTAAAGCCCATCTGCGAGAGTACCGCTCAGCGGTAAGTTGCCGCTCAGCGGCACTTTCGTGAAGTGCTCTTCTCCTTCTTTTCTTAACCTACGTACCTCCTAGACATGCTGATGAATCAATATTTTTTTACATTTCACTTAGTTTATTGTGCTAAAATTAATCAGGGAATTGTGCTTAATTGTCAAGTATTTTCCCGTTTTTACTAATTGTGCTTAAATTAACCAGTAATTCTTATTTTAACTAATTTGAATTATCTGAGCTAATTATTTGTATAAGTAATTGCAGGGAAAATATTGAATAATATTTTGGAACACTTGAAAGAGCACCGAATTGGCTAAATGAGTAGAAGAGAGCAACTTAATTCTTTGATGGTTTCCTAATGCATCTCACGGCCATGATTGAGTGTGTACGTTGGAAGTGGCCACCAATGTTTCCTTTATTTTTAATATTGTGGAGACAACATTATAGTGGAGGCTGTTCTGGAAAAATGATTCACGGCCTAAACAAAATGGAGAAATTTCCTAGAAAGTGGGAGCCACCACCTATTGAAAGTCACGGTTTAGTTGGGAGGAACTCCAAAATGAAGTGCTAAATTTTTATTGAATTAATAAAAGTGGTCTTACAGTCCATTCACTTTGGCTAATGTGCAGATTTTCCATTACACATAGGACAACTTATTTTGGCAGCTGGAAACGTGACTAAGCAAATTGGAGAAAGTCACAAGGAACATGTTTCAACCTATGGGGTCCATCCATCACTTGGAAAATGATCTTTTTTCATTTGAGAAGAGAAACATCTACACGGAAAGAGAACAACAGCCAACAGGAAGCTCACGGCCTTATCCAGAAAAGTAGAGAGGAGAAAATGTAGGAGCCACCACCCTCACGATTCTTCACGTGAGCAGCAGCACAACACTATTCCAGCAACGTCCTCCATCAGCAGCATCGGCAGCAGCACCATCAACTTCAGCAGCTCACACCCAGCACACACGTGAAAGGAGAAGGGAGCCCACCCGAATCATATTGAAGAAGAAGACAAGAGTTTGGAATGGAGAATTCACATGAACCTTAGCTTGGAAACGCACACCACAAAAGCTCATTAATATAGTAAAGAATTCAAAGAAGTTTGGCTATAAAAGAGCAGCAGGAAGAGAAGGAAAAATTCATTAGGATTTAGAATTAGAGATTAGGAAGTACGTACTGGTTTTCTCCTCCCCTCTTGGGGAGGTTGTGATTTGATTCAATTTTCATTTTCCAGTAGCAAGCTCTCTTGGTTTTCATTTCCAAACAGTGCACAAATGTAAAATTTTATTTCTGAAGCGTGTAGTTCAATTGTTTCACAATTTCCTCATTTTCATTTTCATTTTATTTTAAGTGTTGAATTTTAATTTTATGTTTAATCTTTGATGAATTTTATTTTCATGTTAAATGTTTTAAATTTTACTTTCTTTTCTATTTTTACCGTTTACTATTTTCTAAAACGTTAAAATTCTGTCAATGTATTTTTATGTTCGTTTTAATTTCAAACGTCATTTTACCATTTATTGTTTTATGCATCGTTTAATTTTACCGTTTTTGCATATTTACTGTTATGTTTCTACCATCTTTTACCGTTCCGTTTTTATTGTCTTTAAAGTTTATTTCAGTATTTTTAAATTCTGTCTCGTTTAAATTCCAGTCCACTTTAATTTTACTGCACAAAACCATATCACAAAACCCCCCCCCACTACGTGTTTAATCTAAGACCGAACCACACAAATTGGTCCTTGTGAGACGACCTAGGAGTCACTTCCTAGTAAATATACTGCATTCTTTATCTGTATCAAATTTGTATGACCGCGACAGTCGTATCAAAATGGCGCCGCTGCCGGGGACCAATGAAGGTTCAGTTTTAGATTTTTGTTGTATAAAGTTTTGTTCTGTTATTATGTTTGTTTTGTGTGTTTTGTCTTTGAACGGGTCGCACCGCTCACAAAAGTTGTGCATAAAAGAATGCAGTATAGTTACTAGGAAGTGACTCCTAGGTCGTCTCTCGAGGACCAATTTGTGGTTCAGTCTCAGATTTAACACGAAGTGGGGGGGGTTGTTTTTGGATGTTTGTTTTTGTGCGGTAAAATAAAAAAGGAACTGGAAATTAAATAAAACAAAATTTAAAACACTGAAATAAAATTTAACCACGGTAAAAACTGAACGATAGAAAACAGTAAAAATAGAACCACTTGATCGCAAATAAAATTTATCACAGATTAAAAACGACGTTTGAAATTAAAATGTAATGACGAAATTTAACAATGCAGAAACTGCTAAACGATAAAATACAACAGATAAAATAAAAGCACAGAACTGAAAATGAAATTCATTAAAAGATTTAACACTTAAAAATAATATTCCAAAATAAAACTAACAAACTGTTTCAGAATACACTACACGCTCAGAAATGAAATTGCATTATGCACTGTTTGAAAAATGGAACTGGAAAAGGAAAGGAAGAGGCAGAAGCCTCCTCCCAGATCGTGTGTTTCTTACACTACACCTAAACTACACTAAAATCTCATTCCCTTTCTGCTGCTGCTCTTCTCATTTTATAGCCAAAATCTGAACATCCTCCCCGTGACTTCCCCTTCATTTCAGGATTTTGTTTTTGTCTTTAGTTGACAATTGGCAGCCCCTGAATTCTTAACCAAACATTCACCAATCATGAAAATAGGTGGGTCCCTCTCCAAATTGCTTGTCCGTTTCTTCACTTCTGTGGTCATTCCAGCGAAGCACTCTTCTCCCTTCATGGAAATGGTTTTGCAGCCGTGAGCTCCCACTCCTTCTCTTCTCCATGTTGGCCGTGAATGTAAGCTATCACCATGTTTCTCACCAACCAAAAATGCTTTGGCTCTCTTTCCTTGCTTCACCGCTTCTCCACCTTGCAACTTTGATTCACTTCTTCCAACTCTTCAGGTGGCTCTCTTGGATGGACCATGAAGGTGGCTGCTCCAAGCATGGACGTTTTCTTCTTTGTTGTGTTGGTGGACGGTGATGTGCTGCTCTTCCTTCAACAACTACTGCTGTCCGTTTTTGGCTTACAAGAACAGCCGTGAATGTGGCTGCTGGATTCCTCAAGTTGATGCACCGTTTACACCAAAGCTTTGCTCACCATAAAAAGAGCTAGGAGGATGAAGTTCTTGCTGTTGTCTGGGCGTGGATGAGCTGCTTCACATTCTTCTCTGGACATTCTTTTTGTGCTACGGAAAATCCAAGATGCTTCTTCTTGCTGCACCATGAGCTACTCTCCATTTAATGGTTAAGCCAATTGGAAATCACACTCCAAACCAAGAAAGGGTGCGGCTCCCACTTTGGTTCCAAAAGAAGTTTTGGTGGATGCTTGCTGGCCGTGGGTTTATTTCAATTTTATTCCAAAGCATATGCAAGCCAAAATGAATGTACTAAGTGGGCCATGAAGCTAAAATTCAGAATTTTTCCAAGCAAAACCGTGAGTAGTGGATGTCTTGTTTCTTTCTCCAATTTTTCAAGCTAGCGGGACCATGAAACCACTTCCCTTAATATAACATTAATATAATAAAATTCAGCACATGAACATGAACTCCTACGTGAACTTTCATTTGGTGGCCCTTCTTCATTCCAAATTCTTGCCAATTGCAAAATTCTTCATTTGGAAAATAGGAGTTGCTGTGGCCTTTCATATGTGGTGGATCCCACACCTTCTTCTTTCTTTGGATGTGCAAAAGACGAGGGCCGTGTACTCCCTTCATAATACTAATTCAGCACTTGCATTTTGGAGTTCCTCTTACGTGACTTTTCAACAATTGTGGCCCCCTTTTCCTTATTCCAAGTGATAGCTTTGCCAAAAATGAATTGTTATTGGTACCAAATGATATTGGCTTGTCAAAATGATCAATTCCAGCCACCACAAGTATAAAAAAAACAAGCAAACAAATGCAAACAGACTAGAATTCACTCAAACAGTGTGCACTAGACTGACATAGGAGAGTAAAGAAAATACTGGGAACAACACAAAATGAATTTGAACAAAATAAAAACTATACTTGAAACTAGACATCTAGACGAAACTATGAAAAAAAATTGCATTGAAAACGGATATGAATTGAACTCGAACGAGGACAAACAAGTTGACACAAAATTCACACAGCAACCAGCGAAAATTGAAGTGGCTGAAATGCATTGGGCTCAATTGTCATTTCTCATTTAGCCTTCAAATGTCCCAAAAAGATATCCAAAATTTTCCCATAATTAATAATGCAAAATAATAAGCTCAGATAATTCAAATTAGTTAAAATAAGAATTTCTGATCGAATTAAGCACAATTAGGAAAAATAGGAAAATAACAGACGATTAAGCACAATTTCCCAATTAATTCTAGCACAATAAACTAAGTGAAGTGAGTAAAATATTGACTCATCAAAATAGACCACACTTAGTCTTTTGCACTCCTGGGCAAAATCAAGACGCAAATCAGGGAATGGTTCAAAGGACTTTTAAGAAGGTTACACAAATTCAGCAGACAGAAAAACAAAGACTCAAGAGAAAATAAACAGAATTTACAAAGTTCTCAGGAAATCTAGACAGAGAAAAGATGTAGACCATATCCAATCACAGAATCACTGAAAAGCAGATACTTATAGAAATCTTCCAAACAATTCAAAACTTGGTAAAATAATTAATCAGCTCAAGAGGTGATTCAAAAACAACAAAACCTTACAGATGCACTTACAGTGTTTCTCTCAAGTGTCTAAGGTAAATCAATGTCACTCAATGCACTCAAGAAAGCAAACACAAATAGACTTGGCAAGTTTCTAATTATCAATACTTAAAACATATGCACGTTTAGATCTAAAGGTCTTTACTGGGTTGTAATGGGGCCAAGGACAGGGAAGGATAAAATATAGATAAGTAGCTACAGCTCAAAAGAAATAGAGGAGCAATGGGGAAAAAGTGTAAACACAGTGAAATCTCACCCAAACCTCTAATTCAATCCTCTTCTCAACTCCATTATTCACACGATTATTTTTCAATTTTCTCTTTTTCTCATCAAAATTTTTTTTTTCATCCTGTCTGTTTCCTTTTCTCTCTCTATCACACAACAGGATATAATTTATATTTTAAGAACATGATGAGGAACCAACTAGCCAATTCATCACAATTCCCAAGGAGACCACACTTATTCACAAAACAATTCTATAGCTCCAGACTTCCCTAAGGTTTAGGTAATCATTTGTTTTTCACTTAGGATCAGTGTATGAGCTTTAACACAAAGAAATGGATACAGTATAGGCTCAAAAGGGGTATCAAAGGATAATAACAAGGTAGGCTTATTTGGCTAAAGAGGCTCAAGAACAAAATGCCTTTATCACTTCTAAAACATGCATATCAATCAAGTATATCAAAAAGAATCAAGCCAAGGCATATGTGCAAGCAATCAAGATACATATCTCACATAAGAAAGAACATTAAGTGGCTCAAATCTCACACAGGGTATTCGTCACAATCAAATCAACCTCTCAAACGCATAATCATCTTTCCAAGCAGAGAAAAACAAGGATTTCAAACTAAGTATCAATGAAGTGGAGGAAAAATCTACAACTTAGACATCATCCAGAAATCAAGAGAAAAATGTAAAATTTATTTCACCCAAAACACACTAAAAACAACTTAAAATAGAAAAAATTTAACACTCAAAACAGAAAAAATTTCACACACAAAACAAATAAAATTCAGAATCTCTCCCAATAGACCACACTTAAACTACACATTGTCCTCAATGTGTTCTAAGCATACATCAGCAATCAAAACAGGAAACATATTATGGACAAGTGCAATAAAAGTAAGGAAAAAGGGAGAGAAAGAAAATGCAAACTCCCGCAGGTTATGGTGGAAGCTGCCAATTTTGGACTTTCAGGGAGATGTCTTCAGAATCCAGCAAGGAAGTTTTGAGGACGAACTGCTTCATCCTCCAGATCTGATCTAGCAGTGAAATGTTTTCCACAGCTGGATCTGAGCAGTGATTGTTGATGAGCAGGTTCAGCAGGTGCCTATTGTTGTTGAAACAGTTATGGGTACTCGCACCTTTGTCTTCAATTGTGGGTGTCTGCTCATCAAGTTTATACGTACCTCCTGCAACATGGTTAGTGCAATGTGGTTCTACAGAAATTTCATGCAGGGATATAACACCCAATTCTAATGTAACAGGCTGAACCTTAGATACATCCTCATAACATGAATCAATTTCAAAATTACATGCAATATCAATATCAGACTCAGATTCATGTTCAGAAGGAGAATTAAAAACATGCTCAGCAACAATATAATCATTAGCATACCGATCATCATCACAATCAACAGAATAATCAAATTGTGGTATGCTTACCTCCACTTCCTTGAAGATTTGTAAAGTAGTGGAGGATGAAGGTGGTCTACCTGGCTCAAAAGTATTGCTTATTCCTGCCTGGGCCTCAAAATCTTCATCAGTCTCCTTAGGTGCAATAGTGGCCATCTGCCCGATCTGATCAGTCAGATTCTGAATTGCCGCTTGAGTTTCCTGCTGAAACTCTATGCTATTTTTCTTGAACTGCATGTTCCCTTTCTGTAACTGAACGTTCTGCATGGTCATCTGCTCCAGTAACTCCTTTATTGTAGGCTCAGAAATCGAAGGCTGAGGAGTAAATTGAGCAGTAGCATCATAGAACTGCATCTGCTGTTCTTGCTGGACTAGTGGAGGCATCAAAGTATTCTGGAATGGTGGTTCTTGATATCGATACTGTGGAGCACTGTACCATCCCAAGGTAGGGTCATTCCCTCCAGGACCGTTGCTGTATCCATCTTGTGCAGGGAAAAATTCGATCAGAAAATTTTGCTCAAGATCTTCCCATCTGGTAATGAGTCCTCGAGGAAGACAATTCAACCAATCCTTAGCTGCTCCTTGTAATGAATGCTGAAACGCCGTCAAGAAAATGTAATCATCTGGGACATTTGGAGGTTTCATTGCAGAACAAATTCTATAGAAATTTTCCAAATGTTCATGTGGGCATTCTCCTGCAAATCCATGAAACTTAGGGAGCAGATATATCAGTCCAGCGCTTAGAACGCAATGAATATCATCCTTTGTAGGTGGGACCGGCTCACTAGGAGCGCTCTCAGTAATTTGAGGATGATCCATATAATTCCGACATAGAAATCAACAGAATTATAATCAGAGTAACATGCAGAAGGAGAATCATAATTATGGGCATAGACAGAATAAGCATTTTTCACAAATTTAAAATCGGTAGACATGGAAAATAAAAATAAAAATTAAACACTAAAAATTACTAGACAAACAAAATACAACACATTTATACATGCTACAGGCACACACAAAACAGAACATAAAAATAATTTTATTATTATTTTTTTTTAAAATTAATTTTTTTTTACTTTTTTTTTTAATTAACAGACAAAATACATATGACACGCATACAAAACAAATAGAACATCACAACACAACACAAGATAAAACACAACAAAAATCTAAAACAAGAACCTGGAACTGAAGTGACAACGCCGCTAAAATTTGCTGAAGGTGTCGTTTTCGCCTACAAAAATACAAAACACAAAACACACAAAATACACATATTAACAGAACAAAAATTTACACAACAAGAATCTAAAACCAAACCATTATTGGTCCCCGGCAACGGCGCCATTTTTTTGAACGGGTCGCACCGCTCACAAAAGTTGTGCATAAAAGAATGCAGTATAGTTACTAGGAAGTGACTCCTAGGTCGTCTCTCGAGGACTAATTTGTGGTTCAGTCTCAGATTTAACACGAAGTGGGGGGGGTTGTTTTTGGATGTTTGTTTTTGTGCGGTAAAATAAAAAAGGAACTGGAAATTAAATAAAACAAAATTTAAAACACTGAAATAAAATTTAACCACGGTAAAAACTGAACGATAGAAAACAGTAAAAATAGAACCACTTGATCGCAAATAAAATTTATCACAGATTAAAAACGACGTTTGAAATTAAAATGTAATGACGAAATTTAACAATGCAGAAACTGCTAAACGATAAAATACAACAGATAAAATAAAAGCACAGAACTGAAAATGAAATTCATTAAAAGATTTAACACTTAAAAATAATATTCCAAAATAAAACTAACAAACTGTTTCAGAATACACTACACGCTCAGAAATGAAATTGCATTATGCACTGTTTGAAAATGGAACTGGAAAAGGAAAGGAAGAGGCAGAAGCCTCCTCCCAGATCGTGTGTTTCTTACACTACACCTAAACTACACTAAAATCTCATTCCCTTTCTGCTGCTGCTCTTCTCATTTTATAGTCAAAATCTGAACATCCTCCCCGTGACTTCCCCTTCATTTCAGGATTTTGTTTTTGTCTTTAGTTGACAATTGGCAGCCCCTGAATTCTTAACCAAACATTCACCAATCATGAAAATAGGTGGGTCCCTCTCCAAATTGCTTGTCCGTTTCTTCACTTCTGTGGTCATTCCAGCGAAGCACTCTTCTCCCTTCATGGAAATGGTTTTGCAGCCGTGAGCTCCCACTCCTTCTCTTCTCCATGTTGGCCGTGAATGTAAGCTATCACCATGTTTCTCACCAACCAAAAATGCTTTGGCTCTCTTTCCTTGCTTCACCGCTTCTCCACCTTGCAACTTTGATTCACTTCTTCCAACTCTTCAGGTGGCTCTCTTGGATGGACCATGAAGGTGGCTGCTCCAAGCATGGACGTTTTCTTCTTTGTTGTGTTGGTGGACGGTGATGTGCTGCTCTTCCTTCAACAACTACTGCTGTCCGTTTTTGGCTTACAAGAACAGCCGTGAATGTGGCTGCTGGATTCCTCAAGTTGATGCACCGTTTACACCAAAGCTTTGCTCACCATAAAAAGAGCTAGGAGGATGAAGTTCTTGCTGTTGTCTGGGCGTGGATGAGCTGCTTCACATTCTTCTCTGGACATTCTTTTTGTGCTACGGAAAATCCAAGATGCTTCTTCTTGCTGCACCATGAGCTACTCTCCATTTAATGGTTAAGCCAATTGGAAATCACACTCCAAACCAAGAAAGGGTGCGGCTCCCACTTTGGTTCCAAAAGAAGTTTTGGTGGATGCTTGCTGGCCGTGGGTTTATTTCAATTTTATTCCAAAGCATATGCAAGCCAAAATGAATGTACTAAGTGGGCCATGAAGCTAAAATTCAGAATTTTTCCAAGCAAAACCGTGAGTAGTGGATGTCTTGTTTCTTTCTCCAATTTTTCAAGCTAGCGGGACCATGAAACCACTTCCCTTAATATAACATTAATATAATAAAATTCAGCACATGAACATGAACTCCTACGTGAACTTTCATTTGGTGGCCCTTCTTCATTCCAAATTCTTGCCAATTGCAAAATTCTTCATTTGGAAAATAGGAGTTGCTGTGGCCTTTCATATGTGGTGGATCCCACACCTTCTTCTTTCTTTGGATGTGCAAAAGACGAGGGCCGTGTACTCCCTTCATAATACTAATTCAGCACTTGCATTTTGGAGTTCCTCTTACGTGACTTTTCAACAATTGTGGCCCCCTTTTCCTTATTCCAAGTGATAGCTTTGCCAAAAATGAATTGTTATTGGTACCAAATGATATTGGCTTGTCAAAATGATCAATTCCAGCCACCACAAGTATAAAAAAAACAAGCAAACAAATGCAAACAGACTAGAATTCACTCAAACAGTGTGCACTAGACTGACATAGGAGAGTAAAGAAAATACTGGGAACAACACAAAATGAATTTGAACAAAATAAAAACTATACTTGAAACTAGACATCTAGACGAAACTATGAAAAAAAATTGCATTGAAAACGGATATGAATTGAACTCGAACGAGGACAAACAAGTTGACACAAAATTCACACAGCAACCAGCGAAAATTGAAGTGGCTGAAATGCATTGGGCTCAATTGTCATTTCTCATTTAGCCTTCAAATGTCCCAAAAAGATATCCAAAATTTTCCCATAATTAATAATGCAAAATAATAAGCTCAGATAATTCAAATTAGTTAAAATAAGAATTTCTGATCGAATTAAGCACAATTAGGAAAAATAGGAAAATAACAGACGATTAAGCACAATTCCCCAATTAATTCTAGCACAATAAACTAAGTGAAGTGAGTAAAATATTGACTCATCAAAATAGACCACACTTAGTCTTTTGCACTCCTGGGCAAAATCAAGACGCAAATCAGGGAATGGTTCAAAGGACTTTTAAGAAGGTTACACAAATTCAGCAGACAGAAAAACAAAGACTCAAGAGAAAATAAACAGAATTTACAAAGTTCTCAGGAAATCTAGACAGAGAAAAGATGTAGACCATATCCAATCACAGAATCACTGAAAAGCAGATACTTATAGAAATCTTCCAAACAATTCAAAACTTGGTAAAATAATTAATCAGCTCAAGAGGTGATTCAAAAACAACAAAACCTTACAGATGCACTTACAGTGTTTCTCTCAAGTGTCTAAGGTAAATCAATGTCACTCAATGCACTCAAGAAAGCAAACACAAATAGACTTGGCAAGTTTCTAATTATCAATACTTAAAACATATGCACGTTTAGATCTAAAGGTCTTTACTGGGTTGTAATGGGGCCAAGGACAGGGAAGGATAAAATATAGATAAGTAGCTACAGCTCAAAAGAAATAGAGGAGCAATGGGGAAAAAGTGTAAACACAGTGAAATCTCACCCAAACCTCTAATTCAATCCTCTTCTCAACTCCATTATTCACACGATTATTTTTCAATTTTCTCTTTTTCTCATCAAAATTTTTTTTTTTCATCCTGTCTGTTTCCTTTTCTCTCTCTATCACACAACAGGATATAATTTATATTTTAAGAACATGATGAGGAACCAACTAGCCAATTCATCACAATTCCCAAGGAGACCACACTTATTCACAAAACACTTCTATAGCTCCAGACTTCCCTAAGGTTTAGGTAATCATTTGTTTTTCACTTAGGATCAGTGTATGAGCTTTAACACAAAGAAATGGATACAGTATAGGCTCAAAAGGGGTATCAAAGGATAATAACAAGGTAGGCTTATTTGGCTAAAGAGGCTCAAGAACAAAATGCCTTTATCACTTCTAAAACATGCATATCAATCAAGTATATCAAAAAGAATCAAGCCAAGGCATATGTGCAAGCAATCAAGATACATATCTCACATAAGAAAGAACATTAAGTGGCTCAAATCTCACACAGGGTATTCGTCACAATCAAATCAACCTCTCAAACGCATAATCATCTTTCCAAGCAGAGAAAAACAAGGATTTCAAACTAAGTATCAATGAAGTGGAGGAAAAATCTACAACTTAGACATCATCCAGAAATCAAGAGAAAAATGTAAAATTTATTTCACCCAAAACACACTAAAAACAACTTAAAATAGAAAAAATTTAACACTCAAAACAGAAAAAATTTCACACACAAAACAAATAAAATTCAGAATCTCTCCCAATAGACCACACTTAAACTACACATTGTCCTCAATGTGTTCTAAGCATACATCAGCAATCAAAACAGGAAACATATTATGGACAAGTGCAATAAAAGTAAGGAAAAAGGGAGAGAAAGAAAATGCAAACTCCCGCAGGTTATGGTGGAAGCTGCCAATTTTGGACTTTCAGGGAGATGTCTTCAGAATCCAGCAAGGAAGTTTTGAGGACGAACTGCTTCATCCTCCAGATCTGATCTAGCAGTGAAATGTTTTCCACAGCTGGATCTGAGCAGTGATTGTTGATAAGCAGGTTCAGCAGGTGCCTATTGTTGTTGAAACAGTTATGGGTACTCGCACCTTTGTCTTCAATTGTGGGTGTCTGCTCATCAAGTTTATACGTACCTCCTGCAACATGGTTAGTGCAATGTGGTTCTACAGAAATTTCATGCAGGGATATAACACCCAATTCTAATGTAACAGGCTGAACCTTAGATACATCCTCATAACATGAATCAATTTCAAAATTACATGCAATATCAATATCAGACTCAGATTCATGTTCAGAAGGAGAATTAAAAACATGCTCAGCAACAATATAATCATTAGCATACCGATCATCATCACAATCAACAGAATAATCAAATTGTGGTATGCTTACCTCCACTTCCTTGAAGATTTGTAAAGTAGTGGAGGATGAAGGTGGTCTACCTGGCTCAAAAGTATTGCTTATTCCTGCCTGGGCCTCAAAATCTTCATCAGTCTCCTTAGGTGCAATAGTGGCCATCTGCCCGATCTGATCAGTCAGATTCTGAATTGCCGCTTGAGTTTCCTGCTGAAACTCTATGCTATTTTTCTTGAACTGCATGTTCCCTTTCTGTAACTGAACGTTCTGCATGGTCATCTGCTCCAGTAACTCCTTTATTGTAGGCTCAGAAATCGAAGGCTGAGGAGTAAATTGAGCAGTAGCATCATAGAACTGCATCTGCTGTTCTTGCTGGACTAGTGGAGGCATCAAAGTATTCTGGAATGGTGGTTCTTGATATCGATACTGTGGAGCACTGTACCATCCCAAGGTAGGGTCATTCCCTCCAGGACCGTTGCTGTATCCATCTTGTGCAGGGAAAAATTCGATCAGAAAATTTTGCTCAAGATCTTCCCATCTGGTAATGAGTCCTCGAGGAAGACAATTCAACCAATCCTTAGCTGCTCCTTGTAATGAATGCTGAAACGCCGTCAAGAAAATGTAATCATCTGGGACATTTGGAGGTTTCATTGCAGAACAAATTCTATAGAAATTTTCCAAATGTTCATGTGGGCATTCTCCTGCAAATCCATGAAACTTAGGGAGCAGATATATCAGTCCAGCGCTTAGAACGCAATGAATATCATCCTTTGTAGGTGGGACCGGCTCACTAGGAGCGCTCTCAGTAATTTGAGGATGATCCATATAATTCCGACATAGAAATCAACAGAATTATAATCAGAGTAACATGCAGAAGGAGAATCATAATTATGGGCATAGACAGAATAAGCATTTTTCACAAATTTAAAATCGGTAGACATGGAAAATAAAAATAAAAATTAAACACTAAAAATTACTAGACAAACAAAATACAACACATTTATACATGCTACAGGCACACACAAAACAGAACATAAAAATAATTTTATTATTATTTTTTTTTAAAATTAATTTTTTTTTACTTTTTTTTTTAATTAACAGACAAAATACATATGACACGCATACAAAACAAATAGAACATCACAACACAACACAAGATAAAACACAACAAAAATCTAAAACAAGAACCTGGAACTGAAGTGACAACGCCGCTAAAATTTGCTGAAGGTGTCGTTTTCGCCTACAAAAATACAAAACACAAAACACACAAAATACACATATTAACAGAACAAAAATTTACACAACAAGAATCTAAAACCAAACCATTATTGGTCCCCGGCAACGGCGCCATTTTTTTGAACGGGTCGCACCGCTCACAAAAGTTGTGCATAAAAGAATGCAGTATAGTTACTAGGAAGTGACTCCTAGGTCGTCTCTCGAGGACTAATTTGTGGTTCAGTCTCAGATTTAACACGAAGTGGGGGGGGGGTTGTTTTTGGATGTTTGTTTTTGTGCGGTAAAATAAAAAAGGAACTGGAAATTAAATAAAACAAAATTTAAAACACTGAAATAAAATTTAACCACGGTAAAAACTGAACGATAGAAAACAGTAAAAATAGAACCACTTGATCGCAAATAAAATTTATCACAGATTAAAAACGACGTTTGAAATTAAAATGTAATGACGAAATTTAACAATGCAGAAACTGCTAAACGATAAAATACAACAGATAAAATAAAAGCACAGAACTGAAAATGAAATTCATTAAAAGATTTAACACTTAAAAATAATATTCCAAAATAAAACTAACAAACTGTTTCAGAATACACTACACGCTCAGAAATGAAATTGCATTATGCACTGTTTGAAAATGGAACTGGAAAAGGAAAGGAAGAGGCAGAAGCCTCCTCCCAGATCGTGTGTTTCTTACACTACACCTAAACTACACTAAAATCTCATTCCCTTTCTGCTGCTGCTCTTCTCATTTTATAGTCAAAATCTGAACATCCTCCCCGTGACTTCCCCTTCATTTCAGGATTTTGTTTTTGTCTTTAGTTGACAATTGGCAGCCCCTGAATTCTTAACCAAACATTCACCAATCATGAAAATAGGTGGGTCCCTCTCCAAATTGCTTGTCCGTTTCTTCACTTCTGTGGTCATTCCAGCGAAGCACTCTTCTCCCTTCATGGAAATGGTTTTGCAGCCGTGAGCTCCCACTCCTTCTCTTCTCCATGTTGGCCGTGAATGTAAGCTATCACCATGTTTCTCACCAACCAAAAATGCTTTGGCTCTCTTTCCTTGCTTCACCGCTTCTCCACCTTGCAACTTTGATTCACTTCTTCCAACTCTTCAGGTGGCTCTCTTGGATGGACCATGAAGGTGGCTGCTCCAAGCATGGACGTTTTCTTCTTTGTTGTGTTGGTGGACGGTGATGTGCTGCTCTTCCTTCAACAACTACTGCTGTCCGTTTTTGGCTTACAAGAACAGCCGTGAATGTGGCTGCTGGATTCCTCAAGTTGATGCACCGTTTACACCAAAGCTTTGCTCACCATAAAAAGAGCTAGGAGGATGAAGTTCTTGCTGTTGTCTGGGCGTGGATGAGCTGCTTCACATTCTTCTCTGGACATTCTTTTTGTGCTACGGAAAATCCAAGATGCTTCTTCTTGCTGCACCATGAGCTACTCTCCATTTAATGGTTAAGCCAATTGGAAATCACACTCCAAACCAAGAAAGGGTGCGGCTCCCACTTTGGTTCCAAAAGAAGTTTTGGTGGATGCTTGCTGGCCGTGGGTTTATTTCAATTTTATTCCAAAGCATATGCAAGCCAAAATGAATGTACTAAGTGGGCCATGAAGCTAAAATTCAGAATTTTTCCAAGCAAAACCGTGAGTAGTGGATGTCTTGTTTCTTTCTCCAATTTTTCAAGCTAGCGGGACCATGAAACCACTTCCCTTAATATAACATTAATATAATAAAATTCAGCACATGAACATGAACTCCTACGTGAACTTTCATTTGGTGGCCCTTCTTCATTCCAAATTCTTGCCAATTGCAAAATTCTTCATTTGGAAAATAGGAGTTGCTGTGGCCTTTCATATGTGGTGGATCCCACACCTTCTTCTTTCTTTGGATGTGCAAAAGACGAGGGCCGTGTACTCCCTTCATAATACTAATTCAGCACTTGCATTTTGGAGTTCCTCTTACGTGACTTTTCAACAATTGTGGCCCCCTTTTCCTTATTCCAAGTGATAGCTTTGCCAAAAATGAATTGTTATTGGTACCAAATGATATTGGCTTGTCAAAATGATCAATTCCAGCCACCACAAGTATAAAAAAAACAAGCAAACAAATGCAAACAGACTAGAATTCACTCAAACAGTGTGCACTAGACTGACATAGGAGAGTAAAGAAAATACTGGGAACAACACAAAATGAATTTGAACAAAATAAAAACTATACTTGAAACTAGACATCTAGACGAAACTATGAAAAAAAATTGCATTGAAAACGGATATGAATTGAACTCGAACGAGGACAAACAAGTTGACACAAAATTCACACAGCAACCAGCGAAAATTGAAGTGGCTGAAATGCATTGGGCTCAATTGTCATTTCTCATTTAGCCTTCAAATGTCCCAAAAAGATATCCAAAATTTTCCCATAATTAATAATGCAAAATAATAAGCTCAGATAATTCAAATTAGTTAAAATAAGAATTTCTGATCGAATTAAGCACAATTAGGAAAAATAGGAAAATAACAGACGATTAAGCACAATTCCCCAATTAATTCTAGCACAATAAACTAAGTGAAGTGAGTAAAATATTGACTCATCAAAATAGACCACAGTTAGTCTTTTGCACTCCTGGGCAAAATCAAGACGCAAATCAGGGAATGGTTCAAAGGACTTTTAAGAAGGTTACACAAATTCAGCAGACAGAAAAACAAAGACTCAAGAGAAAATAAACAGAATTTACAAAGTTCTCAGGAAATCTAGACAGAGAAAAGATGTAGACCATATCCAATCACAGAATCACTGAAAAGCAGATACTTATAGAAATCTTCCAAACAATTCAAAACTTGGTAAAATAATTAATCAGCTCAAGAGGTGATTCAAAAACAACAAAACCTTACAGATGCACTTACAGTGTTTCTCTCAAGTGTCTAAGGTAAATCAATGTCACTCAATGCACTCAAGAAAGCAAACACAAATAGACTTGGCAAGTTTCTAATTATCAATACTTAAAACATATGCACGTTTAGATCTAAAGGTCTTTACTGGGTTGTAATGGGGCCAAGGACAGGGAAGGATAAAATATAGATAAGTAGCTACAGCTCAAAAGAAATAGAGGAGCAATGGGGAAAAAGTGTAAACACAGTGAAATCTCACCCAAACCTCTAATTCAATCCTCTTCTCAACTCCATTATTCACACGATTATTTTTCAATTTTCTCTTTTTCTCATCAAAATTTTTTTTTTCATCCTGTCTGTTTCCTTTTCTCTCTCTATCACACAACAGGATATAATTTATATTTTAAGAACATGATGAGGAACCAACTAGCCAATTCATCACAATTCCCAAGGAGACCACACTTATTCACAAAACACTTCTATAGCTCCAGACTTCCCTAAGGTTTAGGTAATCATTTGTTTTTCACTTAGGATCAGTGTATGAGCTTTAACACAAAGAAATGGATACAGTATAGGCTCAAAAGGGGTATCAAAGGATAATAACAAGGTAGGCTTATTTGGCTAAAGAGGCTCAAGAACAAAATGCCTTTATCACTTCTAAAACATGCATATCAATCAAGTATATCAAAAAGAATCAAGCCAAGGCATATGTGCAAGCAATCAAGATACATATCTCACATAAGAAAGAACATTAAGTGGCTCAAATCTCACACAGGGTATTCGTCACAATCAAATCAACCTCTCAAACGCATAATCATCTTTCCAAGCAGAGAAAAACAAGGATTTCAAACTAAGTATCAATGAAGTGGAGGAAAAATCTACAACTTAGACATCATCCAGAAATCAAGAGAAAAATGTAAAATTTATTTCACCCAAAACACACTAAAAACAACTTAAAATAGAAAAAATTTAACACTCAAAACAGAAAAAATTTCACACACAAAACAAATAAAATTCAGAATCTCTCCCAATAGACCACACTTAAACTACACATTGTCCTCAATGTGTTCTAAGCATACATCAGCAATCAAAACAGGAAACATATTATGGACAAGTGCAATAAAAGTAAGGAAAAAGGGAGAGAAAGAAAATGCAAACTCCCGCAGGTTATGGTGGAAGCTGCCAATTTTGGACTTTCAGGGAGATGTCTTCAGAATCCAGCAAGGAAGTTTTGAGGACGAACTGCTTCATCCTCCAGATCTGATCTAGCAGTGAAATGTTTTCCACAGCTGGATCTGAGCAGTGATTGTTGATGAGCAGGTTCAGCAGGTGCCTATTGTTGTTGAAACAGTTATGGGTACTCGCACCTTTGTCTTCAATTGTGGGTGTCTGCTCATCAAGTTTATACGTACCTCCTGCAACATGGTTAGTGCAATGTGGTTCTACAGAAATTTCATGCAGGGATATAACACCCAATTCTAATGTAACAGGCTGAACCTTAGATACATCCTCATAACATGAATCAATTTCAAAATTACATGCAATATCAATATCAGACTCAGATTCATGTTCAGAAGGAGAATTAAAAACATGCTCAGCAACAATATAATCATTAGCATACCGATCATCATCACAATCAACAGAATAATCAAATTGTGGTATGCTTACCTCCACTTCCTTGAAGATTTGTAAAGTAGTGGAGGATGAAGGTGGTCTACCTGGCTCAAAAGTATTGCTTATTCCTGCCTGGGCCTCAAAATCTTCATCAGTCTCCTTAGGTGCAATAGTGGCCATCTGCCCGATCTGATCAGTCAGATTCTGAATTGCCGCTTGAGTTTCCTGCTGAAACTCTATGCTATTTTTCTTGAACTGCATGTTCCCTTTCTGTAACTGAACGTTCTGCATGGTCATCTGCTCCAGTAACTCCTTTATTGTAGGCTCAGAAATCGAAGGCTGAGGAGTAAATTGAGCAGTAGCATCATAGAACTGCATCTGCTGTTCTTGCTGGACTAGTGGAGGCATCAAAGTATTCTGGAATGGTGGTTCTTGATATCGATACTGTGGAGCACTGTACCATCCCAAGGTAGGGTCATTCCCTCCAGGACCGTTGCTGTATCCATCTTGTGCAGGGAAAAATTCGATCAGAAAATTTTGCTCAAGATCTTCCCATCTGGTAATGAGTCCTCGAGGAAGACAATTCAACCAATCCTTAGCTGCTCCTTGTAATGAATGCTGAAACGCCGTCAAGAAAATGTAATCATCTGGGACATTTGGAGGTTTCATTGCAGAACAAATTCTATAGAAATTTTCCAAATGTTCATGTGGGCATTCTCCTGCAAATCCATGAAACTTAGGGAGCAGATATATCAGTCCAGCGCTTAGAACGCAATGAATATCATCCTTTGTAGGTGGGACCGGCTCACTAGGAGCGCTCTCAGTAATTTGAGGATGATCCATATAATTCCCGACATAGAAATCAACAGAATTATAATCAGAGTAACATGCAGAAGGAGAATCATAATTATGGGCATAGACAGAATAAGCATTTTTCACAAATTTAAAATCGGTAGACATGGAAAATAAAAATAAAAATTAAACACTAAAAATTACTAGACAAACAAAATACAACACATTTATACATGCTACAGGCACACACAAAACAGAACATAAAAATAATTTTATTATTATTTTTTTTTAAAATTAATTTTTTTTTACTTTTTTTTTAATTAACAGACAAAATACATATGACACGCATACAAAACAAATAGAACATCACAACACAACACAAGATAAAACACAACAAAAATCTAAAACAAGAACCTGGAACTGAAGTGACAACGCCGCTAAAATTTGCTGAAGGTGTCGTTTTCGCCTACAAAAATACAAAACACAAAACACACAAAATACACATATTAACAGAACAAAAATTTACACAACAAGAATCTAAAACCAAACCATTATTGGTCCCCGGCAACGGCGCCATTTTTTTGAACGGGTCGCACCGCTCACAAAAGTTGTGCATAAAAGAATGCAGTATAGTTACTAGGAAGTGACTCCTAGGTCGTCTCTCGAGGACCAATTTGTGGTTCAGTCTCAGATTTAACACGAAGTGGGGGGGGTTGTTTTTGGATGTTTGTTTTTGTGCGGTAAAATAAAAAAGGAACTGGAAATTAAATAAAACAAAATTTAAAACACTGAAATAAAATTTAACCACGGTAAAAACTGAACGATAGAAAACAGTAAAAATAGAACCACTTGATCGCAAATAAAATTTATCACAGATTAAAAACGACGTTTGAAATTAAAATGTAATGACGAAATTTAACAATGCAGAAACTGCTAAACGATAAAATACAACAGATAAAATAAAAGCACAGAACTGAAAATGAAATTCATTAAAAGATTTAACACTTAAAAATAATATTCCAAAATAAAACTAACAAACTGTTTCAGAATACACTACACGCTCAGAAATGAAATTGCATTATGCACTGTTTGAAAATGGAACTGGAAAAGGAAAGGAAGAGGCAGAAGCCTCCTCCCAGATCGTGTGTTTCTTACACTACACCTAAACTACACTAAAATCTCATTCCCTTTCTGCTGCTGCTCTTCTCATTTTATAGCCAAAATCTGAACATCCTCCCCGTGACTTCCCCTTCATTTCAGGATTTTGTTTTTGTCTTTAGTTGACAATTGGCAGCCCCTGAATTCTTAACCAAACATTCACCAATCATGAAAATAGGTGGGTCCCTCTCCAAATTGCTTGTCCGTTTCTTCACTTCTGTGGTCATTCCAGCGAAGCACTCTTCTCCCTTCATGGAAATGGTTTTGCAGCCGTGAGCTCCCACTCCTTCTCTTCTCCATGTTGGCCGTGAATGTAAGCTATCACCATGTTTCTCACCAACCAAAAATGCTTTGGCTCTCTTTCCTTGCTTCACCGCTTCTCCACCTTGCAACTTTGATTCACTTCTTCCAACTCTTCAGGTGGCTCTCTTGGATGGACCATGAAGGTGGCTGCTCCAAGCATGGACGTTTTCTTCTTTGTTGTGTTGGTGGACGGTGATGTGCTGCTCTTCCTTCAACAACTACTGCTGTCCGTTTTTGGCTTACAAGAACAGCCGTGAATGTGGCTGCTGGATTCCTCAAGTTGATGCACCGTTTACACCAAAGCTTTGCTCACCATAAAAAGAGCTAGGAGGATGAAGTTCTTGCTGTTGTCTGGGCGTGGATGAGCTGCTTCACATTCTTCTCTGGACATTCTTTTTGTGCTACGGAAAATCCAAGATGCTTCTTCTTGCTGCACCATGAGCTACTCTCCATTTAATGGTTAAGCCAATTGGAAATCACACTCCAAACCAAGAAAGGGTGCGGCTCCCACTTTGGTTCCAAAAGAAGTTTTGGTGGATGCTTGCTGGCCGTGGGTTTATTTCAATTTTATTCCAAAGCATATGCAAGCCAAAATGAATGTACTAAGTGGGCCATGAAGCTAAAATTCAGAATTTTTCCAAGCAAAACCGTGAGTAGTGGATGTCTTGTTTCTTTCTCCAATTTTTCAAGCTAGCGGGACCATGAAACCACTTCCCTTAATATAACATTAATATAATAAAATTCAGCACATGAACATGAACTCCTACGTGAACTTTCATTTGGTGGCCCTTCTTCATTCCAAATTCTTGCCAATTGCAAAATTCTTCATTTGGAAACAAGGAGTTGCTGTGGCCTTTCATATGTGGTGGATCCCACACCTTCTTCTTTCTTTGGATGTGCAAAAGACGAGGGCCGTGTACTCCCTTCATAATACTAATTCAGCACTTGCATTTTGGAGTTCCTCTTACGTGACTTTTCAACAATTGTGGCCCCCTTTTCCTTATTCCAAGTGATAGCTTTGCCAAAAATGAATTGTTATTGGTACCAAATGATATTGGCTTGTCAAAATGATCAATTCCAGCCACCACAAGTATAAAAAAAACAAGCAAACAAATGCAAACAGACTAGAATTCACTCAAACAGTGTGCACTAGACTGACATAGGAGAGTAAAGAAAATACTGGGAACAACACAAAATGAATTTGAACAAAATAAAAACTATACTTGAAACTAGACATCTAGACGAAACTATGAAAAAAAATTGCATTGAAAACGGATATGAATTGAACTCGAACGAGGACAAACAAGTTGACACAAAATTCACACAGCAACCAGCGAAAATTGAAGTGGCTGAAATGCATTGGGCTCAATTGTCATTTCTCATTTAGCCTTCAAATGTCCCAAAAAGATATCCAAAATTTTCCCATAATTAATAATGCAAAATAATAAGCTCAGATAATTCAAATTAGTTAAAATAAGAATTTCTGATCGAATTAAGCACAATTAGGAAAAATAGGAAAATAACGGACGATTAAGCACAATTCCCCAATTAATTCTAGCACAATAAACTAAGTGAAGTGAGTAAAATATTGACTCATCAAAATAGACCACACTTAGTCTTTTGCACTCCTGGGCAAAATCAAGACGCAAATCAGGGAATGGTTCAAAGGACTTTTAAGAAGGTTACACAAATTCAGCAGACAGAAAAACAAAGACTCAAGAGAAAATAAACAGAATTTACAAAGTTCTCAGGAAATCTAGACAGAGAAAAGATGTAGACCATATCCAATCACAGAATCACTGAAAAGCAGATACTTATAGAAATCTTCCAAACAATTCAAAACTTGGTAAAATAATTAATCAGCTCAAGAGGTGATTCAAAAACAACAAAACCTTACAGATGCACTTACAGTGTTTCTCTCAAGTGTCTAAGGTAAATCAATGTCACTCAATGCACTCAAGAAAGCAAACACAAATAGACTTGGCAAGTTTCTAATTATCAATACTTAAAACATATGCACGTTTAGATCTAAAGGTCTTTACTGGGTTGTAATGGGGCCAAGGACAGGGAAGGATAAAATATAGATAAGTAGCTACAGCTCAAAAGAAATAGAGGAGCAATGGGGAAAAAGTGTAAACACAGTGAAATCTCACCCAAACCTCTAATTCAATCCTCTTCTCAACTCCATTATTCACACGATTATTTTTCAATTTTCTCTTTTTCTCATCAAAATTTTTTTTTTCATCCTGTCTGTTTCCTTTTCTCTCTCTATCACACAACAGGATATAATTTATATTTTAAGAACATGATGAGGAACCAACTAGCCAATTCATCACAATTCCCAAGGAGACCACACTTATTCACAAAACACTTCTATAGCTCCAGACTTCCCTAAGGTTTAGGTAATCATTTGTTTTTCACTTAGGATCAGTGTATGAGCTTTAACACAAAGAAATGGATACAGTATAGGCTCAAAAGGGGTATCAAAGGATAATAACAAGGTAGGCTTATTTGGCTAAAGAGGCTCAAGAACAAAATGCCTTTATCACTTCTAAAACATGCATATCAATCAAGTATATCAAAAAGAATCAAGCCAAGGCATATGTGCAAGCAATCAAGATACATATCTCACATAAGAAAGAACATTAAGTGGCTCAAATCTCACACAGGGTATTCGTCACAATCAAATCAACCTCTCAAACGCATAATCATCTTTCCAAGCAGAGAAAAACAAGGATTTCAAACTAAGTATCAATGAAGTGGAGGAAAAATCTACAACTTAGACATCATCCAGAAATCAAGAGAAAAATGTAAAATTTATTTCACCCAAAACACACTAAAAACAACTTAAAATAGAAAAAATTTAACACTCAAAACAGAAAAAATTTCACACACAAAACAAATAAAATTCAGAATCTCTCCCAATAGACCACACTTAAACTACACATTGTCCTCAATGTGTTCTAAGCATACATCAGCAATCAAAACAGGAAACATATTATGGACAAGTGCAATAAAAGTAAGGAAAAAGGGAGAGAAAGAAAATGCAAACTCCCGCAGGTTATGGTGGAAGCTGCCAATTTTGGACTTTCAGGGAGATGTCTTCAGAATCCAGCAAGGAAGTTTTGAGGACGAACTGCTTCATCCTCCAGATCTGATCTAGCAGTGAAATGTTTTCCACAGCTGGATCTGAGCAGTGATTGTTGATGAGCAGGTTCAGCAGGTGCCTATTGTTGTTGAAACAGTTATGGGTACTCGCACCTTTGTCTTCAATTGTGGGTGTCTGCTCATCAAGTTTATAC
Organism: Vigna nakashimae; assembly: GCA_034642375.1. Taxonomy (NCBI): domain Eukaryota; kingdom Viridiplantae; phylum Streptophyta; class Magnoliopsida; order Fabales; family Fabaceae; genus Vigna; species Vigna nakashimae. The sequence continues at coordinate 27,983,021 of CM067759.1, read as the reverse complement.
GTACCTCCTGCAACATGGTTAGTGCAATGTGGTTCTACAGAAATTTCATGCAGGGATATAACACCCAATTCTAATGTAACAGGCTGAACCTTAGATACATCCTCATAACATGAATCAATTTCAAAATTACATGCAATATCAATATCAGACTCAGATTCATGTTCAGAAGGAGAATTAAAAACATGCTCAGCAACAATATAATCATTAGCATACCGATCATCATCACAATCAACAGAATAATCAAATTGTGGTATGCTTACCTCCACTTCCTTGAAGATTTGTAAAGTAGTGGAGGATGAAGGTGGTCTACCTGGCTCAAAAGTATTGCTTATTCCTGCCTGGGCCTCAAAATCTTCATCAGTCTCCTTAGGTGCAATAGTGGCCATCTGCCCGATCTGATCAGTCAGATTCTGAATTGCCGCTTGAGTTTCCTGCTGAAACTCTATGCTATTTTTCTTGAACTGCATGTTCCCTTTCTGTAACTGAACGTTCTGCATGGTCATCTGCTCCAGTAACTCCTTTATTGTAGGCTCAGAAATCGAAGGCTGAGGAGTAAATTGAGCAGTAGCATCATAGAACTGCATCTGCTGTTCTTGCTGGACTAGTGGAGGCATCAAAGTATTCTGGAATGGTGGTTCTTGATATCGATACTGTGGAGCACTGTACCATCCCAAGGTAGGGTCATTCCCTCCAGGACCGTTGCTGTATCCATCTTGTGCAGGGAAAAATTCGATCAGAAAATTTTGCTCAAGATCTTCCCATCTGGTAATGAGTCCTCGAGGAAGACAATTCAACCAATCCTTAGCTGCTCCTTGTAATGAATGCTGAAACGCCGTCAAGAAAATGTAATCATCTGGGACATTTGGAGGTTTCATTGCAGAACAAATTCTATAGAAATTTTCCAAATGTTCATGTGGGCATTCTCCTGCAAATCCATGAAACTTAGGGAGCAGATATATCAGTCCAGCGCTTAGAACGCAATGAATATCATCCTTTGTAGGTGGGACCGGCTCACTAGGAGCGCTCTCAGTAATTTGAGGATGATCCATATAATTCCCGACATAGAAATCAACAGAATTATAATCAGAGTAACATGCAGAAGGAGAATCATAATTATGGGCATAGACAGAATAAGCATTTTTCACAAATTTAAAATCGGTAGACATGGAAAATAAAAATAAAAATTAAACACTAAAAATTACTAGACAAACAAAATACAACACATTTATACATGCTACAGGCACACACAAAACAGAACATAAAAATAATTTTATTATTATTTTTTTTTAAAATTAATTTTTTTTTACTTTTTTTTTAATTAACAGACAAAATACATATGACACGCATACAAAACAAATAGAACATCACAACACAACACAAGATAAAACACAACAAAAATCTAAAACAAGAACCTGGAACTGAAGTGACAACGCCGCTAAAATTTGCTGAAGGTGTCGTTTTCGCCTACAAAAATACAAAACACACAAAATACACATATTAACAGAACAAAAATTTACACAACAAGAATCTAAAACCAAACCATTATTGGTCCCCGGCAACGGCGCCATTTTTTTGAACGGGTCGCACCGCTCACAAAAGTTGTGCATAAAAGAATGCAGTATAGTTACTAGGAAGTGACTCCTAGGTCGTCTCTCGAGGACCAATTTGTGGTTCAGTCTCAGATTTAACACGAAGTGGGGGGGGTTGTTTTTGGATGTTTGTTTTTGTGCGGTAAAATAAAAAAGGAACTGGAAATTAAATAAAACAAAATTTAAAACACTGAAATAAAATTTAACCACGGTAAAAACTGAACGATAGAAAACAGTAAAAATAGAACCACTTGATCGCAAATAAAATTTATCACAGATTAAAAACGACGTTTGAAATTAAAATGTAATGACGAAATTTAACAATGCAGAAACTGCTAAACGATAAAATACAACAGATAAAATAAAAGCACAGAACTGAAAATGAAATTCATTAAAAGATTTAACACTTAAAAATAATATTCCAAAATAAAACTAACAAACTGTTTCAGAATACACTACACGCTCAGAAATGAAATTGCATTATGCACTGTTTGAAAATGGAACTGGAAAAGGAAAGGAAGAGGCAGAAGCCTCCTCCCAGATCGTGTGTTTCTTACACTACACCTAAACTACACTAAAATCTCATTCCCTTTCTGCTGCTGCTCTTCTCATTTTATAGCCAAAATCTGAACATCCTCCCCGTGACTTCCCCTTCATTTCAGGATTTTGTTTTTGTCTTTAGTTGACAATTGGCAGCCCCTGAATTCTTAACCAAACATTCACCAATCATGAAAATAGGTGGGTCCCTCTCCAAATTGCTTGTCCGTTTCTTCACTTCTGTGGTCATTCCAGCGAAGCACTCTTCTCCCTTCATGGAAATGGTTTTGCAGCCGTGAGCTCCCACTCCTTCTCTTCTCCATGTTGGCCGTGAATGTAAGCTATCACCATGTTTCTCACCAACCAAAAATGCTTTGGCTCTCTTTCCTTGCTTCACCGCTTCTCCACCTTGCAACTTTGATTCACTTCTTCCAACTCTTCAGGTGGCTCTCTTGGATGGACCATGAAGGTGGCTGCTCCAAGCATGGACGTTTTCTTCTTTGTTGTGTTGGTGGACGGTGATGTGCTGCTCTTCCTTCAACAACTACTGCTGTCCGTTTTTGGCTTACAAGAACAGCCGTGAATGTGGCTGCTGGATTCCTCAAGTTGATGCACCGTTTACACCAAAGCTTTGCTCACCATAAAAAGAGCTAGGAGGATGAAGTTCTTGCTGTTGTCTGGGCGTGGATGAGCTGCTTCACATTCTTCTCTGGACATTCTTTTTGTGCTACGGAAAATCCAAGATGCTTCTTCTTGCTGCACCATGAGCTACTCTCCATTTAATGGTTAAGCCAATTGGAAATCACACTCCAAACCAAGAAAGGGTGCGGCTCCCACTTTGGTTCCAAAAGAAGTTTTGGTGGATGCTTGCTGGCCGTGGGTTTATTTCAATTTTATTCCAAAGCATATGCAAGCCAAAATGAATGTACTAAGTGGGCCATGAAGCTAAAATTCAGAATTTTTCCAAGCAAAACCGTGAGTAGTGGATGTCTTGTTTCTTTCTCCAATTTTTCAAGCTAGCGGGACCATGAAACCACTTCCCTTAATATAACATTAATATAATAAAATTCAGCACATGAACATGAACTCCTACGTGAACTTTCATTTGGTGGCCCTTCTTCATTCCAAATTCTTGCCAATTGCAAAATTCTTCATTTGGAAACAAGGAGTTGCTGTGGCCTTTCATATGTGGTGGATCCCACACCTTCTTCTTTCTTTGGATGTGCAAAAGACGAGGGCCGTGTACTCCCTTCATAATACTAATTCAGCACTTGCATTTTGGAGTTCCTCTTACGTGACTTTTCAACAATTGTGGCCCCCTTTTCCTTATTCCAAGTGATAGCTTTGCCAAAAATGAATTGTTATTGGTACCAAATGATATTGGCTTGTCAAAATGATCAATTCCAGCCACCACAAGTATAAAAAAAACAAGCAAACAAATGCAAACAGACTAGAATTCACTCAAACAGTGTGCACTAGACTGACATAGGAGAGTAAAGAAAATACTGGGAACAACACAAAATGAATTTGAACAAAATAAAAACTATACTTGAAACTAGACATCTAGACGAAACTATGAAAAAAAATTGCATTGAAAACGGATATGAATTGAACTCGAACGAGGACAAACAAGTTGACACAAAATTCACACAGCAACCAGCGAAAATTGAAGTGGCTGAAATGCATTGGGCTCAATTGTCATTTCTCATTTAGCCTTCAAATGTCCCAAAAAGATATCCAAAATTTTCCCATAATTAATAATGCAAAATAATAAGCTCAGATAATTCAAATTAGTTAAAATAAGAATTTCTGATCGAATTAAGCACAATTAGGAAAAATAGGAAAATAACAGACGATTAAGCACAATTCCCCAATTAATTCTAGCACAATAAACTAAGTGAAGTGAGTAAAATATTGACTCATCAAAATAGACCACACTTAGTCTTTTGCACTCCTGGGCAAAATCAAGACGCAAATCAGGGAATGGTTCAAAGGACTTTTAAGAAGGTTACACAAATTCAGCAGACAGAAAAACAAAGACTCAAGAGAAAATAAACAGAATTTACAAAGTTCTCAGGAAATCTAGACAGAGAAAAGATGTAGACCATATCCAATCACAGAATCACTGAAAAGCAGATACTTATAGAAATCTTCCAAACAATTCAAAACTTGGTAAAATAATTAATCAGCTCAAGAGGTGATTCAAAAACAACAAAACCTTACAGATGCACTTACAGTGTTTCTCTCAAGTGTCTAAGGTAAATCAATGTCACTCAATGCACTCAAGAAAGCAAACACAAATAGACTTGGCAAGTTTCTAATTATCAATACTTAAAACATATGCACGTTTAGATCTAAAGGTCTTTACTGGGTTGTAATGGGGCCAAGGACAGGGAAGGATAAAATATAGATAAGTAGCTACAGCTCAAAAGAAATAGAGGAGCAATGGGGAAAAAGTGTAAACACAGTGAAATCTCACCCAAACCTCTAATTCAATCCTCTTCTCAACTCCATTATTCACACGATTATTTTTCAATTTTCTCTTTTTCTCATCAAAATTTTTTTTTTTCATCCTGTCTGTTTCCTTTTCTCTCTCTATCACACAACAGGATATAATTTATATTTTAAGAACATGATGAGGAACCAACTAGCCAATTCATCACAATTCCCAAGGAGACCACACTTATTCACAAAACACTTCTATAGCTCCAGACTTCCCTAAGGTTTAGGTAATCATTTGTTTTTCACTTAGGATCAGTGTATGAGCTTTAACACAAAGAAATGGATACAGTATAGGCTCAAAAGGGGTATCAAAGGATAATAACAAGGTAGGCTTATTTGGCTAAAGAGGCTCAAGAACAAAATGCCTTTATCACTTCTAAAACATGCATATCAATCAAGTATATCAAAAAGAATCAAGCCAAGGCATATGTGCAAGCAATCAAGATACATATCTCACATAAGAAAGAACATTAAGTGGCTCAAATCTCACACAGGGTATTCGTCACAATCAAATCAACCTCTCAAACGCATAATCATCTTTCCAAGCAGAGAAAAACAAGGATTTCAAACTAAGTATCAATGAAGTGGAGGAAAAATCTACAACTTAGACATCATCCAGAAATCAAGAGAAAAATGTAAAATTTATTTCACCCAAAACACACTAAAAACAACTTAAAATAGAAAAAATTTAACACTCAAAACAGAAAAAATTTCACACACAAAACAAATAAAATTCAGAATCTCTCCCAATAGACCACACTTAAACTACACATTGTCCTCAATGTGTTCTAAGCATACATCAGCAATCAAAACAGGAAACATATTATGGACAAGTGCAATAAAAGTAAGGAAAAAGGGAGAGAAAGAAAATGCAAACTCCCGCAGGTTATGGTGGAAGCTGCCAATTTTGGACTTTCAGGGAGATGTCTTCAGAATCCAGCAAGGAAGTTTTGAGGACGAACTGCTTCATCCTCCAGATCTGATCTAGCAGTGAAATGTTTTCCACAGCTGGATCTGAGCAGTGATTGTTGATGAGCAGGTTCAGCAGGTGCCTATTGTTGTTGAAACAGTTATGGGTACTCGCACCTTTGTCTTCAATTGTGGGTGTCTGCTCATCAAGTTTATACGTACCTCCTGCAACATGGTTAGTGCAATGTGGTTCTACAGAAATTTCATGCAGGGATATAACACCCAATTCTAATGTAACAGGCTGAACCTTAGATACATCCTCATAACATGAATCAATTTCAAAATTACATGCAATATCAATATCAGACTCAGATTCATGTTCAGAAGGAGAATTAAAAACATGCTCAGCAACAATATAATCATTAGCATACCGATCATCATCACAATCAACAGAATAATCAAATTGTGGTATGCTTACCTCCACTTCCTTGAAGATTTGTAAAGTAGTGGAGGATGAAGGTGGTCTACCTGGCTCAAAAGTATTGCTTATTCCTGCCTGGGCCTCAAAATCTTCATCAGTCTCCTTAGGTGCAATAGTGGCCATCTGCCCGATCTGATCAGTCAGATTCTGAATTGCCGCTTGAGTTTCCTGCTGAAACTCTATGCTATTTTTCTTGAACTGCATGTTCCCTTTCTGTAACTGAACGTTCTGCATGGTCATCTGCTCCAGTAACTCCTTTATTGTAGGCTCAGAAATCGAAGGCTGAGGAGTAAATTGAGCAGTAGCATCATAGAACTGCATCTGCTGTTCTTGCTGGACTAGTGGAGGCATCAAAGTATTCTGGAATGGTGGTTCTTGATATCGATACTGTGGAGCACTGTACCATCCCAAGGTAGGGTCATTCCCTCCAGGACCGTTGCTGTATCCATCTTGTGCAGGGAAAAATTCGATCAGAAAATTTTGCTCAAGATCTTCCCATCTGGTAATGAGTCCTCGAGGAAGACAATTCAACCAATCCTTAGCTGCTCCTTGTAATGAATGCTGAAACGCCGTCAAGAAAATGTAATCATCTGGGACATTTGGAGGTTTCATTGCAGAACAAATTCTATAGAAATTTTCCAAATGTTCATGTGGGCATTCTCCTGCAAATCCATGAAACTTAGGGAGCAGATATATCAGTCCAGCGCTTAGAACGCAATGAATATCATCCTTTGTAGGTGGGACCGGCTCACTAGGAGCGCTCTCAGTAATTTGAGGATGATCCATATAATTCCCGACATAGAAATCAACAGAATTATAATCAGAGTAACATGCAGAAGGAGAATCATAATTATGGGCATAGACAGAATAAGCATTTTTCACAAATTTAAAATCGGTAGACATGGAAAATAAAAATAAAAATTAAACACTAAAAATTACTAGACAAACAAAATACAACACATTTATACATGCTACAGGCACACACAAAACAGAACATAAAAATAATTTTATTATTATTTTTTTTTAAAATTAATTTTTTTTTACTTTTTTTTTTAATTAACAGACAAAATACATATGACACGCATACAAAACAAATAGAACATCACAACACAACACAAGATAAAACACAACAAAAATCTAAAACAAGAACCTGGAACTGAAGTGACAACGCCGCTAAAATTTGCTGAAGGTGTCGTTTTCGCCTACAAAAATACAAAACACAAAACACACAAAATACACATATTAACAGAACAAAAATTTACACAACAAGAATCTAAAACCAAACCATTATTGGTCCCCGGCAACGGCGCCATTTTTTTGAACGGGTCGCACCGCTCACAAAAGTTGTGCATAAAAGAATGCAGTATAGTTACTAGGAAGTGACTCCTAGGTCGTCTCTCGAGGACCAGTTTGTGGTTCAGTCTCAGATTTAACACGAAGTGGGGGGGGTTGTTTTTGGATGTTTGTTTTTGTGCGGTAAAATAAAAAAGGAACTGGAAATTAAATAAAACAAAATTTAAAACACTGAAATAAAATTTAACCACGGTAAAAACTGAACGATAGAAAACAGTAAAAATAGAACCACTTGATCGCAAATAAAATTTATCACAGATTAAAAACGACGTTTGAAATTAAAATGTAATGACGAAATTTAACAATGCAGAAACTGCTAAACGATAAAATACAACAGATAAAATAAAAGCACAGAACTGAAAATGAAATTCATTAAAAGATTTAACACTTAAAAATAATATTCCAAAATAAAACTAACAAACTGTTTCAGAATACACTACACGCTCAGAAATGAAATTGCATTATGCACTGTTTGAAAATGGAACTGGAAAAGGAAAGGAAGAGGCAGAAGCCTCCTCCCAGATCGTGTGTTTCTTACACTACACCTAAACTACACTAAAATCTCATTCCCTTTCTGCTGCTGCTCTTCTCATTTTATAGCCAAAATCTGAACATCCTCCCCGTGACTTCCCCTTCATTTCAGGATTTTGTTTTTGTCTTTAGTTGACAATTGGCAGCCCCTGAATTCTTAACCAAACATTCACCAATCATGAAAATAGGTGGGTCCCTCTCCAAATTGCTTGTCCGTTTCTTCACTTTTGTGGTCATTCCAGCGAAGCACTCTTCTCCCTTCATGGAAATGGTTTTGCAGCCGTGAGCTCCCACTCCTTCTCTTCTCCATGTTGGCCGTGAATGTAAGCTATCACCATGTTTCTCACCAACCAAAAATGCTTTGGCTCTCTTTCCTTGCTTCACCGCTTCTCCACCTTGCAACTTTGATTCACTTCTTCCAACTCTTCAGGTGGCTCTCTTGGATGGACCATGAAGGTGGCTGCTCCAAGCATGGACGTTTTCTTCTTTGTTGTGTTGGTGGACGGTGATGTGCTGCTCTTCCTTCAACAACTACTGCTGTCCGTTTTTGGCTTACAAGAACAGCCGTGAATGTGGCTGCTGGATTCCTCAAGTTGATGCACCGTTTACACCAAAGCTTTGCTCACCATAAAAAGAGCTAGGAGGATGAAGTTCTTGCTGTTGTCTGGGCGTGGATGAGCTGCTTCACATTCTTCTCTGGACATTCTTTTTGTGCTACGGAAAATCCAAGATGCTTCTTCTTGCTGCACCATGAGCTACTCTCCATTTAATGGTTAAGCCAATTGGAAATCACACTCCAAACCAAGAAAGGGTGCGGCTCCCACTTTGGTTCCAAAAGAAGTTTTGGTGGATGCTTGCTGGCCGTGGGTTTATTTCAATTTTATTCCAAAGCATATGCAAGCCAAAATGAATGTACTAAGTGGGCCATGAAGCTAAAATTCAGAATTTTTCCAAGCAAAACCGTGAGTAGTGGATGTCTTGTTTCTTTCTCCAATTTTTCAAGCTAGCGGGACCATGAAACCACTTCCCTTAATATAACATTAATATAATAAAATTTAGCACATGAACATGAACTCCTACGTGAACTTTCATTTGGTGGTCCTTCTTCATTCCAAATTCTTGCCAATTGCAAAATTCTTCATTTGGAAACAAGGAGTTGCTGTGGCCTTTCATATGTGGTGGATCCCACACCTTCTTCTTTCTTTGGATGTGCAAAAGACGAGGGCCGTGTACTCCCTTCATAATACTAATTCAGCACTTGCATTTTGGAGTTCCTCTTACGTGACTTTTCAACAATTGTGGCCCCCTTTTCCTTATTCCAAGTGATAGCTTTGCCAAAAATGAATTGTTATTGGTACCAAATGATATTGGCTTGTCAAAATGATCAATTCCAGCCACCACTAGTATAAAAAAAACAAGCAAACAAATGCAAACAGACTAGAATTCACTCAAACAGTGTGCATTAGAATGACATAGGAGAGTAAAGAAAATACTGGGAACAACACAAAATGAATTTGAACAAAATAAAAACTATACTTGAAACTAGACATCTAGACGAAACTATGAAAAAAAATTGCTTTGAAAACGGATATGAATTGAACTCGAACGAGGACAAACAAGTTGACACAAAATTCACACAGCAACCAGCGAAAATTGAAGTGGCTGAAATGCATTGGGCTCAATTGTCATTTCTCATTTAGCCTTCAAATGTCCCAAAAAGATATCCAAAATTTTCCCATAATTAATAATGCAAAATAATAAGCTCAGATAATTCAAATTAGTTAAAATAAGAATTTCTGATCGAATTAAGCACAATTAGGAAAAATAGGAAAATAAGGGACGATTAAGCACAATTCCCCAATTAATTCTAGCACAATAAACTAAGTGAAGTGAGTAAAATATTGACTCATCAGTCTTGTATATTTTTGTAGGCGACAACGACACCTTCAGCAAATTTTGGCGGCGTTGTCACTTCAGTTCCAGGTTTTTCGTTTTAGATTTTTGCTGTGTTTTTCGATTATGTTGTGTTAATATATGTTTTGTCTTTTATATTTTATTGTGCTGTGTTCTGTATTTAGTTGCTATATTTAAAAAAAAAAAAAAATTTTTTTTTTTACTATTGATGTTCTGTCTTGTGTGTGCTTGTAGCATGTATAAATGTGTTTAGTTTATCTGTTTCGTAATTTTTAGTTTTTAGTTTTTATTTTTATTTTCCATGTCTACCTATTTTAATTTTGTGAATAGTGCTTATTCTACAAGTGCCTGTAATTATGATTCTCTTTCTGCATATTACTCTGATTCTTGTGCTGATTTTAATACTGAGAAAAATATGGATCATCCTCAAATTCCTGAGAGCTCCCTTTGGGAGTCGGTTCCACCAGTTCAGCAATATCAGAGTCAGCAGTATGATGCTCCTGCCCAAGTAGCTTCTCAGCCTTCAACTTCTGAACCTACATTGAAGGAGTTATTGGAGCAGATGACCATGCAGAACATTCAGTTTCAGGAAGGGAACATGCAGTTCAAGCAAGAGAGCATGGAAACTCAAGCTGCCATTCAGAAGCTGACTGATCAGATCGGGCAGATGGCCACTCAACACTTTCAAGATGATAGTGGCATCAACATAGAAGATGGGGAGCAAAGCTATGAGTTTACTACTACACCCACTTTCCTACCTTTCTATGATCCCACTCTTGCACCTGAGACTGTTGATGATTATTTTAAGGACCAGACAGGTATGAGTAACACTGTTGAGACAGGTAGACCATTTTTATCTTCCACCGTGGAGGTAAACGTACCTCAACTTGAATGTGCAGTTGATGAATTGGAAATTCATGAGAAAATTTATTCTGAGCAAAAACATGTTTATTCTGAAACTGAGATTACAAGCTCTTTACCAGATCTACCTATACATTCAATTGCTTGTGATTTGTTGCACAATGATTCTACAGGTTTTAGGATTGAAACTGATACAGACTTGATTGACAATTCTGAAGTTTTTGATTCAGTATTAGTCTCTGAAACCATTGGTATAAATGTTGTGTTGAATGAACATGATTACAGTGATGAAATTTCCATTGATAATAGCTTTGCACTGAATTTGGATTTTGTTGATGATGCATATGTCAATATTGATTTTGAGACAGGAATTTTGCAATCGCATAACTTGATAGAGTTAGAACAAAACGTTGATCTGACTCAGTTTTCTGAGAATTGTGAATGTGATTGTGAATCTGATTCTTGCCCGATTTGTATTGAAATTGATTATGTGTTACAAACAGATTCTAAATTCATAACAAATGCTATTGATTATGAGTTTGATGACCAGGTTACAAAAGTAAATGAGAATACAGGTACTGACATAGAGGAAATAATGATAGATGAAGGAAAGTATACTGCTTTTTCTCTTATTACTCCGGTGTCACAGACTCAACAACTGTTGGTGGACAGAAGGCTCCTGATTTTATTGATTCAACAACGTGCTCGGAGAAGTGGCGTGGCTACTGGGATTTGTCCTGATTTAAGTGAGAGGGCAGTACTGGGCGAGCTGCTCCTGAAGACATCTTCGCCGGATCCTGAGGTCGAAGATATCTCACTGATTGTCCAGAATTGGCAACTGCCACCATGACCAGGGAGCACTCTTTTTCCTCATTATGTACATATTATTTAGCTTTTCTGATGTGTTTTCATGGTTGTGTTTATTTCATTTTTAAATTGTGAGAATGAATTAAAAAAAAAATTAAAAAAAAAAAAAATTGTTCAAATTCATAAAAATTCATAAAAATAAAATAAAGATGTCCGAGGTTCGATCATTATTGATCGTTAATATTACAGTCCAAATAAAAAAAAACATAAAACATAAAAAAAATTAAAAACATAAAAAATTAAGTGTCCTTATTACAGTACTTGTTCAAATTCTGGCCACACTCGGCCAACAGCAAAAACATAAAAAAAGAAAAAAAAAACATAAAACTTTAAAAATGAAAGAATTCACGAGCTGGTTGTGGTGGTCTAAGGGAGAGCTCCGTTGAGGGAGCTCTGGTTCGAAAAGTCACGAGCGGAGGCTTTGGTGGAGGAATTTCTCGTTCATTTCTGTCGTCATCGATAATGATCGGAACTGGAAACAAATCCAGCAGCCTCGGTGCCCTCATTATCACCCAGTTGTTTTCTTTCAAACAAAAAAAAATAATAAATAAATAAATAAATAAAATTGTGTTAATTATAGAAGAGGAAGTGAAAAAAAAAAAAAAATTTAATAAAAATGGAGGTATGATCAGAGTCTTACCGTACATGTATAGCGGCAGTTGTGAAAAGAGAGTGCCTGTGGGGTCTATCTCCGCTTGCCAGCGCCTGACCCGATTGCCATGGTTGTTAAACCAGCAGTGCACGTTATATTCGGTGGCATCTGCGAAGGTCCTTAGTCGAGACGCGATCTCGACGACTTGCGCTCGGCTTGGGTGTGTGACCCCATAGTTGTAGATTTTGGTCATCATATTGATCTGATCATCTGTAGGACGCCATCGCTGACTAGTGTATCTCTCTGATTCCATCTCACTCGTCATCATTCCTCTTGAAATATTCTAAAACTTAATAAAAAAAAATATATAAAAATAAAAAGAACAAAAACATAAAAAAAAGAAAAACAAAACATAAAAAAAAAAAGAAGCATAAAAATATATTAGATTCTTAGTTCAGTATTTTCTTTAAATTGTTTGTTCTTGTTTCCTTTTAGATTTATTTTGTCCTGTCTGTCTTTGATTGTTTTTGTGTCTGGTCTCAGATCTGTTTCACGGTCCTTGCAAAGGGTCCTAAACGGATCTACGTCCAGTTGTCCGGTTGTTCTTGTCCATATTGTTCTTGTATATTATGTTTATGTGTTTATTTAGTTTTAAGTGGGGTACGTGGCGTTGTTCTACCCGATTGTCTCTGCAATACCTTCAATCGAAGGGAGATTAACGTCTGGTTTCCAGCCTATATACCCCTTAAGTTTTTTTTGACAGTTGTGTTTTATGTGTTTTTCTTTAAAAAAAAAATAAAGCAGAAAAAAAAAAGAAGAAGAAAGGGAGAGCAGGGAAGAGGAAAGCTGAGAAAGCGCAAGTAAATAACAATGGAAAAGAAGAGAAATGAAAGCATGAAAAGAAAGCAGGAAATGAAAAAACGGAAATGAAAGATCTAAAAGCTTAAAGAGAAGCAGAGCAAGCAAGCAGAGAGAAAAGGAGATCCTTAGTGAAGAAAGACTTACCTGGAGAAGTAGGCTTGCAAAGGCTCTGCGCAGATCTCAGATCTTCAGCAGATGGCACGGTGGCAGAGCTTCCTCGCAGATCCAGACGCTCGAGAGAGAGCAGAGAGAGAGCAGAGAGAGCAGAGAAGAGAGGAGAGTGGGGAGAGAGTAGAGAGAGCAGAGAGAGGAGTAGAGAGAGAGAGTGAGGGATCAGAAATGGCGCTGGACGCGGAGGAGTGCCTCATTTATAGCCAGATTTCTTTCCACTGTAGCAATAGTTCCGGTCTTTGCCACCGAGACTGTTGTCACAGTACCGGTCTCCTTTTTAAGAAAAAAAAAATAAAATAAAAAAAAAATAAATAAAAAAATATAATAAAAATTAATTAGCATCTACTGATGGGTGCTACGTGATTTAGACATCTACTGATGGATGTCACTGAAAACATCTACTGATGGATGTTACTGAAAATTTCTTCCCATTTCCTAACATTTTATTGCACTTGTCTATATTATTTGACTGCTCTGAAGTTGATCATCTGATGATTGTAACACACTGAGGACATTGTGTGATTTAAGTGTGGTCTACTGGGAAGAAATTCTGATTTTTCTGATTTTTCTGTTAGATTGTATTTTGTGTGTTAAATTTTTTGTTTTTTGAGTGTTAAATTTTTTCTCTTTTAAGTTATTTTTATCCAGTTTTGTGTGCAATAAATTTTACATTTTTCTCTTGATTTCTGGATGATGTTTAAGTTGTAGATTTTTCCTTCACTTACTTAATACTTATAGTTTGTAATCCTTGCTTTTCTCTGCCTGGAAAGATGATTATGTGTTCAAGAGGTTGAATTGATTATAACACGGATACCCTGTGTGAGATTTGAGCCACTTAATGTTCTTTCTTGTGTGATATGACTCTTGATTTCTTGCACATATGCCTTGGCTTGATTCTTTTTGATATACTTGATTGATATGCATGTTCAGACGTGATAAAGGCATTTTTGTTCTTGAGCCTCTTTAGCCAAATAAGCCTACCTTGTTATTATCCTTTGATAACCCCTTTGAGCCTATACTGTATATATTTCTTTGTGTTGAAGCTCATACACTGATCCTAAGTGAAAAACAAATGATTACCTTAACCTTAGGAAAGTCTGGAGCTACAGAAGTGTTTTGAGAATAAGTGTGGTCTCCTTGGGAATTCTGATGAATTGGCTAGTTGGTTCCTCATCATGTTTTGAAAATATAAATTATATCCTGTTGTGTGATAAAGAGAGAAAAGAAAAAAAAAACAGGATGAGAAAAAAATTTGATGAGAAAAAGAAAAAAATTGAAAAATAATTTTGTGAATAATGGAGTCGAGAAGAGGATGAAATTAGAGGTTTGGGTGAGATTTCACTGTGTTTACATTTTTTCCCAGTGCTCCTCTATTTCTTCTGAGCTATAGCTACTTATCCATATTTATCCTCCCCTGTCCTTGGCCCCATTACAACCCAGTAAAGACCTTTTGATCTAAACGTGCATAAGTTTTAAGTATTGATAATTAGAGACTTGCCAAGTCTACTTGTGTTTGTTTTCTTGAGTACATTGAGTGATATTGATTTACCTTAAACACTTGAGAGAAACACTACTGGTACATCTGTGAGGTTTTGTTATTTTTGAATCACCTCTTGAACTGATTAATTATTTTTGCCATACTTTGAATTGCTTGGCAGATTTCTGTAAGTATTTGTTTTTCTTGATTTTGTGTTGGAAAAATTTCTACTTCTTTTATCTGTCTAGAATTCTTGAGAATTTTGTAAATTCTTTTATTTTTCTTGAGCCTTTGCTTTCTGCGTGCTGGGTGTGTGTCACCTTCCTAAAAGTCCTTTAAACCATTCCCTGATTTACGTCTTAATTTTGCCCAGGAGTGCAAAAGACTAAGTGTGGTCTATTTTGATGAATCAATATTTTTTTACATTTCACTTAGTTTATTGTGCTAAAATTAATCAGGGAATTGTGCTTAATTGTCAAGTATTTTCCCGTTTTTACTAATTGTGCTTAAATTAACCAGTAATTCTTATTTTAACTAATTTGAATTATCTGAGCTAATTATTTGTATAAGTAATTGCAGGGAAAATATTGAATAATATTTTGGAACACTTGAAAGAGCACCGAATTGGCTAAATGAGTAGAAGAGAGCAACTTAATTCTTTGATGGTTTCCTAATGCATCTCACGGCCATGATTGAGTGTGTACGTTGGAAGTGGCCACCAATGTTTCCTTTATTTTTAATATTGTGGAGACAACATTATAGTGGAGGCTGTTCTGGAAAAATGATTCACGGCCTAAACAAAATGGAGAAATTTCCTAGAAAGTGGGAGCCACCACCTATTGAAAGTCACGGTTTAGTTGGGAGGAACTCCAAAATGAAGTGCTAAATTTTTATTGAATTAATAAAAGTGGTCTTACAGTCCATTCACTTTGGCTAATGTGCAGATTTTCCATTACACATAGGACAACTTATTTTGGCAGCTGGAAACGTGACTAAGCAAATTGGAGAAAGTCACAAGGAACATGTTTCAACCTATGGGGTCCATCCATCACTTGGAAAATGATCTTTTTTCATTTGAGAAGAGAAACATCTACACGGAAAGAGAACAACAGCCAACAGGAAGCTCACGGCCAAGGGTCCGTTCACCACTTAGAAAATAATATTCTCATGAAGAAGAAGGGCCACGTTGAAGGAATCCAGCAGCAAGGTGCTTCACGGTCTTGGCAGCAAGGGCGGCAATGTTTGAAGGAGGAGCACAATGGGAGAAGCAGTAGCTGGTCCAGCTCCAGCACCATCACGCACACGGAAGAGAAGCTCTCGGACAGCTGCAACAGCACCACCTCACGTCCAGGGGAAGCTCTCGGTCCAGTTTCACCATACCAGCAGAAGACACGGTCATATCAGTTTGGAAGGCAGAAAGCAAATCCAGTAATGAGATGTTGAGAGAAATAAAATGAAGAAGCATGGATGAGCTGCACCTTGGTCTTGTCTCCAGGAAGCTCACGGCCTTATCCAGAAAAGTAGAGAGGAGAAAATGTAGGAGCCACCACCCTCACGATTCTTCACGTGAGCAGCAGCACAACACTATTCCAGCAACGTCCTCCATCAGCAGCATCGGCAGCAGCACCATCAACTTCAGCAGCTCACACCCAGCACACACGTGAAAGGAGAAGGGAGCCCACCCGAATCATATTGAAGAAGAAGACAAGAGTTTGGAATGGAGAATTCACGTGAACCTTAGCTTGGAAACGCACACCACAAAAGCTCATTAATATAGTAAAGAATTCAAAGAAGTTTGGCTATAAAAGAGCAGCAGGAAGAGAAGGAAAAATTCATTAGGATTTAGAATTAGAGATTAGGAAGTACGTACTGGTTTTCTCCTCCCCTCTTGGGGAGGTTGTGATTTGATTCAATTTTCATTTTCCAGTAGCAAGCTCTCTTGGTTTTCATTTCCAAACAGTGCACAAATGTAAAATTTTATTTCTGAAGCGTGTAGTTCAATTGTTTCACAATTTGCTCGTTTTCATTTTCATTTTATTTTAAGTGTTGAATTTTAATTTTATGTTTAATCTTTGATGAATTTTATTTTCATGTTAAATGTTTTAAATTTTACTTTCTTTTCTATTTTTACCGTTTACTATTTTCTAAAACGTTAAAATTCTGTCAATGTATTTTTATGTTCGTTTTAATTTCAAACGTCATTTTACCATTTATTGTTTTCTGCATCGTTTAATTTTACCGTTTTTGCATATTTACTGTTATGTTTCTACCATCTTTTACCGTTCCGTTTTTATTGTCTTTAAAGTTTATTTCAGTATTTTTAAATTCTGTCTCGTTTAAATTCCAGTCCACTTTAATTTTACTGCACAAAACCATATCACAAACCCCCCCCCCACTACGTGTTTAATCTAAGACCGAACCACACAAATTGGTCCTTGTGAGACGACCTAGGAGTCACTTCCTAGTAAATATACTGCATTCTTTATCTGTATCAAATTTGTATGACCGCGACAGTCGTATCACATGCCCCTCACTTGTTCCCTACAATTCAATGCTTAAAATACTTATGCAAACCCTAACTAAAATAAAACAAACAAAAACAATCAATCAACTAGGTTGCCTCCCAGGTAGCGCTTGTTTAACGTCACGAGCCTGACCCAAAATCCACCAACACCCATCGGTAGGTGTTTCAAACTTACCAACACCCATCAGTAGGTGTTACAGACTTACCAGCACCCATCAGTAGGTGCAAAATTTTCTCACCAACACCCATCAGTAGGTGTTACAAACTTAGTATCCTTCAGTAGATACTTAACCACCTAGCATCCTTCAGTAGATGCTGTATCCAACAAAATATTTACAAAATAATGTCCACAAATTAAAAGTTGCAAAACCAAATCAAAAGTTTTTAAATCCACTGGGTTGCCTCACAGCAAATGCTCTTTTAACGTCATTAGCTTGACCCAGTAAAGCTCAAGTTCCTTCTTCTTTCTCTTCTTTCTACTGAACTTCTTCAGAAATTTGATCAAACCAGGAACCTGTTGCAGTGTCTCAATCATAGGAACTTTAATCTCCAATTTCTTGAAGATTTCCATAAAGCACTTAAATTTCTTTTCCTTCCTATGATACTTCTTTGGATGAGGAAGAGGTTTTTCATATGATTCTTTCTTTTTTTCTCTCGTCCTCTTTTTCTTCTCTCTCACTTTCTTTTTTTCTTTTCTTTTTCTACTCACTTTCTCAATCTTCACACAAATTTTCTCTTCTCTCTCTTTTCTCTCTTCTTTTTCCAACTCAACTTTTTCAACATTTACACTCACTAGCACTTCACACTCTTCCCTGGGGTTAACCTCAGTATTAACCCCACAATTTCTACTTTGCCTTTCTTCCACCTGTTTGGTGATCTGCCCCATCTGAGTCTCCAAATTTTTGATAGCAGCTTCAGTGCTCTTTTGGGTAGACTCTGTTTTCTGTATGAAATTTTTGAGAGTTTCCTCCATCCTCATGGACCTTTCATTAAGCATAGATAATTGTTGCCACAAGGTGGGTTGCTGCTGCTGCTTATTATATTGACCCGCTTGCCCAGTTTGCCCTTGACCAATGCTTGAGTGTGGTTTCCACCCCTGATTGTAGCTCCCTTGACGATACTGATTGGTCATGTAGTTTACATCCTCTACGGCTTCAACTGGAAAGGCACATTGACCATTGATATGGTCGCCTCCACACAATTCGCACAACTGGGATTGTACCTGTGCAACAATCTTTAACTCTTGTGGCAATTGTTCAAGTATCTTTGAGAGATTCTCCAATTGTTGAGTTATTAACTTGTTCTGAGCTATCAAGGCATCATTGGATTGCAACTGTAGAACTCCTTTTTGTTGAATAGGAGCTCCTCTTTCACTGTTCCACTTATTGTTATTAGTAGTCATGTTTTCAATTATTTCTGTGGCTTCCTCTGGAGTCTTCCATTTGATATTGCCTCCAGCTGAGGCGTTAAGCATCATCATGGTTTGTGAACCAAGACCTCCAAGGAAGATTAGGACTATGATAACAGTTGAAAAACTGTTATTTTCATGCTTAAAATTGATGTTAAAAGCAACCTTTAGACTTAAAAACTAGCTTGAAATCATGCTTTTATCTATATTTTCAGAAATAAGAGAGCTGGACAGGTTTATGCTTGATTTAAGTGTTTTTGTGCAGGTTTTAAGGTGAATTTGGTGAAAAAAGTGAAGAAGGAGAGAGATGACATTAGAAAAGACAAGAAAAAGTGCAAAAAGGAGAAGCCGAAGGCACCGCTCAGCGGCAATTTACCGCTGAGCGGCACTCAGGAGGTTGCGGGAGTCACGCTGAGGGGCAAAATGGCCGCTGAGGGGAAGAAACGTGACGCGCAGTCACCGCTGAGCGGTATTTTACCGCTGAGCGGCACTTTAATGGGCTTGGGCTTTTGATCTTTTGTAATTCTAGAATAGTATATAAGGACTTGCACGTCCTAGAATTAGTATCTTTGGCAGAAACGAGGCAAACACTCTCTCTCTCACCCCTTTGAAGGAGGATCTTGGATGCTCAGGCTACCTCTTCACCTTTATTGGGTTTATTCTTTCATTCTTTCATTATTGTTCATCTAGGTTCACCATGAATATGGTGAACTAAACCTTGTATGTTTGTTGGGGAATCAATGTAATCTCTTGAAGCTCTCATATATGGAATCTTTGCTTGCATCTTTTAATTAAGACTTATGCTTTCTTTCATCATTAGTTAGGGTTTTTCCTCTTTGCTCAATGCTTGCATAGTTTAACTCATTCCATGCATGATTATTGGTTTTGTCGATACGGGCACGTACGGGGAAGTCTAGATCCGGGGAATTTCTCCCAATATTATACTGACAATATTATATTGGTTGTCGTTAAGCTCCTGCACTTATGAACTAATCATTAGGAATGCTAGGAATTGTATGAAGTCGTGATTAGGGAGAAGCCATCTAGAATGGTACTTTAGAGAGTGGCATTAACAATGATGATTTGAATGTTGAATTCCTAAAATGTATGAGAGTGGATGAGATGAAATTGACCCCCAACAACATATTCATTCATATATTTCATTGAAAGTGTTTATCTTTTGTCTTTGCCATTGATCAAACTTCATGCATACATGTTTATTTTCTGTCTTGCATATTAAACTTCAAATATTTCGTTCTTAAGTCTTAGCTAATCAACAAATCACATAACTAAACTAGGCCGTGAGTCCTTTGGGAAGAACGATACTTGGTCTTACCAAGTTTATTACTTGAACGATTCGGTCATACTTGCCGATTGTGAAACAAGTTTGTGACATCATATTTTGGTGCTCATAAATTTGTCCATCAAGTTTTTGGCGCCGTTGCCGGGGACTCGTGGTTTAACTGGTTAATTTGTGTGATTATTGATTATCTTTGACTTTAATTTTAATTTTCTGTTTTTATTTTCTGTTTTTATCTTTTTAGATTAGATTAGATTAGATTTGATTTTATTTGGTTAGGTTAGATTTTATTAGATTTTATTTTATCTTTTAGATTAGGTTAGATTTTTTTTTATTTTATTTTTTTTATCTTTTAAATCTTTTATCTTTCTATCTTCTATATCTTTTATCTTTTTATCTTCTTATCTTTTGAATCTTATATCTTTTTATCTTTTGAATATATATCTTCTCTTATATCTTTTTGTGCTAACAAATATTTTCGAGGGTTTTGTTTTCTTGTGCATGCAGGAAGCAATTCAAACTAGAAGTAAGAAAACAACAGAACCACTTCTTGAAGGTCTAGAAGAGAGTAGAAGGAGGAGAAGAATCAGAACGTCTAGAGAACTTTTCCCTTCTCCAGAAACTCTCTTACAATCATCACCACAAGGTTCTGTTCATAGCACAGGAAGTATGGAGGGCAATAATGTTAGAAGAACTCTTGCAGATTACACTAATCTTGCTGGACCTCAGCACTTCAATAGCATAGCTAGACCTAGAGTCAATGCAGCCAACATGGAGGTCAAACCAGCATTGATTCAACTGGTGAAGAGTAATCAATTTAATGGGTTATCTCATGAAAGCCCATATGAGCACCTCACAACCTTTAATGAGATTTGCAATACAGTCAAGATTAATGGGGTGCCAGACGAAGCAATCAAACTTAGCTTGTTTCCTTTCTCATTGGGAGGCAATGCTAAGCTTTGGTTGAACTCTTTTCCAGAAGAAAGTTTCACAGAGTGGGAAGCAGTGGTCACAAAATTTTTAAATAAATACTTCCCACAATCTAAGGTGACTAAAGGAAAGCAAGAGATTTCTTCATTCAAGCAGGGCATGGAAGAATCACTGGGACATGCATGGGACAGGTATAAAAGCTTGTTACGTAAAACTCCCACGCATGGCTTTGAAGATCAAGAAGTAGTCCTAACTTTCCTTGGAGGGCTTGGTTCACAAACCAAGATGATGCTGGATGCCTCAGCTGGAGGCAATATCAAATGGAAGACTCCAGAGGAAGCAACTGAAATTATTGAAAATATGGCTACAAGTGATAATGAGCTGCACAGTGAAAGAGGAGCTCCTATGCAACAAAAAGGGGTTCTTCAATTACAAACCCATGATGCCTTGCTAGCACAGAATAAAATTCTAACTCAACAGCTGGAAACTCTGACCAAAACTCTTGCTTCATTACTGATGAGCGGGTCGCACCGCTCACAAAAGTTGATTGCACGAAATTAATGCAGTATAACTAGGAAGTGACTCCTAGGTCGTCTCTCAAGGACCAATTTTTGATGGTTCAGTCTCAGATCTAACACACGAAGTGGGGGGGTTTGTGGATGTTTTTGTGATTGTGCGGAAAATAAAATTAAAACTGGAAATTAAATAAGACAACAAAAATTGAAAATACTGAAATAAATTTAAAAGACAATAAAAACTGAACAATGAAAGACAGTAAAAATAGAACAGTAATTATGCAAAAACGGTAAAAACATTGTAATTAAAATTTACCAAAAGTATCCATAAAAATAAACGGTAAAAACAACGTCTGAAAAGAAGATGTCCAGAAAAATACATTGACAGAGTTTTAACGTTTTAGAAAATATTAAACGGTAAAAATAGAAGAGACAATAAAATTAAAAGTACTGAACTGGAAATGAAATTTACCCAAACTTTCAATACTTGAAAATAAAATTCTTGAACACGTAAAAATTAAATGAGCATGACAAACTTATACTGCTTGAGAAATAAAACTACATTTTTGCACTGTTTGACATGGAAACTCAGAAAACGGAAGAGAAAGAGGAAGAGGCGAGAGCCTCTTCCATGGCTGTGGGTGTCCTAAACTACTCCTAAAATCTAATCTCAAATCTCCTAAATTTTTCTCTACTACTGCCTTCCATTTTATAGCAACAATTCTAAACGTTTGCCACCTCTCTGAACAAAGTCTTCGTAGGTTAGCAGGTTTTGTCCTCTGTCTTAGTAGGTTGAAGACTTTCTTCATCAATTTGCTCCTACTCCTTGGGGTATGAAAATAGGTGAGGGTCCCTCCATTAAGCCAACTATTTTGTCCTCTTCTTCAATTATGTTGCACACACTTCTTCTTTCACGGAAATGGTTTTCAAGGCTCCCATTCCAAGCTGTTGCACCGTTCTCTTCTTCATTCATCCAGCCAACAACTATGTTTCTTTCCATGTGCTTCTTTTCCATATCAGCTGGACGTGATGCTCCTGGATGTTGCTGCAGCTGTTTATTGCCGAGACATCATTCTACCTCTCGGTTTGCTTCTCTTGTTTGCAGCATGTGTACTTCTTCTTCTTTGCTTCCAAGACCGTGTTCTCCACCTCTTCCTTCAGCTGGATTGTCCTCTTTACTGGATGCTTCCCTTCCTTCCAAGACCATTTGTTGGCTCTCTTTGCTGCATCTTGAGCTGCTGTCATGCCTCCCGTGAGATTCCAATAAGTGGTGGCCCCCCTTCTTTAACTTCCATTAAGTTTGCCAAAGTGTATTTGCTGAATGCTTCATCAAAGCCATGCTCTTCCAAATTATTTGAGAAAAAAACGTGAACACTTCCTATGTGTTGTCCCTTTCTTTCATTCCTTTGTCATGGTTTTCTAATGAGAAGTGGCGGCTCCCACTCTTTTGATTCCACTTCAATGTGCTGAATGCTTTGCCTACAATAATATGTGGCCATGAGAAATTGATGTGTGAAATATGTCATCCTCCTTATGTGGCAGCTGCATGGGGCCGTGTGGTTTCCCTTCATAATACCAATCCAAATAGAATTCAACATTGCATTTTGGAGGTCTTGGACGTGAACTTTCAACATGGTGTGGCCCCCTTCTTTTGATTCCACTTCAAGTCCATGCTATTCTTCTATGTTGCCGTATGGTGTGAAGTGGTTGCAAGCTTATTTTTCTGAAATGAGTGAACAAATGGGTCTTAAACCAAATAAATTAAACCAAAGTGTCACACTCTTTTATTCCATCACGTAAAATCATTTTCCAGCACTGCACTTTTGCATTCCAACAAAGATGGTTTGTTTAAAAATTCTTTTGTATGTCAATGTGGCATAAACATTCCTTAAGAGTGTTAAGAGGTCTTAGCACTGTCCAATGATCAATTCCAGCCACCACAAGTACTAAACAACAAGCAAACAATGCAAACAGATTAGAAATCACTCAAATAGTAAGCACATGAGTGACATAGTGGAGTAAAGAAAATACTGGGAACAGCACAAAAATAATTTTAACAAACGATAAGCTATACGTGAAAATAGACATCTAGACGAAACTATGAAAAAAAATTGCATAGAAAACGGATAAGAATTGAACTCAAACGAAGACAAACAAGTTGACACAAAATTCACGCAGCAACCAGCGAAAATTGAAATGACTGAAATACATTGGGCTCAATTGCCAATTCTCATTTAACCTTCAAATGTCCCAAATTGTATCTCCAAATTTTCCTTGTAAAATAATTATCTCAGATAATTCAAATTAGTTAAAATAAGAATTTCTGATCGAATTAAGCACAATCAAGCAAAATGGGAAAACACTGGACAATTAAGCACAATTCCCTGATTAATTCTAGTACAATAAACTAAGTGAAGTGTAGAAAATATCGACTCATCAAAATAGACCACACTTAGTCTTTTGCACTCCTGGGCAAAATTAACACGCAAATCAAGGAATGGTTCAAAGGACCTCGAAGGAGTGACATAGAACTCAGCAGAGAGAAAAATAAAAACTCGCAAGAAAACAAACAGAATTTACACAGTTCTCAAGAATTCTGGACAGAGAAAAGATGTAGATAAGATCCAACACGTAATCAAGAAAAACAGATACTTACAGAAATTATCCAAGCAATTCAATGTATGGCAAAAATAATTAATCAGTTCAAGAGGTGATTTTAAAAATAACATAACCTCACAGATGCACACAATCAGTGTTTCTCTCAAGTGTTTAAGGTAAATCGATGTCACTCAATGCACTCAAGAAAACAAACACAAGTAGACTTGGCAAGCTTCTAATATCAATACTTAAAACATATGCATGTTCAGATCTAAAGGTCTTTACTGGGTTGTAATGGGGCCAAGGACAGGGGAGGATAAAATATAGATAAGTAGTTACAGCTCAGAAGAAATAGAGGAGCAATGGGGAAAAAGTGTAAACACAGTGAAATCTCACCCAAACCTCTAATTCAATCCTCTTCTCGACTCCATTATTCACAGGATTATTTTTCATTTTTTTCTTTCTTTTTCTCATCAATTTTTTTCATCCTGTCTCTTTTTTTTTTTTTTTTTTTTTCACAACAGGATATAAATTATCATTTCAAAACATGATGAGGAACCAACTAGCCAATTCATTAGAATTCCCAAGGAGACCACACTTATTCTCAAAATACTTCTATAGCTCCAGACTTTCCTAAGGTTAAGGTAATCATTTGTTTTTCACTTAGGATCAGTGTATGAGCTTCAACACAAAGAAATATATACAGTATAGGCTCAAAGGGGTTATCAAAGGATAATAACAAGGTAGGCTTATTTGGCTAACGAGGCTCAAGAAATAAAATTGCCTTTATTACTTCCAAAAATGCATATAAATCAAGTATATCAAAAAGAATCAAGCCAAGGCATATGTGCAAGCAATCAAGATACATATCACACAAAAGAAAGAAAATACAATGGCTCAATTTCTCACACAGGGTGTTTGTCACAATCAAATCAACCTCTTAAACATTATAATCATCTTCCAAGCAGAGAAAAGCAAGGATTTCAAACCATAAGTATTAAGTAAGTGAAGGAAAAATCTACAACTTAGACAAACTCCAGAAATCAAGAGAAAAATGTAAAATTTATTGCACACAAAACACACTAAAAACCACTTAAAACAGAAAAAATTTAACACTCAAAAACAAAAAATTTAACACACAAAATACAAACTTAACAGAAACTAACAGAAAATCAAAATTTCTCCCCAGTAGACCACACTTAAATCACACAATGTCCTCAGTGTGTTACAATCATCAGATTATCAACTTCAGAGCAGTCAAATAATATAGACAAGTGCAATAAAAAGTTAGGAAAAATGGGAAGAAATTTTTCAGTAACATCCATCAGTAGATGTTATCAGGGACATCCATCAGCAGATGTCTAAAACACCTAGCATCCATCAGTAGATGCTAATAATTTTTATTATTATTTTTTTTTTCATTTTATTTATTTATTTATTTATATTTTTTTTTTTTGAAATAGGAGACCGGTACTGTGACAACAGTCTCGGTGGCAAAGACCGGAACTGTTGCTACAGTGGAAAGCTTTGGCTACAAATGAGCCACTCCTCCGCGTCTGAGCGCCATTTCCTGACTCTCACTCTCTCCTCTCTGCTTCTCTCTCTTCTCTCTCTACTCCTCTGCTCTCTCTCTTCTCTCTCTACTCCTCTGCTCTCTCAACTCTCTCTTCTCTCTGCTCTCTTTCTCTCTCTCGAGCGTCTGGATCTGCGAGGAAGCCTCTCCACCTCGCGTCTGCTGAAGAGTCTGAGTGAGATCTGCGAGGAGCCTCTGCAAGCCTACTTCCCCAGGTAAGTCCTCGACCCCTGGATCTCCGTTTCTTTCAGCTTGCTTTACTTTTCCTGCTTTCCTTTATTTTAAGCTTTCTGTTCTTTCATTTCAGTTCATCCTTCCTTTTCGCTTTCTCTGCTTGCCTCTTTCCTGCTCTCCCTCTCCCTTTTCAATTTTTTTTTTTTTCATATTTTTGAAACTGAAAACACTTAAACACATAAAACACAACTGTCTAAAAACTTAAGGGGTATATCGGCTGGAAACCAGACGTTAATCTCCCTTCGATTGAAGGTATTGCAGAGACAATCGGGTAGAACAACGCCACGTACCCCACTTAAAACTAAATAAACACATAAACATAATATACAAGAACAATATGGACAAGAACAACCGGACAACTGGACATAGATCCGTTTAGGACCCTTTGCGAGGACCGTGAAACAGATCTGAGACCAAAAACTGAAACATTAAAGCATGACTGGACAAAATAAATCTGAAAGGAAACAAGAACAAATAAAGAAAACACTGAATTAAGAATCTAATGTTTTTATGTTTTTTTTTTTTATGTTATGCTTTTTTTTTTCTAGTTTTTGTTCTTTTTATATGTATTTATTTTTTATTTATGTATTTGTATATTACGAGAGGAAGGATGAGTGATATGGAATCAGAGAGATATACCAGTCAACGATGGCGTCCTACAGATGATCAGATCACGATGATGACCAAAATCTACAACTATGGGGTCACACACCCAAGCCGAGCGCAAGTCGTCGAGATCGCGTCTCGACTAAGGACCTTCGGCGAAGCCACTGAATACAACGTGCACTGCTGGTTTAACAACCATGGCAATCGGGTCAGGCGCTGGCAAGCGGAGATAGACCCCACAGGCACTCTCTTTTCACAACTGCCGCTATACATGTACGGTAAGACCTCTGATCACACCTCCATTGAATTTTCCATTCCTCTTCTATTATTAACACAAGTTTTTTTTATTTTTTATTTATTTATTTATTTATTTATTTTATTTTTTTTTGTTTGAAAGAAAACAACTGGGTGATAATGAGGGCACCGAGGCTGCTGAATTTGTTTCCAGTTCCGATCATTATCGATGACGACAGAAATGAACGAGAAATTCCTCCACCAAAGCCTCCGCTCGTGACTTTTCGAACCAGAGCTCCCTCAACGGAGCTCTCCCTTAGACCACCACAACCAGCTCGAGAGTTCTTCCAGTTTTAATGTTTTATGTTTTATTTTATTTTTTTTTTATGTTTTTATTGGCCGAGAGTGGCCAGAATATGGGCTGTAATATGAACAATTAATTTTTTTTTATTTTTTTTTTTTATGTTTTTATTTAATATGGTGTGTAATATTAACGATCACTAAAGATCGACCCCCGAACATCTTTTAATTTCATATATGAATCTACTGCAATTTCATTTTCAGATATGTTAAATCTCCAATTTTCCATTACTGTAATTTTTGCTCTTATGACCGAATGAAATCTTTCTTAGTCAAATTTTTCAATCAATAATCTGTATGCACACAACTAAGAAATTATATTTACAGTGAAGGAAAATAAGGAAAAATAAGATCTGAAGTGAAAATTTTTATTGGTATAAAATAATAAGATAGTGAGGGTCGAAATAAAATCAAGGAATACGCAAAACAATTTTTGAATTTTTGATTTTTCGAATTTTTTTCTTTTTAGTAAAAACACTAAAAATCACGAAGCAAATAAAACACAAAACACATTTTTTTTTTAAATATATGAAAAATAAATATATGTACATCTCATAACAATTAAATTTGAAAAGAAAAATTTTTGCACACTTAAAAAAAAAATTATCACAAATAATTTTTTTTTTTTTTTAAATAATAACTGGAAAACTAATAAAGAAAAATAAAAGGAAAAAATAAACATAAAAGAAAACGAAATTCAGAATCTTCCCGAGACCATACTTAAATTACACTGTCCTAAATGTTTTCTAAGCAAAAGATCATCAATTAAAACACTAACAGATAAAGGACAAATGCAATAAAAGTAGGAAAACGGGGAAGAAAGAAAAAGAAAACTCCCCTGGTCAGGGTGGCAGTTGCCAATTTTGGATTTGTAGGGAGATGTTCTTCTCTTTAGGCTCCAGCATGAAATTGTTGAGGACGAACTGCTTCATCCTCCAGATTTGATCAAGCAGTGAAATGTCTTCCATCGCTGGATCTAAGCAGAAAAAATTGTTACTAAGCAGATTCAGCAGGTGCCTGTTGATCTTCAAACTATCAGTGTCAGCACCTTTGTTTTCCACTGTGGGTGTATGTTGATCAAATTTATACGTACCTCCTGCAAAATGATTAGTGCAATGTGGCACTGCAGAAATTTCATGCAGAGGTATAACACCCCATCCCAATTCATCATACTGAGCCTTAGATAAATCCTCATAACATGAATCAATTTCTAAATTGCATGCAATATTAATCATAGACTCAGATTCATGTTCAGTGCATGAAGAATAACCATTCGAATGTGATAGTAAAAAGCGGTTCTCATCATGCATAGAGGAAAAATTAAAATCAGACTCAGCAAGAATATAGTCATTAGCATACCGATCATCATCACAATCAACATAATAATCAAATTGTGGTATGCTTACCTCCTCTTCCTTGAAGATTTCTAAAGTGTGGGAAGATGAAGGTGGTCTACCTGGTTCAGGATTACTGCTTACTTCTGCCGGGTCCCCAAAATTTTCATCAGTCTCCTCAGGTGCAAGAGTGGCCATTTGCCTGATCTGATCACTCAGATCCTGTATGGTAGCTTGAGTTTCCTGCTGGAACTCCATGCTCTCTTGCTTGAACTGCATGTTCCCTTTCTGAAACTGAATGTTCTGCATTGTCATCTGCTCTAGTAACTCCTTTAATGTAGGTTCAGAAGTAGAAGGCTGAGGAGTTATTTGAATAGGAGAATCATACTGCTGACTCTCATATTGTGGAACTGGCTCCCAAAGAGAGCTCTCAGAAATTGGATGATGGAACATATTGTTCTCATCATAAAAATCAGCAGATTTAAAATCAAAGTAATATGCAGAATAAGAATCATAATCACAGACATTGGCAGAATAAGCATTATTCACAACATTAAAATAGGTAGACATGGAAAAATAAAAAGTAAAAACTAAAAACTAAAAATTACGAATCAGATAAAACAAAACACATTTATACATGCTACAAGCACACACAAGACAGAACATCAATAGTAAAAATTTTTAATTAATTTTTTTTTTTATTTTTAATTTTCAATTTTTTTTTTTTTAATAACAACTAAATACAAAACATAGCACAATTAAACACATATATACACAATATATATTAACACAGTACAAATCTTAAAACAAAAACCTGGAACTGAAGTGACAACGCCGCCAAAATTTGCTGAAGGTGTCGTTGTCTCCTACAAAAATACAACAGACAGAACACACAAAACACACATTAACAAAACAAAAATTTACAAAACAAAAATCTAAAACCAAACCTCCATTGGTCCCCGGCAACGGCGCCAATTTTTTTGATGAGCGGGTCGCACCGCTCACAAAAGTTGATTGCACGAAATTAATGCAGTATAACTAGGAAGTGACTCCTAGGTCGTCTCTCAAGGACCAATTTTTGATGGTTCAGTCTCAGATCTAACACACGAAGTGGGGGGGGGGGTTTGTGGATGTTTTTGTGATTGTGCGGAAAATAAAATTAAAACTGGAAATTAAATAAGACAACAAAAATTGAAAATACTGAAATAAATTTAAAAGACAATAAAAACTGAACAATGAAAGACAGTAAAAATAGAACAGTAATTATGCAGAAACGGTAAAAATATTGTAATTAAAATTTACCAAAAGTATCCATAAAAATAAACGGTAAAAACAACGTCTGAAAAGAAGATGTCCAGAAAAATACATTGACAGAATTTTAACGTTTTAGAAAATATTAAACGGTAAAAATAGAAGAGACAATAAAATTAAAAGTACTGAACTGGAAATGAAATTTACCCAAACTTTCAATACTTGAAAATAAAATTCTTGAACACGTAAAAATTAAATGAGCATGACAAACTTATACTGCTTGAGAAATAAAACTACATTTTTGCACTGTTTGACATGGAAACTCAGAAAACGGAAGAGAAAGAGGAAGAGGCGAGAGCCTCTTCCATGGCTGTGGGTGTCCTAAACTACTCCTAAAATCTAATCTCAAATCTCCTAAATTTTTCTCTACTACTGCCTTCCATTTTATAGCAACAATTCTAAACGTTTGCCACCTCTCTGAACAAAGTCTTCGTAGGTTAGCAGGTTTTGTCCTCTGTCTTAGTAGGTTGAAGACTTTCTTCATCAATTTGCTCCTACTCCTTGGGGTATGAAAATAGGTGAGGGTCCCTCCATTAAGCCAACTATTTTGTCCTCTTCTTCAATTATGTTGCACACACTTCTTCTTTCACGGAAATGGTTTTCAAGGCTCCCATTCCAAGCTGTTGCACCGTTCTCTTCTTCATTCATCCAGCCAACAACTATGTTTCTTTCCATGTGCTTCTTTTCCATATCAGCTGGACGTGATGCTCCTGGATGTTGCTGCAGCTGTTTATTGCCGAGACATCATTCTACCTCTCGGTTTGCTTCTCTTGTTTGCAGCATGTGTACTTCTTCTTCTTTGCTTCCAAGACCGTGTTCTCCACCTCTTCCTTCAGCTGGATTGTCCTCTTTACTGGATGCTTCCCTTCCTTCCAAGACCATTTGTTGGCTCTCTTTGCTGCATCTTGAGCTGCTGTCATGCCTCCCGTGAGATTCCAATAAGTGGTGGCCCCCCTTCTTTGACTTCCATTAAGTTTGCCAAAGTGTATTTGCTGAATGCTTCATCAAAGCCATGCTCTTCCAAATTATTTGAGAAAAAAACGTGAACACTTCCTATGTGTTGTCCCTTTCTTTCATTCCTTTGTCATGGTTTTCTAATGAGAAGTGGCGGCTCCCACTCTTTTGATTCCAC
Organism: Vigna nakashimae; assembly: GCA_034642375.1. Classification (NCBI taxonomy): domain Eukaryota; kingdom Viridiplantae; phylum Streptophyta; class Magnoliopsida; order Fabales; family Fabaceae; genus Vigna; species Vigna nakashimae. The sequence continues at coordinate 27,952,317 of CM067759.1, read as the reverse complement.
TTCAATGTGCTGAATGCTTTGCCTACAATAATATGTGGCCATGAGAAATTGATGTGTGAAATATGTCATCCTCCTTATGTGGCAGCTGCATGGGGCCGTGTGGTTTCCCTTCATAATACCAATCCAAATAGAATTCAACATTGCATTTTGGAGGTCTTGGACGTGAACTTTCAACATGGTGTGGCCCCCTTCTTTTGATTCCACTTCAAGTCCATGCTATTCTTCTATGTTGCCGTATGGTGTGAAGTGGTTGCAAGCTTATTTTTCTGAAATGAGTGAACAAATGGGTCTTAAACCAAATAAATTAAACCAAAGTGTCACACTCTTTTATTCCATCACGTAAAATCATTTTCCAGCACTGCACTTTTGCATTCCAACAAAGATGGTTTGTTTAAAAATTCTTTTGTATGTCAATGTGGCATAAACATTCCTTAAGAGTGTTAAGAGGTCTTAGCACTGTCCAATGATCAATTCCAGCCACCACAAGTACTAAACAACAAGCAAACAATGCAAACAGATTAGAAATCACTCAAATAGTAAGCACATGAGTGACATAGTGGAGTAAAGAAAATACTGGGAACAGCACAAAAATAATTTTAACAAACGATAAGCTATACGTGAAAATAGACATCTAGACGAAACTATGAAAAAAAATTGCATAGAAAACGGATAAGAATTGAACTCAAACGAAGACAAACAAGTTGACACAAAATTCACGCAGCAACCAGCGAAAATTGAAATGACTGAAATACATTGGGCTCAATTGCCAATTCTCATTTAACCTTCAAATGTCCCAAATTGTATCTCCAAATTTTCCTTGTAAAATAATTATCTCAGATAATTCAAATTAGTTAAAATAAGAATTTCTGATCGAATTAAGCACAATCAAGCAAAATGGGAAAACACTGGACAATTAAGCACAATTCCCTGATTAATTCTAGTACAATAAACTAAGTGAAGTGTAGAAAATATCGACTCATCAATTACCCAAAGAGTTAAAATCTGCTGCACAGGTACAAACCAAGTTGTGCGAATTATGTGGGGGTGATCACATCAATGGCCAATGTGCTTTTCCTGTGGAAGCCGTGGAGGATGTTAACTTCATGGCTAATCAATTTCCATACCGTCAAGGGAATTATAATCAGGGTTGGAAGCCACATCCAAGCATTGGTCAAGGACAAATTGGGCAAGCTAATCAATATAATAAGCAACAGCAGCAACCAACCTTTTGGCAACAATTATCTATGCTTAATGAAAGATCAACAAGGTTGGAAGAAACTCTTCAGCAATTCATACAGAAAACTGAATCTTCTCAAAAGAGCACTGAAGCTGCTATAAAGAATTTGGAGATTCAAATGGGTCAGATTACCAAGCAATTGGAAGAAAGGCCAAACAGAAACTTTGGGGCTAATACTGAGGTTAACCCTAGAGAAGAGTGCAAAGTGGTCAAGAGTGTGAATGAAGAGATCATTGAGTTAGAAGAAGGAGAAACAGAAGAGAGAAGAGAAGAAGAAAGAAAGGACATTTTTCCTTTTCCAACAAATCAGGAGAAACCAATGGATTTCACAGATTTATTCAGAATGGTTGATAATGAAGCACCTTGGGAACAAATTTTACAGAAAATAGCAGTTTACACAAAATCTGATGAAGGTACCTCTACAAAAAGAAGACGTAGAGATGATGAGGAAGAAAAGTGTATAACTGTTAAGAAAGAGTCATTCCCACCAAAAGCAGCAGATCCAGGTAGTTTTTCTATCCCTTGTTCTATAGGGAAGAAAAAGGTAAAGAAAGCTCTCCTTGATTTAGGTTCAAGTGTTAACTTGATGCCTTATTCTCTATTGGAGCAAATTGGCCATGTTAAAATAAAACCTGTAAAGGTTAATCTAGTAATGGCTGATGGATCTTCAAAGGAGCCATGTGGGATTGCAGAAGACATTGTAGTTTGTGTTGGCAAACTTCAGTTTTTGGCAGACTTTGTGGTGATGAAGATGGAGACCGAAAAGATACCTTTCATATTGGGAAGACCGTTTATGAAAACGGCCAGGGCTATCATAGATGTTAATGAAGGTATAGTGGTGCTCCAGGACAGAGAGGAGAGAGTGGTGGTGGATGTTTTCAAAGATGAGATACAAGCAAAGGAGGAAGAGTCTAGTTATAAAGCTGCATTTCGAGATGCACCCATGACTAGAGGTAAAGATGAAAATCTTGAAGTTTCAGGTAACCATTGTTTGTTTTTTCAGGTACCCAAGGTAGAAGAGATTGGAAAAAGAGAAGAAGTTCCTAGAGACTGGAAGAAAAGAAGACTCCAACTTGGCACACCTGTAAGACTCAAGAACAAGTTGTGGGTTATAAAAGGCTTTAAAGAGAAGGAGATGATAGAGATAGAGTCTCCATATTCTAGAGAATTCAAAACAGTCCAAAGGAAGCAGTTGAAAGGTTGGTGGAAGGACAACATCAACTATAAAGAAGATGGAACATGAGCTGTAACAGGGTCAAGCTAGTGACGTTAAAGGAGCGCTTGCTGGGAGGCAACCCAGTAGATTTACAAACTTTTGATTTTTTTTTGTTTTGTAACTTTTAATCTGTGAACATTATTCTGGACATTATTTTGTTGGATCTAGCATCTACTGAAGGATGCTAGGTGGTTAAGTATCTACTGAAGGATACTAGGTTTGTAACACCTACTGATGGGTGTTGGTGAGAAGATTTTGCACCTACTGATGGGTGCTGGTAAGTTGAAACACCTACTGATGGGTGTTGGTGGATTTTGGGTCAGGCTCGTGACGTTAAACAAGTGCTACCTGGGAGGCAACCCAGTTGATTGATTGTTTTCTGTTTGTTTATTTTAGTTAGGGTTTGCATAAGCATTTTTAACATTGAATTGCAGGGAACCAGTGAGGGGTATGTCTAGGAGGCACGTAGGTCAAGAAAAGAAGGAGAAGGGCACATCACGAAAGTGCCGCTGAGCGGTGGTGAACGGGTCGCACCGCTCACAAAAGTTGTGCATGAAAATATGCAGTATAGCTAGGATGTGACTCCTAGGTCGTCTCACAAGGACCGATATTGTGGTTCAGTCTCAGATTTACACACGAAGTTGGGGGGTGGTTTGTTGGTGTTTTTGAATGCAAATAAATTAAAATGAACTGGAATTTAAATAAGACAACAAAATTTAAAAACACTGAAATAAATTTTAAAGACTGTAAAAACTGAACGGTAAAAGATGGTAAAAACGGAACAGTAAATATGCAGAAACGGTAAAATTTAACGATGCAAAAAAACAATAAACGGTAAAATAAAAGAGACAGTAAAATTAAAATCACTGAATTGGAAATCAAATTTAGCAAAGACACACTACTTGAAATAAAATGTCGTGAAAATAAAATTAACAAACTGTTCCAAACACTGATACACTTCAAAAGTAAAACGCTACATTTTGCACTGAAAATGGAAATTCAGAGAGGGAATTGAAAGAGGAAGAGGCAAGAGCCTCCTCCAGAACCGTGGCTTCCTACTCCTAAACTCTCACCTAAAATCTTCCTTTGCTGCCTCTCTTGGTTTTATAACCAATTTTCTGAACCCGTGAGCCTCTCCTTTTGCCAACTTTTCTTCTTCTTCAATCACTTTTCATGTGGGCTCCTTTCACTATTCCATTCTCTTCCCGTGAAGACTTCTCATACTTCCATCCATCACCATGCAGCTGCTCTACTGGACCCGTGGCTTGGACAACAACACATTCCAACTTTCTCTGTTGTGCTTGCTGGGTTCTTCCTCTCCAACTTCATTCTTCATGTGCTCTTTGACGTTGTGTTCCCTGGATGAACATTAACGTGTGTAGAGGTTGCCTCCGTGTGAAAATACAGTGAGAACCAAGCTGCTTTTCTGGATTTTTCTTCTCTTCTTTTCCAGCAAGCTTCTTCATTCCATGTGCATCACTTTGATCAAACCCGGACTTGGCTGCTGCAACTGCTGGATGGCTTCTTCTCCCGTGACTGTGGACGTTGTGTGGAGGCCATGGTTGTGATGCCTCCCAGCTGGACCGTGGCAGCTCCTCTTCTGCCCACGTCAATTCCTCTCCAATCGTGACAGCACCTCCTTGATGCCATTTCCTGCTTGCTTCTCTTCTTGCCTTCAACGTGTTCCTCTAGACGTGCTTCTTCTTCAAACTCAGCTGGATGTGCTTACCGTGATTTCTCCTGGAAGATGAGCGTGCTAGACCGTGGCTGTTCCAGCCCCTTCACGGCTCCTTCCCTTGCTGCTCAACATTCTGCTGAAATAAATCACCCATCTCCAACTCATTCTCGTGCATACCACATAATGGAATCCCGAGAGCTCCAACTATGGTGGTAGCTGTTCAGTGAGCTTCAGCTTGGTAGCTGCTCCGTGCTGCTGCTTCTAGACCAGCTTGGAGGCTGCCCTTTATTGCTCATGCTACTTGTTGGTGGACCAGCTGCTGGATCAAGAGTGCCTCCCGTTTCCACGTCCAGCCATCACTTCCTTCTTCATTCTCTTCTACTTCCAGCAAAGCCGAGACATCTCTGTACCATTCTCCAAGCCAATTAATTTCTTCTCTCAAAGTGGTTTGCTGGATATTTCTGGACATGTTCTTCCGCCTCCAACTCAGCTGGAACGTGTGTGCTTCCTGCAGGCCGTGTTCTTCTCTGTTGCCAGCTGCTGGATGCATTGAAGGACCGAGAACTGCTTCTATTTTTGGTGGACAATCCATTCACTTCTTCCAGTCCATGTTTCCCCTTGCTCTTAGTAAGAAACTTCTCCAGCAGAAACGGAAATGGTCCGTTCAGTATGGAGCTTCTTATCCATGTGGTCGTGAAGAGCTGCTGGATGGAGAACCGTTTGCTTCACTTCTCCGTGCGTTTTTAATCATGCATAGATGTCACCCTTTCTACCATGGCAGCTGTTGTAAACGTGTTACTCCATTTAGAAAATCCAACTCTCTCTTTCGCATGTGGGCCGTGTACTATCTAGAAAATGTGGTAGCACAATTGTTTTCTTCTAGTTATAAAACCGTGAGCTCCACTAAGTGGTGGCCCCTCCTTGATTGTGTTGTATGGTTGCAATGTTCTAGCTTCAAAATCATTCATGAGTGTCTCTTTTTGGAGTAAAAGCAGCACCGTCCCCTTTTTTGTCCCATGTGCATTTTGTCAACAAAATGATTTAGCCACTTGTCTTTCTCAAAATACCGTAACAGCATCTTAAATTGTAAATGATTGTTTCCAATCTCATGCCAAGATAAACATCACGTGCACAACACTTCTTTTAAGACAAAAGGAAATTTCCATGCCCATGACCGTGAGTGTTTAATAATTATGGAAGCCAACTTTCTTAAAAGAAATCAGAATATGTTATCCTCCAAAGGAGCTATAACCCGTGAGCTCCAATTCCTCCAAATGTGCCCCCCTCTTTTATTCCAAACAATGTGATGTTTGCTGCCAAAATGAATGGTACATATGGGTCGTGTGATGTGTTTTGCTTCTGAGCCAATTGTGCTCAATTTTTTTCACACAAATTAAATCAACCCAGTGTAGTTTCTTTGAAACACAGTGTGTGAATATTTTTCCAAATGTCTCAATTTGTATTTCCAAAATTTTCCCTGAAATTACCAATGCAAATAATCAACTTAAATAATTCAAATTGAATGAAATTAGAATTTCTGGTCAAATTAAGTACAAATAGTAAAAACGGGAAAATACTGGACAATTAAGCACAATTCCCCGATTAAATCTAGTACAATAAGCTAAGTGAAGTGAAGAAAATATTGACTCATCAAAATAGACCACACTTAGTCTTTTGCACTCCTGGGCAAAATCAAGACTCAAATCAGGGAATAGTTCAAAGGACTTTCACGAAGACTGACACAAATGCAGCAGACAGAAAAATATAAAAACTCACAAGAAAACACATAAAATTTACACAGTTCTCAAAAAGTCTGGACAGAGGAAAGAAGTAGAAAATATCCAACACGTAATCAAGAAAAGTAGATACTTATAGAAATTATCCAAGCAATTCAATACGTAGAAAAATAATTAATAAGCTTAAGAGGTGATTTGAAAATAACAAAACCTCACAGATGCACTATAGTGTTTCTCTCAAGTGTCTAGGATAAATAATAATATCAGCTCGATGTACTCAAGAAAACAAACACAAGTAGACTTGGCAAGCTTCTAATTATCAATACTTAAAACATATGCATGTTCAGATCAAAAGGTCTTTACTGGGTTGTAATGGGGCCAAGGACAGGGGAGGATAAATTTGGATAGGTAGCTATAGCTCAGAAGAAATAGAGGTGCACTAGGGAAAAAAATGTAACACAGTGAAATCTCACCCAAACCTCTAATTCAATCCTCTTCTCGATTCCATTATTCACAAAATGATTTTTCAATTTTTTCTTTTTCTCATCAAATTTTTTTTTTCTCATCCTGTCTTCTTCTCTTTTTTTTTTTTTTTTTTCACAACAGGATATAAATTATCATTTCAAAACATGATGAGGAACCAACTAGCCAATTCATCAGAATTCCCAAGGAGACCACACTTATTCTCAAAATACTTCTATAGCTTCAGACTTTCCTAAGGTTAAGGTAATCATTTGTTTTTCACTTAGGATCAGTGTATGAGCTTCAACACAAAGAAATATATACAGTATAGGCTCAAAGGGGTTATCAAAGGATAATAACAAGGTAGGCTTATTTGGCTAAAGAGGCTCAAGAACAAAAATGCCTTTATCACGTCTGAACATGCATATCAATCAATTATATCAAAAAGAATCAAGCCAAGGCATATGTGCAAGCATTCAAGAGACATATCACACACAAGAAAGAAAATTAAGTGGCTCAAATCTCACACAGGGTATTCGTCACAATCAAATCATCCTCTTAAACACATAATCATCTTTCCAGGCAAAGAAAAGCAAGGATTTTAAACCATAAGTATTAATGAAGTGAAGGAAAAATCTACAACTTTAGACATCATCCAGAAATCAAGAGAAAAATGTAAAATTTATTGCACACAAAACTCGATAAAAATAACTTAAAAGAGAAAAAATTTAACACTCAAAAACAAAAAATTTAACACACAAAATACAATCTAACAGAAAAATCAAAATTTCTTCCCAATAGACCACACTTAAATCACACAATGTCCTCAGTGTGTTACAATCATCAGATGATCAATTTCAGAGCAGCAAATAATATAGACAAGTGCAATAAAAATAGAAAAATGGGAAGAAATTTTCAGTAACATCCATCAGCAGATGTTATCAGGGACATCCATCAGCAGATGTCTAAAACACCTAGCATCCATCAGTAGATGCTAATAATTTTTTTCATTTTATTTTATTTTATTTATTTTTTTTTTTTTTTGAAAAGGATGACCTGTACTGTGACAACAGTCTCGGTGGCAAAGACCGGAACTGTTGCTACAGTGGCAGAGCTTTGGCTACAAAAGGTCCGCTCCTCCGCGTTGAGCAACATTTCTGAACGCTCATTCTCTCTCTACTTCTCTGCTCTCTCTCTACTTCTCTCTCAACTCTCTCTAGCGTCTGGATCTGCGAGGAAGCTCTGCCCCTTCGCCTTCTGAAGAGTCTGAGTGAGATCTGTGAGGAGCCTCTGCCTGTGTGCCTTCGGAGCATCTAAGATCTGCGTCAAGCTTTTGTAAGCCCTACTACTCCGGGTAAGTCCTCTACACCTTTGATCTCCTTCTTTTTCTGCTTAAGTTTCCAGATCTTTCATTTTTCTTCTTTTCGTGCTTTCTGTTCCTTCTTTATTTTCAGCTTTCTGCTCTTTATTGTGCTTTCTCTATTTTTCTCTCCCTTTCCCTTTTCATTTTTTTTTCATATTTTTGAAACTGAAAAACACTTAAACACATAAAACACAACTGTCTAAAAACTTAAGGGGTATATCGGCTGGAAACCAGACGTTAATCTCCCTTCGATTGAAGGTATTGCAGAGACAATCGGGTAGAACAACGCCACGTACCCCACTTAAAACTAAATAAACACATAAACATAATATACAAGAACAATATGGACAAGAACAACCGGACAACTGGACGTAGATCCGTTTAGGACCCTTTTGCAAGGACCGTGAAACAGATCTGAGACCAGATACTGAAACATCAAATACAGACTGGACAAAATAAATTTAAAAGGAAACAAGAACAAATAAAGAAAACAGAGAACTAATCTAATTTTTTTATGTTTTTTTTTTTTTAATGTTATGCTTTTTTTTTTCTTGTTTTTGTTCTTTTTATATGTATTTATTTTTTTATTTATGTATTTGTATATTACGAGAGGAAGGATGAGTGATATGGAATCAGAGAGATATACCAGTCAACGGTGGTGTCCTACAGATGATCAGATCACGATGATGACCAAAATCTACAACTATGGGGTCACACACCCAAGCCGAGCGCAAGTCGTCGAGATCGCGTCTCGACTAAGGACCTTCGGCGAAGCCACTGAATACAACGTGCACTGCTGGTTTAACAACCATGGCAATCGGGTCAGGCGCTGGCAAGCGGAGATAGACCCCACAGGCACTCTCTTTTCACAACTGCCGCTATACATGTACGGTAAGACCTCTGATCACACCTCCATTGAATTTTCCATTCCTCTTCTATTATTAACACAAGTTTTTTATTTTTTATTTATTTTATTTTTTATTTTTTGTTTGAAAGAAAACAACTGGGTGATAATGAGGGCACCGAGGCTGCTGAATTTGTTTCCAGTTCCGATCATTATCGATGACGACAGAAATGAACGAGAAATTCCTCCACCAAAGCCTCCGCTCGTGACTTTTCGAACCAGAGCTCCCTCAACGGAGCTCTCCCTTAGACCACCACAACCAGCTCGTGAATTCTTCCACTTTTAAAGTTTTGTTTATTTATTTTTTTTTATGTTTTTATTGGCCGAGTGTGGCCAGAATAAGGACTGTAATATGAACACTTAAGTTTTTTTATGTTTTTAATTTTTTTTTTTTTTATGTTGTTTTGTTTTTTTTTTATGGTCTGTAATATTTAACGATCACTAAAGATCGACCCCCGAACATCTTTTAATTTCATATATATCTACTGCAATTTTATTTTCAGATCTGTTAAATTTCCTTTTCTCAATTACTGTAATCTTTTTTTTTGCAATGATGAATGAAATCTTTCTTAGTCTAAACAAATTTTTCAATCAATAATCTGTATGAAGACAACTAAGAAATTATATTTACAGTGAAGGAAAATAAGGAAAAATAAGATCTGAAGTGAAAATTTTTATTGGTATGAAATAATAAGATACTGAGGGTCGAAATAAAATCAAGGAATACGCAAAACAATTTTTGAATTTTTGAAATTTTTTTTTTTTTTAAGGATAGCAATTTGAAAACTAAGAAAAAGAAAATAAATAATTAAATAAATAAATATACATATTAGAATACAGATTTGGCACACTTAAAACAAAATATTTTATCACAAAGTTTTTTTTTTTTTTTTTTAAATTTTTTTTTTTAATTTAAAAAAAAAAAACAATCCGAAAACTAATAAAGAAAATTAAGAATTATCCCCTAATTCGCAAACTAAGAAAATTAAGGGAAGAAGGGACAGGAAAACTCCCCTGTTATGGTGGCAGTTGCCAAAATTGGACAATCAGGGAGATGTCTTCTTCAGGATCCAAGACGGAAATTTTGAGGAAAAATTGCTTCATCCTCCAAATCTGATCAAGCAGAGAAATATCCTCCACCGCCGGATCTAAGCAGCAAATATTGTCACTGAGCAGATTCAGTAGGTGCCTTTTGATCTTCGAACTGCTGTATGTACTGGCACCTTTGTCTTCCAGCGTGGGTGCATGCTGATCAAATTTATATGTACCTCCTGCAATATGGTTAGTGCAAAATGGTTCCACAGAAATATCATGCAGAGGTATAACACCCAATCCCAATTCATCATACCGAGCCTTAGATACAACCTCATAACATGAATCCGTTTCAAATGTAGAAACAATATCTATAACAGGTTCAGATTCATGTTCAGTGCATGGAGAACAAATATTTGAATGTGATAGTAAAAAGCGGTCCTCATCATGCACAGAGGAAAAATTAAAATCATGCTCAGCAACAATATAGTCATCAGCATACCTCTCAACAACATAGTCATCAATATAATCAAATTGAGGTATGCTTACCTCCTCTTCCTTGAAGATTTCTAGAGTGTGGGAAGGTGAAGGTGGTCTACCTGGTTCAGGATTACTGCTTACTTCTGCCGGGTCCCCAAAATTTTCATCAGTCTCCTCAGGTGCAAGAGTGGCCATCTGCCTGATCTGATCACTCAGATTCTGTATGGCAGCTTGAGTTTCCTGCTGGAACTCCATGCTCTCTTGCTTGAACTGCATGTTCCCTTTCTGAAACTGAATGTTCTGCATTGTCATCTGCTCTAGTAACTCCTTTAAAGTAGGTTCAGAAGTAGAAGGCTGAGGAGTTATTTGAATAGGAGAATCATACTGCTGACTCTCATATTGTGGAACTGGCTCCCAAAGAGAGCTCTCAGAAATTGGATGATGGAACATATTGTTCTCATCATAAAAATCAGCAGATTTAAAATCAAAGTAATATGCAGAATAAGAATCATAATCACAGACATTGGCAGAATAAGCATTATTCACAACATTAAAATAGGTAGACATCGAAAAGTAAAAATAAAACAAATAAAAAGTAAATACTAAAAATTACTAAACAGATAATTCACAACACATTTATACATGCTACAGGAACATAAAAGACAGAACATAATTTTTTTTTTTTAATATTTTTTTTTTAATTAACAGACATAATACAAAACACAACACAATAAAAATATAAAAGACAAAACATATATTACAACCACATAATAAAACAAAAACAGTAAAAATCTAAAACAAGAACCTGGACTGAAGTGACAACGCCGCCAAAATTTGCTGAAGGTGTCGTTGTCGCCTACAAAAATATACAAGACAAAACACACATATTAACAGAACAAAAATTTACACAACAATAATCTAAAACCAAACCGTCATTGGTCCCCGGCAGCGGCGCCATTTTTGGTGAACGGGTCGCACCGCTCACAAAAGTTGTGCATGAAAATATGCAGTATAGCTAGGATGTGACTCCTAGGTTGTCTCACAAGGACCAATATTGTGGTTCAGTCTCAGATTTACACACGAAGTTGGGGGGTGGTTTGTTGGTGTTTTTGAATGCAAATAAATTAAAATGAACTGGAATTTAAATAAGACAACAAAATTTAAAAACACTGAAATAAATTTTAAAGACTGTAAAAACTGAACGGTAAAAGATGGTAAAAACGGAACAGTAAATATGCAGAAACGGTAAAATTTAACGATGCAAAAAAACAATAAACGGTAAAATAAAAGAGACAGTAAAATTAAAATCACTGAATTGGAAATCAAATTTAGCAAAGACACACTACTTGAAATAAAATGTCGTGAAAATAAAATTAACAAACTGTTCCAAACACTGATACACTTCAAAAATAAAACGCTACATTTTGCACTGAAAATGGAAATTCAGAGAGGGAATTGAAAGAGGAAGAGGCAAGAGCCTCCTCCAGAACCGTGGCTTCCTACTCCTAAACTCTCACCTAAAATCTTCCTTTGCTGCCTCTCTTGGTTTTATAACCAATTTTCTGAACCCGTGAGCCTCTCCTTTTGCCAACTTTTCTTCTTCTTCAATCACTTTTCATGTGGGCTCCTTTCACTATTCCATTCTCTTCCCGTGAAGACTTCTCATACTTCCATCCATCACCATGCAGCTGCTCTACTGGACCCGTGGCTTGGACAACAACACATTCCAACTTTCTCTGTTGTGCTTGCTGGGTTCTTCCTCTCCAACTTCATTCTTCATGTGCTCTTTGACGTTGTGTTCCCTGGATGAACATTAACGTGTGTAGAGGTTGCCTCCGTGTGAAAATACAGTGAGAACCAAGCTGCTTTTCTGGATTTTTCTTCTCTTCTTTTCCAGCAAGCTTCTTCATTCCATGTGCATCACTTTGATCAAACCCGGACTTGGCTGCTGCAACTGCTGGATGGCTTATTCTCCCGTGACTGTGGACGTTGTGTGGAGGCCATGGTTGTGATGCCTCCCAGCTGGACCGTGGCAGCTCCTCTTCTGCCCACGTCAATTCCTCTCCAATCGTGACAGCACCTCCTTGATGCCATTTCCTGCTTGCTTCTCTTCTTGCCTTCAACGTGTTCCTCTAGACGTGCTTCTTCTTCAAACTCAGCTGGATGTGCTTACCGTGATTTCTCCTGGAAGATGAGCGTGCTAGACCGTGGCTGTTCCAGCCCCTTCACGGCTCCTTCCCTTGCTGCTCAACATTCTGCTGAAATAAATCACCCATCTCCAACTCATTCTCGTGCATACCACATAATGGAATCCCGAGAGCTCCAACTATGGTGGCAGCTGTTCAGTGAGCTTCAGCTTGGTAGCTGCTCCGTGCTGCTGCTTCTAGACCAGCTTGGAGGCTGCCCTTTATTGCTCATGCTACTTGTTGGTGGACCAGCTGCTGGATCAAGAGTGCCTCCCGTTTCCACGTCCAGCCATCACTTCCTTCTTCATTCTCTTCTACTTCCAGCAAAGCCGAGACATCTCTGTACCATTCTCCAAGCCAATTAATTTCTTCTCTCAAAGTGGTTTGCTGGATATTTCTGGACATGTTCTTCCGCCTCCAACTCAGCTGGAACGTGTGTGCTTCTTGCAGGCCGTGTTCTTCTCTGTTGCCAGCTGCTGGATGCATTGAAGGACCGAGAACTGCTTCTATTTTTGGTGGACAATCCATTCACTTCTTCCAGTCCATGTTTCCCCTTGCTCTTAGTAAGAAACTTCTCCAGCAGAAACGGAAATGGTCCGTTCAGTATGGAGCTTCTTATCCATGTGGTCGTGAAGAGCTGCTGGATGGAGAACCGTTTGCTTCACTTCTCCGTGCGTTTTTAATCATGCATAGATGTCACCCTTTCTACCATGGCAGCTGTTGTAAACGTGTTACTCCATTTAGAAAATCCAACTCTCTCTTTCGCATGTGGGCCGTGTACTATCTAGAAAATGTGGTAGCACAATTGTTTTCTTCTAGTTATAAAACCGTGAGCTCCACTAAGTGGTGGCCCCTCCTTGATTGTGTTGTATGGTTGCAATGTTCTAGCTTCAAAATCATTCATGAGTGTCTCTTTTTGGAGTAAAAGCAGCACCGTCCCCTTTTTTGTCCCATGTGCATTTTGTCAACAAAATGATTTAGCCACTTGTCTTTCTCAAAATACCGTAACAGCATCTTAAATTGTAAATGATTGTTTCCAATCTCATGCCAAGATAAACATCACGTGCACAACACTTCTTTTAAGACAAAAGGAAATTTCCATGCCCATGACCGTGAGTGTTTAATAATTATGGAAGCCAACTTTCTTAAAAGAAATCAGAATATGTTATCCTCCAAAGGAGCTATAACCCGTGAGCTCCAATTCCTCCAAATGTGCCCCCCTCTTTTATTCCAAACAATGTGATGTTTGCTGCCAAAATGAATGGTACATATGGGTCGTGTGATGTGTTTTGCTTCTGAGCCAATTGTGCTCAATTTTTTTCACACAAATTAAATCAACCCAGTGTAGTTTCTTTGAAACACAGTGTGTGAATATTTTTCCAAATGTCTCAATTTGTATTTCCAAAATTTTCCCTGAAATTACCAGTGCAAATAATCAACTTAAATAATTCAAATTGAATGAAATTAGAATTTCTGGTCAAATTAAGTACAAATAGTAAAAACGGGAAAATACTGGACAATTAAGCACAATTCCCCGATTAAATCTAGTACAATAAGCTAAGTGAAGTGAAGAAAATATTGACTCATCAAGCGGCAATTACCGCTGAGCGGTACTATCGCAGATGGGCTTAAGTTCCCCTTAGCGGAACCCGAGCCCATTAGGGTATTTGTAAACCCTAAGCTGCGAAATTTCTCATTCTTTCAAAGCCCTTCTCTGTACAAAGACTCCCACATACCCTCTCTTAGGTTTTCCACATCTTTTTACTCTTCCCTCTTTAGAAAATATCTCTTCCACTCACTTTCTCACTAGTTTTCCATCAAAGTTTGGGGTTGGAAGAGAGCATTCTAGTTTGGAAGCATTCTCATATCATCTAGCATCTCCACCCAAGTAAGTAAAATGCATTTTGTTCATTCTGAGGTTCTTGAATTTGAATGTGATTGTCAAAGCATGAATATTTAGGGGTTTTGATTTCTATGCATGATTTGATGATATATTTGATGTTTGAACCGATTAAACTGCTTGATTATGAACTGGAAAACTGAAAATTGCATTTGGGTGGAGTTAGGACAGTTTTAAAACGAGATTTTCAAAAATCTGCAGGTCACCGCTGAGCGGCACTTTGCCAGACTTGGTTTTTTCTGGTTTTTGCGTGTTGGAATGTGGCACTGGTGGCGCTGAGGGGAAATTCTGGCCCTCAGCGGTGGTTTAGCTTCGAAAGGAATTATGTTCTATGTTACTAATGATTAACATCATGTTCTGTGGTTTTTGTTATTGTGTTTGAATGCAGGAATGGCGTCCTCTTCAGGAAAGAGATTGAAAACCATGGCAACCAAGAGGAAGGAAAAGGAACCAGAGCAACCCCACTCTAGTAGGTTCCTCTCTAGGAAACATGAGAAGCACTTTAGGGTGGTTCAGGACAGGAGACTTCTAATGGAGAGAAAGGTTGGAATGATACCTAACTTTGCTCCTCAATTTGGAGAGCAAGTGTTAGGGAATGATTGGGGAAAGCTAGCCACTTATCCAGCACCTGCCAACATAGCTGTGGTGAAGGAATTTTACACCAATGCAAAGAAGATTGGTGATTATCCAGCTGAGAATTATTTGGGCTATGTCAGAGGCCATGCTATTAGGTATGATCCTGATTCCATCAACAACTTCCTGGATATTGTGTGGGCTGGTGAGCAATGCCAGTTTGCTCTTTGCATGGAGGAAGGTGCTGATTTTGAGGATGTGGAGAGAGTGTTGTGCATACCTGGAGGACACTTCCAAAGGAATAGATCTGGCTCAGTGGTTAACATTAGGAGGACAGATTTGACTCCTCTTGCAAAGTATTGGATGGCATTTTCTCATACCAACATTCAGCCATGTTCACATGTGTCAGATATCACTCTCAGCAGGGCACTATTCATCTACTGTGCTATCAGAAACTTGAATGTCAATATTGGGCAGGTGATAGCTGATGAAATTAGTGTGTGTGCTAACACCTCAAACAACAAAGCACCACTGGGACATCCTTCTTTGATCACTCACCTTTGCAAGCTAGCTGGGGTGGACACTTCTGTTCCACCATTTGAGAGGCCAAGAAAAGCTATAGATGAGGCCTATTACAGACAGTACTGTGGAGGTGAGGAGGCAGCTCAGCCAGTTCCACCACGCCAGGCTCGTAGAGAGAGGAGAGGGCCAGCACAGAGCAGGACATCTGCTGATACACATGAAGCAGAACCATTCCAGATGAGGGACATGTATATGTCTCTTATAGGTGCTCAGTTGCAGTCCATTCACAGAGGGCAGGTGGCCACTGCTGAGATGATAGTGGGGATGTATGATACACCTCCAGCCCACAGGTGGACTATGGATGAATTCCATAACGTGGTAGCTTGGCCAGAAGAACCATTGCATGAAGCTGGAGCATCTGAAGCTTCAGCTAGAGATATGGAAAAAGATGAAGCTGAGGAGGAGGATGCATTTGATGATGATGATGATGAAGAGGAAGAGGAAGATACAGAGGACAGCTCAGACTGATGAGGAGCTGAGATAGCATTTACTGATGAATGCTATCATATGATTATGCTTTTGTGGTTTAAGTTTTCTGAACTTATTTGTTTTTGTTTTTAGATTAGGGTTTGATGTACTCTATTGAACACCTGGTTTTTTATGATGGTTTGCTATTAACTGTGATTGTTTGATAAGTAATGCTTGATGATGCTTATTGATTAATTGATGTTGAGATGATGTACACATTAAAATGCTTATACAGGTGATTCACAAGCTTTGTGAATGATGGAAAAATTTATGATCACCAAAATATGATGTCACAAACTTGTTTCACAATCGGCAAGTATGACCGAATCGTTCAAGTAATAAACTTGGTAAGACCAAGTATCGTTCTTCCCAAAGGACTCACGGCCTAGTTTAGTTATGTGATTTGTTGATTAGCTAGGACTTACAAACGAAAGATTTAAATTTTAATATGCAAGACAGAAAATAAACATGTAATCATGAAGTTTGATCAATGGCAAAGACAAAAGATAAACACTTTCAATGAAATATATGAATGCATATGTTGTTGGGGGTCAATTTCATCTCATCCACTCTCATATATTTTAGGAATTCAACATTCAAATCATCATTGTTAATGCCACTCTCTAAAGTACCATTCTAGATGGCTTCTCCCTAATCACGAGTTCATACAATTCCTAGCATTCCTAATGATTAGTTCATAAGTGCAGGAGCTTAACGACAACCAATATAATATTGTCAGTATAATATTGGGAGAGATTCCCCGGATTTAGACTTCCCCGTACGTGCCCGTATCGACAAAACCAATAATCATGCATGGAATGAGTTAAACTATGCAAGCATTAAGCAAAGAGGAAAAACCCTAACTAATGATGAAAGAAAGCATAAATCTTAATTAAAAGATGCAAGCATAGATTCCATATATGAGAGCTTCAAGAGATTACATTGATTCCCCAACAAACATACAAGGTTTAGTTCACCATATTCATGGTGAACCTAGATGAATAACAATGAAAGAATGAAAGAATAAACCCAATAAAGGTGAAGAGGTAGCCTGAGCATCCAAGATCCTCCTTCAAAGGGGTGGAAGGGAGAGTGTTTCCCTCGTTTCTGCCAAAGATACTAACCCCTAGGACGTGCAAGCCCTTATATACTAATTTAGAGTTACAAAAGATTACAAAAGCCCAAGCCCAAAAAGTGCCGCTCAGCGGTAAATACCGCTCAGCGGTGATTGCGCATCCTTTTCTTCCCCTCAGCGGCCAGTTTGCCCCTCAGCGGTTCCAACGTCACCTCTTGAGTGCCGCTCAGCGGTAAAATGCCGCTGAGCGGTGCTTTCGACTTCTCTTTTTGCACTCTTTGATCTCTTTTCTAATGTCATCTCTCTCCTTCTTCACTTCTTTCACTAAATTCACCTTAAAACCTGCACAAAAACACTTAAATCAAGCATAAACCTGTCCAACTCTCTTATTTCTGAAAATATAGATAAAAGCATGATTTCAAGCTAGTTTTTAAGCCTAAAGGTTGCTTTTAATATCAATTTTAAGCATGAAAATAACAGTTTTTCAACTGTTATCACAACCCCAAACTTAGAACTTTGCTTGTCCTCAAGCAAACAAAATGTAACTCAATCTCCAACCAATTCATATGATGGTTCACTCATTCAAAAATTCTCTTTTTCAAGATAAGTAAAAACTTTAATCAACCTTATGACCAAGAGTTCATTCAAGATGTGCACATGCTTTAGTGTTCACAAAGTCATTTAAGTTCCAACAAATGCTATTTTTCATGAATGATCAATCAATTAAGCATGGATGTTCATTTGCTTATGGAATATTTCCTCACTAGGTAAAGTGTTTCACTCAACACACAAGTGTATAAGAGGTAAAGTGTTTCACTCATTCACTCCACTATCACAATGTCACATGAATCAACTTTGCCTTTCATTTTACCACAATCAAAAACATTCACAAGCATGCATCATCACAAGGACTTTTCAATGGCTTATAATGTGGCTGGGCTAACAAGAAAATTGGTTTTTCTGGATCACAAAATCCTTGAGTTAAGAGAATCATATCAACACAATCATCTTATTCATTCCCAACTTTCTTTTGCCTTTGCATTTGCATTGAGCTTTACTTCTTTTTCACTTCTTTTCTTTTTCTTTGCATATTCTTACTTTTTAGCTCTTAGCTCAATGCTTTTCCTTTTTCATGTTTTCCCAACAACCCCAAACTTGAACATTTGTCAATACCACACAAGATCTTCTACTTAACTCAAGGTAAAGATTTTCAATCAAGGGTTATCAGTGTATATTCAAGGCTAAGGGTTCAAAGGATAGAACACAAAGTGTTCTCTTTTAGTAGGCTAACTTTATGTATTTGGCCAATAAAAAGGGTTTCAACAAAAACGGCCTTGATCACATGATGCAAAACAAGCAATTTATTCAAACATAGAAAACCTGGGCAAAATCATTCATGCTTTCAAAGTAATAGCATTCAACAATAACAACTCTGGAGCTCAAAACCTCACATATAAGCTCATTCTCATTTGACATACACATCCTGCTTAATTTCACAATCACAATCATGATATCATGCATTTGTTCACAAAGCTTGTGAATCACCTGTATAAGCATTTTAATGTGCACATCATCTCAACACAATCAATCAATAAGCATCATCAAGCATTACTTATCAAACAATCACAGTTAATAGCAAACCATCATAAAAAACCAGGTGTTCAATAGAGTACATCAAACCCTAATCTAAAAACAAAAACAAATAAGTTCAGAAAACTTAAACCACAAAACCATAATCATATGATAGCATTCATCAGTAAATGCTATCTCAGCTCCTCATCAGTCTGAGCTGTCCTCTGTATCTTCCTCTTCCTCTTCATCATCATCATCATCAAATGCATCCTCCTCCTCAGCTTCATCTTCTTCCATATCTCTAGCTGAAGCTTCAGATGCTCCAGCTTCATGCAATGGTTCTTCTGGCCAAGCTACCACGTTATGGAATTCATCCATAGTCCACCTGTGGGTTGGAGGTGTATCATACTGATGGACAAATTTGTAAGCACCAAATTATGATGTCACAAACTTGTTTCACAATCGGCAAGTATGACCGAATCGTTCAAGTAATAAACTTGGTAAGACCAAGTATCGTTCTTCCCAAAGGACTCACGGCCTAGTTTAGTTATGTGATTTGTTGATTAGCTAGGACTTACAAACGAAATATTCAAAGTTTAATATGCAAGACAGAAAATAAACATGTATGCATGAAGTTTGATCAATGGCAAAGACAAAAGATAAACACTTTGATGGAAGCTTATCCATGCTTGAATGACCTGGCCTTGCAGACAAAGCAGATGCAGCGGATGAAACAGTATTGATGCAGTGGATGAAAAACAGCAGATTGGATGCAGTGGCAATTGAGTGAGATTGATTGATGGTTGGTGTATTTGAGTGGACTAAGTATGTGTGGGAACCTCACAGCTCAGAAGGCCTTTCTACAATGGAAGGAAGCTAGAGGAAAGGGAAGAGAAAGTAGAGAGAATAAATGACTCAAGAGCAATAGGGCTGGAAATTAAATTCAGCAGCATTTTACTAAGCTCAAAAGTAACCCAATACAAAGAAAAGGCCCTCTTATTTATAGGTGAAGAGAGCCTAAATTCTGTTTGTAATTCCCTCCTAAAATTCAAATTATTCAGATTTTGATCAAGCAAAAACCATGCTTCATTCCAGCTCATCCAGCAAGGTGTGTGCTTCCTTCCAAATCAGCCAACATTCACGTGGAAAATGCTTGTGCATGCCGTAAGCACCTCCTTTGCTTTTTGGCTCCATTGCTTGGTTCTTTCTTGGATGGCTCAATCATATTCTCCAAGATTTATTAATTCCTACAAAACAAAATATAAGTGCTTTAGTTAAGAGAAGAAGGATTTTTATAAGTAACCTTCCATAGAAGTAAAATGTTAGATGATCCTTCTTCTTCTTGAATCTTCCTAGCCATTGCTCTAGTAAGAGGTCCAATGTGATTTCTTGATGGTTTTCCATCAGACCCTCCCTCTTGAAAAAGATCTGTCCTCAGATCTGCTTCATCCTGTTGATCATCTCCTGTGAAAGGAATTAAATCGCAGATGTTAAAAGTAGGACTGACACCATAACTTTCAGGAAGGTCTAATATGTATGCATTATCATTTATCTTTTTGAGCACCTTGAATGGACCATCTCCTCTTGGACTAAGTTTGGATTTCCTTTGAGAGGGAAATCTTTCCTTTCTCAAATGAAGCCAAACTAAGTCTCCTTTTTCAAAAACTATTTTCTTTCTCCCTTTGTTGTTGTATTCTGCATATTTTTGAGTTTGTTTTTCAATTTGGATTTTAACTTTCTCATGTAACTTCTTGATAAACTCCGCTTTAGAAGCACCTTCTTTATGAAGAAAAAAAGATGATTCTGGAAGAGGTAGTAAATCAAGAGGTGTGATAGGGTTAAAACCATAAACAACCTCAAAAGGAGAAAGATTAGTAGTCTTGTGGACTACTCTATTATAAGCAAATTCAATATGAGGTAGATGTTCATCCCAAGATTTGTTATTTCCTCTTAATATTACCCTTAATAATGTAGATAAAGATCTATTTACTACTTCAGTTTGCCCATCAGTTTGTGGGTGACATGTAGTAGAAAATAGAAGTTTAGTTCCAAGCTTTTCCCATAAAGTTTTCCAAAAATGGCTTAGAAACTTCACATCTCTATCAGACACTATAGTTTTGGGTAAGCCATGCAATCTCACTATTTCTTTAAAGAAGAGTCTAGAGATATAGCTAGCATCATCTACTTTGTGGCAGGGTATAAAATGAGCCATTTTACTAAAACGATCTACTACCACAAATATAGAATCATACCCCCTTTGAGTTCTTGGCAATCCTAAGACAAAGTCCATGCTTATGTCCTCCCAAGGGGTATTAGCTATAGGAAGAGGTGTATAGAGTCCATGAGGCATAATTTTGGACTTAGCTTGTAAACAAGCTATACATTTAGAACAATGCCTTTGAACATCTATTCTCATGTGTGGCCAATAAAATTTACTTTTCAAAATGTTTAGAGTTTTATCAACTCCATGATGGCCCATGAGTCCTCCTCCATGACTCTCTTTGATAAGAAGTTTTCTAATGGATCCTTGGGGTATACAAAGTTTTCCTTTATTAAAAAGATACCCCTCAGAAAGATAGAATCCATCAAAAGGCTTCTTAAGACATGATGAATAAGTGGATGCAAATGTTTCATCATTTTCATATGACTCTTTTATGTCATCAAATCCTAATATTTGGGATCCTAGGGTTACTAATAATGCATGTCTTCTAGATAAAGCATCCGCAACAACATTAGTACTCCCCTTTTTGTGTTTGATGACATAGGGAAATTGCTCAAGATATTCCACCCACTTTGCATGTCTTTTGTTTAGCTTTGCTTGCCCTTTAATGTACTTGAGAGATTCATGGTCAGTGTGTATGATAAATTCTCTAGTTACCAAGTAATGCTCCCAAGTTTTCAAAGCTCTAATGAGGGCATACAACTCTTTGTCATAGGTAGGATAGTTTAAGGTAGGCCCCCTAAATTTTTCACTAAAGTAAGCTACGAGATGTCCTCCTTGTATTAAAACAGCTCCTATTCCTACCCCAGATGCATCACATTCTAGTTCAAAGGCTTTGGAAAAATCAGGCAAAACTAGAATAGGTGCATGTGTTAACTTGTGTTTCAAAGTCTCAAAAGACAACTCCTGCTTATCACCCCAAAAAAAAGGCATATCTTTCTTGACTAGCTCATTTAAAGGAGCAGCTATGGTGGAGAAATCTTTCACAAATCTCCTATAAAAACTTGCTAGCCCATGAAAACTTCTCACCTCTCCTACATTTTTAGGGGTTGGCCATTCTTGTATAGCCTTGATCTTCTCTGGATCAACATGTACACCTTCTTTTCCCACTTTGAATCCAAGGAAAATCACACTTTCTTGACAAAAAGTACATTTGTCAAAGTTGGCAAAGAGATGATGTTCTCTAAGAAGAAGCAAGACTTTTCTGACATGGTTAAGGTGTTCTTGAAGGCCTTGACTATAGATTAAGATATCATCAAAGTAGACCACTACAAATCTGCCTATGTATTCCCTAAGCACATGATTCATTAATCTCATGAATGTACTTGGAGCATTGGTCAAGCCAAAGGGCATGACTAACCATTCATACAAACCAAACTTGGTCTTGAAAGCAGTTTTCCATTCATCTCCTTCATGAATTCTTATTTGATGGTATCCACTTTTAAGATCAATTTTGGTGAAGAGATTTGCTCCATGTAATTCATCCAACATGTCATCTAGCCTAGGAATGGGATGCCTATACTTGATAGTTATGTTGTTGATGGCCCTACAATCTGTACACATTCTCCAAGACCCATCCTTTTTAGGGACCAACAACACAGGCACAGCACAGGGGCTTAAACTCTTTTGGATCCACCCTTTGTTCAACAAGTCATTAACTTGTTTCTCTATTTCTTTTGTTTCCATAGGGTTGGTTCTATAGGCTGGCCTATTGGGTAGGCTTGCCCCAGGCACCTAATCTATTTGATGTTCTATTCCCCTCAAAGGTGGTAATCCACTTGGTACCTCTTTGGGAAATATATCATCAAATTCCTTTAAAAGTTTTTGCAACCCCTTTGGTAGAGAACCAAGTTCATGAGTTATTGAAACAAATGCCTCTTTGCAATAAAGAAGGAAATGAGGTTGTCCAAGAAAAAGATTTTTAGAAATATTCAAGGTTTGAGGTTGGACAACTTCATGGGCTAAGGCATGGGTTACCAAATTCTTTCTTTCTTTCTTATTTTCTTTTTTCTTTTCTCCATCCAACTTCTTCTTAAGAATTATTTGGTCCTCTCTTACTTGTGAAGGTGTAAGAGGACACAAAATAATTTTCTTTCCCTTGTGTTGAATGGTAATTTTGTTGGTGACTCCATCATGTAAAGCTTGTTTATCATATTGCCAAGGTCTTCCAAGTAATATGTGCCCAGCTTCCATTGGTACTATATCACAAACAATTTGATCTTCATATTTACCAATGGAAATAGGTACACTTACTTGTTCTTTAACTACTATTCCATCATCCTCTTTGATCCATTGAAGTTTGTAAGGTTTAGGATGAGGATTAGTGGTTAAGCCAAGCTTCTCTACCATTCTAGAACTACAACAGTTGCAACAAGAGCCACTATCCACTATCATTGAACATGTCTTTTCTAAAACTTTGCATCTTGTGTGGAATAGGTTCTCTCTTTGTGACTGTTCTAATTCTACATGTTTACTTTCCAGGAGTCTCCTTACCATAAGTAAGTCACCATCACAAGGTAAAGCTTTTTCTTCTTCAGAAGTGGATGTTTCAGACTCACTATATGAAGAACCCTCACTTTCACTCTCATGTTCAAGTATGTAAGTTGACCTTCTATTGCGGCACTCAGATGCATAGTGCCCTTTTTCCCCACATCTAAAGCACTTAGTCTCCTTACTCTTATGATCTCTTGAAGGTTCTTTGACTTTTTCTTTTCCTCTCTCTTTCTCTCTGTCTTCATATCTTGGCTTGGTTTGACTACCCTCCCTCTTATACTCTTTCTTATGGTAAGAACTATGAGGGTAATCTTTCTTGGTGGAGCTTTTCCTCTTTAGTTGTTGCTCAACCCTCACACAAAGTTGGACTAACTCATTGAGATCATTGTAGGGTATAAGTTCAACCCTATCTCTTATGTCATAGTTGAGTCCACTTTGAAACCTAGCTATTGTTATCCTAGGTTCTTCTCTTATCCCAGCTCTCAACATGAGTAACTCCATTTTTTGTCTATATTCTTCAACACTCATGTTCCTTTGTTGGAGTTTATGGAGTTTATCCATTATCTCCCTATCATAGTAAGCTGGTACATGCCTCCTCCTCAAGGCAGTTCTTAACTCATTCCAATATCTAATGGGAGGTAAGTGTCTTAGCCTATAATCTTTGACCAAGGCTGTCCACCAAATTAAGGCATAGCCTTGAAAGCTTAGAGAAGCCATGGTGACTCTCTTTTCATCATCTATTTGGTGGCACTCAAACAATTGCTCAACTTTCATTTCCCACTCTAAATATTCTTCCACATCATCCTTTCCATGAAAAGAAGGTAGATCAATTTTGGGCTCTCTTGGATGGTGTTCTCTCACTCTATGATGTCTTCTAGGAGGCATTTGGTAGTGGTCATCATTGTGATGACTACTATATTGCTCAAGCTCACTAGAAGATGATGATTCTTCTCTTCTCCTATGGGAAGATCTCTCTTTTCTTTTGTCTTGATTATTCAAAAGTTGACTAATCATGTCTTTGAGCTCACTAATCTCTCTATCCCTTTGTTCAAATTTTTGTTGAAATTCTTCCCTTAAAGAACTCTCACTATTGGGTTTGATGTTGCCTTGTACACTTGATTGACTCATTCTTGTCAAATGGAAAAGGTTTTCACAAAGTTTTCAAAATATTTGGCAAGTAATGAGTGAAAAAAATTTTCACAAGCTTTCTTTGTTTTTGGTGAAAAATTTCTAAAGAGATTCTAGAAGCAAAAGGTGTTTCTAAGTAGCTCCCAGGAAGAAGAGGTGAGTCACAAATGGACAAGCTTAGAAACCAAGTTCTTCCTTAGCCAGAGTTTCCTTAGAATGTTCTTTTACTTTAGTTTCTAAGTAGAAATTCTTCAAATTCTTTTTAAATGTTATGAACCTACAAACCAAAGAAAGGCTTACTATATGCTATGCTATCCTAAATACCACGGAGACCTAAAAACAAAAGGATTACTCAAGACATTTAAGGAAAGCAATAAAGATGTAAGAATGTAAATGCTAGACGGCCCTAAGTGAAAGTGCAAGTGACACTTGGAGCCCCTTGACACACTTCCACACTAAGAAAACGAAATTGGACTATTACAATGTTCAATTGTGAACTTGGAATTGCTTCAAGAGCATTTTCCCAAGTCACTTAGCCAAGAAATGAAAATCAACTTTAAACAACAAAGGTTCCGTGATATGTGGTGTAAACAAACTTAAAAGAAGGCCTAAAACTAATGTGAGCTTTGTCTTCTTGCTGCTGTAGAAAACTACTCAAAATGAAGGTGTGAGTTGCTCTTTTTCCAGGGTTGAAATGCTGCTGTAACAGAGTTTTTCAGCTGCTGGACAGTGGTGTTTGGGCTGCTGTTGAGTCTTCCTTCTTGCTCCACTTTCAATGCTCAAACCACTTCCTAGGAAGCTACCAAAGTAGGAGAAGGATTCTGGTACTGGATGCCCCAAACAGTTTGCACATACACTCCAAAACTCAGCAAAATCACACCAAACAGATTAAAAAAATCTGCACCAAATTTCTGCACACTGCACTAGTATAGGCTGCTGTATTGAACACTTTAGATGCCAAAAAAATAGACACAAACAATTGGACAACACACAAATGAAAGTAGGTACACAAGATGAACTTATCAAAGGCACTAGAATGGATGAAGAAAGCAAGAAAAACACAAGCACAACTCAGAAATTATTCCAAATGCAAACTGTTTGATAATTTTCAGAAGTGTTTGATAAAATGCCCCAATGAGTTTCAGATTTTGTTTTTGATTTTTTTTTAGGGCCTGTAATCTGGATTGGTTGGTTCTAACAGCTTTTTAACACTTGATACTTCTTCTTTTGATCATGTATTTTCATTTTTAAACATTGAACCAGCTTTTTCACAATCCAGCAATGAATTTTACACTAAAATTACCAAAACAGTGGCTGGAAAACAGAGACTGCACTATGAAAATGAACTAAAATGGTGGTTTTGGAACCCAAAATGAGTAGCAGTGTTTCAGCAGCTTGGATGAATGTTCAAACAACTTTTATTCATGATATTAAACATGTTTAAACTCTTAAACAGCTGAATTAATGCTTACTACTCAAATTCACAGGTCCACTTCCAATTTTAACTCAAAATTGATGGTTTAAGTATCCAATCTGCATATAACTTCAATTTTGACCAAATGAACAGTATTAGCAACTTTTAATCATCCATTTAGACTTGTTCAAACTGTCCAAACACACAGAAATAGCAGGATTCGAAAATCACCCTTGCTATGGCCAATTTATGCAGCAAAAACCATCAATGAACCAACCAAATTTAGCTTTTCATGGAATTAAAAACTGGACAGCAAAGGCAATGACTCTAAGAAGTGTATAAACACAGATCTAAGCTAGATTTAATATGCTTAGCATGACCAAACTCAGATTAGACCAAATCAAGTATATTAGCACGGTGAAAAGCTAGAAGTTCAAGCTGAAATGGTGAATGGTTAAGGATTTTGAGCAACCACACTATGCATATTGCATTTTAGTGCTTGTTTTGGTTTGCTATACCTTAAGACACATTCAACAACATTACACAATGTTGTACCAAGCTCCAGAATCAAAAGAAAACCACTGAAACAGTTTTAGAATTTTAGCACCAGATTTGAATTCTGTATCAGAATTCTCAATGGAAAACAAAACAGAATTGCAAAATGCTTCAGCTTGTATAACCCAGGCTAGATCAAGTCCTCATTGCCTTATTTGGTATATATACAGCTTGTTTAGCACTTGCAAATCAATTAAAACGAAATAATTCAGCAGAAAAGAAAACTGAACAGAGACAAAAAAAAATACTGCAACAGTAAATTGCACAAGACTTAAAACAATACAGAATTGAAATGTAAAGCTGGAAATGACCCAAACAAGAAGGTTTCACCGATTAAAATGAAAGGACAATATAAGCACACAAAGGAAACTAAAATTGAATTACTGGAAAAGCAATACAGAATTGAAAACAACAGCAAAACAGAAACAGAAACAGAAACAGAAACAGAAACAGCACAGACTGGACTGAAATTAAACAGCAGAATGGAAAGGCACTTAGCTATGGTTTGCGTGGACAACCAGGCTCTGATACCACTTGATGGAAGCTTATCCATGCTTGAATGACCTGGCCTTGCAGACAAAGCAGATGCAGCGGATGAAACAGTATTGATGCAGTGGATGAAAAACAGCAGATTGGATGCAGTGGCAATTGAGTGAGATTGATTGATGGTTGGTGTATTTGAGTGGACTAAGTATGTGTGGGAACCTCACAGCTCAGAAGGCCTTTCTACAATGGAAGGAAGCTAGAGGAAAGGGAAGAGAAAGTAGAGAGAATAAATGACTCAAGAGCAATAGGGCTGGAAATTAAATTCAGCAGCATTTTACTAAGCTCAAAAGTAACCCAATACAAAGAAAAGGCCCTCTTATTTATAGGTGAAGAGAGCCTAAATTCTGTTTGTAATTCCCTCCTAAAATTCAAATTATTCAGATTTTGATCAAGCAAAAACCATGCTTCATTCCAGCTCATCCAGCAAGGTGTGTGCTTCCTTCCAAATCAGCCAACATTCACGTGGAAAATGCTTGTGCATGCCGTAAGCACCTCCTTTGCTTTTTGGCTCCTTTACTTGGTTCTTTCTTGGATGGCTCAATCATATTCTCCAAGATTTATTAATTCCTACAAAACAAAATATAAGTGCTTTAGTTAAGAGAAGAAGGATTTTTATAAGTAACCTTCCATAGAAGTAAAATGTTAGATGATCCTTCTTCTTCTTGAATCTTCCTAGCCATTGCTCTAGTAAGAGGTCCAATGTGATTTCTTGATGGTTTTCCATCACACTTTCAATGAATTATATGAATGAATATGTTGTTGGGGGTCAATTTCATCTCATCCACTCTCATATATTTTAGGACTTCAACATTCAAATCATCATTGTTAATGCCACTCTCTAATGTACCATTCTAGATGGCTTCTCCCTAATCACGAGTTCATACAATTCCTAGCATTCCTAATGATTAGTTCATGAGTGCAGGAGCTTAAAGGCAACCAATAGAATATTGTCAGTATAATATTGGGAGAAATTCCCCGGATCTAGACTTCCCCGTACGTGTCCGTATCGACAAAACCAATAATCATGCATGGAATGAGTTAAACTATGCAAGCATTGAGCAAAGAGGAAAATCCCTAACTAATGATGAAAGAAAGCATATGTCTTAATTAAAAGATGTAATCAACAGATTCCATATATGAGAGCTTCAAGAGATTACATTGATTCCCCAACAAACATACAAGGTTTAGTTCACCACATTCATGGTGAACCTAGATGAATAACAATGAAAGAATGAAAGAATAAACCCAATAAAGGTGAAGAGGTAGCCTGAGCATCCAAGATCCTCCTTCAAAGGGGTGAGAGAGAGAGTGTTTGCCTCGTTTCTGCCAAAGATACCTAATTCTAGGACGTGCAAGCCCTTATATACTAATCTAGAGTTACAAAAGATTACAAAAGCCCAAGCCCAAAAAGTGCCGCTCAGCGGTAAATACCTCTCAGCGGTGATTGCGCGTCCTTTTCTTCCCCTCAGCGGCCAGTTTTCCCCTCAGCGTGACTCCCGCAACCTCCTGAGTGCCGCTCAGCGGTAAAATGCCGCTGAGCGGTGCCTTTGTCTTCTCTTTTTGCACTCTTTCTTGTCTTTTCTAATGTCACTTCTCTCCTTCTTCACTCTTTTCACTAAATTCACCTTAGAACCTGCACAAAAACACTTAAATCAAGCATAAACCTGTCCAACTCTCTTATTTATGAAAATATAGATAAACTGCATGATTTCAAGCTAGTTTTTAAGTCTAAAGGTTGCTTTTAGTATCAATATTAAGCATGAAAATAACAGTTTTTCAACTGTTATCACAACCCCAAACTTAGAACTTTGCTTGTCCTCAAGCAAACAAGATGTAACTCAATCTCCAACCAATTCATATGATGGTTCACTCATTCAAAAATTCTCTTTTCAAGATAAGTAAAAACTTTAATCAACCTTATGACCAAGAGTTCATTCAAGATGTGCACATGCTTTAGTGTTCACAAAGTCATTTAAGTTCCAACAAATGCTATTTTTCATGAATGATCAATCAATTAAGCATGGATGTTCGTGTGCTTATGGAATATTTCCTCACTAGGTAAAGTGTTTCACTCAACACACAAGTGTATAAGAGGTAAAGTGTTTCACTCATTCACTCCACTATCACAATGTCACATGAATCAACTTTGCCTTTCATTTTACCACAATCAAAAACATTCACAAGCATGCATCATCACAAGGACTTTTCAATGGCTTATAATGTGGCTGGGCTAACAAGAAAATTGGTTTTTCTGGATCACAAAATCCTTGAGTTAAGAGAATCATAACAACACAATTATTCTTATTCATTCCCAACTTGCCTTTGCATTTGCATTGAGCTTTGCTTCTTTTTCTTTGCTTTTCTTTTTTCTTTTTCTTTGCATATTCTTACTTTTTAGCTCTTAGCTCAATGCTTTTCCTTTTTCATGTTTTCCCAACAACCCCAAACTTGAACATTTGTCAATACCACACAAGATATTCTACTTAACTCAAGGTAAAGATTTTCAATCAAGGGTTTGAGTGTATGTTCAAGGCTAAGGGTTCAAAGGTTAGAACACAAAGTGTTCTCTTTTAGTAGGCTAACTTTATGAATTTGGCCAATAAAAAGGGTTTCAACAAAAACGGCCTTGATCACACGATGCAAAACAAGTAATTGATTCAATCATAGAAAACCTGGGCAAAATCATTCATGCTTTCAAAGTAATAACATTCAACAATAACAACTCTGGAGCTCAAAACCTCACATATAAGCTCATTCACATTTGACATACACATCCTGCTTAATTTCACACTCACAATCATGATATCATGCATTTGTTCACAAGGCTTGTGAATCACCTGTATAAGCATTTTAATGTGCACATCATCTCAACATCAATCAATCAATAAGCATCATCAAGCATTACTTATCAAACAATCACCGTTAATAGCAAACCATCATAATAAACCAGGTGTTCAATAGAGTACATCAAACCCTAATCTAAAAACAAAAACAAATAAGTTCAGAAAACTTAAACCACAAAAGCATAATCATATGATAGCATTCATCAGTAAATGCTATCTCAGCTCCTCATCAGTCTGAGCTGTCCTCTGTATCTTCCTCATCCTCTTCATCATCATCATTATCAAATGCATCTTCCTCCTCAGCTTCATCTTCTTCCATGTCTCTAGCTGAAGCTTCAGCTGCTTCAGCTCCTCCATGCAATGGTTTTTCTGGCCAAGCTACCACGTTATGGAATTCATCCATAGTCCACCTGTGTCCTGGAGGGGTATCATACATCCCCACTATCATCTCAGCCGTGGCCACCTGCCCTCTGTGAATGGACTGCAACTGAGCACCTATAAGAGACATATACATGTCCCTCATCTGGAATGGTTCTGCTTCATGAGTATCAGCAGATGTCCTGCTCTGTGCTGGCCCTCTCTCTCTACAAGCCTGGCGTGGTGGAACTGGCTGAGCTGCCTCCTCACCTCCACAGTACTGTCTATAATAGGCCTCATCAATGGCTTTTCTTGGCCTCTCAAATGGTGGAACAGAAGTGTCCACCCCAGCTAGCTTGCAAAGGTGAGTGATCAAAGAAGGATGTCCTAGTGGTGCTTTGTTGTTTGAGGTGTTAGCACACACACTAATCTCATCAGCTATCACCTGCCCAATATTAACGTTCAAGTTTCTGATAGCACAGTAGATGAATAGTGCCCTGCTGAGAGTAATATCTGACACATGTGAACATGGCTGAATGTTGGCATGAGAAAATGCCATCCAATACTTTGCAAGAGGAGTCAAATCTGTCCTCCTAATGTTAACCACTGAGCCAGATCTATTCCTTTGGAAGTGTCCTCCAGGTATGCACAATACTCTCTCAACATCCTCAAAATCAGCACCTTCCTCCATGCAAAGAGCAAACTGGCATTGCTCACCAGCCCACACAGTATCCAGGAAGTTGTTGATGGAATCAGAATCATACCTGATAGCATGGCCTCTAACATAGCCCAAATAATTCTCAGCTGGATAATCACCAATCTTCTTTGCATTGGTGTAGAATTCCTTGACTACAGCTATGTTGGCAGGTGCAGGATAAGTGGCTAGCTTCCCCCAATCATTCCCCAACACTTGCTCTCCAAATTGAGGAGCAAAGTTAGGTATCATTCCAACCTTTCTCTCCATCAGAAGTCTTCTGTCCTGAACCACCCTAAAGTGCTTCTCATGTTTCCTGGAGAGCAACCTGCTATTATGAGGTTGCTCTGGTTCCTTTTCCTTCCTCTTGGTTGCCATGGTTTTCAATCTCTTTCATGAAGAGGATGCCATTCCTGCATTCAAATACAAATCCAAAACCACAGAACATGATATTAATCATTAGTAAACACAGAACACAACTCCTTTCGAAGCTAAACCACCGCTGAGGGCCAGAATTTCCCCTCAGCGCCACCAGTGCCACATTTCAACACGCAACAACCAGAAAAAACCAAATCTGGCAGAGTGCCGCTCAGCGGTAAATTCCGCTCAGCGGTGACCTGCAGATTTTTGCAAATCTCGTTTTTAAACTGTCCTAACTCCACCTAAATGCAATTTTCAGTTTTCCAGTTCATAATCAAGCAGTTTAATCGGTTCAAACATCAAATATATCATCAAATCATGCATAGAAATCAAAACCCCTAAATATTCATGCTTTGACAATCACATTCAAACTCAAGAACCCTAGAATGAACAAAATGCATTTTACTTACTTGGGTGGAGATGCTAGATGATATGAGAATGCTTCCAAACTAGAATGCTCTCTTCCCACCCCAAACTTTGATGGCACACTAGTGAAAAAGTGAGTGAAAGAGAGATTTTCTAAAGAGGGAAGAGTGAAAAGATGTGGAAAACCTAGGAGAAGAGGTGTGGAAGTGTTTGTGCAGAGAAGAGCTTGAAAGAATGTAAAAACGCGCAGCTTAGGGTTTAAAAATACCCCAATGGGCTCGGGTTCCGCTAAGGGGAACTTAAGCCCATCTGCGTTAGTACCGCTCAGCGGTAATTGCCGCTCAGCGGCACTTTCGTGATGTGCCCTTCTTCTTCTTTTCTTGACCTACGTGCCTTCCTAACATACCCCTCATAGGTTCCCTGTAATTCAATGTTAAAAATGCTTATGCAAACCCAAATTAAAATAAAACAAACAAAAACAATCAATCAACTGGGTTGCCTCCCAGGTAGCGCTTGTTTAACGTCACGAGCCTGACCCAAAATCCACCAACACCCATCAGTAGGTGTTTCAAACTTACCAGCACCCATCAGTAGGTGCAAATTCTTCTCACCAACACCAATCAGTAGGTGTTACAAACCTAGTATCCTTCAGTAGATACTTAATCACCTAGCATCCTTCAGTAGATGCTAGATCCAACAAAATAATGTCCAAAATAATGTTCACAGATTAAAAATTACAAAACCAACACAAATCAAAAGTTTGTAAATCTACTGGGTTGCCTCCCAGCAAGCGCTTCTTTAACGTCACTAGCTTGACCCTGTTAAAGCTCATGTTCCATCTTCTTTATGGTTGATGTTGTCCTTCCACCAACCTTTCAACTGCTTCCTTTGGACTGTCTTAGATTCTCTAGAATATGGAGACTCTATCTCTATCATCTCCTTCTCTTTAAAGCCTTTTATAACCCACAACTTGTTCTTGAGTCTTACAGGTGTGCCAAGTTGGGGTCTTCTTTTCTTCCAGTCTCTAGGAACTTCTTCTCCTTTTCCAATCTCTTCTACCTTGGGTACCTGAAAAAACAGACAATGGTTATCAGAAACTTCAAGATTCTCATCTTTACCTCTAGTCATGGGTGCATCTCGAAATGCAGCTTTATAACTAGACTCCTCCTCCTTTGCTTGTATCTCATCTTTGAAAACATCCACCACCACTCTCTCCTCTCTGTCTTGGAGCACCACTATACCTTCATTAACATCTATGATAGCCCTGGCCGTTTTCATAAACGGTCTTCCCAGTATGAAAGGTATTTTTTCGGTTTCCATCTTCATCACCACAAAGTCTGCCAAAAACTGAAGTTTGCCAACACAAACTACAATGTCTTCTGCAATCCCACATGGCTCCTGATGAACGGGTCGCACCGCTCACAAAAATTGTGCATAAAATAATGCAGTATAGACTAGGAGGTGACTCCTAGGTCGTCTCTCAAGGACCAATTTGTGTCGGTTCAGTTTCAGATTTTTTACGAAGTGGGGGGGGTGTTTTTGTGTTCTTGGTTGCGGTAAAATAAATTAAAACTGGAATTTAAACAAAACAGGATTAAAAATACTAAAATAAATTTAAAAGACAATAAAAACTGAACAGTAAAAGATGGTAAAAATAGAAAACCTCTGAAAATAAAATGAACGGTAAAATGTAATGACAGATTTTAACGGTGCAAAAAATATGAACGGTAAATTGAACAGATAAAAAAAAACATTTAACTGAAAATGGAATTCATCATACGTTCAACACTTAAATTAAAATCCTTCAACACTGCAACTAAAATGAAACGAGCAAAGGGTACAAGCTTCAGAGATGAAAACTATATTTTACACTGTTTTAAATAGACAACTGAGAGAGTTATATGGAAGAGGAAGAGGCAAGAGCCTCTTCCAGACCGTGGCTTCCTACACTACTCCTCAGATCTCCTTCCCTTTCTTCTCTGCCTGCTGCCCTTTTATTAGCCCAATATTTTTGTCTTACTCCCGTCAGCAATTTTCCCGTGTTGTTGTCTCCCAACAAATTTCCTGAATTTCCTCTTGGACGTTGTCAATAAGGTTGGGCCCTCTTAGTGTTGTCTTCTTCTTCAATTCTCTTATTCTGTGGACATTCCAGACAAGCACTTTGTTCACGGCTTCTTCTTCTGTTGGAGATTGAGTTTGTGGTGGGCTCCTTCTCTTTCATTTCCAGCAACCACCGTGATACCATTGCTGCACCGTAAGTGCTGTTCCAAAATGTTCCAGCAGCTCTCCCAAACATTCTCTTCCATAATGAAGCTCCAAAGCTTGCTGGATATGCATCACTGCTGGACCGAGGGAGTGCTTGATCACAATTCCTTCTTCTCTTCAACAACCATCACCGTTGCTGCTTGGAGATGAACTCCTACTGGATTCGGAAGTCTTGCTTGATGGTGGCAGCTGCTGTCTCAAGTTACAATCCATAGCTGCTGCTTGGTGGTCCGCGTGCATGGAGCTGCTTCATCCAACGCTGCTCCTCCTTCCAGCCATAGTATCCATCCTTATCTTCTCCAAGGTGTGAACGTGCAGCTCCCTTCTTCTTGCTCCAACAGAACGTGTGTTGGCTTCTATCTATGAAGCATCGTGCAGCACCTTCCAAGTACAGGATCAATCAGTGTGTGTGGTGTTGCCTTGCGGTGACAGCTCCCCTTTTACACGTCTAGCTACTCACTTTAAAAGAAAGAAAGAATTGTGC
This sequence comes from Vigna nakashimae, assembly GCA_034642375.1. NCBI lineage: Eukaryota > Viridiplantae > Streptophyta > Magnoliopsida > Fabales > Fabaceae > Vigna > Vigna nakashimae. Next base: position 27,918,067 of record CM067759.1, on the reverse strand, counting down.
ACGGACGGTGCTGGCTTGCCTCTCACAATCAACGAAACCGTGAGCTTCTTTTTATTGAAGAATAAAAACTGCAACGTTCCGCAACACACCATTTACCATTTGAAAATCCAAAACATTCTCCTTTCCATGTGGGCCATGCCATTGCTTCTATGTTTCTCTTTTAGATTTGAGATGTCACCAAGCTAAAGAAACCGTGAATGCTTTGCCAAAATAAATTATTGATACGGGGCCGTGTGCTCTTTTTATTAATTGAAGAATTTGTGTAGTGGAAAAACACTAAAACCTGCACCTAGCCAAAGTAAATGCATGGGCCACGAAACCATTCCCTTGATAATATTAATTAAATAAATTTCAGCACTTTGGAACTCCACGTGAACTTTAAACCATGAGCCATTCTTCAACGTGGTGGCCCCATCTCTTTTCATGTGTATTATTCTTAAAGAAAGAATATTATCTTTGTGTGGCTGCAAAAGTCGTGGCATTTGTTTAAGAAAAATGTGGTAGTCCATCTCTTCCTTCATTCTTCAATTAATTTAGCCAAAATAAGACAAAAGAAGGGCCACGTGCAATGCTTGACACAATGAACTGTCCAAAACCGTGAGCTTTACTTAATGTGGTGGCTTTGTGCTTCCTCCAAAACGTATTTCTTAAGAGTGTTAGAGGTCTTAGCATTGTCCAATTATCAATTCCTAGTCACCACAAGTACCAAACAACAAGCAAATCCAAACAGATTAGGAGTCACTCAAACAGTGTACACTAAACTGACATAGGGGAGTAAAAAAAAATACTGGGAACAACACATAATGAATTTGAACAAAATAAAAACTATACGTGAAAATAGACATCTAGACGAAACTATGAAAAAAAATTGCATGGAAAACGGATAAGAATTGAACTCAAACGAAGACAAACAAGTTGACACAAAATTCACGCAGCAACCAGCGAAAATTGAAATAGCTGAGATGCATTGGGCTCAATTTCCATTTCTCATTTAACCTTCAAATGTCCTAATTTCTATTTCCAAATTTTCCTTGTAAAATAATTAGCTCAGATAATTCAAATTAGTTAAAATAAGAATTTCTGATCAAATTTAACACAATTAGTGAAAATGGGAAAATACTGGACAATTAAGCACAATTTCCTGATTAATTCTAGCACAATAAACTAAGTGAAGTGTAGAAAATATCTACTCATCAGCTCCTTTGAAGATCCATCAGCCATTACCAGATTAACCTTTACAGGTTTTATTTTAACATGGCCAATTTGCTCCAGTAAACAATAAGGCATCAAGTTAACACTTGAGCCTAAATCAAGGAGAGCTTTCTTTACCTTTTTCTTCCCTATAGTGCAAGGGATAGAAAAACTACCTGGATCTGCTGCTTTTGGTGGGAATGACTCTTTCTTAACAGTTATACACTTTTCTTCCTCATCATCTCTACGTCTTCTTTTTGTAGAGGGTCCTTCATCAGATTTTGTGTAAACTGCTATTTTCTGTAGAGTTTGTTCCCAAGGAGCTTCATTATCAACCATTCTGAATAAATCTGTGAAATCCATTGGTTTCTCCTGATTTGTTGGAAAAGGAAGAATATCCTTACTTTCTTCTTCTCTTCTCTCTTCTGTTTCTCCTTCTTCTAACTCAATAATCTCTTCATTCACACTTTTGACCACTTTGCACTCTTCTCTAGGGTTAACCTCAGTATTAGCCCCAAAGTTTCTGTGTGGTCTTTCTTCCAATTGCTTAGTGATCTGACCCATCTGAATCTCCAGATTCTTTATAGCAACTTCAGTGCTCTTTTGAGAAGATTCAGTTTTCTGTATGAATTGCTGAAGAGTTTCTTCCAACCTTGTTGATCTATCATTAAGCATAGATAACTGTTGCCACAAGGTTGGTTGCTGCTGCTGCTTATTATATTGATTAGCTTGCCCAGTTTGTCCTTGGCTAATCCTTGGATGTGGTTTCCAACCCTGATTATAATTGCCTTGACGGTATGGAAATTGATTAGCCATGAAGTTAACATCCTCCACGGCTTCCACAGGAAAAGCACATTGGCCATTGATGTGATCACCCCCACATAATTCGCACAACTAGGTTTGTACCTGTGCAGCAGATTTTAACTCTTTGGGTAATGAAGCAAGAGTTTTGGTCAGAGTTTCCAGTTGTTGAGTTAGAATTTTATTCTGGGCTAGCAAGGCATCATGGGTTTGTAATTGAAGAACCCCTTTCTGTTGCAAAGGAGCTCCTCTTTCACTGTGAAGCTCATTATCACTTGTAGCCATATTTTCAATAATTTCAGTTGCTTCCTCTGGAGTCTTCCATTTGATATTGCCTCCAGCTGAGGCATCCAGCATCATCTTGGTTTGTGAACCAAGCCCTCCAAGGAAAGTTAGGACTACTTCTTGATCTTCAAAGCCATGCGTGGGAGTTTTACGTAACAAGCTTTTATACCTGTCCCATGCATGTCCCAGTGATTCTTCCATGCCCTGCTTGAATGAAGATATCTCTTGCTTTCCTTTAGTCACCTTAGATTGTGGGAAGTATTTATTTAAGAATTTTGTGACCACTGCTTCCCACTCTGTGAAACTTTCTTCTGGAAAAGAGTTCAACCAAAGCTTAGCATTGCCTCCCAATGAGAAAGGAAACAAGCTAAGTTTGATTGCTTCGTCTGGCACCCCATTAATCTTGACTGTATTGCAAATCTCATTAAAGGTAGTCAGGTGCTCATATGGGCTTTCGTGAGATAACCCATTAAATTGATTACTCTTCACCAGTTGAATCAGTGCTGGTTTGACCTCCATGTTGGCTGCATTGACTCTAGGTCTAGCTATGCTATTGAAGTGCTGAGGTCCAGCAAGATTAGTGTAATCTGCAAGAGTTCTTCTAACATTATTGCCCTTCATACTTCCTGTGCTATGAACAGAACCTTGTGGTGATGATTGCAAGAGAGTTTCTGGAGAAGGGAAAAGTTCTCTAGACGTTCTGATTCTTCTCCTCCTTCTACTCTCTTCTAGACCTTCAAGAAGTGGTTCTGTTGTTTTCTTACTCCTAGTTCGAATTGCTTCCTGCATGCACAAGAAAACAAAACCCTAGAAAAAATTTGTTAGCACAAAAAGATATAAGAGAAGATATATATTCAAAAGATAAAAAGATAAAAGATTCAGAAGATAAGAAGATAAAAGATTTAGAAGATAGAAAATAAAATAAAATAAAATCTATTCTAAAAAGATAAAATAAAATCTAACCTAATCTAAAAGATAAAGATAAAATAAAATAAAATCTAACCTAACAAAATAAAATAAAATCTAATCTAATCTAACCTAAAAAGATAAAAACAGAATCTAATCTAACCTAAAAAGATAAAAAAAATAAAATCTAACCTAATCTAAAAAGATAAAAAGATAAAATAAAATAAAAACAGAAAAAATAAAAACAGAAATTCAAAATTAAAGCCAAAGATAATCAATAATCACACAAATTAACCAGTTAAACCACGAGTCCCCGGCAACGGCGCCAAAAACTTGATGGACAAATTTGTAAGCACCAAATTATGATGTCACAAACTTGTTTCACAATCGGCAAGTATGACCGAATCGTTCAAGTAATAAACTTGGTAAGACCAAGTATCGTTCTTCCCAAAGGACTCACGGCCTAGTTTAGTTATGTGATTTGTTGATTAGCTAGGACTTACAAACGAAATATTCAAAGTTTAATATGCAAGACAGAAAATAAACATGTATGCATGAAGTTTGATCAATGGCAAAGACAAAAGATAAACACTTTCAATGAATTATATGAATGAATATGTTGTTGGGGGTCAATTTCATCTCATCCACTCTCATATATTTTAGGACTTCAACATTCAAATCATCATTGTTAATGCCACTCTCTAATGTACCATTCTAGATGGCTTCTCCCTAATCACGAGTTCATACAATTCCTAGCATTCCTAATGATTAGTTCATGAGTGCAGGAGCTTAAAGGCAACCAATAGAATATTGTCAGTATAATATTGGGAGAAATTCCCCGGATCTAGACTTCCCCGTATGTGTCTGTATCGACAAAACCAATAATCATGCATGGAATGAGTTAAACTATGCAAGCATTGAGCAAAGAGGAAAATCCCTAACTAATGATGAAAGAAAGCATATGTCTTAATTAAAAGATGTAATCAACAGATTCCATATATGAGAGCTTCAAGAGATTACATTGATTCCCCAACAAACATACAAGGTTTAGTTCACCATATTCATGGTGAACCTAGATGAATAACAATGAAAGAATGAAAGAATAAACCCAATAAAGGTGAAGAGGTAGCCTGAGCATCCAAGATCCTCCTTCAAAGGGGTGAGAGAGAGAGTGTTTGCCTCGTTTCTGCCAAAGATACCTAATTCTAGGACGTGCAAGCCCTTATATACTAATCTAGAGTTACAAAAGATTACAAAAGCCCAAGCCCAAAAAGTGCCGCTCAGCGGTAAATACCTCTCAGCGGTGATTGCGCGTCCTTTTCTTCCCCTCAGCAGCCAGTTTTCCCCTCAGCGTGACTCCCGCAACCTCCTGAGTGCCGCTCAGCGGTAAAATGCCGCTGAGCGGTGCCTTTGTCTTCTCTTTTTGTACTCTTTCTTGTCTTTTCTAATGTCACTTCTCTCCTTCTTCACTCTTTTCACTAAATTCACCTTAAAACCTGCACAAAAACACTTCAATCAAGCATAAACCTGTCTAGCTCTCTTATTTATGAAAATATAGATAAACTGCATGATTTCAAGCTAGTTTTTAAGTCTAAAGGTTGCTTTTAGTATCAATATTAAGCATGAAAATAACAGTTTTTCAACTGTTATCACATACATCCCCACTATCTTCTCAGCAGTGGCCACCTGCCCAATATTGACATTCAAGTTTCTGATAGCACAGTAGATGAATAGTGCCCTGCTGAGAGTGATATCTGACACATGTGAACATGGCTGAATGTTGGCATGAGAAAATGCCATCCAATACTTTGCAAGAGGAGTCAAATTTGTCCTCCTAATGTTAACCACTAAGCCAGATCTATTCCTTTGGAAGTGTCTGATAACAGTTGAAAAACTGTTATTTTCATGCTTAAAATTGATATTAAAAGCAACCTTTAGACTTAAAAACTAGCTTGAAATCATGCTTTTATCTATATTTTTAGAAATAAGAGAGCTGGACAGGTTTATGCTTGATTTAAGTGTTTTTGTGCAGGTTTTAAGGTGAATTTAGTAAAAGAAGTGAAGAAGGAGAGAGATGGAATCAGAAAAGGAATCAAGGAGTGCAAAAGGAGAAGCCGAAAGCACCGCTCAGCGGCATTTTACCGCTGAGCGGCACTCAGGAGGTCACGGGAGGTCCGCTGAGGGGCAAACTGGCCGCTGAGGGGAAGAAAAGGGAAGCGCAGTCACCGCTGAGCGGTATTTACCGCTGAGCGCCATTCTTAATAATGGGCTTGGACTCATTTTCTGGCACTTTTATGGGCTTGGGCTTAGATCTTTTGTAATTCTAAAATAGTATATAAGGACTTGCACGTCCTAGAATTAGTATCTTTGGCAGAAACGAAGTAAACACTCTCTCTTCCACCCCTTTGAAGGAGGATCTTGGATGCTCAGGCTACCTCTTCACCTTTATTGGGTTTATTCTTTCATTCTTTCATTGATATTCATCTAGGTTCACCATGAATATGGTGAACTAAACCTTGTATGTTTGTTGGGGAATCAATGTAATCTCTTGAAGCTCTCATATATGGAATCTGTTGTTTACATCTTTTAAGTAAGACATATGCTTTCTTTCATCATTAGTTAGGGTTTTTCCTCTTTGCTCAATGCTTGCATAGTTTAACTCATTCCATGCATGATTATTGGTTTTGTCGATACGGACACGTACGGGGAAGTCTAGATCCGGGGAATTTCTCCCAATATTATACTGACAATATTATATTGGTTGCCTTTAAGCTCCTGCACTCATGAACTAATCATTAGGAATGCTAGGAATTGTATGAACTATTTGATTAGGGAGAAGCCATCTAGAATGGTACATTAGATAGTGGCATTAACAATGATGATTTGAATGTTGAATTCCTAAAATATATGAGAGTGGATGAGATGAAATTGACCCCCAACAACATATTCATTCATATATTTCATTGAAAGTGTTTATCTTTTGTCTTTGCCATTGATCAAACTTCATGCATACATGTTTATTTTCGTCTTTGCATATTGAACTTTAAATATTTCGTTTGTAAGTCCTAGCTAATCAACAAATCACATAACTAAACTAGGCCGTGAGTCCTTTGGGAAGAACGATACTTGGTCTTACCAAGTTTATTACTTGAACGATTCGGTCATACTTGCCGATTGTGAAACAAGTTTGTGACATCATATTTTGGTGCTTACAAATTTGTCCATCAGTGTCCTCCAGGTATGCACAACACTCTCTCCACATCCTCAAAATCAGCACCTTCCTCCATGCAAAGAGCAAACTGGCATTGCTCACCAGCCCACACAGTATCCAGGAAGTTGTTGATGGAGTCAGGATCATACCTGATAGCATGGCCTCTAACATAGCCCAAATAATTTTCAGCTGGATAGTCACCAATCTTCTTTGCATTGGTGTAAAATTCCTTCACCACAACTATGTTGGCAGGTGCTGGATAAGTGGCTAGCTTTCCCCAATCATTCCCTAACACTTGCTCTCCAAATTGAGGAGCAAAGTTAGGTATCATTCCAACCTTTCTCTCCATTAGAAGTCTCCTGTCCTGAACCACCCTAAAGTGCTTCTCATGTTTCCTAGAGAGGAACCTACTAGAGTGGGGTTGCTCTGGTTCCTTTTCCTTCCTCTTGGTTGCCATGGTTTTCAATCTCTTCCCTGAAGAGGATGCCATTCCTGCATTCAGACATAAATACAAAACCATAGAACATGATGTTAATCATTAGTATAACACAGAACACAACTCCTTTCGAAGCTAAACAACCGCTGAGGGCCAGAATTTCCCCTCAGCGCCACCAGTGCCACATTCCAACACGCAAAAACCAGAAAAAACCAAGTCTGGCACAGTGCCGCTCAGCGGTAATTTACCCCTCAGCGGTAACTCTGCAGATTTGTGAAAAACCTATTTTAAAGCTGTCCTAACTGCACCCAAATGCAATTTTCAGTTTTCCAGTTCATAATCAAGCAGTTTAATCGGTTCAAACATCAAATATATCATCAAATCATGCATAGAAATCAAAACCCCTAAATATTCATGCTTTGACAATCACATTCAAATTCAAGAACCCTAGAATGAACAAAATGCATTTTACTTACTTGGGTGGAGATGCTAGATGATATGAGAATGCTTCCAAACTAGAATGCTCTCTTCCAACCCCAAACTTTGATGGAAAACTAGTGAGAAACTGAGTGGAAGAGAGATTTTCTAAAGAGGGAAGAGTAAAAAGATGTGGAAAACCTAAGAGAGGGTATGTGGGAGTCTTTGTGCAGAGAAGGGCTTTGAAAGAATGAGAAATTTCGCAGCTTAGGGTTTACAAATACCCTAATGGGCTCGAGTTCCGCTAAGGGGAACTTAAGCCCATCTGCGATAGTACCGCTCAGCGGCACTTTCGTGATGTGCCCTTCTCCTTCTTTTCTTGACCTACGTGCCTCCTAGACATACCCCTCACTGGTTCCCTGCAATTCAATGTTAAAAATGCTTATGCAAACCCTAACTAAAATAAACAAACAGAAAACAATCAATCAACTGGGTTGCCTCCCAGGTAGCGCTTGTTTAACGTCACGAGCCTGACCCAAAATCCACCAACACCCATCAGTAGGTGTTTCAACTTACCAACACCCATCAGTAGGTGCAAAATCTTCTCACCAACACCCATCAGTAGGTGTTACAAACCTAGTATCCTTCAGTAGATACTTAACCACCTAGCATCCTTCAGTAGATGCTAGATCCAACAAAATAATGTCCAGAATAATGTTCACAGATTAAAAGTTACAAAACCAAAACAAATCAAAAGTTTGTAAATCTACTGGGTTGCCTCCCAGCAAGCGCTCCTTTAACGTCACTAGCTTGACCCTGTTATAGCTCATGTTCCATCTTCTTTATAGTTGATGTTGTCCTTCCACCAACCTTTCAACTGCTTCCTTTGGACTGTTTTGAATTCTCTAGAATATGGAGACTCTATCTCTATCATCTCCTTCTCTTTAAAGCCTTTTATAACCCACAACTTGTTCTTGAGTCTTACAGGTGTGCCAAGTTGGAGTCTTCTTTTCTTCCAGTCTCTAGGAACTTCATCTCCTTTTCCAATCTCTTCTACCTTGGGTACCTGAAAAAACAAACAATGGTTACCTGAAACTTCAAGATTTTCATCTTTACCTCTAGTCATGGGTGCATCTCGAAATGCAGCTTTATAACTAGACTCTTCCTCCTTTGCTTGTATCTCATCTTTGAAAACATCCACCACCACTCTCTCCTCTCTGTCCTGGAGCACCACTATACCTTCATTAACATCTATGATAGCCCTGGCCGTTTTCATAAACGGTCTTCCCAATATGAAAGGTATCTTTTCGGTCTCCATCTTCATCACCACAAAGTCTGCCAAAAACTGAAGTTTGCCAACACAAACTACAATGTCTTCTGCAATCCCACATGGCTCCTTTGAAGATCCATCAGCCATTACTAGATTAACCTTTACAGGTTTTATTTTAACATGGCCAATTTGCTCCAATAGAGAATAAGGCATCAAGTTAACACTTGAACCTAAATCAAGGAGAGCTTTCTTTACCTTTTTCTTCCCTATAGAACAAGGGATAGAAAAACTACCTGGATCTGCTGCTTTTGGTGGGAATGACTCTTTCTTAACAGTTATACACTTTTCTTCCTCATCATCTCTACGTCTTCTTTTTGTAGAGGTACCTTCATCAGATTTTGTGTAAACTGCTATTTTCTGTAAAATTTGTTCCCAAGGTGCTTCATTATCAACCATTCTGAATAAATCTGTGAAATCCATTGGTTTCTCCTGATTTGTTGGAAAAGGAAAAATGTCCTTTCTTTCTTCTTCTCTTCTCTCTTCTGTTTCTCCTTCTTCTAACTCAATGATCTCTTCATTCACACTCTTGACCACTTTGCACTCTTATCTAGGGTTAACCTCAGTATTAGCCCCAAAGTTTCTGTTTGGCCTTTCTTCCAATTGCTTGGTAATCTGACCCATTTGAATCTCCAAATTCTTTATAGCAGCTTCAGTGCTCTTTTGAGAAGATTCAGTTTTCTGTATGAATTGGTGAAGAGTTTCTTCCAACCTTGTTGATCTTTCATTAAGCATAGATAATTGTTGCCAAAAGGTTGGTTGCTGCTGTTGCTTATTATATTGATTAGCTTGCCCAGTTTGTCCTTGACCAATGCTTGGATGTGGCTTCCAACCCTGATTATAATTCCCTTGACGGTATGGAAATTGATTAGCCATGAAGTTAACATCCTCCACGGCTTCCACAGGAAAAGCACATTGGCCATTGATGTGATCACCCCCACATAATTCGCACAACTGGGTTTGTACCTGTGCAGCAGATTTTAACTCTTTGGGTAATGAAGCAAGAGTTTTGGTCAGAGTTTCCAGCTGTTGAGTTAGAATTTTATTCTGTGCTAGCAAGGCATCATGGGTTTGTAATTGAAGAACCCCTTTTTGTTGCATAGGAGCTCCTCTTTCACTGTGCAGCTCATTATCACTTGTAGCCATATTTTCAATAATTTCAGTTGCTTCCTTTGGAGTCTTCCATTTGATATTGCCTCCAGCTGAGGCATCCAGCATCATCTTGGTTTGTGAACCAAGCCCTCCAAGGAAAGTTAGGACTACTTCTTGATCTTCAAAGCCATGCGTGGGAGTTTTACGTAACAAGCTTTTATACCTGTCCCATGCATGTCCCAGTGATTCTTCCATGCCCTGCTTGAATGAAGAAATCTCTTGCTTTCCTTTAGTCACCTTAGATTGTGGGAAGTATTTATTTAAAAATTTTGTGACCACTGCTTCCCACTCTGTGAAACTTTCTTCTGGAAAAGAGTTCAACCAAAGCTTAGCATTGCCTCCCAATGAGAAAGGAAACAAGCTAAGTTTGATTGCTTCGTCTGGCACCCCATTAATCTTGACTGTATTGCAAATCTCATTAAAGGTTGTTAGGTGCTCATATGGGCTTTCATGAGATAACCCATTAAATTGATTACTCTTTACCAGTTGAATCAGTGCTGGTTTGACCTCCATGTTGGCTGCATTGACTCTAGGTCTAGCTATGCTATTGAAGTGCTGAGGTCCAGCAAGATTAGTGTAATCTGCAAGAGTTCTTCTAACATTATTGCCCTCCATACTTCTTGTGCTATGAACAGAACCTTGTGGTGATGATTGTAAGAGAGTTTCTGGAGAAGGGAAAAGTTCTCTAGACGTTCTGATTCTTCTCCTCCTTCTACTCTCTTCTAGACCTTCAAGAAGTGGTTCTGTTGTTTTCTTACTTCTAGTTCGAATTGCTTCCTGCATGCACAAGAAAACAAAACCCTAGAAAATATTTGTTAGCACAAAAAGATATAAGAGAAGATATATATTCAAAAGATAAAAAGATAAAAGATTCAAAAGATAAGAAGATAAAAAGATAAAAGATATAGAAGATAGAAAGATAAAAGATTTAAAAGATAAAAAAATTAAAATAAAATAAAATCTAACCTAATCTAAAAGATAAAATAAAATCTAATAAAATCTAACCTAACCAAATAAAATAAAATCTAATCTAATCTAATCTAAAAAGATAAAAACAGAAAATAAAAACAGAAAATTAAAATTAAAGTCAAAGATAATCAATAATCACACAAATTAACCAGTTAAACCACGAGTCCCCGGCAACGGCGCCAAAAACTTGATGGACAAATTTATGATCACCAAAATATGATGTCACAAACTTGTTTCACAATCGGCAAGTATGACCGAATCGTTCAAGTAATAAACTTGGTAAGACCAAGTATCATTCTTCCCAAAGGCCTCACGGCCTAGTTTAGTTATGTGATTTGTTGATTAGCTAGGACTTACAAACGAAAGATTTAAATTTTAATATGCAAGACAGAAAATAAACATGTATGCATGAAGTTTGATCAATGGCAAAGACAAAAGATAAACACTTTCAATGAAATATATGAATGAATATGTTGTTGGGGGTCAATTTCATCTCATCCACTCTCATATATTTTAGGAATTCAACATTCAAATCATCATTGTTAATGCCACTCTCTAAAGTACCATTCTAGATGGCTTCTCCCTAATCACGAGTTCATACAATTCCTAGCATTCCTAATGATTAGTTCATAAGTGCAGGAGCTTAACGACAACCAATATAATATTGTCAGTATAATATTGGGAGAGATTCCCCGGATCTAGACTTCCCCGTACGTGCCCGTATCGACAAAACCAATAATCATGCATGGAATGAGTTAAACTATGCAAGCATTAAGCAAAGAGGAAAAACCCTAACTAATGATGAAAGAAAGCATAAATCTTAATTAAAAGATGCAAGCATAGATTCCATATATGAGAGCTTCAAGAGATTACATTGATTCCCCAACAAACATACAAGGTTTAGTTCACCATATTCATGGTGAACCTAGATGAATAACAATGAAAGAATGAAAGAATAAACCCAATAAAGGTGAAGAGGTAGCCTGAGCATCCAAGATCCTCCTTCAAAGGGGTGGAAGGGAGAGTGTTTGCCTCGTTTCTGCCAAAGATACTAACCCCTAGGACGTGCAAGCCCTTATATACTAATTTGGAGTTACAAAAGATTACAAAAGCCCAAGCCCAAAAAGTGCCGCTCAGCGGTAAATACCGCTCAGTGGTGATTGCGCGTCCTTTTCTTCCCCTCAGCGGCCAGTTTGCCCCTCAGCGGTTCCAACGTCACCTCTTGAGTGCCGCTCAGCGGTAAAATGCCGCTGAGCGGTGCTTTCGACTTCTCTTTTTGCACTCTTTGATCTCTTTTCTAATGTCATCTCTCTCCTTCTTCACTTCTTTCACTAAATTCACCTTAAAACCTGCACAAAAACACTTAAATCAAGCATAAACCTGTCCAGCTCTCTTATTTCTGAAAATATAGATAAAAGCATGATTTCAAGCTAGTTTTTAAGCCTAAAGGTTGCTTTTAATATCAATTTTAAGCATGAAAATAACAGTTTTTCAACTGTTATCAGTGAACAAATGCATAATATCATGATTGTGATTGTGAAATTAAGCAGGATGTGTATGTCAAATGTGAATGAGCTTATATGTGAGGTTTTGAGCTCTAGAGTTGTTATTGTTGAATGCTATTACTTTGAAAGCATGAATGATTTTGCCCAGGTTTTCTATGATTGAATCAATTGCTTGTTTTGCATCATGTGATCAAGGCCGTTTCTGTTGAAACCCTTTTTATTGGCCAAATTCATAAAGTTAGCCTACTAAAAGAGAACACTTTGTGTTCTATCCTTTGAACCCTTAGCCTTGAATATACACTGAAAACCCTTGATTGAAAATCTTTACCTTGAGTTAAGTAGAAGATGTTGTGTGGTATTGACAAATGTTCAAGTTTGGGGTTGTTGGGAAAACATGAAAAAGGAAAAGCATTGAGCTAAGAGCTAAAAAGTAAGAATATGCAAAGAAAAAGAAAAGAAGTGAAAAAGAAGTAAAGCTCAATGCAAATGCAAAGGCAAAAGAAAGTTGGGAATGAATAAGATGATTGTGTTGATATGATTCTCTTAACTCAAGGATTTTGTGATCCAGAAAAACCAATTTTCTTGTTAGCCCAGCCACATTATAAGCCATTGAAAAGTCCTTGTGATGATGCATGCTTGTGAATGTTTTTGATTGTGGTAAAATGAAAGGCAAAGTTGATTCATGTGACATTGTGATAGTGGAGTGAATGAGTGAAACACTTTACCTCTTATACACTTGTGTGTTGAGTGAAACACTTTACCTAGTGAGGAAATATTCCATAAGCAAATGAACATCCATGCTTAATTGATTGATCATTCATGAAAAATAGCATTTGTTGGAACTTAAATGACTTTGTGAACACTAAAGCATGTGCACATCTTGAATGAACTCTTGGTCATAAGGTTGATTAAAGTTTTTACTTATCTTGAAAAAGAGAATTTTTGAATGAGTGAACCATCATATGGATTGGTTGGAGATTGAGTTACATTTTGTTTGCTTGAGGACAAGCAAAGTTCTAAGTTTGGGGTTGTGATAACAGTTGAAAAACTGTTATTTTCATGCTTAAAATTGATGTTAAAAGCAACCTTTAGACTTAAAAACTAGCTTGAAATCATGCTTTTATCTATATTTTCAGAAATAAGAGAGCTGGACAGGTTTATGCTTGATTTAAGTGTTTTTGTGCAGGTTTTAAGGTGAATTTGGTGAAAAAAGTGAAGAAGGAGAGATATGACATTGGAAAAGACAAGAAAAAGTGCAAAAAGGAGAAGCCGAAGGCACCGCTCAGCGGCAATTTACCGCTGAGCGGCACTCAGGAGGTTGCGGGAGTCACGCTGAGGGGAAAAATGGCCCTTGGGGGAAGAAACGTGACGCGCAGTCACCGCTGAGCGGTATTTTACCGCTGAGCGGCACTTTAATGGGCTTGGGCTTTTGATCTTTTGTAATTCTAGAATAGTATATAAGGACTTGCACGTCCTAGAATTAGTATCTTTGGCAGAAACGAGGCAAACACTCTCTCTCTCACCCCTTTGAAGGAGGATCTTGGATGCTCAGGCTACCTCTTCACCTTTATTGGGTTTATTCTTTCATTCTTTCATTATTGTTCATCTAGGTTCACCATGAATATGGTGAACTAAACCTTGTATGTTTGTTGGGGAATCAATGTAATCTCTTGAAGCTCTCATATATGGAATCTTTGCTTGCATCTTTTAATTAAGACTTATGCTTTCTTTCATCATTAGTCAGGGTTTTTCCTCTTTGCTCAATGCTTGCATAGTTTAACTCATTCCATGCATGATTATTGGTTTTGTCGATACGGGCACGTACGGGGAAGTCTAGATCCGGGGAATTTCTCCCAATATTATACTGACAATATTATATTGGTTGTCGTTAAGCTCCTGCACTTATGAACTAATCATTAGGAATGCTAGGAATTGTATGAACTCGTGATTAGGGAGAAGCCATCTAGAATGGTACTTTAGAGAGTGGCATTAACAATGATGATTTGAATGTTGAATTCCTAAAATGTATGAGAGTGGATGAGATGAAATTGACCCCCAACAACATATTCATTCATATATTTCATTGAAAGTGTTTATCTTTTGTCTTTGCCATTGATCAAACTTCATGCATACATGTTTATTTTCTGTCTTGCATATTAAACTTCAAATATTTCGTTCTTAAGTCTTAGCTAATCAACAAATCACATAACTAAAGTAGGCCGTGAGTCCTTTGGGAAGAACGATACTTGGTCTTACCAAGTTTATTACTTGAACGATTCGGTCATACTTGCCGATTGTGAAACAAGTTTGTGACATCATATTTTGGTGCTCATAAATTTGTCCATCAGACTACTTCTCCTTCGTTAAATCCATGCGTGGGAGTCTTTCGTAATAGGCTTTTATACCTGTCCCATGCATGCCCCAGTGATTCTTCCATGCCTTGTCTAAATGAAGAGATCTCTTGCTTCCCTTTGTTGATTTTAAAGCTTTGTTGCTCCCATTGTTGTTGTGGTTGGTTCTCAAATTGTCCGGCAGCTTGCCAAAATTGGCTTTGATCCATGCTTGAGTCATGTTCCCACCAGTGGTTGAGATTAGTTTGGTAGAATTGAGTGCCCATATAGTTAAATTCTTGACCAAATTGCATTCTGCAGACATTAGGCACAAAACCCTAAAAAATATTTGTTAGCACAAAAAGATATAGGAGAAGATATATATTCAGAAGATAAAAGATTCAGAAGATAAAATAAAATAAGATAGAATAAAATAAAATCAAATCAAATCAAATTTAATCTAATCTAATAAGATAAAATCAAATCAAATCAAATCTAAGCTAATCAAATCAAATGAAATAAAATAAAATCTAATCTAATCAAATTAAATAAGATAAAATAAAATAAAATAAAAACAGAAAAATAAAAACAGAAATTCAAAATTAAAGTCAAAGATAATCAATAATCACACAAATTAACCAGTTAAACCAGAGTCCCCGGCAACGGCGCCAAAAACTTGATGGACAAATTTATGAGCACCAAAATATGATGTCACAAACTTGTTTCACAATCGGCAAGTATGACCGAATCGTTCAAGTAATAAACTTGGTAAGACCAAGTATCGTTCTCCCAAAGGACTCACGGCCTACTTTAGTTATATGATTTGTTGATTAGCTAAGACTTACAAACGAAATAATTGAGATTTTATATGCAAGAGACGAAAATAAACATGTATGCATGAGTTTTTGATCAATGGCAAAAGCAAAAGATAAACACTTTCAATGAAGTATATGAATGAATATGTTGTTGGGGGTCAATTTCATCTCATCCACTCTCATATATTTTAGGAATTCAACATTCAAATCATCATTGTTAATGCCACTCTCTAAAGTACCATTCTAGATGGCTTCTCCCTAATCACGAGTTCATACAATTCCTAGCATTCCTAATGATCAGTTCATAAGTGCAGGAGCTTAATGACATCCAATATAATATTGGGAGAAATTCCCCGGATCTAGACTTCCCCGTACGTGCCCGTATCGACAAAACCAATAATCATGCATCGAATGAGTTAAACCATGCAAGCATTAAGCAAAGAGGAAAAACCCTAACTAATGATGAAAGAAAGCATAAATCTTAATTAAAAGATGCAAGCATAGATTCCATATATGAGAGCTTCAAGAGATTACATTGATTCTCCAACAAACATACAAGGTTTAGTTCACCATATTCATGGTGAACCTAGATGAACAATGAAAGAATGAAAGAATAAACCCTATAAAGGTGAAGAGGTAGCCTGAGCATCCAAGATCCTCCTTCAAAGGGTTGAGAGAGAGAGTGTTTGCCTCGTTTCTGCCAAAGATACAAACCCTAGGACGTCCTAAAGCTTATATACTATTTTAAAATTACAAAAGATCTAGGCCCAAGCGCATAAAAGTGCCAGAAAACCGGTCCAAGCCCATTTAGAATGGCGCTCAGCGGTATTTTACCGTTGAGCGGTACTAGCGGTTGATCCATTTTGCCCTCCAGCTGCTGTTTTTCCCCTCAGCGGTGATTTTGGCACCCGAAAAGTGCCGCTCAGCGGTATTTTTCCGCTCAACGCCACTCGGTCACACGTTTTCTGCGTTCTGGTTGGTTTTTCAGCATTCTGGTTGACTGGTTGACTTTTCTGGTTGACTGGTTGACTTTTCTGGTTTCTGGTTGACTTTTCAGCACTCCAATCATTCGGTATTTCAATTCTTCTTTCAAATCATTCAATTAGCCTACAAAATCAAGGGAATCTTGCACAAAACCATTAAATTCACTTTCAACTCTCTTATTCTCAAAACTAAAGAAAAAATATGAATTCAAGCTAGTTTCTAAGTCTTAAAGGTTGCTTTTGGTATCAAATTTAAGCATAAAAATAACAGTTTTTTCAACTGTTATCAGTCCTAAAGCTTATATACTATTCTAAAATTACAGAAAATTTAGGCCCAAGCCCATAAGTGTGCCGCTCAGCGGTAAAGTGCCGCTCAGCGGTAAAGTGCCGCTCAGCGGTAAGTGCGTGAGTTGATTTCTTCCCCTCAGGGGCCATTTTGCCCCTCTGCGGATCTCCCGTGAACTCTTGAGTGCCGCTCAGTGGTAAACTGCCGCTCAGCGGCAGTTGCGGCTTCTCTTTTTGCACTTTTTGGTGTCTTTTCTGATTTCATCTCTCTCCTTCTTCACTTCTTTCACTAAATTCACCTTAAAACCTGCACAAAAACACTGAAATCAAGCATAAACCTGTCCAGCTCTCTTATTTATGAAAATATGAATAAAAGCATGATTTCAAGCTAGTTTCTAAGTATAAAGGTTGCTTTTAGTATCAATTTTAAGCATGAAAATAACAGTTTTTCAACTGTTATCCGTTGGCTAAATCTACTAAAGTTAATCCAAAAACATTCTACACTACTAAATTACAATTTAATTAATTCTAAATGCCTATGTGGAAAGTCTCGAATTTATTTGCATTCTTCCTGATGTCCCATAATGTATCTCCAAAATTTTCCTGTAGTCAATGATGAAAATAATTAACTCAGATAATTGAAATTAATTAAAATAAGAATTTCTGGTCAAATTAAGCACAATTAACAAAAACGGAAAAATACCGGACATTTAAGTACAATTCCCTGATTAATTCTAGCACAATAGACTAGGTGAAGTCAAGAAAATATTGACTCATCAGTCCAATTCGTCCATGAATTCGTTCACTTCCTCCACTTCTTCTCCTTCGTCCACTTCTTCATCTTCTTCTTCTTCCTCATCTTCTTCTTCTTCTTCTTCTTCTTCTTCTTCTCCTTCGTCCACTTCGTCCACTTCGCAAACTTCGTCAACTTCGTCCACTGCACCCACTTCATCCACTTCGTCAACTTCATCAACTTCGTCCACTTCGTCAACTTCATCAACTTTGGCAACTTCTTCTTCTTCTTCTTCTTCTTCTTCTTCTTCTTCGTCTTCTTCTTCTCCTTCGTCCACTTCACCCACTTCGTCAACTTCCTCCACTTCGTCAACTTCCTCCACTTATTCTCCTTCGTCCACTTCGTCAACTTCATCAACTTCATCCACTTCGTCCACTTCATTAACTTCGCCCACTTCGTTAACTTCCTCCACTTCGTCATTTTCGTCCACTTCGTCCACTTCCTCTTCTTGTTGTTGTTCTTCTTCTTCTAATTCTTTTGCTTTGTCCACTTCGTGCACTTCGCCAACTTCGCCAACTTCATCAACTTGGTCCACTTCTTCAATGAATTCATCCACTTCTTCACCTTCATCCACTTCTTCATCTTCTTCAACTTCAACTTCTTCTTCTTGTTCTCTTTCGTCCACTTCAACCACTTCGTCCACTTCACCCACTTCGTCCACTTCATTAACTTCCTCCACTTTGTCCACTTCACCTACTTCGTCCACTTCGTCAACTTCATCAACTTCGTCCACTTCGTCAACTTCGTCCACTTCGTCAACTTCCTCCACTTCGTCAACTTCGTCCACTTCGTCAACTTCGTTAACTTTGTCCACTTCGCCAACTTCGCCAACATCGTCCATGAATTCGTCTACTTCCTCCACTTCTTCTCACTTCCTCCACTTCTTCTTACTTCCTCCACTTCTTCATCATTATCATCATCATCTTCTTCTTCTTCTTCTTCTCCTTCGTCCTCTTCGTCCACTTCACCATCTTCGTCCACTTTGTCAACTTCATCAACTTCGTCCACTTCTTCATCTTCTTCTTTTTCTTCTTGCTCTTCTTCTTCTTATTCTTCGTCTTCTTCTTCTCCTTCGTTCACCTTGTCCACTTCACCCACTTCGTCCACTTCGTCCACTTCGTCAACTTCGTCCACTTCGCCAACTTCGTCATTTTCGTCCACTTCATCCACTTCATCATCATCATCATCATCATCTTCTTCTTCTTCTTCTTCTCCTTCGTCCACTTCGTCCACTTCACCCACTTCACCCACTTCGTCCACTTCGTCAACTTCGTCCACTTTGTCCACTTCGTCAACTTCGTCCACTTCGTCAACTTCGTCTACTTCAGCCACTTCGTCAACTTTGTCCTCTTCGTCGAGCTCTTCGATTTCGTCCACTTCATCAACTTCAGCAACTTCGTCATTTTCATCCACTTCTTTTTCTTCTTCTTCTTCTACTACTACTACTACTTTGTCCACTTCGTCCACTTCACCAACTTCGTCCACTTCGTCCATGAATTCGTCAACTTCCTCCACTTCTTCTCCTTCGTTAACTGATGAGAAATTTATGAACACCAAAAAACGACGCCACAAACTTGTTTAACAATCGACAAGTGTGACCGAATCGTTTCAAGTAATAAAACTCGGTAAGACCAAGTATCGTTCTCCCAAAGGACTCACGGCCTAGTTTAGTTATGTGATTTGTTGATTATTTAAGACTTAAGAACAAATTGATTGGAGTTTTATATGCACAAGACAGTAAATAAACATGTATGCATGAATTTGATTAATGGCGAAAACAGAATACAAACACTTAAATGAAATATATGGATGAGTATGTTGTTGGGGTTATCAATTTCATCTTATCCACTCTCATATACTTTAGGAATTCAACATTCTTTTCATCAATTGTTAATGCCACTCTCTAAATCACCTTGCCAGAAGGCCTATCCTTAATTACGAGTTCATACAATTCCTAGCATTCCTAGTAATTAGTTCTAAAGACACTAGTACAAAACAGACCTTCTAACGCGCTATATATGCCTCAGTTAACACGGAACCGAAGCGCAAGGGGTCTACTACCTCGAGTGACAAAAAAACCGAGGCCTAAAGCATTACCACGTTGACCATCAGCTGACAAATTTTTTAAATTCACCTTACTGCCTCGGTTACATTCAGAACCGAGGCCGAAACCTTTGCCACGTAGCCTGCTTCTCTGCTACTCCTCTGCACAACGTCTGATTGACAGGAATACTGCTTCGGTTATCGGCAGAACCGAGGTAGAAAGCTTAAGCTATGGCATCGTTTGGGTGCAACCGAGGCATATAGTGATTATATTTTTTATTTTTTTTTATTTTCTGCTAGTATAGGCACCGGTTGTTGTTAAAAACCGAAGCAGTATACCTTTAGTACCTCGGTTTTCTTGCTAACCGAGGCAATATATCCTGTTTATCAGCCCCAGTCTCGCGCGACGGTTCCATTCTTCTCGCGCAAACTCTCGCCTCTCGTTCTCCGTCATCGTCGCCCCACCACGCCGTTCAGTCCCCACCACACCTCCGGTGTTCTCACGCAAGAAGGAGCCTCGCAGTGCTTCCTGGCCAGCTTCTCGGCAACGTCGTGGCCAGCTTCTCGTCTCCGGTCTTCTCCTGCAACAGCGTTGGTGCCTCGTTGCTGCCTCGCCACCGCGCTCCGTCTGCCTCGCCGCCGCGCTCCGTCTGCAACGTCGCCGGCGTGCTGTCTCCCCACCACTGCAGCAGCGCTCCGTCCCCATAGCCAGCACGCTCCCTACTGTGTCCACTACATTGCCGCCGTGGTCTCTCCCCATTGTCGCCATTCTCTACGAAAATTGGTAATTTTTATTGGGATTCATATTGATTTTGTGTTGTTATATTATTATCTAAATAATTTATGTGTTTGTATGACTAAGAATTAGTTAGATGGATTGATTATGCATTTGTTTGAAAAATGTTGTTTGGAAAATAGAATTTTTTTATAGTAATTTCTGTATATGTATGTTGATAGGAATAACTTATGAATAGAACTTAGAAGAAAGGAATTCAAAAAATGGAAGTGAAGTTAGTTAAAAAAGTAAAGATTGAGTATTTTAAAAAGAATTGATTCAAAGAGTGTAACTCAAGGTAGTTAACAAAATATAAGACATAAAAAAATAACAAGATAGATAGATTTTGAGAATTGACGTTATTTACTTTTGGTTGAATATATTGTTTGCTTGAATATATTGCATGTTGCATATGTTATTATTTGTTTGGTTGAATATATATTGTTGTTGTAATTTAGCCTTAGTTTCCCGTTTGAGATTCAATACAAAAATTATATACTATCTCCAGACTTTTTGAACAAATGTACTTTTTAGAAATGAAAATAGAGGAGATGGTAATAATAATTTACAAGTATTGAATCTTGAATTGTCCGGTTGGACAGTTTAAGAAGAGTAATAACTTTTTCATAGTTTATTATAACATATCAATTTTAATATACATGTCTTAAATTTCATGAAAATTTGTCGTTGTGTTTTGTATTGATCTTCGGGTGCATATTTGATTGTGACTTATAATCACTTTCATTTCGTGTAACCTGAAGACCAATGCGAAATGCTGGCAAAATTTCGTGAAATTTAAGATATGTTGTTTAAAATTGATATGTTTAATAAACTAAAAAAAGTGAATCTTCTTGAATGGGATAGGGTTACACCTTGAATACAAACACGATCAAAGTGATCATTCAAGATTATTGAAATTGTGTAAACAATTTCAGTAAACATGCGTACGGATAGAGGGTGGATTAATTTACCCCGCATCAGCACTGAGTACGAGAGAGGGGTAGAAGACTTTATAGAGTTTGCGCAACGTAATGCGAGTACAAGTGGTGATGATGAAGTCAAGTTCAGATGTCCGTGTGTGAACTGTTTAAATGGGAGGAAGTTGAACGCAATTGATATTAGGGAACATCTTATCTGTGATGGTTTCATACGAAGTTATACAACATGGATATGGCACCGCGAATTAACAGACTTTCCAACTGTCTCTCCAACTGAAAATGTTTATGATTCCACAATGGATATGGTAGATGAAGCAGAACAAGACAACTTAGAGGACATGATCCGCGATGTTGGCGCAGAAGCTTTTGCCCAAGCGCATGTGTATGAAACGATGTCCACTGATGCGGAGACTCCTTTGTATACGGGTTCAACTAAGTTCACACGGTTGTCAGCGGTGTTAAGGCTCATGAATTTAAAGGCGAGCAATGGATGGAGTGATAAGAGTTTTACAGAATTGTTGTCGTTGTTGAATGAAATGCTGCCAGATGGAAATACGTTACCTAATCGTAATTATGATTCCAAAAAAATTCTTTGTCCGATGGGTATGGAATATAAACGGATACATGCATGTCCGAATGATTGCATATTATATAGGAATGAGAATGAAGTTTTGATAAAGTGTCCAAAATGTGGGTTATCACGATACAAGTCGAAAAACGGTGAAGAAGGTGGCATCACAGAAAAGAATGGTTCTGCTTTGAAAGTAGTTTGGTACCTTCCACTAGTTGCCAGACTTAAGCGTTTGTTTGCGAATCCCAAAGACGCTAAAAACCTAAGATGGCATGCAGATGAGAGAACAACTGATGGGATGCTTCGTCATCCGACTGATTCCAAGCAATGGAAAATTATTGATCAAGAATTCCCCCAATTTGGTGAAGAATGTAGAAATCTTAGGTTTGGCTTAGCTACTGATGGAATGAATCCATTTGGTAATTTAAGTACCAATCACAGTTGTTGGCCCGTTATCCTGATAATTTACAACTTATCTCCTGGATTGTGCATGAAAAGAAAGTACATGATGTTGTCAATGTTGATATCTGGTCCAAAGCAGCCTGGAAATGACATCGATGTTTATCTAAGGCCACTAGTTGAAGACTTGAAGTTGTTGTGGGTTGATGGGGTTGAAATATTTGATGCCTTTGCTTCAAAAACTTTCATGATGCATGCTATGTTATTTTGCACCATTAATGACTTCCCAGCTTATGGTAATTTGTCGGGGTACAGTGTGAAGGGTCATAAAGCATGTCCTATTTGTGAAGAAAACACTGCAGCTCAACAATTAAAACACGGAAGGAAGACAGTGTATATGCGTCATCGGCGATTTTTACAATCTAATCATCCATATCGAAGGTTAAAGAAAGCATTCAATGGAGAACAAGAGAAAGACAATGCACCCATTCCACTTACTGGACTTGAAGTTGTTGAGAAAGTTAATAAAGTACATCATCAATTTGGGAAAACGTCGAAGAAGTCTTCTGTAGTGACCCCTTGGAAGAAGAAATCAATATTCTTTGATCTTCCATATTGGTCAAAGTTAGATGTTAGACATTGCATAGATGTCATGCATGTTGAGAAAAATGTTTGTGATAGCTTGATTGGTACACTACTAAACATCCAGGGAAAAACAAAAGATGGAGTGAATGCGCGTTTGGATTTGGTTGACATGAAGATCCGAGAAGAATTGGCACCAAGAGAGATTGGTAAACGTACTTATTTGCCCCCTGCATGTTACACAATGTCCAAACAAGAGAAGATAAGTTTTTGTCTTTGTTTAAAGAGTATCAAGGTACCACAATGATACTCTTCAAATATCAAGAGCTTAGTGTCAATGCAGGACTTAAAGCTTGTTGGACTGAAGTCTCACGATTGCCACGTCTTAATGCAACAGTTGTTACCAGTGGCAATTCGTGGAATTTTGCCCAAAAAAGTTAGGCTGACGATAACTCGATTGTGCTCATTTTTCTCGTCAATTTGTAGTAAAGTCATCGATCCTACAAAGTTAGATGAACTTCAAAACGAAATTATCATCATCTTGTGTCAACTAGAAATGTTTTTCCCTCCATCCTTTTTTGACATCATGGTGCATTTACTTGTTCATTTGGTCAGAGAAATAAAGTTGTGTGGACCAGTATACTTAAGATGGATGTACCCTATTGAGCGTTATATGAAGATTTTGAAAGGGTACGTCAAAAATCAATATCGTCCAGAAGGTTCGATGATTGAAAGATATATTGCTGAAGAAAGTATTGAGTTTTGCTCTGAGTATATGGCTAAAGCAAATCCGATAGGAGTCCCTCGGACATCATGGTTGAGTAGATATTCTACAAGTAAAAGCATCCGAGGTGTGAATGTGGTGACGAAAAGTCGTGAAGAATTGATGCAAGCACATCTATACATATTAAACAACACAGATGAAGTGATCCCATTTTTGGAAGCTGACAAAGCCGTTGTAAGGGACAAGTATCCACGACAATCAGAGAAATGGCAGTTGATGGAGCATAACAGAACATTCTTGTCCTGGTTCAAATCTGAAGTTTCGAAAGAATCACGGTCCTCTGAGACTTTGTTCTGGTTAGCAAATGGCTTGAAGTTTGATGTTGTATGTTGTACAGGATATGAAATTAATAATTGCACATTCTATACGAAAACTTTGGATGATAAAAGCACAGTTCAGAATAGTGGCGTCAGTCTAGAAGCTGAGTCACTACAGTTTTCCACATCCAAAGATCAAAATCCTGTAGTTGGTTCCATGAGATACTATGGTAGAATTGAAGAGATATTTGAAGTTGATTACACTAAGTTTTCCGTTGCACTCTTCAAATGTAAGTGGGTAGACAATAAGAGTGGTGTCAAAATAGATGAATCTGGTATGACACTTGTTGATTTTCGAAAGGTTGGTTATAGAGACGAACCGTTCATCATGGCATATCAAGCAAGTCAGGTTTTTTATGTCAAAGATCCTGCATCTGACCATTGGTATGTTGCTCTCCAAGGAAAAAGACAAATTGAAGATAAAGAAGAGAATTTAAGTAATATTCATATCGCTGACAACCATCCATTTAAAACGACAATAAATTTGGATGACGACCCTCTAATTGATGATATACAAGCAATACGAGAAGATCACAATGAGGGAATATATATATGACCAATCCATATGATTATGTATGAATTTCATGTTTGTTTAAATTTTTATGGCTTTTGTTAAGTAATATATGTAAGTGTTTTATTTATATTTCATCTTATTTATTGTGACAGATATATGGCTGAGTCACCTCATTTGTCGGGCGATGAAGTCCCCACCACTTCTAGACGGACGAGAGGAGCAACGAGGTTACGACAGCTTATACTTAGAAGAAATGCAGGTGAGAGGACACCTGTCATTATTGACGTGGTCACTGGAGTTGCATCTGGCCCAAATGCAGATGTATTTAGGTCTTACCTTGGAGTATTGGCACGTGATCGTATCTCTATACTTACTCCATCGTTTGACCATGTTTCTGAGGCTGATCGGAATCTCATCTGGCAAGATCTATTGGTAAGTTAAGCAATATTGCTCAATCTTCTATATTCAGTATATTGATAAATCTGTATTTATATGAGGTTATTACTTTCTTTGTTGCAGATAACATTTGATATGCCAAACGTCGAGAGCTTAAGGAATAGGTGTTTATCTGCAATTGCAGAATGCTTTCGAGGGTTTAAGACAAAATTGACGTCTAGATATATATTTGGACCAAAAAGTGATGAAAATCCATGTTCCAAATATTCAGCAATTGACGAAGAAACATGGCGTCAGTTTGTAGAGCTTCGTTCTTCTGAGGCGTGGCAGGTAACTGTAGTAAAATCATTCAATTTATCCTTCATAATTATTTACCATGACAATTGTTTAATTTTGTCACAGGAAAAAAGGTCAAAAGCATAGGGAATAAGCGCTCAGAATAAAAATCCACACCTCCTGTCTCGTGGTGGATATAGGAAGCTTGAAGAGAAAATAATGAAGCAGAAGTCAGATAGTAGACTTCCACTTTCTGAGGGTGATGACCCTCTTCCTCCTCCTTCACCACCATCTCGGCACGACAAGTGGAAGTTAGCCCGTATGAGACCATCGGGCTCCTACACTTCCGAGTCTGCCAGAGAAATATCTGAAAGAATTGTAAGATGTCATTTCTTATTATATTACATTAATTTTGTTATATATCTAACATGTATATTAAAAATCCATTGAACTTTTGTTATGTGACAGGACTCCTTGGTTGAGCAGAGCTCCCAAGTTCAATTCACACAAGAAGGTCGTCAAGATATTCTTGCCACAGCTATTGGACGACCTGAGCACCCAGGACGGGTGCGTGCTGCTGGGACTGGCATAGGCATACGACATTTTTTTGGGTCTTCCTCGCGTCCATATTCATATGAAAAGATGAAGGACGAAATAAGAAAAGAGATGACGCAGGAGATCACAAAGAAGGTTCGAGCAGAGTTATATGATGAAGTTGCTGAAATGGTTGCGCGCCAGTTCCAGCAGCATTATGAGGATTATGGCAATCGTCCTCCACCATCTCCTGTAGCGGAACATGCTGTGCCCCCTACAGGTAAGGTTATTTATTTTTGCTTACTAATTTACTTTTTGCATAAACTAACATTTAATTTGACAGGTAGAAGCGGTAAAGGAAGTTGCTCAGCTGCCGGTGCCCCAGGGGACGACTTGGATGACACTCGTCCATGTGAGTTATATATTCTCTCTAATACTGGGACCATGCTAGTGGCTCGTGGTACAGTGTATGAGACAGCCATTGTAGTGCATGGGGTACAGCTTGCAGAAGATGAGGTCAAGGTCACGGTCGATGAAGTTGTCATAGCGGATGCCGTTCTTCCTATGCCTACAGATGAGTTCTTCACTGTGGAAGAAGCATTTAGGTCCTTTGTCGCCTGGCCTAGACATTTGGTTGGTCATGTATCTAATCCCCCGGTAAACACTCGTACTATATACTTCTCAATTTTAATATTTACTTCTAATTGACGTTATAACAACCATTTTTGCATTTAACAGCAGATAGGTCAAGAGGGAAGTCCTAGACCGAAGAAGACTCATTTATCTGAGGATGACCCTCTTGGTGCGTTAGACGAGCTTGCGAAACTCATATCAGAGGTGCCAATGAATGTACATTGGGATTCTACTACATTTGGAAGAGAATCTCATATCCCATTGTACTTGCATCAGCAAGATGTTAAGGAGCTTGCGTCGGGGAGAGATGAAATTAATATTACACTCATTCAGCTGTGGATGATGTAAGTTTATGAAAACTTTTATATATATTGGTATTTTATGAACTTACTTACATCATATTATTTCTTCATTTTAGGTATCTGTTTGATGTTAGTAACAAGAAGGGGTTCAACGATGTATATGGGTTCATTGACCCTTCTATGACTCATGACAGAAATAAATTTGATGATATCCAGACATACATCACCACCTGCTTTGGAACGGGGAAGGAGATATATTTTCTCCCTTATATACATGGGTAAGTGAAGTTTGTTAACTTCAACACATTCATTTATTAATTTTGGTATATCATTCATAAGTTATTACCAATTTCAGGTGTCATTGGCAGCTACTTGTGATCTCCGTACCGGAGAACACGGCTGTTTGGTTTTGTTCATTGCATAAGTCTCCTCCCAGCCCTCTTAGACATGCAGTAGATTGGTAAGAATCTCAATGTCTGGTCCTTTTTTTTATATAAATGTATGCTAAAAGAATTTCTTTTGATAGTTCCCTTGCAGCACATATGATGTTATCTGGGAGATCTACTGCTACAGCTAAAAAGCTTGCATGGGTTTCTCTTAAGGTTTGGTATTTTAGTCCATACTTTGTTACATTTGCTTCCATTCAAATGATGTTACTTAACATTTTATAATTATGATGATATATTGTAGTGTAATAGACAAATGGGGTCATACGAATGTGGTTACTACGTTATGTTTTGGATGATGACCATCATTCGTGCACATTACACCACTGGATGGGAAACGGTAATATTTAGGTTTGAATTTTATGTTCTCTATATTTGGATTTCATATACACTAATTGAAATCATTGTACTTTATGCAGAGATTTAATAGGACTGCTCCAATTCCAGAGAAGTCAATCCAACTTGTGAGGAAAACACTTGCAAGATATGTAATTCATTTATATAATAGTATGTAGTAGTAGATATTAGGATATACTAAGTTTTAAGTTTATGTTTCTAAGTTGTTTTATGCTTTTCTCCGTTACTATAAATTGAACATGTACATTGCATTGATTTATGCTTGGTCCCTTGATTTATGATTGCATTGGATTTATTTATGTTTCTAAGAATTTGATTTATGATTTGATTCAATATATTTATGTTTTAATATAGATTTCATTTAAAATATATGTTTCTGCAACATTCTGGACTGCTCTGGTTATTGAAAAATATGCAGGTCTGTTTTTGTGAATGGGAATGTTGCAGAAACAGACACCATTTTAAAAAAAAACGTACTTATATGCCTCGGTTCTGGTCAAAACCGATGTCGAAAGACCACTTACGGCCTCGGTTGCGGTCAAACCCGAAGCAGAATGTGTAGCGAAGGAGGAAAAAAAAAATTGAATCTACTGCCTCGGTTTAGGACACACCCGAGGCAGTAAAGTGGAACTTACGGCCTCGGTTGAGAAGAACCGAGGCCTAATGTGCTACGAACAAATAAATTAAAAAAACGTAAATCTTTTATGCTTCGGGTGGGGCTCAACCGAGGCCGTAGAGTGGGACTTTATGCCTCGGTTGACAACCGAGACCAAAAGTGTCTGACTTTTTACCTCGCCTGAATATGCCTCGGTTCATAAACCGCTGCCGATAGCCAAAAATAACCGCTGTCGTTTCCCCTTATTGTACTAGTGAGAGCAGGATCTTAAAGGCAACCAATATGCTATTGGGAGAATTTCCCCGGATCTAGATTTCCCCGTACGTTCCTATATCGACAAAATCAATAATCATGGCAATGAATGAGTTAAACAAAGCAAGCAATAAGCAAAGAGGAAAAACCCTAACTAATGATGAAAGAAAGCATAAGTCTTAAAAGTAAGATGTTAAAAAAAATTCCATATATGAGAGTTTCACAAGACTACATTGATTCCCCAACAACAATACAAGGTTTAGTTCACCATATTGATGGTGAAACTAGATGAATAATAATGGATGAATGAAAGATAAAACCCTAGAAAGGTGAAGAGGTAGCCTAAGCATCCAAGATCGTCCTTCAAAGGGGTGGAAAAGAGAGTATTTGCTTCGTCTCTGCCAAAGATACAAACCCTAGGACGTCCTAAAGCTTATATACTATTCTAAAAATATAGAAAAATTAGGCCCAAGCCCATAAAAGTGCCGCTCAGTGGTAAACTGCCGCTCAGCGGTAAGTGCGTGAGTTGTTTTTCTCCCCTCAGCGGCATTTTCACCCGTCAGCAGATCCAAAGTGAGCTCCTGAGTGCCGCTCAACGGTAAACTGCCGCTCAGCGGTACTTGCGGCTTCTCCTTTTGCACTTTTTGCTGTCTTTTCTGATTCTCTCTCTCTCCTTCTTCACTTCTTTCACCAAATTCACCTTAAAACCTGCATAAAAACACTGAAATCAAGCATAAACCTGTCCCGCTCTCTTATTTCTAAAAATATAACCAAAAGCATGATTTCAAGCCAGTTTCTAAGTGTTAAAGGTTGCTTTTAGTATCAATTTTAAACATGAAAATAACAGTTTTTCAACTGTTATCATGGACGAAGTCGACGAAGTAGACGGAGTGGACGAAGTGGACGAAGTTGAAGAAGTGAAGGAAGTGGAGGAAGGGGAGGAAGTGGACGAAGTGGACGAGGTCGAAGAAGTGGACGCAGTGGAGGAAGTGGACGAAGTGGACAAAGTGGACGAAGTGGAAAGAGTTGACGAAGTTGACGTAGTGGACGAAGTGAAAGAAGTTGACGAAGTTGGCGTAATGGACGAAGTTGACGAAGTTGACGAAGATGACGAAGTGAAAGAAGTTGACGAAGAGGACGAAGTGGACAAAGTGGACCGAAGTGGACGAAGTTGGCGAAGTGGACAAAGTGGACGAAGTTGGCGATATGGACGAAGTGGAAGAAGAAGTGGGCGAAGTGGAGGAAGTGGAGGAAGTCGACGCAATGAGCGAAGTAGATGATAACAGTTGAAAAACTGTAAAAAAACTGTTATTTTCATGCTTAAAATTGATACTAAAAGCAACCTTTATACTTAGAAACTAGCTTGATACTAAAAGCAACCTTTATGGACAGGTTTATGCTTGATTTCAGTGTTTTTGTGCAGGTTTTAAGGTGAATTTAGTGAAAGAAGTAAAGAAGGAGAGAGATGGATTCAGAAAAGATATCAAAAAGTGCAAAAAGAGAAGCCGCAACTGCCGCTCAGCCGTAAACTGCCACTCAGGAGTTCACGGGAGATCCGCTGAGGGGCAAAATGGCCGCTGAGGGGAAGAAACCAACTCACGCACTTACCGCTGAGTGGCACTTTACTGTTGAGCGGCACAGTTATGGGCTTGGGCCTGAATTTTCTTTAATTTTAGAATAGTATATAAGCTTTAGGACGTCCTAGGGTTTGTATCTTTGGCATAAACGAAGCAAACACTCTCTCTTCCACCGCTTTGAAGGAGGATCTTGGATGCTCAGGCTACCTCTTCACCTTTTTAGGGTTTTATCTTTCATTCTTCCATGATTGTTCATCTAGTTTCACCATGAATATGGTGAAGTAAACCTTGTATTGTTGTTGGGGAATCAATGTAGTCTTGTGAAACTCTCATATATGGAATTTGTGCTTATATCTTATATTTAAGACCTATGCTTTCTTTCATCATTAGTTAGGGTTTTTCCTCTTTGCTCAATGCTTGCTTTGTTTAACTCATTCAATGCATGATTATTGGTTTTGTCGATACGGGAACGTACGGGGAAGTCTAGATCCGGGGAATTACTCCCAATAGTATATTGGTTGTCATTAAGCTCCTGCACTAAAAGAACTAATTATTAGGAATGCTAGGAATTGTATGAACTCGTAATTAGGGATAGGCCTTCTTGACAAGGTAATTTAGAGAGTGGCATTAACAATGATGAATTGAATGTTGAATTCCTAAAATATATGAGAGTGGATAAGATGAAATTGATAAAACCCAACAACATACTCATCCATATATTCCATTGAAAGTGTTTTTATTTTGTTTAGCCATTGATCAAAACTCATGCATAGACGTTTATTTTCTGTTCTGCATATTAAACTCCACCTATTTCGTTCTTAAGTCTTAGCTAATCAACGAATCATATAACTAAACTAGGCCGTGAGTCCTTTGGGAGAACGACACTTGGTCTTACCGAGTTTATTACTTGAAACGATTCGGTCATACTTGCCGATTGTTCAACAAGTTTGTGGCGCCGTATTTCGGTGTTCATAAATTTGTCATCAAGTTTTTGGCGCCGTTGCCGGGGACTCGTGGTTTAACTGGTTAATTTGTGTGATTATTGATTATCTTTGACTTTAATTTTAAATTTCTGTTTTTATTTTCTGTTTTTATTTTTATTTTATTTTATTTTATTTTATTTTATTTTATTTTATTTTATTCTCTGAATCTTATATCTTCTCCTATATCTTTTTGTGCTAACCAATTTTCTAGGGTTTTGCTTTCTTGTGTATGCAGGAAGCAATTAGAACAAGGAGCAAGAAAACAACAGAACCTCTTCTTGAAGGTCTAGACGAGAGTAGACGGAGGAGAAGAATCCGAACATCTAGAGAACTTTTTCCTCCTCCGGAAACTCTGTTACAACCATCACCACAAGGTTCTGTTCATAGCACAGAAAATATGGAGAACAACAACATCAGAAGAACTTTTGCTGACTACACCAATATAGCTGGACCTCAGCACTTTAACAGTATAGTTAGACCTAGAGTCAATGCAGCTAATATGGAGGTCAAACCAGCACTGATCAATTGGTGAAAAGCAACCATTTCAATGGGTTATCTCATGAAAGCCCATATAAGCACCTCACTACCTTTAATGAGATCTGCAACACAGTAAAAATTAATGGGGTGCGAGATGAAGCGATCAAACTTAGCTTGTTTCCTTTCTCATTAGGAGGTAATGCTAAGCTTTGGTTAAATTCTTTCCCAGAAGGAAGTTTCACAGAGTGGGAAGCAGTGGTAACCAAGTTTTTAAACAAGTACTTCCCACAATCAAAGGTGACAAAAGGCAAGCAGGAGATTTCTTCATTTATGCAGGGCATGGAAGAATCACTGGGGCATGCATGGGACAAATACAAAAGCTTGTTAAGAAAAACACCCACGCATGGATTTGAAGAAGAGGAAGTAGTCCTTACCTTCCTTGGAGGGCTTGGTTCACAAACCAAGATGATGCTTGATGCCTCAGCTGGAGGCAATATTAAATGGAAAACTCCAGAGGAAGCAACAGAGATTATAGAAAACATGGCTACTAGTGATAATGAACTTAACAGTGAAAGAGGAGCTCCTATGCAACAGAAAGGAGTTCTACAATTACAGACACATGATGCCCTGCTAGCGCAAAACAAAATTCTAACTCAACAGCTGGAGACTCTTACTAAAACTCTTGCACAATTGCCTAAAGAGTTGAAGACTGCTGCACAGGTACAATCTCAGTTGTGCAAATTATGTGGAGGCGACCATATCAATGGTCAATGTGCCTTTCTAGTAGAAGCCGTAGAAGATGTGAATTACATGACCAATCAATAACGTCAAGGGAGCTACAGTCAAGGGTGGAAACCACACCCAAGCATTGGTCAAGGGAAAACTGGGCAAGCTGGTCAATTTAAGCAGCAGTAGCAACCCACCTTATGGCAACAATTTTCTATGCTTAATGAAAGGTCCTTGAGGATGGAGGAAACTCTTAATAATTTCATACAGAAAACTGAGTCTACCCAAAAGAGCACTAAAGCTGCTATAAAAAATTTGGAGATTCAGATGGGCATATCACCAAGTAGGTGGAAGAAAGGCCAAATAGAAATTTTGGGGCTAATACTGAGGTTAACCCCAGAGAAGAATGCAAGGTGGCAGAGAGTGATGAAGATGAGATAGTTGAGTTAGAAACAGAAGAGAGAAGAGAAATAGAGAGCAAAAATACTTCTCCTTTTCCAATACATCAAGGGAAACAACTGTATTTCACATAATTATTCAAGATGGTGGATAATGATGCACCTTAGGAGCAAAGTCTACAACAAATTACAGTTTACACTAAAACTAGTGAAGACGTCTCTACTAAAAAAAGACGTAGAGATGATGAGGCAAAGGAGTGTATAACTGTTAAAAAAGAGCCATTCCCTCCAAAAGCGACAGATCTAGGAGGCTTTTCTATCCCTTGTACCATAGGGAAGAAAAAGATTAAAAAAGCTCTTCTTGATTTAGGTTCAAGTGTTAACTTGATACCTTACTCTTTACTGGAGCAAATCGGCGATTTCAATTTGAAACCTGTAAAGGTAAATTTAATAATGGCCGATGGATCTTTAAAGGAACCATGTGGGATTGCGGAGGACATTATAATTTGTGTTGGAAAACTCCAGTTCTTGGCAGACTTTGTGGTGATGAAGATGGAGACAGAGAAGATACCTATCATACTTGGAAGACCGTTTATGAAAATGGCCAAAGCTATCATTGATGTTAATGAAGGTATAGTGGTGCTCCAGGACCGAGAGGAGAGAGTTGTTGTAGATGTCTTTCAGGATGAGAGGCAAATAAAGGAGGAAGAAGCTAGTTATAAAGCTGCATTTGAAGATGCACACATGACTAGCCATCAAAATGAAAAGCCCAAGGTCACAGGTAACCATTGTTTGTTGTTTCAGGTGCATAAATGAAAGAAGATTGGAAGAGGAGGAAAAATTCCTGATGACTGGAAGAAAGGAAGACCCCAACTTGGTACACCAGTGAGAATCAAAAACAAGTTGTGGGTTGTGAAAGGTTTTAAAGAGAAGGAGATGATAGAGATAGAGTCTCCACATTTTAGAAGAATCAAAACAGTGCACAGGAAACAGCTGAGGAGTTGGTGGGATAACAACATCAACTATGAAGAAGGAACTTGAGCTTTACTGGGTCAAGCTAATGACGTTAAAAGAGCGCTTGCTGGGAGGCAACCCAGTTGATTTAAGAACTTTTAATTTTATTTTGGTTTGTAATTTTTAAATCTGTTGAACATTATTTTGTAAATATTTTGCTGGACATAGCATCTACTGAAGGATGCTAAGTGTGTAACACCTACTGATGGGTGTTGGTGAGAAAATTTTGCACCTACTGATGGGTGTTGGTAAGACTTTAACACCTACTGATGGGTGTTCATGGATTTTGGGTCAGGCTCGTGACGTTAAACAAGCGCTACCTGGGAGGCAACCCAGTTGATTGATTGTTTTTGTTTGTTTCATTTTAGTTGCATAATAGGCTTTGCATAAGTATTCTGAACATTGAATTGCAGGGAACCAGTGAGGGGCATGTCTAGGAGGCACGTAGGTTAAGAAAAGAAGGAGAAGAGCACTTCACGAAAGTGTCGTTGAGCGGCAACTTACCGCTGAGCGGTACTATTGCAGATTGGCTTTGGTTGCCCCTTAGCAGGACCCGAGCCCATTAGCGTATTTTTATACCCTAAGTTGCATTTTGGTTTCTCTTTTCAGACTCTTCTCTGCATACACACTCCTACATACCTTTTCAAAGGTTCTCTACAACTTTTCCCTCATCCCTCTTTAGAAAATCTCCCTTCCACTCACTTGCTCACTAGTTTTCCATCTAAGTTTGGGGTTGGGAGAGAGCATCATTGAAGGGGCTGATTTCTTCATTGTGGTTTACTAATGCTTAACAATGTATCTTTTGGTTTTGTGAATTATGTTTGATGTAGGGATGGCCTCCTCATCGGGCAAAAAGAATCAAGACTATAAGATCCAAGAAGAAGGAGGATATAGAGGACAGCTCAGATTGAGGAGGAGTTGAGATAGCATTGAGCTAAAAGCATTGAGCTAAAAGCTAAGAATTAAGAATATGCAAAGAAAAAGAGAAAGAAAAGAAAAGAAGAAGCAAAGCTCAATGCAAAAGAAAGTTGGGAAAAATAAGAATAATTGTGTTGTTATGATTCTCTTAACTCAAGGATTTTGTGATCCAGAAAAACCAATTTTCTTGTTAGCCCAGCCACATTATAAGCCATTGAAAAGTCCTTGTGATGATGCATGCTTGTGAATGTTTTTTATTGTGGTAAAATGAAAGGCAAAGTTGATTCATGTGACATTGTGATAGTGGAGTGAATGAGTGATTACCTCTTATACACTTGTGTTTGAGTGAAACACTTTACCTAGTGAGCAAATATTCATTGAGCACATGAACATCCATGTTTAGTTGATTAATCATTCATGAAAATTAGCATTTGTTGGATATTAAGTGACTTTGTGAACACTAAAGCATGTGCACATCTTGATTGAACTCTTGGTCATAAGTTGGATTGAAGTCTTTACTTATCTTGAAAAGAAGATTTTTGAATGAGTGAACCATCATATGAATTAGTTGAAGATTGAGTTACATCTTGTTTGCTTGAGGACAAGCAAAGTTCTAAGTTTGGGGTTGTGATAACAGTTGAAAAACTGTTATTTTCATGCTTAAAATTGATAATAAAAGCAACCTTTATACTTAGAAACTAGCTTGAAATCATGTTTTTATTCATATTTTCACAAATAAGAGAGTTGGACAGGTTTATGCTTGATTTCAGTGTTTTTGTGCAGGTTTTAACTTGAATTTAGTGAAAGAAGTGAAGAAGGAAAGAGATGGAATCAGAAAAGATATCAAAAAGTGCAAAAAGAGAAGCCGCAACTGCCGCTCAACGGCAGTTTACCGCTGAGCGGCACTCAGGAGTTCGCGGGAGATCCGCTGAGGGGCAAAATGGCCGCTGAGGG
Source organism: Vigna nakashimae (assembly GCA_034642375.1). NCBI lineage: Eukaryota > Viridiplantae > Streptophyta > Magnoliopsida > Fabales > Fabaceae > Vigna > Vigna nakashimae. Next base: position 27,882,879 of record CM067759.1, on the reverse strand, counting down.
GAAGAAACCAACTCACAAACTTACCGCTGACCGGCACTTTACCGTTGAGTGGCACACTTATGGGCTTGGGCCTGAATTTTCTATAATTTTAGAATAGTATATAAGCTTTAGGACGTCCTAGGGTTTGTATCTTTGGCAGAAACGAAGCAAACACTCTCTCTTCCACCCCTTTGAAGGAGGATCTTGGATGCTCAGGCTACCTCTTCACCTTTTTAGGGTTTTCTCCTTCATTCTTTCATTATACTCATCCATATATTCCATTGAAAGTGTTTGTATTTTGTTTAGCCATTGATCAAAACTCATGCATACATGTTTATTTTCTGTTTTGCATATTAATCTCCACTTATTTCGTTCTTAAGTCTTAGCTAATCAACGAATCATATAACTAAACTAGGCCATGAGTTCTTTGGGAGAACGACACTTGGTCTTACCGAGTTTATTACTTGAAACGATTCGGTCATACTTGCCGATTGTTAAACAAGTTTGTGGCGCCGTATTTCGGTGTTCATAAATTTGTCATCAGTGGACGAAGTTGATGTAGTGGACGAAGTTGAAGAAAGTTCACGAAGTTGACGACGTTGACGAAGTGGACGAAGTGGACGACGTAGGTGAAGTGGAGGAAGTGGACGAAGGGGAAGAAGTGGAGGAAGTGGAGGAACTGGACAAAAGTGTGGAGGAAGTGGTGGAAGTGGACGAAGTGGAAAGAGTGGAGGAAGTGGAGGAAGTTGACGAAGTTGATGAAGTGGACGAAGTGGAGGCAGTGGATGAAGAGGACAAAGTTGACGAAGTGGACGAAGTTGGGGAAGTGGACGAAGTAGAAGAAGTGGACGAAGTGGAGGAATTGAACGAAGTTGAGGAAGTGGACGAATTAGAGGAAGTGGACGAAGTAGAGGAAGTGGACGAAGTGGACGAAGTGGAAGAATTCGATGAAGGGGACGAAGTGGAGGAAGTGGACAAAGTGGACCAGGTTGTTGAAGTGGACGAAGTGGAAAAAGTTGACGAAGTTGACGTAGTGGATGAAGTTGACGAAGTTGACGAAGTGGGTGAAGTGGACGAAGTGGAAGTAGTCGACGAAGTGGAAGAAAGTTCACGAAGTTGACGAAGTGGACGACATGGGCAAAGTGGATTATGTGGAGGAAGTTGACGAAGTGAACGAAGTTGACGAAGTGGACGAAGTTGGAGGAGTGGACGAAGTTGGCGATATGGACGATGTCGACGAAGTGGAAGAAGAAGTGGATGAAGTGGATGAAGTGGAGGAAGTGGAGGAGGTCGAGGAAGTCGAGGAAGTGGACGACGTTGATGAAGTGGACGAAGTGGATGAAGTGCGCGAAGTGCACGAAGTGGACGAAGTGGACGAAGTGGAGGAACTAGAGGAAGTGGACGAAGTGGAGATAGTGGAGGAAGTTGATGAAGTGGACAAAGTTGACGAAGTTGACGTAGTGGACGAAATGGACGAAATGGGTGAAGTGGACGAAGTAGAAGAAAGTTCCCGAAGTTGACAAAGTTGACGAAGTTTACGAAGTGAAGGAAGTGGACGAAGTGAATGAAGTGGACGACGTGGGCGAAGTGGACGTAGTGGCGAAGTGGACGTAGTGGCGAAGTGGAGGAAGTACAGAAAGTGGAGGAAGTGTGGAGGAAGTGGAGGAAGTGGGAGAAGTGGAGGAAGTGGTGGAAGTGGACCAAGTGGACCAAGTGGAGATAGTGGAGGAGGTGGAGGAAGTGTGGAGCAAGTGGAGGAAGTGGAGGAAATGGAAGAAGTGGAGGAAGTGGACGAAGAGGACGAAGTAGACTGTTGAGAGGGTCGCACCTCACGCAAAAGTTGATTGCAAAATTAATGCAATATAAGCTAGGAAGTGAGTCCTAGGTCGTCTCTCAAGGACCAAATGTGGTTCGAGTCTTAGGTCAAACACGTAGTGGGGGGTTTGTGAATGCAATTGAACTAAATTAAAACTGAAAATTAAATAAAACCGTAACCAGAATTGAAAGTATTGAAATAAAAGAAGACATTAAAGTGAACGATTTAATAAGTAAATATCCAAACACAACTTAAGCTATTAAAATGCAACTAGTAAGCTAAACATTACAAGTAATTCATCATGGAAATGACACAGAGAAAGCACACGTGAATAGTAAACTAAATTGCAATAGTTGAATAAGTGGAAATGACTTAAAAACATTTAAAAGCATTTAAGAAAGTTGTCACATGTAAAATATAAACTTCATCCTCGGTCTAGAAGAAAGAAGATAAAACAAAATATTGTATACACAGACCGTGTGGGGCTCTCCAATTTAATCATTATGCACTTTCCAAAATAAAGCACCATGTCCTTCCAAATATAAAATTCAATCTTCATCCAAATAACCCACTAAACAGTGTGTGTCTCTTCCCAAATAAAAAGTAAATCAGCGCAAAAGCATGCACAAGACAGAGCAAAAATTATAATTGATGGAATCTATAAATGAACATGACAGCAGCTTAACAAAAGCTTCAATCAAAAGTGCACAAAACCAAATAAAAAGCAATGAGAAATCAACAAAAAGGAATAAACGTAAGCTCTTCCTTCATCCCACTGAAAACAACGTTTAAAAGCCAAAAAACAAAATGAGTTTGCCGACGAACACCAGCTCCAGGCCGAAACACTACTGCGTCTACTACCGTAACCGAGAGTTGCACTTTCTCATGCTGGGAAAAACCGAGAGCTTCCCTGGGTGATGGCTGGCTACGAGACCTCTCTACTTCATCCTACCGTGCAGCACCTGCCATCAGCTCCGCTTCGCCCTACATTCTTCTAAGCCAATAAACACTCGCCTGAAACAAGTGGCGACTGGAGCTTTAAATCCACCCCCCAACTCCCTTCAGTTGTGTGCCTCTAGACCGGGTTCATGTTGCTGCTGTGCTGGATGGGAGCTGCCCCTTGGATGCTGGACCGCTTTGCTTTGGACACTTCTCCATCCGAAACCTCCCTAAAATCTAAGTTGGACGTTGCAGCCAAAGGAATTGCTGAACACCCTCCTCTGTGCTTCCCATTCTCCGCGTGAAGGCCCTAGTTGAATCAGCCCATTGCTCTTGCGTTCTGGATTCTGGATGTCCACCCCTTTGCTGCTGGATGCACCGCTTGCTGTTGGACGCACATCTTTCCAAGCTGCTGGATGCTTGAAGGCTACTAGACGCTCCCATTGGGGCCGTGGCTTTTTTGTGCACACTCGCTGCTGACGTGGTGTTGTTGGACAGGAGCTCCAAGGCTTTGCTGCTGTACGTCACCTCTACTGGACTAGCTGGGCCGTGTTGCTGCTGTTGCGTGCCAAGTGTGGGCTGCTTTTTCGGTGTAAGTGTTAATAAAGAAACCTGAAGCACCTCTTTGAGCTTTTCCTTCGCTAGAATAAAGATCGAGAATCTCATTTCCATGTGCACACCCATGCTTTGTCTCCATTCCAGCCGTAACATCACTTAACGTGCGTGCTACTGTATACATTTAACAACACCTCTTTTCTCAATTGTTTTCACTTTGCTGGATGTCACCCTTTTTCCAATGATGAAGCACCCCTTTCAAAGATTAAAATGACCATAATGTCCTCCTTATTGTAGACACTTCTTTAATGGAGAGTCTTAATCATGTGGCAGCCTTCCAAATGTCCTAAATTGTATTTCCAAAATTTTTCCTCCAATCAAATAATGAAAATAATAAGCTCAGATAATTCAAATTAGTTAAAATAAGAATTTTCGATCAAATTAAGCACAATTAGTAAAAATGGGAAAATACTGGACAATTAAGCACAATTCCCCGATTAATTCTAGTACAATAAATTAAGTGAAGTGAGGAAAATATTGATTCATCAAAATAGACCACACTTAGTCTTTTTGCACTCCTGGGCAAAATCAAGACGCAGATCAAGGAATAGTTCAAAGGACATCAGGGAAGTGACACAAACTCAGCACACAAAAAACAAACACTAACTAGGACAAGAACAAAATTACACAATTCTCAAGGAATTTGGACCAAGAAAGGAAGTAGACAACATCCAACACAGAATCAATCAGAGAAAGCAGATACTCATGAAATCATCCAAGCAATTCAAGACATGGCAAAATGATCAATCAGCTTAAGAGGTGAATCAAAAGTAACAAAATCTCACAGATGCATTATTAGTGTTTCTCTCAAGTGTATAAGGTAAAGAATTTCAACTCAATGCACTCAAGAAAGCGAACAACAAAAATCTTGGCAAGCCTCTAATATCAACACTCAAAACATATGCATGTTCAAATCAAAAGGTCTTTTCATGGTTGTAATGGGGCCAAGGATAAGGGAGGATAAAATATGGATGACACAAGTTACAAACCAAAAGAAATAAAGGAGCAATGGGGAACAAGTGTAAACACAGTCAAATCACACCCAGACCTCTAATTCAATCCTCTTCTTGACTCCATTATTCACATTTTTTTTTCATTCATTTGTTTTCTATTTTTTTCATCCTGTCTCTTTTCTTTTTTTTCTTTTCAAAACAAAACTGTAAAAGACAAGATACACATATATCAATCAAGAATTATCAACAAGATACACATATAGGCTCAAAAAGGGTTTTCAAAGAATCAGAACAAGGTAATCTTATTTGGCTAGAGAGGCTCAAAAACAAAACTGCCTTTATCACTTCCAAACATGCATATTTGTCGCAACCGGAATCGCAATGCGACGACGATCCAAAAAAAAAAGAACGGGTTTTGAAAAGAGATTTGGAGTCGCCACCATAGTTTATTCTGGAAAACTACGGAAAAACCATAAAATGATAAGACACGGTCCGCGAAAACCAGATTCTGGGTTCGGGAGTCGGTTACGCGTAGGGAAGGTGTTAGCACCCTACAACGCCTGCCCTAAGGCAGTACCTTTAACTAGATACACGAATATGATGTGGTTTTCAAAAATGTTTAACTATCCCATAAAATAAAATTCTAAATAAACAAAGTATATTTTTTTAGTTTTTTGGGCCCGACAAGGATTGACCTTGCTCCTACGTATTCATATTCAGAATGAGAAATCAGGGTTACGTAGTTCTTTTGAAACTGTTTGAGATGTTTGTTTGGAAATTGTTTGAAAATTTGTTCTGAAATGATTTTGGATTTTTTTGGGAACTGAACTTGACAAGGACTAGCCTTGCTCCTACGTATCTCCACTTTTGATGTAGAATCAAGGATAACGTAGTTCTAGCTAGAAATACTGCTTGTTGTTTGAAAAGGCCAGATGTTTTTAATTTTTGAAGATTTTATGTTTTTAATATTTTCGAGAAAAAGAAGGTAATGAGTATTAGGCCGACGCGGACGGTCGCACGAGTACTCATACCTTTAGAATGATATTTAAATACTTTTAATTATTTTTTAAAAGAGAAATAACGATATTAAGCACTAGGACGATGCGAACGATCAAACGAGCACTCATACCGTTATCTACGTATTTAGGAAGACTTGAGAGTATTGAGTGCTAGGCCGATGCGGACGATCGCACGAGCACTCATACCCTCGTTTAATATTACGTAAATAAGAAAGAAAGGTATTGAACACTAGGACGATGCGGGCGATCACATGAGTGTTCAACCTTTAACAAATATTTTTGAAATTTTATTTATGAAAAGAAGAAAAGGTTTTTAGCACAAGGACGACGCGAGCGGTCACATGTGTTCTTAACCTTTAAACGTATTTTTCGTAATTTTATTTAAGAAAGAAGAAAAGGTTTTTAGCACAAGGACGACGCGAGTGGTCACACGTGTGCTTAACCTTTAAACGTATTTTTTCGTAATTTTATTTAAGAAAGAAGAAAAGGTTTTTAGCACAATGACGACGCGAGCGGTCACACGTGTGCTTAACCTTTAAACGTATTTTTCGTAATTTTATTTAAGAAAGAAGAAAAAGCTTTTAGCACAAGGACGACGCAGCGGTCACCCGTGTGCTTAACCTTTAAACGTATTTTTTGTAATTTTATTTAAGAAAGAAGAAAAGGTTTTTAGCACAAGGACGACGCGAGCGGTCCCACGTGTGCTTAACCTTTAAACATATTTTTCGTAATTTTATTTAAGAAAGAAGAAAAGGTTTTTAGCACAAGGACGACGTGAGCGGTCACACGTGTGCTTAACCTTTAAAACGTATTTTTTGTAATTTTATTTAAGAAAGAAGAAAAGGTTTCTAGCACAAGGACGACGCGAGCGGTCACTGATAACAGTTGAAAAACTGTTATTTTCATACTTAAAATTGATATTAAAAGCAACCTTTAGACTTAAAAACTAGCTTGAAATCATGCTTTTATCTATATTTTCAGAAATAAGAGAGCTGGACAGGTTTATGCTTGATTTAAGTGTTTTTGTGCAGGTTTTAAGGTGAATTTGATGAAAGAAGTGAAGAAGGAGAGAGATGGAATCAGAAAAGAAATCAAAGAGTGCAAAAGGAGAAGCCGAAAGCACCGCTCAGCGGCATTTTACCGCTGAGCGGCACTCAGGAGGTCACGGGAGGTCCGCTGAGGGGCAAACTGGCCGCTGAGGGGAAGAAAAGGGAAGCGCAGTCACCGCTGAGCGGTATTTACCGCTGAGCGCCATTCTTAATAATGGGCTTGGACTTGTTTTCTGGCACTTTTATGGGCTTGGGCTTAGATCTTTTGTAATTCTAAAATAGTATATAAGGACTTGCACGTCCTAGAATTAGTATCTTTGGCAGAAACGAGGCAAACACTCTCTCTTCCACCCCTTTGAAGGAGGATCTTGGATGCTCAGGCTACCTCTTCACCTTTATTGGGTTTATTCTTTCATTCTTTCATTGATATTCATCTAGGTTCACCATGAATATGGTGAACTAAACCTTGTATGTTTGTTGGGGAATCAATGTAATCTCTTGAAGCTCTCATATATGGATTTGTTGAGTACATCTTTGAATTAAGACATATGCTTTCTTTCATCATTAGTTAGGGTTTTTCCTCTTTGCTCAATGCTTGCATTGTTTAACTCATTCTAATGCATGATTATTGGTTTTGTCGATACGGACACGTACGGGGAAGTCTAGATCCGGGGAATTTCTCCCAATATTTTACTGACAACATTATATTGGTTGCCTTTAAGCTCCTGCTGTAATGAACTAATCATTAGGAATGCTAGGAATTGTATGAACTATTTGATTAGGGAGAAGCCATCTAGAATGGTACATTAGAGAGTGGCATTAACAATGATGATTTGAATGTTGAATTCCTAAAATATATGAGAGTGGATGAGATGAAATTGACCCCCAACAACATATTCATTCATATAATTCATTGAAAGTGTTTATCTTTTGTCTTTGCCATTGATCAATTCATGCATACATGTTTATTTTCTGTCTTGCATATTAAACTTTGAATATTTCGTTTGTAAGTCCTAGCTAATCAACAAATCACATAACTAAACTAGGCCGTGAGTCCTTTGGGAAGAACGATACTTAGTCTTACCAAGTTTTATTACTTGAACGATTCGGTCATACTTGCCGATTGTGAAACAAGTTTGTGACATCATATTTTGGGTGCTTACAAATTTGTCCATCAAGTTTTTGGCGCCGTTGCCGGGGAATTGGGGATTGAACCCGAGTCCTAGCAACGGCTATTAAGTTTGGGTCATCAAGTTTTTGGCGCCGTTGCCGGGGACTCGTGGTTTAACTGGTTAATTTGTGTGATTATTGATTATATTTGACTTTAATTTTAAATTTCTGTTTTTATTTTCTGTTTTTTATCTTTTTCTGTTTTATCTTTTTAGATTAGATTAGATTAGATTTTATTTTATTTGGTTAGTTTAGATTTTATTTTATTTTATCTTTTAGGATTAGATTTTATTTTATTAGGTTAGATTTTATTTTTAGATTTTATCTTTTTAGATTAGATGTTATTTTTAAATTTTATTTTATCTTTTATCTTTTTATCTTTTGAATCTTTTATCTTCTTATCTTCTGAATCTTTTATCTTTTTATCTTTTGAATATATATCTTCTCTTATATCTTTTTGTGCTAACAAATCTGTTCTAGGGTTTTGTTTCTTGTGCATGCAGGAAGCAATTCGAACTAGGAGTAAGAAAACAACAGAACCACTTCTTGAAGGTCTAGAAGAGAGTAGAAGGAGGAGAAGAATCAGAACGTCTAGAGAACTTTTCCCTTCTCCAGAAACTCTCTTGCAATCATCACCACAAGGTTCTGTTCATAGCACAGGAAGTATGGAGGGCAATAATGTTAGAAGAACTCTTGCAGATTACACTAATCTTGCTGGACCTCAGCACTTCAATAGCATATCTAGACCTAGAGTCAATGCTGCCAACATGGAGGTCAAACCAGCACTGATTCAACTGGTGAAGAGTAATCAATTTAATGGGTTATCACATGAAAGCCCATATGAGCACCTTACTACCTTTAATGAGATCTGCAACACGGTCAAAATTAATGGGGTGCCAGACGAAGCAATCAAACTTAGTTTGTTTCCTTTCTCCTTGGGAGGCAATGCTAAGCTTTGGTTAAACTCTTTTCCAGAAGAAAGTTTCACAGAGTGGGAAGCAGTGGTTACAAAGTTTCTAAACAAATACTTCCCACAATCTAAAGTAACTAAAGGCAAGCAAGAGATATCTTCATTCAAGCAGGGCATGGAGGAATCACTGGGACATGCATGGGACAGGTACAAAAGCTTATTACGTAAAACTCCCACGCATGGCTTTGAGGATCAAGAAGTAGTCCTAACTTTCCTTGGAGGGCTTGGTTCACAAACCAAGATGATGCTAGATGCCTCAGCTGGGGGCAATATCAAATGGAAGACTCCAGAGGAAGCCACTGAGATTATTGAAAATATGGCTACAAGTGATAATGAGCTTCACAATGAAAGAGGCGCCCCTATGCAACAGAAAGGGGTTCTTCAATTACAAACCCATGATGCTCTGCTAGCCCAAAATAAAATTCTGACTCAACAGCTGGAGACTCTGACCAAAACTCTTGCTTCATTACCAAAAGAGTTAAAATCTGCTGCACAGGTACAAACCCAGTTGTGCGAACTATGTGGAGGAGATCACATCAATGGCCAATGTGCTTTTCCTGTGGAAGCCGTGGAGGATGTTAACTTCATGGCTAATCAGTTTCCATACCGTCAAGGTAATTATAATCAGGGTTGGAAACCACATCCAAGTATTGGCCAAGGACAAACTGGGCAGGCTAATCAATTTAATAAGCAACAGCAGCAGCAACCAACCATGTGGCAACAAATTTCTATGCTCAATGAAAGATCTACAAGGTTGGAAGAAACTCTTCAACAATTTATTCAGAAAACTGAATCCTCCCAAAAGAGCACTGAAGCTGCTATAAAGAACTTGGAGATTCAGATGGGTCAGATCACTAAGCAGTTGGAAGAAAGACCACACAGAAACTTTGGGGCTAATACTGAGGTTAACCCTAGAGAAGAATGCAAAGTGGTCAAGAGTGTAAATGAAGAGAGTATTGAGTCAGAAGAAGATGAAACAGAAGAGAGAAGAGAAGAAGAAAGAAAGGATACTTTTCCTTTTCTAACAAATCAGGAGAAACCAATGGATTTCACAGACTTATTCAGAATGGTTGATAATGAAGCTCCTTGGGAACAAATCTTACAGAAAATAGCAGTGTACACAAAATCTGATGAGGGAACCTCTACAAAAAGAAAACGTAGAGATGATGATGATGAAAAGTGTGTAACTGTTAAGAAAGAATCATTCCCACCAAAAGCTGCTGATCCAGGTAGTTTTTCTATCCCTTGCACTATAGGGAAGAAAAAGGTGAAGAAAGCTCTCCTTGACTTAGGCTCAAGTGTTAACTTGATGCCTTACTCTCTATTGGAGCAAATTGGCCATGTGAAAATAAAACCTGCAAAGGTTAATCTGGTAATGGCTGATGGATCTTTAAAGGAGCCATGTGGGATTGCAGAAGACATTGTAGTTTGTGTTGGCAAACTTCAGTTCTTGGCAGACTTTGTGGTGATGAAGATGGAGACCGAAAAGATACCTTTCATACTGGGAAGACCGTTTATGAAAACGGCCAGGGTTATTATAGATGTTAATGAAGGTATAGTGGTGCTCCAGGACAGAGAGGAGAGAGTGGTGGTGAATGTGTTTAAAGATGAGATACAAGCAAAGGAGGAAGAGGCCAGTTATAAAGCTGCATTTCAAGATGCACCCATAACTAGAGGTAAACATGAAAATTTTAAAGTTTCTGATAACCATTGTTTGTATTTTCAGGTACCCAAGGTAGATGAAAGTGGAAAAGGAAAGGAAGTTCTTAGAGACTGGAAGGAAAGAGGACTCCAACTTGGCACACCTGTAAGATTCAAGAACAAGTTGTGGGTTGTAAAAGGTTTTAAAGAGAAGGAGATGATAGAGATAGAGTCTCCATATTCCAGAGAATCCAAAACAGTCCTAAGGAAGCAGTTGATAAGTTGGTGGAAGGATAACATCAACTTTAAAGAAGATGGAACGTGAGCTTTATTGGGTCAAGCTAGTGACGTTAAAAAAGCGCTTGCTGGGAGGCAACCCAGTGGATTTACAAACTTTTGTTTTAATATTTTGTAATTTTTAAACTGTGAACATTATTCTGGACATTATTTTGTTGTTATAGCATCTACTGAAGGATGCTAGGTGGTTAAGTATCTACTGAAGGATACTAGGTTTGTAACACCTACTGATGGGTGTTGCTGAGAAGATTTTGCACCTACTGATGGGTGCTGGTAAGTGAAACACCTACTGATGGGTGTTGGTGGATTTTGGGTCAGGCTCGTGACGTTAAACAAGCGCTACCTGGGAGGCAACCCAGTTGATTGATTATCTTTGTTTGTTTTATTCTAATTAGGGATTGCATAAGCATGTTTAACAATGAAATTGCAGGGAACCCATGAGGAGTATGCTAGGAAGGCACGTAGGGCAAGAAAAGAAGGAGAAGGGCACATCACGAAAGTGCCGCTGAGCGGCAATTACCGCTGAGCGGTACTAACGCTGATGGGCTTAAGTTCCCCTTAGCGGAACCCGAGCCCATTGGGGTATTTTTAAACCCTAAGCTGCGCGTTTTCACACTCTTTCAAGCCCTTCTCTGCACAAACACTTCCACATACCCTCTTTTAGGTTTTCCTACATCTTTCTACTCTTCCCTCTTAGAAAAATTTCTCTTCCACTCACTTTTTCACTAGTGTGCTATCAAAGTTTGGGGGTTGGAAGAGAGCATTATAGTTTGGAAGCATTCTCATATCATCTAGCATCTCCACCCAAGTAAGTAAAATGCATTTTGTCATTCTAGGGTTCTTGAATTTGAATGTGATTGTCAAAGCATGAGTATTTAGGGCTTTTGATTTCTATGCATGATTTGATGATATATTTGATGTTTGAACCGATTAAACTGCTTGATTATGTACTGGAAAACTGAAAATTGCATTTGGGTGGAGTTAGGGCAGTTTAAAAACGAGTTTGGCAAAAATCTGCAGGTCACCGCTGAGCGGTATTTACCGCTGAGCGGCACTCTGCCAGATTTGCTTTTTCTGGCTTTTTGCGTGTTGGTGTGTTGCACTGGTGGCGCTGAGGGGAAATTCTGGCCCTCAGCGGTGGTTTAGCTTCGAAAGGAGTTGTGTCCTGTATGTTACTAATGATTAACATCATGTTCTGTGGTTTTGGATTTGTATTTGAATGCAGGAATGGCATCCTCTTCTGGAAAGAGATTGAAAACCATGGCAACCAAGAGGAAGGAAAAGGAACCAGAGCAGCCACATAATGGCAGGTTCCTCTCCAGGAAACATGAGAAGCACTTTAGGGTGGTTCAGGACAGGAGACTTCTGATGGAGAGAAAGGTCGGAATGATACCTAACTTTGCTCCTCAATTTGGAGAGCAAGTGTTAGGGAATGACTGGGGGAAGCTAGCCACTTATCCAGCACCTGCCAACATAGCTGAGGTTAAGGAATTCTACACTAATGCCAAGAAGATTGGTGACTATCCAGCTGAGAACTATTTGGGATATGTTAGAGGCCATGCCATCAGGTATGATCCTGAGTCCATTAATAACTTCCTGGATACTGTGTGGGCTGGTGAGCAATGTCAGTTTGCTCTTAGCATGGAGGAAGGTGCTGACTTTGAGGATGTTGAGAGAGTGTTGTGCATACCTGGAGGACACTTTCAAAGGAATAGATCTGGAGCAGTGGTTAACATTAGGAGGACAGATTTGACTCCTCTTGCAAAGTATTGGATGGCATTTTCTCATGCCAACATTCAGCCATGCTCACATGTGTCAGATATCACTCTCAGCAGGGCACTATTCATCTACTGTGCTATCAGAAGTTTGAATGTTAATATTGGGCAGGTGATAGCTGATGAGATTAGTGTGTGTGCTAACACCTCAAACAACAAAGCACCACTGGGACATCCTTCTTTGATCACTCACCTCTGCAAGCTAGCTGGGGTGGACACTTCTGTTCCACCATTTGAGAGGCCAAGAAAAGCTATAGATGAGGCCTATTACAGACAGTATTGTGGAGGTGAGGAGGCAGCTCAGCCCGTTCCACCACGCCAGGCTCGTAGAGAGAGAGGACCAGCACAGAGCCGGACATCTGCTGATACACATGAGGCAGAACCATTCCAGATGAGGGACATGTATATGTCTCTTATAGGTGCTCAGTTGCAGTCCATCCACAGAGGGCAGGTGGCCACGGCTGAGATGATAGTGGGGATGTATGATACCCCTCCAGCACACAGGTGGACTATGGATGAATTCCATAACGTCGTAGCTTGGCCAGAAGAACCATTCCATGGAGGAGCTGGAGGAGCTGAATCTTCAGCTCGAGACATGGAAGAAGAAGAAGCTGAGGAGGAGGATGCTTTTGATGAAGATGATGATGAAGAGGAGGAGGAAGATACAGAGGACAGCTCAGACTGATGAGGAGCTGAGATAGCATTTACTGATGAATGCTATCATATGTTTTATGCTTTTGCGGTTTAAACTTTCTGAACTTATTTATTTTTGTTTCTAGATTAGGGTTTGATGTACTCTATTGAATACCTGGTTTGTGTGATGGTTTGCTATTAACTGTGTTTATGTGATAAGTAATGCTTGATGATGCTTATTGACTGATTGATGTTGAGATGATGTGCACATTAAAATGCTTATACAGGTGATTCACAAGCTTTGTGAACAAATGCATGATATCATGATTGCTGTGATTGTGAAATTAAGCAGGATGTGTATGTCAAATGTGAATGAGCTTATATGTGAGGTTTTGAGCTCCAGAGTTGTTATTGTTGAATGCTATTACTTTGAAAGCATGAATGACTTTGCCCAGGTTTTCTATGATTGAATCAATTGCTTGTTTTGCATCATGTGATCAAGGCCGTGTTTGATGAAACCCTTTTTATTGGCCAAATTCATAAAAGTTAGCCTATTAAAAGAGAACATTTTGTGTTCTATCCTTTGAACCCATAGCCTTGAATATACACTGAACCCTTGATTGAAAATCTTTACCTTGAGTTAAGTAGAATATCTTGTGTGGTATTGATAAATGTTCAAGTTTGGGGTTATTGGGAAATCATGAAAAAGGAAAAGCATTGAGCTAAGAGCTAAAAAGTAAGAATATGCAAAGAAAAAGAAAAGAAAAGAAAAAGAAGTAAAGCTCAATGCAAATGCAAAGGCAAGTTGGGAATGAATAAGAATAATTGTGTTGTTATGATTCTCTTAACTCAAGGATTTTGTGATCCAGAAAAACCAATTTTCTTGTTAGCCCAGCCACATTATAAGCCATTGAAAAGTCCTTGTGATGATGCATGCTTGTGAATGTTTTTGATTGTGGTAAAATGGAAGGCAAAGTTGATTCATGTGACATTGTGATAGTGGAGTGAATGAGTGAAACACTTTACCTCTTATACACTTGTGTGTTAAGTGAAACACTTTACCTAGTGAGGAAATATTGCATAAGCACATGAACATCCATGCTTAATTGATTGATCATTCATGAAAAATAGCATTTGTTGGAACTTAAATGACTTTGTGAACACTAAAGCATGTGCACATCTTGAATAAACTCTTGGTCATAAGTTTGAGTGAGGTTATTACTCATCTTGAAAAAGAGAATTTTTGAATGAGTGAACCATCATATGAATTGGTTGGAGATGGAGTTACATTTTGTTTGCTTGAGGACAAGCAAAGTTCTAAGTTTGGGGTTGTGATAACAGTTGAAAAACTGTTATTTTCATACTTAAAATTGATATTAAAAGCAACCTTTAGACTTAAAAACTAGCTTGAAATCATGCTTTTATCTATATTTTCAGAAATAAGAGAGCTGGACAGGTTTATGCTTGATTTAAGTGTTTTTGTGCAGGTTTTAAGGTGAATTTGATGAAAGAAGTGAAGAAGGAGAGAGATGGAATCAGAAAAGAAATCAAAGAGTGCAAAAGGAGAAGCCGAAAGCACCGCTCAGCGGCATTTTACCGCTGAGCGGCACTCAGGAGGTCACGGGAGGTCCGCTGAGGGGCAAACTGGCCGCTGAGGGGAAGAAAAGGGAAGCGCAGTCACCGCTGAGCGGTATTTACCGCTGAGCGCCATTCTTAATAATGGGCTTGGACTTGTTTTCTGGCACTTTTATGGGCTTGGGCTTAGATCTTTTGTAATTCTAAAATAGTATATAAGGACTTGCACGTCCTAGAATTAGTATCTTTGGCAGAAACGAGGCAAACACTCTCTCTTCCACCCCTTTGAAGGAGGATCTTGGATGCTCAGGCTACCTTGATAGAACGGGTCGCACCGCTCACAAAAATTGTGCATAAAAGAAATGCAGTATAGTTACTAGGAAGTGACTCCTAGGTCGTCTCTCAAGGACCAATATTTGTGGTTCGGTCTTAGATTTAACACGAAGTGGGGGGGTTTTGTGATTTTGGTTTTGATGCGGTAAAATTAAAGTTGACTGGAAATTAAATAAAATATAATTAAAAACACTGAAATAAATTTTAACGGTGGTAAAAACTGAATGGTAAAAAAAAAATGGTAAAAATAGACAATGGAAAAATTACAGTGTTGGAATTTAAAACACAGAACAGTAAATACGCAGAAGACAAATTAACAGTGTAATTAAAATTTACCAATAGTTCCAGTAAAAATAAACCGTAAAAACGATTCTTGAAAATAACATGACCAGTAAAACACAATGACAGAATTTAACGATACAGAAAATACTAAACTGTAAAATACAACAAATAAAAATAAAACACTGGAAATGGAATTCATCAAACATTCAACACTTTAATTAAAATTCAACACTTGAAATAAAATGAAATGATTAAACTATGAAATGAACTACATGCTCAGAAATGAAATTACATGCACTGTTTGAAAATGGAACTGGAAAAGGAAGGAGAGGAAGAGGCAGAGAGCCTCTTCCAGGGCCGTGAATTCTATACTACACCTAATGCAATCCTCAAAACTAATTGTGCTCCAATTTATAGCCAAAGCTCAGTGCTGCTGCCTCCCGTGACTTCTCCATTCAACTTGGTTCCTTGCACAAAATTTTGAGCAATAGCTTGCCCGTGAGAAAATAGGGTGATGGCCCTCCATTTGTTCACCACTTCAACCGTGGGCTCCTCTTCTTTCCAACCAATGAATCACGTGAAGCTTCCACAACTATTCAAGCACCACAATACTTCTACTGCCAAGAAATCACTATTGGATGCCAATTCTCCGTGCACTACTGCTGTGTTACTGCTGGACTTCAGATGAAGGCCTCTTCTACTGGACCATGGAGGACGTGACAGTGAGTTCTTCTCCAGCCAAGACAAACTCCATGAGCCACAGTGCACCAGCCAATCCCGAGAGTTGACACCATCTCTGTTTCTTCATTTGGATGCGTCTCCTTTCCCTCCTCTCGGTATGCTTCTTCTTCCATATCATCTTTCAACGTGGTGGCTGCCTTGGCCGTGTGGTGTTTATTTTTCTGCACCTCCAATGCATGCTGGACGGTACCTTCAAGCTGCTGTGTGCGTCTCTTACTCAAGCGAACCAGGCTGTGATGCTGCTGCGTGAAGAGTTTCTTCCTGGACGAGACACTTGTTGGACTCCACTCTGCTCATCCTCTTCTCCTTCCACGTTCTCGTTCACTCTCATTCTCCGCGGGTTTCTCTCCCTTCAACCGTGAGCTTCCTGGATGCTGCAACGTGGAGATAGTTGTGTGCAAGCTTCTGTCGTGTTGGAGAAGAATGGAGGGGCTGCTGTTTGAAGATCTGGATGCAAGGAGGCTGGACGTGAAACTGCTTCTATTCCTCTGCTAGAGCAGCTGCCGGAACTTCCTTGGACGTGGCTTAGCTCTTCATCACCGTGTGTGCATCTCCAGGTCCAAGCTATTGTGTGTGAGAAGAACGGAGAAGCTACTGGACCGTGACATTTCTTCAATAAAATTCTGCACTTCATTTTGGAGATGCAGCTTCCAACGTGGCCCCTTCTCTTTTATTCCATACTATGTGTTGCCAAGAGAAAACCGTGGGCTGCACTTGCAGGTGGTCCCTCTCTTTTTATGCTAAATATATGAGAATGTGCTTTCAACGTGGTCCCCTGATTCCACTTCAAGGACTCTTCTACGTGAATTGGTGACCAAATGGGTATCAACACATAACACATAACAATGAAACGTGTTTCATCCAAACCATGACACCACTTTTCCAACTTTCACACAAATGTTTCTTAATAAAACCGTGAGGTGGTGGCCCATTAACACATTAAATAATTTTCTTCATTTAATGACAAAATAAGAAGGGTGCCGTGTGCTCTTCATCATGGAATTCCAATGTACTTGTCAATGGCCGTGAGCTTCTTTTGCTTGGTGGCTCCCTTGCCAAAATTAATTTTCCAATGGCCCCCTAGAGAATAAATCAATGCAGTACAATTTCTTCCAAATACAGTGTCTGAATTTTCATCCAAATGTCCTAAATTATATTTCCAAAAATTTTCCTGCAATCAATAATGTAAATAATTAGCTCAAATAATTCAAATTAATTAAAATAAGAATTTCTGATCGATTTAAGCACAATTAAGAAAAATAGGAAAATACTGGACATTTAAGCACAATTCCCCGATTAATTCTAGTACAGTAAACTAAGTGTAATTAAGAAAATAATGATTTATCAAAATAGACCACACTTAGTCTTTTGCACTCCTGGGCAAAATCAAGACTCAAATCAGGGAATGGTTCAAAGGACATCAAGGGATTGACACAGATGCAGCATACAGAAAATAAAAACTCGCAAGAAAAATAAACATATTTACACAGTTCTCAAGAATTCTGGACAGAGAAAAGAAGTAGAAATTATCCAACACAAATCAAGAAAAGCAGATACTTATAGAAATCATCCAAACAATTCAAAGTATGGAAAAATAATTAATCAGCTTAAGAGGTGATTCAAAAATAACATAACCTCACAGATGCACTAACAGTGTTTCTCTCAAGTGTTTAAGGTAAATAATTTCAACTCAATGTACTCAAGAAAACAAACACAAGTAGACTTGGCAAGCTTCTAATATCAACGCTTAAAACATATGTATGTTCAGATCAAAAGGTCTTTCAGGGTTGTAATGGGGCCAAGGACAGGGGAGGATAAATTTGGATAAGTAGCTATAGCTCAGAAGAAATAGAGGTGCACTAGGGAAAAAAAATGTAAACACAGTGAAATCTCACCCAAACCTCTAATTCAATCATCTTCTCGACTCCATTATTCACAAAAATTATTTTTCAATTTTTTTTTTTTTTTTCTTTTTCTCATCATTTTTTTTTTATCCTGTCTTCTTTCTTTTTTTTTTTTTTTTTTTAATCACACAACAGGATATAAATTATCATTTTAAAACATGATGAGGAACCAACTAGCCAATTCATCAGAATTCCCAAGGAGACCACACTTATTCTCAAAATACTTCTATAGCTCCAGACTTTCCTAAGGTTAAGGTAATCATTTGTTTTTCACTTAGGATCAGTGTATGAGCTTCAACACAAAGAAATATATACAGTATAGGCTCAAAGGGGTTATCAAAGGATAATAACAAGGTAGGCTTATTTGGCTAAAGAGGCTCAAGAACAAAAAATGCCTTTATCACGTCTGAACATGCATATCAATCAAGTATATCAAAAAGAATCAAGCCAAGGCATATGTGCAAGCAATCAAGATACATATCACACAAGAAAGAAAATTAAGTGGCTCAAATTCTCACACAGGGCATTCGTCACAATCAAATCAACCTCTTAAACACATAATCATCTTTCCAGCAGAGAAAAGCAAGGATTTCAAACCATAAGTATTAAGTAAGTGAAGGAAAAATCTACAACTTAAACATCATCCAGAAATCAAGAGAAAAATGTAAAATTTATTGCACACAAAACTCGATAAAAATAACTTAAAAGAGAAAAAATTAACACTCAAAAACAAAAAATTTAACACACAAAATACAATCTAACAGAAAAATCAGAAAAAATCAGAATTTCTTCCCAGTAGACCACACTTAAATCACACAATGTCCTCAGTGTGTTACAATCATCAGATTATCAATTTCAGAGCAGCAAATAATATAGACCAGTGCAATACAAAGTAAGGAAATGGGAAGAAATTTTAAGTAACATCCATCAGTAGATGTTATCAGGGACATCCATCAGCAGATGTCTAAAACACCTAGCACCCATCAGTAGATGCTAATAAATTTTTATCACTAATTTTTTTTTTTTTTTTATTTTATTTTATTTTATTTTATATTTTTTTTTTTCTGAAAAAGGATACCGGCACTGTGACAACAGTCTCGGTGGCAAAGACCGGAACTGTTGCTACAGTGGAAAGCTTTGGCTACAAATGAGCCACTCCTCCGCGTCTGAGCGCCATTTCCTGACTCCCCTGCTCTCTCTCTACTCTCTCTCCGCTCTCCTCTCTTCTCTGCTCTCTCTGCTCTATCTCTGCTCTCTAGCGTCTGGATCTGCGAGGAAGCTCTGCCACCGTGCCATCTGAAGAATCTGAGATCTGTGAGGAGCCTCTGCCTCAGCGCCTTCGAAGTTTCTGAGATCTGCGTCAAGCTTTTGTAAGCCCTACTGCTCCGGGTAAGTCATCTGCACCTTGGATCTCCTTTCTTTCGGCTTTTTCTGCTGTTTTTTACTTTCCCTGCCTTCCAGTCTTTCCCTTTCAGTATTTCCTGTTTTCCAGATCTTTCATTTTTTTTTTCTTATTCTGCTTTCTTTTTCACCTGCTAAACACTTAAAACACATAAAACACAACTGTCTAAAAACTTAAGGGGTATATCGGCTGGAAACCAGACGTTAATCTCCCTTCGATTGAAGGTATTGCAGAGACAATCGGGTAGAACAACGCCACGTACCCCACTTAAAACTAAAACACAGAAACTGAATATACAAGAACAATATGGACAAGGACACTGGACGTAGATCCGTTTAGGACCCTTTTGCAAGGACCGTGAAACAGATCTGAGACCAAACACAGAAATATCAAAGACTGACAGGACAAAATAAATTTAACGGAAAACAAGAACAAATAAAGAAAACACAGAACTAATCTAAAATTTTTTATGCTTCTTTTTTTTTTTTTTTATGTTATGCTTTTTTTTTTTTTCTTGTTTTTTATGTTTTTGTTCTTTTTATTTTTATATTTTTTTTTAATTTATGTATTTGTATATTACGTGAGGAAGGATGAGTGAAACGGAATCAGAGAGATATACCAGTCAACGGTGGCGTCCAACCGACGATCAGATCACGATGATGACCAAAATATTCAACTATGGGGTCACACACCCAAGCCGAGCGCAAGTCGTCGAGATCGCGTCTCGACTAAGGACCTTCGGCGAAGCCACTGAATACAACGTACACTGCTGGTTCAATAACCACGGCAATCGGGTCAAGCACTGGCAAGCGGAGATAGACCCCACTGGCACTCTCTTTTCACAACTGCCGCTGTACATGTACGGTAAGAACTCTCATCATACCTCAATCGAAATTTTTTTTTTCACTTCCTCTTCTATTATTAACACATGTTTTTTATTTTTTTATTTTTTTATTTTTTATTTTTTTGTTTGAAAGAAAACAACTGGGTGATAATGAGGGCACCGAGGCTGCTGAATTTGTTTCCAGTTCCGATCATTATCGATGACGACAAAAATGAACGAGAAATTCCTCCATCAAAGCCTCCGCTCGTGACTTTTCGAACCAGAGCTCCCTCAACGGAGCTTTCCCTTAGACCACCACAACCAGCTCGTGAATTCTTTCATTTTTAAAGTTTTATGTTTTTTTCCTTTTTATGTTTTTGCTGTTGGCCGAGTGTGGCCAGAATTTGAACAAGTACTGTAATAAGGACACTTAATTTTTTTATGTTTTTAATTTTTTTATGTTTTATGTTTTTTTTTTATTTGGACTGTAATATTAACGATCAATAATGATCGAACCTCGGACATCTTTATTTTATTTTTATGAATTTTTATGAATTTGAACAATTTTTTTTTTTAATTTTTTTTTTTAATTCATGCTCACAATTTAAAAATGAAATAAACACAACCATGAAAACACATCAGAAAAGCTAAATAATATGTACATAATGAGGAAAAAGAGTGCTCCTTGGTCATGGTGGCAGTTGCCAATTCTGGACTATCAGTGAGATATCTTCCACCTCAGGATCCGGCGAAGATGTCTTCAGGAGCAGCTCGCCCAGTACTGCCCTCTCACTTGAATCAGGACAAATCCCAGTAGCCACGCCACTTCTCCGAGCAAGTTGTTGAATCAATAAAATCAGGAGCCTTCTGTCCACCAGCAGTTGTTGAGTCTGTGACACCGGAGTAATAAGAGAAAAAGCAGTATACTTTCCTTCATCTATCATTATTTCCTCTATGTCAGTACCTGTATTCTCATTTACTTTTGTAACCTGGTCATCAAACTCATAATCAATAGCATTTGTTATGAATTTAGAATCTGTTTGTAACACATAATCAATTTCAATACAAATTGGGCAAGAACCAGATTCACAATCACATTCACAATTCTCAGAAAACTGAGTCAGATCAATGTTTTGTTCTAACTCTATCATGTTATGCGACTGCAAAATTCCTGTCTCAAAATCAATATTGACATATGCATCATCAACAAAATCCACATTCAGTGCAAAGCTATTATCAATGGAAAATTTATCACTGTAATCATGTTCATTCAACACAACATTTATACCAATGGTTTCAGAGACTAATACTGAATCAAAAACTTTAGAATTGTCAATCAAGTCTGTATCAGTTTCAATCCTAAAACCTGTAGAATCATTGTGCAACAAATCACAAGCAATTGAATGTATAGGCAGATCTGGTAAAGAGCTTGTAATCTCAGTTTCAGAATAAACATGTTTTTGTTCAGAATAAATTTTCTCATGAATTTCCAATTCATCAACTGCACATTCAAGTTGAGGTACGTTTACCTCCACGGGGGAAGATAAGAATGGTCTACCTGTCTCAACAGTGTTACTCATACCTGTCTGGTCCTTAAAATAATCATCAACAGTCTCAGGTGCAAGAGTGGGATCATAGAAAGGTAGGAAAGTGGGTGTAGTAGTAAACTCATAGCTTTGCTCCCCATCTTCTATGTTGATGCCACTATCATCTTGAAAGTGTTGAGTGGCCATCTGCCCGATCTGATCAGTCAGCTTCTGAATGGCAGCTTGAGTTTCCATGCTCTCTTGCTTGAACTGCATGTTCCCTTTCTGAAACTGAATGTTCTGCATGGTCATCTGCTCCAATAACTCCTTCAATGTAGGTTCAGAAGTTGAAGGCTGAGAAGCTACTTGGGCAGGAGCATCATACTGCTGACTCTGATATTGCTGAACTGGTGGAACCGGCTCCCAAAGGGAGCTCTCAGGAATTTGAGGATGATCCATATTTTTCTCAGTATTAAAATCAGCACAAGAATCAGAGTAATATGCAGAAAGAGAATCATAATTACAGGCACTTGTAGAATAAGCACTATTCACAAAATTAAAATAGGTAGACATGGAAAATAAAAATAAAAACTAAAAACTAAAAATTACGAAACAGATAAACTAAACACATTTATACATGCTACAAGCACACACAAGACAGAACATCAATAGTAAAAAAAAAATAAATAATTTTTTTTTTAAATATAGCAACTAAATACAGAACACAGCACAATTAAACACATATATACACAATATATATTAACACAGTAAAAATCTAAAACAAAAACCTGAACTGAAGTGACAACGCCGCCAAAATTTGCTGAAGGTGTCGTTGTCGCCTACAAGAATACAAAACACAAAACACACATATTAACAGAACAAAAATTTACATAACAAGAATCTAAAACCAAACCGTTATTGGTCCCCGGCAACGGCGCCATTTTTGATAGAACGGGTCGCACCGCTCACAAAAATTGTGCATAAAAGAAATGCAGTATAGTTACTAGGAAGTGACTCCTAGGTCGTCTCTCAAGGACCAATATTTGTGGTTCGGTCTTAGATTTAACACGAAGTGGGGGGGTTTTGTGATTTTGGTTTTGATGCGGTAAAATTAAAGTTGACTGGAAATTAAATAAAATATAATTAAAAACACTGAAATAAATTTTAACGGTGGTAAAAACTGAATGGTAAAAAAAAAATGGTAAAAATAGACAATGGAAAAATTACAGTGTTGGAATTTAAAACACAGAACAGTAAATACGCAGAAGACAAATTAACAGTGTAATTAAAATTTACCAATAGTTCCAGTAAAAATAAACCGTAAAAACGATTCTTGAAAATAACATGACCAGTAAAACACAATGACAGAATTTAACGATACAGAAAATACTAAACTGTAAAATACAACAAATAAAAATAAAACACTGGAAATGGAATTCATCAAACATTCAACACTTTAATTAAAATTCAACACTTGAAATAAAATGAAATGATTAAACTATGAAATGAACTACATGCTCAGAAATGAAATTACATGCACTGTTTGAAAATGGAACTGGAAAAGGAAGGAGAGGAAGAGGCAGAGAGCCTCTTCCAGGGCCGTGAATTCTATACTACACCTAATGCAATCCTCAAAACTAATTGTGCTCCAATTTATAGCCAAAGCTCAGTGCTGCTGCCTCCCGTGACTTCTCCATTCAACTTGGTTCCTTGCACAAAATTTTGAGCAATAGCTTGCCCGTGAGAAAATAGGGTGATGGCCCTCCATTTGTTCACCACTTCAACCGTGGGCTCCTCTTCTTTCCAACCAATGAATCACGTGAAGCTTCCACAACTATTCAAGCACCACAATACTTCTACTGCCAAGAAATCACTATTGGATGCCAATTCTCCGTGCACTACTGCTGTGTTACTGCTGGACTTCAGATGAAGGCCTCTTCTACTGGACCATGGAGGACGTGACAGTGAGTTCTTCTCCAGCCAAGACAAACTCCATGAGCCACAGTGCACCAGCCAATCCCGAGAGTTGACACCATCTCTGTTTCTTCATTTGGATGCGTCTCCTTTCCCTCCTCTCGGTATGCTTCTTCTTCCATATCATCTTTCAACGTGGTGGCTGCCTTGGCCGTGTGGTGTTTATTTTTCTGCACCTCCAATGCATGTTGGACGGTACCTTCAAGCTGCTGTGTGCGTCTCTTACTCAAGCGAACCAGGCTGTGATGCTGCTGCGTGAAGAGTTTCTTCCTGGACGAGACACTTGTTGGACTCCACTCTGCTCATCCTCTTCTCCTTCCACGTTCTCGTTCACTCTCATTCTCCGCGGGTTTCTCTCCCTTCAACCGTGAGCTTCCTGGATGCTGCAACGTGGAGATAGTTGTGTGCAAGCTTCTGTCGTGTTGGAGAAGAATGGAGGGGCTGCTGTTTGAAGATCTGGATGCAAGGAGGCTGGACGTGAAACTGCTTCTATTCCTCTGCTAGAGCAGCTGCCGGAACTTCCTTGGACGTGGCTTAGCTCTTCATCACCGTGTGTGCATCTCCAGGTCCAAGCTATTGTGTGTGAGAAGAACGGAGAAGCTACTGGACCGTGACATTTCTTCAATAAAATTCTGCACTTCATTTTGGAGATGCAGCTTCCAACGTGGCCCCTTCTCTTTTATTCCATACTATGTGTTGCCAAGAGAAAACCGTGGGCTGCACTTGCAGGTGGTCCCTCTCTTTTTATGCTAAATATATGAGAATGTGCTTTCAACGTGGTCCCCTGATTCCACTTCAAGGACTCTTCTACGTGAATTGGTGACCAAATGGGTATCAACACATAACACATAACAATGAAACGTGTTTCATCCAAACCATGACACCACTTTTCCAACTTTCACACAAATGTTTCTTAATAAAACCGTGAGGTGGTGGCCCATTAACACATTAAATAATTTTCTTCATTTAATGACAAAATAAGAAGGGTGCCGTGTGCTCTTCATCATGGAATTCCAATGTACTTGTCAATGGCCGTGAGCTTCTTTTGCTTGGTGGCTCCCTTACCAAAATTAATTTTCCAATGGCCCCCTAGAGAATAAATCAATGCAGTACAATTTCTTCCAAATACAGTGTCTGAATTTTCATCCAAATGTCCTAAATTATATTTCCAAAAATTTTCCTGCAATCAATAATGTAAATAATTAGCTCAAATAATTCAAATTAATTAAAATAAGAATTTCTGATCGATTTAAGCACAATTAAGAAAAATAGGAAAATACTGGACATTTAAGCACAATTCCCCGATTAATTCTAGTACAGTAAACTAAGTGTAATTAAGAAAATAATGATTTATCATACCTCTTCACCTTTATTGGGTTTATTCTTTCATTCTTTCATTGATATTCATCTAGGTTCACCATGAATATGGTGAACTAAACCTTGTATGTTTGTTGGGGAATCAATGTAATCTCTTGAAGCTCTCATATATGGATTTGTTGAGTACATCTTTGAATTAAGACATATGCTTTCTTTCATCATTAGTTAGGGTTTTTCCTCTTTGCTCAATGCTTGCATTGTTTAACTCATTCTAATGCATGATTATTGGTTTTGTCGATACGGACACGTACGGGGAAGTCTAGATCCGGGGAATTTCTCCCAATATTTTACTGACAACATTATATTGGTTGCCTTTAAGCTCCTGCTGTAATGAACTAATCATTAGGAATGCTAGGAATTGTATGAACTATTTGATTAGGGAGAAGCCATCTAGAATGGTACATTAGAGAGTGGCATTAACAATGATGATTTGAATGTTGAATTCCTAAAATATATGAGAGTGGATGAGATGAAATTGACCCCCAACAACATATTCATTCATATAATTCATTGAAAGTGTTTATCTTTTGTCTTTGCCATTGATCAATTCATGCATACATGTTTATTTTCTGTCTTGCATATTAAACTTTGAATATTTCGTTTGTAAGTCCTAGCTAATCAACAAATCACATAACTAAACTAGGCCGTGAGTCCTTTGGGAAGAACGATACTTGGTCTTACCAAGTTTTATTACTTGAACGATTCGGTCATACTTGCCGATTGTGAAACAAGTTTGTGACATCATATTTTGGGTGCTTACAAATTTGTCCATCAGTCACACGTGTGCTTAACCTTCAAAACGTATTTTTTGTAAATTTTTATAACAAAGAAGAAGAGGTTTTTAGCACAAAAACGACTCGAACGGTCACACGAGTGCTTAAACCTTTATAATTTTTTTTTTGTAAATTTTGTATATATATAAATATTTTATTTTTTATGTATTATTAAATATGTATTTTAAAATAAATAGATATTTAGAATAAATAAATAAAATAACAACAATAAAAACAACAATAAAAATAATAAAATAATAGAAAAAAAAAATCAAATAGAATAAGATAAATATTAAAAAAAACCAAGAAATAAATAAGTAATAAAAATAAAACAAATAGGGGTGTCCAAATGAGAAAATGGGGTGTCTAAACTATTTTTGTATTTTATTTACAGATTGGGCCTAAACCCAAACGGAAAGGGGGTGTGGAAGTGAGAAACAGGAGCTGCGGGAGAAAAGGTTTTTATTTCCTTTGTGATTATTTTTTTAGAACAGAATGGGCCTGAGCCCAGGAGAACATATGGGGGTGCGTGAGTGAAAAACGGGGGCTGCACGAAGGAAAAAAGCTATTATTTTTACTTGGGCGTGGCCCAGCACCGGATCCGGGGGTGGTTTGCCTAACCTAGAATTTCCTAAGGGTTCAGGAGGCTCATTCTCATTCCCCACTCCCTCAGCTCACGCACTCTCCAGAGACCCAAGGTCTCTTTCTCTGACCCATAAGCTCACCGCCGCTTCTACCAGAACCGGCCACCATTGCCTCAGCCAGAACAAGCCTTGGCCTCGCCAACGACAACTTGCGCCACCAGAACCACTGCCAGCCACGACGCCACCGTCTCCACTCTTCTCCCCTCAAAAATGGTGATCCCAAGGGAGGGTCTCGCCTCCGCCACACACACCGACGCTACCCTCCGTTCGCGGCCACCGCTGCCTCCGGTGCCACACCGCCGCGTCCTACAGCTGGACCAGAGACATCACCGACGGCAAACGCTAATGTTGGAAACGCTTTCGCTGCTCACGGGTCTCCCTTTCACGCCTGGGATAGAAATGCTGCCACCGGCACCGCCCTTATTCGACCCTAACTCGCACCGGCGCAACTCCCAACCACCGTCGCCAACGTGCACCACTCCTCTCTCTCCCTTTTTCTATTGGGGTCACTATTGCCAATGCAAATATTTGGGGTTTTGATGATGATTGTGTCGTGAGTGGGGGAAAGAATGATTGGGTTCCAAGGATTGGAGAATGAAATTCCCCTTTGAGTGAAGATGAAGACACTGTGCTGGTGCGCGTATGAATGTGAGTGTGAGGGTGATAGTTGATTCTGTGATAATGGTGTATGGGCTGGCGAGATGGGGAAGCCTTAGTAGATGCTGGGAAGTGAATGAGTTTAACATTTTGGCTATGTGATACCGGTGTGATAGTGGTTGTGTGTGACTTTCTGCATAATGATGATTTCCTTGTTGGTTACGGGATGAATAGAGGTATTAAGGGGGTGTTGAAGATAGGAGAACTCGTGATGTTCAGAGGAAAAGGAAGAACAATGGGGAATGTGGTAGACTCACTGTAGCATAAGCAAAATGGAATAAGCATAAAAGGCAATTATGCACTAAGCATACATGACCACACAAGTGAGCAAGAGGCTTACCTCTCGGAGTTCTATGGCTGCTGCTAGCTACGTGTATCCGGTGACCTCCTCTGGCCCTTGTCTTTCTTTGCCGGTGCCAATGGTGAATCTGGATGATGATCCCAGATGAAGGTCCCCCCAAAAGCTGTGTGTAATCTTTTTTTTTTCTCTCCCCCTCCCTCTTTTTCCTCTTCCAAAAATCTTGGAAATATTCCTCCTAACCACCTGGGTCTCCCTCACCCCAGACACGCCTCACATACACCACCTCCCCTACGTTTTTTATTTTCTTATTATATATATATTTTTATTTCAATTTTATTTTATTTTTTATTTTATTTTTAATTTTAATTTTATTTTTCAATTTTTCAATTATTTTGATTAATTAACTCTATTAAAACAAAATGAATATAAGAAATAAAATAGAAATTGAATTAAAAGCAAAGATCTAAATACAAAAAAACTAAAACCTTGATTTGACCATTGCCTCGCAGAGGGCCAAACTCACAGAACAGAAATTTAAATCCGACCATTGCCATGTAGAGGGCCGATAACAGAAAACTAAAACCTGGATTTGACCATTGCCTTGCAGAGGGCAAAACTCACAGAACAGAAATTTAAATCCGACCATTGCCATGCAGAGGGCCGATAACAGAAAACTAAAACCTGGATTTGACCATTGCCTCGCAGAGGGCCAAACTCACATAACAGAAATTTAAATCTGACCATTGCCATGCAGAGGGCCGATAACAGAAAACTAAACCTAGATTTGACCATTGCCTCGTAGAGGGCCAAACTCACAGAACAGAAATTTAAATCCGACCATTGCCATGCAGAGGGCCGATAACAGAAAACTAAAACCTTGATTTGCAGCTTTGAAAAGTTGATAAATGCCGAGTAAAACATGAAGATTTTGCAAACAATTCTCCTCGCTTCCTCTGAGATGATGTTATGTCATGATGGTGCATGAATGCATAGACACATGAGACTTTCATTTCGTTCTTTTCTTTTACTCTCGCTTTTTCATTATTTTTATTTTTATTTTTTTTGAAAATTCCATGTTTGGAATCCATTGTTAATATTGTCATCAGACACGATATACATTCAAAACGCATTCCTTAAAAACAACGTTGATAGGTATAGAACCCTTTGATGAGCAGGAATAAAGTGTAGCCCTGAGTTAAAATTCTTTTTATCGCTTTTTGCAATCCAAATTAACTTGAACCCTGTAGGATGTGGAAAAATGGTTACGAAAAGCAGATGAATAATGATTTTCCGTGAGAAAATATAAACGTATGTGTGTCCCTCATCTGGGGGAAAGTGCTATTAACATGTTGGGCTCCCATACTGCCCTAATTTTGCACAATAAGTATGTTTTGGAAAAGTGAAAAGATTTGGGTATGAAGGATTCCCCCAAATTGGATGATCTTCGATTGACAGGGAGACCCCCTTTTTTTTTTTGAAAATAAAACTGAATTGCGTCGTTCACCACATCATTCTGTTTCAAAGTTAAATTCGTGAGAAAGATTAGGACAAACAATCTTAAGTCAGCGTGGACTTTTATTGGCTTGTACCGTGGCTAAAGGTCAAAGGGTTTTGAAAGAAAGGATAACGAAGGCCCAAATAAGTGTTTGACGGTTAAAGTCTTTAAACAATAATCATTTGCAAGGTGCCCAGTCAACTGTCTTTAGGGATTTGAACTTCAGGCATATTTATTGTTGTTTTTTTTTTCTTTCTTTCCCTTTGGATCATTCTTTTCGTTGCCCCTGTTGTGGTCCTTTATGATACTTTCCTTTTTTTTTTCCTTTTTTTTCCCTTTTAGAGATTTCCTCCTCAACTTTGGATGCTTATGATGTACCCTTTTAAGTTGATGTCGATATGCTAATGATTCTTGTCTAGGGTGATGAAAACAATTATGAATTTTGGCTCGAAAGGGGTGCAATTGGATGAACTGCTTTTGACGATTGGATAACGAAAAATGGCCACACGTCACTCCGAATCTTGTTTGTCTGACTTTCTCTTGAGTTTAAACCTGAAACGAAATTATGTAGTGTTTGACACATCAACTTCATTTTTCCTTTGCTTTGTTTCTTTTGTTTTCTTCTTCTTCTTTTTCTTATTATTTATTTTTTTATATATATCTCCCTGATCAATAGATTATCGGTGATATGTAACATGATGAAAACTGCCCCAATATTATGCGTATGGCAATCCTTTGTCTTAAGGGAAACGAAAAAGCTAGGGTTCAAGTAATGTGAATGCAGATGCTTTATCAAGAAAAGAACACCGGTTACTCCCAAAACCTTGAATCAGGAAAGGACTCACCAACGGTATTTTTCAAAACTTTTTTTTTTCATTTCGAAAATACTATGCCCTTGACAACTTTATTAACAACAAACTCAACATGTGACCTTTCTTTTTTCACCTCTCTTTCGTTTTTCCTTTTTCGACATCCTCCAGGACCGAGCTCGCCAACCTGATATACCTGTGATGCTTTTATCAACATGCGTTTACTTATTTTCATTTTCATTTTCCCTTGACTACTTAACAGCTCAGCGTGACATGCAATATTTCAGATGGAATGCAAACAACCAAAATATGAATGAAATCACGTGAATTTCATTTAGTGAAAAAAACACAGAGTACAATAAGCTTTAAAGATAATATCAACATCCCCTTAATAGCAACCACTATCACGAAATCATCATGCGTAAAACTTTTTTACTGCATCAGAATTAACTAGCAATGGTAACTCCTCTCCGTCCATTCTCGTGAGAATTAGTGCCCCACCAGAAAATGCTTTCTTCACTACAAATGGCCCTTCATAATTTGGAGTCCATTTGCCTCTATGATCCTTTTGTATAGGTAGAATCTTCTTCAACACCAGCTCACCTTCATGAAATTCTCTTGGGTGTACCTTTTTGTCAAATGCCTTCTTCATTCTTCTTTGGTACAATTGTCCATGGCATACTGCTGTTAATCTTTTTTCATCGATGAGATTGAGGTGGTCGAAACGAGCTTGAACCCACTCAGCCTCTTCTAATTGGGTTTCCATTAAAACTCGTAAGGACGGAATTTCCACTTCAAACGGAAGTACTGCTTCCATTCCATATACAAGCGAGAAAGGCGTTGCCCCAGTCGATGTTCGTACCGAGGTGCGATAACCATGTAAAGCAAAAGGAAGCATTTCATGCCAATCCTTATATGTGACCACCATCTTCTGCACAATCTTCTTGATATTTTTGTTAGCAGCCTCTACTGCCCCATTGATAACAGTTGAAAAATTGTTATTTTCATGCTTAAAATTGATACTAAAACCAACCTTTAACACTTAGAAACTAGCTTGAAATCATGCTTTGAAGGATGATCTTGGATGCTCAGGCTACCTCTTCACTTTTCTAGAGTTTTATCTTTCATTCTTTCATTATTGTTCATCTAGTTTCACCATGAATATGGTGAACTAAACCTTGTATTGTTGTTGGGGAATCAATGTAGTCTTGTGAAACTCTCATATATGGAATTTCTGTTTACATCTTATATTTAAAACCTATGCTTTCTTTCATCATTAGTTAGGGTTTTTCCTCTTTGCTCAATGCTTGCTTTGTTTAACTCATTCAATGCATGATTATTGATTTTGTCGATACGGGAACGTACGGGGAAGTCTAGATCCGGGGAATTTCTCCCAATAGTATATTGGTTGTCGTTAAGCTCCTGCACTAAAAGAACTAATTATTAGGAATGCTAGGAATCGTATGAACTCGTAATTAGGGATAGGCCTTCTTGCAAGGTACTTTAGAGAGTGGCATTAACAATGATGAAAAGAATGTTGAATTCCTAAAATATATGAGAGTTTTAAGATGAAATTGATAAACCCCAACAACATACTCATCCATATATTCCATTGAAGTGTTTGTATTTTGTTTTAGCCATTGATCAACCTCATGCATACATGTTTATTTTCGTCTTTTGCATATTAAACTCCACGTATTTCGTTCTTAAGTCTTAGCTAATCAACAAATCACATAACTAAACTAGGTCGTGAGTCCTTTGGGAGAACGATACTTGGTCTTACCGAGTTTATTACTTGAAACGATTCGGTCACACTTGCCGATTGTTCAACAAGTTTGTGGCACCGTATTTCGGTGTTCATAAATTTGTCATCACCCATTCATCTTTGGACGATAAGGAGAAGAATTAAGATGATGAATTTTTAACTCCTCACATAACTCTGTCATCATCTGGTTGTTCAAGTTAGTGGCATTATCAGTGATGATCCTGTTAGGGAGCCCGTATCTCCAAATCAACTCCCTTTTTATGAACTTGGTCACCACCTTTCTAGTCACATTAGCATAAGAAGCAGCCTCAACCCACTTGGTGAAGTAGTCGATTGCGACTAATATGAAACGGTGTCCATTTGACGCCTTTTGCTCTATAGCTCCGATGACATCTATTTCCCACATCGAAAAGGGCCATGGTGCAGACAACACGTTCAAGGTCGTGGGTGGCACATTGATATTATTTGCGTACACCTGGCACTTCTCACACTTTCTCACATGTGTACAACAATCATTTTCCATAGTCAACCAAAAATACCCCGCTCTCAGTATCTTCCTGGCCATTGAGTGCCCATTCATGTGCGTGCCAAATGTACCTGATGAATCAATATTTTATTGATTTCACTTAGTTTAGTGTGCTAGAATTAATCAGGGAATTGTGCTTAAATGTATGGTATTTTTCCGTTTTTGCTAATTGTGCTTAATTTGACCAAAAATTCTTATTTTAATTAATTTGAATTATTTGAGCTAATTATTTGCATTGTTAATTGTAGGGAAATTATTGGACAATAATTGGGACATTTAGAGGTGAAAAGAAAATGCCACATCAATTATAATTTAAGTTAAAATGATTGAGTAGGTGTGGATTTAGTTTTTGGAGGTGCATGCGGTAATTTATTCTTGAAGAAAGGGAGCAGTACGTTCAGAGAGGAAGGGCCATCAATTTCTTTGGCACGGTCCAGCAGCATCACGCACCTCATGGCCCAAAGCAGCGCCCAACAGCCTGCTTTCACGCGGAGGAGGTCCAGCAGGAGAATGGGAAGCACAGGGGTGTCCAAAGCAGGAAGCAGTGCCCGTAAGGCGAGGAGGCAAAACACGGCTGATTTTTTGGATAAGCAACACTCACGGACATCCCAGCTGATTCACGTCCAACATAAGCCCAGCAGAGAGCAAAATCCAGAGAACCAACACCCAGTTATCTCCACGTGCAGTCCAATGCACGGTCCAACAATCCTTCACTGGGTCCAGCGGGCACAGTAAAGAGAGGGGAGGGCTTTTATTTTTAAGGGAGAAGAATGTAAAAAAGAGGGGGCCGGGAAGGGGGGAAGCACGGTTATGTGCTCCAGCCGCCACTTGCATTTTTGGCCACTGGTTACTAGTTTTTCTTCTCTCGGCTTTTGAACGCTTTTTGGGAGGAATGGAATGATTTTTATCATCTTTGCTGAATTCTCGTTGCATTTTCCATTTGGTTTTGTGCATATTTATTCAATCTCTTCTCGCATTCTAAGAACTTGGGGGAACACCTTTTAATTTTAATTTCAATTTAGAAAAGGCACATGAGCTGGATGAACACAAGCGGGGATTGCATTCACATTCTTTGATTGAGGTGTGCTGATTTGCTTTAGAGAAGGTGGTGTCACGGCCTGGCAGGGAGAAATGGTGCAGCAACTCACGTCCAGCGTTGGTGCACGGTGTAGAACGTCCTGGAAGCAGCAAGCTAAAGGTGTGCACGGAAAGTGAGCTAGAAGCAGAATAGGAGATGTTGTTTTCGTTTTTGCTTTAGGAAGCACAAGTGCTTATTTCATTTGAAAAAGAAGTGTGTTGTCGCGGCTGGTCTCGGTTTTCAATTCTTCTTTTATTAAGAATAGGATGGTGACTTAAATTTGGTAGGCGGTGATGGATGGAATAAGGGGAGCAGCCACCGCCTAGGGAGAATTAATATTTTTTTTAGCTTAAAAATATGTAGTGCATTGTAATGTTCAGCAGCTGTCACGGTCTGGGAAAGGAAAGGCACCACACACATTTCATTTTCGTTTTTAGAAGCAGCATGGTGAAGAGAAGCAAGTAGCTGAAATTGGCTTGATCATTGAAGAATGTTGCGTCCAACTAGGAGGGAGAAACGTGCAGCAAAGGATTGAACTTTAGAGCTGCACGGTGCTTCCAAACCTTGCATTTTAAATTATAGTCACTCTTATATTTTGGAGGAAGCGATGGAGAGCCGCCAACCTCACTCGCTATTGGTTGCATTTTCACTTTATTTTACTGTTCACGTACCTTAGCATTGAATGTTTTATTTCAGTGTTTTCATTCACTTCAATGCTTTTAATTCTATTCGGTTGTGTTTAATTTCATTTTTAGTTCAATTGCATTACAAAACTTTCAAAACCCCCCCAACTACGTGTTTGACCTAAGACTCGAACCACATTTGGTCCTCCAGAGACGACCAAGGAGTCACTTCCTAGCACTGTATTGCATTCTTTTATGCACAACTTTTGTGAGAGGTGCGACCCTCTCATCAGTACCCTCGTGTACTTCTTTTAGTATCAGCTCGACTTCTTTTGCATCTACGCATCTAAGGAGAACCATGTCATGATTCCTCTTATATAAAATACCCCCACTCAAAATGAAGCTGCCAACCAACCTCCTTAACGCCCTTTTATCGTTTTCAGATGCCTTCTCTGGATATTCTCGGGTCCTAAGATAATGCTTGATATCAAAGTACCAAGGTTTACCATCTACCTCCTCCTCGATGAAATGACAATACGCTGGCTCCGCATGACTCTTCATTTCGATCATTGGCAATTTTGCATCTTGATCAACTTCAAACATCAATGACAAAGTAGCCAACGCGTCTGCTAATTGATTATCTTCTCGCGGTATATGATTAAACGTGATGGAATCAAAATACTCAATTAATCCCCTGATGTAAGCTTGGTATGGAATTAATTTTGTATCCCTAGTCTCCCATTCTCCCTTCAATTGATGGATGACCAAAGCTGAATCTCCATATACATCCAGAATTTTTGCTTTAGACTCTATTGCTGCTCGAATACCCATAGCACAGGCTTCATATTCTGCGATATTATTCATGCAATTAAAACACAACCTTGCCGTCATTGGAATGTATTGATTCTTAGGAGAGATAAGCACTGCCCCTATTCCATTCCCCATTACATTCGAGGCCCCATCGAATAATACCGTCCAGGCTTTTTCATTTTTGTCCTCTTTGTTCTCAGCAAATAAAGCCATGATATCTTCATCAGGAAACTCGGGTTGCATTGGCTGATAATCACTAATGGGTTGATGGGCTAAATATTCCGCTAAAGCGCTACCCTTGATAGATTTCTGAGTAACATATACAATGTCGTACTCCGATAGTAGCATCTGCCATCGAGCTATTCTTCTAGTGAGAGCGGGCTTTTCGAAAATATACTTGATAGGATCCATTTTAGATATCAACCAAGTAGAGTGACTCAACATGTATTGCCTTAAACGATGAGTGGCCCACGCCAGTGCGCAACAAGTTCGCTCTAACGACGAATATCGTTGCTCGCAATCTGTGAATCTCTTGCTCAAGTAATATATATCATGCTCTCTTTTCCCGTCTTCATCATGCTGACCCAATACACAACCCATTGAATTATCCAATACGGTCAAATACAAAATGAGCGGTCTTCCTAGCATAGGTGGACGCAATACAGGAGGGTCTTGCAGGTATTGTTTGACCTTTTCGAAAGCAACTTGACAATCTTCATTCCAGACTACAGCCTGATTTTTCCGTAGCAACTTGAACATTGGTTCACAAGTAGCAGTTAATTGGGAGATGAACCTAGCAATGTAGTTCAATCTTCCCAGAAAACCTCGAACCTCCTTTTCTGTTCTGGGCGCAGACATTTTTGTTATCGCTCTTACTTTGTCAGGATCAACTTCTATCCCTATTTGGCTGACAATAAAGCCCAACAATTTTCCAGACTTTACTCCAAACGTGCATTTGGCAGGATTTAACCTGAGTTTGTACTTTCTCAGTCTCTCAAATAATTTCCTTAGATTGAAAATATGCTCCTCTTCTGATTCCGACTTTGCAATCATGTCATCCCCATAAACTTCAATTTCCTTATGCATCATATCATGAAAGAGTGTCACCATTGCCCTTTGGTATGTTGCTCCAGCATTCTTGAGTCCGAAAGACATCACCTTATAACAGAATGTTCCCCATAACGTGATAAAGGTCGGTTTTTCCATATCTTCCGGTGCCATTTTAATTTGATTATATCCTGAGAATCCATCCATGAACGGAAATAACGAAAATTTGGCTGTATTATCAACCAGAGTATCGATGTGTGGTAACGGGAAATTATCTTTCGGACTTGCACGATTCAAATCACGATAGTCAACACACATTCGAACTTTCCCATCCTTCTTAGGCACTGGTACAACATTCGCTACCCATTGTGGGTATCTTGCCACAGCCAAAAATCCAGCGTCAAATTGCTTTTGGACCTCCTCTTTAATTTTTAGGGACATTTCCGGCTTCATTCTTCTTAGTTTTTGCTTGACTGGAGGGCATTCTGGCTTGAGTGGGAGCCTATGCTGCACAATATCGGTATCCAGATCCGGCATGTCATTGTAAGACCACGCGAACACATCTTTAAACTCCTTCAATAGGGCACGCAATCTTTCCCTCACTCCCGTTTTCATACTAGTACCGATTTTCACTTCCCTTATCTCATCCTTCTCTCCCAAGTTGAGTATTTCAATCTCCTCCTGATGGGGTTTTATCTCCTTAGATTCTTGTTCCACTAATCTCAACAATTCCGGAGAGGGTTCCACATCATCTTCGAAATCATCTTCCGTGTTATTGATAGGGTGCTCAAAATTAGGAACATTCAACAATCATTGTCACATCTGCATCATTTAAATTTATGAAAAAGTATAAATAAATAAGATAAACAAAGAAAAATTCCAAATGATGATGAAATGCAACTTTATTATCACGCTGAGTGAAAAGTAAAAAGTCAATCCGCAAAACCTCAGTTCTAAAGCCCCAATCGAAACTATAAGCTTAATTAAAACTATTACATTTTGTTCACATTAAGCATCACAGGTAAATCCAGTGTTTCTCAATTGTTGAGTTGAGTATCAGGGGAGCAAGCGCACACAAAGCTCAAACTTTGAGGCCTTTCTTCATCCTCCACAGCTGCTATCTGGCCAGTGTTGATCCACCCAACACTGCGGAAGCTTTCCTTGATGTCAACAATGTGAATTTTTCTCTCTCTGGGCCCTCGTCTTTCTACACGGGCCAGACTGCGTTCTTTTCTTTCTTCAACCATCCTTTTCCTGTCTTCCTTGGTATGTTTGTACCCCAAGCCATATTTGTTCTTGTTTTCAACGATTTCTAGAGGGAATGCTCGACCCTGCCGATATTTGCCCAAACCTTCCCCATATATATAGCCCTCTTTTAGCATAATCTTGGCCATCATAATAGAAGCACATGATAGATGAGGATTTACTGGAAACGGTTTGATGGACAAATTTGTAAGCACCAAAATATGATGTCACAAACTTGTTTCACAATCGGCAAGTATGACCGAATCGTTCAAGTAATAAAACTTGGTAAGACCAAGTATCGTTCTTCCCAAAGGACTCACGGCCTAGTTTAGTTATGTGATTTGTTGATTAGCTAGGACTTACAAACGAAATATTCAAAGTTTAATATGCAAAGACGAAAATAAACATGTATGCATGAATTTGATCAATGGCAAAGACAAAAGATAAACACTTTCAATGAATTATATAAATGAATATGTTGTTGGGGTTCAATTTCATCTCATCCACTCTCATATATTTTAGGAATTCAACATTCAAATCATCATTGTTAATGCCACTCTCTAATGTACCATTCTAGATGGCTTCTCCCTAATCAAATAGTTCATACAATTCCTAGCATTCCTAATGATTAGTTCATGACTGCAGGAGCTTAAAGGCAACCAATATAATGTTGTCAGTAAAATATTGGGAGAAATTCCCCGGATCTAGACTTCCCCGTACGTGTCCGTATCGACAAAACCAATAATCATGCATTAGAATGAGTTAAACAATGCAAGCATTGAGCAAAGAGGAAAAACCCTAACTAATGATGAAAGAAAGCATATGTCTTAATTCAAAGATGTACTCAACAAATCCATATATGAGAGCTTCAAGAGATTACATTGATTCCCCAACAAACATACAAGGTTTAGTTCACCATATTCATGGTGAACCTAGATGAATAACAATGAAAGAATGAAAGAATAAACCCAATAAAGGTGAAGAGGTAGCCTGAGCATCCAAGATCCTCCTTCAAAGGGGTGGGAGAGAGAGTGTTTACTTCGTTTCTGCCAAAGATACCAATTCTAAGGACGTGCAAGCCCTTATATACTAATTTAGAGTTACAAAAGATTACAAAAGCCCAAGCCCAAAAAGTGCCGCTCAGCGGTATTTACCGCTCAGCGGTGATTGCGCGTCACAATTCTTCCCCTCAGCGGCCATTTTGCCCCTCAGCGGTTCCAACGCCACCTCTTGAGTGCCGCTCAGCGTTAGTTTGCCGCTGAGCGGTGCCTTCGTCTTCTCTTTTTGCACTCTTTCTTGTCTTTTCTAATGTCACTTCTCTTCTTCTTCACTCTTTTCACTAAATTCACCTCCAAACCTGCACAAAAACACTTAAATCAAGTGTAAACCTGTCCAGCTCTCTTATTTATGAAAATATGGATAAAAGGCATGATTTCAAGCTAGTTTCTAAGTCTAAAGGTTGCTTTTAGTATCAATTTTAAGCATGAAAATAACAGTTTTTCAACTGTTATCACAACCCCAAACTTAGAACTTTGCTTGTCCTCAAGCAAACAAAATGTAACTCCATCTTCAACCAATTCACATGATGGTTCACTCATTCAAAATCCTCTTTTCAAGATAAGTAACAACTTCACTCAAACTTATGACCAAGAGTTCAATCAAGATGTGCACATGCTTTAGTGTTCACAAAGTCATTTAAGTTCCAACAAATGCTATTTTTCATGAATGATCAATCAATTAAGCATGGATGTTCATGTGCTCATGGAATATTTCCTCACCAGGTAAAGTGTTTCACTCAACACACAAGTGTATAAGAGGTAAAGTGTTTCACTCATTCACTCTACTATCACAATGTCACATGAATCAACTTTGCCTTTCATTTTACCACAATCAAAAACATTCACAAGCATGCATCATCACAAGGACTTTTCAATGGCTTATAACGTGGCTGGGCTAAAAAGAAAATTGGTTTTTTCTGGATCACAATATCCTTGAGTTAAGAGAATCATAACAACACAATTATTCTTATTCATTCCCAACTTGCCTTTGCATTTGCATTGAGCTTTACTTCTTTTTCTTTTCTTTTCTTTTTCTTTGCATATTCTTACTTTTTTTAGCTCTTAGCTCAATGCTTTTCCTTTTTCATGTTTTCCCAACAACCCCAAACTTGAACATTTAAAAATACCACACAAGATCTTCTACTTAACTCAAGGTAAAGATTTTCAATCAAGGGTTTTCAGTGTATGTTCAAGGCTAAGGGTTCAAAGGATAGAACACAAAGTGTTCTCTTTTAGTAGGTTAACTTTATGAATTTGGCCAATAAAAAGGGTTCCAACAAACGGCCTTGATCATATGATGCAAAACAAGCAATTGATTCAATCATAGAAAACCTGGGCAAAATCATTCATGCTTTCAAAGTAATGGCATTCAACAATAATAACTCTGGAGCTCAAAACCTCACATATAAGCTCATTCACATTTGACATACACATCCTGCTTAATTTCACAATCACAATCATGATATCATGCCTTTGTTCACAAAGCTTGTGAATCACCTGTATAAGCATTTTAATGTGCACATCATCTCAACATCAATCAGTCAATAAGCATCATCAAATCATTACTTATCAAACAATCACAGTTAATAGCAAACCATCATAATAAACCAGGTGTTCAATAGAGTACATCAAACCCTAATCTAAAAACAAAAACAAATAAGTTCAGAAAACTTAAACCAAACAAAAACATAAGTCCTGCTCTAGTTATGATAGCATTCATCAGTAAATGCTATCTCAACTCCTCCTCAATCTGAGCTGTCCTCTATATCCTCCTTCTTCTTGGATCTTATAGTCTTGATTCTTTTTGCCCGATGAGGAGGCCATCCCTGCATCAAACATAATTCACAAAACCAAAAGATACATTGTTAAGCATTAGTAAACCATAATGAAGAAATCAGCCCCTTCAATGATGCTCTCTCCCAACCCCAAACTTAGATGGAAAACTAGTGAGCAAGTGAGTGGAAGGGAGATTTTCTAAAGAGGGATGAGGGAAAAGTTGTAGAGAACCTTTGAAAAGGTATGTAAGAGTGTGTGTGCAGAGAAGAGTTTGAAAAGAGAAACCAAAACGCAGCTTAGGGTATAAAAATACCCTAATGGGCTCGGATCCCGCTAAGGGGAAACTAAAGCCCATCTGCGAGAGTACCGCTCAGCGGTAAGTTTGCCGCTCAGCGGCACTTTCGTGAAGTGCTCCTCTCCTTCTTTTCTTGACCTACGTGCCTCCTAGACATACCCCTCACTGGTTCCCTGCAATTCAATGTTAAAAATGCTTATGCAAACCCTAATTAAAATAAAACAAACAAAAACAATCAATCAACTGGGTTGCCTCCCAGGTAGCGCTTGTTTAACGTCACGAGCCTGACCCAAAATCCACCAACACCCCTCAGTAGGTGTTTCACTTACCAGAACCCATCAGTAGGTGCAAAATCTTCTCACCAACACCCATCAGTAGGTGTTATAAACTTAGTATCCTTCAGTAGATACTTAACCACCTAGCATCCTTCAGTAGATGCTAGATCCAACAAAATAATGTCCAGAATAATGTTCACAGTTTAAAAATTACAAAACCAATATCAAAATTAAAAGTTTGTAAATCCACTGGGTTGCCTCCCAGCAAGCGCTTCTTTAATGTCACTAGCTTGACCCAATAAAGCTCACGTTCCATCTTCTTTATAGTTGATGTTATCTTTCCACCAACTTATCAACTGCTTCCTTAGGACTGTTTTGGATTCTCTAGAATATGGAGACTCTATCTCTATCATCTCCTTCTCTTTAAAACCTTTTATAACCCACAACTTGTTCTTGAGTCTTACAGGTGTGCCAAGTTGGAGTCCTCTTTTCTTCCAGTCTCTAGGAACTTCCTCTCCTTTTCCACTTTCCTCTACCTTGGGTACCTGAAAATACAAACAATGGTTATCAGAAACCTTAAGATTTTCATGTTTACCTCTAGTTATGGGTGCATCTCGAAATGCAGCTTTATAACTGGCCTCTTCCTCCTTTGCTTGTATCTCATCTTTAAACACATTCACCACCACTCTCTCCTCTCTGTCCTGGAGCACCACTATACCTTTATTAACATCTATAATAACCCTGGCCGTTTTCATAAACGGTCTTCCCAGTATGAAAGGTATCTTTTCGTTCTCCATCTTCATCACCACAAAGTCTGCCAAAAACTGAAGTTTGCCAACACAAACTACAATGTCTTCTGCAATCCCACATGGCTCCTTTGAAGATCCATCAGCCATTACCAGATTAACCTTTACAGGTTTTATTTTCACATGGCCAATTTTGCTCCAATAGAGAGTAAGGCATCAAGTTAACACTTGAGCCTAAGTCAAGGAGAGCTTTCTTTACCTTTTTCTTCCCTATAGTGCAAGGGATAGAAAAACTACCTGGATCTACTGCTTTTGGTGGGAATGATTCTTTCTTAACAGTTACACACTTTTCATCCTCATCATCTCTACGTTTTCTTTTTGTAGAGGTTCCCTCATCAGATTTTGTGTACACTGCTATTTTCTGTAAGATTTGTTCCCAAGGAGCTTCATTATCAACCATTCTGAATAAGTCTGTGAAATCCATTGGTTTCTCTTGATTTGTTAGAAAAGGAAAAGTATCCTTTCTTTCTTCTTCTCTTCTCTCTTCTGTTTCATCTTCTTCTAACTCAATATCTTCTTCATTCACACTTTTGACCACTTTGCATTCTTCTCTAGGGTTAACCTCAGTATTAGCCCCAAAGTTTCTGTGTGGTCTTTCTTCCAATTGCTTAGTGATCTGACCCATCTGAATCTCCAAATTCTTTATAGCAGCTTCAGTGCTCTTTTGAGAAGATTCAGTTTTCTGAATAAATTGCTGAAGAGTTTCTTCCAACCTTGTTGATCTATCATTAAGCATAGATAACTGTTGCCACAAGGTTGGTTGCTGCTGCTGCTTATTATATTGGTTAGCCTGCCCAGTTTGTCCTTGGCCAATACTTGGATGTGGTTTCCAACCCTGATTATAATTGCCTTGACGGTATGGAAACTGATTAGCCATGAAGTTAACATCCTCCACGGCTTCCACAGGAAAAGCACATTGGCCATTGATGTGATCTCCTCCACATAGTTCGCACAACTGGGTTTGTACCTGTGCAGCAGATTTTAACTCTTTTGGTAATGAAGCAAGAGTTTTGGTCAGAGTCTCCAGCTGTTGAGTTAGAATTTTATTCTGGGCTAGCAGAGCATCATGGGTTTGTAATTGAAGAACCCCTTTATGTTGCATAGGGGCGCCTCTTTCATTGTGAAGCTCATTATCACTTGTAGCCATATTTTCAATAATTTCAGTTGCTTCCTCTGGAGTTTTCCATTTGATATTGCCTCCAGCCGAGGCATCCAGCATCATCTTGGTTTGTGAACCAAGCCCTTCAAGGAAAGTTAGGACTACTTCTTGATCCTCAAAGCCATGCGTGGGAGTTTTACGTAACAAGCTTTTATACCTGTCCCATGCATGTCCCAGTGATTCCTCCATGCCCTGCTTGAATGAAGATATCTCTTGCTTGCCTTTAGTCACCTTAGATTGTGGGAAGTATTTGTTTAGAAACTTTGTAACCACTGATTCCCACTCTGTGAAACTTTCTTCTGGAAAAGAGTTTAACCAAAGCTTAGCATTGCCTCCCAAGGAGAAAGGAAACAAGCTAAGTTTGATAGCTTCGTCTGGCACCCCATTAATCTTGACCGTGTTGCAGATCTCATTAAAGGTAGTAAGGTGCTCATATGGGCTTTCATGTGATAACCCATTAAATTGATTACTCTTCACCAGTTGAATCAGTGCTGGTTTGACCTCCATGTTGGCAGCATTGACTCTAGGTCTAGCTATGCTATTGAAGTGCTGAGGTCCAGCAAGATTAGTGTAATCTGCAAGAGTTCTTCTAACATTATTGCCCTCCATACTTCCTGTGCTATGAACAGAACCTTGTGGTGATGAGTGCAAGAGAGTTTCTGGAGAAGGGAAAAGTTCTCTAGACGTTCTGATTCTTCTCCTCCTTCTACTCTCTTCTAGACCTTCAAGAAGTGGTTCTGTTGTTTTCTTACTTCTAGTGCGAATTGCTTCCTGCATGCACAAGAAAACAAAACCCTAGAAAAGATTTGTTAGCACAAAAAGATATAAAAGAAGATATAAATTCAAAAGATAGAAAGATAAAAGATTTAGAAGATAGAAAGATAAAAGATAAAAAATAAAATCTAATCCTAAAAGATAAAATAAAATCTAAAAAGATAAAATCTATTCTAAAAAGATAAAATAAAATCTAACCTAATCTAAAAGATAAAGATAAAATAAAATCTAATAAAATCTAACCTAATAAAATAAAATCAAATCTAACCTAATCTAAAAAGATAAAAAGATAAAATAAAAACAGAAATTTAAAATTAAAGTCAAAGATAATCAATAATCACACAAATTAACCAGTTAAACCACGAATCCCCGGCAACGGCGCCAAAAACTTGATGGACAAATTTGTAAGCACCAAAATATGATGTCACAAACTTGTTTCACAATCGGCAAGTATGACCGAATCGTTCAAGTAATAAAACTTGGTAAGACCAAGTATCGTTCTTCCCAAAGGACTCACGGCCTAGTTTAGTTATGTGATTTGTTGATTA
The DNA here is from genome assembly GCA_034642375.1 of Vigna nakashimae. NCBI lineage: Eukaryota > Viridiplantae > Streptophyta > Magnoliopsida > Fabales > Fabaceae > Vigna > Vigna nakashimae. The sequence goes on along the minus strand of CM067759.1, from coordinate 27,839,622 downwards.
GCTAGGACTTACAAACGAAATATTCAAAGTTTAATATGCAAAGACGAAAATAAACATGTATGCATGAATTTGATCAATGGCAAAGACAAAAGATAAACACTTTCAATGAATTATATAAATGAATATGTTGTTGGGGTTCAATTTCATCTCATCCACTCTCATATATTTTAGGAATTCAACATTCAAATCATCATTGTTAATGCCACTCTCTAATGTACCATTCTAGATGGCTTCTCCCTAATCAAATAGTTCATACAATTCCTAGCATTCCTAATGATTAGTTCATGACTGCAGGAGCTTAAAGGCAACCAATATAATGTTGTCAGTAAAATATTGGGAGAAATTCCCCGGATCTAGACTTCCCCGTACGTGTCCGTATCGACAAAACCAATAATCATGCATTAGAATGAGTTAAACAATGCAAGCATTGAGCAAAGAGGAAAAACCCTAACTAATGATGAAAGAAAGCATATGTCTTAATTCAAAGATGTACTCAACAAATCCATATATGAGAGCTTCAAGAGATTACATTGATTCCCCAACAAACATACAAGGTTTAGTTCACCATATTCATGGTGAACCTAGATGAATAACAATGAAAGAATGAAAGAATAAACCCAATAAAGGTGAAGAGGTAGCCTGAGCATCCAAGATCCTCCTTCAAAGGGGTGGGAGAGAGAGTGTTTACTTCGTTTCTGCCAAAGATACCAATTCTAAGGACGTGCAAGCCCTTATATACTAATTTAGAGTTACAAAAGATTACAAAAGCCCAAGCCCAAAAAGTGCCGCTCAGCGGTATTTACCGCTCAGCGGTGATTGCGCGTCACAATTCTTCCCCTCAGCGGCCATTTTGCCCCTCAGCGGTTCCAACGCCACCTCTTGAGTGCCGCTCAGCGTTAGTTTGCCGCTGAGCGGTGCCTTCGTCTTCTCTTTTTGCACTCTTTCTTGTCTTTTCTAATGTCACTTCTCTTCTTCTTCACTCTTTTCACTAAATTCACCTCAAAACCTGCACAAAAACACTTAAATCAAGTGTAAACCTGTCCAGCTCTCTTATTTATGAAAATATGGATAAAAGGCATGATTTCAAGCTAGTTTCTAAGTCTAAAGGTTGCTTTTAGTATCAATTTTAAGCATGAAAATAACAGTTTTTCAAGTGTTATCACGGTTCCACACAAGCATTTCCCACAATCTCCAACGATTGGAAGGCTGTCTCGAGAGCTTCTTCAGCCGCCTCGATGTAGCGCGTGGATGATGGCCCACTCACAAGAAGATCCTCTTCTCCTGATACTATCACCAGCTTATCTCCCATCACATACTTCCACTTCTGGTGTAGTGTAGAAGGCACAACTCCAGCCGAATGGATCCATGGGCGCCCCAAGAGACAACTATAAGCTGGAAGGATATCCATAACCTGGAATGTTATTTGAAAGACACACGGGCCAACTTGCATTGGTAATTCGACTTCTCCCATCACTTCTCTTTTGCTACCATCAAACGCCCTCACAATCATTGAACTCGGTCTCATATGCATTCCTTCGCAAGGTAGCTTTTCCAAGGTTGCTTTCGGCATGACATTCAAAGAGGACCCATTGTCCACTAAGACACGCACTATAACATGATCCAGGCATTTCACAGAGACGTGAAGAGCCTTGTTATGCCATCTTACCTCAGCAGGTATCTCTTCATCCGTAAAGGTGAGATAATTATTAGCAACAATATTGCCAACAATACCCTCGAATTTATTCAACGAAATACCTTGCTCCACGTGAGCCTCACTGAGTATCTTCATTAACAACTTTCTGTGTGATGCCGAATGCATGAGCAAGTCTAATAAGGATATACGAGCAAGCATACGGTTTAACTGTTCCACCACCTTATATTCACTTTGTTGTATGAATTTTAAAAATTCACAAGCCTCCTCTTCAGAAACATCTTTCTTCTCTTCCTTATCGGGGACCTCCTCTGTCTGTGCACCCTTCCCCTTTAAGAATTCTTTTGCCTTCGCGGCCATCGTTGCTTCCTTATCATTAACTCTTTCTCGTGCCAACTCTGGTGATGTGAAAATTCGACCACTCCTAGTCATTCCACCTATGCCTGATATGTTTTTGACGACAGGATCAACGCTTTGTGCTTCGCCTGATGCATGTGTCCCATATCTCCTTGGGACGACTTTTTCGTTCTTGTAAGGAAACGGAGCTGGTACACGGATAACAACGGGCGACCTTCCTTGAGTTGGTGGGATAGAGATAGTCCTAGTGAAACGAATCACCAGTGGTTCTGGTAAAATCATGTCGGATTCATCACCAGTTTGTGCAAATACATATCCCTCCTCACTTTTTGGGCTTGGGCTTTTGTAATCTTTTGTAACTCTAGATTAGTATATAAGGGCTTGCACGTCCTTGGGATTAGTATCTTTGGCAGAAACGAAGTAAACACTCTCTCTTCCACCCCTTTGAAGGAGGATCTTGGATGCTCAGGCTACCTCTTCACCTTTATTGGGTTTATTCTTTCATTCTTTCATTGTTATTCATCTAGGTTCACCATGAATATGGTGAACTAAACCTTGTATGTTTGTTGGGGAATCAATGTAATCTCTTGAAGCTCTCATATATGGAATTTGTTGAGTACATCTTTTAAGTAAGACATATGCTTTCTTTCATCATTAGTTAGGGTTTTTCCTCTTTGCTCAATGCTTGCATTGTTTAACTCATTCTAATGCATGATTATTGGTTTTGTCGATACGGACACGTACGGGGAAGTCTAGATCCGGGGAATTTCTCCCAATATTATACTGACAATATTTTATTGGTTGCCTTTAAGCTCCTGCACTCATGAACTAATCATTAGGAATGCTAGGAATTGTATGAACTATTTGATTAGGGAGAAGCCATCTAGAATGGTACATTAGAGAGTGGCATTAACAATGATGATTTGAATGTTGAATTCCTAAAATATATGAGAGTGGATGAGATGAAATTGAACCCCAACAACATATTCATTCATATAATTCATTGAAAGTGTTTATCTTTTGTCTTTGCCATTGATCAAAACTTCATGCATACATGTTTATTTTCTGTCTTGCATATTAAAATTTGAATATTTCGTTTGTAAGTCCTAGCTAATCAACAAATCACATAACTAAACTAGGCCGTGAGTCCTTTGGGAAGAACGATACTTGGTCTTACCAAGTTTATTACTTGAACGATTCGGTCATACTTGCCGATTGTGAAACAAGTTTGTGACATCATATTTTGGTGCTTACAAATTTGTCCATCAAGTTTTTGGCGCCGTTGCCGGGGATTCGTGGTTTAACTGGTTAATTTGTGTGATTATTGATTATCTTTGACTTTAATTTTAAATTTCTGTTTTTTTTTTCTGTTTTTATTTTATCTTTTTATCTTTTTAGATTAGATTAGATTTTATTAGATTTTATTTTTCTTATCTTTTTATCTTTTAGGATTAGATTTTATTTTATCTTTTTAGATTAGGTTAGATTTTATTTTGTTAGGTTAGATTTTATTAGATTTTATTTTATCTTTATCTTTTAGATTAGGTTAGATTTTATTTTATCTTTTTAGAATAGATTTTATTTTATTTTATTTTCTATCTTCTAAATCTTTTATCTTTTTATCTTCTGAATCTTTTATCTTTTTATCTTTTGAATATATATCCTCTCTTATATCTTTTTGTGCTAACAAATCTTTTCTAGGGTTTTGTTTTCTTGTGCATGCAGGAAGCAATTCGAACTAGAAGTAAGAAAACAACAGAACCACTTCTTGAAGGTCTAGAAGAGAGTAGAAGGAGGAGAAGAATCAGAACGTCTAGAGAACTTTTCCCTTCTCCAGAAACTCTCTTGCACTCATCACCACAAGGTTCTGTTCATAGCACAGGAAGTATGGAGGGTAATAATGTTAGAAGAACTCTTGCAGATTACACTAATCTTGCTGGACCTCAGCACTTCAATAGCATAGCTAGACCTAGAGTCAATGCAGCCAACATGGAGGTCAAACCAGCATTGATTCAACTGGTGAAGAGTAATCAATTTAATGGGTTATCTCACGAAAGCCCATATGAGCACCTGACTACCTTTAATGAGATTTGCAATACAGTCAAGATTAATGGGGTGCCAGACGAAGCAATCAAACTTAGCTTGTTTCCTTTCTCATTGGGAGGCAATGCTAAGCTTTGGTTGAACTCTTTTCCAGAAGAAAGTTTCACAGAGTGGGAAGCAGTGGTTACAAAATTCTTAAACAAATACTTCCCACAATCTAAGGTGACTAAAGGAAAGCAAGAGATATCTTCATTCAAGCAGGGCATGGAGGAATCACTGGGACATGCATGGGACAGGTATAAAAGCTTATTACTTAAAACTCCCACGCATGGCTTTGAAGATCAAGAAGTAGTCCTAACTTTCCTTGGAGGGCTTGGTTCACAAACCAAGATGATGCTGGATGCCTCAGCTGGAGGCAATATCAAATGGAAGACTCCAGAGGAAGCAACTGAAATTATTGAAAATATGGCTACAAGTGATAATGAGCTGCATAATGAAAGAGGCGCCCCTATGCAACAGAAAGGGGTTATTCAATTACAAACCCATGATGCTCTGCTAGCACAGAATACGATTCTAACTCAACAGCTGGAAACTCTGACCAAAACTCTTGCTTCATTACCTAAAGAGTTAAAATCTGCTGCACATGTACAAACCCAGTTGTGCGAATTATGTGGGGGAGATCACATCAATGGTCAATGTGCCTTTCCAGTTGAAGCCGTAGAGGATGTAAACTACATGACCAATCAGTACCGTCAAGGGAGCTACAATCAAGGGTGGAAACCACACCCAAGTATTGGTCAGGAACAAAGTGGGCAAGCTGGACAAACTGGGCAATTTAACAAGCAACAGCAACAAACCTTTCTATCAGGAAGTTTGGATGACACCCTTCAACAATTTTTGAAAAATTCTGTCGCTACTCAGAAAAGCATTGAAGAATCATGTAAAAGGATGGAGATGCAGCTTCATTCCATTAGTCAGAGATTGAATGATGAGGTTAATACTGAAGTTAACCCTAAGGAGGAAGGGCAAGCCATTATCACTGAAAGTGACAAGATTCTTGATGAGAAAAAAATAGGGGGCGATGAGGAAAAGATAGAGAGAGAAGAAAAAGAAGAGTTGAGTGAGAGAGATAAAGATGATGAGAAAGAAAAAGAAGTGGTTGAGAGAGAAGAGAGGAAGAAAATTTGTGTGAAAATAAAGAAGTTGGGAAGAAAAAGAGAAGGGAAGAAAAAAATAAGAGAAAAGAAAAAGAGAAAATTTGGGGAGAGGGAGCGTAAGAAAAAGAAGATGAGAGGAAAGAAGAAGGAATCATATGAAAAACCTCATCCTCATCTAAAGAAGAATCGTAGGAAGGAAAAGAAATTTAAGTGCTTTATGGAAATCTTCAAGAAATTGGAGATTAAAGTTCCTATGATTGAGACACTGCAACAGGTTCCTGGTTTGATCAAATTTCTGAAGAAGTTCAGTAGAAAGAAGAAAAAAAAGAAGGAACTTGAGCTTTACTGGGTCAAGCTAGTGACGTTAAAAGAGCGCTTGCTGGGAGGCAACCCAGTGGATTTAAAAACTTTTGATTTGGATTTGTAACTTTTAATTTGTGGACATTATTTTGTAAATATTTTGTTGGATACAGCATCTACTGAAGGATGCTAGGTGGTTAAGTATCTACTGAAGGATACTAAGTTTGTAACACCTACTGATGGGTGTTGGTGAGAAGATTTTGCACCTACTGATGGGTGCTGGTAAGTTTAAAACACCTACTGAGGGGTGTTGGTGGATTTTGGGTCAGGCTCGTGACGTTAAACAAGCGCTACCTGGGAGGCAACCCAGTTGATTGATTGTTTTTGTTTGTTTTATTTTAATTAGGGTTTGCATAAGCATTTTTAACATTGAATTGCAGGGAACCTATGAGGGGTATGCTAGGAAGGCACGTAGGTCAAGAAAAGAAGGAGAAGGGCACATCACGAAAGTGCCGCTGAGCGGTACTATCGCAGATGGGCTTAAGTTCCCCTTAGCGGAACCCGAGCCCATTGGGGTATTTTTAAACCCTAAGCTGCGCGTTTTCACATTCTTTCAAGCCCTTTTCTGCACAAACACTTCCACATATCTTCTCTTAGGTTTCTCACATCTTTTTACTCTTCCCTCTTAGAAAAATTTCTCTTCCACTCACTTTTTCACTAGTGTGCCATCAAAGTTTGGGGTTGGAAGAGAGCATTCTAGTTTGGAAGCATTCTCATATCATCTAACATCTCCATCCAAGTAAGTAAAATGCATTTTGTCATTCTAGGGTTCTTGAATTTGAATGTGATTGTCAAAGCATGAATATTTAGGGGTTTTGATTTCTATGCATGATTTGATGATATATTTGATGTTTGAACCGATTAAACTGCTTGATTATGTACTGGAAAACTGAAAATTGCATTTGGGTGGAGTTAGGACAGTTTAAAAATGAGATTTGCAAAAATCTGCAGGTCACCGCTGAGCGGCATTTACCGCTGAGCGGCACTCTGCCAGATTTGGGTTTTTCTGGTTTTTGCGTGTTTGAATTTGGCACTGGTGGCGCTGAGGGGAAATTCTGGCCCTCAGCGGTGGTTTAGCTTCGAAAGGAGTTGTGTTCTGTGTTTACTAATGATTAACATCATGTTCTGTGGTTTTGGAATTGTTTTTGAATGCAGGAATGGCATCTTCATCAGGGAAAAGATTGAAAACCATGGCAACCAAGAGGAAGGAAAAGGAACCAGAGCAGCCCCATAATGGCAGGTTCCTCTCTAGGAAACATGAGAAGCACTTTAGGGTGGTTCAGGACAGGAGACTTCTAATGGAGAGAAAGGTTGGAATGATACCTAACTTTGCTCCTCAATTTGGAGAGCAAGTGTTAGGGAATGATTGGGGGAAGCTAGCCACTTATCCAGTGCCTGCCAACATAGCTGTGGTGAAGGAATTCTACACCAATGCAAAGAAGATTGGTGACTATCCAGCTGAGAATTATTTGGGCTATGTCAGAGGCCATGCCATCAGGTATGATCCTGATTCCATCAACAACTTCCTGGATACTGTGTGGGCTGGTGAACAATGCCAGTTTGCTCTTAGCATGGAGGAGGGTGCTGACTTTGAGGATGTTGAGAGAGTGTTGTGCATACCTGGAGGACATTTTCAAAGAAATAGATCTGGAGCAGTGGTTAACATTAGGAGGACAGATTTGACTCCTCTTGCAAAGTATTGGATGGCATTTTCTCATGCCAACATTCAGCCATGCTCACATGTGTCAGATATCACTCTCAGCAGGGCACTATTCATCTACTGTGCTATCAGAAATTTGAATGTTAATATTGGGCAGGTGATAGCTGATGAGATTAGTGTGTGTGCTAACACCTCAAACAACAAAGCACCACTGGGACATCCTTCTTTGATCACTCACCTTTGCAAGCAAGCTGGGGTGGACACTTCTGTTCCACCATTTGAGAGGCCAAGAAAAGCTATAGATGAGGCCTATTACAGACAGTACTGTGGAGGTGAGGAGGCAGCTCAGCCAATTCCACCACGCCAGGCTCGTAGAGAGAGAGGGCCAGCACAGAGCAGGACATCTGCTGATACTCATGAGGCAGAACCTTTCCAGATGAGGGACATGTATATGTCTCTTATAGGTGCTCAGTTGCAGTCCATCCACAGAGGGCAGGTGGCCACGGCTGAGATGATAGTGGGGATGTATGATACCCCTCCAGCACACAGGTGGACTATGGATGAATTCCATAACGTGGTAGCTTGGCCAGAAGAACCATTGCATGGAGGAGCTGAAGCAGCTGAAGCTTCAGCCAGAGATATGGAAGAAGATGAAGCTGAGGAGGAGGATGCATTTGATGAAGATGATGATGAAGAGGAGGAGGAAGATACAGAGGACAGCTCAGATTGATGAGGAGCTGAGATAGCATTTACTGATGAATGCTATCATATGTTTATGCTTTTATGGTTTAAGTTTTCTGGACTTATTTGTTTTTGTTTTTAGATTAGGGTTTGATGTACTCTATTGAACACCTGGTTTCTTATGATGGTTTGCTATTAACTGTGATTGTTTGATAAGTAATGCTTGAATGATGCTTATTGATTGATTGATGTTGAGATGATGTGCACATTAAAATGCTTATACAGGTGATTCACAAGCTTTGTGAACAAATGCATGATATCATGATTGTGATTGTGAAATTAAGCAGGATGTGTATGTCAAATGTGAATGAGCTTATATGTGAGGTTTGAGCTCCAGAGTTGTTATTGTTGAATGCTATTACTTTGGAAGCATGAATGACTTTGCCCAGGTTTTCTATGATTGAATCAATTGCTTGTTTTGCATCATATGATCAAGGCCGTGTTTTTGAAACCCTTTTTATTGGCCAAATTCATAAAGTTAACCTACTAAAAGAGAACACTTTGTGTTCTATCCTTTGAACCCTTAGCCTTGAATATACACTGAAACCCTTGATTGAAAATCTTTACCTTGAGTTAAGTAGAAGATCTTGTGTGGTATTGTTAAATGTTCAAGTTTGGGGTTGTTGGGAAATATGAAAAAAAGGAAAAAGCATTGAGCTAAGAGCTAAAAAGTAAGAATATGCAAAGAAAAAGAAAAAGAAGCAAAGCTCAATGCAAATGCAAAGGCAAAAGAAAGTTGGGAATGAATAAGAATAATTGTGTTGTTAAGATTCTCTTAACTCAAGGATTTTGTGATCCAGAAAAAACCAATTTTCTTGTTAGCCCAGCCACATTATAAGCCATTGAAAAGTCCTTGTGATGATGCATGCTTGTGAATGTTTTTGATTGTGGTAAAATGAAAGGCAAAGTTGATTCATGTGACATTGTGATAGTGGAGTGAATGAGTGAAACACTTTACCTCTTATACACTGGTGTGTTGAGTGAAACACTTTACCTAGTGAGGAAATATTCCAAAAGCACATGAACATCCATGCTTAATTGATTGATCATTCATGAAAAATCGCATTTGTTGGAACTTAAATGACTTTGTGAACACTAAAGCATGTGCACATCTTGATTGAACTCTTGGTCATAAGTTTGAGTGAAGTTGTTACTTATCTTGAAAAGAGGATTTTGAATGAGTAAACCATCATATAAATTGGTTGGAGATAGAGTTACATTTTATTTGCTTGAGGACAAGCAAAGTTCTAAGTTTGGGGTTGTGATAACAGTTGAAAAACTGTTATTTTCATGCTTAAAATTGATAATAAAAGCAACCTTTAGACTTAGAAACTAGCTTGAAATCATGCCTTTTATCTATATTTTCATAAATAAGAGAGCTGGACAGGTTTACGCTTGATTTGAGTGTTTTTGTGCAGGTTTTAAGGTGAATTTAGTGAAAAGAGTGAAGAAGGAGAGAAGTGACATTAGAAAAGACAAGAAAGAGTGCAAAAAGAGAAGACGAGAGCACCGCTCAGCGGCAAACTACCGCTGAGCGGCACTCAGGAGGTGGCGTTGGAACCGCTGAGGGGCAAAATGGCCGCTGAGGGGAAGAAAGAAGACGCGTCCTTGGGCTTTTGTAATCTTTTGTAACTCTAGATTAGTATATAAGGGCTTGCACGTCCTTGGGATTAGTATCTTTGGCAGAAACGAAGTAAACACTCTCTCTTCCACCCCTTTGAAGGAGGATCTTGGATGCTCAGGCTACCTCTTCACCTTTATTGGGTTTATTCTTTCATTCTTTCATTGTTATTCATCTAGGTTCACCATGAATATGGTGAACTAAACCTTGTATGTTTGTTGGGGAATCAATGTAATCTCTTGAAATTTGTTGAGTACATCTTTTAAGTAAGACATATGCTTTCTTTCATCATTAGTTAGGGTTTTTCCTCTTTGCTCAATGCTTGCATTGTTTAACTCATTCTAATGCATGATTATTGGTTTTGTCGATACGGACACGTACGGGGAAGTCTAGATCCGGGGAATTTCTCCCAATATTATACTGACAATATTTTATTGGTTGCCTTTAAGCTCCTGCACTCATGAACTAATCATTAGGAATGCTAGGAATTGTATGAACTATTTGATTAGGGAGAAGCCATCTAGAATGGTACATTAGAGAGTGGCATTAACAATGATGATTTGAATGTTGAATTCCTAAAATATATGAGAGTGGATGAGATGAAATTGAACCCCAACAACATATTCATTCATATAATTCATTGAAAGTGTTTATCTTTTGTCTTTGCCATTGATCAAAACTTCATGCATACATGTTTATTTTCTGTCTTGCATATTAAAATTTGAATATTTCGTTTGTAAGTCCTAGCTAATCAACAAATCACATAACTAAACTAGGCCGTGAGTCCTTTGGGAAGAACGATACTTGGTCTTACCAAGTTTATTACTTGAACGATTCGGTCATACTTGCCGATTGTGAAACAAGTTTGTGACATCATATTTTGGTGCTTACAAATTTGTCCATCAGCCTATCACGATGATATCGGCAAAATTTGAAGATACATTTCCCACCATATGTTCATAAAATGGTGGTTGGAGCGTATTTACAAACATTGCCACCATTTCTCTATCATACAAAAGTGGCTCAACTTGTGCAGCCAATTCCCTCCACCGTTAAGCATACTCCTTAAAAGTTTCGTTGTCTTTCTTCGACATGTTTTGCAGCTGTAAACGATCTGGCGCAACATGTGCATTGTATATGTACTGTTTCACAAAAGCATCAGCCAAGTCCGCCCAACAACGAATTCGAGTCGGCTCCAAATGGGTATACCAGTTTAATGCCACTCCAGCCAAACTATCTTGAAAAACATGGATGAGCAGCTGCTCATCATAAGCATATGCAACCATCTTTCTGCAAAACATGGTCAAATGGCTCTTAGGGCATGTATTTCCCTTATACTTCTCAAAATTTGGCGCCTTGAACTTATGTGGTATTTTGACGCCAGGAACCAAGTTCAATCTGGAAACATCTCCGAACCCATAACTTTCAAATCCCTCAACAGCCCTCAATCTTGCCTCTAGGCTCTCCAGTTTATCCTTTGCTCCGTCGACATTACTAATTACCCCCTCAAACGAAGTATGTGGCGCAACCTTGGTAGAAAAGCCCTCTCTGGTAATCACATGAGGCACCGGAGTTACTCGTATTCCATCAGACATGCTTGCATTCATTCCTTAATTTACCATAGGTGCGGACATTACAACAGGTGGAGTGTAATCTGGGGGTAATCCATACATTGGGAACATAACAGATTGGCTCCCAATTCTCCATGACCTTCGAGTTAGCTCTGGTCCTGTACGGATGTCGTGGAAAATTTGTCGTTGTTCTCTCACTTGTACTGATGATTATTTTTATTAAATTAAATTAGATCAAGATGAAAAATGCAAAACAAAAGAAAACATGATGCATGCTTGTGATAAGTGGAAATCACAGGATAACGATGATAATACTGATGGAAAATTAACACAAGCCGATACCAAACTGTCAACACCCAATTTCGTCCGGATGACTAAATAATATAGGTCTTTCTTTTTTATTGTATCTTATTTTATTTTATGTTTTTTTTATATATAATTTTAATTATGTTTTTATTTTTTTTATTTTTTTTTGTTTTTTTATTATTTGATTTGATTTTCTATATTATTAACTAAAAAAAAAGAAGAGAGAAAGGGTTCCTCCCTCACGCACACTGACACAGGCTCCCTAGCTCTCCACTAAGAGTGCTCCCTATCTTCCTAAATAAGTAGATAACGATATGAGTGCTCGTGTGATCGTTCGCATCGTCCTAGTGCTTAATATCGTTATTTCTCTTTTAAAAAAAATAATAATTAAAAATATTTAAATAGCATTCTAAAGGTATGAGTACTCGTGCGACCGTCCGCGTCGGCCTAGTACTCATTACCTTCTTTTTCTCGAAAATATTAAAAACATAAAATCTTCAAAAATTAAAAACTTCTGGTTTTTTTTTCAAACAACAAACAGTCTTTCAACCTAGAACTACGTTACCCTTGATTCTCCATCAAAAGTGGAGATACGTAGGAGCAAGGCTAGTCCTTGTCAGGTTCATTTCCCCAAAATACAAAATCATTATCCATAATCAATTTCTCAAACAAATTTCTCAAACAAAATTTTCAAGCAGTTTCCTAGAACTACGTAACCCTGATTTCTCATTCTGAATGAGAATACGTAGGAGCAAGGTCAATCCTTGTCGGGCCCAAAAAACTAAAAAAAATATATTTTGTTTATTTTTAATTTTATTTTAGGGATAGTTAAATGTTTTGAAAACCACATCAAATTCGCGTATTTAGTTAAAGGTACTGCCTTAGGGCAGGCGTTGTAGGGTGCTAATACCTTCCCTACACGTAACTGACTCCCGAACCTAGAATCTGGTTCTTGTAGACCATGTCTTATCCTTTTATGGTTTTTCCGTAGTTTTCCATAATAAACTATGGTGGCGACTCCAAAATCTCTTTTCAAAACCCGTTTCTTTTTGGATCGTGTCCCGTCGCGATTCCGGTTGCGACACAAACAAACATCCTTTATCTTTCATTTAAAGAAAATTTGATCCATTACATCGTCTAAGGAACAAAACACACAATTATGATGTACATCAATCCCGCGCCCGGGCAATGAAAGATTTCATCTCTCCCACCAACCATTTACAATGATTAATAAAGAATTCTATTTCCGCTGGTGAGTTATGAAAATGAGTACTTGCTTCAGCATTCGACACCATCCTGGGGATGTCTTCAATTGCCCCATTTGCCAAAGCAGCCAACTGAGAGAAGCTTTCCTTCCAGTGCTTTACAGCCATTTCTTGGTCTGCGATGTGCTCTGTCATTCACTTTATCAAGGCCTGATGCCTTTCTTCAAATTCCATCGACCTCCATCGCTCCTCCTGCTGCTCGATGTAATCCTCCATTTTCTTTAACATGACCCGATACTCCTTTTCGGCCTCCGCCAACTTCCAGTGCTCCTGATTCAACTCTGCCTCAAATGATGTAGCCATCTCCTTCATTTGATGCCCCGCTTCTTGTACTTGAACCTGCGCTTCTCTTAATCCTTTTAGGGCTTCCCTTTTATCCCTCTTGACTTCCTCATAGAGTTGTTTCCACTGCCTGTCCTCTTCTAAAGCCACCTTCTTCTCATTTACCCTCATGGATAATTCCTTACTCGCGGCTGCTAGATCCTGTTTCACTCGAAATGTATAATCCCTCTCAGCCTTCTGGCTTTTTACAATGTTTTCATAAGCCCGCGACTTTTCTTCATTATCATTTCTTATATCCACAAGATCATCACGCGCCCTTTGTAATTCGTTTTCCAACCTAGCATTCCTCACCTTCAATTTCTCCATCTCAGCCTCCAATTGTTGCACCTCTTCACTTTCTGGGGCTTGGGATGGTCCTTCACTAGCTGATTGATCCTTGATGGGCTTGAAAGGCAACTTGACTACTTTCACTCTCTCCAGAATCCAAGTGTGATAACTAACCCTGCTATCCACTACTCCATCCCTCAAGTCTTTCTATGCTCGAACAACATTTTCCCAGGCGCTTTTAACCTTTCTTAACAGTTCGATGAAATGCCCGTCTTCGTAATAAATGAATAGGGTAGCAAGGTAATCTGATGAAGGTGCCCCTCTCATGGGATGCCCGAATTGTCTTTGCACCAAAAGGGGGTTGTAATTGATACAGTACCGGGAACCTATGAGAGGCACATTAGGAAAATTACCACAATGTTGTATAGCCAGTTTATTTCCGAGCCAAGGAAGGCGCCATTTTATACTTCTTTCGCTCAAGCCAAGCAAGGAATCGGGCCCAATCGTTTCCTCCCTTACCTTTAAGCCCTTGGTGTGACAAAGTCTCCGATAGACTCTTGACGTTGACCATTTCCTTAAACACGCGCGCTGTCATCCATGTATACAAAGCCGGTAAACAACAAAGAATCTTCTTTCCCTTTCTCTCCTGGCAAAAACTCAAGGTCCCATAAACATCCGCAAGAACTACTTTTACAGGATTCTCTGATCTGGTTTTACTCGCCACGAAGACGTCTATTGCAGTGTAATCCACGAATTCTTCTATTTTGGGAAACAAGACAATGCCATATATGGTGAGGGCTAATTGATGAGAGGGTCGCACCTCTCACAAAAGTTGTGCATAAAAGAATGCAGTATAGTGCTAGGAAGTGACTCCTAGGTCATCTCACAAGGACCAATATTGCGGTTCAGTCTTAGATTACACACGGAAAAAGGGGAGTTTTGTGATTTTTTTGGTTGCGGTAAAATTTAAAAGCGTTGAAATAAAATTCAAAACAGTAAAACAAAATTAAAACAGTAAAAACGAAAGTACAGTTACATGAAACAGTGAAAATAAATTTGGAACAGTAAACGAAAATACAGAAAAACATAAAATACAGAAAATAGTAAATACAGAAAACAGTAAAAACAGTAAAACATTAAAAACAGAATCAAAATTACTGCAGTAAAATAAAAACAGTAAAACAGAAATTACATTTCAGAAACAATAAATTAAATTAATGAATTAAATTAAAATTGTCGATGAACAAAACAAAAAAAAAAAGGAAAACTAAATTGGAAATTCAACATTACAAGATGAGTGCATCAACCGTAAGTGGATTCTTGTACACATGGCAGCAGCTGCACACTCCACATTACCTCTCCTAACTCTACCAAAACAATTCAACTTTCTCTTTATTTCTTCCAGCTGCAGGCCCTCAACTCCCAACACGTAATAACCACTTCACTTCTTCCTCCCAAAAACCGTGCTTTCTATCCACTACACATCCTACCCATCCATCTTACACTTCTTCACCTTTTCCTTCCAAATTGAAAAACAAATGCTATCCACCTAAGCAATGATGTGCACTTACCACTCAAATGGCCGTGTCTATCTACTCCTCCAACACAATTAAGTAGAAGTCAAAAAGAGTTGAAAAGAAAAGGTCCCACAAGCTTTCACTAAATGCTAATGTTATAGTTCTAGAAGAAGGATTTTTTTTTTATATGAAGACCCTTGCACCACGTGACAGTACCTACACTCCTCAATCATCTAACAAACCAAAAGAGATAAAATTTTGCTACTGGAAATGCAATGAATCGAGAACACCCTTATCAATTTGCAACACAGTAAATCAAAGAGAACCAACTTTAAATCATGCTTGTGTAAAGAACTTAATTTGCAAAGATAAGCCAATGCTAGTAAATTTCAGTCATTAACCAGTAAAATAGCAGTACATTCCAGCAGTTCAAGAATTAAAATACAACACATTCAAGCTGCTATAATAAGTCAACATGTTGCAGCAAAATGGTAGTAAAAGCAAACACTTAAATGAAGTAAAACAACATGAGCAAAACCCCAGACCGTGTACACTTGTAGCCCAAATGCTCTCCCATCCAACCATCCCTCTAGTTCTCTGTGTTCTTCCTTTGGTGGTGGCTAGTGAACGTGTGCCTCCAAGGTGGCGGCTGGATGCAGTCCTCCTATCTCCAAAAGCAACGTTCTAAAAACCAAGAGTCAAAAGTCCGAGAATCCTTCAGTGAGGGTGGCGGCTGGAGCACACCTCAACCATTCTCCATCCCGTAAACCAAAAAAAACAAGACCATCTGTTTTTCAAGCCAAAGCATAAAGAAAACAAAAAACCCCCCTTAAAGAGTGGCGGCTGGATGCCCCCCAAAAACCTGCACCTCCTCTGCTGGACCGTGGGCGTGAAGGTGCAGCCCTCTCTTGCTGGACCTTGCTTTTGACACCCCTTCATTCATCCAGTGTCCGTGTGCTTTTTCCCAAGTGGCAGCTGGAGCTTCAAATTTGATTTTCCATGGGCCGTGAGCTTATTTGCAGCCCAAGCCGTGACACTCCAGTTTCCAATTTTAAAATCCAAAAGCTTTCCATGTGGGCTGTGATGTGCATGTGGCTGCTCTTTTTTTCTTTGCTATTCAATCAAGCCAAGTTGTTGTATGCCTTGTTTAAGAGTGTTGGGAGGTTTTAGCACTGTCCAATGATCAATTCCAGCCACCACAATTACTAAACAGCAAGCAAACAATGCAAACAGATGAGAAATCACTCAAACAGTAATCACTGGACTGACATATGAGAGTAAAATAAATACTGGGAACAGCACAAAACGAATTTGAACAAAGTAAAAACTATACGTTAAAATAGACATCTAGACGAAACTATGAAAAAAAATTGCATGGAAAACGGATAAGAATTGAACTCAAACGAAGACACACAAGTTGACACAACTTTCACGCAGCACTGTGCGAAAATTGAAATGACTGAGATGCATTGGGCTCAATTGCCATTTCTCTTTTAACTTTCAAATGTCCCAAAAAGTTATCCAAAATTTTCCCGTAATTAATAATGCAAAATAATAAGCTCAGATAATTCAAATTAGTTAAAATAAGAATTTCCGATCAAATTAAGCACAATTAGGAAAAACAGGAAAATACCGGACGTTTAAGCATAATTCCCCGACTAATTCTAGCACATTAAACTAAGTGAAGTGAGGAAAATATTGGTTCATCACTAATACATCCATGAAAGTTTCCCAATCCTCTTTATCAGCCAGGTGATGTAAATACTGCTCTAGATATCCCTGTGATAACCCATGCAATTGATTCCTCATCATCATCCTGTCTTCAAGCTCCTTGGGATGTAGTTTCATGATGGCAGCAATGGTGAGTATAGAGGCATGATGCTCTAAATGTTGATAGGGAGTGGTGCCCTCTAGTGGCAAACCCAAGATATGCTCGAACTCCTCTATGGTTGGCGCCAACTGAAAGTCTTGAAATGTGAAACATCAAAGCGGAGAATCATAATATTGTGCCAAGGCTGTGATAGCGGGTATTTGTACTTCAACCTCCATTAAATTCAACAAATTTCCATATCTTCTCTGAAAGGTTTCTCTCTTTATAGTCTTAAGCCTTTTGCCCAAGTTTATTAGCCTTGTCAAATTTCCAACATGGGTCCTTAGACTATACTTCTTTCTTAAATCGGAAGAGTCGGTGTGCCGTGTAGCATCGGATCTTGTGTCAACATCCATCTCGTATGAAGTCAAGTAGGTACCTGTGATTTCCTTTAAAACTAACATGTTACTAAATGATGTATGAATATGATGCATGATAATAAAACAACATGACGAAACAAAGCACATGCATGGTATGAAATGTAATATCATTATTAAAAAAAATGAACAGCGCGAGGGTTACAAAAGTAAATATTCCTCCCATCGTGCCCTACCAAAGGTTCACTGTTTTAAGTTCAAGGTCAAGTATATGCAATCTCACAAGGATGATTCCCTAAACCTAAAGGTCAAAGGTTACTAGAGCTATGGCTCCCTTCATAGCATCTCCACAACAATCGAGTAATCAACTAGGTGTGGAAACACATATGAAGAGAACAGACTCTAGCTGGAGTTCTCACGATAGCCAAACAGGAAGTACATCCCAGAGTGACACCGCTACACAACTCCTCTAATTCTAAGTTACGCTCAGACCCGGGTATAGGGCCCCACTCATGATATGCCGAAAGTGTGTGTGTGAAGGGAGAACATCATGCACATCCAAACCCTCACCTGCAAAACAACCAGAAAAAATTCCCAGGCAGATATAAACATATTGTCTACCCTATGGTTCAATATTCAACAGTTATTGTAGTTATTCCAAATATCAAGCATAGATAGAGAAAAGGGAAAGAAAAACACATAAACAAAACCACATCGAATTCGCGCATCTAATTAAATGGCTCGACTCTTTAGCAAGTCCCCAGTGGAGTCGCCATCTGTCGCAACCGGCATCGCGATGGGACGACGATCCAAAAAAAAAGAATGGGTTTTGAAAAGAGATTTGGAGTCGCCACCATAGTTTATTCTGGAAAACTACGGAAAAACCATAAAATGATAAGACACGGTCCGCAAAAACCAGATTCTGGGTTCGGGAGTCGGTTACGCGTAGGGAAGGTGTTAGCACCCAACAACGCCTGCCCTAAGGCAGTACCTTTAACTAAATACACAAATATGATGTGGTTTTCAAAAATGTTTAACTATCCCATAAAATAAAATTCTAAATAAACAAAGTATATTTTTTTAGTTTTTTGGGCCCGACAAGGATTGACCTTGCTCCTACGTATTCTCATTCAGAATGAGAAATCAGGGTTACGTAGTTCTTTTGAAACTGTTTGAGATGTTTGTTTGGAAATTGTTTGAAAATTTGTTCTGAAATGATTTTGGATTTTTTTGGGAACTGAACCTGACAAGGACTAGCCTTGCTCCTACGTATCTCCACTTTTGATGAAGAATCAATGATAACGTAGTTCTAGCTAGAAATACTACATCTTGTTTGAAAAAGCCAGATGCTTTTAATTTTTAAAGATTTTATGTTTTTAATATTTTCGAGAAAAAGAAGGTAATGAGTACTAGGCCGACGCGGACGGTCGCACGAGTACTCATACCTTTAGAATGATATTTAAATATTTTTTAATTATTTTTTAAAAGAGAAATAACGATATTAAGCACTAGGACGATGCAAACGATCACACGAGCACTCATACCGTTATCTACTTATTTAGGAAGACTTGAGAGTATTGAGTGCTAGGCTGATGCGGACGATCGCACGAGCACTCATACCCTCGTTTAATATTACGTAAATAAGAAAGAAAGGTATTGAACACTAGGACGATGCGGGCGATCACACGAGTGTTCAACCTTTAAAACATATTTTTAAAATTTTATTTAAGAAAAGAAGAAAAGGTTTTTAGCACAAAGACGACGCAAGTGGTCACACATGTGCTTAACCTTTAAACGTATTTTTCGTAATTTTATTTAAGAAAAAAGAAAAGGTTTTTAGCACAAGGACGACGCGAGCGGTCACACGTGTGCTTAACCTTTAAACGTATTTTTTGTAATTTTATTTAAGAAAGAAGAAAAGGTTTTTAGCACAAGGACGACGCGAGCGATCACACGTGTGCTTAACCTTTAAACGTATTTTTCGTAATTTTATTTAAGAAAGAAGAAAAGGTTTTTAGCACAAGGACGACGCGAGCGGTCACACGTGTGCTTAACCTTTAAACGTATTGTTCGTAATTTTATTTAAGAAAGAAGAAAAGGTTTTTAGCACAAGGACGACGCGAGCGGTCACACGTGTGCTTAACCTTTAAACGTATTTTTCGTAATTTTATTTAAGAAAGAAGAAAAGGTGTTTAGCACAAGGACGACGCGAGCGGTCACACGTGTGCTTAACCTGTAAACGTATTTTTTGTAATTTTATTTAAGAAAGAAGAAAATGTGTTTAACACAAGGACGACGCGAGCGGTCACACGTGTGCTTAACCTTTAAACGTATTTTTTGTAATTTTATTTAAGAAAGAAGAAAAGGTTTTTAGCACAAGGACGACGCGAGTGGTCACACGTGTGCTTAACCTTTAAATGTATTTTTTGTAATTTTATTTAAGAAAGAAGAAAAGGTTTTTAGCACAAGGACGATGCGAGCGGTCACACGTGTGCTTAACCTTTAAACATATTTTTCGTAATTTTATTTAAGAAAGAAGAAAAGGTTTTTAGCACAAGGACGACGCGAGCGGTCCCACGTGTGCTTAACCTTTAAACGTATTTTTCGTAATTTTATTTCAGAAAGAAGAAAAGGTTTTTAGCACAAGGATGACGCGAGCGGTCACACGTGTGCTTAACCTTCAAAACGTATTTTTTGTAATTTTATTTAAGAAAGAAGAAAAGGTTTCTAGCACAAGGACGACGCGAGCGGTCACACGTGTGCTTAACCTTCAAAACGTATTTTTTATAGATTTTTATAAGAAAGAAGAAGAAGAGGTTTTTAGCACAAGAACGACGCGAACGGTCACACGTGTGCTTAAACCTTTAGAATATTTTTTTTTGTAAATTTTGTATATATATAAATATTTTATTTTTTATGTATTATTAAATATGTATTTTAAAATAAATAGATATTTAGAATAAATAAATAAAATAACAACAATAAAAACAACAATAAAAATAATAAAATAATAGAAAAAAATCAAATAGAATAAGATAAATAATAAAAAGAAACCAATAAATAAATAAGTAATAAAAATAAAACTATTTTTTTATTTTATTTACTGATTGGGCCTAAACCCAAACGGAAAGTAGCAATTGTGTGTTTGTTAAATAAACGGTCTCCTCTCTGTCCTGGAGCACCACTATACCCTCATTAACATCTATGATAGCCCTGGCCGTTTTCATAAACGGTCTTCCCAGTATGAAGGGTATCTTTTCGTTCTCCATCTTCATCACCACAAAGTCTGCCAAAAACTGAAGTTTGCCAACACAAACTACAATGTCTTCTGCAATCCCACATGGCTCCTTTGAAGATCCATCAGCCATTACCAAATTAACCTTTACAGGTTTTATTTTAACATGGCCAATTTGCTCCAATAGAGAATAAGGCATCAAGTTAACACTTGAGCCTAAATCAAGGAGAGCTTTCTTTACCTTTTTCTTCCCTATAGTGCAAGGGATAGAAAAACTACCTGGATCTGCTGCTTTTGGTGGGAATGATTCTTTCTTAACAGTTACACACTTTTCTTCCTCATCATCTCTACGTCTTCTTTTTGTAGAGGTTCCTTCTTCAGATTTTGTGTAAACTGCTATTTTCTGTAGAATTTGTTCCCAAGGAGCTTCATTATCAACCATTCTGAATAAGTCTGTGAAATCCATTGGTTTCTCCTGATTTGTTGGAAAAGGTAAAATGTCCTTTCTTTCTTCTTCTCTTCTCTCTTCTGTTTCATCTTCTTCTAACTCAATGATCTCTTCATTCACACTCTTGACCACTTTGCACTCTTCTCTGGGGTTAACCTCAGTATTAGCCCCAAAGTTTCTATGTGGTCTTTCTTCCAATTGCTTGGTAATCTGACCCATCTGAATCTCCAAATTCTTTATAGCAGCTTCAGTGCTCTTTTGAGAAGATTCAGTTTTCTGTATGAATTGTTGAAGAGTTTCTTCCAACCTTGTTGATCTTTCATTAAGCATAGATAATTGTTGCCACATGGTTGGTTGTTGCTGCTGCTTATTATATTGATTAGCCTGCCCAGTTGGTCCTTGGCCAATACTTGGATGTGGTTTCCAACCCTGATTATAATTCCCTTGACGGTATGGAAACTGATTAGCCATGAAATTGACATCCTCCACGGCTTCTACAGGAAAAGCACATTGGCCATTGATGTGATCTCCCCCACATAATTCGCACAACTGGGTTTGTACCTGTGCAGCAGATTTTAACTCTTTAGGTAATGAAGCAAGAGTTTTGGTCAGAGTTTCCAGCTGTTGAGTTAGAATTTTATTTTGGGCTAGCAAGGCATCATGGGTTTGTAGTTGAAGAACCCCTTTCTGTTGCATAGGGGCGCCTCTTTCATTGTGCAGCTCATTATCACTTGTAGCCATATTTTCAATGATTTCAGTTGCTTCCTCTGGAGTCTTCCATTTGATATTGCCTCCAGCTGAGGCATCCAGCATCATCTTGGTTTGTGAACCAAGCCCTCCAAGGAAAGTTAGGACTACTTCTTGATCTTCAAAGCCATGCGTGGGAGTTTTACGTAATAAGCTTTTGTACCTGTCCCATGCATGTCCCAGTGATTCCTCCATGCCCTGCTTGAATGAAGATATCTCTTGCTTCCCTTTAGTTACTTTAGATTGTGGGAAGAATTTGTTTAAAAACTTTGTAACCACTGCTTCCCACTCTGTGAAACTTTCTTCTGGAAAAGAGTTCAACCAAAGCTTAGCATTGCCTCCCAATGAGAAAGGAAACAAACTAAGTTTGATTGCTTCGTCTGGCACCCCATTAATCTTGACTGTATTGCAAATCTCATTAAAGGTAGTGAGGTGCTCATATGGGCTTTCGTGAGATAACCCATTAAATTGATTACTCTTCACCAGTTGAATCAATGCTGGTTTGACCTCCATGTTGGCTGCATTGACTCTAGGTCTAGCTATGCTATTGAAGTGCTGAGGTCCAGCAACATTAGTGTAATCTGCAAGAGTTCTTCTAACATTATTGCCCTCCATACTTCCTGTGCTATGAACAGAACCTTGTGGTGATGATTGCAAGAGAGTTTCTGGAGAAGGGAAAAGTTCTCTAGATGTTCTGATTCTTCTCCTCCTTCTACTCTCTTCTAGACCTTCAAGAAGTGGTTCTGTTGTTTTCTTACTTCTAGTTCGAATTGCTTCCTGCATGCACAAGAAAACAAAACCCTAGAAAAGATTTGTTAGCACAAAAAGATATAAAAGAAGATATAAATTCAAAAGATAAAAAGATAAAAGATTCAGAAGATAAGAAGATAAAAGATTTAGAAGATAGAAAGATAAAAGATAAAATAAAATAAAATCTAATCCTAAAAGATAAAATAAAATCTAAACTAATCTAAAAGATAAAGATAAAATAAAATCTAATAAAATCTAACCTAACCAAATAAAATCAAATCTAATAAAATCTAATCTAAAAAGATAAAAAAAAATAAAATAAAATAAAATCTAACCTAATCTAAAAAGATAAAAAGATAAAATAAAATAAAAACAGAAAAAATAAAAACAGAAATTCAAAATTAAAGTCAAAGATAATCAATAATCACACAAATTAACCAGTTAAACCACGAATCCCCGGCAATGGTGCCAAAAACTTGATGGACAAATTTGTAAGCACCAAAATATGATGTCACAAACTTGTTTCACAATCGGCAAGTATGACCGAATCGTTCAAGTAATAAACTTGGTAAGACCAAGTATCGTTCTTCCCAAAGGACTCACGACCTAGTTTAGTTATGTGATTTGTTGATTAGCTAGGACTTACAAACGAAATATTCAGATTTTAATATGCAAGACAGAAAATAAACATGTATGCATGAAATTTGATCAATGGCAAAGTGGAGGAAGTGGAGGAAGTTGAGGAAGTAGACGAAGTGGAAGAAGACGAGAAAGTGGACGAAGTGGAGGAAGTTGACGAAGTGGACAAAGTTAAGGAAGGTGACGAAGTGGACGAAGTTGACGAAGTGGAGGAAGTTGAGGAAGTGGACGAAGTGGAGGAAGTTGACGAAGTAGACGAAGTGGAGGAAGTTGACGAAGTGGACAAAGTTAAGGAAGGTGACGAAGTGGACGAAGTTGACGAAGTGGAGGAAGTTGAGGAAGTCGACGAAGTGGAGGAAGTTGACGAAGTGGACGAAGTGGAGGAAGTTGACGAAGTGGACGAAGTGGACAAAGTTAACGAAGGTGACGAAGTGGACGAAGTTGACGAAGTGGAGGAAGTTGAGGAAGTGGACAAAGTGGAGGAAGTGGTGGAAGTTGACGAAGTGAACGAAGTGGACGAAGTTGACGAAGTGGACAAAGTTAAGGAAGGTGACGAAGTGGAGGAAGTTGACGAAGTGGAGGAAGTGGACGAACTGGAGGAAGTTGACAAAGTTGACGAAGTTGATGACGTGGACGTAGTGGAGGAAGCGGAGGAAGTGGAGGAAGTGGAGGAAGTGGAGGTAGTGGAGGAAGTGGAGGTAGTGGAGGAAGTGAAGGAAGTGGAGAAAGTGAAGGAAATGGAATTAGTGGAGGAAGTGGTGGAACTGGACAGAGTGGAGGAAGTCGAGATAGTGGAAGAAGTGGACGAAGTTTACGAAGTTGACGGGGTGGACAAAGTGGAGGAAGTGGACGAAGAGGACGAAATTGACGAAGTGGACGAAAGGGACGATGTGGATGAAGTGGATGAAGTGGATGAAGTGGAGGAAGTAGGCGAAGTGGAGGACGTGGACGAAGTTGACGAAGTGGTCGAAGTGGAGGACGTGGACGAAGAGGAGGAAGTAGAAGAAGAAGAAGTGGACGAAGTGGAGTAAGTGGAGGAAGTAAACAAAGTGGACGAAGCTGACGAAGTGGACGAAGTGGACCAAACGGACGAAGTGGAGGAAGTTGATGAAGTTGACGAAGTAGACGAAGTTGACGAAGTGGAGGAAGCGAAGGAAGTGGAGGAAGTGGAGGAAATGGAGCAAGTGGAGGAAGTGGAGGAAGTAGACGAAGTGGATGAAGTGGAGGAAGTGGAGGAAGTGGACGAAGTGGACGAGTTGACGAAGGTGACGAAGTGGATGAAGTTGACGAAGTGGAGGAAGTTGAGGAAGTGGTGGAAGTAGAGGAAGTGGAGCAAGTGGAAGAAGTTGACGAAGTTTACGTAGTGGACGAAGAGGAGGAAGTGGACAAAGAGGACGAAGTTGACAAAGTGGATGAAGTGGAGGAAATGGACGATGTAGACGAAGTGGAGGAAGTGGAGGTAGTGGACGAAGTTGACAAAGTGGACGAAGTGGAGGAAGTGGACAAAGAGGAGGAAGTAGAAGAAGAAGTGGATGAAGTGGAGGAAGTAAACAAGGTGGACGAAGTTGACGAAGTGGACGAAATGGACAAAGTGGAGGAAGTGGAGATAGTGGAGGGAGTGGATAAAGTTAAGGAAGTGGAGGAAATTGACGAAGCTGACGAAGTGGATGAAGTTGAAGAAGTGGAGGAAGTAGAGGAAGTGGAGGAAATGGAGGAAGTGGACGATGTGGACAAAATGGACGAAGTGGAGGAAGTAGATGAAGTGGACGTAGTGGAGGAAGTGGAGGAAGTTAAGGAAGTGGACGAAGTGGATTAAGTGAAAGAAGTTGACAAAGTGGAGGAAGTGGACAAAAGGTAGGAAGTGGAGGTAGTGGAGGAAGTGGAGGAAGTGGAGATAGTGGATGAAGTGTAGGAAGTTGATGAAGTTGACAAAGTGGACGAAGAGGACGAAGTTGAGGGAGTGGAGGAAGTGGAAGAAAAAGTGGAGGAAGTGGAGGAAGTACATGAAGTGGTTGAAGTGGAGGAAGTGGACGAAGTCGAGGAAGTGGACGAAGTTGACGAAGTGGAGGAAGTTGACAAAGCTGACGAAGTGGATAAAGTTGACGAAGTGGAAAAAGTGGAAAAGGTTGAAGAAGTGGAGGAAGTGGACCAAGTGGAGGATGTGGACGAAGTAAAAGAAGTGAAGGAAAGTGGACGAAGTGGATGAAGTGGACAAAGTGGACGAAGTGGACAAAGTGGAGGAAGTGGACGAAGTTGGGGAAGTGGACGAAGTGGTGGAAGTGAAGGAAGGGGAGGAAATGGAGGAAGTGGTGGAAGTGGAGGAAGTGGAGGAAGTCTACAAAGTCGAGGAAGTTGACGAAGTGGACGAAGAGGAAGAAGTTGAGGAAGTAGAGGAAGTGGACGAAGAGGAAGAAGTTGAGGAAGTAGAAGAAGTGGATGAAGTGGATGAAGTGGAGGAAGTGGAGGAAGTTGACGAAGTGGAGGAAGTTGACGAAGGGGATGAAATTGACGAAGTGGAGGAAGTGGAGGAATTGGGGGAAGTGGGGGAAGTGGAGGAAGTAGACGAGGTGGATCAAGTGGAGGAAGTGGACGAAGTTGATGAAGGGGACGAAGTAAATGAAGTGGACGAAGTGGAACAAGTGGAGGAAGTGGTGGAAGTGAGGGAGTGGAGGAAGTCGACATAGTGGAGGAAGTGGGTGAAATTGACGAAGTTGACGAGGTGGACGAACAGGAGGAAGTGGACGAAGAGGACGAAGTTGACGAGTGGACGAAGGGGACGATGCGGACGAAGTGGAGGAAGTGGAGGAAGTAGGCGAAGGGGAGGGAGTGGACGAAGGGGAGGAAGTGAACGACGTTGACGAAGTGGAGGAAGTATAGGAAGTGGAGGAAGTGGAGGAAGCGAACGAAGTGGTCGAAGTGGAGGAAGTGGAGGAAGTGGAGGAAGTGAAGGAAGTGGAAGAAGTAGAGGAATTGGTGGAAGTGGAGGAAGTGGAGGAAGTGGTGGAAGTGGAGGTGGACAAAGTGGAGGAAATTGACGAAGTGGACGAAGTGAACAAAGTTGACGAAGTGGACGAAGTTGACGAAGGTGACGAAGTTGATGAAGTTGACGAAGTGGAGGCAGTGGAGGAAGTGCAGGAAGTGGAAGAGGTGGAGGATGTGGAGCAAGTTGACGAAGTTGACGATGTGGACGAAGTGGACGAAGATGACGAAGTGGACAAAGTGGACGAAGAGGAGGAAGTAGAAGAACAAGTGGATGGACTTGAGGAAGTGAAGGAAGTAAACAAAGTGGACGAAGGTGACGAAGTGGACAAAGTGGACGAAATTGACGAAGTGGAGGAAGTGGAGATAGTGGAGGAAGTTGACGAAGTGGAGGAAGTTAACGAAGCTGATGAATTGGATGAAGTTGACGAAGTGGAGGAAGTTGAGGAAATGGAGCAAGTGGAAGAAGGAGACGAAGTGGATGAAGTGAAGGAAATTGACGAAGTGGAGGAAGTGGACGAAGTTGACGAAGGTGACGAAGGTGACGAAGTGTGATGGAATCCTACTTGACTTAGTCTTTCTTTTGTATTTGTACCTTTCCTAGCTTAGCTCTTAAGGAGCATGGGTTATTATAAATACCCAACTCCTCTCTTGTAATAGTACTTTTGAGATTAATGAGAATTGAGTTTTCTGAATCAGAAACAATTCTCTCTTGAAAGTCATAGACTAGAGAGTCCAAAGACTCTCTCTAGCCACCTTCCTTGCACACTGCCTTCATTCTCATTGTCCTTCAATTTCCACTGTGCTCCAAACATTTCTTTTTCCTCCACGACGTCGCTTCTACACAAATCCATTTCTCTCTCGCGCATCAGACACGCTCCACTTCTTTGTGCATTTCATTCTCGCGCATCCCTTACCCATTCCTGAACATCTCATTCTCTCTCGAGAGCTCTCTTCGTCAAGCTCCATTACTTCCATCACGGTAATTTTCTTTTTCCTCATAGATCCATCTTCTTCCACCATTTCTTTTGATTTCCACCGATTGAAACCTTATTTCCTCCTTCATCTTTCGTTTCCACCGTTCAATCAGTCGTTTGAACCGATTAATCTGTTTATATTGAGTCTCCTCACCATTTTAGGGTTTCTTCATGTCTGATTAGTGTTTCCATCATTTGATTTAGGGTTTATCCATTATTTAGGGTTTTCTCGTGTTTTCTATCATTTTTCCGCTGCGTTCATCTCTGGAGGAAGCTTCGAAGGAGTCCGCGTCGCGTCGTCGGCCTCTCCTCGGGTGTTCGTCCATCAAGTGGTATTCAGAGCTCGGTTCGAGCACGCTTCAGAGGTAAGTATCTCAGTTCGTCTCTGTTCTGAGTTTTCTTCCATTTTTGAGTTGTTCAATTTTTTTTCTGTTCTTGCGTTTGATTCGCGTCTCTGTCTTTGTTTCTAGTTATGTCTTGATTCTGAGTTTCTGTTTCGCATCTCTGTTGCGTTTTCTTCATTTATGTGGTGTTCATTCATCTTATTTTGTCTCTGTTTGCTTTTGATTCTAAGCAATTTGTGCTGTTTCTTTTAATTTCTGAGTTGTTCATCATTTTCTATTACTGTCTTGTGATCTGGTTTGTGTCTTCATTGAATCAATTCCAGGTGTTTTCTGGTTTGATGTTGAACTCATTTTCTGATTTTGTGCTTGTCTGTGCTTTGAGTCTTAGTTCATTTTAATTCGGTGAATCTTCTTTGTTTGAGTATTTTAATTTCTAAATCCATTTCTGTTTTGTCTATGTCATGTTGCTTTGTTTTAATTGTCAATTTAATTCGAGTTTAACTAGCTGATGCTTGTGTTTTGTGATTCATTTGTGTTGCTTGCAATGAGTAAGTTCTGTTCACCTTAAATAAGCTATGATATTTGGATAAATGAGCTTGGTGACAGATTTCAGTGATGGAGATAATGGATCTCATGTTCTTGAATCTGTTTAATGATAGCTTTGCTTGGGTTCTGCCTAATCAGTAACAAGTGCATACCAAGTGAGCAATGAAAGGCTCAGCCTAGCTCAGTTGCACATTGATTAATTAGCAGATTTGTTATTTGGCCAGCTACACCGAACTGGTTTTTTTTTCTTTGCAGAGTTTGTGAGTATTTCATACTTGGTTTTAAATTCTTTGCCAAGTTCTGATTCAAATATTTTTCCAGTATTGTCTTCGTTTCATTGGCATCTATTGAGGTATATGAATCTGCAGAATTGCATTAAAACTGTTTACAACAGTGATTGAACTTAGTTTGAACTTCTGAGTTTGTGATCCATAATGTGCATTCACTGTTTTCACTTTGTTATCAATTCTGCAATTGAGAATAAATTTTTGGTCACTCAAGGAAGCCTAAACCAGTGGTATTTGAAAATATAACTGTGGCTGAGAGTGATTAGCCTCTTGTTTTCCTTTGGATAATTTTTTTGAGTTGAATCATTTGTTTCTATCATGACTCATATCTTGTGAAGTTGAATTGAAATAGAGTCAAATTATATGTTGTGAATTGTAGCAAAAGAAAGTGAAAGTATAAAAGCATGACTTTCTTGTGATTTGAAAAAAGAAAAAGCAATTAGAAAAGAAGTATTGATTGAACCACATAAAGAGTCAAGTGGCAAGTGCAATTCACAACACAGTTTCACTCTTAATGTTTCTCTCCTTTTTCTAGTTCATCATATAATTGGATTGGAGTGAACATTTTAGAGTAATTGACAATGCATTATTCTATTTCAGTTGCAAATCTGTTTGGTCATGTATGATTCAACTTGCTGTGATTTTTTTGTGTTTTTAATCTGTTTCTAGTTCTATTCCATAGGTTCTATTTGTTGTGCTTACTTTGATCAAAAGCTTTGTTTCTTGCTTGTCTTGGTTGATAACTCTGGTTTTGTCTCAATGCAAGTGTAAACTCTGATCTGCTGTTCATAATTGAGCTTTTGTTGCTTTCATAATCTGATCTAGAGTTGATCTTGAGTCAGTTCTCTGTTGTGCTGTTAGTTTCATTATCTGGTGCTTACATTGTTGGTGGCTGTCCTGTTTTGTCCATTACTTTGCCTTAGCATAGCCTTGTCTAAAATTGAGAAGTTTGTACACTCTGGATCTCTGGAATTTGAAAGGAGGTTTGTGTGCTTGGTAGCATTTTAGGTGGTGGTGGTCTGGAATACTCTCCAGCTGTGTACTGCCAAGGGAGAATTTCCCTTCCAAACCTTTCCATTTTGAGTGCTTTAAGCTTTAAGAGAGACTGATTTTTTTGTGAGCTTTGTGTGGCTGCATCTGAAAGCCAAATATTCTTGTTGAGTGTGTTGTAGTTTCAAGTGATGAAATGAGTCCAGTTTTTGAATCTGAATTGTGCTAACCAACTAGATTGCATAGTTTTTGTCTTCATTTCCATTTACAGGTGGTGCTGGATCAAGAGTGATTTACAAACGCCTGCTGCAGTGAAGCCGTTGAGCATACCAGAACCTTCATTGAGATTTTACGGCTTCAACAGATTTTAGCTTAAATAAACAGAGGCAGAAACACTTCACATGGAAGTGTTGAACTAAAGGGAGTATTTTACCTTAAAATTGTTTCTGTTTTTTTTTTTTGGTTTAAATAGCCCTGTTATAGTTGCCATTGTTTAACAATTCTTGAAGTGTGGAATCTGGTATGACATTTGTTGCAGACTAGGATTAGCCAATGTAAATTCTGAATGGGTTTCTAAGAATTGCTGCATTGTAATTGAAATGAGCAGGTTTTAATTAACTTGGATGGTTTATTAAATCAATATGGTTTCAGTATAGAATTATATCCATTTGAATTTGGTTTAAATGTCCATTTTTCCTGCATATGTGTTGGCTGTTGTAGAGAGAGTTTTTGTGTGTGCAGAGCTGATGTGAGTAAATCATTAGTTGAGAAAACTTTTCGTTGAGCAGGAGTTGTTTGCTTGAACTATTCTGTCATATTCAATTGTGAATCCACTTGTTTTCCTTTGCCACTGCATTGTATCAGTTGTAAGAAGTGGTTTCTGCACTTCAATTTAAGTTCTGATTGAACTGCCTTTCATATGTGCTTGTCTAATTTGGTTTGTGGTATGATCAGAACATGCAGTATAGCCTTGAAACCATAGTATCTCGTGAATGGTAATAGGCTAGAAGCAGCCACCCGCACTAAAGAGAGTTTTAGATTAATCGTTGATTTGTTTCAAACTGTCTGTGTGTCATGTAATTGTTAAGAATTGGTGTGGTTGTTGATTTTTTGTGAATCCTTCGTGCAGCAGATTTCAAGTTGAGAGCAAAAGGAATCTGCATCAACTGTACCGAGAGAAAGGGAAGTTTACTACCCTATATCTTTGTCTGCCATTTGTTTTAATTAAGTGAATCCTCACATCAGTTTGTGCATATGTGTTTGTAGAACTTGATCAATAGAAACCAAGAAGATTTGATAGCAGCAGTACTAAGTTGAGCACGTGGATCTTCACTTGAACAAGGTGTTTGGGTCAGATCGTGGCAGCAGCAACATCTCTAATTGGACAGGACTGAGATTGACACAAAGCAAAGTGGATCACGTGAATGTGGGCACCAAGAGCACCGTAGCATAGGATTTCAATTTTTGTTTGTATTTGTACTGGGTTTGTGTTTGCCCACTGTTAGCTTTAGTTTTTGTTTTGTAAAAGGGCCTTTTATAAAGTCCAAGTGTTTAGGAAGAGTCCTTGGTGCTCTTTCAAACTCTTGGCAACTTTATTTGCTTTTATTTTTAGCATAGCTAGACAGGTGAATGTGTCTTGTTAGCCAAAGCTACAAGCTTCACCATAGGAGTATATATTGATTTGATTTGTGTATCTCGTAGAGTCATTAGAGTCCGCTGGTTTCCTTAGTGTTTTGTTTCTTTGATTTTGTGTTCTACGTTTAGGGGTGATTTAGGCTAAAAGAGATTAAACTCTAAGCCTTTTCACACTAGAGTCCGAAGAGTATAGTCTTTTAGTGTTTAATTGTTTGTGATTGTTTGAGTTGTATACTTTGTTTCTAAAGGTGATTTTAATTTAAGGGGTAATTAGTTAGTAGCCTAAGACATTTCTGGCAAGGCAAGACTTGGTACTTAAGCAGCTCTTTAGCTCACCTCTCTTACCTGGGACTTGTCTAAGTGAAAGTTTTGAACCCTTTAGATTAAGAAAACTTTTAAAAACAAAGATGTCTTCTTATGGTTCATATAGGTCTTCTAGGTTAGATAAAGTTGATGAAATGTTTAAAAAAGCTAGGAATCTTCCATCATTTGGTAAAGACATAGGTGCATTAACATACCTAGCTTGGGAGAAAGAAATTGATAAAATAAATCCTTGGTTTTATGAAGAGTGTGAATATTATGTTCTTAGTATATATCTCTCTAAGTTAGAAGTGCATGCAAGTGAGTGGTGGGATGAAAGACAATATCATGTTAGGAAAGGTAGAAAGTCCTCCATACGTGATTGGCATGATTTAAAAGCTTGCATGAGAAGAAAGTTTGTGCCTTCAAGCATTAAAAGAAACCTAGAATTAATTAGGGATTGCATTGATGATGGAAAACTATTTCTTGAGAGTTTAAAGGATCATGGGTTTCTTCGTAGAGAATTAGAATTTGGGGCAAGACTAAAGGAGATCAAGGATAAGAAAAGAGAAAGAGAGATTGAGAGAAAAGAAAAGGAAGAAAGGAAAGAAGAGAAGAGAGAGAGAGAAGAAATAGAGAAAAGAGAAGAGAGGAATTAAGAAGGGAAGAGAGAAAAGAAGAAGAAAAGAAAGAAAGGCAAGAAAAAGAGAAGAAAGAAAAGGAGAAATTGTTACTGATGACTGATGATGCGGGTCGCACCGCTCACAAAAGTTGATTGCAGATATGAATGCAGTATAGTTTACTAGGAAGTGACTCCTAGGTCGTCTCTCAAGGACCAATTTTTGTGGTTCGGTCTTAGATTAAACACGTAGTGGGGGGGGGGGTTTTGATATGGTTTTGTGCAGTAAAATTAAAGTGGACTGAAATTTAAACGAGACAGAATTTAAAATACTGAAATAAATTTTAACAATGGTAAAAACAAGCGGTAAAAGATGGTAAAAACTGAACGGTAAAATTAAACGCATAAATAAAAACATCAGTGAAAATACGTTGATAGAAAATAAACCGTAAAAATGACGTTGAAAATAAACTGAACGGTAAAAAGCAATGACTGAATTTAACAGTACAGAAAATACTGAACGATAAATTTAACAGATAAAAACATTTAACTGAAAATGGAATTCATCACAAATTGAACACTTAAATTAAAATTCTGGACAGTAAAAAGGAAACGAGCAAAGGTGACACATTCAGAAATGAAAACTATATTTTGGCACTGTTGAAAATAAATTACAGAGAGCTTTGAAAGAAGAAGAGGCAAGAGCCTCTTCCAGGGACCGTGAGGGGTTCCTAAACTACTCTAAATTCTACTACTAAAATCTCCCTCCCTTATTTCTTCTCTGCTGCTCCATTTTATAGGCCAATTCCGAAGCTATTCCCGTGAGCCTCTCCTTTTGCAAACTTGTCTTCTTCTTTTGGAGACCATTCCAATCTTCTGTAGCTTCCTCTGTCCGTGAACTACTCTTTCTTTCCAATCAATCCATCACGTGAATATCTTGCTTCCGTGAATTCCTCTCCACTTCCTGCACCAAGTTGTTGCCTTCATCACCATGCACACCAAGCTACTGGATCAAGATGCTTCTGCCTCCATTGACCGTGAGCTTCTACTGCTGCCTGGTTGCTTGGAAGTGGCCGTGGCTTGCTGGAAGGTGGATGAAGTTGGAACGTGATGCTTTTGCTGGATTCAAGCCGTGAGACATCTCCTTGCCGCGCTGCAGTATGCTTTTCACTTCACTTTTCAGTTGCACACGTGGATATGATTCCACTTCTCTAATTTTTCGGCAAGCAAAAATGTGGATGTGTGTTTTTGTTGTATGAATTCCGAGAACCATCATGTAGCCAGCCCTCAATAATTGATGAATTGGTGGTCCCTTGATGTTGGCATATTTCAGCAAAAAGATAAGAAGTTGTATACCGTGAGGTGGCCTCTTATTCCATTTAGCTTCCTTGTTAAATTGCTGGATGGGATAAAGTGTGAAAGTAACGTGGTCCCCTCATCATTTCCCATGATTTTGGTGTTTCTCAAGTGAATTTTCCAAGTGATGGATGTGCAGGCCGTGGGGTGTGGTCTTGTTGCAAGCCAAATGTTTCTTTAATATTCATTGTCATCCCAGTCAAAAATAGTTTGCCCTTCCATTTTTTATTCCAAACATATATTGATGCTTATCAATCAATTTGAGTTTGCCGTGTACTACTCTTTCTTGGTGGTCCCCCCTTTTGCCATTTGATTTACTTCTTGCAATTCAATAGCAATGGCCGTGTGTTGTAATTCTCCAATTGTTAATTGTTGGACCAAAAGAAAGAAGCCGTGGAATGTGAGCTGCAAATGCATATTGAATTTTCATTTCCAAAATAATATGCTATGATGTAGCATTTAATCAAATTGGAATCCCATTTCTCTATCCCCTCCATTAATGCCATGTTAGCCAAAGAAAGGGTGCAGTTTCCACTTCAATATTAGTGTTGAATCCTTGAGTGTTGGGAGGTCTTAGCACCGTCCAATGATCAATTCCAGCCACCACAAGTATCAAACAACAAGCAAACAATGCAAACAAATTAGAAGCCATTCAAACAGTAAGAACTTGACTGACACAGGGGAGTAAAACAATTACTGGGAACAACACATAACGAATTTGAACAAAGTAAAAACTATACATGAAAATAGACATCCATACGAAACTATGAAAAAAAACCGCATGCAAAACGGATAAGAATTAAACTCAAACGAAGACACACAAGTTGACACAACATTCACGTAGTACTAGGCTGACATAGGAGAGTAAACAAATTACTGGGAACAGTACAGAACGCATTTGAACAAAGTAAAAGTTATACATGAAACTAGACATCTAGACGAAACTATGAAAAAAAATTGAATGGAAAACGGATACGAATTGAATTCGAACGAGGACAAACAAGTTGACACAAAATTCACACAGCAACCAGCGAAAATTGAAGTGGCTGAAATGCATTGGGCTCAATTGTCATTTCTCATTTAGCCTTCAAATGTCCCAAAAAGATATCCAAAATTTTCCCATAATTAATAATGCAAAATAATAAGCTCAGATAATTCAAATTAGTTAAAATAAGAATTTCTGATCAAATTAAGCACAATTTAGAAAAATAGGAAAATACTGGACAATTAAGCACAATTCTCTGATTAATTCTAATAAAATAAACTAAGCGAAGTGAGCAAAATATAGATTCATCAAAATAGACCACACTTAGTCTTTTGCACTCCTGGGCAAAATTAAAACACAAATCAGAGAAATAGTTCAAAGGACATTTAGGAAGGTGACACACACTCAGCACGCAGAAAACAAAGACTCAAGAGAAAATAAACAGAATTTACACAGTTCTCAAGAAATCTAGACAGAGAAAAGATGTAGTTAATATCCAACACAAAATCAAGGAAAGCAGATACTTACAGAAATCATCGAAGCAATTCAATACATAGCAAAATGATTAATCAGTTCAAGAGGTGATTTAAAAATAACATAACCTCACAGATGCACTAATAGTGTTTCTCTCAAGTGTTTAGGGTAAATAATTTCAACTCGATGTACTCAAGAAAACAAACACAAGTAGACTTGGCAAGCTTCTAATTATCAATACTTAAAACATATGCATGTTCAGATCAAAAGGTCTTTACTGGGTTGTAATGGGGCCAAGGACAGGGGAGGATAAATATGGATAAGTAGCTACAGCTCAGAAGAAATAGAGGAACACTGGGGAACAAGTGTAAACACAGTGAAATCTCACCCAAACCTCTAATTCAATCCTCTTCTCGACTCCATTATTCACAAAATTATTTTTCATTTTTCTCTTTTTCTCATCATTTTTTCATCCTGTCTCTTTTCTTTTCTCTCTTTATCACACAACAGGATATAATTTATATTTTCAAAACATGATGAGGAACCAACTAGCCAATTTATCAGAATTCCCAAGGAGACCACACTTTTTCATAAAACACTTCTATAGCTCCAGACTTCCCTAAGGTTTAGGTGATCATTTGTTTTTCACTTAGGATCAGTGTATGAGCTTTAACACAAAGAAATGGATACAGTATAGGCTCAAAAGGGGTATCAAAGGATAATAACAAGGTAGGCTTATTTGGCTAAAGAGGCTCAAGAACAAAATGCCTTTATCACTTCTAAAACATGCATATCAATCAAGTATATCAAAAAGAATCAAGCCAAGGCATATGTGCAAGCAATCAAGATACATATCTCACATAAGAAAGAACATTAAGTGGCTCAAATCTCACACAGGGTGTTTGTCACAATCAAATCAACCTCTCAAACGTATAATTATCTTTCCAAGCAAAGAAAAGCAAGGATTACAATCTATAAGTAGTAAGTAAGTGAAGGAAAAATCTACAACTTAGACATCATCCAGAAATCAAGAGAAAAATGTAAAATTTATTGCACACAAAACTGGATAAAAATAACTTAAAAGAGAAAAAATTTAACACTCAAAAACAAAAAATTTAACACACAAAATACAATCTAACAGAAAAATCAGAATTTCTTCCCAGTAGACCACACTTAAATCACACAATGTCCTCAGTGTGTTACAATCATCAGATGATCAACTTCAGAGCAGTCAAATAATATAGACAAGTGCAATAAAATGTTAGGAAATGGGAAGAAATTTTCAGTAACATCCATCAGTAGATGTTTTCAGTGACATCCATCAGTAGATGTCTAAATCACGTAGCACCCATCAGTAGATGCTAATTAATTTTTATTATATTTTTTTATTTTATTTATTATTTTTTTTTTTATTTTTTTTTTCTGAAAAAGGAGACCGGTACTGTGACAACAGTCTCGGTGGCAGAGACCGGAACTGTTGCTACAGTGGCAAAGCTTTCTGGCTATAAATGAGGCATTCCTCCGCGTCCAGCGCCATTTCTGACTTCCCTGCTCTCTCTCTACTCCTTTCTTTCTCTCTCAACTCTCTCTGCTCTCTTCTCTCTCTGCTCTCTTCTCGAGCATCTGGATCTGCGAGGAAGCTCTGCCCCCGCGCCTTCTGAAGAGTCTGAGTGAGATCCGTGAGGAGCCTCTGCCTGTGTGCCTTCGGAGCGTCTGAGATCTGCGTCAAGCTTCTGTAAGCCCTACTACTCCGGGTAAGTTCTCTGCACCTTGGATCTCTATTTCTTCCTTTTCTGCTTCTCTTTAAGTTTCCAGATCTTTCATTTTTCTTCTTTCTGCTCTTTCCTTTCATTCTGCTGTTATACCTTCCTGCTTTCCTGCTTTCCATTTTTTTCTTCCTGATCTCTTTCCTGCTCTCCCTCTTCCTTTGCCCGATCTATCTTCTCCTTTTCAATTTTTTTTTTATTTTATTTTTGAAACTTAAAACACTTAAACACATAAAACACAACTGTCTAAAAACTTAAGGGGTATATCGGCTGGAAACCAGACGTTAATCTCCCTTCGATTGAAGGTATTGCAGAGACAATCGGGTAGAACAACGCCACGTACCCCACTTAAAAATAAAACACAGAAACTGAATATACATGAACAATATGGACAAGGACAACTGGACGTAGATCCGTTTAGGACCCTTTTGCAAGGACCGTGAAACAGATCTGAGACCAAACACAGAAATAATCAAAGACAGACAGGACAAAATAAATTTGAAAGGAAACAAGAACAAATAAAGAAAACACTGAATTAAGAATCTAATGTTTTTATGTTTTTTTTTTTTTTTTTTTTTTTTTTTTTTAATTTTATGCTATGCTTATTTTTCTTGTTTTTGTTCTTTTTATATGTATTTATTTTTTTATTTATGTATTTGTATATTACGAGAGGAAGGATGAGTGATATGGAATCAGAGAGATATACCAGTCAACGATGGCGTCCTACAGATGATCAGATCACGATGATGACCAAAATCTACAACTATGGGGTCACACACCCAAGCCGAGCGCAAGTCGTCGAGATCGCGTCTCGACTAAGGACCTTCGGCGAAGCCACTGAATATAACGTGCACTGCTGGTTTAACAACCATGGCAATCGGGTCAGGCGCTGGCAAGCGGAGATAGACCCCACAGGCACTCTCTTTTCACAACTGCCGCTATACATGTACGGTAAGACCTCTGATCACACCTCCATTGAATTTTCCATTCCTCTTCTATTATTAACACATGTTTTATATTTATTTTTTTTTTTATTTTTTTATTTTTATTTTTTTGTTTGAAAGAAAACAACTGGGTGATAATGAGGGCACCGAGGCTGCTGAATCTGTTTCCCGTTCCGATCATCATCGATGACGACAGAAATGAACGAGAAATTCCTCCACCAAAGCCTCCGCTCGTGACTTTTCGAACCAGAGCTCCCTCAACGGAGCTCTCCCTTAGACCACCACAACCAGCTCGAGAGTTCTTTCATTTTTAATGTTTTAGGTTTTATGTTTTTATTTTTTTATTATTATGTTTTTGCTGGCCGAGTGTGGCCAGAATATTAATGAGGACTGTAATATGAACACTTATGTTTTTTATGTTTTTAATTTTTTTTATGTTTTTATGATGTTTTTGTTTTTTTTTTATTTGGTTTGTAATATTAACGATCACTAAAGATCGACCCCCGAACATCTTTTAATTTCATATATATCTACTGCAATTTCATTTTCAGATCTGTTCAATCCCTTTTCTCCATTACTGTAATTTTTTCATTGATGAATGAAATATTTTCTTAGTCTAAAACTTTTCAATCAAAAACCTGTATGAGACAACTAAGAAAATATTTACAACGAAGAAAATAAGGAAAAAGATAAGATCTGAAGTGAAAATTTTCAATGAATTATTGATATGAAATAATAAGAAATTGAGAGCCGAGAAATTATGGACTACACGCAAAACAATTTTTGAAAATGTTTTTTTTTTTTAAGGGATAACAACTCAAAAACTAAGAAATAAATATACATATCGGAATAAAGATTTGGCACGCTTAAAACAAAATATTTTATCACAACAGAAAATTTTTTTATGTTTTTTTTTTTTTTTTTTTTTTAATTCATGCTCACAATTTTAAAAATGAAATAAACACAACCATGAAAACACATCAGAAAAGCTAAATAATATGTACATAATGAGGAAAAAGAGTGCTCCCTGGTCATGGTGGCAGTTGCCAATTCTGGACTATCAGTGAGATATCTTCCACCTCAGGATCCGGCGAAGATGTCTTCAGGAGCAGCTCGCCCAGTACTGCCCTCTCACTTGAATCAGGACAAATCCCAGTAGCCACGCCACTTCTCCGAGCAAGTTGTTGAATCAATAAAATCAGGAGCCTTCTGTCCACCAGCAGTTGTTGAGTCTGTGACACCGGAGTAATAAGAGAAAAAGCAGTATACTTTCCTTCATCTATCATTATTTCCTCTATGTCAGTACCTGTATTCTCATTTACTTTTGTAACCTGGTCATCAAACTCATAATCAATAGCATTTGTTATGAATTTAGAATCTGTTTGTAACACATAATCAATTTCAATACAAATCGGGCAAGAATCAGATTCACAATCACATTCACAATTCTCAGAAAACTGAGTCAGATCAACGTTTTGTTCTAACTCTATCAAGTTATGCGACTGCAAAATTCCTGTCTCAAAATCAATATTGACATATGCATCATCAACAAAATCCACATTCAGTGCAAAGCTATTATCAATGGAAAATTTATCACTGTAATCATGTTCATTCAACACAACATTTATACCAATGGTTTCAGAGACTAATACTGAATCAAAAACTTTAGAATTGTCAATCAAGTCTGTATCAGTTTCAATCCTAAAACCTGTAGAATCATTGTGCAACAAATCACAAGCAATTGAATGCATAGGCAGATCTGGTAAAGAGCTTGTAATCTCAGTTTCAGAATAAACATGTTTTTGTTCAGAATAAATTTTCTCATGAATTTCCAATTCATCAACTGCACATTCAAGTTGAGGTACGTTTACCTCCACGGGGGAAGATAAGAATGGTCTACCTGTCTCAACAGTGTTACTCATACCTGTCTGGTCCTTAAAATAATCATCAACAGTCTCAGGTGCAAGAGTGGGATCATAGAAAGGTAGGAAAGTGGGTGTAGTAGTAAACTCATAGCTTTGCTCCCCATCTTCTATGTTGATGCCACTATCATCTTGAAAGTGTTGAGTGGCCATCTGCCCGATCTGATCACTCAGATTCTGCATGGCAGCTTGAGTTTCCATGCTCTCTTGCTTGAACTGCATGTTCCCTTTCTGAAACTGAATGTTCTGCATGGTCATCTGCTCCAATAACTCCTTCAATGTAGGTTCAGAAGTTGAAGGCTGAGAAGCTACTTGGGCAGGAGCATCATACTGCTGACTCTGATATTGCTGAACTGGTGGAACCGGCTCCCAAAGGGAGCTCTCAGGAATTTGAGGATGATCCATATTTTTCTCAGTATTAAAATCAGCACAAGAATCAGAGTAATATGCAGAAAGAGAATCATAATTACAGGCACTTGTAGAATAAGCACTATTCACAAAATTAAAATAGGTAGACATGGAAAATAAAAATAAAAACTAAAAACTAAAAATTACGAAACAGATAAACTAAACACATTTATACATGCTACAAGCACACACAAGACAGAACATCAATAGTAAAAATTTTTAATTAATTTTTTTTTTTAATTTTAAATTTTTTTTTAATAACAACTAAATACAGAACATAGCACAATTAAACACATATATACACAATATATATTAACACAGTAAAAATCTAAAACAAAAACCTGGATCTGAAGTGACAACGCCGCCAAAATTTGCTGAAGGTGTCGTTGTCGCCTACAAAAATATACAAGACAAAACACACATATTAACAGAACAAAAATTTACACAACAATAATCTAAAACCAAACCTCCATTGATTGTTCCCCGGCAGCGGCGCCATTTTGATGATGCGGGTCGCACCGCTCACAAAAGTTGATTGCAGATATGAATGCAGTATAGTTTACTAGGAAGTGACTCCTAGGTCGTCTCTCAAGGACCAATTTTTGTGGTTCGGTCTTAGATTAAACACGTAGTGGGGGGGGTTTTGATATGGTTTTGTGCAGTAAAATTAAAGTGGACTGAAATTTAAACGAGACAGAATTTAAAATACTGAAATAAATTTTAACAATGGTAAAAACAAGCGGTAAAAGATGGTAAAAACTGAACGGTAAAATTAAACGCATAAATAAAAACATCAGTGAAAATACGTTGATAGAAAATAAACCGTAAAAATGACGTTGAAAATAAACTGAACGGTAAAAAGCAATGACTGAATTTAACAGTACAGAAAATACTGAACGATAAATTTAACAGATAAAAACATTTAACTGAAAATGGAATTCATCACAAATTGAACACTTAAATTAAAATTCTGGACAGTAAAAAGGAAACGAGCAAAGGTGACACATTCAGAAATGAAAACTATATTTTGGCACTGTTGAAAATAAATTACAGAGAGCTTTGAAAGAAGAAGAGGCAAGAGCCTCTTCCAGGGACCGTGAGGGGTTCCTAAACTACTCTAAATTCTACTACTAAAATCTCCCTCCCTTATTTCTTCTCTGCTGCTCCATTTTATAGGCCAATTCCGAAGCTATTCCCGTGAGCCTCTCCTTTTGCAAACTTGTCTTCTTCTTTTGGAGACCATTCCAATCTTCTGTAGCTTCCTCTGTCCGTGAACTACTCTTTCTTTCCAATCAATCCATCACGTGAATATCTTGCTTCCGTGAATTCCTCTCCACTTCCTGCACCAAGTTGTTGCCTTCATCACCATGCACACCAAGCTACTGGATCAAGATGCTTCTGCCTCCATTGACCGTGAGCTTCTACTGCTGCCTGGTTGCTTGGAAGTGGCCGTGGCTTGCTGGAAGGTGGATGAAGTTGGAACGTGATGTGATGAATCATTATTTTATTGACTTCACTTAGCTTATTGTACCGGATTTAATCAAGGAATT
Organism: Vigna nakashimae; assembly: GCA_034642375.1. Lineage (NCBI taxonomy): Eukaryota > Viridiplantae > Streptophyta > Magnoliopsida > Fabales > Fabaceae > Vigna > Vigna nakashimae. The sequence continues at coordinate 27,798,676 of CM067759.1, read as the reverse complement.
GTATTTGAATGTACAATATTATCCTATTTTTCCTAATTGTGCTAAATTTGATCGGAAATTCTTATTTTAACTAATTTGAATTCTCTGAGCTAATTATTTTGCAAGGAAAAATTTGGAAATAGAAATTAGGACATTTAGTAGGATACTCATTCACACACTGTATTATTTGATTGAAATAAGCTACACGGTATTGATTTATTTTGTGTTGAATAAAAGAAAGATGTACTGATCCTGGAGACTTCAAGAAAAAAATTGCAGTTTGGTTTGGCTAAAACAAAGCACCTTCAATTCATTTTCTTTTGGAAGAAAACAACTTAATTCTTTGTTGATCTCTTAATTTCTCACGGCTGCAACATGATTTAAATTTTAGAACTCTTGATGGTTGCAAACAGGTGCACATTACTATTGAAGTCAAATTGGCAATATCCAAAACAGCTCATGCCTTCACATGAGAATAAGGACCAAGTCCCTTGTTTGCTGAATTTTTAAGAAACACAAATTGGCTACAAAACTCACGGCAGGTGTAGTTGAGTTTGGAATGATGCTGCCACACAAACATGTCACGGCTGCACAACATCAAAATGGAGACATTCTCTGCACAAAATTCTAAAAGTGCTCCACCAACACACACATGATTCACGTAAATCCAAAAGAAAGCTGGAAACTCACGTGGCTGCACAAAATGGAGGGTCTTCCTTGTTTTGTTTTGATTAGTAAAAGAATTTGGTGGAGGTCCACATTTCAAAGCACCTCACGGTAGTCAGCAAAGGAATATAACTTTCCTTGTAGAAGTGGAAGCACATAAGACAAAAGGAGGGACCACCAAGTAGCACCTCACGGATTCTTTGCTGCACACTTGAAAGGAATTAAATTTCTTTCTACAACTCACGGCCCCCACACAAAAGAAATGCATTTTGGCTTGAAGAGATGTGCAGGTGTTTCACGGTGTTTTCCCACTCCATAAGCTTTTGGTTTTGATTCTTCAAATGATAAAAAAAAAGGAAGAAGCACACGGACCCCATGGAAAGAAGAAGCATAAACCATGCAAGCACAGCCACCAGCAGCTGCACCGTCCAGCCAACTTCCATTCACGGCCTGCAAATCCATGGCAACACAGAAGCATCCAGCCATCTCCACCAGTCCAGCTCCATCACGGTCCAGTAGCTTTGGACGCTGGCTGGAAGGAAGAAGAGAGCTACGTTCCAGTACAGAAGACGTGCATGGTAATGGCAGCAAAGAAAAGCAGCATAGGCTGCACTCATTGGCAGGGAGAATGGAGATGCAGCATGATGATTAATGGAGCTCTCGGTACCATCCAGCAAGCAGCCCACGGTGCAGCAAAGACAAACAACACACGGCCTTGGAAGAAGATTGGAAGCTCATGGTTCCCTTGAGTAGTTGCGTTCAGTGGTTTGGAGAATTAGCACAGAAGAGGGGCCGTTCAAAATGAAGGATTGTCGGTTTAGAGCCGGATGTGTAAGCTCACGGCCCCATTGGAAAATTTAGAAAAACATTTACCAAACATCACTAAGTTGGAATCAATTGAAGGGGCCACCATATTGCAAATGCAGTCACGGCCAGGAGGTGTTCACGGGAAGAGAATGGAATAGTGAAAAGAGCCAATGGTTGGAAGGAAACTCACGAGAATTTTAGCTGGGAAGCAAGGAAGCAAACAGATACAAGAATGAAGGGCCCTCACCCTGTTTTCTCACGGCCAAGAAGCTATTGCAAGGAAAAGATGCTGACAAAAATTAAGGAGAAGTCACGGATGTTCATATTGTTGGTTATAAAATGGCAGCAGCAAGCAGAGAAGAAGGATTAGATTTTAGGATTGCATTAGGTGTAGTATAGAATTCACGGCCCTGGAAGAGGCTCTCTGCCTCTTCCTCTCCTTCCTTTTCCAGTTCCATTTTCAAACAGTGCATGTAATTTCATTTCTGAGCGTGTAGTTCATTTCATAGTTTAATCATTTCATTTTATTTCAAGTGTTGAATTTTAATTAAAGTGTTGAATGTTTGATGAATTCCATTTCCATTGTCTATTTTTACCATTTTTTTTTACCGTTCAGTTTTTACCACCGTTAAAATTTATTTCAGTGTTTTTAATTATATTTTATTTAATTTCCAGTCAACTTTAATTTTACCGCATCAAAACCAAAATCACAAAAACCCCCCCCCACTTCGTGTTAAATCTAAGACCGAACCACAAATATTGGTCCTTGAGAGACGACCTAGGAGTCACTTCCTAGTAATTATACTGCATTAATTTTGCACATCAAATTTGTATGACCGCGACAGTCTTACCAAATTTTGGCGCCGTTGCCGGGGACCAATAACGGTTTGGTTTTAGATTCTTGTTATGTAAATTTTTGTTCTGTTAATATGTGTGTTTTGTGTTTTGTATTCTTGTAGGCGACAACGACACCTTCAGCAAATTTTGGCGGCGTTGTCACTTCAGTTCAGGTTTTTGTTTTAGATTTTTACTGTGTTAATATATATTGTGTATATATGTGTTTAATTGTGCTATGTTCTGTATTTAGTTGTTATTAAAAAAAAAAAATTTTTTTTTAAATTAAAAAAAAAAAAAAAAAAATTAATTAAAAATTTTTACTATTGATGTTCTGTCTTGTGTGTGCTTGTAGCGTGTATAAATGTGTTTTGTTTTATCTGATTCGTAATTTTTAGTTTTTAGTTTTTACTTTTTATTTTTTCATGTCTACCTATTTTAATGTTGTGAATAATGCTTATTCTGCCAATGTCTGTGATTATGATTCTTATTCTGCATATTACTTTGATTTTAAATCTGCTGATTTTTATGATGAGAACAATATGTTCCATCATCCAATTTCTGAGAGCTCTCTTTGGGAGCCAGTTCCACAATATGAGAGTCAGCAGTATGATTCTCCTATTCAAATAACTCCTCAGCCTTCTACTTCTGAACCTACTTTAAAGGAGTTACTAGAGCAGATGACAATGCAGAACATTCAGTTTCAGAAAGGGAACATGCAGTTCAAGCAAGAGAGCATGGAGTTCCAGCAGGAAACTCAAGCTGCCATACAGAATCTGAGTGATCAGATCAGGCAGATGGCCACTCTTGCACCTGAGGAGACTGATGAAAATTTTGGGGACCCGGCAGAAGTAAGCAGTAATCCTGAACCAGGTAGACCACCTTCACCTTCCCACACTCTAGAAATCTTCAAGGAAGAGGAGGTAAGCATACCTCAATTTGATTATATTGATGACTATGTTGTTGAGAGGTATGCTGATGACTATATTGTTGCTGAGCATGATTTTAATTTTTCCTCTGTGCATGATGAGGACCGCTTTTTACTATCACATTCAAATATTTGTTCTCCATGCACTGAACATGAATCTGAACCTGTTATAGATATTGTTTCTACATTTGAAACGGATTCATGTTATGAGGTTGTATCTAAGGCTCGGTATGATGAATTGGGATTGGGTGTTATACCTCTGCATGATATTTCTGTGGAACCATTTTGCACTAACCATGTTGCAGGAGGTGTACATGTATTGCATCAACAAACACCCACAATTGAAGACAAAGGTGCAAGCTTACAAAACGGTTTGAAAATCAATTGGCACCTGTTGAACCCAATCATCAACAATTTTTTCTGCTTAGATCCAGCGATGGAAGACATTTCATTGCGAGATCAAATCTGGAGGATGAAGCAGTTCCTCCTCAAAACTTCCGTGCTGGATCATGAAATGGAAAACCTCTCCCTACATGTCCAAAATTGGCAACTGCCACCCTGACCAGGGGAGTTTTCTTTTTCTTTCTTCCCCGTTTTCCTACTTTTATTGCATTTGTCCTTTATCTGTTCAGTGTTTTAACTGATGATCTTATGCTTAGAACACGTTTAGGACAGTGTAGTTTAAGTGTGGTCTTGGGGGAGATTCTGATTTTTGTTTTTCTTATAAGTTTGTTTTTCCCTTTTCTTCTTAGTTTTCGAATTGTTATCTTTAAAAAAAAAAAAAAATTTAAAAAAAAAAAAAAAAATTATTCTGTTGTGATAAAATATTTTGTTTTAAGCATGCCAAATCTTTATTCCGATATGTATATTTATTTCTTAGTTTTCCAGTTGTTATCCCTTAAAAAAAAAAAAAAAAAAAAAACATTTTCAAAAAATTGTTTTGCGTGTAGTCCATAATTGCTCGGCCCTCAATTTCTTATTATTTCATACCAATATTTCATTAAAAAATTTTCACTTCAGATCTCATTTATTTTCCTTATTTTCCTTCACTGTAAATACAATTTCTTAGTTGTTTTCATACAGATCTTTGATTGCAAATTTTTAGACTAAGAAAATATTTCATTCATCAATGCAAAAATTACAGTAATGGAGAAAAAGGATTGAACAGATCTGAAAATAAAATTGCAGTTGATATATGAAATTAAAAGATGTTCGGGGGTCGATCTTTAGTGATCGTTAATATTACAAACCAAATAAAAAAACAAAAACATCATAAAAACAACAAAAATATAATTGTTCAGATTACATGCCTTGTCCATATTCTGGCCACACTCGGCCAACAAAAACATAAAAAAAAAAAAAAAAAAAAAAAAAAAACATAAAACATAAAACATAAAACATTAAAACTGGAAGAATTCACGAGCTGGTTGTGGTGGTCTAAGAGAGAGCTCCGTTGAGGGAGCTCTGGTTCGGAATGCGAGCGGAGGCTTTGGTGGAGGTATTTCTCGTTCACTTCTGTCGTCATCGATAATGATCGGAACTGGAAACAAATTCAGCAGCCTCGGTGCCCTCATTATCACCCAGTTTTTTTCTTTCAAACAAAAAAATAAAAAATAAAAAAAAAATAATAATAAAAAAATAAATAACTTGTGTTAATTATAGAAGAGGAAGTGAAAATTTTCAATAAAAATGGAGGTGTGATCAGAGGTCTTACCGTACATGTACAACGGCAGTTGTGAAAAAAGAGTGCCAGTGGGGTCTATCTCCGCTTGCCAGTGCTTGACCCGATTGCCGTGGTTGTTGAACCAGCAGTGTACGTTGTATTCAGTGGCTTCGCCGAAAGCCCTTAGTCGAGACGCGATCTCGACGACTTGCGCTCGGCTTGGGTGTGTGACCCCATAGTTGAATATTTTGGTCATCATCGTGATCTGATCGTCGGTTGGACGCCACCGTTGACTGGTATATCTCTCTGATTCCGTTTCACTCATCCTTCCTCTCGTAATATACAAATACTTAAATAATAAATAAATAATAATAATAAAAAGAACTAAAAAAAAAAGAAGCATAAAAAAATTTTTTAGATTAGTTCTGTGTTTTCTTTATTTGTTCTTGTTTCCCGTTAAATTTATTTTGTCCTGTCAGTCTTTGATATTTCTGTGTTTGGTCTCAGATCTGTTTCACGGTCCTTGCAAAAGGGTCCTAAACGGATCTACGTCCAGTTGTCCGGTTGTTCTTGTCCATATTGTTCTTGTATATTATGTTTCTGTGTTTTATTTAATTTTAAGTGGGGTACGTGGCGTTGTTCTACCCGATTGTCTCTGCAATACCTTCAATCGAAGGGAGATTAACGTCTGGTTTCCAGCCGATATACCCCTTAAGTTTTTAGACAGTTGTGTTTTATGTGTTTTAAGTGTTTAGCAGGTGAAAAAGAAAGCAGAATAAGAAAAAGAAAAAAAAATGGAAAGCAGGAAAGCAGGAAGGTATAACAGCAGAATGACAGGAAAGAAAGTAAAGCAAGCAGAAAGAAAAAGGGAAAGAAAGGCAGATCCAGGAGCAGAGGACTTACCTGAAGTAGTAGGCTTGCAGAGGCTCCTCGCGGATCTCACTCAGACTCTTCAGAAGACGCAGAGACAGAGCTTCCTCACAGATCCAGACGCTCAGGAGCGGAGAGAGCAGAGAGAGAGAGCAGAGGAGTAGAGAGAGTCGAGAGAGAGAGAGAGAGAGCAGAGGAGTAGAGAGAGATTGAGCGTTCAGAAATGGCGCTGGACCCGGAGGAGTAGCCTTTTATAGCAGAATTGCTTTCCACTGTAGCAACAGTTCCGGTCTTTGCCACCGAGACTGTTGTCACAGTGCCGGTCATCTCCTTTTTCAGAAAAAAAAAAATAATAAAATAAAATAAAATAAAAAAAAAAAAAAAAAATTAGTAATAAAAATTAATTAGCATCTACTGATGGGTGCTAGGTGTTTTAGACATCTGCTGATGGATGTCCCTGATAACATCTGCTGATGGATGTTACTGAAAAATTTCTTCCCATTTTTCCTAACTTTTTATTGCACTTGTCTATATTCTTTGACTGCTCTGAAATTGATCATCTGATGATTGTAACACACTGAGGACATTGTGTGATTTAAGTGTGGTCTACTGGGAAGAAATTCTGATTTTTCTGTTAGATTGTATTTTGTGTGTTAAATTTTTTGTTTTTGAGTGTTAAATTTTTTTCTCTTTTAAGTTATTTTTATCAAGTTTTGTGTGCAATAAATTTTACATTTTTCTCTTGATTTCTGGATGATGTCTAAGTTGTAGATTTTTCCTTCACTTGATTAATACTTATGGTTTGAAATCCTTGCTTTTCTCTGCTTGGGAAGATTATTATGATGTTTAAGAGGTTGATTTGATTGGAACGAATACCCTGAGTGAGAATTTGAGCCACTTAATTTTCTTTCTTGTGTGACATGTATCTTGATTGCTTGCACATATGCCTTGGCTTGATTCTTTTTGATAATTCTTGATGGATATGCATGTTTAGAAAATGATAAAGGCATTTTATTTCTTGAGCCTCTTTAGCCAAATAAGCCTACCCTGTTATTATCCTTTGATAACCCCTTTGAGCCTATACTTTCCCCATTTATTTGTGTTGAAGCTCATATACTGACCCTAAGTGAAAAACAATGATTACCTTAAACTTAGGAAAGTCTGGAGCTACAGAAGTGTTTTGAGAATAAGTGTGGTCTCCTTGGGAATTCTGATGAATTGGCTAGTTGGTTCCTCATCATGTTTTGAAATGATAATTTATATCCTGTTGTGTGAAAAAAAAAAAAAAAAAAAAGAAGACAGGATGAAAAAAAAAATATTTGATGAGAAAAAGAGAAAATTGAAAAATAATTTTATGAATAATGGAGTCGAGAAGAGGATTGAATTAGAGGTTTGGGTGAGATTTCACTGTGTTTACATTTTTTTTTTCCTAGTGCACCTCTATTTCTTCTGAGCTATAGCTACTTATCCATAATTATCCTCCCCTGTCCTTGGCCCCATTACAACCCATAAAAGACCTTTGGATCTGAACATGCATATGTTTTAAGTATTGATAATTAGAGACTTGCCAAGTCTACTTGTGTCTGCTTTCTTGAGTGCATTGAGTGACATTGATTTACCTTAAACACTTGAGAGAAACACTATGAGTGCATCTGTGAGGTTTTGTTATTTTCAAATCACCTCTTGAGCTGATGGATTATTTTTCCATGTATTGAATTGCTTGGAAGATTTCTATAAGTATCTGCTTTATTTGATTTGTGTTGGATAATTTCTACTTCTTATCTCTGTCCAGAATTCTTGAGAACTTTGTAAATTCTGTTTATTTTCTTGCGAGTTTTTATTTTCTGTATGTTGCGTCTCTGTTAATCCTTTGAAGTCCTTTGAACTATTCCCTGATTTGCGTCTTAATTTTGCCCAGGAGTGCAAAAGACTAAGTGTGGTCTATTTTGATGAATCATTATTTTATTGACTTCACTTAGCTTATTGTACCGGATTTAATCAAGGAATTGTATTTGAATGTACAATATTATCCTATTTTTCCTAATTGTGCTAAATTTGATCGGAAATTCTTATTTTAACTAATTTGAATTCTCTGAGCTAATTATTTTGCAAGGAAAAATTTGGAAATAGAAATTAGGACATTTAGTAGGATACTCATTCACACACTGTATTATTTGATTGAAATAAGCTACACGGTATTGATTTATTTTGTGTTGAATAAAAGAAAGATGTACTGATCCTGGAGACTTCAAGAAAAAAATTGCAGTTTGGTTTGGCTAAAACAAAGCACCTTCAATTCATTTTCTTTTGGAAGAAAACAACTTAATTCTTTGTTGATCTCTTAATTTCTCACGGCTGCAACATGATTTAAATTTTAGAACTCTTGATGGTTGCAAACAGGTGCACATTACTATTGAAGTCAAATTGGCAATATCCAAAACAGCTCATGCCTTCACATGAGAATAAGGACCAAGTCCCTTGTTTGCTGAATTTTTAAGAAACACAAATTGGCTACAAAACTCACGGCAGGTGTAGTTGAGTTTGGAATGATGCTGCCACACAAACATGTCACGGCTGCACAACATCAAAATGGAGACATTCTCTGCACAAAATTCTAAAAGTGCTCCACCAACACACACATGATTCACGTAAATCCAAAAGAAAGCTGGAAACTCACGTGGCTGCACAAAATGGAGGGTCTTCCTTGTTTTGTTTTGATTAGTAAAAGAATTTGGTGGAGGTCCACATTTCAAAGCACCTCACGGTAGTCAGCAAAGGAATATAACTTTCCTTGTAGAAGTGGAAGCACATAAGACAAAAGGAGGGACCACCAAGTAGCACCTCACGGATTCTTTGCTGCACACTTGAAAGGAATTAAATTTCTTTCTACAACTCACGGCCCCCACACAAAAGAAATGCATTTTGGCTTGAAGAGATGTGCAGGTGTTTCACGGTGTTTTCCCACTCCATAAGCTTTTGGTTTTGATTCTTCAAATGATAAAAAAAAAGGAAGAAGCACACGGACCCCATGGAAAGAAGAAGCATAAACCATGCAAGCACAGCCACCAGCAGCTGCACCGTCCAGCCAACTTCCATTCACGGCCTGCAAATCCATGGCAACACAGAAGCATCCAGCCATCTCCACCAGTCCAGCTCCATCACGGTCCAGTAGCTTTGGACGCTGGCTGGAAGGAAGAAGAGAGCTACGTTCCAGTACAGAAGACGTGCATGGTAATGGCAGCAAAGAAAAGCAGCATAGGCTGCACTCATTGGCAGGGAGAATGGAGATGCAGCATGATGATTAATGGAGCTCTCGGTACCATCCAGCAAGCAGCCCACGGTGCAGCAAAGACAAACAACACACGGCCTTGGAAGAAGATTGGAAGCTCATGGTTCCCTTGAGTAGTTGCGTTCAGTGGTTTGGAGAATTAGCACAGAAGAGGGGCCGTTCAAAATGAAGGATTGTCGGTTTAGAGCCGGATGTGTAAGCTCACGGCCCCATTGGAAAATTTAGAAAAACATTTACCAAACATCACTAAGTTGGAATCAATTGAAGGGGCCACCATATTGCAAATGCAGTCACGGCCAGGAGGTGTTCACGGGAAGAGAATGGAATAGTGAAAAGAGCCAATGGTTGGAAGGAAACTCACGAGAATTTTAGCTGGGAAGCAAGGAAGCAAACAGATACAAGAATGAAGGGCCCTCACCCTGTTTTCTCACGGCCAAGAAGCTATTGCAAGGAAAAGATGCTGACAAAAATTAAGGAGAAGTCACGGATGTTCATATTGTTGGTTATAAAATGGCAGCAGCAAGCAGAGAAGAAGGATTAGATTTTAGGATTGCATTAGGTGTAGTATAGAATTCACGGCCCTGGAAGAGGCTCTCTGCCTCTTCCTCTCCTTCCTTTTCCAGTTCCATTTTCAAACAGTGCATGTAATTTCATTTCTGAGCGTGTAGTTCATTTCATAGTTTAATCATTTCATTTTATTTCAAGTGTTGAATTTTAATTAAAGTGTTGAATGTTTGATGAATTCCATTTCCATTGTCTATTTTTACCATTTTTTTTTACCGTTCAGTTTTTACCACCGTTAAAATTTATTTCAGTGTTTTTAATTATATTTTATTTAATTTCCAGTCAACTTTAATTTTACCGCATCAAAACCAAAATCACAAAAACCCCCCCCACTTCGTGTTAAATCTAAGACCGAACCACAAATATTGGTCCTTGAGAGACGACCTAGGAGTCACTTCCTAGTAATTATACTGCATTAATTTTGCACATCAAATTTGTATGACCGCGACAGTCTTATCATGATGCTTTTGCTGGATTCAAGCCGTGAGACATCTCCTTGCCGCGCTGCAGTATGCTTTTCACTTCACTTTTCAGTTGCACACGTGGATATGATTCCACTTCTCTAATTTTTCGGCAAGCAAAAATGTGGATGTGTGTTTTTGTTGTATGAATTCCGAGAACCATCATGTAGCCAGCCCTCAATAATTGATGAATTGGTGGTCCCTTGATGTTGGCATATTTCAGCAAAAAGATAAGAAGTTGTATACCGTGAGGTGGCCTCTTATTCCATTTAGCTTCCTTGTTAAATTGCTGGATGGGATAAAGTGTGAAAGTAACGTGGTCCCCTCATCATTTCCCATGATTTTGGTGTTTCTCAAGTGAATTTTCCAAGTGATGGATGTGCAGGCCGTGGGGTGTGGTCTTGTTGCAAGCCAAATGTTTCTTTAATATTCATTGTCATCCCAGTCAAAAATAGTTTGCCCTTCCATTTTTTATTCCAAACATATATTGATGCTTATCAATCAATTTGAGTTTGCCGTGTACTACTCTTTCTTGGTGGTCCCCCCTTTTGCCATTTGATTTACTTCTTGCAATTCAATAGCAATGGCCGTGTGTTGTAATTCTCCAATTGTTAATTGTTGGACCAAAAGAAAGAAGCCGTGGAATGTGAGCTGCAAATGCATATTGAATTTTCATTTCCAAAATAATATGCTATGATGTAGCATTTAATCAAATTGGAATCCCATTTCTCTATCCCCTCCATTAATGCCATGTTAGCCAAAGAAAGGGTGCAGTTTCCACTTCAATATTAGTGTTGAATCCTTGAGTGTTGGGAGGTCTTAGCACCGTCCAATGATCAATTCCAGCCACCACAAGTATCAAACAACAAGCAAACAATGCAAACAAATTAGAAGCCATTCAAACAGTAAGAACTTGACTGACACAGGGGAGTAAAACAATTACTGGGAACAACACATAACGAATTTGAACAAAGTAAAAACTATACATGAAAATAGACATCCATACGAAACTATGAAAAAAAACCGCATGCAAAACGGATAAGAATTAAACTCAAACGAAGACACACAAGTTGACACAACATTCACGTAGTACTAGGCTGACATAGGAGAGTAAACAAATTACTGGGAACAGTACAGAACGCATTTGAACAAAGTAAAAGTTATACATGAAACTAGACATCTAGACGAAACTATGAAAAAAAATTGAATGGAAAACGGATACGAATTGAATTCGAACGAGGACAAACAAGTTGACACAAAATTCACACAGCAACCAGCGAAAATTGAAGTGGCTGAAATGCATTGGGCTCAATTGTCATTTCTCATTTAGCCTTCAAATGTCCCAAAAAGATATCCAAAATTTTCCCATAATTAATAATGCAAAATAATAAGCTCAGATAATTCAAATTAGTTAAAATAAGAATTTCTGATCAAATTAAGCACAATTTAGAAAAATAGGAAAATACTGGACAATTAAGCACAATTCTCTGATTAATTCTAATAAAATAAACTAAGCGAAGTGAGCAAAATATAGATTCATCAATGACAAATCCTATTCTTTCAAAGACTGTGGAACATAAAAGGGAAGGTTTCCAAATCTTTACTTATTTTCCAATAATTGATTACTTTTCAATTTTTGACTTCTCTTTCAAACCAATTGTCATGAAAACATTTTCAGAATATGACAATTCAAACCTTGAGTTATTCTTATCTTTAAGAAAACAATTAACTCAAAATAAAATTGAATTTGGACTTCTAAAATTTTCAAAGATTACTAATCAAAGTATTAGAAGTTCTTATTCTCTTATTTTTAAAGAAAAGTTCTTTCTTGGATTGATATTAACCGAAGATATATTTGATGTGTATTGCAGATTCGTGTTTGATCCAGGAGGAAGAAAATTAAATCTAAAAGAATAAGGCCACTCTAAGATGGCCATACTCCCAAAGATTGTGTGGAGCTTATTCATAAGGCGATTGCCAGATTTGAGGACAAATCTTTTCTTCAGAGGGAGGGCATGATGGAATCCTACTTGACTTAGTCTTTCTTTTGTATTTGTACCTTTCCTAGCTTAGCTCTTAAGGAGCATGGGTTATTATAAATACCCAACTCCTCTCTTGTAATAGTACTTTTGAGATTAATGAGAATTGAGTTTTCTGAATCAGAAACAATTCTCTCTTGAAAGTCATAGACTAGAGAGTCCAAAGACTCTCTCTAGCCACCTTCCTTGCACACTGCCTTCATTCTCATTGTCCTTCAATTTCCACTGTGCTCCAAACATTTCTTTTTCCTCCACGACGTCGCTTCTACACAAATCCATTTCTCTCTCGCGCATCAGACACGCTCCAATTCTTTGTGCATTTCATTCTCGCGCATCCCTTACTCATTCCTGAACATCTCATTCTCTCTCGAGAGCTCTCTTCGTCAAGCTCCATTACTTCCATCACGGTAATTTTCTTTTTCCTCACAGATCCATCTTCTTCCACCATTTCTTTTGATTTCCACCGATTGAAACCTTATTTCCTCCTTCATCTTTCGTTTCCACCGTTCAATCAGTCGTTTGAACCGATTAATCGGTTTATATTGAGTCTCCTCACCATTTTAGGGTTTCTTCATGTCTGATTAGTGTTTCCATCGTTTGATTTAGGGTTTATCCATTATTTAGGGTTTTCTCGTGTTTTCTATCATTTTTCCGCTACGTTCATCTCTGGAGGAAGCTTCGAAGGAGTCCGTGTCGCGTCGTCGGCCTCTCCTCGGGTGTTCGTCCATCAAAGTGGATGAAGTTGACGAAGTTGTCAAAGTGGACGAAGAGGAGGAAGTAGACAAAAGGGACGACGTTGACAATGTGGACGAAGTGGAGGAAGTGGACGATGTGGACTAAGTGGAGGAAGTGGACGAAGTGGAAGAAGAAGTGGAGGAAGTGGAGGAAGTAGACGATGTTAGCAAAATGATGAAGATGAAGTTTTGATGATGTCCAAATCAAGTCAAGACCAATCAAGAATCAAAATGATTTGAAGATTTGTATTGTGATGGAAAGCTTTTGTAATACTCTTAGAAATATGTATAGGACGTAGATCAGAAAAAGAAAAGTGTTTTGTAAAATTACTATAGTAAATCATTGCAACAAAACACTATAGTACTATTCACATGAATAGTAACACTATTCACGTGAATAGTGACGGTTAACGGTAAGAGTATCGCACTTAACACGGACGTTGGGGAAACTAGTCGTTGAAGAAACTAGCCATTTATGACCGTTGGACAAACTAGCCGTTTATGGCCGTTGGACAAACTAGCCGTTTATGGCCGTTGGACAAACTAGCCGTTTATGGCCGTTGGAGAAACTAGCCGTTAAGTTTGTCTTTTAGTGAATGGAAGAGTCTTTGGATGAGTCTATAAATAGACTCTCATTTTCTCTCAAGAAGAACATATACAGAGACACAGAAACTCTTCCCTTGTGCTCAAATACTCAGAAATTCTTGAGACTTGTGTGTTCTTGTTCGGCTTGTGAAACTCTTGTCTGTGGAGCTGGTGAAGTGCTGCTACGGTGACAGAGGAAATAGCCGGTTCATCCTTGGTGTGTCTAAGGAGGTGTTCGGAAGAGAATCATCCTTCGTGAAGTATTCGGAGGAGGTGTTCATCCTTTGTGAAGACTCAAAGGAGGTGTAGGTTCATCTCTTGTGGTATCAAGAGAGGTGGTTTCTAAACTCTTACAAATTGTTTCTTTGTGATTGTAATTTGTAATTGTTTTGTGATTAGTGAATTGTTTATCTTGTTTGAGATAAACGACTGGACGTAGGATTGGTAAGATCCGAACCAGGATAAAATCATCTGTGCAAATTTCTCTCAACCTTACTCTCGCTTTATTTGTCTTTATTATTTGTTTGGTAAGTTTAATTGAGTAGAAATTAAAAGGCACACGTTCGTATTAAAAACCCTCTTGGTTTGTTATTCCACGCTAACCCTTCCGCTGCAGCCGCTCTGACAATTGGTATCAGAGCTTGCTTTGATAGTCATTCAAATGGCAGGATCACATCAAACCTTTGCAGAGGGTGCTTCTATCAATAGACCACCACTATTCACAGGTGAAAATTACGCATTCTGGAAGGTCAGAATGCAAATTTTTATGGAATCTATTGATATAGATATTTGGGATGCTGTTGCATTTGGTCCTTTTGTTCCAACTAACATTATGCAGGAACCAAAGCCCCGTGACCAATGGACTGCTGAAGATAAGAAAAAATTTGGTAATGATGTAAGAGCTCGGAACATTATTTCATCTGCTTTAACTATTAATGAGTTTTACAGGATTTCTGTCTGTAAAAGCGCTAAAGAAATGTGGGAAACTTTAAGAGTAACTCATGAAGGCAGAGATGAAATTGGGTGTGCTAAAACGAATACTTTATTCATGGAAGAGAATAATTCAAGCTCTTCATCAAGCACAGCATCAAGTATGGGTGATTCTGATGAGCAAGCATATATTTGTTTAGTGGTGAACGACGACGCTGGAAGCCAAGTAAGTACATCTAGCGATTCTGATAATTCTAGTCAAATTAGTGAAAGTGAATTGCATGAAATTTATGCTGCTTTAATAGTAGAATCTGAAAAATTAGATAAAGCCCATCAGAAATTGAAAAAGGACTTCAAAAATTTAAAATTAAATTTTGAAAATATTTCTAAAGAAAATAAAAATTTGAAATCAGATTTTGAAAATATTCTTGAAGAAAATAAGAATTTAAAATTAAATTTTGAAAATATTTTTGAAGAAAATAAAGATTTGAAAAATAAAGTTTTAATTTTTGAAAAGGGTAAATTTGCTAGTAGTGATGAATGTGCTTCTTGTGAAAATTTTAAGAAACTACTAGAACAAACAACCTTAGGAGAATGTAGTAAGAATAATGAAAATAAGGTTGTTAAAAATAAGTATGTTCCTAAAATTAAAAATAAACACAATCATAGAACCCGTAGAACTTGGGTAGAAAAAGGAACAACTTATAGGAACACAAATGTTGTATCATGCTTTTATTGTATGAAAAAGGGTCATACATCTAACAAATGTAAAATTAAGCATTATGGTGTTCCAAGTGGTAGATATATTTGGGTTGTAAAATGATTTCAATTTTTTTTTAAATTAACCCAAAGGACCCATACAAAATAGTTGGGTACCTATTGTTTAAAATTTAGAATTTCTTTAAAACAATATTTAATTATTATTCCAAGGTAGATGGAATTATTTTAATTTATTTTATATACAAAGCATATATAGTTTTCAAACGGAAAATATTTGAAATAGAAGAATATGTGCATGTTGTCTTTGATGAAATTGTAGACCTTGAGGCAAAACCTCTTGAGTCATTTGAATTACATGCAGACAATGATGAAGATTTGAAGAAGCAACAAATGAAGTGAAGAATGATGATAATCCTCAAAGATGAAGATCTAAACAAAATGTGAAAACAACCTAGAGGATTCTCATTACAAAATTGAAGGCATATCTAAAGGGGTGCTTTATGTTTCTATGTTTTTATTAGTATGTGCTCTTTATATTTTCTTGCATGCTTACCTCTTTAAAAATTCAATAAAATATATATTGTTTTTCCTTAATATGCATACATGCTTTTATTAAGGGGGAGTATATTTTCTAATAAATTTAGGGGGAGCAATTATTCATCACTTTTTAATAATGATCAAAAAGGGGGAGAAATATTTAAAGTCTTAAATCTTAAACTTATTTCTAAGTTTACTAACAATTGTTTCTTCCTTAAAGTTGTATTTTAAATACAGATTATTTTCAAAAGCTTTAAATCAAGAAGGTTTTGATCATCATCAAAAAGGGGGAGATTGTTAGCAAAATGATGAAGATGAAGTTTTGATGATGTCCAAATCAAGTCAAGACCAATCAAGAATCAAAATGATTTGAAGATTTGTATTGTGATGGAAAGCTTTTGTAATACTCTTAGAAATATGTATAGGACGTAGATCAGAAAAAGAAAAGTGTTTTGTAAAATTACTATAGTAAATCATTGCAACAAAACACTATAGTACTATTCACATGAATAGTAACACTATTCACGTGAATAGTGACGGTTAACGGTAAGAGTATCGCACTTAACACGGACGTTGGGGAAACTAGTCGTTGAAGAAACTAGCCATTTATGACCGTTGGACAAACTAGCCGTTTATGGCCGTTGGACAAACTAGCCGTTTATGGCCGTTGGACAAACTAGCCGTTTATGGCCGTTGGAGAAACTAGCCGTTAAGTTTGTCTTTTAGTGAATGGAAGAGTCTTTGGATGAGTCTATAAATAGACTCTCATTTTCTCTCAAGAAGAACATATACAGAGACACAGAAACTCTTCCCTTGTGCTCAAATACTCAGAAATTCTTGAGACTTGTGTGTTCTTGTTCGGCTTGTGAAACTCTTGTCTGTGGAGCTGGTGAAGTGCTGCTACGGTGACAGAGGAAATAGCCGGTTCATCCTTGGTGTGTCTAAGGAGGTGTTCGGAAGAGAATCATCCTTCGTGAAGTATTCGGAGGAGGTGTTCATCCTTTGTGAAGACTCAAAGGAGGTGTAGGTTCATCTCTTGTGGTATCAAGAGAGGTGGTTTCTAAACTCTTACAAATTGTTTCTTTGTGATTGTAATTTGTAATTGTTTTGTGATTAGTGAATTGTTTATCTTGTTTGAGATAAACGACTGGACGTAGGATTGGTAAGATCCGAACCAGGATAAAATCATCTGTGCAAATTTCTCTCAACCTTACTCTCGCTTTATTTGTCTTTATTATTTGTTTGGTAAGTTTAATTGAGTAGAAATTAAAAGGCACACGTTCGTATTAAAAACCCTCTTGGTTTGTTATTCCACGCTAACCCTTCCGCTGCAGCCGCTCTGACAGACGAAGTGGAGGAAGTGGAGGAAGTAGACGAAGTGGAGGAAGTGGTGGAAGTGGAGGAAGTGGAGGAACAGGAGGAAGTGGACGTAGTGGAAGAAGAAGTGGAAAAAGTGGAGGAAGTAGAAGAAGTTGAGGAAGTGGTCGAAGTGGAGGAAGTGGAGGAGGTTGAGGAAGTGGACGACGTTGGCGAAGTTGATGAAGTGGACGAAGTAGACATAATGGACGAAGTGGACAAAGTAGAGGAAGTGGAGATAGTGGAGGAAATGGAGGAACTTGAGGAAGTAGACGAAGTGGAGGAAGTAGACGAAGTGGATGAAGTGGAGGAAGTGGGGGAAGTGGAGGAAGTGGATGAAGTGGAGGAAGTGGAGGAAGTGAAGGAAGTGGAAGAAGTGGAGGAAGTGGTGGAAGTAGAGGAAGTGGAGCAAGTCGACATAGTGGAGGAAGTTGACGAAGTTGACGAAGTGGACGAAGTGGATGAACTGGACGAAGAGGACGAAGTTGACGAAGTGGACAAAGTGGACGATGTGGACAAAGTGGAAGAGGTGGAGGAAGTAGACGAAGTGGAGGAAGTGGAGGAAGCGGAAGAAGAAGTGGAGGAAGTGGAGGAAGTAGACGAAGTGGAGGAAGTGGAGGACGTGGAGGAAGTTGAGAAGAGGAAGAAGCGGACGATGTGGAAGAAGAAGTGGACGAAGTGGAGGAAGTGGACGAAGAAGAAGATGACGAAGTGGAGGAAGAAAAAGCTGTTTTTTCATGCTTAAAATTGATACTAAAAGCAACCTTTAACACTTAGAAACTAGCTTGAAATCATTCTTTTGGTCATATTTTTAGAAATAAGAGAGCTGGACAGGTTTATGCTTGATGTTAGTGTTTTATGCAGGTTTTAAGGTGAATTTGGTGAAAGAAGTGAAGAAGGATAGAGATGGAAGCAGAAAAGACATCAAAAAGTGCAAAAGGAGAAGTCGCAATTACCACTCAGCGGCAGTTTACCGCTGAGCGACACTCAGAAACTCACGTTGAATCCGCTGAGGGGTGAAAATGCCGTTGAGGGGGAAGAATCAACTAACGCACTAACCGTTGAGCGGCACTTTTATGGGCTTGGGCCTAATTTTCTATATTTTTAGAATAACATATAAGCTTTAAGACGTCCTAGGGTTTGTATCTTTGGCTGAGACGAAGCAAACACTCACTTTTTCACCCCTTGAAGGAAGATCTTGGATGCTCAAGCTCCCTCCTCCTCTTTCTAGGGTTTTATCTTTCATTCTTTCATTATTATTCATCTAGCTTCACCATGAATATGGTGAACTAAACCACGTATTGTTGTTGGGGAATCAATGTAGTCTTGTGAAACTCTCATATATGGAATTTGTGTTTTAACATCTTATTTTAAGATACATGCTTTCTTTCATCATTAGTTAAGGTTTTTCCTCTTTGCTTAAAGCTTGCATTGTTTAAGTTATTCAATGCCATGATTATAGATTTTGTCGGTATGGGAACGTACGGACAAATCTAGATCCGGGGAATATCTCCCAATAGCATATTGTCTAGACATAGGAATATGAGGGTTGGTTGCCGTTAAGCTTCTGCGCTCCATAATTAATTATTAGGAATGCTAGGAATTGTATGAACTCGTAATTAAGGATAGGCCTTCTTGCAAGGTGATTTAGAGAGTGGCATTAACATTGATGAAAAGAATGATGAATTCCTAAAAGTATATGAGAGTGGATAAGATGAAATTGATAACCCCAACAACATACTCATCCATCTAATTCATTAAAGTGTTTGTATTCCTCTTTTCCATTGATCAAATTCATGCATACATGTTCAATTATTGTCTCTTGCATTTAGAACCTATAATCAATTGTTAACATGTCTTAAAATAATCAACAAATCATATAGCTAACTAGGTCGTGAGTTCTTTGGGAGAACGATACTTGGTCCTACCGAGTTTTATTACTTGATACGATTCGGTCACACTTGTCGATTGTTAAACAAGGTTTTGGCACCGTTTTTCGGTGTCCATAAATTTGTCATCAAGTTTTTGGCACTGTTGCCGGGGACTCGTGGTTTAACTAGTTTATTTGTGTGATTATTGATTATCTTTGACTTGAATTTTGAATTTTGAAATTTGAATTTCTGTTTTTTATTATCTGTTTTTATTTTTCGGTTTTTATTTTATTTTATTTTATTTTCTGTTTTTATTTTTTTCGGTTATTATTTTATTTTATTTTTTTGTTTTTATTTTTTCTTCTTATCTCTTATTTTATATCTTCTTCTATATCTTTTTGTGCTAACAAATATTTTCTAGAATTTTGTGCCTAATGCTTGCAGGATGGAATTCGGACAAGAATTTAACTATATGGGCACTCAATTCTACCAAAGTAATCTCAACCACTGGTGGGAACCTCACTCAAGCATGGATGAAAGTAAATTTTGGCAAGCTGCCGGACAATTTGAGAATCAACCACAACAACAATGGCAACAACAACCCTCTCTATCGGAAAGAAGGCCAACGTTGGAGGACACACTTCAACACTTTTTGCAGGTGTCCAGCTCCACTTAGAAAAACATTGAAGCATCATGTAAAAGGATGGAGATGAACCTTCGTTACATTAGTCAGAGATTGAACAATTTTAAGGTTAATACTGAAGTTAACCCTAAGGAGAAAGGTCAAGCCATTGTCACTGAAAGTGACAAGATTTTTTATCAGAAAAAAATAGGGAGAGATGAGCAAAAGATAGAGAGAAAAGAAAAAGAAGAGTTGAGTGAGAAAGATAAAGATGAAGTAAAAGAAAAAGTAGTGGTTGAGAGAGAAGAGAGAAAGAAAATTTTTGTGAAAATAAAGAAGTTGAGAAGAAAAAGAGAAGGGAAGAAAAAATAAGAGAAAAGAAAAAGAAAAAATTCAGGGAGAGGAAAAGTAAGAAAAAGAAGATGAGAGGAAAGAAGAAGGAATCATATGAAAAACCCCATCCTCATCTAAAGAAGTATCATAGGAAGGAAAAGAAATTTAAGTGCTTTATGGAAATCTTCAAGAAATTGGAGATTAAAGTTCCTATAATTGAGACACTGCAACAGGTTCCTAGTTTTATTAAATTTCTGAAAAGGTTTAGTAGAAAGAAGAAAAAGAAGATGGAACATCAACTTTGTTAGGTCAAGCTAGTAACGTTAAAAGAGTTCTTGCTGGGAGGCAACCCAGTGATTTAAGAACTTTTAATTTTTGGTTTGGTGATGTAATTTTGAACTTTTAGGTAATTTTGTTTTTGTTATAATTTTGTTACAGGGTTTACATCTACTAATGGATGTTAGGCGAAAGAGTATCTACTGAAGGATACTATGTTTGTATACACCTACTGATGAGTGTTGGTAAGAAAGATTTGCATCTACTGAAGGGTGCTGGAGGATTTTGGGTCAGGCTCGTGATGTTAAACAAGCGCTACCTAGGAGGCAACCCAGTTGATTGATTATATTTTTTTGTTTGTTCTGCTTTAGTTGCATGATAGGGATTTGCATAAGTGATTTGAGAATTTAATTGTAGGGAACCAGTGAGCGGCATGAGTAGGAGGCACCTAGGTTAAGCTAGGAAGAAGAAGAGCACTTCCCGAAAGTAACGCTGAGCGGAAAACTGCCGTTGAGCGATAGTGTCGCAGAATGGGCTTAGGTTGCCCCTTAGCGGAACCCGAGCCCATTGGGGTATTTTTATACCCTAGGGAACTCTTTGGCCTACATTTTCAGATTCTTCTCTGCACACACACTCCTAAACACTTTTCCAAACGTTCTCTACATTTTTCCTCTCATTCCTCTTTAGAAAATCTCCCTTCCACTCACTTTCTCACTAGTTTTCCATCTAAGTTTGGGGTTGGGAGAGAGCATCATTGATGGAGCTGAGTTTTTCAAAGCATTAGAGCAGGATTTGTTTTATCAATCACTTTTGTTTTTAGAATAGGATTTGATGTACTCAATTGGAAACTTTGTCTGTTATGATGGTTTGCTTACGATTGTTGTTTGATAAGTAATGCTTGATGATGCTTTGATATTGATTGATGGTGAGATGTGCACATTAGATGCTTATATAGGTGATTCACAAGCTTTGTGAACAAATGCATGATGTTGTTGTTATTGTGATTATGATACTAAGCAGGATGTGTACATGTGGAATGTGAATGAGCTTATATGTGAGGTTTTGAGCTCCAAAGTTTTTGTGATTGAATGCTATTACTTTGAAAGCATGAATGATTTTGCCCAAGTTTTCTATGATGGAATCAATTGCTTGTTTTGCATCATATGATCAAGGCCATTTGTTGGTAACCCTTTTATTAGCCAAATTCATAAAGTTAGCCAGCCCACTAAAAGAGAGCACTTTGTGTTCCATCATTTGAACCCTTAGCCTTGAACATAATTTGGAAACCCTTGTGAAAAGCTTTACCTTGAGTTAAGTAGAAAATATTTTGTGGTATTGATAAATGTTCAAGTTTGGGGTAGTGGGGAAGTTATGAAAAGGAAATTGAAAGCATTGAGCTAAGAGCTAAGAAATAAGAATGTGAAAAGAAAAAGAAAAAGAGAAAGAAAAGAAAAGAAAAGGCAAAGCTCAATGCAAAAGAAAGTTGGGAATAAATAAGAATGATTGTGTTTATATGTTTCTCTTAACTCAAGGGTTTTGTGATCTAGAAAAACCAATTTTTCTTGTTAGCCCAACCACATTATAAGCCATTGAAAAGTCCTTGTGATTATGCATGCTTGTGAATGTATTTGATTATGGTTAAATGAAAGGCAAAGTTAATTCATGTGACATTGTGATAGTAGAGTGAATGAGTGAATACCTCTTATACACTTGTGTGTTTGAGTGAAAACTTTATCTAGTGAGGAAAGATTACATGAACACATAAGAACATCCATGCTTAGTTGATTGATCATTCATGAAAAGTAGGATTTGTTGGATATTAGGTGATTGTGTGAACACTAAAGCATGTGCATGTCTTGATTGAAGTCTTTGTCATGAGCTTAATTGAGTACTTACTTATCTTGAAAAGAGGATTTTGAATGTGCTGAACCATCATAGTGATTGGTGGAAGATTGAGTTACATCTTGTTTGCCTGAGGACAAGCAAAGTTTTAAGTTTGGGGTTGTGATAATGGTTGAAAAACCGTTATTTTTATGCTTAAAATTGATACCAAAAGCAACCTTTAAGACTTAGAAATTAGCTTGAACTCATATTTTTGCTTTAGTTTTGTGAATAAGAGAGTTGAAGGTGAATTTAATGGTTTTGTGCAAGATTCCCTTGATTTTGTAGGCTAATTGAATGATTTGAAAGAAGAATTTAAGCACCGAATGATTGGAATGCTGAAAAGTCAACTAGTCAACCAAAATACAGAAAAGTCAACCAAAATACAGAAAAGTCAACCAGTCAACCAGAAAAGTCAACCTGTCAACAAGAATACGGAAAAAGTCAACCAGACGAGTTTTGGGCCAGTTTTCTGCAATTTATGATCTGTTTGGGCCTGGACCCGTTATCTATTATTTTTATGTCCTATTTAAAGACCTAGATGTCTTAGGGTTTGTATCTTTGGCTAGGAGGAAGCAGAAACACACTTTTCACCCCTTGGGGGTAGATTGGGAGATGGTGACGACTATCCTCTTCTCTTTCTAGGGTTTTTCTATCTCTTCCATTCTTTCATTATTGTTCATCTAGTTTCACCATGAATATGGTGAACTAAACTTTGTATTGTTGTTGGGGAATCAATGTAGTCTTGTGAAACTCTCATATATGGAATTTGTGTTTTAACATCTTATTTTAAGATACATGCTTTCTTTCATCATTAGTTAGGGTTTTTCCTCTTTGCTTAAAGCTTGCATTGTTTAACTTATTCAATGCCAGGATTATTGATTTTGTCGGTATGGGAACGTATGGGCAAATCTAGATCCGAGGAATTTCTCCCAATTGTTAGCAAAATGATCAAGATGAAGTTTTGATGATGTCCAAATCAAGTCAAGAGAAATCAAGATTCAAGATGTTATGAAGACTTATATTGTGATGGAAAGCTTTTGTAATACTCTTAGAAATATGTATAGGACTTAGATTAGAAAAAGAAAAGTGTTTTGTAAAATTACTATAGTAAATCATTGCAACAAAACACTATAGTACTATTCATATGAATAGTAACACTATTCACGTGAATAGTGACGGTTAACGGTAAGAGTATCGCACTTAACACGGACGTTGGAGAAACTAGTCGTTGAAGAAACTAGCCGTTTATGACCGTTGGACAAACTAGCCGTTTATGGCCGTTGGACAAACTAGCCGTTTATGGCCGTTGGACAAACTAGCCGTTAAGTTTGTCTTTTAGTGAATGGAAGAGCCTTTGGATGAGTCTATAAATAGACTCTCATTTCCTCTTAAAAAAAAAAAATATCCAGAGACACAGAAACTCTTCCCTTGTGCTCAAATACTCAGAGTTCTTTGAGACTTGTGTGTTCTTGTTCGGCTTGTGAAACTCTTGTCTGTGGAGCTGGTGAAGTGCTGCTACGGTGACAGAGGAAATAGCCGGTTCATCCTTGGTGTGTTTGAGGAGGTGTTCGGAAGAGGTTCATCCTTCGTGAAGTATTCGAAGGAGGTGTTCATCCTTCGTGAAGTATTCGGAGGAGGTGTTCATCCTTTGTGAAGACTCAAAGGAGGTGTAGTTTCATCTCTTGTGGTATCAAGAGAGGTGTTTTCTAAACTCTTACAAATTGTATCTTTGTGATTGTAGTTTGTAATTGTTTTGTGTTAGTGAAACTGTTTATCTTGTTTTGAGATAAGCGACTGGACGTAGGATTGGTAAGATCCGAACCAGGATAAAATCATCTGTGCAAATTTCTCTCAACCTTACTCTATTTAATTGTTATTATTAATTGCTAAGTAAGTTTAACTGAGTAGAAATTAAAAGGCACACGTTAGTATTAAAAACCCCTCTTAGTTTGTTGTTTCCACGCTAACCATTCCGCTGCAGCCGTACTCTGACAATTGGTATCAGAGCTTGCTTTGATAGTCATTCAAATGGCAGGATCAGATCAAACCTTTGCAGAGGGTGCATCAATCAATAGACCACCACTATTCACAGGTGAAAATTACGCATTTTGGAAGGTCAGAATGCAAATTTTTATGGAATCTATTGATATAGATATTTGGGATGCTGTTGCATTTGGTCCTTTTGTTCCAACTAACATTATGCAGGAACCAAAGCCCCGTGACCAATGGACTGCTGAAGATAAGAAAAAATTTGGTAATGATGTAAGAGCTCGGAACATTATTTCATCTGCTTTAACTATTAATGAGTTTTACAGGATTTCTGTCTGTAAAAGCGCTAAAGAAATGTGGGAAACTTTAAGAGTAACTCATGAAGGCAGAGATGAAATTGGGTGTGCTAAAACGAATACTTTATTCATGGAAGAGAATAATTCAAGCTCTTCATCAAGCACAGCATCAAGTATGGGTGATTCTGATGAGCAAGCATACATCTGTTTAGTAGTGAACGACGACACTGGAAGCCAAGTAAGTACCTCTAGCGATTCTGATGATTCTGATCATATTGATGAAGATGAATTACATGAAATTTATAGAGAATTATTGATAGAATCAGAAAAACTAGATCTTGCTCATAAGAAATTGAAAAAGGATTTTAAAGAATTACAAAAGAAATATGAAAAATCCTTAGAAGAAATAGAAACTTTAAATAGTAAAATTTCAAATGTAGAAAATGATACAAATATATCTGCTGAGTGTAAATTTTGTGATAAACATAAATTGAAAGTTGATAACATTGAAAAATCAATAGCAGATGAAAATAAAGAATTAAAATCAAATTTTAAAAATATTTTTGAAGAAAATAAAATTTTGAAAAATAAAATTTTATTTTATGAAAAAGGTAAATATACTAGTAGTGATAAATGTGCATCTTGTGTTAATTATAAGAAACTACTAGATGAAACAACCTCAGGAGAATGTAGTAAAAATAATGAAAATAAGGTTGTTAAAAATAAGTATGTTCCTAGAATTAAAAATAAACATAAAACCCGTAGAACTTGGGTAGAAAAAGGAACAACTTATAGGAACACAAACTTTGTATCATGCTTTTATTGTATGAAAAAGGGTCATACATCTAACAAATGTAAAATTAAGCATTATGGTGTTCCAAGTGGTAGATATGTTTGGGTTATAAAATAATTTCTTTTTTCTAAATCTAACCCAAAGGACCCATACAAGTAGTTGGGTACCTATTGTTTAAAAATTTAAGAATTTCTTTAAAACAAATTTTAAGAAAATTTTTTCAAGACCGGTAAAACTATTTTTATATCTTCTAATATACAAAGCATATATAGTTTTCAATCGGAAAAATTTTTATGTGAGCATGTTGTCTTTGATGAAATTGTAGACCTTGAGGCAAAACCTCTTGAGTCAGTTGAATTACATGCAGGCAATGACGAAGATTTGTAGAAGACAACAAATGAAGCAAATAATGATGACAATCCTCAAGATAAAGATCTAAACAATGTTTTATAAGATCTTTCTCCTAAAAATATTTGCTTTAAATATCCTATTGTGCATGTTTGAATGAATCTTTAAATTTGAAATATTTTTAGCTCATATGCATACATGCTTTTATTAAGGGGGAGTATTATCTTAGGGGGAGAACATCAACACAACTTTTTAATTATGATCAAAAAGGGGGAGAAAATGTTTAAAGCTTATTTGCCTATTTGTACTATTTGTGCTTATTCACTAATGCACTCTTTCTTCCATAAGTTGTGTTTTAAATACAGATTATTACCAAAAGCTTTAAATCAAGGAGTTTTTGATCATCATCAAAAAGGGGGAGATTGTTAGCAAAATGATCAAGATGAAGTTTTGATGATGTCCAAATCAAGTCAAGAGAAATCAAGATTCAAGATGTTATGAAGACTTATATTGTGATGGAAAGCTTTTGCAATACTCTTAGAAATATGTATAGGACTTAGATTAGAAAAAGAAAAGTGTTTTGTAAAATTACTATAGTAAATCATTGCAACAAAACACTATAGTACTATTCATATGAATAGTAACACTATTCACGTGAATAGTGACGGTTAACGGTAAGAGTATCGCACTTAACACGGACGTTGGAGAAACTAGTCGTTGAAGAAACTAGCCGTTTATGACCGTTGGACAAACTAGCCGTTTATGGCCGTTGGACAAACTAGCCGTTTATGGCCGTTGGACAAACTAGCCGTTAAGTTTGTCTTTTAGTGAATGGAAGAGCCTTTGGATGAGTCTATAAATAGACTCTCATTTCCTCTTAAAAAAAAAATATCCAGAGACACAGAAACTCTTCCCTTGTGCTCAAATACTCAGAATTCTTTGAGACTTGTGTGTTCTTGTTCGGCTTGTGAAACTCTTGTCTGTGGAGCTGGTGAAGTGCTGCTACGGTGACAGAGGAAATAGCCGGTTCATCCTTGGTGTGTTTGAGGAGGTGTTCGGAAGAGGTTCATCCTTCGTGAAGTATTCGAAGGAGGTGTTCATCCTTCGTGAAGTATTCGGAGGAGGTGTTCATCCTTTGTGAAGACTCAAAGGAGGTGTAGTTTCATCTCTTGTGGTATCAAGAGAGGTGTTTTCTAAACTCTTACAAATTGTATCTTTGTGATTGTAGTTTGTAATTGTTTTGTGTTAGTGAAACTGTTTATCTTGTTTTGAGATAAGCGACTGGACGTAGGATTGGTAAGATCCGAACCAGGATAAAATCATCTGTGCAAATTTCTCTCAACCTTACTCTATTTAATTGTTATTATTAATTGCTAAGTAAGTTTAACTGAGTAGAAATTAAAAGGCACACGTTAGTATTAAAAACCCCTCTTAGTTTGTTGTTTCCACGCTAACCATTCCACTGCAGCCGTACTCTGACACCAATAGCATATTGCCTAGACATAGGAATATGAGGATTGGTTGTCGTTAAGGTTCTGCGCTTCAAAATTAATTATTAGGAATGCTAGGAATTGTATGAACTCGTAATTAAGGATAGGCCTTCTTGCAAGGTGATTTTGAGAGTGGCATTAACATTGATGAAAAAAATGATGAATTCCTAAAAGTATATGAGAGTGGATAAGATGAAATTGATAACCCCAACAACATACTCATCCATCTAATTCATTAAAGTGTTTGTATTCCTCTTCTCCATTGATCAAATTCATGCATACATGTTTAATTATTGTCTCTTGCATTTAAAACCTACACTCAATTGTTAACAAGTCTTAAATAATCAACAAATCGTATAGCTAACTAGGCCGTGAGTCCTTTGGGAGAACGATACTTGGTCTTACCGAGTTTTATTACTTGAAATGATTCGGTCACACTTGCCGATTGTTAAACAAGTTTTTGGGGCCGTTTTTCGGTGTTCATAAATTTGTCATCAAGGAAGTAGAAGAAATGGAGGAAGTTGACGAAGTGGACGAAGTTAACGAAGTGGATGAAGTTAACGAAGTGGACGAAGTGGATGAAGTGGATGGATTTGACGAAGTTGAAGAAGTGGATGATGTGGAAGAAGTGGAGGAAGTGAAGGAAGCGGGGGAAGAGGACGAAGTGGAAGAAGAAGTGGAGGAAGTGGAGGAAGTAGAGGAAGTGGAGGAAGTGGAAGAAGTGGAGGAAGTAGACGAAGTGGAGGAAGTGGGGGAAGTGGAGGAAGTCGACGAAGTGGAGGAAGTGGAGGAAGTGGAGGAAGTGAAAGAAGTGGAAGAAGTGGAGGAAGTGGAGGAAGTGGAGGAAGTGGAGCAAGTCGACATAGTGGAGGAAGTGGATGAAGTTGACAAAGTATACAAAGTGGAGGAAGTGGACGAAGAGGACGAAGTTGACGAAGTGGACGAAGTGGACGATGTTGAAGAAGTGGAAGAAGTGGAGGAAGTGGAGGAAGTAGAGGAAGTGGAGGAAGTAGACAAAGTGAGGGAAGTGGACGAAGTGGAGGAAGTGGAGAAAGTGGAAGATGAAGTGGAGGAAGTGGAGGAAGTAGACGAAGTGGAGGAAGTGGAGGAAGTGAAGAAGAGGAGGAAGCAGACGAAGTGGAAGAAGAAGTGGAGGAAGTCGACGAAGTGGATGAAGTGGACGAAATGGACGAAGTAGAGGAAGTGGAGGAAGTGGAGGAAGTGGAGGAAGTGGAGGAAGTGGGGGAAGTGGAGGAAGTGGAGGAAGTGAAGGAAGTGGAAGAAGTGGAGGAAGTGGAGGAAGTGGTGGAAGTGGAGGAAGTGAAGGAAGTGGAGGAAGTTGACATAGTGGAGGAAGTGGACGTAGTGGACGAAGTGGAGGAAGTGGACGAAGAGGACAAAGTGGACGAAGTTGATGATGTGGACGAAGAGGACAAAGTGGAGGAAGTGGATGATGTGGACGAAGTGGAGGATTCCTCTACTTCGTCAACTTCGTCAACTTTGTCCACTTCTTCCACTTCGCTAACTTCGTCATTTTCGTCCACTTCGTCCACATCTTGTCCTTCGTCCATGATAACAGTTGAAAAACTGTTATTTTCATGCTTAAAATTGATACTAAATGCCACCTTTAACACTTAGAAACTAGCTTGAAATCATGCTTTTGGTCATATTTTAAGAAATAGGAGAGCTGAACAGGTTTATCCTTGATTTCAGTGTTTTTGAGTAGGTTTTAAGGTAAATTTAGTGAAAGAAGTGAAGAAGGAGAGAGATGGAATCAGAAAAGACATCAAAAAGTGCAAAAGGAGAAGCCGCAACCAACGCTCAGCGGCAGTTTACCGTTGAGCGGCACTCAGAAGCTCGCGTTGGATCCACTGAGGGGCAAAATGGCCGTTGAGGGGAAGAAATCAACTCACGCACTTACCGCTGAGCGACATTTTACCACTGAGCGGCACACTTATGGGCTTGGGCCTAAATTTTCTGTATTTTTAGAATAGTATATAAGCTTTAGGACGTCCTAGGGTTTGTATCTTTG
This sequence comes from Vigna nakashimae, assembly GCA_034642375.1. Classification (NCBI taxonomy): domain Eukaryota; kingdom Viridiplantae; phylum Streptophyta; class Magnoliopsida; order Fabales; family Fabaceae; genus Vigna; species Vigna nakashimae. The sequence continues at coordinate 27,769,780 of CM067759.1, read as the reverse complement.
GCAGAAACGAAGCAAACACTCTCTCTTCCACCCTTTTAAAGGAGGATCTTGGATGCTCAGGCTACCTCTTCACCTTTCTACGGTTTTATCTTTCATTCTTCCATTATTATTCATCTAGTTTCACCATGAATATGGTGAACTAAACCTTGTATTGTTGTTGGGGAATCAATGTAGTCTTGTGAAACTCTCATATATGGAATTTGTTTTTACATCTTATATTTAAGACCTATGCTTTCTTTCATCATTAGTTAGGGTTTTTCCTCTTTGCTTAATGCTTACTTTGTTTAACTCATTCAATGCATGATTGTTGATTTTGTCGATACGGGAACGTACGTGGAAATCTAGATCCAGGGAATTTCTCCCAATAGTATATTGGTTGCCGTTAAGCTCCTGCACTTAAGAAGTAATTACTAGGAATGCTAGGAATTGTATGAACTCGTAATTAAGGATAGGCCTTCTTGCAAGGTGATTTAGAGAGTGGCATTAACAATTGATGAAAAGAATGTTGAATTCCTAAAGTATATGAGAGTGGATAAGATGAAATTGATAACCCCAACAACATACTCATCCATATATTCCATTGAAGTGTTTGTATTTTGTTTTAGCCATTGATCAAATTCATGCATACATGTTTATTTTCTGTTTTTCATATTAAACTCCACTTATTTCGTTCTTAAGTCTTAAATAATCAACAAATCACATAACTAAACTAGGCCGTGAGTCCTTTGGGAGAACGATACTTGGTCTTACCGAGTTTATTACTTGAAACGATTCGGTCACACTTGCCGATTGTTAAATAAGTTTGTGGCGCCGTATTTCGGTGTTCATAAATTTGTCATCAGTCCACTTCTTCATCATCTTCTTCTTCTTCTTCTCCTTCTTCCACTTCGTCCATTTCACCAACTTCGTCCACTTCGTCAACTTTGTCGACTTCGTCCACTTCTTTATCTTCTTGTTCATCTTCTTCTCCTTCGTCCACTTCCTAAACTTCGTCCACTTCATGAAGTTCGCCAACTTCGTCCACTTCGTTCATCCAGTTCGTCCACTTTATCCAATTCGTCAACTTTGTCCACTTCGTCCATGATTACAGTTGAAAAACTGTTATTTTCATGCTTAAAATTGATACTAAAAGCAACCTTTATACTTAGAAACTAGCTTGAAATCATGCTTTTATCCATATTTTCAGAAATAAGAGAGCTGGACAGGTTTATGCTTGATTTCAGTGTTTTTGTGCAGGTTTTAAGGTGAATTTAGTGAAAGAAGTGAAGAAGGAGAGAGATGGAATCAGAAAAGAAATCAAAGACTGCAAAAGGAGAAGCCGAAGTCACCGCTGAGTGGCACTCAGGAAGTCACGGGAGGTTCGCTGAGGGGCAAAATGGCCGCTGAGGGGAAGAAGTGAGACACACACTCACCGCTGAGCGGTACTTTACCGCTGAGCGGCACACTTATGGGCTTGGGCCTAGATTTGTTGTAATTTTAGAATAGTATATAAGCTTTAGGACGTCCTAGGGTTTGTATCTTTGGCAGAAACGAGGCAAACATTCTCTCTCCCACCCCTTTGAAGGAGGATCTTGGATGCTCAGGCTACCTCTTCACCTTTATAGGGTTTATTCTTTCATTCTTTCATTGTTCATCTAGGTTCACCATGAATATGGTGAACTAAACCTTGTATGTTTGTTGGGGAATCAATGTAATCTCTTGAAGCTCTCATATATGGAATTTATGCTTGCATCTTAATCTAAGATTTATGCTTTCTTTCATCATTAGTTAGGGTTTTTCCTCTTTATTTAATGCTTGCATTGTTTAACTCATTCGATGCATGATTATTGGTTTTGTCGATACGGGAACGTGCGGGGAAGTCTAGATCCGGGGAATTTCTCCCAATATTATGTTGGTTGTCGTTAAGCTCCTGAACTTATGAACTGATCATTAGGAATGCTAGGAATTGTATGAACTCGTGATTAGGGAGAAGCCTTCTAGAAAGGTACTTTAGAGAGTGGCATTAACAATGATGATTTGAATGTTGAATTCCTAAAATATATGAGAGTGGATAAGATGAAATTGACCCCCAACAACATATTCATTCATATATTTCATTGAAAGTGTTTATCTTTTGCTTTTGCCATTGATCAAAAACTCATGCATACATGTTTATTTTCTGTCTTGCATATTAAACTCCAAATATTTCGTTCTTAAGTCTTAGCTAATCAACAAACCACACAACTAAACTAGGCCGTGAGTCCTTTGGGAGAACGATACTTGGTCTTACCAAGTTTATTACTTGAACGATTCGGTCATACTTGCCGATTGTGAAACAAGTTTGTGACATCATATTTTGGTGATCATAAATTTGTCCATCAGTCCACTTCGCCCATGTTCGTCCAGTTCGTCAACTTCGTCCCCTCTGTCCACTTATTCCACTTCGCCAGGTTCGTCAACTTTGTCATTTTTGTCCACCTCTTCCACTTCGTCCACTTTGTCGACTTCTTCTTCTTCGTCCACTTCGTCGACTTCTTCTCCTTCGTCCATTTCTTTATCATCATCATCATCTTCTTCTTCTTCTCCTTCTTCCTCTTCGTCTAGTTTGTCCACTTCGTAAAGTTCGTCAAATTCGTCAACTTCGTCCACTTCTTCCACTTCGCCAACTTCGTCATTTTCGTCCACTTTGTCCACTTCGTCCAATTGGTCCACTTCGTCCACTTCATCCAGTTCGTCCACTTCTTCCACTTCGTCCACATCGTCAACTTCATGCACTTCTTTATAATCTTCTTCATCATCTTATTCTTCATCATCTTCTTCTTCTTCTCCTTCGTCCACTTGTCCACTTTGTCAACTTCGTCAACTTCATCCAAATCCTCCACTTTGTCCACTTCGTCTAGTTCGTCAACTTCGTCAATTTCGTCAATTTCGTCCAGTTCGTCCACTTCGTCAAGTTTATCCACTTCTTCAACTTTGTCAACTTCGTCCACTTTGTCCAATTCTTCCACTTTGGCCACTTCGTCTACTTTTTCCAGTTCGTCCACTTCCTCATCTTCTTCTTCTTCATCTTTTTCATCATCATCATCTTCTTCTTCTTCTCCTTCGTCCACTTCCTCCACTTCATCCACTGTATCAACTTCGTCCACTCCGTCAAGTTTGTCAACTTCGTCCACTTCCTCCTCTTCGTCCCCCTGGTCAAGTTCTTCAACGACGTCAACTTCGTCAATTTCATGCACTTCGTCAACTTCATGCACTTCGTCAACTTTGCCAACTTCGCCAACTTCATCCACTTCCTCCACTTTGTCAACTTTGTCCAATTCATCCACTTCGTCTAATTCGTCAACTTCGTCCACTTCTTCCACTTCGTCAACTCTGTCCACTTCGTACACTTCGTCCCCTTCGTCATGTTCGTCAACTACGTCAACTTTGTAACACCCCTTACGGAGTGCCACTCGAAAATAACAAAATCCAAAATTTTACGCTAGGTTTTTTTTCTTTTAAAAATAACATCGCGGAAGTAAACCTCAAAAGTCTAAGCGTCTTACAACATAAGGTTAAAACCTTACAAATATCAAATTCATTATTCAAAAACATAAAATTACTTTAAAACATGATAAATTCCCTAGCCTTATTTGCAACGCCATCTATTCCCGTACAAGTATGATCATCGTAGGTGGAACCACAACCACAAAAAGAAAGGGTGAGTAACTAAGAACCTAACATAACATATAATTTCAATATCAAAATATCATAACATAGATTATCCTAGTCACAACCTTACAATACAACACAATATTCAACTCATAACTTAGATCATCACTACCCAGACTATCAAAGTCACAACATTACAATACATCTCAGTATTAAACTCACAAGTCAAATCATTTACACAAGCTTCTGTTGTTTCCTAGAATTCACAAAACAGGGCGATTTGAGTCGTTTTCCATCGCAACTTCAGACCTATCTGCCCGACTCCTCGAGGAATTACGAGTAAAAACATCGGTTAGGCGCACCCACCGAACACTATACTCACACCAGCCGAAGTCATTGGGCGAGACATCCAACCCTCTCTAGTCCCCGCGCATGAGGAAAAGGTGACACTCGAATCTCAGTCTCCGCAGAGACTCAACACACTATCGTATCGCAATACGAACACCATCGATTCGATAAAAATTCTAAGGAAATGATAGAATGCTTGCTCTCACAATTTTACCATCACAACCATACGCAGATCACCATCATGCACAAAGTCAACCAAATTCATTCACCAACAATTAATTAAAATCACAAATAATTAAATAAATAAATTTAATTATTTTTCCTACTGATGCACCTCCGTGAAATTACTAATTTCACACTTCCATAAACTAGAACAACATTTCTAGTGCACCCCCACTTTTTAATTAATACCCAACATCAAAGAAAACACCTAATTCTAATACACCCCCTTTTTACTCTAAACACACTCCCTTCTATATCTACATTTTCAAGTGGACCCCAAAACCATTAAATTACATTTTCTCTCACTTCCAAGTAGGTCCCTGATAATAGTTGAAAAACTGTTATTTTCATGCTTAAAATTGATACTAAAAGCAACCTTTAACACTTCGAAACTAGCTTGAAATCATGTTTTTGGTCATATTTTTAGAAATAAGAGAGTTGGACAGGTTTATGCTTGATTTCAGTGTTTTATGCAGGTTTTAAGGTGAATTTGGTGAAAGAAGTGAAGAAGAATAGAGATGGAATCAGAAAAGACATCAAAAAGTGCAAAAGGAGAGGTCGTAATTACCGCTCAGCGGCAGTTTTCCGCTGAGCGGCACTGAGGCAATCACGGTGGATCCGCTGAGGGGTGAAAATGCCGCTGAGGGGGAAGAATCAACTCACGTACTTACCGCTGAGCGGCAATTTTATGGGCTTGAACCTAATTTTTTGTATTTTTAGAATAGTATATAAGCTTTAGGACGTCCTAGGGTTTGTATCTTTGGCTAAGACGAAGCAAACACTCACTTTTCCACCCCTTGAAGGAAGATCTTGGATGCTCAGGCTAGCTCCTAGGTATTATTATTCATCTAGCTTCACCATGAATATGGTGAACTAAACCTTGTATTGTTGTTGGGGAATCAATATAGTCTTGTGAAACTCTCATATATGGAATTTGTTTTAACATCTTATTTTAAGACTTAGGCTTTCTTTTATCATTAGTTAGGGTTTTTCCTCTTTGCTTAAAGCTTGCGTTGTTTATCAAAGTAAATTCTCAATTGATTATAGTTGAAATTATTACTAATCAATCAAAGGACATTCTTAATTGATAGTAAAAACCATTTAATCATATGAAAGTTGGCGAAGTGTTGGAACTGGAGGAGGTGGAGAAAGTTGGCGAAGTGGACGAATTTGACGAAGTGGACGAAGTTGACTAAGTAGACGAAGTGGACGAAGTGGAGGAAGTGGATGAAGTGGAAGAAGTGGAAGAAGAAGTGGACGAAGTGGACGTAGTGGACGAAGTGGAAGAAATGGACGAAGTGGACGAAGTAGACGAAGTTGACGAAGTGGACGAAGTGGACGAAGAGGAGGAAATGGACGAAGTGGAAGAAGAAGTGGACGAAGTTGTCGTAGTGGACCAAGTTAACGAAGTTGACATAGTGCACGAAGTTCACAAATTCGACAAAGTTGACGAAGTTGACGAAGTGGACGAAGTGGACGAAGTGGACGAAGTGGACAAAGTGGACGAAGTGGTCGAATTTGACGAAGTGAGCGAAGTGGACAAAGTGGTACGAAGTGGACAAAGTTGACGTAATTGACAAAGTGAACGAAGTTGACGTACTTGGCGAAGTGAACGAAGTGGACGTAGTTGACGAAGTGGACGAAGTGGACAAATTTGACGAAGTGGACTAAATGGATGAAGTCGACGTAGTTGTCGAAGTGAACGAAGGGGATGTAGTTGGCGAAGTGGACGTAATTGACGAAGTGGAAGAGGTGGACGAAGTTGACAAAGTGGACGAAGTGGAAGAGGGGGAAGAGGTGGAAGAAGAAGTGTACGAAGTTGATGCAGATGACGATGTAGACAAAGTGGAAGAAGAGGACGAAGTGGAGGAAATGGACGAAGTGGAGCAAGTGAAGGAAGTGGAGGAAATGGACGAAGAAGTGGACAAAGAAGTGGACGAAGTTGACGAATTTGACGAAGTGGAAGAAGTTGACGAAGTGGAAAAGTCGACGAAGTGACGAATTTGACGAAGTGGACGAAGTTGACGAAGTTTACGTAGTTGACGAAGTGGACGTAGTTGACGAAGTGGACAAAGTTGACGTAGTTGACGAAGTGAACGAAGTGGATGTAGTGGACGAAGTTGACGAAGTGGAGGAAGTAGAAGTGGACGAAGTTGATGAAGTGGAGGAAGTGAAGGAAGTGGAGGAGGTGGAGGAAGTGGAGGAAGTGGAAGAAGTGGAGGAAATGTTGGAAGTGGAGGAAGTGGAGAAGTGGAGGAGGTTGACGAAGTGGATGACTTGATTCCATCTTCATCCTTCTTATCCAAAATGTAGAAATCGGCAGGAAAAATTAGCTTGTCTACTCGGACAAGGACATCCTCGAGCACACCTGCAGGGTTAACTGTGCTACGGTTGGCCAGTTGAATGACCACACCAGTAGTTTTAAGAGGTCCCAAAGATAGATAAGTAAACACTGATAAAGGCATTACATTAATGGAAGCCCCTAAATCTAGCATGGCATTGTCAAACTTTAAATTTCCAATAGTACAAGGAACAGAAAACATACCTGGATCTTTGCATTTTTGTGGTATTTCAATGTGTTTCTTAACCAAGCTTGAAACATTTCTTCCCAAATTCACAATCTCATTATCCCTAATGCGCCTTTTATTTGTGCAAAGTTCTTTCAAAAACTTGGCGTATTTAGGGATTTGTTTAACCGCATCAAGCAAAGGAATGTTGATCTCCACCTTCTTGAAAGTATTTAAAATCTCTTGGTCTAGTTCCTCCATTTTTTGTTTCTTGGTTTTAACCGATTTGGATATGGAGGAGGTGGAGAATGAGATGAAGAAGAATTGTTAGAAGAAGAGTTAGAAGATACTAACCTGGATTTTTCAGTGGTAGTCTCAGGTGATGGCTCACTTGATCCTTCATTGTCTTCAATTTGTGCTTCTTCTTTCTCTTTATCTTCATCCTCTTGGGCTCCTTTAGGGCCTTCTACCTGCTTACCCGTTCTCAAAGTAATAGCATTTACATTTCTCGGGTTGATCACTGTTTGTGCAAGCAGTTTATTTGATTCCTTAGCCTCTAACTTATCCACCCTTTGAGTCAACTCTGCAATTGATTTCTTTATTTCTGAATTTTGTTCAACTATTGTTTTCATGAAATCTTGCATTGACATTTCAGGCTGAGATTGTTTCCTTTGTTGAGGTGGAACATAAGGTTGTCTGTTCTGCTGATATTTATTGGAGGACGAATCATGATAATTCTGGTATGGTCTTTTTCATCCAATCATGTTTGCAGCAAAAGCTTGAGATGAGTTTTCCACAGTAGTTTCCACCAAGTTAGGACATTCATCAGTGTAATGATTAGTTGAAATGCAAATTCCACACTTCTTAGCAATTTGTGGAGTTGAGGTTTTAAACAAACTTGCAATCTCGTCGAGTTTGCTTTCTAGCTTATTCAATCTTTCATCTATCCTCTTTCCATCAACTGCACCATTATCAATTTCATGCACTCCCTTCAACAAAGTCACTGAATTTTCTCTTGTGCCATACCGTTGATTGTCTACTGCCTTTCGTTCTATTAGATCTATATCATACTCTGGTGACCTGTCTAAGAAAGATCCTCCGCTTGCAGCATCTGCCCATGACCTATCAGTAGGACTTAAGCCTTCATAAAAACTTAGAATAAAATCTTCCATTTGGAGTTGAGGGCATGAAGAACATAGTTTCTTGAATCTTTCCCAATATTCACTAAGATTTTCTCTATCTCTCTATCTTATGTCTTGAATTTCTCTACGGATAGCTAATAATCTGGATGCAGGAAAATACTTCTCAAGAAATAGTCTTTCAATAGTTTCCCAATTTGTAATCCGTGCAGAGAGATAATACCACCAATCTTATGTTGCGCCTTGAAGAGTAAAAGGAAAAGTTCTCATTTTAAGGCTCTCTATTGTGATCCTAGGAGATCTAAAGTTTTCACACAACATGTGAAATTGTCTCAAGTGCTTGTGTGGATTCTCTCTTGATAACCCATTGAACTTTGGTAAGGCATTTAACAGGTCAGGTCTCAGCTCCCACTCCTCATTAGGGTATTCAATGTTACTTCGGATAACTGTATTGTGGGAGGTGGCTAACTGTCTGATGGTTCTTTGTGCCATATTGTTTGGGTTAGGATCAAGTAAAGGATTGGATGGTATGTTTGTGATTGGAGATAATGAAGGTGGAATGACTTCAGATGTAGGAAGTGTTCCCTCAGTAGAACACCCAAATTTCAATCTTCTCCGCAGCTTACGCAAATTCCTTTTGACTTCTGGGTTAATTTGATAAAATTCTCCCGGGTTAGCTCTAGTCATGGCACTACGCAATCTGCTTGAAGTTGTTTCTCTTGACTTCTCTTTCTCTTTTGTTCTTGCTTTAGAGAAAGATTTCAAATAAGAGATAAGAGAGACTTGTTGGATCCACTCCCAGGAAAGAGAGGTGCGTCACAATGGACAACTTAAGTACCAATCTTTCCTAGCTAGAGTGTATTCAAACTAACCTCAAGTATTTCTCTAGAGAAATTCTTAATAAAAACAAGAACAAAGATTTTTTATAAAACAAGAATAACTAAAGGCTACAAAATAACTCAAATTAAATTAAATGTATGTAGGTAAAAAAAAATAAAGATAAAATAAAAATAAATAAAAATAAAAATAAGAAATAAATATTCAAAATACTAACCGTATTCCCCGACAACAGCGCCAAATTTGCTAGGCTGTCGTTGAAGCTATCAAATTAATACTACTTTTCAAGGCAACTTCAGTATTGCCAAGTAGTATTCAACAAAGTAGATAGTGTTAAAGTAACCCTGAGTCGTCTCCCAACGAACACGAAATTGCTTTCGAATATATGATTCTTTTGAATGCAAAGCTTATGAATAAAAGTAATGGTGTAAGAATGTTTAAAGAACAAATAAGAAACTTAAAAATAGTTATGATGAAATAGGCTAATTCCACTGCTTTTCCAAGATAGATTCATCATCGGTTATTCATAGATAATTGTTCAATTGATTATTATTTAAGTTTCAAATTACTTAAAGTACATTCTTAATTAATTTGAGGGCGATCATGCATTTAACCAAAGTAAATTCTCAATCAAATGCAAAACCTTTCTAGATTATTCACAATAAATCCAACCAAAGTACATTCTCAATCAAATTCTATTGTGTTTAATCATGTCTATTCTTAAATCTCCTAACCAAATTAAAAGCTAATCAATCAAAGTAAATTCTCAATTGATTATAGTTGAAATTATTACTAAACAATCAAAGTACATTCTCAATTGATAGTAAAAACCATTTAATCATATGAAAGTTCCTAAATTAAATCAAAGTAGATTCTCAATTAAACCTAGAAACCCTAGAACTCATATAATCAATATGCATGTAGATTCAAACACATTATGATGCAAAAATCTTTGCTTTTAATTTGATAGAGAGATGAAAGACATAGAGAGAACAACTTAAATCAATACTCAAAGTAAACAATTGCATTAATTGAACGTAACCTCAGAATCCGTCATGGAATTACATCAGAATAGCCCTAGATGCTTAGCTCTCCATGAATGGAGTTGAATACAAGATGAAAGAAAAGTGAGAGGAGTATGAGAGAATGAATGAAGTGAAGTCCCCTTTTCTGCCTCCCTTGGGTCTCTTTATATAGGCTTGATTGGGCTTGGACTCTGAATAGTTTGTTGATAAGATATTTTCTTTTGATATATTATATCTTTCAAATATTCATTAGATTAAATTAGTTTTAAAGAATATTTGATAGATATGAACTCAATTATCTTATATCCCATATCTTCCAAATAACTAAAAGATTTAGATAATGATAAAATTATTTGGAAGATATTTTCTGTTGATATTCCCAAATTAAATTCAACAACTGAATTTTATCTTTTAGATTTTCTGACTTTCAGTAATTGCACAAATACCCTGAAATATCCTTTATCTGCACTTTAGCCCCTTCTGAATTTTCCAAATAAAATCTGATTTTGGGCCTTGAATTGCCATTTGGACCAATAAAACTTATATTCTCAGCTGCACAAATAAACATTAGAACATCCAATAATAATTTATGCGCTAAAATTCACTTAAAATAAACCCAATAATTCCAATCATCACAAATTCACTTAAAATAAACCATTTAAGCACAATTATCCCATCAAAAATTTGAATTTTAAAGCATAAATGTGGGCATAAATATGCACTCATCAAAGACGAAGTTGACGAGGTTGACCGAGTGGACGGAGTGGACGAAGTGGAAGACGTGGACGAAGTGGAGGAAGTGGAAGAATTGGAGGAAGTGGAGGAAGTGGAGGAAGTTGACGAAGTGGAGGAAGTTGACGAAGTGGAGGAAGTTGACGAAGTGGACAAAATTGACGAAGTGGACGAAGTGAAAGAAGTTTATGAAATTGAAGAAGTGGAAGAAGTGGAAGAAGCGTACCAAGTTGACAAAGTGATGACAAATTTATGAACACCGAAAGGACTTACGGCCTAGTTTAGTTATGTGATTCGTTGATTAGCTAAGACTTAAGAACGAAATAAGTGGAGTTTACTATGCAAAACAGAAAATAAACATGTATGCATGAGTTTTGATCAATGGCTAAAACAAAATACAAGCACTTTCAATGGAATATATGGATGAGTATGTTGTTGGGGTTATCAATTTCATCTTATCCACTCTCATATATTTCATGAATTCAACATTCTTTTCATCATTGTTAATGCCACTCTCTAAATTACCTTGCAAGAAGGCCTATCCCTAATTACGAGTTCATACAATTCTTAGCATTCCTAATAATTAGTTCTTTTAGTGCAGGAGCTTAACGACAACCAATATACTATTGGGAGAAATTCCCCGGATCTAGACTTCCCCGTACTTTCCTGATGAGAGGGTCGCACCTCCCACAAAAGTTGTGCATAAAAGAATGCAGTATAGTACTAGGAAGTGACTCCTAGGTCATCTCTCAAGGACCAAATGTGGTTCAGTGTCAGATCAAATACATAGTGGGGGGGATTTTGAAAGATTTTTGTGAATGCAACTGAACTTAAATAAGACACTAATGCAAACGGAAATGTAAAAACGGTCTCAATTACAAAATTAAAGCGGTTGGTCACTAAAGCTAACATTACTTTTAATTTAAAGGAGTGAAAGTTAACCAAATTAAAGGAGTGAAAATTAACTTTGTGATGATTAACATTGAAAGGAGAATATGGTAATTAAGCAAAGATCACTGAAAAAATTAGCAAGCATTCAAACCTAAGTGTATGCAATATGAAAATTGTAACCAAATTAAGTGCAAGATTAAGCATTTAAAATGATATAAAAGTAGACCCTTGGAGCTCCTCTGGACGTGGCAGTATCTCCCTTCCATCACCGTGCAGAATTCAAAAGCCAAGACCCCTCTTCCTTCTTCCTTTCAAAACTGTGACACCTAATACCATCTATGTTTCTCCAATTGAAACCAAAGTCCATCCCATGAGCTACTGCAAAATAAAGTCCACGTGCTCTTCATTCTCTAAGTAATAAATGCAGTGCATTGTTTCTAGACTGCCAACGTCCCATCATTCTCCTAGCCAATCTACTTCTCATTGCATAAATCAAAAGCCATTCTCTTTTCTTCCAACATGGCCCCACCGTGACACCTACTGCAGCTTCCCTTCTTCCACCTAATCTTCCTCTCAAATAAATAAAAGACTTGCACCCATTTCATTCTCCACGTTTCAGCACACATCCAATACTGCACACAATTTTTTTTTATTCAATTAAAGTGCATCGTGCTTCTTCTTCTATCTAAAGATAAATGAATCTTCTATTCTCCTCCAACCAAGCCGTGGCACCCCAATTCTCCAACACGTTCCAGCATCATCTTTGCTTCCAACACGCCAATTCCATTTCTCTCTCTCCGTGTGCGTACATCCCAAACTCTTACTCTGCTCTTCTCTCAAACCGAGAGTTCTCCCTCCTAATCTCTAAAAAGAATGAAAAAAGAAAGCTGATTACCGTGTGCACACCATTTCTTGAATCAGCGTACTTCTAAAAATTCAAATCACCGCTTGCAACTACTCCATGTGCGTGCTGCTCCTCTCCAATGGAATAACCGTGCTTCATCTTATGCACACCACTGCTTCCTTGCTTCCAGCCGTGAAGATGAATTCTCGAGCAAAAATGAAAAGGGCTGTGTGCATCCACACACTTCACCTACCAGCTTGTTTCATTCTCAAAATAAAGTGGCCATGAGTAAGTCAGCAAATAGAAGTAAAAATCAGCTCTTGATTCATCATCCAAAAACAACGTTCCAGACAAGAAATGAAAGACTTCAATCAAAGTGCATAAAAACTGAAAAACTGATGGACAAATTTATGATCACCAAAATATGATGTCACAAACTTGTTTCACAATCGGCAAGTATGACCGAATCGTTCAAGTAATAAACTTGGTAAGACTAAGTATCGTTCTTCCCAAAGGACTCACGGCCTAGTTTAGTTATGTGATTTGTTGATTAGCTAGGACTTACAAACGAAATATTTAAATTTTAATATGCAAGACAAAAAATAAACATGTATGCATGAAGTTTGATCAATGGCAAAAGCAAAAGATAAACACTTTCAATGAATTATATGAATGAATATGTTGTTGGGGGTCAATTTCATCTCATCCACTCTCATATATTTTAGGAATTCAACATTCAAATCATCATTGTTAATGCCACTCTCTAATGTACCATTCTAGATGGCTTCTCCCTAATCACGAGTTCATACAATTCCTAGCATTCCTAATGATTAGTTCATGAGTGCAGGAGCTTAACGACAACCAATATAATATTGTCAGTATAATATTGGGAGAAATTCCCCGGATCTAGACTTCCCCGTACGTTCCCGTATCGACAAAACCAATAATCATGCATGGAATGAGTTAAACTATGCAAGCATTGAGCAAAGAGGAAAAACCCTAACTAATGATGAAAGAAAGCATATGTCTTAATTAAAAGATGTAAACAACGATTCCATATATGAGAGCTTCAAGAGATTACATTGATTCCCCAACAAACATACAAGGTTTAGTTCACCATATTCATGGTGAACCTAGATGAACAATAATGAAAGAATGAAAGAATAAACCCAATAAAGGTGAAGAGGTAGCCTGAGCATCCAAGATCCTCCTTCAAAGGGGTGGAAGAGAGAGTGTTTGCCTCGTTTCTGCCAAAGATACTAATCCTAAGGACGTGCAAGCCCTTAAATACTATTCTAGAGTTACAAAAGATTACAAAAGCCCAAGCCCAAAAAGTGCCGCTCAGCGGTAAATACCGCTCAGCGGTGAATGCGCGTCCTTTTCTTCCCCTCAGCGGCCAGTTTGCCCCTCAACGTGACTCCCGCAACCTCCTGAGTGCCGCTCAGCGGTAAATTGCCGCTGAGCGGTGCCTTCGACTTCTCTTTTTGCACTCTTTCTTGTCTTTTCTAATGTCATCTCTCTCCTTCTTCACTTTTTTCACCAAATTCACCTTAAAACCTGCACAAAAACACTTAAATCAAGCATAAACCTGTCCAGCTCTCATATTTATGAAAATATAGATAAAAGCATGATTTCAAGCTAGTTTTTAAGTCTAAAGGTTGCTTTTAGTATCACTTTTAAGCATGAAAATAACAGTTTTTCAACTGTTATCACAACCCCAAACTTAGAACTTTGCTTGTCCTCAAGCAAACAAAATGTAACTCAATCTCCAACCAATTCATATGATGGTTCACTCATTCAAAAATCCTCTTTTTCAAGATAAGTATCAACTTCACTCAAACTTATGACCAAGAGTTCAATCAAGATGTGCACATGCTTTAGTGTTCACAAAGTCATTTAAGTTCCAACAAATGCTATTTTTCATGAATGATCAATCAATTAAGCATGGATGTTCATGTGCTTATGGAATTTTTCCTCACTAGGTAAAGTGTTTCACTCAACACACAAGTGTATAAGAGGTAAAGTGTTTCACTCATTCACTCTACTATCACAATGTCACATGAATTAACTTTGCCTTTCATTTTACCACAATCAAAAACATTCACAAGCACGCATCCTCACAAGGACTTTTCAATGGCTTATAATGTGGCTGGGCTAACAAGAAAATTGGTTTTTTTCCGGATCACAAAATCCTTGAGTTAAGAGAATCATAACAACACAATTTTTCTTATTCTTCCCAACTTGCCTTTGCATTTGCATTGAGCTTTGCTTCTTTTTCTTTGCAAATTCTTACTTTTTTAGCTCTTAGCTCAATGCTTTTCCTTTTTCATGTTTCCCCAACAACCCCAAACTTGAACATTTAACAATACCACACAAGATCTTCTACTTAACTCAAGGTAAAGATTTTCAATCAAGGGTTTTCAGTGTATGTTCAAGGCTAAGGGTTCAAAGGATAGAACACAAAGTGTTCTCTTTTAGTGGGCTAACTTTATGAATTTGGCCAATAAAAAGGGTTCCAACAAACGACCTTGATCACATGATGCAAAACAAGCAATTGATTCAATCATAGAAAACCTGGGCAAAATCATTCATGCTTTCAAAGTAATAGCATTCAACAATAACAACTCTGGAGCTCAAAACCTCACATATAAGCTCATTCACATTTGACATACACATCCTGCTTAATTTCACAATCACAATCATGATATCATGCATTTGTTCACAAAGCTTGTGAATCACCTGTATAAGCATTTTATGTGCACATCTATCTCAACATCAATCAATCAATAAGCATCATCAAGCATTACTTATCACACAATCACAGTTAGTAGCAAACCATCATAATAAACCAGGTGTACAATAGAGTACATCAAACCCTAATCTAAAAACAAAAACAAATAAGTTCAGAAAACTTAAACCACAAAAGCATAATCATATGATAGCATTCATCAGTAAATGCTATCTCAGCTCCTCATCAATCTGAGCTGTCCTCTGTATCTTCCTCTTCCTCCTCATCATCATCTTCATCAAATGCATCCTCCTCCTCAGCTTCATCTTCTTCCATGTCTCGAGCTGAAGCTTCAGCTGCTTCAGCTCCTCCATGCAATGGTTCTTCTGGCCAAGCTACCACATTATTGAATTCATCCATAGTCCACCTGTGTGCTGGAGGGGTATCATACATCCCCACTATCATCTCAGTCGTGGCCACCTGCCCTCTGTGAATGGACTGCAACCGAGCACCTATAAGAGACATATACATGTCCCTCATCTGGAATGGTTCTGCCTCATGAGTATCAGCAGATGTCCTGCTCTGTGCTGGCCCTCTCTCTCTACGAGCCTGGCGTGGTGGAACTGGCTGAGCTGCCTCCTCACCTCCACAGTACTGTCTGTAATAGGCCTCATCAATAGCTTTTCTTGGCCTCTCAAATGGTGGAGTAGAAGTGTCCACCCCAGCTAGCTTGCAAAGGTGAGTGATCAAAGAAGGATGTCCTAGTGGTGCTTTGTTGTTTGAGGTATTAGCGCACACACTAATTTCATCAGTTATCACCTGCCCAACATTAACATTCAAGTTTCTGATAGCACAGTAGATGAATAGTGCCCTGCTGAGAGTAATATCTGACACATGTGAACATGGCTGAATGTTGGCATGAGAAAATGCCATCCAATACTTTGCAAGAGGAGTCAAATCTGTCCTCCTAATGTTAACCACTGCGCCAGATCTATTCCTTTGGAAGTGTCCTCCAGGTATACACAGTACTCTCTCCACATCCTCAAAATCAGCACCTTCCTCCATGCTAAGAGCAAACTGGCATTGCTCACCAGCCCACACAGTATCCAGAAAGTTGTTGATAGAATCAGGATCATACCTGATAGCATGGCCTCTGACATAGCCCAAATAATTCTCAGCTGGATAGTCACCAATCTTCTTTGCATTGGTATAGAATTCCTTGACTACAGCTATGTTGGCAGGTGCAGGATAAGTGGCTACCTTCCCCCAATCATTACCTAACACTTGCTCTCCAAATTGAGGAGCAAAGTTAGGTATCATTCCAACTTTTCTCTCCATCAGAAGTCTTCTGTCCTGAACCACCCTAAAGTGCTTCTCATGTTTCCTAGAGAGGAACCTGCTATTATGGGGTTGCTCTGGTTCCTTTTCCTTTCTCTTGGTTGCCATGGTTTTCAATCTCTTCCCTGAAGAGGATGCCATTCCTGCATTCAAACACAATAACAAAAACCACAGAACATGATGTTAATCATTAGTAAACACAAAACATAACTCCTTTCGAAGCAAAACCACCGCTGAGGGCCAGAATTTCCCCTCAGCGCCACCAGTGCCACATTCCAACACGCAACAAACCAGAAAAATCAAATCTGGCAGAGTGCCGCTCAGCGGTGACCTGCAGATTTTTGAAAATCTCGTTTTAAAACTGTCCTAACTCCACCCAAATGCAATTTTCAGTTTTCCAGTTCATAATCAAGCAGTTTAATCGGTTCAAACATCAAATATATCATCAAATCATGCATAGAAATCAAAACCCCTAAATATTCATGCTTTGACAATCACATTCAAATTCAAGAACCCTAGAATGAACAAAATGCATTTTACTTACTTGGGTGGAGATACTAGATGATATGAGAATGCTTCCAAACTAGAATACTCTCTTCCAACCCCAAACTTTGATGGCACATTAGTGAGAAAGTGAGTGGAAGGGAGATTTTCTAAAGAGGGAAGAGTAGAAAGATGTGGAAAACCTAAGAGAGAGTATGTGGAAGTCTTTGTGCAGAGAAGAGCTTGAAAGAATGTAAAATCGCGCAGCCTAGGGTTTAAAAATACCCTAATGGGCTCGGGTTCCGCTAAGGGGAACTTAAGCCCATCTGCGATAGTACCGCTCAGCGGTAAATGCCGCTCAGTGGCACTTTCGTGATGTGCCCTTCTCCTTCTTTTCTTGACCTACGTGCCTTCCTAGCATACCCCTTATAGGTTCCCTGCAATTCAATGTTAAAAATGCTTATGCAAACCCTAACTAAAATAAATAAACAGAAAACACTCAATCAACTGGGTTGCCTCCCAGGGAGCGCTTGTTTAACGTCACGAGCCTGACCCAAAATCCACCAACACCCCTCAGTAGGTGTTTCAAACTTACCAGTACCCATCAGTAGGTGCAAAAATTTCTCACCAACACCCATCAGTAGGTGTTACAAACTTAGTATCCTTCAGTAGATACTTAACCACCTAGCATCCTTCAGTAGATGCTAGATCCAACAAAATAATGTCCATAATAATGTTCACAAATTAAAAGTTACAAAACCAAATCAAAAGTTTGTAAATCCACTGGGTTGCCTCCCAGCAAGCGCTCCTTTAACGTCACTAGCTTGACCCTGTTAAAGCTCATGTTCCATCTTCTTTATAGTTGATGTCGTCCTTCCACCAACTTTTCAACTGCTTCCTTTGGACTGTTTTGGATTCTCTAGAATATGGAGACTCTATCTCTATCATCTCCTTCTCTTTAAAGCATTTTATAACCCACAACTTGTTCTTGAGTCTTACAGGTGTGCCAAGTTGGGGTCTTCTTTTCTTCCAGTCTCTAGGAACTTCTTCTCCTTTTCCAATCTCTTCTACCTTGGGTACCTGAGAAAACAAACAATGGTTATCTGAAACTTCAAGATTTTCATTTTTACCTCTAGTCATGGGTGCATCTCGAAATGCAGCTTTATAACTAGACTCTTCCTCCTTTGCTTGTATCTCATCTTTGAAAACATCCACCACCACTCTCTCCTCTCTGTCCTGGAGCACCACTATACCTTCATTAACATCTATGATAGCCCTGGCCGTTTTCATAAACGGTCTTCCTAGTATGAAAGGTATTTTTTCGGTCTCCATCTTCATCACCACAAAGTCTGCCAAAAACTGAAGTTTGCCAACACAAACTACAATGTCTTCTGCAATCCCACATGGCTCCTTTGAAGATCCATCAGCCATTACCAGATTAACCTTTACAGGTTTTATTTTAACCTGGCCAATTTGCTCCAATAGAGAATAAGGCATCAAGTTAACACTTGAGCCTAAATCAAGGAGAGCTTTCTTTACCTTTTTCTTCCCTATAGTGCAAGGGATAGAAAAACTACCTGGATCTGCTGCCTTTGGTGGGAATGACTCTTTCTTAACAGTTATACACTTTTCTTCCTCATCATCTCTACGTCTTCTTTTTGTAGAGGTTCCTTCATCAGATTTTGTGTAAACTGCTATTTTCTGTAAAATTTGTTCCCAAGGTGCTTCATTATCAACCATTCTGAATAAATCTGTGAAATCCATTGGTTTCTCCTGATTTGTTGGAAAAGGAAACATGTCCTTTCTTTCTTCTTCTCTTTTGTCTTCTGTTTCTCCTTCTTCTAACTCAATGATCTCTTCATTCACACTCTTGACCACTTTGCACTCTTCTCTAGGGTTAACTTCAGTATTAGCCCCAAAGTTTCTGTTTGGTCTTTCTTCCAATTGCTTGGTAATCTGACCCATTTGAATCTCCAAATTCTTTATAGCAGCTTCAGTGCTCTTTTGAGAAGATTCAGTTTTCTGTATGAATTGCTGAAGAGTTTCTTCCAACCTTGTTGATCTTTCATTAAGCATAGATAACTGTTGCCAAAAGGTTGGTTGCTGCTGCTGCTTATTATACTGATTAGCTTGCCCAGTTTGTCCTTGGCCAATGCTTGGATGTGGTTTCCAACCCTGATTATAATTCCCTTGACGGTATGGAAATTGATTAGCCATGAAATTAACATCCTCCACGGCTTCCACAGGAAAAGCACATTGGCCATTGATGTGATCACCCCCACATAATTCGCACAACTGGGTTTGTACCTGTGCAGCAGATTTTAACTCTTTGGGTAATGAAGCAAGAGTTTTGGTCAGAGTTTCCAGCTGTTGAGTTAGAATTTTATTCTGGGCTAGCAAGGCATCATGGGTTTGTAATTGAAGAACCCCTTTTTGTTGCAAAGGAGCTCCTCTTTCACTGTGCAACTCATTATCACTTGTAGCCATATTCTCAATAATTTCAGTTGCTTCCTCTGGAGTCTTCCATTTGATATTGCCTCCAGCTGAGGCATCCAGCATCATCTTGGTTTGTGAACCAAGCCCTCCAAGGAAAGTTAGGACTACTTCTTGATCTTCAAAGCCATGCGTGGGAGTTTTACGTAACAAGCTTTTATACCTGTCCCATGCATGTCCCAGTGATTCTTCCATGCCCTGCTTGAATGAAGATATCTCTTGCTTTCCTTTAGTCACCTTAGATTGTGGGAAGTATTTATTTAAGAATTTTGTGACCACTGCTTCCCACTCTGTGAAACTTTCTTCTGGAAAAGAGTTCAACCAAAGCTTAGCATTGCCTCCCAATGAGAAAGGAAACAAGCTAAGTTTGATTGCTTCGTCTGGCACCCCATTAATCTTGACTGTATTGCAAATCTCATTAAAGGTAATCAGGTGCTCATATGGGCTTTCGTGAGATAGCCCATTAAATTGATTACTCTTCACTAGTTGAATCAGTGCTGGTTTGACCTCCATGTTGGCTGCATTGACACTAGGTCTAGCTATGCTGTTGAAGTGCTGAGGTCCAGCAAGATTAGTGTAATCTGCAAGAGTTCTTCTAACATTATTGCCCTCCATACTTCCTGTGCTATGAACAGAACCTTGTGGTGATGATTGCAAGAGAGTTTCTGGAGAAGGGAAAAGTTCTCTAGACGTTCTGATTCTTCTCCTCCTTCTACTCTCTTCTAGACCTTCAAGAAGTGGTTCTGTTGTTTTCTTACTCCTAGTTCGAATTGCTTCCTGCATGCACAAGAAAACAAAACCCTAGAAAATATTTGTTAGCACAAAAAGATATAAGAGAAGATATATATTCAAAAGATAAAAAGATAAAAGATTTAGAAGATAGAAAGATAAAAGATTTAAAAGATAAAAAAATAAAAGATAAAATCTAATAAAATCTAATCCTATAAGATAAAATAAAATCTAATCTAAAAATAAAATCAAATAAAATAAAATCTAATCTAAAAAGATAAAATCAAATCTAATCTAACCTAAAAAGATTAGAAAAAATAAAATAAAATCTAACCTAATCTAAAAAGATAAAAAGATAAAATAAAATAAAAACAGAAAAAAATAAAAAACAGAAATTCAAAATTAAAGTCAAAGATAATCAATAATCACACAAATTAACCAGATAAACCACGAGTCCCCGGCAACGGCGCCAAAAACTTGATGGACAAATTTATGATCACCAAAATATGATGTCACAAACTTGTTTCACAATCGGCAAGTATGACCGAATTGTTCAAGTAATAAACTTGGTAAGACCAAGTATCGTTCTTCCCAAAGGACTCACGGCCTAGTTTAGTTATGTGATTTGTTGATTAGCTAGGACTTACAAACGAAATATTTAAATTTTAATATGCAAGACAGAAAATAAACATGTATGCATGAAGTTTGATCAATGGCAAAAGAAAAAGATAAACACTTTCAATGAATTATATGAATGAATATGTTGTTGGGGGTCAATTTCATCTCATCCACTCTCATATATTTTAGGAATTCAACATTCAAATCATCATTGTTAATGCCACTCTCTAATGTACCATTCTAGATGGCTTCTCCCTAATCACGAGTTCATACAATTCCTAGCATTCCTAATGATTAGTTCATGAGTGCAGGAGCTTAACGACAACCAATATAATATTGTCAGTATAATATTGGGAGAAATTCCCCGGATCTAGACTTCCCCGTACGTTCCCGTATCGACAAAACCAATAATCATGCATGGAATGAGTTAAACCATGGAAGCATTAAGCAAAGAGGAAAAACCCTAACTAATGATGAAAGAAAGCATAAATCTTAATTAAAAGATGCAAGCATAGATTCCATATATGAGAGCTTCAAGAGATTACATTGATTCCCCAACAAACATACAAGATTTAGTTCACGATATTCATGGTGAACCTAGATGAATATCAATGAAAGAATGAAAGAATAAACCCAATAAAGGTGAAGAGGTAGCCTGAGCATCCAAGATCCTCCTTCAAAGGGGTGGAAGAGAGAGTGTTTCCCTCGTTTCTGCCAAAGATACTAATCCTAAGGACGTGCAAGCCCTTAAATACTATTCTAGAGTTACAAAAGATTACAAAAGCCCAAGCCCAAAAAGTGCCGCTCAGCGGTAAATACCGCTCAGCGGTGATTGCTGATGGACAAATTTGTAAGCACCAAAATATGATGTCACAAACTTGTTTCACAATCGGCAAGTATGACCGAATCGTTCAAGTAATAAACTTGGTAAGACCAAGTATCGTTCTTCCCAAAGGACTCACGGCCTAGTTTAGTTATGTGATTTGTTGATTAGCTAGGACTTACAAACGAAATATTCAAAGTTTAATATGCAAGGACGAAAATAAACATGTATGCATGAAATTGATCAATGGCAAAGACAAAAGATAAACACTTTCAATGAATTATATGAATGAATATGTTGTTGGGGGTCAATTTCATCTCATCCACTCTCATATATTTTAGGAATTCAACATTCAAATCATCATTGTTAATGCCACTCTCTAATGTACCATTCTAGATGGCTTCTCCCTAATCAAATAGTTCATACAATTCCTAGCATTCCTAATGATTAGTTCATGAGAGCAGGAGCTTAAAGGCAACCAATACAATATTGTCAGTATAATATTGGGAGAAATTCCCCGGATCTAGACATCCCCCTACGTGTCCGTATCGACAAAACCAATAATCATGCATTAGAATGAGTTAAACAATGCAAGCATTGAGCAAAGAGGAAAAACCCTAACTAATGATGAAAGAAAGCATATGTCTTACTTAAAAGATGTACTCAACAAATTCCATATATGAGAGCTTCAAGAGATTACATTGATTCCACAACAAACATACAAGGTTTAGTTCACCATATTCATGGTGAACCTAGATGAATAACAATGAAAGAATGAAAGAATAAACCCAATAAAGGTGAAGAGGTAGCCTGAGCAAAGAGAGAGTGTTTGCCTCGTTTCTGCCAAAGATACTAATCCCAAGGACGTGCAAGCCCTTATATATTAATCTAGAGTTACAAAAGATTACAAAAGCCCAAGCCCATAAAGTGCCGCTCAGCGGTATTTACCGCTCAGCGGTGATTGCGCGTCTTCTTTCTTCCCCTCAGCGGCCATTTTGCCCCTCAGCGGTTCCAACGCCACCTCTTGAGTGCCGCTCAGCGGTAGTTTGCCGCTGAGCGGTGCCTTCGTCTTCTCTTTTTTTGCACTCTTTCTTGTCTTTTCTAATGTCACTTCTCTCCTTCTTCACTCTTTTCACTAAATTCACCTTAAAACCTGCACAAAAACACTTAATTCAAGCGTAAACCTGTCCAGCTCTCTTATTTATGAAAATATAGATAAAAGGCATGATTTCAAGCTAGTTTTTAAGTCTAAAGGTTGCTTTTAGTATCACTTTTAAGCATGAAAATAACAGTTTTTCAACTGTTATCACATTGCCTCCCAATGAGAAAGGAAACAAGCTAAGTTTGATAGCTTCGTCTGGCACCCCATTAATTTTGACTGTATTGCAAATCTCATTAAAGGTAGTGAGGTGCTCATATGGGCTTTCGTGAGATAACCCATTAAATTGATTACTCTTCACCAGTTGAATCAGTGCTGGTTTGACCTCCATGTTGGCTGCATTGACTCTAGGTCTAGCTATGCTATTGAAGTGCTGAGGTCCAGCAAGATTAGTGTAATCTGCAAGAGTTCTTCTAACATTATTGCCCTCCATACTTCCTGTGCCATGAACAGAACCTTGTGGTGATGATTGCAAGAGAGTTTCTGGAGAAGGGAAAAGTTCTCTAGACGTTCTGATTCTTCTCCTCCTTCTACTCTCTTCTAGACCTTCAAGAAGTGGTTCTGTTGTTTTCTTACTCCTAGTTCGAATTGCTTCCTGCATGCACAAGAAAACAAAACCCTAGAAAAGATTTGTTAGCACAAAAAGATATAAGAGAAGATATATATTCAAAAGATAAAAAGATAAAAGATTCAGAAGATAGAAAGATAAAAGATTTAAAAGATAAAAAGATAAAAGATAAAATAAAATAAAATCTAATCCTAAAAGATAAAATAAAATCTAACCTAATCTAAAAGATAAAGATAAAATAAAATAAAATCTAACCTAACAAAATAAAATAAAATCTAATCTAATCTAACCTAAAAAGATAAAAAGATAAAAAAAAAATAAAAACAGAAAAAAAATAAAAACAGAAATTCAAAATTAAAGTCAAAGATAATCAATAATCACACAAATTAACCAGTTAAACCACGATTCCCCGGCAACGGCACCAAAAACCTGATGGACAAATTTGTAAGCACCAAAATATGATGTCACAAACTTGTTTCACAATCGGCAAGTATGACCGAATCGTTCAAGTAATAAACTTGGTAAGACCAAGTATCGTTCTTCCCAAAGGACTCACGGCCTAGTTTAGTTATGTGATTTGTTGATTAGCTAGGACTTACAAACGAAATATTTAAAGTTTAATATGCAAGACAGAAAATAAACATGTATGCATGAAGTTTGATCAATGGCAAAGACAAAAGATAAACACTTTCAATGAAATATATGAATGAATATGTTGTTGGGGGTCAATTTCATCTCATCCACTCTCATATATTTTAGGAATTCAACATTCAAATCATCATTGTTAATGCCACTCTCTAATGTACCATTCTAGATGGCTTCTCCCTAATCAAATAGTTCATACAATTCCTAGCATTCCTAATGATTAGTTCATGAGTGCAGGAGCTTAAAGGCAACCAATAGAATATTGTCAGTATAATATTGGGAGAAATTCCCCGGATCTAGACTTCCCCGTACGTGTCCGTATCGACAAAACCAATAATCATGCATGGAATGAGTTAAACTATGCAAGCATTGAGCAAAGAGGAAAAACCCTAACTAAATGATGAAAGAAAGCATATGTCTTAATTAAAAGATGTACTCAACAAATCCATATATGAGAGCTTCAAGAGACTACATTGATTCCCCAACAAACATACAAGGTTTAGTTCACCATATTCATGGTGAACCTAGATGAATAACAATGAAAGAATGAAAGAATAAACCCAATAAAGGTGAAGAGGTAGCCTGAGCATCCAAGATCCTCCTTCAAAGGGGTGAGAAGAGAGAGAGTTTACTTCGTTTCTGCCAAAGATACCTAATTCTAGGACGTGCAAGCCCTTATATACTAATCTAGAGTTACAAAAGATTACAAAAGCCCAAGCCCAAAAAGTGCCGCTCAGCGGTATTTACCGCTCAGCGGTGATTGCGCGTCTTCTTTCTTCCCCTCAGCGGCCATTTTGCCCCTCAGCGGTTTCAACGTCACCTCTTGAGTGCCGCTCAGCGGTAGTTTGCCGCTGAGCGGTGCCTTTGACTTCTCTTTTTCCACTCTTTCTTGTCTTTTCTAATGTCATCTCTCTCCTTCTTCACTCTTTTCACTAAATTCACCTTAAAACCTGCACAAAAACACTTAAATCAAGCATAAACCTGTCCAGCTCTCTTATTTATGAAAATATAGATGAACTGCATGATTTCAAGCTAGTTTCTAAGTCTAAAGGTTGCTTTTAGTATCAATTTCAAGTATGAAAATAACAGTTTTTCAACTGTTATCAATTGCGCGTCCTTTTCTTCCCCTCAGCGGCCAGTTTGCCCCTCAGCGTGACTCCCGCAACCTCCTGAGTGCCGCTCAGCGGTAAATTGCCGCTGAGCGGTGCCTTCGACTTCTCTTTTTGCACTCTTTCTTGTCTTTTCTAATGTCATCTCTCTCCTTCTTCACTTCTTTCACCAAATTCACCTTAAAACCTGCACAAAAACACTTAAATCAAGCATAAACCTGTCCAGCTCTCATATTTATGAAAATATAGATAAAAGCATGATTTCAAGCTAGTTTTTAAGTCTAAAGGTTGCTTTTAGTATCACTTTTAAGCATGAAAATAACAGTTTTTCAACTGTTATCAAAAACCCAGAGTGTTGTTCTTCCATTCTATAAAGTGTAACAACGTGAATACACCTTCCAGTTTTTTTACATATTTTCAGAAAAACCAAGCACAAGCCTAAGAAAAACATAAAGCTGAGAGAATGGCCAGTGGCGGCTCCCACGCACGTCCAACAACCCCCTTTTAAAATGAAAATGTGCTTTTCTTTTATGTGGGAGGCCGTTGCCCTAGGCCGAGACACCCCTCCCTCCAAGCCAGCTGGACCGTGAAGCTCCTTCACGCGTGATGCCTCCTGGACGCTACTAGATGCACCCCTTCTTGCTGCCAGCGTGTATGAAGCTGGACCGTGAAGGCTGGATGCTTGCTCGATGCACCCCTTCATGTGTTTCTGCTCACCGTGTGCACCTCCACCTTTGCTGGATGCACTTCCAAATGTGCTCATGGGCTGCACCTCCTGATCTCTCTCTCGGTACCTTTTTTTTTATTTTTCTTTTCCAGCACCTCCCTTGTTGAAATCCACACCTCCTCAATCATTTTAGTTTAAAGCATAATTGATGTGGTATTTCTTTTCACCTCCAAATGTCCCAAATATTATCCAACAATTTCCCTACAATTAATAATGCAAATAGCTCAAATAATTCAAATTAATTAAAATAAGAATTTTTGGTCAAATTAAGCACAATTATCAAAAACGGGAAAATACCGGACAATTAAGCACAATTCCCGATTAAATTCGGTACAATAAACTAAGTGAAGTGAATAAAATATTGACTCATCAGTTCCCGTATCGACAAAATCAATAATCCTGCATTGAATGAGTTAAACAAATGATGAAAGAAAGCATGGGTCTTAAATATAAGATGTAAAAACAAATTCCATATATGAGAGTTTCACAAGACTACATTGATTCCCCAACAACAATACAAGGTTTAGTTCACCATATTCATGGTGAAACTAGATGAACAATAATGAAAGAATGAAAGATAAAACCCTAAAAAGGTGAAGAGGTAGCCTGAGTGGTAACAGTTGAAAAACTGTTATTTTCATGCTTAAAATTGATACTAAAAGCAACCTTTATACTTAGAAACTTGCTTGAAATCATGCTTTTATTCATATTTTCCGAAATAAGAGAGCTAGACAGGTTTATGCTTGATTTCAGTGTTTTTGTGCAGGTTTAAAGGTGAATTTAGTGAAAGAAGTGAAGAAGGAGAGAGATGGAATCAGAAAAGACAACAAAAAGTGCAGAAGGAGAAGCCGAAGTTACCGCTCAGCGACAATTTACCGCTGAGCAGCACTCAGGAGTTCACGAGAGGTCCGCTGAGGGGCAAAATGGCCGCTGAGGGGAAGAAACTACTCACGCACTCACCGCTGAGCGGCACACTTATGGGCTTGGGCCTGAATTTTCTGTAATTTTAGAATAGTATATAAGCTTTAGGATGCCCTTGGGTTTGTATCTTTGGCAAAGACGAAGCAAACACTCTCTCTTCCACCCCTTTGAAGGAGGATCTTGGATGCTCAGGCTACCTCTTCACCTTTCTAGGGTTTTATCCTTCATTCTTTCATTATTGTTCATCTAGGTTCACCATGAATATGGTGAACTAAACCTTGTATGTTTGTTATGGAATCAATGTAATCTTTTGAAGCTCTCATATATGGAATTTGTGCTTGCATCTTAATCTAAGACTTATGCTTCTTTCATCATTAGTTAGGGTTTTTCCTCTTTGCTCAAAGCTTGCTTTGTTTAACTCATTCAATGCATGATTATTGATTTTGTCGATACGGGAACGTACGGGGAAGTCTAGATCCGGGGAATCTCTCCCAATATTATATTGGTTGTCGTTAAGCTCCTGTGCTAAAAGAACTAATTACTAGGAATGCTAGGAATTGTATGAACTCGTAATTGGGGATAGGCCTTCTTGACAAGGTAATTTAGAGAGTGGCATTAACAATGATGACTTGAATGTCGAATTCCTAAAATATATGAGAGTGGATAAGATGAAATTGACCCCCAACAACATATTCATCCATATATTTCATTGAAAGTGCTTGTCTTTTGTTTTAGCCATTGATCAACCTCATGCATACATGTTTATTTTCGTCTTTTGCGTAGTAAAATCCAATTATTTTGTTCTTAACTCTTAGCTAATCAACAAATCACATAACTAAACTACCGTGAGTCCTTTGGGAGAACGATACTTGGTCTTACTGATAACAGTTGAAAAACTGTTATTTTCATGCTTAAAATTGATACTAAAAGCAACCTTTAGACTTAAAAACTAGCTTGAAATCATGCTTTTATCTATATTTTCAGAAATAAGAGAGCTGGACAGGTTTATGCTTGATTTAAGTGTTTTTGTGCAGGTTTTAAGGTGAATTTAGTGAAAGAAGTGAAGAAGGAGAGAGATGGAATCAGAAAAGGAAGCAAAGAGTGCAAAAGGAGAAGCCGAAAGGACCGCTCAGCGGCATTTTACCGCTGAGCGGCACTCAGGAGGTCAGGGGAGGTCCGCTGAGGGGCAAACTGGCCGCTGAGGGGAAGAAAAGGACGCGCAGTCACCGCTGAGCGGTATTTACCGCTGAGCGGCACTTTTTGGGCTTGGGCTTTTGTAATCTTTTGTAATTCTAAAATAGTATATAAGGGCTTGCACGTCCTAG
Organism: Vigna nakashimae; assembly: GCA_034642375.1. Lineage (NCBI taxonomy): Eukaryota > Viridiplantae > Streptophyta > Magnoliopsida > Fabales > Fabaceae > Vigna > Vigna nakashimae. Next base: position 27,741,939 of record CM067759.1, on the reverse strand, counting down.
GGTTAGTATCTTTGGCAGAAACGAGGCAAACACTCTCTCTTCCACCCCTTTGAAGGAGGATCTTGGATGCTCAGGCTACCTCTTCACCTTTTTAGGGTTTATTCTTTCATTCTTTCATTGTTCATCTAGGTTCACCATGAACATGGTGAACTAAACCTTGTATGTTTGTTGGGGAATCAATGTAATCTCTTGAAGCTCTCATATATGGAATCTATGCTTGCATCTTTTAATTAAGATTTATGCTTTCTTTCATCATTAGTTAGGGTTTTTCCTCTTTGCTTAATGCTTGCATGGTTTAACTCATTCGATGCATGATTATTGGTTTTGTCGATACGGGCACGTACGGGGAAGTCTGGATCCGGGGAATTTCTCCCAATATTATATTGGTTGTCGTTAAGCTCCTGCACTTATGAATTGATCATTAGGAATGCTAGGAATTGTATGAACTCGTGATTAGGGAGAAGCCATCTAGAATGGTACTTTAGAGAGTGGCATTAACAATGATGATTTGAATGTCGAATTCGTAAAATATATGAGAGTGGATGAGATGAAATTGACCCCCAACAACATATTCATTCATATATTTCATTGAAAGTGTTTATCTTTTGCTTTTGCCATTGATCAAAACTCATGCATACATGTTTATTTTCGTCTTTGCATATTAAACTTCAAATATTTCGTTCTTAATTCTTAGCTAATCAACAAATGACATAACTAAACTAGGCCGTGAGTCCTTTGGGAAGAACGATACTTGGTCTTACCAAGTTTATTACTTGAACGATTCGGTCATACTTGCCGATTGTGAAACAAGTTTGTGACATCATATTTTGGTGATCATAAATTTGTCCATCAAGTTTTTTGGCGCCGTTGCCGGGGACTCGTGGTTTAACTGGTTAATTTGTGTGATTATTGATTATCTTTGACTTTAATTTTAAATTTCTGTTTTTATTTTCTGTTTTTATTTTTTCGGTTTTTATTAGATTAGATGAGATTAGATTTTATTTGATTTGATTAGATTAGATTAGATTAGATTTTATTTTATTTTATTAGATTAGATTTTATTTTATCTTATTAGATTAGTTTAGATTTGATTTGATTTGATTTGATTTTATCTTCTATCTTTTAAATCTTTTATCTTCTATCTTCTGAATCTTTTATCTTCTTATCTTCTTATCTTCTAAATCTTTTATCTTTTTATCTTTTGAATATATATCTTCTCTTATATCTTTTTGTGCTAATAAAAATTTTCTAGGGTTTTGTTTTCTTGTGTATGCAGGAGGCAATTCGAACTAGGAGTAAGAAAACAACAGAACCTCTTCTTGAAGGTCTAGACGAGAGTAGACGGAGGAGAAGAATCAGAACATCTAGAGAACTTTTCCCTTCTCCAGAAACTCTCTTACAATCATCACCACAAGGTTATGTTCATAGCACAGGAAGTATGGAGAACAATAATGGTAGAAAAACTCTTGCAGACTACACCCTTGCTGGGCCTCAACACTTTAACAGCATAGCTAGACCTAGAGTCAATGCAGCCAACATGGAGGTTAAACCAACACTGATTCAACTGGTGAAGAGTAATCATTTTAATGGGTTGTCTCATGAAAGCCCATATGAGCACCTCACTACCTTTAATGAGATTTGCAACACAGTCAAGATTAATGGGGTGCCAGACGAAGCTATCAAACTTAGCTTTTTTCCTTTCTCATTGGGAGGCAATGCTAAGCTTTGGTTGAACTCTTTTCCAGAAGAAAGTTTCACCGAGTGGGAAGCAGTGGTCACAAAATTTCTAAACAAGTACTTTCCACAATCTAAGGTGACTAAAGGTAAGCAAGAGATTTCTTCATTCAAGCAGGGCATGGAAGAATCACTGGGGCATGCATGGGACAGGTATAAAAGCTTGTTACGTAAAACTCCCACGCATGGCTTTGAAGATCAAGAAGTAGTCTTAACTTTCCTTGGAGGGCTTGGTTCACAAACCAAGATGATGTTGGATGCCTCAGCAGGAGGCAATATTAAATGGAAAACTCCAGAGGAAGCAACTGAAATCATAGAAAACATGGCTACTAGTGATAATGAGCTGCACAGTGAAAGAGGAGCTCCTATGCAACAAAAAGGGGTTCTTCAATTACAAACACATGATGCCTTGCTAGCTCAGAATAAAATTCTAACTCAACAGCTGGAAACTCTGACCAAAACTCTTGCTTCATTACCTAAAGAGTTAAAATCTGCTGCACAGGTACAAACCCAGTTGTGCGAATTATGTGGGGGTGATCACATCAATGGCCAATGTGCTTTTCCTGTGGAAGCCGTGGAGGATGTTAACTTCATGGCTAATCAATTTCCATACCGTCAAGGGAATTATAATCAGGGTTGGAAACCACATCCAAGCATTGGTCAAGGACAAACTGGGCAAGCTAATCAATATAATAAGCAGCAGCAACAACCAACCTTTTGGCAACAATTATCTATGCTTAATGAAAGATCAACAAGGTTGGAAGAAACTCTTCAGCAATTTGATGGACAAATTTGTAAGCACCAAAATATGATGTCACAAACTTGTTTCACACTCGGCAAGTATGACCGAATCGTTCAAGTAATAAACTTGGTAAGACCAAGTATCGTTCTTCCCAAAGGACTCACGGCCTAGTTTAGTTATGTGATTTGTTGATTAGCTAGGACTTACAAACAAAATATTCAAATTTTAATATGCAAGACAGAAAATAAACATGTATGCATGAAGTTTGATCAATGGCAAAGACAAAAGATAAACACTTTCAATGAAATATATGAATGGATATGTTGTTGGGGGTCAATTTCATCTCATCCACTCTCATATATTTTAGGAATTCAACATTCAAATCATCATTGTTAATGCCACTCTTTAATGTACCATTCTAGATGGCTTCTCCCTAATCACGAGTTCATACAATTCCTAGCATTCCTAATGATTAGTTCATGAGTGCAGGAGCTTAATGACAACCAATATAATATTATCAGTATAATATTGGGAGAAATTCCCCGGATCTAGACTTCCCCGTACGTGTCCGTATCGACAAAACCAATAATCATGCATGGAATGAGTTAAACTATGCAAGCATTGAGCAAACAGGAAAAACCGTAACTAATGATGAAAGAAAGCATATGTCTTAATTAAAAGATGTAAACAACAGATTCCATATATGAGAGCTTCAAGAGATTACATTGATTCCCCAACAAACATACAAGGTTTAGTTCACCATATTCATGGTGAACCTAGATGAATATCAATGAAAGAATGAAAGAATAAACCCAATAAAGGTGAAGAGGTAGCCTGAGCATCCAAGATCCTCCTTCAAAGGGGTGGAAGAGAGAGTGTTTGCCTCGTTTCTGCCAAAGATACTAATCCCAAGGACGTGCAAGCCCTTATATACTAATCTAGAGTTACAAAAGATTACAAAAGCCCAAGCCCAAAAAGTGCCGCTCAGCGGTATTTACCGCTCAGCGGTGATTGCGCGTCACAATTCTTCCCCTCAGCGGCCAGTTTGCCCCTCAGCGTGACTCCCGCAACCTCCTGAGTGCCGCTCAGCGGTAAAATGCCGCTGAGCGGTGCCTTCGTCTTCTCTTTTTGCACTCTTTCTTGTCTTTTCTAATGTCACTTCTCTCCTTCTTCACTCTTTTCACTAAATTCACCTTAAAACCTGCACAAAAACACTTAAATCAAGCGTAACCTGTCCAGCTCTCTTATTTATGAAAATATAGATAAAAGGCATGATTTCAAGCTAGTTTTTAAGTCTAAAGGTTGTTTTTAGTATCACTTTTAAGCATGAAAATAACAGTTTTTCAACTGTTATCACAACCCCAAACTTAGAACTTTGCTTGTCCTCAAGCAAACAAAATGTAACTCCATCTCCAACCAATTCATATGATGGTTCACTCTTTCAAAATCCTCTTTTCAAGATAAGTAACAACTTCACTCAAACTTATGACCAAGAGTTCAATCAAGATGTGCACATGCTTTAGTGTTCACAAAGTCATTTAAGTTCCAACAAATGCTAGTTTTCATGAATGATCAATCAATTAAGCATAGATGTTCATGTGCTTATGGAATATTTCCTCACTAGGTATAGTGTTTCACTCAACACACAAGTGTATAAGAGGTAAAGTGTTTCACTCATTCACTCCACCATCACAATGTCACATGAATCAACTTTGCCTTTCATTTTACCACAATCAAAAACATTCACAAGCATGCATCATCACAAGGACTTTTCAATGGCTTATAATGTGGCTGGGCTAACAAGAAAATTGGTTTTTCTGGATCACAAAATCCTTGAGTTAAGAGAATCATAACAACACAATTATCTTATTCATTCCCAACTTTCTTTTGCCTTTGCATTTGCATTGAGCTTTGCTTCTTTTTCTTTGCTTTTCTTTTTCTGTGCATATTCTTACTTTTAGCTCTTAGCTCAATGCTTTTTCTTTTTCATATTTTCCCAACAACCCCAAACTTGAACATTTAACAATACCACACAAGATCTTCTACTTAACTCAAGGTAAAGATTTTCAATCAAGGGTTTTCAGTATATGTTCAAGGCTAAGGGTTCAAAGGATAGAACACAAAGTGTTCTCTTTTAGTAGGCTAACTTTATGAATTTGGCCAATAAAAAGGGTTCCAACAAACGGCCTTGATCACATGATGTAAAACAAGCAATTGATTCAATCATAGAAAACCTGGGCAAAATCATTCATGCTTTCAAAGTAATAGCATTCAACAATAACAACTCTGGAGCTCAAAACCTCACATATAAGCTCATTCACATTTGACATACACATCCTGCTTAATTTCACAATCACAATCATGATATCATGCATTTGTTCACAAAGCTTGTGAATCACCTGTATAAGCATTTTAATGTGCACATCATCTCAACATCAATCAGTCAATAAGCATCATTAAGCATTACTTATCACACAATCATAGTTAATAGCAAACCATCATAAAAAACCAGGTGTTCAATAGAGTACATCAAACCCTAATCTAAAAAAACAAAAACAAATAAGTTCAGAAAACTTAAACCACAAAAGCATAATCATATGATAGCATTCATCAGTAAATGCTATCTCAGCTCCTCATCAGTCTGAGCTATCCTCTGTATCTTCCTCCTCTTCCTCATCATCATCATCATCAAATGCATCCTCCTCCTCAGCTTCATCTTCTTCCATATCTCTGGCTGAAGCTTCAGCTGCTTCAGCTCCTCCATGCAATGGTTCTTCTGGCCAAGCTACCACATTATGGAATTCATCCATAGTCCACCTGTGTGCTGGAGGGGTATCATACATCCCCACTATCATCTCAGCCGTGGCCACCTGCCCTCTGTGGATGGACTGCAACTGAGCACCTATAAGAGACATATACATGTCCCTCATCTGGAATGGTTCTGCTTCATGAGTATCAGCAGATGTCCGGCTCTGTGCTGGCCCTCTCTTTGTACGAGCCTGGCGTGGTGGAACTGGCTGAGCTGCATCCTCACCTCCACAGTACTGTCTGTAATAGGCCTCATCAATAGCTTTTCTTGGCCTCTCAAATGGTGGAACAGAAGTGTCCACCCCAGCTTGCTTGCAAAGGTGAGTGATCAAAGAAGGATGTCCTAGTGGTGCTTTGTTGTTTGAGGTGTTAGCACACACACTAATCTCATCAGCTATCACCTGCCCAATATTAACATTCAAGTTTCTGATAGCACAGTAGATGAATAGTGCCCTGCTGAGAGTGATATCTGACACATGTGAGCATGGCTGAATGTTGGCATGAGAAAATGCCATCCAATACTTTGCAAGAGGAGTCAAATCTGTCCTCCTAATGTTAACCACTGCTCCAGATCTATTCCTTTGAAAATGTCCTCCAGGTATGCACAACATTCTCTAAACATCCTCAAAGTCAGCACCTTCCTCCATGCTAAGAGCAAACTGACATTGCTCACCAGCCCACACAGTATCCAGGAAGTTGTTAATAGAATCAGGATCATACCTGATGGCATGGCCTCTGACATATCCCAAATAATTCTCAGCTGGATAATCACCAATCTTCTTTGCATTGGTGTAGAATTCCTTTACCAGAGCTATGTTGGCAGGCGCTGGATAAGTGGCTAGCTTCCCCCAATCATTCCCTAACACTTGCTCTCCAAATTGAGGAGCAAAGTTAGGTATCATTCCAACCTTTCTCTCCATTAGAAGTCTCCTGTCCTGAACCACCCTAAAGTGCTTCTCATGTTTCCTAGAGAGGAACCTGCCATTATGGGGCTGCTCTGGTTCCTTTTCCTTCCTCTTGGTTGCCATGGTTTTCAATCTCTTTCCTGAAGAGGATGCCATTCCTGCATTCAAACACAATTACAAAACCACAGAACATGATGTTAATCATTAGTAAACACAGAACACAACTCCTTTCGAAGCTACACCACCGCTGAGGGCCAGAATGTCCCCTCAGCGCCACCAGCACCACAATCCAACACGCAAAGACCAGAAAAAACCAAATCTGGCAGAGTGCCGCTCAGCGGTAATTGCCGCTCAGCGGTGACCTGCAAATTTTTGCAAATCTCATTTTAAAACTATCCTAACTCCACCCAATTGCAAATTTCAGTTTTCCAGTTCATAATCAATCAGTTTAATCGGTTCAAACATCAAATATATCATCAAGTCATGCATAGAAATCAAAACCCCTAAATATTCATGCTTTGACAATCACATTCAAATTCAAGAACCCTAGAATGAACAAAATGCATTTTACTTACTTGGGTGGAGATGCTAGATGATATGAGAATGCTTCCAAACTAGAATGCTTTCTTCCAACCCCAAACTTTGATGGCACACTAGTGAGCAAGTGAGTGGAAGGGAGATTTTCTAAAGAGGGATGAAGGAAAAGTTGTAGAGAACCTTTGAAAAGGTATGTAAGAGTGTGTGTGCAGAGAAGAGTCTGAAAAGAGAAACCAAAACGCAGCTTAGGGTATAAAAATACCATAATGGGCTCGGATCCCGCTAAGGGGAAACTAAAGCCCATCTGCGAGAGTACCGCTCAGCGGTAAGTTTGCCGCTCAGCGGCACTTTTGTGAAGTGCTCCTCTCCTTCTTTTCTTGACCTACGTGCCTCCTAGACATACCCCTCACTGGTTCCCTGCAATTCAATGTTAAAAATGCTTATGCAAACCCTAACTAAAATAAACAAACAGAAAACAATCAATCAACTGGGTTGCCTCCCAGGTAGCGCTTGTTTAACGTCACGAGCCTGACCCAAAATCCACCAACACCCCTCAGTAGGTGTTTCAAACTTACCAGCACCCATCAGTAGGTGTTACAAACTTAGTATCCTTCAGTAGATACTTAACCACCTAGCATCCTTCAGTAGATGCTAGATCCAACAAAATAATGTCTAGAATAATGTTCACAGATTAAAAATTACAAAACCAAAACAAATCAAAAGTTCGTAAATCCACTGGGTTGCCTCCCAGCAAGCGCTCCTTTAACGTCACTAGCTTGACCCTGTTAAAGCTCATGTTCCATCTTCTTTATGGTTAATGTTGTCCTTCCACCAACCTTTCAACAGCTTCCTTTGGACTGTCTTTGATTCTCTAGAATATGGAGACTCTATCTCTATCATCTCCTTTTCTTTAAAGCCTTTTATAACCCACAACTTGTTCTTGAGTCTTACAGGTGTGCCAAGTTGGAGTCCTCTTTTCTTCCAGTCTCTAGGAACTTCTTCTCCTTTTCCAATTTCCTCTACCTTGGGTACCTGAAAATACAAACAATGGTTATCAGAAACCTTAAGATTTTCATTTTTACCTCTAGTTATGGGTGCATCTCGAAATGCAGCTTTATAACTGGCCTCTTCCTCCTTTGCTTGTATCTCATCTTTGAACACATCCACCACCACTCTCTCCTCTCTGTCCTGGAGCACCACTATACCCTCATTAACATCTATGATAGCCCTGGCCGTTTTCATAAACGGTCTTCCCAGTATGAAGGGTATCTTTTCGTTCTCCATCTTCATCACCACAAAGTCTGCCAAAAACTGAAGTTTGCCAACACAAACTACAATGTCTTCTGCAATCCCACATGGCTCCTTTGAAGATCCATCAGCCATTACCAGATTAACCTTTACAGGTTTTATTTTAACATGGCCAATTTGCTCCAATAGAGAATAAGGCATCAAGTTAACACTTGAGCCTAAGTCAAGGAGAGCTTTCTTTACCTTTTTCTTCCCTATAGTACAAGGGATAGAAAAACTACCTGGATCTGCTGCTTTTGGTGGGAATGATTCTTTCTTAACAGTTACACACTTTTCTTCCTCATCATCTCTACGTCTTCTTTTTGTAGACGTTCCTTCTTCAGATTTTGTGTAAACTGCTATTTTCTGTAGAATTTGTTCCCAAGGAGCTTCATTATCAACCATTCTGAATAAATCTGTGAAATCCATTGGTTTCTCCTGATTTGTTAGAAAAGGAAAAGTGTCCTTTCTTTCTTCTTCTCTTCTCTCTTCTGTTTCATCTTCTTCTAACTCAATAATCTCTTCATTCACACTCTTGACCACTTTGCACTCTTCTCTAGGGTTAACCTCAGTATTAGCCCCAAAATTTCTGTGTGGTCTTTCTTCCAATTGCTTGGTAATCTGACCCATCTGAATCTCCAAATTCTTTATAGCAGCTTCAGTGCTCTTTTGAGAAGATTCAGTTTTCTGTATGAATTGCTGAAGAGTTTCTTCCAACCTTGTAGATCTTTCATTAAGCATAGATAATTGTTGCCACATGGTTGGTTGCTGCTGCTGCTTATTATATTGATTAGCCTGCCCAGTTGGTCCTTGGCCAATACTTGGATGTGGTTTCCAACCCTGATTATAATTCCCTTGACGGTATGGAAACTGATTAGCCATGAAATTAACATCCTCCACGGCTTCCACAGGAAAAGCACATTGGCCATTGATGTGATCTCCCCCACATAATTTGCACAACTGGGTTTGTACCTGTGCAGCAGATTTTAACTCTTTAGGTAATGAAGCAAGAGTTTTGGTCAGAGTTTCCAGCTGTTGAGTTAGAATTTTATTCTGGGCTAGCAGAGCATCATGGGTTTGTAATTGAAGAACCCCTTTCTGTTGCATAGGGGCGCCTCTTTCATTGTGCAGCTCATTATCACTTGTAGCCATATTCTCAATGATTTCAGTTGCTTCCTCTGGAGTCTTCCATTTAATATTGCCTCCAACTGAGGCATCCAGCATCATCTTGGTTTGTGAACCAAGCCCTCCAAGGAAAGTTAGGACTACTTCTTGATCTTCAAAGCCATGCGTGGGAGTTTTACGTAACAAGCTTTTATACCTGTCCCATGCATGTCCCAGTGATTCTTCCATGCCCTGCTTGAATGAAGATATCTCTTGCTTTCCTTTAGTCACCTTAGATTGTGGGAAGTATTTGTTTAAGAATTTTGTAACCACTGCTTCCCACTCTGTGAAACTTTCTTCTGGAAAAGAGTTCAACCAAAGCTTAGCATTGCCTCCCAATGAGAAAGGAAACAAGCTAAGTTTGATTGCTTCGTCTGGCACCCCATTAATTTTGACTGTATTGCAAATCTCATTAAAGGTAGTCAGGTGCTCATATGGGCTTTCGTGAGATAACCCATTAAATTGATTACTCTTCACCAGTTGAATCAATGCTGGTTTGACCTCCATGTTGGCTGCATTGACTCTAGGTCTAGCTATGCTATTGAAGTGCTGAGGTCCAGCAAGATTAATGTAATCTGCAAGAGTTCTTCTACCATTATTGCCCTCCATACTTCCTGTGCTATGAACAGAACCTTGTGGTGATGATTGCAAGAGAGTTTCTGGAGAAGGGAAAAGTTCTCTAGACGTTCTGATTCTTCTCCTCCTTCTACTCTCTTCTAGACCTTCAAGAAGTGGTTCTGTTGTTTTCTTACTTCTAGTTCGAATTGCTTCCTGCATGCACAAGAAAACAAAACCCTAGTAAATATTTGTTAGCACAAAAATATATAAAAGAAGATATATATACAAAGATAAAAAGATAAAAGATTTAGAAGATAAGAAGATAAAAGATGTAGAAGATAGAAAATAAAATATTTAAAAGATAAAAAGATAAAAGATAAAATAAAATCTAACCTAATCTAAAAGATAAAAATAAAATAAAATCTAATATAATCTAATCTAAAAAGATAAAATAAAATAAAAATAGAAAAATAAAAACAGAAATTCAAAATTAAAGTCAAAGATAATCAATAATCACACAAATTAACCAGTTAAACCACGAGTCCCCGGCAACGGCGCCAAAAACTTGATGGACAAATTTGTAAGCACCAAAATATGATGTCACAAACTTGTTTCACACTCGGCAAGTATGACCGAATCGTTCAAGTAATAAACTTGGTAAGACCAAGTATCGTTCTTCCCAAAGGACTCACGGCCTAGTTTAGTTATGTGATTTGTTGATTAGCTAGGACTTACAAACAAAATATTCAAATTTTAATATGCAAGACAGAAAATAAACATGTATGCATGAAGTTTGATCAATGGCAAAGACAAAAGATAAACACTTTCAATGAAATATATGAATGGATATGTTGTTGGGGGTCAATTTCATCTCATCCACTCTCATATATTTTAGGAATTCAACATTCAAATCATCATTGTTAATGCCACTCTCTAATGTACCATTCTAGATGGCTTCTCCCTAATCACGAGTTCATACAATTCCTAGCATTCCTAATGATTAGTTCATGAGTGCAGGAGCTTAATGACAACCAATATAATATTGTCAGTATAATATTGGGAGAAATTCCCCGGATCTAGACTTCCCCGTACGTGTCCGTATCGACAAAACCAATAATCATGCATGGAATGAGTTAAAGTATGCAAGCATTGAGCAAACAGGAAAAACCCTAACTAATGATGAAAGAAAGCATATGTCTTAATTAAAAGATGTAAACAACAGATTCCATATATGAGAGCTTCAAGAGATTACATTGATTCCCCAACAAACATACAAGGTTTAGTTCACCATATTCATGGTGAACCTAGATGAATATCAATGAAAGAATGAAAGAATAAACCCAATAAAGGTGAAGAGGTAGCCTGAGCATCCAAGATCCTCCTTCAAAGGGGTGGAAGAGAGAGTTTTTGCCTCGTTTCTGCCAAAGATACTAATCCCAAGGACGTGCAAGCCCTTATATACTAATCTAGAGTTACAAAAGATTACAAAAGCCCAAGCCCAAAAAGTGCCGCTCAGCGGTATTTACCGCTCAGCGGTGATTGCGCGTCACAATTCTTCCCCTCAGCGGCCAGTTTGCCCCTCAGCGTGATTCCCGCAACCTCCTGAGTGCAGCTCAGCGGTAAAATCTCGCTGAGCGGTGCCTTCGTCTTCTCTTTTTGCACTCTTTCTTGTCTTTTCTAATGTCACTTCTCTCCTTCTTCACTCTTTTCACTAAATTCACCTTAAAACCTGCACAAAAACACTTAAATCAAGCGTAACCTGTCCAACTCTCTTATTTATGAAAATATAGATAAAAGGCATGATTTCAAGCTAGTTTTTAAGTCTAAAGGTTGTTTTTAGTATCACTTTTAAGCATGAAAATAACAGTTTTTCAACTGTTATCACAATTCATACAGAAAACTGAATCTTCTCAAAAGAGCACTGAAGCTGCTATAAAGAATTTGGAGATTCAAATGGGTCAGATTACTAAGCAATTGGATGAAAGACCACACAGAAACTTTGGGGCTAATACTGAGGTTAACCCCAGAGAAGAATGCAAGGTGGTAGAGAGTGTTGTTGATGACAAAGTTGAGTTAGATACAGAAGCGAGAAGTGAAACAGAGAGCAAAAGCACGTTCCCTTTTCCAATCCATCAAGGGAAACCAATGGACTTCACAGAGTTATTTAAAATGGTGGATAATGATGCACCTTGGGAGCAAATTTTGCAACAGATTACGGTTTACACCAAATCTAATGAAGAAAGCTCTACAAAGAAGAGATGTAGAGATGATGAGGAAAAAAAGTGTATAACTTTAAGGAAGAGTCATTCCCACCGAAAGCATCAGATCCTGGTAGTTTTTCTATCCCTTGTACTATAGGGAAGAAAAAGGTAAAGAAAGCTCTCCTTGATTTAGGTTCAAGTGTTAACTTGATACCTTATGCTTTACTGGAGCAAATTGGCAATGTTAAAATGAAACCTGTAAAGGTTAATTTAGTAATGGCCGATGGATCTTCAAAGGAGCCATGTGGGATTGCAGAAGACATTGTAGTTTGTGTTGGCAAACTTCAGTTTTTGGCAGACTTTGTGGTGATGAAGATGGAAACCGAGAAAATACCTATCATACTTGGAAGACCGTTTATGAAAACGGCCAGGGCTATCATAGATGTACATGAAGGTATAGTGGTGCTCCAGGATAGAGAGGAGAGAGTGGTGGTGGATGTCTTCAAAGATGAAACACAAGCAAAGGAGATAGAAGCCAGTTATAAAGCTGCATTTCGAGATGCACCCATAACTAAAGGTAAAGATGAAAATCTTGAGGTTTCTGATAACCATTGTTTGTTGTTTCAGGTACCCAAGGAAGAAGAGATTGGAAGAGGAGAAGAAATTCCTAGAGACTGGAAGAAAAGAAGACTCAAACTTGGCACACCTGTAAGAATCAAGAACAAGTTGTGGGTTATAAAGGGCTTTAAAGAAAAGGAGATGATAGAGATAGAGTCTCCATATTCTAGAAGAACCAAAACAGTCCAAAGGAAGCAGCTGAGAAGTTGGTGGACTGACAAAGAAGATGGAACTTGAGCTTTACTGGGTCAAGCTAATGACGTTAAAAGAGCGCTTGCTGGGAGGCAACCCAGTGGATTAACAAACTTTTGATTTTGGTTTTGTAACTTTTAATTTGTGGACATTATTTTGTGAATATTTTGTTGGATCCAGCATCTACTGAAGGATGCTAGGTGGTTAAGTATCTACTGAAGGATACTAAGTTTGTAACACCTACTGATGGGTGTTGGTGAGAAGATTTTGCACCTACTGATTGGTGCTGGTAAGTTTGAAACACCTATTGATGGGTGTTGGTGGATTTTGGGTCAGGCTCGTGACGTTAAACAAGCGCTACCTGGGAGGCAACCCAGTTGATTGATTGTTTTCTGTTTGTTTATTTTAGTTAGGGTTTGCATAAGCATTTTTAACATTGAATTGCAGGGAACCAGTGAGGGGTATGTCTACGAGGCACGTAGGTCAAGAAAAGAAGGAGAGGAGCACTTCACGAAAGTGCCGCGGAGCGGCAATTACCGCTGAGCGGTACTCTCGCAGATGGGCCTTAGTTCCCCTTAGCGGAACCCGAGCCCATTAGGGTATTTTTAAACCCTAAGCTGCGCGATTTTTCATTCTTTCAAGCTCTTCTCTGCACAAACACTTCCACATATCTTCTCCTAGGTTTTCCACATCTTTTTACTCTTCCCTCTTAAGAAAATTTCTCTTCCACTCACTTTTTCACTAGTGTGCCATCAAAGTTTGGGGTTGGAAGAGAGTATTCTAGCTTGGAAGCATTCTCATTGCATCTAGTATCTCCACCCAAGTAAGTAAAATGCATTTTGTTCATGCTAGGGTTCTTGAATTTGAATGTGATTGTCAAAGCATGAATATTTAGGGGTTTTGATTGCTATGCATGATTTGATGATATATTTGATGTTTGAACCGATTGAACTGCTTGATTATGAACTGGAAAACTGAAAATTGCATTTGGGTGGAGTTAGGACAGTTTTAAAACAAGATTTGCAAAAATCTGCAGGTCACCGCTGAGCGGCAATTACCGCTGAGCGGCACTCTGCCAGATTTGATTTTTCTGGTTTGTTGCGTGTTGGACTGTGGTACTGGTGGCGCTGAGGGGAAATTCTGGCCCTCAGCGGTGGTTTAGCTTCGAAAGGAGTTGTGTTCTATGTTTACTAATGATTAACATCATGTTCTGTGGTTTTTGTTTTTGTGTTTGAATGCAGGAATGGCATCCTCTTCAGGAAAGAGATTGAAAACCATGGCAACCAAGAGAAAGGAAAAGGAACCAGAGCAACCCCATAATAGCAGGTTCCTCTCTAGGAAACATGAGAAGCACTTTAGGGTGGTTTAGGACAGGAGACTTCTGATGGAGAGAAAGGTTGGAATGATACCTAACTTAGCTCCTCAATTTGGAGAGCAAGTGTTAGGGAATGATTGGGGAAAGCTAGCCACTTATCCTGCACCTGCCAACATAGCTGTGGTAAAGGAATTTTACACCAATGCAAAGAAGATTGGTGATTATCCAGCTGAGAATTATTTGGGCTATGTCAGGGGCCATGCTATCAGGTATGATCCTGATTCTATCAACAACTTCCTGGATACTGTGTGGGCTGGTGAGCAGTGCCAGTTTGCTCTTTGCATGGAGGAAGGTGCTGATTTTGAGGATGTGGAGAGAGTGTTGTGTATACCTGGAGGACACTTCCAAAGGAATAGATCTGGCGCAGTGGTTAACATTAGGAGGACAGATTTGACTCCTCTTGCAAAGTATTGGATGGCATTTTCTCATGCCAACATTCAACCATGTTCACATGTGTCAGATATCACTCTCAGCAGGGCACTATTCATCTACTGTGCTATCAGAAATTTGAATGTTAATATTGGGCAGGTGATAGCTGATGAGATTAGTGTGTGTGTTAACACCTCAAACAACAAAGCACCACTAGGAGATCCTTCTTTGATCACTCACCTTTGCAAGCTAGCTGGGGTGGACACTTCTGTTCCACCATTTGAGAGGCCAAGAAAAGCTATAGATGAGGCCTATTACAGACAGTACTGTGGAGGTGAGGAGGCAGCTCAGCCAGTTCCACCACGCCAGGCTCGTAGAGAGAGAGGGCCAGCACAGAGCCGGACATCTGCTGATACACATGAAGCAGAACCATTCCAGATGAGGGACATGTATATGTCTCTTATAGGTGCTCAGTTGCAGTCCATTCACAGAGGGCAGGTGGCCACGGCTGAGATGATAGTGGGGATGTATGATACACCTCCAGCCCACAGGTGGACTATGGATGAATTCCATAATGTGGTAGCTTGGCCAGAAGAACCATTGCATGAAGCTGGAGCATCTGAAGCTTCAGCTAGAGACATGGAAGAAGATGAAGCTGAGGAGGAGGATGCATTTGATGATGATGAGGAGGAGGAGGAAGAGGAAGATACAGAGGACAGCTTAGACTGATGAGGAGCTGAGATAGCATTTACTGATGAATGTTATCATATGATTATGCTTTTGTGGTTTAAGTTTTTCTGAACTTATTTGTTTTTGTTTTTAGATTAGGGTTTGATGTACTCTATTGAACACCTGGTTTATTATGATGGTTTGCTATTAACTATGATTGTGTGATAAGTAATGCTTGATGATGCTTATTGACTGATTGATGTTGAGATGATGTGCATTAAAATGCTTATACAGGTGATTCACAAGCTTTGTGAACAAATGTATGATATCATGATTGTGATTGTGAAATTAAGCAGGATGTGTATGTCAAATGTGAATGAGCTTATATGTGAGGTTTTGAGCTCCAGAGTTTTTGGTATGATTGAATGCTATTACTTTGAAAGCAGGAATGATTTTGCCCAGGTTTTCTATGATTGAATCAATTGCTTGTTTTGCATCATGTGATCAAGGCCGTTTTTTGTTGAAACCCTTTTTATTGGCCAAATTCATAAAGTTAGCCTACTAAAAGAGAACACTGTGTGTTCTATCCTTTGAACCCTTAGCCTTGAATATACGTTGAAAACCCTTGATTGAAAATCTTTACCTTGAGTTAAGTAGAAGATCTTGTGTGGTATTGATAAATGTTCAAGTTTGGGGTTGTTGGGAAAACATGAAAAAGGAAAAGCATTGAGCTAAGAGCTAAAAAGTAAGAATATGCAAAGAAAAAGAAAAAGAAAAGAAAAGAAAAAGAAGTAAAGCTCAATGCAAATGCAAAGGCAAAAGAAAGTTGGGAATGAATAAGAATAATTGTGTTGTTATGACTCTCTTAACTCAAGGATTTTGTGATCCAGAAAAACCCATTTTCTTATTAGCCCAGCCACATTATAAGCCATTGAAAAGTCCTTGTGATGATGCATGCTTGTGAATGTTTTTGATTGTGGTAAAATGAAAGGCAAAGTTGATTCATGTGACATTGTGATAGTGGAGTGAATGAGTGAAACACTTTACCTCTTATACACTTGTGTGTTGAGTGAAACACTTTACCTAGTGAGGAAATATTCCATAAGCACATGAACATCCATGCTTAATTGATTGATCATTCATGAAAAATAGCATTTGTTGGAATTTAAATGACTTTGTGAACACTAAAGCATGTGCACATCTTAATTGAACTCTTGGTCATAAGTTTGAGTGAAGTTGTTACTTATCTTGAAAAAGAGGATTTTTGAATGAGTGAACCATCATATGAATTGGTTGGAGATTGAGTTACATTTTGTTTGCTTGAGCACAAGCAAAGTTCTAAGTTTGGGGTTGTGATAACAGTTGAAAAACTGTTATTTTCATGCTTAAAATTGATACTAAAAGCAACCTTTAGACTTAAAAACTAGCTTGAAATCATGCTTTTATCTATATTTTCAGAAATAAGAGAGCTGGACAGGTTTATGCTTGATTTAAGTGTTTTTGTGCAGGTTTTAGGGTGAATTTAGTGAAAGAAGTGAAGAAGGAGAGAGATGGAATCAGAAAAGGAAGCAAATAGTGCAAAAGGAGAAGCCGAAAGCACCGCTCAGCGGCATTTTACCGCTGAGCGGCACTCAGGAGGTCACGGGAGGTCCGCTGAGGGGTAAACTGGCCGCTGAGGGGAAGAAAAGGACGCGCAGTCACCGCTGAGCGGCACTTTTTGGGCTTGGGCTTTTGTAATCTTTTGTAATTCTAAAATAGTATATAAGGGCTTGCACGTCCTAGGGTTAGTATCTTTGGCAGAAACGAGGCAAACACTCTCTCTTCCACCCCTTTGAAGGAGGATCTTGGATGCTCAGGCTACCTCTTCACCTTTTTAGGGTTTATTCTTTCATTCTTTCGTTGTTCATCTAGGTTCACCATGAACATGGTGAACTAAACCTTGTATGTTTGTTGGGGAATCAATGTAATCTCTTGAAGCTCTCATATATGAAATCTATGCTTGCATATTTTAATTAAGATTTATGCTTTCTTTCATCATTAGTTAGGGTTTTTCCTCTTTGCTTAATGCTTGCATGGTTTAACTCATTCGATGCATGATTATTGGTTTTGTCGATACGGGCACGTACGGGGAAGTCTGGATCCGGGGAATTTCTCCCAATATTATATTGGTTGTCGTTAAGCTCCTGCACTTATGAACTGATCATTAGGAATGCTAGGAATTGTATGAACTCGTGATTAGGGAGAAGCCATCTTGAATGGTACTTTAGAGAGTGGCATTAACAATGATGATTTGAATGTCGAATTCCTAAAATATATGAGAGTGGATGAGATGAAATTGACCCCCAACAACATATTCATTCATATATTTCATTGAAAGTGTTTATCTTTTGCTTTTGCCATTGATCAAAACTCATGCATACATGTTTATTTTCGTCTTTGCATATTAAACTTCAAATATTTCGTTCTTAAGTCTTAGCTAATCAACAAATCACATAACTAAACTAGGCCGTGAGTCCTTTGGGAAGAACGATACTTGGTCTTACCAAGTTTATTACTTGAACGATTCGGTCATACTTGCCGATTGTGAAACAAGTTTGTGACATCATATTTTGGTGATCATAAATTTGTCCATCACTTACCGAGTTTATTACTTGAAACGATTCGGTCATACTTGTTGATTGTTCAACAAGTTTGTGACATCATATTTTGGTGATCATAAATTTGTACATCACTGAGCATCCAAGAACGTCCTAAAGCTTATATACTATTCTAAAATTACAGAAAATTTAGGCCCATGCCAATAAGTGTGCCGCTCAGCGGTAAGTGCGTGAGTTGGTTTCTTCCCCTCAGCGGACATTTTGCCCCTCAGCGGATCTCCCGTGAACTCCTGAGTGTCGCTGAGCGGCAGTTGCGGCTTCTCTTTTTGCAATTTTTGGTGTCTTTTCTGATTTCATCTCTCTCCTTCTTCACTTCTTTCACTAAATTCACCTTAAAACCTGCACAAAAACACTGAAATCAAGCATAAACCTGTCCAGCTCTCTTATTTATGAAAATATGAATAAAAGCATGATTTCAAGCTAGTTTCTAAGTGTTAAAGGTTGCTTTTAATATCAATTTTAAGCATGAAAATAACAGTTTTTCAACTGTTATCACAAAGTTGACGTAGTGGACGAAGTTTACGAAATTGAGGATGTTGACGAAGTCTACGAAATTCAGGAAGTTGACGAAATGCACGAAGTGGACGAATTGGACGAAATGGTGAAAGTGGACGAATTGGACAAAGTTGACGAAGTCCAGGAACTGAGGAAATGGGCCAAGTGGACGAAATTGACGAAGTGGATGAAATTGACGAAGTGGAGGATGTGGAGGAAGTGGAGGAAGTGGAGGAAGTGGAGGAAGTGGAGGAAGTGGAGGAAGAAGAGAAAGTGGAGGAAGCGGACGAAGTGGAAGAACTGGAAGAAGTGGATGAAGTGGAGGAAGTGGGCCAAATGGACGAAGCTCACGAAGTTGACGAAGTTCCCACGTATAACATGTAAAAGCTTCTCGGTTAGCGAGTGTGCACCGCTAATAAATGAAAATGAGTTCTTTATTCAGCCGTAACCCTTCATCTCTCAATGTCCCTGTGCTTCCCTTACTAGGTCGCCCCCCTTTTCTCCAGCTCTCCCCTCTTTTTAAGCTAAAGAAAATCCTCCAACTTAGGTGGCGGGTGGACCATCCTTTACGTGCTGGACCTCCTTGTTGTGCACACCCCTGCCTTGCTTCTTTCCAGCCCAATGAAATCAGCGTGCTGCAATTTGAATGCCAACCTTCACTTGTGCTTTTCTTCTTTTCGTAACCCCTTGACTTGCTGGACCTCCTCATGGGCCATCTCCGTGTGCACATCCTTTTCTTTGCTGGACATGTGTTGTCGTGTCTCTCGCGTGTACTGCAGCTCCAGAGTCGTGTGCTTTCCAACACCAGCTGCCTTCCCCAAGCTGTTGTCCAAGCTTTCTCATGGAGTGTGCTGCCAATTCTGGACGTGTGCAGACTTCCCGCAGGATGCCACTCCACTTCTTGTCCGCCACTTCTCAAAAGAAAGAAGATTCTTTTTAATTGGATGGCTATTTCTCACATGCTTCATCATCCTAGCTAGACCGTGGACTTGGGCGTGTGCTTCCTTGCTTCAGCTGGACTCCAAAGTTGCTGTGTGTCACACCCTTTCTCCAATGCATACACCACTCCCATGTGCATAAAAAAAATTGAAACCCACACCTCTCTCTCTTTTTAGTTTAAACAAAATTGATGTCACATTTTCTTTTGACCTCCAAAATGTCCCAAATTGTATCTCCAAATTTTCCTTGTAAAATAATTAGCTTAGATAATTCAAATTAGTTAAAATAAGAATTTTCGATCAAATTTAGCATAATTAGGAAAAATAGGATAATACTGTACATTCAAGCACAATTCCTTGATTAAATCTGGTACAATAAACTAAGTGAAATCAATAAAATATTGATTCATCAAAATAGACCACACTTAGTCTTTTGCACTCCTGGGCAAAATCAAGACGCAAATCAAGGAATAGTTCAGAGGCCATCCAGGAAAGTGACACAACTCAACACACAGAAAACAAAGACTAACAATGACAGATACAGAATTACACAGTTCTCAAGGAATCTGGACCAAGAAAGGAAGTAGACAATATCCAACATAGAATCAATCAGAGAAAGCAAATACTCATGAAATCATCCAAGCAATTCAAGACATGGCAAAATGATCAATCAGCTCAGGAGGTGAATCAAAAGTAACAAAACCTCACAGATGCACTATCAGTGTTTCTCTCAAGTGTATATGGTAAAGAATTTCAACTCAATGCACTCAAGAAAGCAAACAACAACAGACTTGGCAAGACTCTAATATCAACACTCAAAACATATGCATGTTCAAATCAAAAGGTCTTTTATGGATGTAATGGGGCCAAGGACATGGGAGGATAACATATGGATGAGAAGCTATAAACCAAAAGAAATAGAGGAGCAATGAGAAACAAGTGTAAACACAGTCAAATCACACTCAAAACTTCTAATTCAATCCTCTTTTTGACTCCATTATTCACAAATATTTTTTTTTCATTTTTTTTTCATCCTGTCTCTTTTCTTTTCTTTCTTTTCAAAACAAAAATGTAAAAGACAAGATTTACAAAAACAAAAACAGTAAGAGGAACCAAATAGCCAACTCATAAGAATCCCTAAGGAGACCACACTTGTTTCCAAAACACTTCCAAAGCTCCAAAATTCCCTAAGGTTAAGGTAATCATGGTTTTTCACTTAGGGCTAGTGTATGAGCTTCAAAACAAGGAAATGGGGGAAAGTATAGGTTCAAAATGGGTTATCAAAGAATTAAAACAAGGTAAGCTTATTTGGCTAGAGAGGCTCAAGAACAAAATTGCCTTTATCACTTCCAAACATGCATATCAATCAAGAACTATCAACAAGAGTCAAGCCAAGGCATATGCGCAAGCAATCAAGAGACATATCACACACAAGAAAGAACATAAAGTGGCTCAAATCTCACACAGGGTAATTCTGTCACAATCAATTCAACTCTCAAATATCATAATCATCTTCCAAGCAGAGAAAAGCAAGGATTTCAAACAAATAAGTATCAATCAAGTGAAGGAAATGACAAGTCTACAACTTAAACAAAATCCAGACATTATGAGAAACATGCAAAACTGTACACAATACACAACAAAAACAACCTAGAAAAGAAAAAAAGAAAAAAAAAAGAAAAATTAACCAAGAAAACAAAAACTAACGAAGAAAAATAAAAATCTCCCCCAATAGACCACACTTAAACTACACAATGTCCTCAATGTGTCATAAGAATAAGATCAGAAATCAGAATAGTGAACAGATCATGGACAAGTGCAATAAAAGTAGGAAAAAGAGAAGAGAAAAGGAAAACTCCCCTGATCATGGTGGCAGTTGCCAATTTTGGACTTGTAGGGAGATGTCTTCCGTCTTAGGGTTCAGCCAGGAAGTTTTTAGGAAGAATTGCTTCATCCTCCAGATTTGATCTAGCAGGGAAATGTCTTCCATAGCTAGATCTAAGAAGTGATTGTTGATGAGTGGGTTCAGCTGGTGCTTATTGATGTTGAAACTATTGTGTATGTAAGCACCTTTTTCTTCCACTGTGGGTGCATGTTGGTCAAATTCATGTGTACCTCCTGCAACATGGTTAGTGCAATGTGGCTCTACAGAAATTACATGCAGGGGTATAACACCCAATCCCAGTGTGACAGGCTGAACCTCAGATACATCCTCAGAACATGAATCAATTTCAATTTCAGAAACATTATCAACCACAGACTCAGATTCATGTTCAGTGCATGGATAAGAAGTATTCAGATATGATGGCAAACGTGGTTTCTCATCATGCAGAGAGGGAAAATTAAAAGCATTCTCATCAACAATATAATCATCAGTAACATACCCATCATAATCATGAAAAGCATATTCATCAACAGCATAATCAAATTTAGGTATGTTTACCTCTACTTCCCTGAAGGTTGGAAGAGTGGTAGAAGATGAAGGTGGTCTACCTGGTTCAGAATTACTGCTTATTTATGCCTGCTCCTCAAAATATTCATCAGTCTCCTCAGGTGCAAGGGTAGCGACATAGGACGATGGGAAAGTAGATGGTGTAGTAGTAAACTCATGACTTTGTTCCTCATCTCCTATGTCGATGGCACTGACATCTTGAAATTGTTCCTGATTAAGTTGTGTGGCCATCTGCCCTATCTGGTCATTCAAGCTCTGAATGGTCGCTCTGGTCTCTTGCTGAAATTGAATGTTATGCATGGTCATCTGCCTCAGTAACTCCTTCAATGTAGGCTCGGAAGTAGAAGGCTGAGGAGCTATTTGGGCAGGAGCATCATAATGCTGACTCTGGGATCGCGGGACGGGTGGATCTTGATAATGATGTTGACCAAGTTGACGAAGTTGACACAGTGGATGGAGTGGACGAAGTGGAGGATGGAGGAAGTGGACGAAGTTGACGAAGTGGACGAAGTGAACGGAGTTGACAAAGTGGACAACGTGGACGAAGTGGAAGAAGTGGACGAAGTTGACAAAGTGGACGAACTTTCCGAAGTCGACGAAAACCCGAAGTGGAGGAGGTGGAGTAAGTAGAGGAAGTGGACAAAGTAGAAGAAGAAGTGGACGAAGTGGAAGAAGAAATGGACGAAGTGGACAAAGTTGACGAATTTGACAATGTTGAAGAAGTTGACAAAGTGAACGAATTGGACGAAGTTGACGAAGTGGACGAAGTTGACAATGTAGACGAAATTTATGAAGTAGACGAAGTTGACGAAGTGG
The DNA here is from genome assembly GCA_034642375.1 of Vigna nakashimae. NCBI lineage: Eukaryota > Viridiplantae > Streptophyta > Magnoliopsida > Fabales > Fabaceae > Vigna > Vigna nakashimae. The sequence goes on along the minus strand of CM067759.1, from coordinate 27,719,422 downwards.
TGGAAGTGGAGGAAGTGAAGGAAGTGGACGAACTGGACGAAGTTGACGAAATGGACGAAGTTGACGAAGTGAAGGAAGTGGAGCAAGTGAAGGAAGTGGACGAATTTGACGAAGTGGACGAAGTAGACGATGTTGATGAAATGGACGAAGTTGACGAGGTGGAGGAAGTGGACCAAGTGGTAAAAGTGGATAAAGGGGAGGAAGTGGAGGAAGTGGAGGACGTTGACGAAGATGACAAAGTGGACAAAGTTGATGAAGTGGACGAAGTTGACGAAGTGGACGAAGTTGATAAAGTGGACAAAGTGGACAAAGTGGACGAAGTGGACGGAGTTGAGAAAGTGGACGAAGTTGACGAAGTTGACAAAGTGGACGAAGTTGAAGAAGTGGATGAGGATGACGAAGTTGACGAAGTTGTCGAAGTGAAGTAAGTGGAGGAAGTGGAGGAAGTGGAGTGAGTGGATGAGGTGGAGGAAGTAGAAGAAGTGAACCAAGTGGACAAAGTGGAGGAAGTGGATGAAAAGACGAAGTGGAGGAAGAGGAGGAATTGACGAAGTTAACAAAGTGGACGAAGTGTACAAAGTTGACGAAGTTGAAAAAGTGGAGGAAGTTGTCAAAGTGGAGAAAGTGGAGGAAGTTGAGCAAGTGAGGAAGAAGTTGACGAAGTGGATGAAGTGGACAACGTGAACAAAGTTGACGAAGTGGACGAAGTTGAGGAAGTGGAGGAAGTGAAGGAAGTGAAGGAAGTGGACGAAGTTGACGAACTGGAAGAAGTGGAAGAAGAAGTGGACGAAATGGATGAACTAGACGAATTGGACAAAGTTGACGAAGTGGACGAAGTTGACGAAGTTGACGAAGTGGACGAAACGGACGAAGTGGGCGAAGTGGACGAACTTGACGAAGTGGACGAAGTTGACGAAGTTGACAAAGTGGACGAAATTGACGAAGATGACGAAGTTGACAAAGTGGAGGAAGTGGAGGAAGTGGAGAAAGTGGAGGAAGGGGACGAAGTGGAGGAAGGGGACGAAGTGGAGGAAGGGGAGGAAATGGTGGAAGTTAGCGAAGTGAACAAAGTTTACGAAGTGGACGAAGTGGAGGAAGTGGACGAAGTTGATAAAGTGGACGAAGTGGACGTAGTTGACGAAGTGGAGGAACTATAGGAAGTGAAGGAAGTGGAGGAGGTGGAGAAAGTGGACGAAGTTTACGAAGTGGACGAAGTGGGCGAAGTGGAGAAAGTGGAGGAAGTAGAGGAAGTAGACGAAGTTGATGAAGTTGACGAAGTTGAGAAACTGGACGAATTTGACAAAGTTGTCGATGTGGAGTAAGTGGAGGAAATGGACGAAGTTGACGAAATGGACGAAGTTGACGGAGTTGACGAAGTTGACAAAGTGGACGAAGTGGACGAACTTGACAAAGTGGACGAAGTGAACGAAGTGGGTGAAGTGGAGGAAGTGGACGAAGTTGAAAAAGTGGACGAAGTTGACAAAGTGGACAAAGTTGACGTAGTGGACGAAGTTGACGAAGGTTTCGAAGTGGAGTAAGTGGAGGAAGTGAAGGAAGTAGACGAAGTTGAGGAAGTGGACGAAGTGGACATAATGGAAGAAGTGGAAGAAGTGGACGAAGTTGACAAAGGTGACGAAGTTGACACAGTTGACAAAGTGAACGAAGTTGACGAACTGGTCGAAGTTAACGAAGTTGACGAAGTTGACAAAGTGGACGAAGTTGACAACGTTGCAAAAGTTGACGAAGTTGACGAAGTTGTCGAAGTGGAGTAAGTGGAGGAAGTGGAGGAAGTAGAAGAGGTGGACAAAGTTGATGTGGACCAAATGGACGAAGTCGAAGAAGTTGACGAAGTGGGCAAAGTGGAGGAAGCGGACGAAATTGACGAAGTGGACGATGTTGATAAAGTGGACGAAGATGACAAAGTGGACGAAGTTCACGAAGTTGACAAAGTTGACAGAGTAGACGAAATTGACGAAAGGGACGAAGTGGAGGAAGGTGAGGAAGTGGAGAAAGTCGAGGAAGGGGAGGAAGTGGACGAATTTGACGAAGTGGACGAAGTTGATGAAGTAGACGAAGTTGACGAAGTTGACAAAGTGTACAAAGTGGACGAAGTTGGCAAAGTGGACGAAGTTTACGTGGTTGACGAAGTTGTCAAAGTGGAGTAAGTGGAGGAAGTGGAGGAAGAAGAAGAAGTGGACGAAGTTAATGAAGTGGAATAAGATGAAGTGGACGAAGTTGACGAAAGGGACGAAGTGGGCGAAGTTGAGGAAATGGAGGAAGTTCAGGAAGTGGACGAAGTTGAAAAATTGGACGAAGTAGAGGAAGTTGACGAAGTGGATGAAGTTGACGAAGTGGAGGAAGTAGAGGAAGTAGAGGAAATGTAGGAAGGGGAGGAATTGTAGGAAGTTGACAAAGTGGACGAATTGACGAAGTAGACGAAGTTGACGCTATGGACGAAGTGGACGACGTGGAAAAAGTGGAGGAAGTGGACGAATTTGATGACGTTGACGAAGTTGACACAGTAGACAAAGTGGACGATGTTGACGAAGTGGACGAAGTTGACGAATTGTACGAAGTTGACGAAGTTGTCGAAGTGGAGTAAGTGGAGGAGGTGGAGGAAGTGGAAGAACTACAAGAAATGGACGAAGTTGAAGAAGTTTACAAAGTGAACGCGGTGGACGAAGTGCATGAAATACGAAGTGGAGGAAGTTGATGAAGTGGAAGAAGTGGAAGAAGAAGTGGACGAAGTGGAAGAACAAATGGAAGAAGTGGACAAGGTGGACGAAGTGCAACAAGTGGACGAAGTTGTCGAAGTGGGCGAAGTGGAGGAGGACGAAGTTGATGAAGTGGACGAAGTTGAAGTGCACGAAATGGACGAACTGGACGAAGTTGACGATGTTGACAAAATATACGAAGTTGACGAAGTGGACAAAGTGGGCGAAGTGGAGGAAGTGGAGGAAGTGGACGAAGTGGGCGAAGTTGACGAAGTGGACGAAGTTGACAAAGTGGACGAAGTAGATCAAGTTGACGAAGTGCACGAAGTAGACGAAGTTGACGAAGTGGACGAAGTGGAGGAAGTGGAGAAAGTGGAGGAATGGAAGGAAGTTTAGGAAGTTGACAAAGTGGAAGAATTGACGAAGTGGACGAAGTTGACCAAGTTGACGCAGTGGACGAAGTAGACGAAGTGGAGGAAGTGGACGAAGTGAACGAATTGGATGAAGTTAACGATGTTGACGAAGGTGACGAAGTTGACGCAGTTGACCAAGTCGACGAAGTTGATGAAGTGGACGAAGTTCACGAAGTTGACAAAGTGGACGAAGTTCACAAAGTTGGAAATGTTGACGAAGTTGACAAAGTTGTCGAAGTGGAGTAAGTGGAGGAAGTAGAAGAAGTGGATGAAGTTGAAGTGGACGAAGGTGAAGTGGACGAAGGTGAAGTGGACGAAATGGACGAACTGCATGAAGTTGACGAATTGGGCGAAGTGGAGGAAGCGGAGGAAGTGGACGAAGTTGATGAATTGGACGAAGTGGACCAAGTAGACGAAATTGACAAAAGGAATAAAGTTGACGAAGTGGAGGAAGTGGAGGAAGTGGAGAAAGTGGAGGAATTGGACGAAGTGGAGGAAGTGGACGGAGTTGACGAAGTTGACGGAGTTGACGAAGGTGACGAAGTTGACACATTTGACAAAGAGGACGAAGTTGACGAAGTGGACGAAGTGCACGAAGTTGATGAAGTTGACGAAGTGGACGAAGTTGACAAAGTTGACTGATAACAGTTGAAAAACTGTTATTTTCATGCTTAAAATTGACACTAAAAGCAACCTTTATACTTAGAAACTAGCTTGAAATCATGCTTTTATTCATATTTTCATAAATAAGAGAGCTGGACAGGTTTATGCTTGATTTCAGTGTTTTTGTGTAGGTTTTAAGGTGAATTTGGTGAAAGAAGTCAAGAAGGAGAGAGATGGAATCAGAAAAGACATCAAAAAGTGCAAAAGGAGAAGCCGCAACTGCCGCTCAGCGGCAGTTTACCGCTGAGCGGCAGTTTACCGCTGAGCGGCACTCAGGAGTTCACGTTGGAACCGTTGAGGGGCAAAATGGCCGTTGAGGGGAGAAAAACGACTCACGCACTCACCGTTGAGCGGTACTTTACCGCTGAGCGGCACACTTATGGGCTTGGGCCTGAATTTTCTGTAATTTTAGAATAATATATAAGCTTTAGGACGTCCTAGGGTTTATATCTTTGGCAAAGACGAAGCAAACACTCTCTCTTCCACCCCTTTGAAGGAGGATCTTGGATGCTGATGGACAAATTTATGATCACCAAAATATGATGTCACAAACTTGTTTTACAATCGGCAAGTATGACCGAATCGTTCAAGTAATAAACTTGGTAAGACCAAGTATCGTTCTCCCAAAGGACTCACGGCCTAGTTTAGTTGTGTGGTTTGTTGATTAGCTAAGACTTAAGGACGAAATAATTGGATTGTATTATGCAAAAGACGAAAATAAACATGTATGCATGAGGTTTTGATCAATGGCAAAAGCAAAAGACAAATACTTTCAATGAAATATATATATGAATATGTTGTTGGGGTCAATTTCATCTCATCCACTCTCATATATTGTAGGAATTCAACATTCAAATCATCATTGTTAATGCCACTCTCTAAATTACCTTGTCAAGAAGGCCTGTCCCTAATTACGAGTTCATACGATTCCTAGCATTCTTAATAATTAGTTCTCTTAGCACAAGAGCTTAACGACAACCAATATAATATTGGGAGAGATTCCCCGGATCTAGACTTCCCCGTACGTTCCCGTATCGACAAAATCAATAATCAAGCATTGAATGAGTTAAACAAAGCAAGCATTAAGCAAAGAGGAAAAACCCTAACTAATGATGAAAGAAAGCATAAATCTTAGATTAAGATGCAAGCATAAATTCCATAAATGAGAGCTTCAAAAGATTCCATTGATTCCCCAACAAACATACAAGGTTTAGTTCACCATATTCATGGTGAACCTAGATGAACAATAATGAAAGAATGAAGGATAAAACCCTAGAAAGGTGAAGAGGTAGCCTGAGCATCCAAGATCCTCCTTCAAAGGGGTGGAAGAGAGAGCGTTTGCTTCGTTTCTGCCAAAGATACAAACCCTAGGACGTCCTAAAGCTTATACACTATTCTAAAATTACAGAAAATCTAGGCCCAAGCCCATAAGTGTGCCGCTCAGCGGTAAAGTACCGCTCAGCGGTGAGTGCGCGTCCCGTTTCTTCCCCTCAGCGGCCATTTTGCCCCTCAGCGGATCTCCCATAAGCTCCTGAGTGCCGCTCAGCGGTAAACTGCCGCTGAGCGGTAACTTCGGCTTCTCCTTTTGCACTCTTTGATGTCTTTTCTGATTCCATCTCTCTCCTTCTTCACTTCTTTCACCAAATTCACCTTAAAACCTGCACAAAAACTCTGAAATCAAGCATAAACCTGTCCAGCTCTCTTATTTATGAAAATATGAATAAAAACATGATTTCAAGCTAGTTTCTAAGTATAAAGGTTGCTTTTAGTATCAATTTTAAGCATGAAAATAACAGTTTTTCAACTGTTATCACAACCCCAACCTTAGAACTTTGCTTGTCCTCAAGCAAACAAGATGTAACTCAATCTTCAACCAATTCATATGATGGTTCACTCATTCAAAAATCCTCTTCTTCAAGATAAGTAAAAACTTCAATCAACCTTATGACCAAGAGTTCAATCAAGATGTGCACATGCTTTAGTGTTCACAAAGTCATTTAAATTCCAACAAATGTTATTTTTCATGAATGATCAATCAATTAAGCATGGATGTTCATGTGCTCATGGAATATTTCCTCACTAGGTAAAGTGTTTCACTCACACTCAAGTGTATAAGAGGTAATCACTCATTCACTCTACTATCACAATGTTACATGAATCAACTTTGCCTTTCATTTTACCACAATCAAAAACATTCACAAGCATGCATCATCACAAGGACTTTTCAATGGCTTATAATGTGGCTGGGCTAACAAGAAAATTGGTTTTTCTGGATCACAAAATCCTTGAGTTAAGAGAATCATAACAACACAATTTTTCATATTCTTCCCAACTTGCCTTTGCATTTGGATTGAGCTTTGCTTCTTTTTCTTTTCTTTTCTTTTTCTTTTTTTTTTCTTTGCATATTCTTACTTTCTAGCTCTTAGCTCAATGCTTTTCCTTTTTCATGTTTTCCCAACAACCCTAAACTTGAACATTTAACAATACCACACAAGATCTTCTACTTAACTCAAGGTAAAGATTTTCAATCAAGGGTTTTCAGTGTATGTTCAAGGCTAAGGGTTCAAAGGATAGAACACAAAATGTTCTCTTTTAGTGGGCTAACTTTATGAATTTGGCCAATAAAAAGGGTTCCAACAAACGGCCTTGATCACATTGTGCAAAACAAGCAATTGATTCAATCATAGAAAACCTGGGCAAAGTCATTCATGTTTCCAAAGTAATAGCATTCAACAATAACAACTCTGGAGCTCAAAACCTCACATATAAGCTCATTCACATTTGACATACACATCCTGCTTAATTTCACAATCACAATCATAATATCATGCATTTGTTCACAAAGCTTGTGAATCACCTGTATAAGCATTTTATGTGCACATCATCTCAACATCAATCAATCAATAAGCATCATCAAGCATTACTTATCAAACAATCACAGTTAATAGCAAACCATCACACAAACAGGTTTCCAATAGAATACATCAAACCCTAATCTAAAAACAAAAACAAATAAGTTTAGAAAACTTTAAACCAACAAAAGCATAAGCATATGATAGCATTCATCAGTAAATGCTATCTCAACTCCTCATCAATCTGAGTTGTCCTCTGTATCTTCCTATTCCTCCTCGTCTTCATCATCTTCAAATGCATCATCATCATCAGCTTCATCTTCTTCCATCTCTCTAGCTGAAGCTTCAGCTGCTCCAGCTCCTCCTCCATGCACTGGCTCCTCTGGCCAAGCTACCACATTATGGAATTCATCCATAGTCCACCTGTGGGCTGGAGGTGTATCATACATCCCCACAATCATCTCAGCAGTAGCCACCTGCCCTCTGTGAATGGACTGCATCTGAGCACCTATAAGAGACATGTATATGTCCCTCATCTGGAATGGTTCTGCTTCATGTGTCTCAGCAGATGTCTGACTCTGTGATGGCCCTCTCTCTCTCTACGAGCACGGCGTGGTGGAACTAGCTGAGCTGCATCCTCACCTCCACAATACTGTCTGTAATACGTCTCATCAATGGCTTTTCTTGGCCTTTCAAATGGTGGAACAGAAGTATCCACCCCAGCTAGCTTGCAAAAGTGAGTAATCAAGGAAGGATGTCCTAGCGGTGCTTTATTGTTTGAGGTGTTGGCGCACACACTAATTTCATCAGCTATCACCTGCCCAATGTTAACATTTAAATTTCTGATAACACAGTAGATGAATAGTGCCCTACTGAGAGTAATATCTGACACATGTGAACATGGCTGAATGTTGGCATGAGAAAATGCCATCCAATACTTTGCAAGAGGAGTCAAATCTGTCCTCCTAATGTTAACCACTGAGCCAGATCTATTCCTTTGGAAGTGTCCTCCAGGTATACACAGTACTCTCTCCACATCCTCATAATCAGCACCTTCCTCCATGCAAAGAGCAAACTGGCATTGGTGTAGAATTCCTTTACCACAGCTATGTTGGCAGGTGCAGGATATATGGCTAGCTTTCCCCAGTCATTCCCTAACACTTGCTCTCCAAATTGAGGAGCAAAGTTAGGTATCATTCCAACCTTTCTCTCCATCAGAAGTCTCCTGTCCTGAACCACCCTAAAGTGCTTCTCATGTTTCCTAGAGAGGAACTTGCTAGAGTGGGGTTGCTCTGGTTCCTTTTCCTTTCTCTTGGTTGCCATGGTTTTCAATCTCTTTCTTGAAGAGGATGCCATTCCTGCATTCAAACACAAATACAAAACCACAGAACATGATGTTAATCATTAGTAAACACAGAACACAACTCCTTTCGAGGCTAAACCACCGCTGAGGGCCAGAATTTCCCCTCAGCTCCACCAGTGCCACATTCCAGATCACAAAAAACCAGAAAAACCAAATCTGGCAGAGTGCCGCTCAGCGGCAGTTTACCCCTCAGCGGTAACTCTGCAGATTTTTGAAAATCTTGTTTTAAAGCTGTCCTAACTCCACCCAAATGCAATTTTCAGTTTTCCAGTTCATAATCATGCAGTTTAATCGGTTCAAACATCAAATATATCATCAAATCATGCATAGAAATCAAAACCCCTAAATCTTCATGCTTTGACAATCACATTCAAATTCAAGAACCCTAGAATGAACAAAATGCATTTTACTTACTTGGGTGGAGATACTAAATGCAATGAGAATGCTTCCAAGCTAAAATGTTCTCTTCTAACCCCAAACTTTGATGGCACACTAGTGAAAAAGTGAGTGGAAGATAAATTTTCTTAAGAGGGAAGAGTGAAAAGATGTGGAAATCCTTGGAGAAGGTATGTGGGAGTGTTTATGCAGAGAAGAGCCTGAAAGTATGAGAAATTGCGCAGCTTAGGGTTTAAAAATACCCTAATGGGCTCGGGTCCCGCTAAGGGGAACTAAAGCCCATCTGCGAGAGTACCGCTCAGCGGCACTTTCGTGATGTGCTCTTCTCCTTCTTTTCTTAACCTACGTGCCTCCCAGACATGCCCCTCACTGGTTCCCTACAATTCAATGTTTAAAATGCTTATGCAAACCCTAACTAAAATAAACGAAAACAATCAATCAACTGGGTTGCCTCCCAGGTAGCGCTTGTTTAACGTCACGAGCCTGACCCAAAATCCACCAACACCCATCAGTAGGTGTTTAAAATCTCACCAACACCCATCAGTAGGTGCTTCAAACTTACCAACACCCATCAGTAGGTGTTACCACTTAGCATCCTTCAGTAGATGCTATATCCAACTAGCATCCTTCAGTAGATGCTATGTTCAACAGATTAAAAATTTACAAACCAAAGAAAAATTAAAAAGTTCTAAAATCACTGGGTTGCCTCCCAGCAAGCGCTCTTTTAACGTCGTTAGCTTTACCCAGTAAGCTCAAGTTCCTGCTTTATAGTTGATGTTGTCATCCCACCAACTCCTCAGCTGTTTCCTGTGAACTGTTTTGGTCGTTCTAGAATGTGGAGACTCTATCTCTATCATCTCCTTCTCTTTAAAGCCCTTCACAACCCACAACTTGTTCTTGATTCTTACAGGTGTACCAAGTTGGGGTCTTCTTTTCTCCCAGTCATCAGGAATTTCTTCTCCTCTTCCAATCTTTTCTTCCTTGTGCACCTGAAACAACAAACAAGGGTTACCTGCACCCTTGGACTTTTCATCTTTATAGCTAGTCATGTGTGCATCTTGAAATGCAGCTTTATAACTAGCTTCTTCCTCCTGTGCTTGAGTCTCATCTTTGAAGACGTCTACAACCACTCTCTCCTCTCGGTCCTGGAGCACTACTATACCTTCATTTACATCAATGATAGCTCTGGCCGTTTTCATAAACGGTCTTCCAAGTATGATAGGTATCTTCTCTGTCTCCATCTTCATCACCACAAAGTCTGTTAAGAACTGAAGTTTGCCAACACAAACTATAATGTCCTCTGCAATCCCACATGGCTCCTTTGAAGATCCATCAGCCATTACTAGATTAACCTTTACAGGTTTCACTTTAACATTGCCAATTTGCTCCAGTAAAGAGTAAGGTATCAAGTTAACACTTGAACCTAAATCAAGGAGAGCTTTCTTCACCCTTTTCTTCCCTATGGTACAAGGGATAGAAAAACTGCCTGGGTCTGTTGCTTTAGGAGGGAATGACTCTTTTTTAACAGTTATACACTCCTTTGCCTCATCACCTCTACGTCTCTTCTTTGTAGAGATTTCTTCATTAGATTTAGTGTAAACCGTAATCTGTTGCAGAATCTGTTCCCAAGGTACACCATTATCCACCACGTTGAATAACTCTGTGAAGTCCAATTGTTTCCCTTGATGGATTGGAAAAGGAAAAGTGCTATTGCTCTCTATTTCCATTCTCTCTTCTGTATCTAACTCAACTTTCTCATCATCAACACTCTCTACCACCTTGCACTCTTCTCTAGGGTTAACCTCAGTATTAGCCCCAAAATTTCTATTTGGCCTTTCTTCCACTTGTTTGGTGATCTGCCCCATCTGAGTCTCCAAAATTTTGATAGCAGCTTCAGTGCTCTTCTGTGTAGACTCAGTCTTCTGTATGAAATTGCTGAGAGTTTCCTCCATCCTCATGGACCTTTCATTAAGCATAGATAACTGTTGCCATAAGGTGGGTTGCTGCTGCTACTTATTATATTGACCAGCTTGCCCAGTTTGCCCTTGACCAATACTTGGGTGTGGTTTCCACCCCTGATTGTAGCTTCCTTGACGGTACTAATTGGTCATGTAGTTTACATCCTCTACGGCTTCAACAGGAAAGGCACATTGACCATTGATATGGTCGCCTCCACACAATTCGCACAACTGGGTTTGTACCTGTGCAGCAGTTTTCAACTCTTTGGGTAATTGTGCAAGAGTTTTAGTCAGAGTCTCCAGCTGTTGAGTTAGAATTTTGTTTTGAGCTAGCAGGGCATCATGTGTCTGTAATTGGAGGACTCCTTTTTGCATAGGAGCTCCTCTCTCACTGTGCAGCTCATTATCACTAGTAGCCATGTTTTCTATAATCTTTGTTGCTTCCTCTGGAGTTTTCCATTTAATATTGCCTCCTGCTGAGGCGTCCAGCATCATCTTGGTTTGTGAACCAAGCCCTCCAAGGAAAGTTAAGACTACTTCCTGATCTTCAGAACCATGCGTGGGAGTTTTACGTAACAAGCTTTTATACCTGTCCCATGCATGCCCTAGTGATTCTTCCATGCCCTGCTTAAATGAAGAAATCTCTTGCTTGCCTTTTGTCACCTTAGATTGTGGAAAGTACTTGTTTAAAAATTTTGTGACCACTGCTTCCCACTCTGTGAAACTTTCTTCTGGGAAAGAATTCAACCAAAGCTTAGCATTGCCTCCATATTAGCTGCATTGACTCTAGGTCTAGCTATACTGTTAAAGTGCTGAGGTCCAGCTATATTGGTGTAGTCAGCAAGAGTTCTTCTAACATTGTTGTTCTCCATATTTTCTGTGCTATGAACAGAACCTTGTGGTGATGATTGTAAGAGAGTTTCTGGAGAAGGGAAAAGTTCTGTAGATGTTCGAATTCTTCTCCTCCGTCTACTCTCGTCTAGACCTTCAAGAACAGGTTCTGTTGTTTTCTTGCTCCTTGTTCTAATTGCTTCCTGCATACACAAGAAAACAAAACCCTAGAAAATATTTGTTAGCACAAAAAGATATAGAAGAAGATAAAAGATTCAGAAGATAAAATAAAATAAGATAGAATAAAATCAAATAAAATAAAATCTAATCTAATCAAATAAAATAAAATAAAATCTAATCTAATCAAATCAAATAAGATAAAATAAAATAAAATAAAAACCGAAAAAAATAAAAAACAGTTAAATAAAAACAGAAATTCAAAATTAAAGTCAAAGATAATCAATAATCACACAAATTAACCAGTTAAACCAGAGTCCCCGGCAACGGCGCCAAAAACTTGATGGACAAATTTATGATCACCAAAATATGATGTCCCAAACTTGTTTTACAATCGGCAAGTATGACCGAATCGTTCAAGTAATAAACATGGTAAGACCACGTATCGTTCTCCCAAAGGACTCACAGCCTAGTTTAGTTGTGTGGTTTGTTGATTAGCTAAGACTTAAGGACGAAATAATTGGATTGTATTATGCAAAAGACGAAAATAAACATGTATGCATGAGGTTTTGATCAACGGCAAAAGCAAAAGACAAATACTTTCAATGAAATATATATATGAATATGTTATTGGGGGTCAATTTCATCTCATCCACTCTCATATATTTTAGGAATTCAACATTCAAATCATCATTATTAATGCCACTCTCTAAATTACCTTGTCAAGAAGGCCTATCCCTAATAAGCAGCAGCAGCAACCCACCTTATGGCAACAATTATCTATGCTTAATGAAAGATCCATGAGGATGGAGGAAACTCTCAGCAATTTCATAAAGAAAACTGTGTCTACCCAAAAGAGCATTGAAGCTGCTATCAAAAATTTGGAGACTTAGATGGGGCAGATCACCAAGCAGGTGGAAGAAAGGCCAAATAGAAATTTTGGGGCTAATACTGAGGTTAACCCTAGAGAAGAGTGAAAGGTGGTAGAGAGTGTTGATGATGAGAAAGTTGAGTTAGATACAGAAGAGAGAAGTGAAATAGAGAGCAAAAGCACTTTTCCTTTTCCAATCCATCAAGGGAAACAACTGGACTTCACAGAATTATTCAAAATGGTGGATAATGAAACACCTTGGGAACAGATTCTGCAACAGATTATGGTTTACACTAAATCTAATGAAGAAATCTCTACAAAGAAAAAACGTAGAGATGATGAAGCAAAGGAGTGTATAACTGTTAAAAAAGAGTCATTCCCTCCTAAAGCAACAGACCCAGGCAGTTTTTCTATCCCTTGTACCATAGGGAAGAAAAGGGTGAAGAAAGCTCCCTTGATTTAGGTTCAAGTGTTAACTTGATACCTTACTCTTTATTGGATCTTCAAAGGAGCCATGTGGGATTGTAGATGACATTATAGTTTGTGTTGGCAAACTTCAATTCCTGGCAGACTTTGTGGTGATGAAGATGGAGACAGAGAAGATACCTATCATACTTGGAAGACCGTTTATGAAAACGGCCAAAGTTATCATTGATGTAAATGAAGGTATAGTAGTGCTCTAGGACAGAGAGGAGAGAGTGGTTGTAGACGTCTTCAAAGATAAGACGCAAGCACAGGAGGAAGAAGCTAGTTATAAAGCTGCATTTCAAGATGCACACATGACTAGCCATAAAGATGAAAATCTCAAGGTTGTAGGTAACCATTGTTTGTTGTTTCAGGTACACAAGGAAGAAAAGATTGGAAGAGGAGGAGAAATTCCTGGTGACTGGGAGAAAAGAAGACTCCAACTTGGCACACCTGTAAGAATCAAGAACAAGTTGTGGGTTGTGAAGGGCTTTAAAGAGAAGGAGATGATAGAGATAGAGTCTTCACATTCTAGAAGGACCAAAACAGTTCACAGGAAACAGCTGAGGAGTTGGTGGGATGACAACATCAACTATAAAGAAGGAACTTGAGCTTTACTGGGTCAAGCTAATGACGTTAAAAGAGCGCTTGCTGGGAGGCAACCCAGTGGATTTAAGAACTTTTTAATTTTTCTTTGGTTTGTAAATGTTTAATTTGTTGAACATTACTTTGTCATTATTTTTGGAGATAGCATCTACTGAAGGATGCTAGTTTGACATAGCATCCACTGAAGGATGCTAAGTTGTAACACCTACTGATGGGTGTTGGTGAGAAAATTTAGCACCTACTGATGGGTGTTGGTAAGTTTGAAGCACCTACTGATGGGTGTTGGTGGATTTTGGGTCAGGCTCGTGACGTTAAACAAGCGCTACCTGGAGGCAACCCAGTTGATTGATAGTTTTTGTTTGTTTTATTTTGTTAGGGTTTGCATAAGTATTTTAAACATTGAATTGCAGGGAACCAGTGAGGGGCATGTCTAGGAGGCACGTAGGTTAAGAAAAGAAGGAGAAGCGCACTTCACGAAAGTGCCGCTGAGCGGTACTCTCGCAGATGGGCTTTAGTTTTCCCCTTAGCGGGACTCGAGCCCATTAGGGTATTTTTAAACCCTAAGCTGCGCAATTGTTCACTCTTTCTGGCTCTTCTCTGCACAAACACTCCCACATACCTTCTCCAAGGTTTTCCACATCTTTTCACTCTTCCCTCTTAAGAAAATTACTCTTTCACTCACTTTTTCACTAGTGTGTCATCAAAGTTTGGGGTTGGAAGAGAGCATTCTAGTTTGGAAGCATTCTCATTGCATCTAGTATCTCCACCCAAGTAAGTAAAATGCATTTTGTTCATTCTAGGGTTCTTGAATTTGAATGTGATTGTCAAAGCATGAAGATTTAGGGGTTTTGATTTCTATGCATGATTTGATGATATAATTGATGTTTGAACCGATTAAACTGTATGATTATGAACTGGAAAACTGAAAATTGCATTTGGGTGGAGTTAGAACAGCTTTAAAGGAAGATTTTCAAAATTCTGCAGAGTTACCGCTCAGGGGTAAACTGCCGCGGAGCGGCACTCTGCCAGACTTGGTTTTTCTGTTTTTTTTTTGTGTTCTGGACTGTGGCACTGGTGGCGCTAAGGGGAAATTCTGGCCCTCAGCGGTGGTTTAGCTTCGAAAGGAGTTGTGTTTTGTGTTTACTAATGATTAACATCATGTTCTGTGGTTTTGTATTTGTGTTTGAATGCAGGAATGACATCCTCTTCAGGAAAGAGATTGAAAACCATGGTAACCAAGAGGAAGGAAAAGGAACTAGAGCAACCCCACTCTAGCAGGTTCCTCTCTAGGAAACATGAGAAGCACTTTAGGGTGGTTCAAGACAGGAGACTTCTGATGGAAAGAAAAGTTGGAATGATACCTAACTTTGCTCCTCAATTTGGAGAGCAAGTGTTAGGGAATGACTGGGGAAAGCTAGCCACCTATCCTGCACCTGCCAACATAGCCGTGGTAAAAGCGTTCTACACCAATTCAAAGAAGATTGGTGATTATCCAGCTGAGAATTATTTGGGCTATGTCAGAGGCCATGTTATCAGGTATGATCCTGATTCTATCAATATCTTCCTGGACACTGTGTGGGCTGGTGAGCAGTGCCAGTTTGCTCTTTGCATGGAGGAAGGTGCTGATTATGAGGATGTGGAGAGAGTACTATGTATACCAGGAGGACACTTCCAAAGGAATAGATCTGGCTCAGTGGTTAACATTAGGAGGACGAATTTGAATGCTCTTGCAAAGTATTGGATGGCATTTTCTCATGCCAACATTCAGCCAAGTTCACATGTGTCAGATATTACTCTCAGCAGAGCACTATTCATCTATTGTGCTATTAGAAATTTAAATGTTAACATTGGACAGGTGATAGCTGATGAGATTAGTGTGTGCGCCAATACCTCAAACTACAAAGCACCACTAGGACATCCCTCCTTGATCACTCACCTTTGCAAGATAGCTGGGGTGGACACTTCTGCTCCACAATTTGAAAGGCCAAGAAACGCTATTGATGAGGCCTATTATAGACAGTATTGTGGAGGTGAGGAGGCAGCTCAGCCAGTTCCACCACGCCGTGCTCGTAGAGAGAGAGGACCAGCACAGAGCCAGACTGATGAGAGGGACGCACCTCCCACAAAAGTTGTGCATAGAATAATGCAGTACAGTACTAGGAAGTGACTCCTAGGTCGTCTCTCAAGGACCAAATTGGGTTCAGTCTCAGATCAACACGTAGTGGGGGGTTTGTGAAAGTGTTTTGAATGCAAACAGAAATATAAAAACGGTTTCAATCAAAATAAAATTAAATTGATTGGTCACTACTAACATTATAACTAAAGTATCACAACCAAGCAAAATAGACAACACTAAAATGAAAAGTGCTTTAATCAAATTAAAATGCAACGTAAAAAAAAAAATTGAAAAGCTGAAAGACACGTCTATCACATCTAATATAAAAATAGCTTTAGTTTAAAATGTGAAAGCAATAAAAAGAAAACCGGATTTTATCTCTTCTGGACGAACCATGTGCATGGTTCCATCTTCTCCCACCTAATGTACTTCTCATTTCATAAAAACAAAAACCATTCTCTTTTCTTCCAGTAGGGCTGTGACATGTGCACCTTTTTGCTCCCATCAATCAGCACTTTCCACGTGTCAAGAGTAAATGACCGCTTCATGCTTCTCAAAAGAAAATGAAAATGAATTCTAAAAATTCCTCATCCCGTGACACCTCCAGCTTTCTCCTTCCTTTCTCCAACTCCACGTATGCGTGCACACCATTCTCCCTCTCGGTCACTGCTCCGTGATTCCACTGCACACATCCAAATGCTCCGCTTCTCTTCCAGCTCCACCTTGCATGTTCTCATTCACGTGCACACTACCTACTTCCATCAAATCACTTCATTCTCTAAGTAAAATGGCTTACCGCTTGTGTTCACCGTTCAACATTCATTCTTCTATCTAAGATAAATGAATCTTCTATTCTTCTCCAGCCAAGCCGTGGCACGTGCACCTCCCAATGAACCAACACCTACGACTACAACGGACACCTCATCTCATCATTCCAAACAGAATAGCAAATTACTGATACTATTGATTCCCGTCACCATCGATCCAATGCCTCATATATCCAAACCCTTTTTAACCCAGATCATCAATGCCATCCACGTATTGGAATCAAAAGAAGAAAAGAACATTCAATAAAAAGTGTTGTAATCAAATGGAAGCATCAATGAGTAAATCAGCAAAGCAGAGTAAAGATCATCTCTTCATTCATCGACAAAACAAACGTGCCTCCCCATTCTCTCCATTCAAAACAATGTATAAGCTCCAAGAAAAAGTTTTAAAACCAAAGCCTAAAACAAAAAAAAAACCGAGAGAAAAAACATCCCCCTGCAAGTGGCGGCTGAACCACACACGTCCAACAGCCTCCATTCAAAATGAAATGTGCTTTTCTTTTATGTGGGAGGCAGTTGCCCTAGGCCGAGACACCCCTCCCTCCAAGCTGTCCTCTACTAGGTGTGTTTCTCTTTTTTTCTGGATGGACTCCCGAGTTACTGTGTGCACCGCCTGTTGCTTGCTGGACGAAGATCTCCCAAGCATGGACCGTGTGCTTCTTCACTTGCTGGACGCCTTGCTCTTTTACTGTGTGCACCGCTTTCTCTCCTCAACGTGGCTTCAACTATTGGACGTGCAAGCTGGACCACTTCTCTCCTGGACGTGTGCAGCTCTCCAAGTTGCTGTGCACACCCTTGTTGGACCATTGTTGAAGCTGAACGTCACTCTTCTTTGCTGAACCATCTCTGCGTGAAAGCAGGCCGTGGGTGCAGATGGTGGAACGCTTCATGTGTGGGCCGCATGCGTGCATCTCTATGCTGGATGCACCCCTTGCTACTGGACACACCCCCAATTTTGCTGGGTGCACCTCGCTGGACGTGTGCTGCATGCCATGTGCTTATTTCTGCTTGCTTCCATGGGCCCATGTTGTTGCCGTGTGCTCACCTCTCCAAATGAATCTAGCTTCTTGATGTGCACCCCTAAAATTGAAATCCACACCTCCTCTCTCATCTTAGTTTAAAATAAAATTGATGTGGCATTTTCTTTTGACCTCCAAATATCCCAAATATTATCCAACAATTTTCCTACAATTAATAATGCAAATAATTAGCTCAAATAATTCAAATTAATTAAAATAAGAATTTTTGGTCAAATTAAGCACAATTAGCAAAAACGGAAAAATACCGGACAATTAAGCACAATTCCCCGATTAAATTCGGTACAATAAGCTAAGTGAAATTGAGAAAATATTGACTCATCAATATAGACCACACTTAGTCTTTTGCACTCCTGGGCAAAATCATGACGCAGATCAAGGAATAGTTCAGAGGACATCCAAGGAAGTGACACAATCTCAACACACAGAAAACAAAGACTAACAAGGACAGAAACAAAATTTACACAGTCCTCAAGAAATCTGGACAAAGAAAAGAAGTAGACAATTCCAACACAGAATGAATAAGAGAAAGCAGATACTCATGAAATCATCCAAGCAATTCAAGACATGGCAAAATGATTAATCAGCTCAAGAGGTGAATCAAAAGTAACAAAACCTCGCAGATGCACTATCAGTGTTTCTCTCAAGTGTTTAGGGTAAATCAATGTCTCTCAATGCACTCAAGAAAGCAAACAACAACAGACTTGGCAAGCCTCTAATATCAACACTCAGAAACATATGCATGTTCAAATCAAAAGGTCTTTTCATGGTTGTAACAGGCCAAGGACAGGGGAGGATAACATATGGATAAGTAGCTACAAACCAGAAGAAATAGAGGAGCAATGGGGAACAAGTGTAAACACATTCAAACACACCCACAACCTCTAATTCAATCCTCTTCTTGACTCCATTATTCACAAATTTTTTTTTTTTATTTTTCTCATTTTTCTCTACTTTTTTTTCATCCTGTCTCTTTTCTTTTCCCTCTTTTCAAAACAAAATTGTAAAAGACAAGATACACATATATTTACCAAAACAAAACAAGAAGAGGAACCAACTAGCCAACTCATCAAAATCCCCAAGGAGACCACACTTGTTCCCAAAACACTTCCAAAGCTCCAAAAATCCCTAAGGTTAAGGTAATCATGGTGTTTCACTTAGGGCCAGTGTATGAGCTTCAAAACAAAGAAATAAGGAAAGTATAGGCTAAAAAAGGGTTTTCAAAGAATCAGAGCAAGGTAAGCTTATTTAGCTAGAGAGTGTCAGAAGCGGCTGCAGCGGATGGGTTAGCGTGGAAACAACAAACCAAGAGGGGTTTTTAATACTAACGTGTGCCTTTTAATTTCTACTCAATTAAACTTACTTAGCAATTAATAATAACAATTAAATAGAGTAAGGTTGAGAGAAATTTGCACAGATGATTTTATCCTGGTTCGGATCTTACCAATCTTACGTCCAGTCGCTTATCTCAAAACAAGATAAACAGTTTCACTAACACAAAACAATTACAAACTACAATCACAAAGATACAATTTGTAAGAGTTTAGAAAACACCTCTCTTGATACCACAAGAGATGAAACTACACCTCCTTTGAGTCTTCACAAAGGATGAACACCTTCTCCGAATACTTCACGAAGGATGAACACCTCCTTCGAATACTTCACGAAGGATGAACCTCTTCCGAACACCTCCTCAGACACACCAAGGATGAACCGGCTATTTCCTCTGTCACCGTAGCAGCACTTCACCAGCTCCACAGACAAGAGTTTCACAAGCCGAGCAAGAACACACAAGTCTCAAGAATTTCTTAGTATATGAGCACAAGGGAAGAGTTTCTGTGTCTCTGGATTCCTTAAACTTGAGAGGAAATGAGAGTCTATTTATAGACTCATCCAAAGGCTCTTCCATTTTCGCTTTTAGACTTTCTGACTGTGTTAATCGATTAGCTACAGTGGTTAATCGATTAACAACCCAACGGATACTTCAACGGCTCTAAAAACGGCTAGTTTTTCAAACGGCTCCTGTGTTAATCGATTAACAGCCCTTGTTAATCGATTAACGTTAATCGATTAACACCCCTTGTTAATCGATTAACAGCTCAATGCAGTGCTTCTTCATTTGTCTCTGGAACAATCGATTTACACCCTGTGTTAATCGATTAACACTGCACAGATTTTGCTGTTTGGCTTATTTTTACATCACTTTTGAATGTAAACATAAAACTACTAATTATCTAAGTCCTAGATACTAAACTATAATTATTACAAAAGCTTTCCATAGCAATACAAGTCTTCATAACATCTTGAATCTTGATTTCTCTTGACTTGATTTGGACATCATCAAAACTTCATCTTCATCATTTTGCTAACAATCTCCCCCTTTTTGATGATGATCAAAACCTTCTTGATTTAAAGCTTTTGGTAATAATCTGTATTTAAAATACAACTTAAGGAAGAAACAATTGTTAGTAAACTTAGAAATAAGTTTAAAACTTTAAATATTTCTCCCCCTTTTTGATCATTATTAAAAAGAGATGTATAATAGCACCCCCTAAATTTATGACAAATTATACTCCCCCTTAATAAAAGCATGTATGCATAGAAATAATAAGAAAAGCAACATACATTTTATTGAATTTAAAGAGGCAAGCATACAAGGAAATATAAAGGGCATATACTAATAAAAACATAGAAATATAAAGTACCCCTTTAGATATCCTTCCAATTTCGTAATGAGAATCCTCTAGGTTGTTTTCACATTTTGTTTAGATCTTCATCTTGAGGATTGTCATCATTCTTCACTTCATTTGTTGTCTTCTACAAATCTTCATCATTGCCTGCATGTAATTTAAATGACTCAAGAGGTTTTGCCTCAAGGTCTACAATTTCATCAAAGACAACATGCACACATTTTTCTATTTCAATTTGTTTTCCGTTTGAAAATTATATATGCTTTGTATCAAAAAAATTGTTTCATATTCTTTAAAAAAAAATTTCTTAATTTTTGTTTTCAAATATTTAAAACAAAATTGTTTTAAAGAAATTCTAAATTTTAAACAATAGGTACCCAACTATTTTGTATGGGTCCTTTGGGTTAATTTAAAAAAATTGAAATCATTTTACAACCCAAATATATCTACCACTTGGAACACCATAATGCTTAATTTTACATTTGTTAGATGTATGACCCTTTTTCATACAATAAAAGCATGATACAACATTTGTGTTCCTATAAGTTGTTCCTTTTTCTACCCAAGTTCTACGGGTTCTATAATTATGTTTATTTTTAATTTTAGGAACATACTTATTTTTAACAACCTTATTTTCATTATTCTTACTACATTCTCCTAAGGTTGTTTGTTCTAGTAGTTTCTTAAAATTTTCACAAGAAGCACATTCATCACTACTAGCAAATTTACCCTTTTCAAAAATTAAAACTTTATTTTTCAAATCTTTATTTTCTTCAAAAATATTTTCAAAATTTAATTTTAAATTCTTATTTTCTTCAAGAATATTTTCAAAATCTGATTTCAAATTTTTATTTTCTTCAGAAATATTTTCAAAATTTAATTTTAAATTCTTATTTTCTTCAAGAATATTTTCAAAATTTAATTTTAAATTTTTGAAATCCTTTTTCAACTTCTGATGGGCTTTATCTAACTTTTCAGATTCTACTATTAAAGCAGCATAAATTTCATGCAATTCATTTTCGCTAATTTGACTAGAATTATCAGAATCGCTAGATGTACTTACTTGGCTTCCAGCGTCGTCGTTCACCACTAAACAGATGTTTGCTTCTTCATCTGAGTAGCTTGAATCTGAAATGGTCTCATTGTCATCTTCCCATGCAATGTATGCCTTCTTTTTCTTGAAGAATTTCTTTTCTTCACCCTTCTTTTGATTTGGGCAGTCTGCTTTTAAATGTCCTTTTTCTCCGCAACCGTAGCATCGGTAATTTGAGGAAGATACTGGATTATCTTTCTTTTCGTATCTAAATTTTCCTTTACCTTTAGACTTCATGAACTTGTTGAGTCTTTTCATCATGAGTCTCAATTCTTCTTCTTCGTCTGAGTCTTCATCTTCCGATTTACCTTTGCTTCTTTCAACCTCCGACTTTAACGCCAAACTCTTCTTGTTGTTTTTGGCTTTTGATTCTTCTTCATCAAGTCTTCCGAGGTCAAGTTCATGCTCTCTCAACTTTCCAAATAATGCAGCCATGGTCATTGTGTTGAGATTTTGTGACTCAGAAATTGCAGTCACTTTTGGTTGCCAAGACCTGTCTAAAGATTTCAAAATTTTTATATTAAGCTCATCAGTATCGAAAGACTTACCTAGTCCAATAAGATGGTTTACGATGTTGGTGAAGCGTTTCTGAACATCTACTATTGTTTCCCCTTGCTTCATCCTGAACATTTCGTATTCCTGGATTAAGGTATTCTTTCTAGCTCTCTTAACATCATCTGTACCTTCATGGGTTACTTTCAGTACTTCCCACATTTCTTGTGCAGTTTTACAAACAGAAATCCTGTAAAACTCATCAACAGTTAAAGCAGATGAAATAATATTACGAGCTTTTACATCATTACCAAATTTTTTCTTATCTTGAGCAGTCCATTGGTCACGGGGCTTTAGTTCCTGCATATTGTTAGTTGGAATAAAAGGACCAAATGCAACAGCATCCCAAATATCTATATCAATAGATTCCATAAATATTTGCATTCTTACCTTCCAGAATGCGTAATTTTCACCTGTGAATAGTGGTGGTCTATTGATAGAAGCACCCTCTGCGAATGTTTGAAATGATCCCGCCATTTGGATGACTATCAAAGCAAGCTCTGATACCAATTGTCAGAAGCGGCTGCAGCGGATGGGTTAGCGTGGAAACAACAAACCAAGAGGGGTTTTTAATACTAACGTGTGCCTTTTAATTTCTACTCAATTAAACTTACTTAGCAATTAATAATAACAATTAAATAGAGTAAGGTTGAGAGAAATTTGCACAGATGATTTTATCCTGGTTCGGATCTTACCAATCCTACGTCCAGTCGCTTATCTCAAAACAAGATAAACAGTTTCACTAACACAAAACAATTACAAACTACAATCACAAAGATACAATTTGTAAGAGTTTAGAAAACACCTCTCTTGATACCACAAGAGATGAAACTACACCTCCTTTGAGTCTTCACAAAGGATGAACACCTCCTCCGAATACTTCACGAAGGATGAACACCTCCTTCGAATACTTCACGAAGGATGAACCTCTTCCGAACACCTCCTCAGACACACCAAGGATGAACCGGCTATTTCCTCTGTCACCGTAGCAGCACTTCACCAGCTCCACAGACAAGAGTTTCACAAGCCGAACAAGAACACACAAGTCTCAAGAATTTCTTAGTATATGAGCACAAGGGAAGAGTTTCTGTGTCTCTGGATTCCTTAAACTTGAGAGGAAATGAGAGTCTATTTATAGACTCATCCAAAGGCTCTTCCATTTTCGCTTTTAGACTTTCTGACTGTGTTAATCGATTAGCTACAGTGGTTAATCGATTAACAACCCAACGGATACTTCAACGGCTCTAAAAACGGCTAGTTTTTCAAACGGCTCCTGTGTTAATCGATTAACAGCCCTTGTTAATCGATTAACGTTAATCGATTAACACCCCTTGTTAATCGATTAACAGCTCAATGCAGTGCTTCTTCATTTGTCTCTGGAACAATCGATTTACACCCTGTGTTAATCGATTAACACTGCACAGATTTTGCTGTTTGGCTTATTTTTACATCACTTTTGAATGTATACATAAAACTACTAATTATCTAAGTCCTAGATACTAAACTATAATTATTACAAAAGCTTTCCATAGCAATACAAGTCTTCATAACATCTTGAATCTTGATTTCTCTTGACTTGATTTGGACATCATCAAAACTTCATCTTCATCATTTTGCTAACAGAGAGGCTCAAAAACAAAACTGCCTTTATCACTTCCAAACATGCATATCAATCAAGAATTATCAACAAGAGTCAAGCCAAGGCATATGCGCAAGCAATCAAGAGACGTATCACACACAAGAAAGAACATAAAGTGGCTCAAATCTCACACAGGGTAATTGTCACAATTAATTCAACCTCTCAAACATCATAATCATCTTCCAAAGCAGAGAAAAGCAAGGATTTCAAACAAATCAGAGTATCAATGAGGTGAAAGACACATCTACAACCTAAACAAAGTCCAGAAATCAAGAGAAACATGTAGAACTGTACACAAAACAAAACCAAAACTTACCTAGAAAAGAAAAAATTTAACACGGAAAACAAAAACTAACGAAGAAAAATCAGAATCTCCCCCAATAGACCACACTTAAACTACACAGTATCCTCAATGTGTCATAAGCATAAGATCGAAAATCAAAACAGTGAATAGATCATGGACAAGTGCAGTAAAAGTAGGGAAAGGGGGAGAAGAGAAAAGGAAAACTCCCCTGATCATGGTGGCAGTTGCCAATTTTGGACTTTCAGGGAGATGTCTTCCACCACAGGATCCAAACAGGAAGTTTTGAGGAAAAATTGCTTCATCCTCCATATTTGATCTAGTAGGGAGATATCATCCACAGCTGGATCTAAGAAGCAAAGATTGTTGATGAGAAGGTTCAGCTGGTGCCTATTGATCTTGAAGCTTTTGTCAGTGTTAGCACCTTTATTTTCCACTGTGGGTGTTTGTTGATCAAATTCATTTGTACCTCCTCCAATAGGGTTAGTGCAATGTGGCTCTACAGAAATTTCATGCAGGGGTATAACACCCAATCCCAGTGTAACAGGCTGAACCTCAGATACATCCTCAGAACATGAATCAATTTCCAAATTAAAAGTAATATCAATAACAGACTCAGATTCATGTTCAGTGCATTGAGAATAAACATCTGGATGTGATATCAAAAAGTGGTTCTCGTCATGCATAGAGGGAGAATTAAAAACATGCTCAGCAACAATATGATCATCAACATACCTCTCAACAGCATAATCATGAACAACATAATCATGAACATAATCATGAACATAATCATCACTGACATAATCATACTGAGGTATTTACCTCCACTTCCCTGAAGATTGGAAGAGTGGTGGTAGCTGATGATGGTCTACCTTTCTCAAAAATGTTGCTCATATATGCCTGGTCCTCAAAATCTTTCTCAGTCTCTTCAGGTGCAAGAGTGAGACCATCTGAAGGTGGGAAAGTATGTGGCGCAGTAGTAAGCTCATAACTTGCTCCCCATCTTCTATGTGGATGACACTAACATCATCAGGAATCAGAACAGTCTGAAATGGTGATTCCTCTAAATCTTGACACTGTTCCTGATTGAGTTGAGTAGCCATCTGCCCTATCTGGTCATTCAAGCTCTGAATGGACGCTCGGGTCTCTTGCTGAAATTGCATGTTCTCTTGCTGGAACTGAAAGTTCTGCATGGTCATCTGCTCCAACAACTCCTTCAATGTAGGCTCAGAAGTAGAAGGCTGAGGAGCTATTTCGGCAGGAGCACTATACTGCTGACTCTTGTATTGCTGGACTGGTGGAGGCATAAAAGTACTCTGGAACGGTGGTTCTTGATATTGATGCTGTGGAGCATTATACCATCCCAAGGTAGGGTCATTCCATCCAAGACCGTTGCTGTAAGCATATTGCACAGGGGAAAATTTGCTCAGAAACTGATGCTCAAGATATCCCCAATCGGTAACGGATCTCAGAGGAAGAGAGTCTTTCCAATCCTTAGCTGCTCCTTGTAATGAATGCGGAAATGCGCTCAA
Organism: Vigna nakashimae; assembly: GCA_034642375.1. Classification (NCBI taxonomy): domain Eukaryota; kingdom Viridiplantae; phylum Streptophyta; class Magnoliopsida; order Fabales; family Fabaceae; genus Vigna; species Vigna nakashimae. Next base: position 27,694,326 of record CM067759.1, on the reverse strand, counting down.
GAAAATGTGATCAAGAGGGACATCTGGAGGCTTCATTGAAGAGCACATGATGTGGAGCTCCTCCAAATGTCTGTGTGGGCATTCTCCTGCAAAACCATGAAACTTAGGCAGCAAATGTATCAGTCCAGAGGTGAGATCGCAATGAAGATCATCCTCCTTAAGTGAAACCAACTCACAAAGAGCACTCTCAGAAATTAGAGGATGAGTCATATTGTTCTCAACATAGAAATCAGCAGAATATGAATTACAATCAGAGTAACATGCAGAAGGAGAATCATAATCAGAGGCACTAGCAAAACAAGCAGTATTCACGAAATCAAAATAGGTAGACATGGAAAAAGAAGAATACTAAAAATTACGAAACAAATAAATCACAACACATTTATACATGCAACACGCACACACAAAACAGAACATCACATCACATCACATCACAACACAAGAGAAAACACAACACACACTAACACAACAAAAAGACCTAAGACTGAACCGTTGGTCCCCGGCAACGGCGCCATTTTGATGAGAGGGTCGCACCTCCCACAAAAGTTGTGCATAGAATAATGAAGTACAGTACTAGGAAGTGACTCCTAGGTCGTCTGTCAAGGACCAAATTGGGTTCAGTCTCAGATCAACACGTAGTGGGGGGTTTGTGAAAGTGTTTTGAATGCAAACAGAAATATAAAAACGGTTTCAATCAAAATAAAATTAAATTGATTGGTCACTACTAACATTATAACTAAAGTATCACAACCAAGCAAAATAGACAACACTAAAATGAAAAGTGCTTTAATCAAATTAAAATGCAACGTAAAAAAAAAATTGAAAAGCTGAAAGACACGTCTATCACATCTAATATAAAAATAGCTTTAGTTTAAAATGTGAAAGCAATAAAAAGAAAACCGGATTTTATCTCTTCTGGACGAACCATGTGCATGGTTCCATCTTCTCCCACCTAATGTACTTCTCATTTCATAAAAACAAAAACCATTCTCTTTTCTTCCAGCAGGGCCGTGACATGTGCACCTTTTTGCTCCCATCAATCAGCACTTTCCACGTGCCAAGAGTAAATGACCGCTTCATGCTTCTCAAAAGAAAATGAAAATGAATTCTAAAAATTCCTCATCCCGTGACACCTCCAGCTTTCTCCTTCCTTTCTCCAGCTCCACGTATGCGTGCACACCATTCTCCCTCTCGGTCACTGCTCCATGATTCCACTGCACACATCCAAATGCTCCGCTTCTCTTCCAGCTCCACCTTGCATGTTCTCATTCACGTGCACACTACCTACTTCTATCAAATCACTTCTTCATTCTCTAAGTAAAATGGTTTACCGCTTGTGTGCACCGTTCAACATTCATTCTTCTATCTGAGATAAATGAATCTTCTATTCTCCTCCAGCCAAGCCGTGGCACGTGCACCTCCCAATGAACCAACACCTACGACTACAACGGACACCTCATCTCATCATTCCAAACAGAATAGCAAATTACTGATACTATTGATTCCCGTCACCATCGATCCAATGCCTCATATATCCAAACCCTTTTTAACCCAGATCATCAATACCATCCACGTATTGGAATCAAAAGAAGAAAAGAACATTCAATAAAAAGTGTTGTAATCAAATGGAAGCATCAATGAGTAAATCAGCAAAGCAGAGTAAAGATCATCTCTTCATTCATCGACAAAACAAACGTGCCTCCCCATTCTCTCCATTCAAAACAACGTATAAGCTCCAAGAAAAAGTTTTAAAACCAAAGCCTAAAACAAAAAAAAAAACGAGAGAAAAAGCATCCCCCTGCAAGTGGCGGCTGAACCACACACGTCCAACAGCCTCCATTCAAAATGAAATGTGCTTTTCTTTTATGTGGGAGGCAGTTGCCCTAGGCCGAGACACCCCTCCCTCCAAGCTGTCCTCTACTAGGTGTGTTTCTCTTTTTTTCTGGATGGACTCCCGAGTTACTGTGTGCACCGCCTGTTGCTTGCTGGACGAAGACCTCCCAAGCATGGACCGTGTGCTTCTTCACTTGCTGGATGCCTTGCTCTTTTACTGTGTGCACCGCTTTCTCTCCTCAACGTGGCTTCAGCTATTGGACGTGGTAGCTGGACCACTTCTCTCCTGGACGTGTGCAGCTCTCCAAGTTGCTGTGCACACCCCTGTTGGACCATTGTTGAAGCTGGACGTCACTCTTCTTTGCTGAACCATCTCCGCGTGAAAGCAGGCCGTGGGTGCAGATGGTGGAACGCTTCATGTGTGGGCCGCATGCGTGGATCTGATAACAGTTGAAAAACTGTTATTTTCATGCTTAAAATTGATATTAAAAGCAACCTTTAGACTTAAAAACTAGCTTGAAATCATGCTTTTATCCATATTTTCAGAAATAAGAGAGCTGGACAGGTTTATGCTTGATTTAAGTGTTTTTGTGCAGGTTTTAAGGTGAATTTAGTGGAAGAAGTGAAGAAGGAGAGAGATGGAATCAGAAAAGGAAGCAAAGAGTGCAAAAGGAGAAGCCGAAGGCACCGCTCAGCGGCATTTTACCGCTGAGCGGCACTCAGAAGGTCACGGGAGGTCCGCTGAGGGGCAAACTGGCCGCTGAGGGGAAGAAAAGGGAAGCGTAGGCACCGCTGAGCGGTATTTACCGCTGAGCGCCAGTCTTAATAATGGGCTTGGACTCGTTTTCTGGCACTTTTATGGGCTTGGGCTTAGATCTTTTGTAATTCTAAAATAGTATATAAGGACTTGCACGTCCTAGAATTAGTATCTTTGGCAGAAACGAGGCAAACACTCTCTCTTCTCACCCCTTTGAAGGAGGATCTTGGATGCTCAGGCTACCTCTTCACTTTTATTGGGTTTATTCTTTCATTCTTTCATTGTTATTCATCTAGGTTCACCATGAATATGGTGAACTAAACCTTGTTTGTTTGTTGGGGAATCAATGTAATCTCTTGAAGCTCTCATATATGGAATCTGTTGAGTACATCTTTTAATTAAGACATATGCTTTCTTTCATCATTAGTTAGGGTTTTTCCTCTTTGCTCAATGCTTGCATAGTTTAACTCATTCCATGCATGATTATTGGTTTTGTCGATACGGACACGTACGGGGAAGTCTAGATCCGGGGAATTTCTCCCAATATTATACTGACAATATTCTATTGGTTGCCTTTAAGCTCCTGCACTCATGAACTAATCATTAGGAATGCTAGGAATTGTATGAACTCGTGATTAGGGAGAAGCCATCTAGAATGGTACATTAGAGAGTGGCATTAACAATGATGATTTGAATGTTGAATTCCTAAAATATATGAGAGTGGATGAGATGAAATTGACCCCCAACAACATATTCATTCATATAATTCATTGAAAGTGTTTATCTTTTGTCTTTGCCATTGATCAAACTTCATGCATACATGTTTATTTTCTGTCTTGCATTTTAAACTCTAAATATTGCGTTTGTAAGTCCTAGCTAATCAACAAATCACATAACTAAACTAGGCCGTGAGTCCTTTGGGAAGAACGATACTTGGTCTTACCAAGTTTATTACTTGAACGATTCGGTCATACTTGCCGATTGTGAAACAAGTTTGTGACATCATAATTTGGTGCTTACAAATTTGTCCATCAAGTTTTTGGCGCCGTTGCCGGGGACTCTGGTTTAACTGGTTAATTTGTGTGATTATTGATTATCTTTGACTTATTTTTTTTATTTTTAATTTAAATTTCAAATTTTTTATTTTTTTTATTTTTTCTGTTTATATTTTACAGTTTGTATCTTATTTGATTTTATTTTATTTTATTTTATTTGATTAGATTTTATTTTATTTTATTTTATTAGATTAGATTAGATTAGATTTGATTTTATTGTTGGATTAGATTTTATTTTATCTTATTAGATTAGATTAGATTTGATTTTATTTTATTTTATCTTCTATCTTTTAAATCTTTTATCTTCTTATCTTCTGAATCTTTTATCTTTTTATCTTTTGAATATATATCTTCTCTTATATCTTTTTGTGCTAACAAATATTTTGTAGAGTTTTGTGCCTAATGTTTGCAGGATGCAATTCGAACAAGAATTTAATGGGCACTCAATTCTACCAAAGTAATCTCAACCACTGGTGGGAACATGACTCAAGCATGGATCAAAGCCAATTTTGGCAAGCTGCCGGACAATTTGAGAACCAACCACAACAACAATGGCAGCAACAAAGCTTTAAAATCAACAAAGGGAAGCAAGAGATCTCTTCATTTAGACAAGGCATGGAAGAATCACTGGGGCATGCATGGGACAGGTATAAAAGCCTATTACGAAAGACTCCCACGCATGGATTTAACGAAGGAGAAGTAGTCCTAATCTTCCTTGGAGGTCTTGGTTCACAAACCATGATGATGCTTAACGCCTCAGCTGGAGGCAATATCAAATGGAAGACTCCAGAGGAAGCCACAAAAATAATTGAAAACATGACTACTAATAACAATAAGTGGAACAGTGAAAGAGGAGCTCTTATTCAACAAAAAGGAGTTCTACAGTTGCAATCCAATGATGCTTTGATAGCTCAGAACAAGTTAATAACTCAACAATTGGAGAATCTCTCAAAGATACTTGAACAATTGCCACAAGAGTTAAAGACTGTTGCACAGGTACAATCCCAGTTGTGCGAATTGTGTGGAGGTGACCATATCAATGGTCAATGTGCCTTTCCAGTTGAAGTCGTAGAGGATGTAAACTACATGACCAATCAGTACCGTCAAGGGAGCTACAATCAAGGGTGGAAACCACACCCAAGTGTTGGTCAAAGACAAAGTGGGCAAGCTGGACAAACTGGGCAATTTAACAAGCAACAACAACAACCAACCTTATGGCAACAAATTTCTATACTTAATGAAAGGTCCATGAGGATGGAGGAAACTCTCAACAATTTCATACAGAAAACTGAGTCTACCCAAAAGAGCACTGAAGCTGCTATCAAAAATTTGGAGACTCAGATGGGGCAGATCACCAAACAGGTGGAAGAAAGGTCAAGTAGAAATTGTGGGGCTAATACTGAGGTTAACCCCAGGGAAGAGTGTGAAGTGCTAGTGAGTGTAAATGTTGAAAAAGTTGAGTTGGAAAAAGAAGAGAGAAAAGAGAGAGAAGAGAAAATTTGTGTGAAGATTGAGAAAGTGAGTAGAAAAAGAAAAGAAAAAAAGAAAGTGAGAGAAAAGAAAAAGAGGACGAGAGAAAAAAAGAAAGAATCATATGAAAAATCTCTTCCTCATCCAAAGAAGTATCATAGGAAGAAGGAATTTGAGCACTTTATGGAAATCTTCAAGAAATTGGAGATTAAAGTTCCTATGATTGAGACACTGCAACAGGTTCCCGGTTTGATCAAATTTCTGAAGAAGTTCAATAGAAAGAAGAAAAAGAAGAAGGAACTTGAGCTTACTGGGTCAAGCTAATGACGTTAAAAGAGCGCTTGCTGGGAGGCAACCCAGTGGATTTAAAAACTTTTGATTTGGTTTTGTAACTTTTAATTTGTGGACATTATTTTGTAAATATTTTGTTGGATACAGCATCTACTGAAGGATGCTAGGTGGTTAAGTTTCTACTGAAGGATACTAAGTTTGTAACACCTACTGATGGGTGTTGGTGAGAAGATTTTGCACCTACTGAGGGGTGCTGGTAAGTTTGAAACACCTACTGATGGGTGTTGGTGGATTTTGGGTCAGGCTCGTGACGTTAAACAAGCGCTACCTGGGAGGCAACCCAGTTGATTGATTGTTTTTTGTTTGTTTATTTTAGTTAGGGTTTGCATATGCATTTTTAAACATTGAATTGCAGGGAACCAATGAGGGGTATGTCTAGGAGGCACGTAGGTCAAGAAAAGAAGGAGAGGAGCACTTCACGAAAGTGCCGCTGAGCGGCAATTACCGCTGAGCGGTACTATAGCAGATGGGCTTAAGTTCCCCTTAGCGGAACCCGAGCCCATTAGGGTATTTTTAAACCCTAAGCTGCGTGATTTTTCATTCTTTCAAGTTCTTCTCTGCACAAACACTTCCACATACCCTCTCTTAGGTTTTCCACAACTTTTCCCTCATCCCTCTTTTGAAAATCTCCCTTCCACTCACTTGCTCACTAGTTTTCCATCTAAGTTTGGGGTTGGGAGAGAGCATCATTGAAGGGGCTGATTTCTTCATTATGGTTTACTAATGCTTAACAATGTATCTTTTGGTTTTGTGAACTATGTTTGATGCAGGGATGGCCTCCTCATCAGGCAAAAAGAATCAAGACTATAAGATCCAAGAAGGAGGATACAGAGGACAGCTCAGACTGATGAGGAGCTGAGATAGCATTTACTGATGAATGCTATCATAACTAAGAGCAGGACTTATGCTTTTGTTTGGTCTAAGTTTTCTGAACTTATTTGTTTTTGTTTGTAGATTAGGGTTTGATGTACTCTATTGAACACCTGTTTTATTATGATGGTTTGCTATTAACTGTGATTGTGTGATAAGTAATGCTTGAATGATGCTTATTGATTAATTGATGTTGAGATGATGTGCACATTAAAATGCTTATACAGGTGATTCACAAGCTTTGTGAACAAATGCATGATATCATGATTGTGATTGTGAAATTAAGCAGGATGTGTATGTCAAATGTGAATGAGCTTATATGTGAGGTTTTGAGCTCCAGAGTTGTTATTGTTGAATGCTATTACTTTGAAAGCATGAATGATTTTGCCCAGGTTTTCTATGATTGAATCAATTGCTTGTTTTGCATCATGTGATCAAGGCCGTTTGTTGGAACCCTTTTTATTGGCCAAATTCATAAAGTTAGCCTACTAAAAGAGAACACTTTGTGTTCTATCCTTTGAACCCTTAGCCTTGAATATACACTAAAAACCCTTGATTGAAAATCTTTACCTTGAGTTAAGTAGAATATCTTGTGTGGTATTGATAAATGTTCAAGTTTGGGGTTATTGGGAAAATATGAAAAAAGGAAAAGCATTGAGCTAAGAGCTAAAAAAAGTAAGAATATGCAAAGAAAAAGAAAAGAAAAGAAAAGAAAAAGAAGTAAAGCTCAATGCAAATGCAAAGGCAAGTTGGGAATGAATAAGAATAATTGTGTTGTTATGATTCTCTTAACTCAAGGATTTTGTGATCCAGAAAAAACCAATTTTCTTGTTAGCCCAGCCACGTTATAAGCCATTGAAAAGTCCTTGTGATGATGCATGCTTGTGAATGTTTTTGATTGTGGTAAAATGAAAGGCAAAGTTGATTCATGTGACATTGTGATAGTAGAGTGAATGAGTGAAACACTTTACCTCTTATACACTTGTGTGTTGAGTGAAACACTTTACCTAGTGAGGAAATATTCCATAAGCACATGAACATCCATGCTTAATTGATTGATCATTCATGAAAAATAGCATTTGTTGGAACTTAAATGACTTTGTGAACACTAAAGCATGTGCACATCTTGATTGAACTCTTGGTCATAAGTTTGAGTGAAGTTATTGCTTATCTTGAAAAAGAGGGTTTTTGAATGAGTGAACCATCATATGAATTGGTTGGAGATTGAGTTACATCTTGTTTGCTTGAGGACAAGCAAAGTTCTAAGTTTGGGGTTGTGATAACAGTTGAAAAACTGTTATTTTCATGCTTAAAATTGATATTAAAAGCAACCTTTAGACTTAAAAACTAGCTTGAAATCATGCTTTTATCCATATTTTCATAAATAAGAGAGCTGGACAGGTTTATGCTTGATTTAAGTGTTTTTGTGCAGGTTTTAAGGTGAATTTAGTGAAAGAAGTGAAGAAGGAGAGAGATGGAATCAGAAAAGGAAGCAAAGAGTGCAAAAGGAGAAGCCGAAGGCACCGCTCAGCGGCATTTTACCGCTGAGCGGCACTCAGAAGGTCACGGGAGGTCCGCTGAGGGGCAAATTGGCCGCTGAGGGGAAGAAAAGGGAAGCGTAGGCACCGCTGAGCGGTATTTACCGCTGAGCGCCAGTCTTAATAATGGGCTTGGACTCGTTTTCTGGCACTTTTATGGGCTTGGGCTTAGATCTTTTGTAATTCTAAAATAGTATATAAGGACTTGCACGTCCTAGAATTAGTATCTTTGGCAGAAACGAGGCAAACACTCTCTCTTCTCACCCCTTTGAAGGAGGATCTTGGATGCTCAGGCTACCTCTTCACTTTTATTGGGTTTATTCTTTCATTCTTTCATTGTTATTCATCTAGGTTCACCATGAATATGGTGAACTAAACCTTGTATGTTTGTTGGGGAATCAATGTAATCTCTTGAAGCTCTCATATATGGAATCTGTTGAGTACATCTTTTAATTAAGACATATGCTTTCTTTCATCATTAGTTAGGGTTTTTCCTCTTTGCTCAATGCTTGCATAGTTTAACTCATTCCATGCATGATTATTGGTTTTGTCGATACGGACACGTACGGGGAAGTCTAGATCCGGGGAATTTCTCCCAATATTATACTGACAATATTCTATTGGTTGCCTTTAAGCTCCTGCACTCATGAACTAATCATTAGGAATGCTAGGAATTGTATGAACTCGTGATTAGGGAGAAGCCATCTAGAATGGTACATTAGAGAGTGGCATTAACAATGATGATTTAAATGTTGAATTCCTAAAATATATGAGAGTGGATGAGATGAAATTGACCCTCAACAACATATTCATTCATATAATTCATTGAAAGTGTTTATCTTTTGTCTTTGCCATTGATCAAACTTCATGCATACATGTTTATTTTCTGTCTTGCATTTTAAACTCTAAATATTGCGTTTGTAAGTCCTAGCTAATCAACAAATCACATAACTAAACTAGGTCGTGAGTCCTTTGGGAAGAACGATACTTGGTCTTACCAAGTTTATTACTTGAACGATTCGGTCATACTTGCCGATTGTGAAACAAGTTTGTGACATCATAATTTGGTGCTTACAAATTTGTCCATCAGGATCTCTATGCTGGATGCACCCCTTGCTACTGGACACACCCCCAATTTTGCTGGGTGCACCCCGCTGGACGTGTGCTGCATGCCATGTGCTTATTTCTGCTTGCTTCCATGGGCCCATGTTGTTGCCGTGTGCTCACCTCTCCAAATGAATCCAGCTTCTTGATGTGCACCCCTAAAATTGAAATCCACACCTCCTCTCTCATCTTAGTTTAAAATAAAATTGATGTGGCATTTTCTTTTGACCTCCAAATATCCCAAATATTATCCAACAATTTTCCTACAATTAATAATGCAAATAATTAGCTCAAATAATTCAAATTAATTAAAATAAGAATTTTTGGTCAAATTAAGCACAATTAGCAAAAACGGAAAAATACCAGACAATTAAGCACAATTCCCCGATTAAATTCGGTACAATAAGCTAAGTGAGATTGAGAAAATATTGACTCATCATAGACATCTGCTGAGACACATGAAGCAGAACCATTCCAGATGAGGGACATGTACATGTCTCTTATAGGTGCTCAGTTGCAGTCCATTCACAGACGGCAGGTGGCTACTGCTGAGATGATTGTGGGGATGTATGATACACCTCCATCCCACAGGTGGACTATGGATGAATTCCATAATGTGGTAGCTTGGCCAGAGGAGCCAGTGCATGGAGGAGGAGCTGGAGTAGCTGAAGCTTCAGCTAGAGAGATGGAAGAAGATGAAGCTGATGATGATGATGTATTTGAAGATGATGAAGATGAGGAGGAAGAGGAAGATACAGAGGACAGCTCAGACTGATGAGGAGCTGAGATAGCATTTACTGATGAATGCTATCATATGCTTATGCTTTTGTTGGTTTAAGTTTTCTGAACTTATTTGTTTTTGTTTTTAGATTAGGATTTGATGTACTTTATTGGAAACCTGGTTTGTGTGATGGTCTGTTATTAACTGTGATTTTGTGATAAGTAATGCTTGATGATGATTATTGATTGATTGATGTTGAGATAGATGGGAACATTAAAATGCTTATACAGGTGATTCACAAGCTTTGTGAACAAATGCAGGATATCATGATTGTGATTGTGAAATTAAGCAGGATGTGTATGTCAAATGTGAATGAGCTTATATGTGAGGTTTTGAGCTCCAGAGTTGTTATTGTTGAATGTTATTACTTTGAAAGCATGAATGATTTTGCCCAGGTTTTCTATGATTGAATCAATTGCTTGTTTTGCATCATGTGATCAAGGTCGTTTTTTGGAACCCTTTTTATTGGCCAAATTCATAAAGTTAGCCCACTAAAAGAGAACACTTTGTGTTCTATCCTTTGAACCCTTAGCCTTGAACATACACTGAAAACCTTTGATTGAAAATCTTTACCTTGAGTTAAGTAGAAGATCTTGTGTGGTGTCGTTAAATGTTCAAGTTTGGGGTTGTTGGGAAAACATGAAAAGGGAAAAGCATTGAGCTAAGAGCTAAAAAGTAAGAATATGCAAAGAAAAAGAAAAAAGAAAAGAAAAGGAAAAGAAGCAAAGCTCAATGCAAATGCAAAGGCAAGTTGGGAATGAATAAGAAAAATTGTGTTGTGATGATTCTCTTAACTCAAGGATTTTGTGATCCAGAAAAACCAATTTTCTTGTTAACCCAGCCACATTATAAGCCATTGAAAAGTCCTTGTGATGATGCATGCTTGTGAATGTTTTTGATTGTGGTAAAATGAAAGGCATAGTTGATTCATGTGACATTGTGATAGTAGAGTGAATGAGTGATTACCTCTTATACACTTGTGTGTGAGTGAAACACTTTACCTAGTGAGGAAATATTCCATGAGCACATGAACATGCATGCTTAATTGATTGATCATTCATGAAAAATAGCATTTGTTGGAATTTAAATGACTTTGTGAACACTAAAGCATGTGCACATCTTGATTGAACTCTTGGTCATAAGTTTGATTGAAGTTTTTACTTATCTTGAAAAAGAGGATTTTTGAATGAGTGAACTATCATATGAATTGGTTGAAGATTGAGTTACATCTTGTTTGCTTGAGGACAAGCAAAGTTCTAAGTTTGGGGTTGTGATAACAGTTGAAAAATTGTTATTTTCATGCTTAAAATTGACACTAAAAGCAACCTTTATACTTAGAAACTAGCTTGAAATCATGCTTTTATTCATATTGGACAGGTGTATGCTTGATTTCAGTGTTTTTGTGCAGGTTTTAAGGTGAATTTGGTGAAAGAAGTGAAGAAGGAGAGAGATGGAATCAGAAAAGACATCAAAAAGTGCAAAAGGAGAAGCCGCAACTTCCGCTCAGTGGCAGTTTACCGCTGAGCGGCACTCAGGAGTTCACGTTGGAACCGCTGAGGGGCAAAATGGCCGCTGAGGGGCAAAAAACTACTCACGCACTCACCGCTGAACTAGAAAATATTTGTTAGCACAAAAAGATATAAGAGAAGATAAAAGATTTAGAAGATAAAATAAAATCTAATCAAATAAAATAAAATAAAATAAAATAAAATAAGATAAGATAAGATAAAATAAAATAAAATAAAAACCGAAAAAATAAAAACAGAAAATAAAAACAGAAATTCAAAATTAAAGTCAAAGATAATCAATAATCACACAAATTAACTAGTTCACAAATTAACTTTCTCCACTTCCTCTACTTCCTCCACTTCGTCAGCTTCGTCCACTTAGTCTACTTCATCCACTTTGTCAAGTTCGTGAATGTTGTCCACTTTGTCCACTTCCTCAACTTCTTCCATTTCCTACACTTTGCCCACTTCTTCTTCCACTTCGTCCACTTCGTCAACTATGTCCACTTCTTCCACTTACTCCACATCGACAACTTCTTGAACTTCGTCAACTTCGTCCACTTTGTCAACTTTGTCAACTTCGTCCACTTCGTCTACTTCCTCCATGATGCACAAATTTATGATCACCAAAATATGATGTCACAAACTTGTTGAACAATCGGCAAGTATGACCGAATCGTTTCAAGTAATAAACTCGGTAAGACCAAGTATCGTTCTCCCAAAGGACTCACGGCCTAGTTTAGTTATGTGATTCTTTGATTAGCTAAGACTTAAGAACAAAATAATTGGATTGTACTATGCAAAAGACGAAAATAAACATGTATGCATGAGGTTTTGATCAATGGCAAAAGCAAAAGACAAGCACTTTCAATGGATTATATGGATGATTATGTTGTTGGGGGTCAATTTCATCTTATCCACTCTCATATATTTTAGGAATTCGACATTCAAGTCATCATTGTTAATGCCACTCTCTAAATTACCTTGTCAAGAAGGCCTATCCCCAATTACGAGTTCATACAATTCCTAGCATTCCTAATAATTAGTTCTTTTAGCACAGGAGCTTAACGACAACCAATATAATATTGGGAGAGATTCCCCGGATCTAGACTTCCCCGTTCGTTCCCGTATCGACAAAATCAATAATCATGCATTGAATGAGTTAAACAAAGCAAGCCTTGAGCAAAGAGGAAAAACCCTAACTAATGATGAAAGAAAGCATAAATCTTAGATTAAGATGCAAGCACAAATTCCATATATGAGAGCTTCAAAAGATTACATTGATTCCCCAACAAACATACAAGGTTTAGTTCACCATATTCATGGTGAACCTAGATGAACAATAATGAAAGAATGAAGGATAAAACCCTAGAAAGGTGAAGAGGTAGCCTGAGCATCCAAGATCCTCCTTCAAAGGGGTGGAAGAGAGAGTGTTTGCTTCGTCTTTGCCAAAGATACAAACCCTAGGACGTCCTAAAGCTTATATACTATTCTAAAATTACAGAAAATTCAGGCCCAACCAAGCCCATAAATGTGCCGCTCAGCGGTAAAGTACCCCTCAGCGGTGAGTGCGTGAGTAGTTTTTCTCCCCTCATCGGCCATTTTGCCCCTCAGCGGTTCCAACGTGAACTCCTGAGTGCCGCTCAGCGGTAAACTGCCGCTGAGCGGCAGTTGCGGCTTCTCCTTTTGCACTTTTTGATGTCTTTTCTGATTCCATCTCTCTCCTTCTTCACTTCTTTCACCAAATTCACCTTAAAACCTGTCCAGCTCTCTTATTTCTGAAAATCTGAATAAAAGCATGATTTCAAGCTAGTTTCTAAGTATAAAGGTTGCTTTTAGTGTCAATTTGAAGCATGAAAATAACAGTTTTTCAACTGTTATCATTGACAAAGTGGAGGAAGTGGACGAAGTTGACAAAGTGGACAAAGTTGACATAGTGGACGAACTTGATGAAGTTGACGATGGTTTCGAAGTGGAGTAAGTAGAGGAAGTGGAGGAAGTAGAAGAAGTGGACGAAGTTGACGAAGTGAAAGAAGTTGAAGTGGATGAAATGGACGAATTGGACGAATTGGACGAAGTGGACGAACTTGACCGAGTGGACGAAGTGGACGAAGATGATGAAGTTGACAAAGTGGACGAAGTTGACGAAGTGGACAAAGTTGACAAAGTGGACGAAGTTGAGGAAGTAGACGAAGTTGACGCAATGGACGAAGTGGACGAAATGGAGGAGGTGGACGAAGTTGACGAAGGTGACGAAGTTGACAAGGTGGACGAAGTGGATGAAGTGGACAAAGTGGACGAAGTTGACGAAGTTCACGAAATTGTCGAAGTGGTGTAAGTGGACGAAATGGAGGAAGTGGAGGAAGTAGGAGAAGTGGACGAAGTTGACGAAGTTGACGAAGTGGAAGAAGTTGAAGAGAACGAAAGGGACGAACTGGACGAAGTTGACGATGTGGACGAAGTTGACGAAGTTGACGAAGTGAATGAAGTTGACGAAGTGGATGAAGTTGACGAAGTGGACGAAGTGGGCGAAGTGTAGGAAATGGAAGAAGTTGAGGAACTGGACAAAGTGGACGACAATCACGAACTTGACAAAGTGGACGAAGTAGACTAAGTGGACGAAGCTGACGAAGTGGAGGAAGTAGAGGAAGTGGAGAAAGTGGAGGAAGGGGAGGAAGTGGACGAAGTTGACGAAGTTGACGAAGTTGACGAAGTTGACAAAGTTGACAAAGTGGATAAAGTGGACGAAGTTGATGAAGGTTTCGAAGTGGAGGAAGTGGAGGAAGTAGAAGAAGTGGACGAAGTGGAAGAAGTTGAAGTGGACGAAATGGATGACTTGGACAAAAGTGGACGAACTTGACCTAGTGGACGAAGTGGACGAAGATGACGAAATTGACAAAGTCGACGAAGTAGATGAAGTGGACGAAGTTGACGAAGTTTACAAAGTGGACGAAGTGGACGAAGTTGAAGAAGTGGACGAAGTTGACGCAATGGACGAAGTGGACGTAGTGGAGGAGGTGGACGAAGTGGACGAAGGTGAGGAAGTGAAAGAAGTTGACGAAGTTGATGAAGTGGACAAAGTGGACGAAGTTGACGAAGTTGATGAAGTTGACAAAGTGGACGAAGTTGACAAAGTGGACAAAGTTGACGTAGTGGACGAAGTTGACGAAGTTGACAAAGTGGACGAAGTAGACGAAGTTGAGGAAGTGGACGAAGTTGACGCAATGGACGAAGTGGACGTAGAGGAGGAGGTGGACGAAGTGGACGAAGGTGGGGAAGTGAACAAAGTTGACGAAGTGGAAGAAGTGGACGAAGTGGACGAAGTGGACGAAGTTGACAAAGTGTACGAATTGGACGAAGTTGACAAAGTGGACGAAGTTCACGTGGTTGACGAAGTTGTCGAAGTGCAGTAAGTGGAGGAAGTGTAGGAAGTAGAAGAATTGGACGAAGTGGAAGAAGATGAAGTGGACGAAATGGACGAACTGGACGAAGTTGACGAAATGGACGAAGTGGGCGAAGTGGGCGAAGTGGAGGAAATGGAGCAAGTTGAGGAAGTGGACGAAGTGGACAAAGTGGACGAAGTGGACGAAGTTGACGAAGTTGACAAAGTGGACGAAGTAGATGAAGTTGACAAAGTGGATGAAGTTGACGAAGTGGAGGAAGTAGAGGAAGTGGAGGAAGGGGAGGAACTGTAGGAAGTTCACGAACTGGACGAATTGACAAAATGGACGAAGTTGCCGAAGTTGACGCAATGGACAAAGTGGAGCAAGTGGACGAAGTTGACGAAGTGGAAGAATTTGAAGTGGACAAAATGGACGACATGGACGAAGTGGACGAACTTAACCAAGTGGACGAAGTGGACGAAGATGACGAAGTTGACAAATTGGTCGAAGTTGACAAAGTTGACAAAGTGGACGAAGTAGACGAAGTTGAGGAAGTGGACGAAGTTGACCCAATGGACGAAGTGGACGTAGTGGTGGAGGTGGACGAAGTGGACAAAGGTGAGGAAGTGAAAGAAGTGGACGAAATGGACGAAGTGGACGAAGTTGACGAAGTGAATGAAGTTGACGAAGTGGACGAAGTTGATGAAGTTGACAAAGTGGACGAAGTGGACAAAGTTGACAAAGTGGAAAAAGTTGACGTAGTGGACGAAGTTGACAAAGTGGACGAAATAGACGAAGTTGAGGAAGTGGACGAAGTGGACGAAGTTGACGAAGTTGACGCAATGGACGAAGTGGACGTAGAGTAGGAGGTGGACGAAGTGGACGAAGGTGGGGAAGTGAACGAAGTTGACGAAGTGGACGTAGTGGATGAAGTGGACGAAGTTGACGAAGTGGATGAAGTTTACGAAGTTGACAAAGTGTACGAATTGGATGAAGTTGACAAAGTTGACGAAGTTGACGTGGTTGACGAAGTTGTCGAAGTGGAGTAAGTGGAGGAAGTGGAGGAAGCAGAAGAAGTGGAAGAAGTTGACGAAGTGGAAGAAGATGAAGTGGACGAAATGGACGAAGTTGACGAAATGGACGAAGTGGACGAAGTGGGCAAAGTGAAGGAAATGGAACAAGTTGAGGAAGTGGACGAAGTGGACAAAGTGGACGAAGGGGACGAAGTTCACAAAGTGGAGGAAGTAGAGGAAGTTGACGAAGTGGATGAAGTTGACAAAGTGGAGGAAGTAGAGGAAGTGGAGGAAGGGGAGGAACTGTAGGAAGTTCACGAAGTGGACGAATTGACGAAATGGACGAAGTTGACGCACTAAACGAAGTGGACGATATGAACAAAGTGGAGGAAGTGGACGAAGTTGACGACGTTGATGAAGTTGACGCAGTTGACATAGTGGACAAAGTTGACAAAGTGGAGCAAGTTGACAAAGTGGACGAAGTTTACGAATTTGACGAAGTTGTCGAAGTGGAGTTAGTGGAGGAAGTGGAGGAACTAGAAGAAGTGGACGAAGTTGAAGAAGTTTACGAAGTGAACGCGGTGGACGAAGTGCATGGAAGACGAAGTGGAGGAAGAGGAGGAAGTGAAGGCAGTGGACGAAGAAGAAGAAGAAGTGGACGAAGTGGAAGAACAAATGGAAGAAGTGGATAAAGTGGACGAAGTGCAACAAGTGGACGAAGTTGACGAAGTGGAGGAAGTGGAGGAAGTTGAGGAAGTGGACGAAGTTGACGAAGTACAGGAAGTTGACGAAGTGGACGAAAAGACGAAGTGGAGGAAGTGGAGGAAGTGGAGGAAGTAGAGGAAGTGCAGGAAGTGGACGAAGTGGAAGAAGAAGTTGAAGAAGAAGTAGACGAAATGGACAGAGTTAACGAAGTTGACGAAGTTGACAAAGTTGACATAGTGGACAAAGTTGACGAAGTGGACGAAGTTCACGAAGTGGAGGAAGTGGACGAAGTTCACGAAGTGGAAGAAGTGGAAGAAGAAGTAGACAAAATGGAGGAAGTGGACGAAGTGGTGGTAGTGGAGAAAGTGTACGAAGTTGACGAAGTTGACGAAGTTGACGTACTTGAGAAAGTGGACGAAGTTGACGCAGTGGATGAAATGGACGAAGTGGACGAAATGGACGAAGTTGTCGAAGTTGACGAAGCGGATGAAGTTGACGAAGTGGACGGAGTTGACGAAATAGACGAATTTGACAAAGTGGACGAAGTTGATGAAGTTGACGAAGTTGTCAAAGTGGAGGAAGTGGAGGAAGTGGAAGAACTAGAAGAAGTTGACGAAGTGGACGAAGTTGAAGAAGTGGACAAAGTGGATGACGTGGACGAAGTGCAGGAAAGACGAAGTGGAGGAAGTGGAGGAAGTGGAGGACGTAGAGGAAGTGGACGAAGTGGACGAAGTTGAAGAAGAAGTGGAAAAAGTGGGCGAAATGCAGCAAGTGGACGAAGTGGACGAACTGATCGAAGTGGAGTAAGTGGAGGAAGTGGAGGAAGTGGAGAAAGAAGATGAAGTGGCCAAAGTTGACGAAGTGGACAAAGTTGAAGTGGACGAAATTGCCGAACTCGACCAAGTTGACGAAGTGGGCGAAGTGGAGGAAATGGACGAAGTAGACGAAGTTGAACAAGTCGACGTACTGGACGAAGCTAACAAAGTGGACGAAGTTGACAAAGTGGACGAAGTGGACGAAGTTGACGAAGTTGTCGAAGTGGAGTAAGTGGAGGAAGGGGAGGAAGTGGAGGAACTAGAAGAAGTGGACGAAGTTCACGAATTGGATGAAGTTGAATAAGTTGACGAAGTGGACGAGGTGGACGAAGTGCAGGAAAGACGAAGTGGAGGAAGTGGAGGAAGTAGAGGAAGTAGCGGAAGTGGAGGAAGTGGAGGAAGTGGAGGAAGCAGTGGACGAAGTGGAAGAAGAAGTGGACGAAGTAGACGAAGTGGACGAAGTGGAGAAAGTGGACGAAGTGGACGAAGTTGACGAAGTTGTCGAAGTGGAGTAAGTGAAGGAAGTGGAGGAAGTGGCGAAGTTTAAGTGGACAATGTGGACGAAGTTGACGAAGTGGACGAAGTGGATGAAGCGGGCGAAGTGGGCGAAGTGGAGGAAGTGGACGAAGTGGACGAAGTTGACGAAGTTGACAATGTGGACGAAGTGGAGGAAGTAGAGAAAGTGGAGGAAGGGTAGGAAGTGGTGGAAGTGGACGAAGTGGAGGAAGTTGACGAAGTTGACGAAGCTGACAAAGTAGATGAAGTGAAGGAAGGAGAGGAAGTGGAGACAGTGGAGGAAGGGGAGGAAGTGTAGGAAGTTGACGAAGTGAACGAATTGATGAAGTGGACGAAGTTGACCAAGTTGACCAAGTTGAACAAGTTGTCGAAGTTGACGCAGTAAACGAAGTGACGAAGGGGAGGAAGTGGAGAAAGTGGACGAAGTGAAGGAAGTTGAAGAAGTTGACGAAGGTGACGAAGTTGACGCAGTTGACAAAGTGCACGAAGTTGACAAAGTGAACGAAGTAGACGAAATTGACGAAAGGGACGAAGTTGACGAAGTGGAGGAAGTGGTGAAAGTGGAAGAAGGGGTGGAATTGGAGGAAGTGGAGGAAGTGGAGGAGGTTGACGAAGTGGACGAAGTGCAGGAAGTTAACGAAGTTGATGAAGTAGACGAAGTTGACGAAGTGGACGAAATTGACTAAGTTGACGAAGATGACAAAGTGGACGAAGTTGACAAAGTGGACGAAGTTGTCGAAGTAGAGGAAATGGAGGAAGTGGAGGAAGTAGAAGAAGTGGACGAGGTGGACGAAGTGGACAAAGTGGAGGAAGTGGACGAAGTTGTCGAAGATGACGACGTTGACAAAGTTGACGCAGTTGACAAAGTGGACGAAGTTGACGAAGTGGACGAAGTTGACGAAGTTCACAAAGTTGAGGAAGTTGACAAAGTGGACAAAGTTGACGAAGTGGACAAAGTTGACGAAGTTGTCGAAGTGGAGGAAGTGGAGGAAGTGGAGGAACTAGAAGAAGTGGACGAAGTTGAAGAAGTTTACGAAGTGAACGAGGTGGATGAAGTGCATGAAAGATGAAGTGGTGGAAGTGGAGGAAGTGGAGGAAGTAGAGGAAGTGGACAAAGTGGACGAAGTGGAAGAAGAAGTGGACGAAGTGGAAGAAGAAGTGGACGAAGTGGAAGAACAAATGGAAGAAGTGGACAAAGTGGACGAAGTTGACGAAGTTGTCGAAGTGGAGTAAGTGGAGGAAGTGGAGGAAGCGGAGAAAGTGGAGGAAGTAGGACAAGTGGAAGAAGTTGAGAAAGTGGGCGAAGTTGAAGTGCACGCAATGGACGAACTGGACTAAGTTGACGAAGTTGACGAGGTGGACGAAGTGGAGGAAGTGGAGGAAGTGGACGAAGTGGAGGAAGTGGACGAAGAGGACAAAGTTGACAAAGGTGACGAAGTTGACGCAGTTGACAAAGTGGACGAAGTTGGCGAGGTGGACGAAGTTGACGAGGTGGGCGAAGTTGACAAAGTTCACGAAGTTGATGCAGTTGACAAAGTGGACGAAGTTGATGAAGTTGGAAAAGTTGACGAAGTTGTCGAAGTGCAGTAAGTTGAGGAAGTGGACAAAGTTGACGAACCGGACGAAGTTGACGAAGTGGACGAAGTTGACGAAGTGGACGAAGTTAACGAAGTGGACGAAGTTGACAAAGTAGACAAAGTTGACGAAAGGAACGAAGTTGACGAAGAAGTGGAAGTGGAGGAAGTGGACGAAGTTGAAGAAGTGCACGAAGTTGACGAAGTTGACGAGGAAGTAGACGAAGTTGACGAAGTTGACAAAGTGCACGAAGTGGACGAAGTTGACGTAGTGGACGAAGTTGACGAACTCGTCGAAGTGCAATTAGTGGAGGAAGTGGAGGAAGTAGAAGAAGTGGACAAAGTTGACGAAGTGGAAGAAGTTTAAGTGGACGAAATGGACGAAGTGGACCAAGTGGACGATGTTGACGAAGTTGTGCAACTTGAGTAAGTGAAGGAAGTGGAGGAAGGGGAGGAAGTGGAGGAAGTAGAAGAAGTGGACGAAGTTGACGAAGTGGAAAAGTTGAAGTAGACGAAGTGGACGAAGGGGACGAAGGGGACGAAGTTGACAAAGTGGACGAAGTGGGCGAAGTGGGCGAAGTGGGCGAAGTGGAGGAAGTCGAGGAAGTGGACGAAGTTGACGTAGTGGATGAAGTTGCGAAGTTGAGAAAGTGAACGAAGTTGACGAAATGGACGACGTTGACGAAGTGGGGGAAGTGGACGAAAAGACGAAGTGGAGGAAGTGGAGGAAGTAAAGGAAGTGGAGGAAGTCGACGAAGTGGAAGAAGAAGTGGACGATGTGGAAGAAGAAGTTGACGAAGTGGACGAAGTTGGCGAAGTTGACGAAGTGGACGAAGTGGACAAAGTGGATGAAGTGGAAAAAGTTGACGAAGTGGAAAAAGTTGACGAAGTGGACGAAGTGGACGAAGTAGAGGAAGTTGACGAAGTGGACGAAAAGATGAAGTGGAGAAAGTGGAGGAAGTGGAGGAAGTAGAGGAAGTGCAGGAAGTGGACAAAGTGGAAGAAGAAGGGAAAGAAGAAGTAGACGAAGTGGACGGAGTTGACGAAGTTGACAAAGTTGACGAAGTGCACAAAGTTGACGAAGTGGAAGAACTGGACGAAGTTCACGAAGTGTAGGAAGTGGACGAAGTTGACGAAGTGGAAGAAGAAGTAGACAAAATGGAGGAAGTGCACGAAGTGGAGGAAGTGGTGGTAGTGGACGAACTTGACAAACTTGACAAAGTGGACGAAGTTCACGAAGTTGACGCAGTGGACGAAATGGACGAAGTGGACAAAGTTGTCGAAGTTGACGAAGCGGATGCAGTTGACGAAGTGGACGAAGTTGACGAAATTGACGAAGTTGACAAAGTGGACGAAGTTGATGAAGTTGACGAAGTTGTCAAAGAGGAGGAAGTGGAGGAACTAGAAGAAGTGGACGAAGTTGAAGAAGTGGACGAAGTGGACAAAGTGGGTGGACGAAGTGGACGAAGTGCAAGAAAGAGGAAGTGGAGGAAGTGGAGGAAGTGGAGGATGTAGAGGAAGTGGAGGAAGTGGAAGAAGTGGAAGAAGTGGAGGAAGTGGACGAAATGCTGCAAGTGCACGAAGTTGACGAAGTGGTCGAAGTGGAGTAAGTGGAGGAAGTGAAGGAAGTGGAGGAAGTGGAGGAAGAAGAAGAAGTGGACAAAGTTGACGAAGTGGACGAAGTTGAAGTGGACGAAATTGCCGAACTCGACCAAGTTGACGAAGTGGACGAAGTGGGCGAAGTGGATGAAGCGGGCGAATTGGAGGAAGTGCACGAAGTGGACGATGTTGACGAATTGGACGAAGTTGACGAAGTGGACAAAGTTCATGAAGTTGTCGAAGTGGAGTAAGTGGAGGAAGTGGAGGAACTAGAAGAAGTGGACGAAGTTGAATAAGTGGACGAGGTGGACGAAGTGCAGGAAACACGAAGTGGAGGAAGTAGAGGAAGCGGCGGAAGTGGAGGAAGTGGACGAAGTGGAAGAAGAAGTGGACGAAGTGGAAGAAGAAGTGGGAGAAGTAGACGAAGTGGACGAAATGGAAAAAGTGGACGAAGTTGTCGAAGTGGATTAAGTGTAGGAAGCTGAGGAAGTGGATGAAGTGGAGGAAGTAGAAGAAGTGGACGAAGTTGACGAAGTGGCGAAGTTTAAGTGGACGATGTGGAAGACTTGACGAAGTGGACGAAGTGGATAAAGCGGGCGAAGTGGGCGAAGTCCACGAAGTGGACGAAGTTGACGAAGTGGACGAATTTGACGAAGTTGACAATGTGGACGAAGTAGACGAAGTTGACGACGTGGACGAAGTTGATGAAGTCGAGGAGGTTGACAAAGTGGACGAAGTTGACGAAGTGGAGGAAGTGGAGGAAGTGGAGGAAGTGGAAAAAGTGGAGGAAGTGGAGGAAGTCGAGGAGGTTGACGAAGTGGATGAAGTTGACGAAGTTGACGAAGTTGACGAAGTTGACGAAGTTGACCAAGTGGACGAAGTGGAGGAGGTGCACGAAGTTGACGAAGTTGACAATGTGGACGAAGTAGACGAGGTTGACGACCTGGACGAAGTTGACGAAGTGGAGGAAGTGGAGGAGGTAGAGAAAGTGGATGAAGGGGAGGAAGTGGCGGAAGTGGACGAAGTGGAGGAAGTTGACGAAGTGGACGAATTGACGAAATGGACGAAGTTGACGAAGTTGACGAAGTGGAGGAAGTGGACGAAGTGGAGGAAGTGGACGAAGTAGACGAAGTGGACGAAGTGGAGGAGGTGGACGAAGTTGACGAAGTTGACAAAGTGGACGAAGTTGACGAAGTGGACGAAGTGGACGAAGTTGACGAAGATGACGAAGATGACGAAGTTGACAAAGTGGACGAATTTGACGAAGTTGTCGAAGTGGAGTAAGCGGAGGATGTGGAGGAAGAGGAGGAAGTGCAGGAAGTAGAAGAAGTGGACGAAGTTGACGAGGTGGACGAAGCTGAAGAAGTGGACGAGGTGGACGAAGTGGATGAAAAGACGAAGTGGAGGAAGTGGATAAAGTGGAGGAAGTGGACGAAGTTGACAAAGTTGACGAAGTGGAAGAAGTGGAAGAAGAAGTGGACGAAATGGACGAAGTGGATGAAGTTGACGAAGTGCACGAAGTGGAGGAAGTGGACGAAGTGGGCGAAATTCAATATGTTGACGTAGTTGACAAAGTGGACGAGGTGGACAAAATGGACGAAGTGAAGTGATAATAGTTGAAAAACTGTTATTTTCATGCTTAAAATTGACACTAAAGCAACCTTTATACTTAGAAACTAGCTTGAAATCATGCTTTTATTCATATTTTTAGAAATAAGAGAGCTGGACAGGTTTATGCTTGATTTCAGTGTTTTTGTGCAGGTTTTAAGGTGAATTTAGTGAAAGAAGTAAAGAAGGAGAGAGATGGAATCAGAAAAGACATCAAAAAGTGCAAAAGGAGAAGCCGAAGTTACCGCTCAGCGGCAGTTTACCGCTGAGCGGCACTCAGGAGCTCACGGGAGGTCTGCTGAGGGGCAAAATGGCCGTTGAGGTGAAGAAACGACTCACGCACTTACCTCTGAGCGGTACTTTACCGCTGAGCGGCACACTTATGGGCTTGGGGCTGAAGTTTCTGTAATTTTAGAATAGTATATAAGCTTTAGGACGTCCTAGGGTTTGTATCTTTGGCATAAACGAAGCAAACACTCTCTCTTCCACCCCTTTGAAGGAGGATCTTGGATGCTCAGGCTATCTCTTCACCTTTCTAGGGTTTTATCTTTCATTCTTTCATTATTGTTCATCTAGGTTGATACAAGAAGGTCTAACACCATAGGACCCATCACAAGAGGAATGGCCAAAAAGCTCCAAGATGAGTATTCTCCCCAAGGTCAAATACTATTTGCTATTTTTGGATGGAAAATTGGAGAACAAGAAGATGTTACAAAATTGCCAAAACATGGACAGGGGTAAAATGGACATTTACACACAAGAAGGGGTGTGCTTATCCTTCTATGGGGTGGCATTAGTAATTTTTCATTTTTCACATGTAAAATGCATTTGTCAACGTGTTTCATAAGGCTTTATAGAAGCCACACATTTAGCACATGGTTAACATTTCAGATCTAAAGAAAACGTGTAAAAGGCTTGCTTCAACTTTGAGATTGATCTATAAAATCTCATAAGCAAAGCTTGTAGCTTACTTTTGATGAATTGAGAGAATAGATTTGCTGATGCAATTTCCAGCTTCTTCTCCCACCGAAAGTCACCCCTGTGCTTCCTACCAAATCTCCTCTAGCTTCCTTCCATTGATGAAGGCCGTCTGAGCTAGCACCATTTCCCCAAAGCACCTCATCCAAACTCTTTTTCCACATATTCCTACTCTGCCACTGCACAGTCTAAACTGTTTCACTTTGTTTTTCCGCTGCCACTGTGATGAATCATTATTTTCTTCACTTCACTTAGCTTATTGTACTAGATTTAATCAGGGAATTGCGCTTAAAAGTCGAGTATTTTCCCATTTTACTGAATTGAGCTTAATTCGATCAGAAATTCTTATTTTAATTAATTTGAATTATCTGAGACTAATTATTTGCATTATAAATTGTAGGGGAAAACTCTGAAAATATTCTAGGACATTTTGAAGAACATTCACACACTATTTTTGGGAAGAAGCTGCACTGCAGAAATTTAATCTGAATTGATAATTGGACAGAGCTAAGACCTCCCAACACTCCTAAGAAATTTGGAGGAAGCATATAATAAAAGGAAGCCACCACATTGAAGCAAAAGCTCACGGCTTTTTACATCCAGTGGATTGGTTTTGATCTTTCTTCTTTTAAATGGTTTAACATGCCACGACCTCCCATATTTTTGCACATCCAGAATTGCTACAAGCTTCAACAATTTTTCTTGGTTTGGAATGAAGGAGGGGACCACCATGTTGCAACTCACGGCACACACAAAGGAATTTTCCTTCTCCTTGCAAGTGTGGGAGCCGCCACTTCTCATTAGAAAAGCATGACAAAGGAATGAAAGAAAGGGACCACATATAAGCAAAGTTTTCACGTTTTTGGAAGAGCATGACAATTCATATGAAGCATTCAGCAAATACACAATGCAAAAGCATTGAATAAAAGGGGACCACCTTTGTTTGGAACCTCACGGTCATGGAGAGAATACATTTCTTTTGTTTTCATATTGGTTTCCAAGAGAAATATGAAGTGGTGTCACGGCCCACATGCATTATTTTGGCTTGCATAAGAGACAAAAGAGGGACCATTTCCAAAGTGCAGCCCACGGTTTTTCCAACTGCACATTTGAATGGGAATTAATTTTCTTTAACCAACACAAAGCATGCAAGGTTTGGTTTAACGGACAGCCAGCTACAACACACCCATGGCAGCAGCTGTACACATCACACGCACACTTCTCTGGCCAGCTGCACCGTCCAACAAGCTTGGAGCAAGGAGAGCATGGAAAAAGAAAAACACTTCACGGCCAGGAGGTCTCACGGTGGATGCTGGAAGTAGAGAAGGAGGCTGACTTTGAGAGAAAGGGAGCACGGAAGAGAGCGTCCACCAGCAGCTGCAGCCACCTTCACGGTTCAGCTGGGAGAAGAGGATAAGTAGAGGTGGAGATCACGACCTGCAGCAAGCACAA
This sequence comes from Vigna nakashimae, assembly GCA_034642375.1. Lineage (NCBI taxonomy): Eukaryota > Viridiplantae > Streptophyta > Magnoliopsida > Fabales > Fabaceae > Vigna > Vigna nakashimae. Next base: position 27,669,416 of record CM067759.1, on the reverse strand, counting down.
CAAGTAGATCCAACGTTGGAAATGCAAGCAAGAAGAAGTGAACGTTAGAATGGAGAATGGAGAAGCTACGGCTGAATTGGAATGGAGAAGTGTGTCCACGGGAAGCTGAAGAAGAAGACAAGATTAGTTGGCAAATGGAGGGCCCATCCTGATTCTTTGGCACATCTAGGAGTGGAAGGAAGTCAGCAAGCTAGGGGAACAAAAACAAAAGGTGAAGGAATTCACGGGCTGCCGTGGAGACAAAAAAAAAAAACCAAAATGCTTAATTGAAGGAAGATGACACTATAAATTGGCAGCAGAGCAGAGAAGAAAAACAATTAGAGATTGGAGTGTTAGATTAGCAGTAGTTTAGGAGAAGTCACGGCTTGGAGGAGGCTTCTGCCTCTTCCTTTTCCAGTTCCATTTTCAAACAGTGCATGTAATTTCATTTCTGAGCGTGTAGTTCATTTCATAGTTTAATCATTTCATTTTATTTCAAGTGTTGAATTTTTAATTAAAGTGTTGAATGTTTGATGAATTCCATTTCCAGTGTTTTATTTTATCTGTTCAATTTACCGTTCATGATTTTCTGCACCGTTAAATTCTGTCATTGCGTTTTACCGTTCATTTTATTTTCAACGTTGTTTTTACTATTCATTTTCACTGTTGCTTTGGGTAAATTTTATTTACACTGCTGTTATGTTTTCTGCATGTTTATTTTCCATTGTCTATTTTTACCGTTTTTTACCGTTCAGTTTTTACCACTGTTAAAATTTATTTCAGTATTTTTAAATTCAGTTGTGTTTAATTTTCACTTTTAATTTCAATTTCCGCACACAAAAAAATCACAAACCCCCCCCACTTCGTGACTAATCTAAGACTGAACCACCAAAATTGGTCCCTGAGAGACGACCTAGGAGTCAAATCCTAGTTATACTGCATTAATTTCTGCACATCAAATTTGTATGACCGCGACAGTCGTAACAAATTTTGGCGCCGTTGCCGGGGACCAATCAATAACGGTTTGGTTTTAGATTCTTGTTGTATAAAGTTTTGTTCTGTTAATATGTTTGTTTTGTGTGTTTTGTCTTGTATATTTTTGCAGGCGATAACGACACCTTCAACAAATTTTGGCGGCGTTGTCACTTCAGTTCCAGGTTTTTCGTTTTAGATTTTTGCTGTGTTTTTCGATTATGTTGTGTTAATATATGTTTTGTCTTTTATATTTTATTGTGCTGTGTTCTGTATTTAGTTGCTATATTTAAAAAAAAATATATTTTACTGTTGATGTTCTGTCTTGTTTATGCTTGTAGCATGTTTAATTGTGTTGTGTTTTATCTTGTGTTGTGTTGTGATGTTCTATTTGTTTTGTATGCGTGTCATATGTATTTTGTCTGTTAATTAAAAAAAAAAATTTACAAATTTTTACTATTGATGTTCTGTCTTGTGTGTGCTTAAAGCATGTATAAATGTGTTTTGTTTTATCTCTTTCGTAATTTTTAGTTTTTACTTTTTATTTTCCACGTCTACCTATTTTGATGATATGAATAATGCTTATTCTGCGAGTGCCTATAATCATGATTCTCCTTCTGCTTGGTACTCTGATTGTAATTCTGCTGAATTCTATGATGAGAATTATATGGATCATCCTCAAATTCCTGAGAGCGCTCCTAGGGAGCCGGTTCCACCTACAGAGGATGATTTTTATTACGTTCTAAGCACTGGACTGACATATTTGCTGCCTAAGTTTCATGGTTTTGCAGGGGAATGCCCACATAGACATTTGGAGGAGTTCCACATAGTGTGCTCTTCAATGAAGCCTCCAGATGTTCTTCTTGATCACATTTTCTTGAGCGCATTTCCGCATTCATTACAAGGAGCAGCTAAGGATTGGCAAGACTCTCTTCCTCTAGGATCCGTTACCGATTGGGGATATCTTGAGCTTCGGTTTCTGAACAAATTCTCCCTTGAGCAGTATGGATATATCAATGATCCTGGATGGAATGACCCTAGCTTGGGATGGTTCGATGCTCAACAGGAATATCAGGTTGCACCATCTGTGGATACTTTTATCCCTCCGTCAGTCCAGCAATACGAGAGTCAGCAGTATGATGCTCCTGCTCAAATAGCTCCTCAGCCTTCTACTTCTGAGCCTACATTAAAGGAGTTACTGGAGCAGATGACCATACAGAGAATTCAGTTCGAGCAAATCAAGCAGGAAACTCAAGCTACCATGCAGAATATGAGTAATCAGATTGGGCAGATGGCCATTCTTGCACTTGAGGAAAATGCTGATGATTTTGAGGACCAGGCAAGAATAAGCAATAATCTTGAACCAGGTGGACTACTTTCATCCTCCACTACTTTACCAATCTTCAAGGAAGTGGAGGTAAGCATACCGCAAATTGATTATTCTGTTGACTGTGTTATTAAAGATTATGCTGATGATAGGTATGCTTGTAATCATATTGTAGCTGAGCATGTTTTTAATTCTCCCTCTGAACATGAATCTGAGCCTGTTATAGATATTGTTTCTACATTTGAAACCGATTCATGTTATGAGATTGTGTCTAAGGCTCAGTATGATGAATTGGGATTGGGTGTTATACCTCTGCATAACATTTCTTTGGAACCACATTGCACTAACCATGTTGCAGGAGGTGTACATGTATTGCATCAACAAACACCCACAATTGAAGACAAAGGTGCAAGCTTACAAAACGGTTTGAAAATCAATTGGCACCTGCTGAACCCGCTCATCATCAACAATTTCTGCTTTGATCCAGCTGTGGAAAACATTTCCCTGCTCGATCAGATATGGAGGATGAAGCAGTTCGTTCTCAAAACTTCCGTGCTGAATCATGAAGTAGAAGAGATCTCCCTGCAAGTCCAAAATTGGCAACTGCCACCCTGACCAGGGGAGTTTTCTTTTTCTTTCTCTCCCTTTTTCCTACTTTTATTGCACTTGTCCATAATATGTTTCCTGTTTTGATTGCTGATCATATGCTTAGAACACATTGAGGACACTGTGTAGTTTAAGTGTGGTCTATTGGGAGAGATTCTGATTTTTCTTTGTTTTGTGTGTTAAATTTTTTGTTTTGAGTGTTAAATTTTTTCTATTTTAAGTTGTTTTAGTGTGTCTTGAGTGCAATAAATTTTACATTTTTCTCCTGATTTCTGGATGGTGTCTAAGTTGTAGATTTTTCCTTCACTTCATTAATACTTATGGTTTAAAATCCTTGCTTTTCTCTACCTGGAAAGATGATTATGTGTTTAAGAGGTTGATTTGATTGTAACGAATACCCTGTGTGAGAATTTGAGCCACTTAATTTTCTTTCTTGTGTGTGACATGATCTTGATTGCTTGCACATATGCCTTGGCTTGATTCTTTCTGATATACTTGATTTATATGCATGTTTTAGAAATGATAAAGGCATTTTATTTCTTGAGCCTCTTTAGCCAAATAAGCTTACCTTGTTATTATCCTTTGATACCCCTTTTGAGCCTATACTGTATTCATTTCTTTGTTTTAAAGCTCATACACTGACCCTAAGTGAAAAGCCATGATTACCTTAACCTTAGGGAATTTTGGAGCTTTAGAAGTGTTTTGGGAACAAGTGTGGTCTCCCTGGGGATTCTAGTAAATTGGCGAGTTGGTTCCTCTTCGTGTTTCATTTTTGTAAATATGTTGTGTATTTTGTCTCTTACAATTGAGTGCAAAAGAAAAAACAAAAGAAAAAAAAATGAAAAACAATTTTGTGAATAATGGAGTCGAGAAGAGGATTGAATTAGAGGTTTGGGCGTAATTTCACTGTTCCCCATAGCTCCTCTATTTTCTTCTGAGTTGTTACTACTTATCCATATCTATCCTTCCCTGTCCTTGGCCCCATTACAACCCATAAAAGACCTTTAGATCTGAACATGCATATGCTTTAAGTGTTGATATTAGAGACTTGCCAAGTCTGCTTGTGTTTGTTTTCTTGAGTACATTGAGTTGAAATTATTTACCCTAAACACTTGAGAGAAACACTGTTAGTGCATCTGTGAGGTTATGTTATTTTTGAATCACCTCTTGAGCTGAGTAATCATTTTGCTGTGTATTGAATTGCTTGGATGATTTCTGTAAGTATCTGCTTTATTTGATTTTGTGTTGGATAATTGTCTACTTCTTTTCTCTTTCCAAATTTCTTGAGAACTGTGTAAATTCTGTGTATTTTTTTTTTCTTGTGAGCCTTTATTTTCTGTATGTTGCATTTGTGTCACGTCCTCTGAAAGTCCTTTGAACTATTCCCTGATTTGTGTCTTAATTTTGCCCAGGAGTGCAAAAGACTAAGTGTGGTCTATTTTGATGAATCATTATTTTCTTCACTTCACTTAGCTTATTGTACTAGATTTAATCAGGGAATTGCGCTTAAAAGTCGAGTATTTTCCCATTTTACTGAATTGAGCTTAATTCGATCAGAAATTCTTATTTTAATTAATTTGAATTATCTGAGACTAATTATTTGCATTATAAATTGTAGGGGAAAACTCTGAAAATATTCTAGGACATTTTGAAGAACATTCACACACTATTTTTGGGAAGAAGCTGCACTGCAGAAATTTAATCTGAATTGATAATTGGACAGAGCTAAGACCTCCCAACACTCCTAAGAAATTTGGAGGAAGCATATAATAAAAGGAAGCCACCACATTGAAGCAAAAGCTCACGGCTTTTTACATCCAGTGGATTGGTTTTGATCTTTCTTCTTTTAAATGGTTTAACATGCCACGACCTCCCATATTTTTGCACATCCAGAATTGCTACAAGCTTCAACAATTTTTCTTGGTTTGGAATGAAGGAGGGGACCACCATGTTGCAACTCACGGCACACACAAAGGAATTTTCCTTCTCCTTGCAAGTGTGGGAGCCGCCACTTCTCATTAGAAAAGCATGACAAAGGAATGAAAGAAAGGGACCACATATAAGCAAAGTTTTCACGTTTTTGGAAGAGCATGACAATTCATATGAAGCATTCAGCAAATACACAATGCAAAAGCATTGAATAAAAGGGGACCACCTTTGTTTGGAACCTCACGGTCATGGAGAGAATACATTTCTTTTGTTTTCATATTGGTTTCCAAGAGAAATATGAAGTGGTGTCACGGCCCACATGCATTATTTTGGCTTGCATAAGAGACAAAAGAGGGACCATTTCCAAAGTGCAGCCCACGGTTTTTCCAACTGCACATTTGAATGGGAATTAATTTTCTTTAACCAACACAAAGCATGCAAGGTTTGGTTTAACGGACAGCCAGCTACAACACACCCATGGCAGCAGCTGTACACATCACACGCACACTTCTCTGGCCAGCTGCACCGTCCAACAAGCTTGGAGCAAGGAGAGCATGGAAAAAGAAAAACACTTCACGGCCAGGAGGTCTCACGGTGGATGCTGGAAGTAGAGAAGGAGGCTGACTTTGAGAGAAAGGGAGCACGGAAGAGAGCGTCCACCAGCAGCTGCAGCCACCTTCACGGTTCAGCTGGGAGAAGAGGATAAGTAGAGGTGGAGATCACGACCTGCAGCAAGCACAACAAGTAGATCCAACGTTGGAAATGCAAGCAAGAAGAAGTGAACGTTAGAATGGAGAATGGAGAAGCTACGGCTGAATTGGAATGGAGAAGTGTGTCCACGGGAAGCTGAAGAAGAAGACAAGATTAGTTGGCAAATGGAGGGCCCATCCTGATTCTTTGGCACATCTAGGAGTGGAAGGAAGTCAGCAAGCTAGGGGAACAAAAACAAAAGGTGAAGGAATTCACGGGCTGCCGTGGAGACAAAAAAAAAAAAACCAAAATGCTTAATTGAAGGAAGATGACACTATAAATTGGCAGCAGAGCAGAGAAGAAAAACAATTAGAGATTGGAGTGTTAGATTAGCAGTAGTTTAGGAGAAGTCACGGCTTGGAGGAGGCTTCTGCCTCTTCCTTTTCCAGTTCCATTTTCAAACAGTGCATGTAATTTCATTTCTGAGCGTGTAGTTCATTTCATAGTTTAATCATTTCATTTTATTTCAAGTGTTGAATTTTTAATTAAAGTGTTGAATGTTTGATGAATTCCATTTCCAGTGTTTTATTTTATCTGTTCAATTTACCGTTCATGATTTTCTGCACCGTTAAATTCTGTCATTGCGTTTTACCGTTCATTTTATTTTCAACGTTGTTTTTACTATTCATTTTCACTGTTGCTTTGGGTAAATTTTATTTACACTGCTGTTATGTTTTCTGCATGTTTATTTTCCATTGTCTATTTTTACCGTTTTTTACCGTTCAGTTTTTACCACTGTTAAAATTTATTTCAGTATTTTTAAATTCAGTTGTGTTTAATTTTCACTTTTAATTTCAATTTCCGCACACAAAAAAATCACAAACCCCCCCCACTTCGTGACTAATCTAAGACTGAACCACCAAAATTGGTCCCTGAGAGACGACCTAGGAGTCAAATCCTAGTTATACTGCATTAATTTCTGCACATCAAATTTGTATGACCGCGACAGTCGTAACACACTGCACCATTTCCCTGGAAGCTCACGGATCTGCAGAATAGCACCAAAGCTGGAGCTATCATGTGGTATTCAGACCCTGGTTCGAAGTGCACCAGTGAGCTAAGTGTCTCTTTTTAAATTCCATACTGTCATCATACTCTTTTGCTGTCTTTGAATCTGTTTCACTGTTGTATTCATTTTCTGGTGTTATTAGGTTCTGTTTGAGTCTGTTCTTGTGTGATAGTTTTATTTTGATTGTGTCTCATCATTTTAATCGGTCCATTTGTGTTGTTTGAGTTTTTTTGTTTGAGCATCTTTTCCTGTAATGTCAGTCATGTGTGTTTACAGTGTTGTCTTCAATTCTGGTTTAAAATTTGTGTGCTCTACTATATCTGAATAAACTGAAGAAGTTGTCATTATCTGCACACTAAATGAGCCATGACAAACTCAGTAGGAGCTCAAGTGCATGATTTGTGATACCAATTCCAGTTTCAGAATTTTGAGCAGTAGAATAGTTTTGTGTGTCTATTTGAAAGAAATTGGTGAATTAGATCTGTGATTGAATGCCAAACTGAGTTAGTACTTGATGCACATCATCTAAACACTGAATTGCTTCTGCAAAAAGCTTAGTAGCATCATTGGAAAACTCACATTGCATCTAATCTGCAGTTGGCCGAACTGCACTGCTTTGATTAGTCCAGTATTTTTTTTTTATTCTGTTTCAGTATTAGATCACTGTTGAACATCTTGGCAATTATTTCCAGCACTTTTAACAAGTTTTAAATGTTGTATATGGACACATTTCAGTGTTCAAAGGTCGTTTGATTCAGTGCACTAAAATCTGGGTGGTTGAGTTCTTCATTTTGCTGCATAAAAAGGGTTGAATGAGTCAAAATCTGTTATCATAAGTTTCTGCATCAAATTTCAGTATCAACACGTTTGATTTGATGAATTAAAATTGGTTATGCAAAGAAATTTTACATTGAAATAACCCTGCACAATTTTATTCTCTAAACCACCAGTTTTAGTCTTCTTTTGTTGGTGCAAGCTGCATACTATAAAGCTATTTGTACAAACTGTTTTGGTGCAATCCAATAATCTAAACTTGTTAGCAAAAGCTTGGTCAAACGTATTCAATGATTAAAAACAATATAACAGAAACAAATATTGCAAATTAAAAAGCTGATTGGCCAGTGCAAGTTGAATCTGCAAAATTTGGTGCACCAAACTGATTGTTCATTCAGACAATTCATCAAACAGTTTGATCAATTTCTAATAGTCTCCGAATTTGAGTCCATTGCAGCTTGTTTTTGATTTCTTGCTTTATTAATATACTCTAGAAATTTTCCTAGGTTCTTTTTGTTGTGCCTCCGTGTTTGCATCTCCTTTTCTTGCTTTATTTTCAGTCATTGGCTTTCTGACGTACCACCTGTTTGATAAAAGGTGTTGTAGTGCAGTAATTTTTTTCTGAGACAATTCTGTGCAGTTGCTTCATTTCCTTTTCTAATCTCCTGCTGAATTATAATCTGTTGAGGTATAATTACATGGGATTGAGCTATCTAGAGATCCTTCATCATTGGTAGCATCCTAGGAAGTGGAGATTTGATGGAAACACAAGGCATGGTGACTACGGTGCTGCAGAAATTGGATTGCTGGAAACATAGATGCTGCTGATACTGTAATAGCAGTTTGATTGCTGCCAATTAAATTCCACCTAGCTGCAACTGTGAGCCTTGCGTGATTGCATCCAGAATCACTCAGTTTTATTTGAGAGAAGCCAAAGTTGCATTGTCAAACCTTGTCTCTTTTCCTTTCTGCAAAGTCTAATTGTATTAGCAGTTTTCTTTTTTTTTTTTGTTCTTTTTGTAAGTTGGCCATTTCAAGCAAATGAAGTGGAAGAGCTCATAAGTGTTCTTCACTCATTTGCTAACTTGACTTAAAGTCTCATCATTCTAAAATTGGTAGACGGTGAGTGTGTCTTAGATTCAAAATCTAAGCCTCACCTAGGAGACCTCACTTTAATTGCTTGTCCCATTCTCGACTAGATAGTATATATCTTGTGCGAATAGGAAGCTCTCTTAGGGGTCCGAATTTAGAGTTAGGTTGTGTCTTTTCTTTGCTTTGTGTTTTCTTTGTGTCTTTAAGACTTAATTGGATTTAAGAGTGATTTTGATCTAAGGACTCTAGTAAGTAACTAGAAGCATATTTGGCAAGGATAAGGCTTGGTACTTAAGCATTCCTAGTGAATCACCTCCCTTACCTGGAATATTGCTTCAAGTGAAAATCTCTAGTCTTTACTTCAAGAATAACATTTAAGTCCATCATAATGTCTAGAAGGCATTCTCCTAGGATTAGTGATAGTGAAAAAGAACATTTTTCTCTTCAAACTTTAGTTAATGAATTCAAGGAAATAAGAAGAGAAATGAATGAAGAGAAAGTCAATAGAGAGCTTCAAAATGCTGTTATTCAAGATGAGTTGAGAATGATAAGAAAACGTAAGTCTAGGGGAAGTCAGAGTGACAACTCTCAAGAGGGAGGGATGTCTATGAGTCTTGGTGATTATTACCCTCATCAGCCTTCTACTTCTAGAAGGCATAGGAGAAATTCTCATGCACCCCCACCCCCTAAAGAAGTCAATGTTGTGTTGCCTCACTTCCATGGGAAGGACAATGTAGAGGCTTATCTTGATTGGGAGATGAAGGTGGAACAATTGTTTGGATGCCACCAAGTGAGTGAAGAGAGGAAGGTCTCTCTAGCTACCCTAAGCTTTCAAGGGTATGCAATGTACTGGTGGACTGCCTTGGTCAAAGAGAGGCTTAGGCATCAAGCCCCTCCCATCCACTATTGGAATGACCTCAAGTCTGCCCTTAGGAGGAGACACATTCCCTCCTACTACAATAGAGAACTCATGGATAAACTCCAAAGGTTACAACAAAGGTCTATGACAGTTGAGGAATATAGACAAAAGATGGAGTTGTATATGATGAGGGCAGGCATAGTGGAGGGTCCAGAAATTACTTTAGCTAGATTTTTAAGTGGGCTCAATTTTGACATAAGAGATAGGGTTGAACTTCTACCTTATAGAGATTTGAATGATCTTGTTCAAATGTGTATAAAGGTAGAACAACAAAACTTGAGAAAATCTTCTTCTAAAAGAATTCAAGTTCAACCTACTTTTGAAAAGAAAATTTTTAAAGAAAAAGAGCCATTTAAACCTCTAGCCAAAATAGAAGAAAGACCCAAGAAAGAGACACCCTCACACACCAGAACAAGTGAAATCAAATGCTTCAAATGTCTAGGAAGGGGTCATGTAGCTACTCAATGTCCTACAAAAAGAAATATTATTTTGAAAGGCAAGGACATTTATAGTAGTGAAAGTGACACCCCAACTAGTACAAGTGAGAGTGAGGAAGAAGAGAGGGAAGAGGAAATATATGCTGATGATGGGCAACTTCTCATGGTGAGAAGAATACTTAGCAACCAACCAAGTCTTGAACACATATCACAAAGAGAGAACATCTTTCATACAAGATGTAAAATTCAAGAAAATCATTGTTCTCTCATTGTTGATAGTGGATCTTGTTGCAACTGTTGTAGCACAAGGTTGGTTGAGAAGTTGAAGCTTGATAGTATACCCCATCCAAAACCTTATAAACTTCATTGGCTAAATGAAGATGGGGATATAATAGTCAAGAATCAAGTGAAGTTGGCATTTTCCATTGGGAACTTCAAAGATGAAGTTTTATGTGATATAGTTCCCATGGAAGCCTGTCATGTGTTATTGGGGAGACCATGGCAATTTGATCATCAAACTATCCATCATGGTCTAACCAATACCATCACTATCCATCAAAAGGACAAGAAGTTTGTGCTTCATCCTTTGACTCCTACCCAAGTGGCTAAGGATCAAGCACAAATGAAGTCTTTAAGAAAACAAGAACATGACCAAAAGAAAAAGTCAAAAAGAAAGGAGGGTAGGGAAACAAGTGTGCCATCTAAGGTCACTCAACATGAAGTTCTTTTAAACAAAAAGACTTTAATCAATACACTTCAAGTTGAGCAACCTTCATATCTTCTTCTTTGTCAAGGGACACTTACATGTACATCTAGTGATTCAAAGACTTCAACTCTTTCTCCATCCATTCAAAAACTTTTGAAAGAATTTGATGATCTATTCCCCCAAGAAATTCCAAAAGGGCTTCCACCCATAAGAGGAATAGAACATCAAATTGATTTCATTCCAGGGGCAGTTCTTCCTAATAGGCCAGCCTATAGGATCAACCCCCAAGAAACTAAGGAGATTGAGACACAAGTCCAAGAGTTGCTAGATAAAGGCTTAGTTTAAAAGAGCCTAAGTCCATGTGCTGTACTAGTGTTGCTTGTCCCAAAAAAAGATGGGAAGTGGCGCATGTGTTGTGATTGTAGAGCTATCAACAACATCACAATCAAGTATAGACATCCCATTCCTAGGCTTGATGATATGTTGGATGAATTGCATGGAGCACAAATATTTTCAAAGGTAGATTTAAAAAGTGGCTATCACCAAATAAGAATTAAAGAAGGTGATGAATGGAAAACTGCCTTTAAGACCAAGTTTGGATTATATGAATGGCTAGTTATGCCTTTTGGTCTTACAAATGCTCCAAGCACATTCATGAGACTTATGAATCATGTCCTTAGGGATTGTATTGCGAAGTTTGTAGTTGTTTACTTTGATGACATCTTGGTATATAGTCAAAATTTGCAAACCCATGAAAATCATTTGAGAGTTGTTTTAACAATTCTTAGAACACACAAATTGTTTGCAAACTTTGACAAGTGTACCTTTTGTGTTGATAGTATCATATTTCTTGGATTTGTGGTCACCAAAAATGGGGTTCATGTGGACCCAGAAAAAATAAAGGCCATCCAAGATTGGCCTCCTCCAAAGAATGTAGGAGAAGTAAGGAGCTTCCATGGGTTGGCAAGCTTTTACAGAAGATTTGTTCCTAACTTCTCTAGTCTTGCTTCACCCCTCAATGAGTTGGTGAAAAAAGATGTTACATTCCATTGGGGGGATAAACAACAAAAAGCTTTTGAGCTACTCAAAGAGAAGCTCACACAAGCACCCATTCTAGCTTTGCCAAATTTTTCCAAAACTTTTGAGCTAGAATGTGATGCTTCAGGGTTTGGCATAGGTGTAGTATTATTACAAGAAGGACACCCAATTGCATACTTTAGTGAAAAACTTCATGGTGCCTCTTGTAATTACCCCACCTATGACAAGGAACTCTATGCACTTGTGAGGGCTCTTCAAACTTGGGAACATTACCTTGTTGCCAAGGAGTTTATCATTCATAGTGATCATGAATCACTTAAGTATTTGAAGAGTCAACACAAGTTACAAAAGAGGCATGCTAAGTGGTTGGAATTCATTGAACAATTCACTTATGTTATTAAATACAAGAAAGGAAAATCCAATGTGGTGGCTGATGCTTTGTCAAGAAAAATTAATCTATTAGCCACATTGGAAGCTCAAATTCTTGGATTTAATAACATTCTTGAATTGTATTCACAAGATCCTGATTTTGCTCATATCTATGAGGAATGTCTCAATAAGCCTCAAGGAGGATTCTATGTGAAAGAGGGGTATCTTTTTAAAGAAGGAAAAATTTGCATTCCCCAAGGGTCACATAGAAAACTCCTTGTTAAAGAGACACATGAGGGAGGATTAATGGGGCATTTTGGGGTAGAAAAGACCCTTGGCATGTTGAAAGAAAAATTCTTTTGGCCTCACATGAGAAGGGATATTCAAAGGCATTGCTTTAAGTGTATAACTTGTTTAGAAGCTAAATCTAAATCAATGCCTCATGGACTGTATACTCCTTTGAATGTTGCTTCCACCCCTTGGGAAGAAATAAGTATGGATTTTGTGTTAGGTCTTCCTAAAACTTCTAGGGGTTTTGATTCTATCTTTGTGGTGGTAGATAGATTTAGCAAAATGGCTCATTTTATACCTTGCCACAAAGTAGATGATGCAAGCAACATTGCAAAGTTATTCTTTAGAGATGTGGTTAAACTTCATGGGTTACCTAAGGTAATAGTTTCTGATAGAGATACAAAATTTCTTAGTCACTTTTGGCGGACCTTATGGTCTAGACTAGGGACTAAGTTATCTTTTTCTACTACTTGCCATCCTCAAACAGATGGTCAAACTGAAGTAGTCAATAGATCTCTTTCGACTTTACTAAGGGTAGTTCTTAAAGGAAATCACAAATCTTGGGATGAGTACCTGCCTCATGTTGAGTTTGCCTACAATAGAGTAGTTCATGGAACTACTAAATTGTCCCCTTTTGAAGTTGTTTATGGTTTTAATCCTTTGACACCCATGGATTTAATACCCCTTCCAAATTCTATTGATTTTGTTCATCAAGATGGGGTATCTAAATCTAAATTTATCAAAGATTTACATCAAAGGGTTAAAATTCAAATTCAACAACAAAATGAGAAATATGCCAAGAAACATAATAAGGGCAAGAAAGAGTTAATCTTCAATGAAGGAGATTTAGTTTGGATCCATCTTAGAAAGGAAAGATTTCCTCAACTAAGAAAATCCAAACTCAATCCTAGAGGAGATGGACCCTTTAGAGTGATCAGGAGGATTAATAACAATGCATATCAACTTGATCTTCCTCCTGAATATGGTGTTCATGCTACCTTCAATGTATCTGATCTTAAACCTTTTGCAGGATTTGATAGTGAAGATGAAGATCTTTTGGATTTGAGGGCAAATCCTTCTCAAGAGGGAGGGGATGATACAAGAAGGTCTAACACCATAGGACCCATCACAAGAGGAATGGCCAAAAAGCTCCAAGATGAGTATTCTCCCCAAGGTCAAATACTATTTGCTATTTTTGGATGGAAAATTGGAGAACAAGAAGATGTTACAAAATTGCCAAAACATGGACAGGGGTAAAATGGACATTTACACACAAGAAGGGGTGTGCTTATCCTTCTATGGGGTGGCATTAGTAATTTTTCATTTTTCACATGTAAAATGCATTTGTCAACGTGTTTCATAAGGCTTTATAGAAGCCACACATTTAGCACATGGTTAACATTTCAGATCTAAAGAAAACGTGTAAAAGGCTTGCTTCAACTTTGAGATTGATCTATAAAATCTCATAAGCAAAGCTTGTAGCTTACTTTTGATGAATTGAGAGAATAGATTTGCTGATGCAATTTCCAGCTTCTTCTCCCACCGAAAGTCACCCCTGTGCTTCCTACCAAATCTCCTCTAACTTCCTTCCATTGATGAAGGCCGTCTGAGCTAGCACCATTTCCCCAAAGCACCTCATCCAAACTCTTTTTCCACATATTCCTACTCTGCCACTGCACAGTCTAAACTGTTTCACTTTGTTTTTCCGCTGGCACTGCACCATTTCCCTGGAAGCTCACGAATCTGCAGAATAGCACCAAAGCTGGAGCTATCATAGGTTCACCATGAATATGGTGAACTAAACCTTGTATGTTTGTTGGGGAATCAATGTAATGTTTTGAAGCTCTCATATATGGAATTTGTGCTTGCATCTTAATCTAAGACTTATGCTTTCTTTCATCATTAGTTAGGATTTTTCCTCTTTGCTCAAGGCTTGCTTTGTTTAACTCATTCAATGCATGATTATTGATTTTGTAGATACGGGAACGAACGGGGAAGTCTAGATCCGGGGAATCTCTCCCAATGTAATATTGGTTGTCGTTAAGCTCCTGTGCTAAAAGAACTAATTATTAGGAATGCTAGGAATTATATGAACTCGTAATTGGGGATAGGCCTTTTTGACAAGGTAATTTAGAGAGTGGCATTAACAATGATGACTTGAATGTCGAATTCCTAAAATATATGAGAGTGGATAAGATGAAATTGACCCCCAACAACATAATCATCCATATAATCCATTGAAAGTGCTTGTCTTTTGCTTTTGCCATTGATCAAAACCTCATGCATACATGTTTATTTTCGTCTTTTGCATAGTACAATCCAATTATTTTGTTCTTAAGTCTTAGCTAATCAAAGAATCACATAACTAAACTAGGCCGTGATTCCTTTGGGAGAACGATACTTGTTCTTACCGAGTTTATTACTTGAAACGATTCGGTCATACTTGCCAATTGTTCAACAAGTTTGTGACATCATATTTTGGTGATCATAAATTTGTGCATCATGGAGGAAGTAGACGAAGTGGACGAAGTTGACAAAGTGGACGAAGTTGACGAAGTTCAAGAAGTTGTCGATGTGGAGTAAGTGGAGGATGTGGAGGATGTAGAAGAAGTGGAGGAAGTGGACATAGTTGACGAAGTGGACGAAGTGGAAGAAGTGGACGAAATTGAGAAAGTGGACGAACTGGAAGAAAACACGAAGTGGAGGAAGTGGAGGAAGTAGAGGAAGTGGACGAAGAAGAAAAATAAGTGGACGAAGTGGAAGAAGAAACAGACGAAGTTCAAGAAGTTGACGAAGTTCAAGAAGTTGTCGATGTGGGGTAAGTGGAGGAAGTGGAGGAAGTAGAAGAAGTGGACGAAGTGGACGAAGTTGACGAAGTGGACGAAGTGGACGAAGTTGACGAAGTGGACGAAGTGGACGAAGTTGACGAAGTGGACGAAGTGGACGAAGTTGACGAAGTGGACGAAGTGGACAAAGCGGACCAAGTGGAAGAAGTGGACGAAGTTGACAAAGTGGACGAACCGGACGAAGTGGACGAAAACATAAAGTGGAGGAAGTAGAGGAGGTGGACTGATAACAGTTGAAAAACTGTTATTTTTATGCTTAGGCTACCTCTTCCACCCGTTTGAAGGAGGATCTTGGATGCTCAGGCTACCTCTTCACCTTTCTAGGGTTTTATCCTTCATTCTTTCAGTATTGTTCATCTAGGTTCACCATGAATATGGTGAACTAAACCTTGTATGTTTGTTGGGGAATTGATGAGAGGGTCGCACCTCCCACAAAAGTTGTGCATAAAAGAATGCAGTATAGTTACTAGGAAGTGACTCCTAGGTCGTCTCTCAAGGACCAAATGTGGTTCAGTCTCAGATCAAACACATAGTGGGGGGGGGTTTTGAAAGATTTTTGTGAATGCAACTGAACTTAAATAAGACACTAATACAAACGGAAATGTAAAAACGGTCTCAATTACAAAATTAAAGCGGTTGGTCACTAAAGCTAACATTACTTTTAAATTAAAGGAGTGAAAATTAACCAAATTAAAGGAGTGAAAATTAACTTTGTGATGATTAACATTGAAAGGAGAATATGGTAATCAAGCAAAAATCACTTAAAAATTAGCAAGCATTCAAACCTAAGTGTATGCAATATGAAAATTGTAACCAAATTAAGTGCAAGATTAAGCATTTAAAATAATATAAAAGTAGACCTTGGAGCTCCTCTGGACGTGGCACCTTCTTCCAGTAAAAACTCAAAACTTCTCCTAAAATAAATCAACATTTTTTTTTCTTTCAAAGTAAATTCAATCACTGCTTGCGTGCACCGTCCTTTACTTCTAAATAAATGAATCCACCGTGCACTTTCTAAAGGAAAGAAACACTCATTCCCGTACACCTCTGTTCCTGAAATGAAATCAACCGTGCTTGGAACTCTTCAAAGAAAAACTGAATCGGTTGTGTGCTTTCCTCTCCAGCCATGTCGTGATGTGATTCTAAAATGAAAAGAAATGAATCCTCTGATAACAGTTGAAAAACTGTTGTTTTCATGCTTAAATTGATACTAAAAGCAACCTTTATACTTAGAAACTAGCTTGAAATCATGCTTTTATCCATATTTTCAGAAATAAGAGAGCTGGACAGGTCTATGCTTGATTTCAGTGTTTTTGTGCAGGTTTTAAGGTGAATTTAGTGAAAGAAGTGAAGAAGGAGAGAGATGGAATCAGAAAAGAAATCAAAGAGTGCAAAAGGAGAAGCCGAAGTCACCGCTCAGCGGCAGTTTACCGCTGAGCGGCACTCAGGAAGTCACGGGAGGTCCGCTGAGGGGCAAAATGGCCGCTGAGGGGAAGAAACGAGACGCGCACTCACCGCTGAGCGGTACTTTACCGCTCAGCGGCACACTTATGGGCTTGGTGATGAATCATTATTTTCTACACTTCACTTAGTTTATTGTGTTAGAATTAATCAGGGGATTGTGCTTAATTGTCTAGTATTTTCCTGTTTTTACTGATTGTGCTTAATTTGATCAGAAATTCTTATTTTACTTAATTTGAATTATCTGAGACTAATCATTTTCATTATTGATTGCAGGAAATATTATTGGATAATGTTTTGGGGACTGAAAGATAAAATTCTCATCAATATAAGTGAAAATTTATTTCCATGATGCACACTGAAAAAAAACAAGAAAATGTTAAATTTCCAATTGAAAGAAAATTATGATGCACACATGGAACCAACATGGAACCAATTTAAGAAAATTGGCGTCTGCATTGGTGAAAGATAATGGATATCCACTAAATAATCCATTTTGATAAAAAGCATATGAGAAGAGGGGCCACGTGAATTAAGCAAATTCACGGCAGCACCAAAACACATAGAAGGGGCCACCACTCACGATTATTCTACATATCATATGGGAAATATTCTGAAAAGTAAAAAAGCATCCCATCATTCTTTATGGCAAGCATCAAGCGGCCACCACTTGATCAGTTTCTTTTCTTTGGCTTAAGCACCAGCTATCTCACGTCCAACCAAAGAAGAAGAAGCTCTCGGTCACCTCCCATGGCAGCAGTTGGAAATTAGAAGAGCACACAAAGATGGTGTCTCGGACAAAGCTGGAACGACACCACCATGGAGACTTCTTCCATTTTCTTGTTGAGCTCACGGTCCAGCCACTTCCATGAATAACATCCATACTTCACGGTCTGCACAGCCAGCAAATGAGTGCGGTTACACTTCCACGTTCCAGCTGAGTTGGAAGATGAGGCCAACACACTCAAGCAGTCCAGAGATGGTGTGCACAATGATGAAGAGCAGCAGCTAGTACCAGGGGCAGCTGCACGGTATTTGATCTAGAAGAAGCAAGGCTGCCACATGATGAAATAGTCCAGCTGGCTGGAAGGATGGAAAAGCTCACGGCAGCTTGGAGCTGGAGCAACAAGCAACAAGTCCAGCCACCACCGTGAAGAAGTGATGGAGCTTATGCAGAAACAGCAGCAAGACAAAGTCCAGCAGCTTTGGAGGAACTCACGGCCCTTGAGGAGTTGCGTCCAGTAGTGGTAGGTGCATACGGATGAGAAGCTTCTCTTCCTTTCTTTTAGAATGAAGAAACAGTGATGGATGTGTAATTTCCTTCTTGGAAAGAAGGAAGCAGCTGAAAGGTGTCCAGCAAGGAAGCACTCACGTTAACAGTGGAGGACCCTCTTTGCTTTCATTCACTGCATGATGACATGCAAGCACCCATCCATGTTGAAGGCATCTCTCGGGTTTTTATTCCAGCCACCATCAACAAGTTATTTTCTTATGGAAAAGAGAAGCATCCAGCAGTTCACACCCACCATATAAAGAGGAAGAAGATTGTCCAGAGATGCGATGGTTGAAGGGGAGGCTACGGATGTGTGAAGGGAGAGCCCCAGAATGATAAATTTTTTATTCTTCACACGGCCCCATGATAAACAAATTATTTTGGCAAAACATCTTAATTAAAAGTAGGAGCCACCAACTAGGAGATGGGAGAAATTTTTCTTTGGTTTTGGAAGAATGAATCAAATGCAGAATGGAAAAGAGGGGCCACTTTCAAACAAGGAGTTCACGGGAAGGATTCTTAACAAATGGGGAGATGCTCACGGGAGGAGACTATTGGTGAGAGAATTGCTTATAAAAGGAATGCAGCACCAAAGCAGAGAGGAGACGGCCTTGGAGGCCTGGAAGGGGCACGGTTCTTCTCTTCCAGGAGTTCTCTTCCTCTAAATTTTCCATTTTCCAAACACTACAATGTAATTTTAGTTCAGTAGAAATGTGTCACAGTGTACTCATTTTATTTTCATTTGTACCAGAAATTTTATTTCTCAGTGTTAATTCTTTGATGAAGTTTATTTTCAGTTAAGTGTTTTTTTTATTTTATCTGTTGAATTTTACCGTTCGTTTTATTTTCAGACGTTTTCTATTTTTATTGTCTTTAACCGTTCAGTTTTTACAGTCTTTAAAATTTATTTCAACGTTTTTAATTCAGTCAATTTTAATTTTCTCCGCAACCAAAAACACTACAAACCCCCCCCCCCTTCGTGTTAAATCTGAGACTGAACCAAAAAATTGGTCCTTGAGAGACGACCTAGGAGTCACTTCCTAGTAATATACTGCATTATTTTCGTGCAAACAATTTTTATGAGCGGTGCGACCCGTTCGTCAAAAATGGCGCCGTTGCCGGGGACCAATGGAGGTTTGGTTTTAGATTCTTGTTGTGTAAATTTTTGTTCTGTTAATATGTGTCTTTTGTGTGTTTTGTCTTTTGTATTTTTGTAGGCGACAACGACACCTTCAGCAAATTTTGGCGGCGTTGTCACTTCAGATCCAGGTTTTTGTTTTAGATTTTTACTGTGTTAATATATATTGTGTATATATGTGTTTAATTGTGCTATGTTCTGTATTTAGTTGTTATTAAAAAAAATTGAAAATTAAAAAAAAAAAAATTAATTAAAAATTTTTACTATTGATGTTCTGTCTTGTGTGTGCTTGTACCATGTATAAATGTGTTTTGTTTTATCTGATTCGTAATTTTTAGTTTTTAGTTTTTACTTTTTATTTTTCCATGTCTACCTATTTTAATGTTGTGAATAATGCTTATTCTGCCAATGTCTGTGATTATGATTCTTATTCTGCATATTACTTTGATTTTAAATCTGCTGATTTTTATGATGAGAACAATATGTTCCATCATCCAATTTCTGAGAGCTCTCTTTGGGAGCCAGTTCCACAATATGAGAGTCAGCAGTATGATTCTCCTGCTCAAATAGCTCCTCAGCCTTCTACTTCTGAACCTACATTAAAGGAGTTACTAGAGCAGATGACAATGCAGAACATTCAGTTTCAGAAAGGGAACATGCAGTTCAAGCAAGAGAGCATGGAAACTCAAGCTGCCATGCAGAATCTGAGTGATCAGATCAGGCAGATGGCCACTCTTGCACCTGAGGAGACTGATGAAAATTTTGGGGACCCGGCAGAAGTAAGCAGTAATCCTGAACCAGGTAGACCACCTTCACCTTCCCACACTCTAGAAATCTTCAAGGAAGAGGAGGTAAGCATACCACAATTTGATTATTATGTTGATTGTGATGATGATCGGTATGCTAATGACTATATTCTTGCTGAGTCTGATTTTAATTTTTCCTCTGTGCATGAAGAGAACCGCTTTTTACTATCACATTCGAATGGTTATTCTTCATGCACTGAACATGAATCTGAATCTATGATTAATATTGCATGCAATTTAGAAATTGATTCATGTTATGAGGATTTATCTAAGGCTCAGTATGATGAATTGGGATTGGGTGTTATACCTCTGCATAACATCTCTTTGGAACCACATTGCACTAACCATGTTGCAGGAGGTGTACATGTATTGCATCAACAAACACCCACAATTGAAGACAAAGGTGCAAGCTTACAAAACGGTTTGAAAATCAATTGGCACCTGTTGAACCCAATCATCAACAATTTTTTCTGCTTAGATCCAGCGATGGAAGACATTTCATTGCGAGATCAAATCTGGAGGATGAAGCAGTTCCTCCTCAAAACTTCCGTGCTGGATCATGAAATGGAAAACCTCTCCC
Organism: Vigna nakashimae; assembly: GCA_034642375.1. NCBI lineage: Eukaryota > Viridiplantae > Streptophyta > Magnoliopsida > Fabales > Fabaceae > Vigna > Vigna nakashimae. Next base: position 27,649,114 of record CM067759.1, on the reverse strand, counting down.
TACATGTCCAAAATTGGCAACTGCCACCCTGACCAGGGGAGTTTTCTTTTTCTTTCTTCCCCGTTTTCCTACTTTTATTGCATTTGTCCTTTATCTGTTCAGTGTTTTAACTGATGATCTTATGCTTAGAACACGTTTAGGACAGTGTAGTTTAAGTGTGGTCTTGGGGGAGATTCTGATTTTTGTTTTTCTTATAAGTTTGTTTTTCCCTTTTCTTCTTAGTTTTCGAATTGTTATCTTTAAAAAAAAAAAATTTAAAAAAAAAAAAAAAAAAAAAATTATTCTGTTGTGATAAAATATTTTGTTTTAAGCATGCCAAATCTTTATTCCGATATGTATATTTATTTCTTAGTTTTCCAGTTGTTATCCCTTAAAAACAACATAAAAAAAAAAAAAAACATTTTCAAAAAATTGTTTTGCGTGTAGTCCATAATTGCTCGGCCCTCAATTTCTTATTATTTTATACCAATATTTCATTAAAAAATTTTCACTTCAGATCTCATTTATTTTCCTTATTTTCCTTCACTGTAAATACAATTTCTTAGTTGTTTTCATACAGATCTTTGATTGCAAATTTTTAGACTAAGAAAATATTTCATTCATCAATGCAAAAATTACAGTAATGGAGAAAAAGGATTGAACAGATCTGAAAATAAAATTGCAGTTGATATATGAAATTAAAAGATGTTTGGGGGTCGATCTTTAGTGATCGTTAATATTACAAACCAAATAAAAAAACAAAAACATCATAAAAACAACAAAATTATAATTGTTCAGATTACATGCCTTGTCCATATTCTGGCCACACTCGGCCAACAAAAACATAAAAATAAAAAAAAAAAAAAAAAAATAACATAAAACATTAAAACTGGAAGAATTCTCGAGCTGGTTGTGGTGGTCTAAGGGAGAGCTCCGTTGAGGGAGCTCTGGTTCGAAAAGTCACGAGCGGAGGCTTTGGTGGAGGAATTTCTCGTTCATTTCTGTCGTCATCGATGATGATCGGAACTGGAAACAGATTCAGCAGCCTCGGTGCCCTCATAATCACCCAGTTGTTTTCTTTCAAACAAAAAAAAAACAAAATAATAAATAAAAAAATAAAAAATAAAAATAACTTGTGTTAATTATAGAAGAGGAATGGAAAATTCAATAGGAGGTGTGATCAGAGGTCTTACCGTACATGTACAGCGGCAGTTGTGAAAAGAGAGTGCCAGTAGGGTCTATCTCCGCTTGCCAGCGCTTGACCCGATTGCCGTGGTTGTTAAACCAGCAGTGTACGTTGTATTCGGTGGCTTCGCCGAAAGCCCTTAGTCGAGACGCGATCTCGACGACTTGCGCTCGGCTTGGGTGTGTGACTCCATAGTTGAATATTTTGGTCATCATCTTGATTTGATCGTCGGTAGGACGCCACCGTTGACTGGTATATCTCTCTGATTCCGTATCACTCATCCTTCCTCTCGTAATATACTAATCCTTAAATAAAAAATAAATAAATGTAAAAAGAACAAAAACAAGAAAAATAAGCATAACATAAATAACAATAAAAAAAAAAAAATTTATTCAGTGTTTTCTTTATTTGTTCTTATTTCCTTTTAGATTTATTTTGTCCAGTCATGCTTTGATGTTTCAGTTTTTGGTCTCAGATCTGTTTCACGGTCCTTGCAAAAGGGTCCTAAACGGATCTACGTCCAGTGTCCTTGTCCATATTGTTCTTGTATATTCAGTTTCTGTGTTTTAGTTTTAAGTGGGGTACGTGGCGTTGTTCTACCCGATTGTCTCTGCCATACCTTCAAACGAAGGGAGATTAACGTCTGGTTTCCAGCCGATATACCCCTTAAGTTTTAAGACAATTGTGTTTTATGTGTTTTAAGTGTTTAGCAGGTGAAGAAGAAAGCGAATAAGAGCTGAAAATAAAGAAGGAACTGAAGGCTTAAATGAAAGCAGGAAAAGAAAGCAGAAAAAGAAAAAGAAAAAAAAAATGAAAGATCTGGAAAAAAGGAAAAGGAGAAGAAGGAAAGCAGGAAGGCATAACAGCAGAATAAGCAGAATGAAAGGAAAGAAGAAAAATGAAGCAAAGAGACGGCAGGAAAAGTTAAGCAAGCAGAAAGAAAAAGGGATCCAGGTGTAGAGAACTTACCCGGAGTAGTAGGGCTTACAGAAGCTTGACGCAGATCTCAGACGCTCCGAAGGCACACAGGCAGAGGCTCCTCACGGATCTCACTCAGACTCTTCAGAAGGCGCGGGGGCAGAGCTTCCTCGCAGATCCAGATGCTCGAGAAGAGAGCAGAGAGAGAAGAGAGCAGAGAGAGTTGAGAGAGAAAGAAAGGAGTAGAGAGAGAGTGAGGGGTCAGAAATGGCGCTCAGACGCGGAGGAGTGCCTCATTTATAGCCAGATTTCTTTCCACTGTAGCAACAGTTCCGGTCTTTGCCACCGAGACTGTTGTCACAGTACCAGTCTCCTTTTTCAAAAAAAAAAAAAAAAGATAATAATAATAATAATAATAATAATAATTTTTTAGCATCTACTGATGGGTGCTAGGTGTTTAAGACATCTACTGATGGATGTTACTGAAAATTTCTTCCCATTTCCTAACATTTTATTGCACTTGTCTATATTATTTGACTGCTCTGAAATTGATAATCTGATGATTGTAACACACTGAGGACATTGTGTGATTTAAGTGTGGTCTACTGGGAAGAAATTCTGATTTTTCTGATTTTTCTGTTAGATTGTATTTTGTGTGTTAAATTTTTTTTGTTTTTGAGTGTTAATTTTTTCTGTTTTAAGTTATTTTTATCGAGTTTTGTGTGCAATAAATTTTACATTTTTCTCTTGATTTCTGGATGATGTTTAAGTTGTAGATTTTTCCTTCACTTACTTAATACTTATGGTTTGAAATCCTTGCTTTTCTCTGATTGGAAGATGATTATAATGTTTGAGAGGTTGATTTGATTGTGACGAATACCCTGTGTGAGATTTGAGCCACTTAATTTTCTTTCTTGTGTGTGATATGTATCTTGAATGCTTGCACATATGCCTTGGCTTGATTCTTTTTGATATACTTGATTGATATGCATGTTCAGACATGATAAAGGCATTTTTGTTCTTGAGCCTCTTTAGCCAAATAAGCCAACCTTGTTATTATCCTTTGATAACCCCTTTGAGCCTATACTGTATATATTTCTTTGTGTTGAAGCTCATACACTGATCCTAAGTGAAAAACAAATGATTACCTTAACCTTAGGAAAGTCTGGAGCTATAGAAGTATTTTGAGAATAAGTGTGGTCTCCTTGGGAATTCTGATAAATTGGCTAGTTGGTTCCTCATCTTGTTCTGAAAATATAAATTATATCCTGTTGTGTGATAAAGAGAGAAAAGAAAAGAGACAGGATGAAAAAATTTGATGAGAAAAAGAGAAAAATTGAAAAATAATTTTGTGAATAATGGAGTCGAGAAGAGGATTGAATTAGAGGTTTGGGTGAGATTTCACTGTGTCTACATTTTTGCCCTAGTGCACCTCTATTTCTTCTGAGCTATAGCTACTTATCCAAATTTATCCTCCCCTGTCCTTGGCCTCATTACAACCCTGAAAGACCTTTTGATCTGAACATACATATGTTTTAAGTGTTGATATTAGAAGCTTGCCAAGTCTACTTGTGTTTGTTTTCTTGAGTACATTGAGTTGGAATTATTTACCTTAAACACTTGAGAGAAACACTATTAGTGCATCTGTGAGGTTATGTTATATTTAAATCACCTCTTGAGCTGATTAATTATTTTGCCATACTGTGAATTGCTTGGATGATTTCTGTAAGTATGTGCTTTTCTTGATTTTGTGTTGGAAAATTTCTACATCTTTTCTCTGTCTAGATTTCTTGAGAACTTTGTAAATTCTGTTTATTTTCTTGTGAGTCTTTATTTTCTGTATGCTGCGTTTGTGTCACTCCTTCGAGGTCCTTTGAACCATTCCCTGATTTGCGTCTTAATTTTGCCCAGGAGTGCAAAAGACTAAGTGTGGTCTATTTTGATGAATCATTATTTTCTACACTTCACTTAGTTTATTGTGTTAGAATTAATCAGGGGATTGTGCTTAATTGTCTAGTATTTTCCTGTTTTTACTGATTGTGCTTAATTTGATCAGAAATTCTTATTTTACTTAATTTGAATTATCTGAGACTAATCATTTTCATTATTGATTGCAGGAAATATTATTGGATAATGTTTTGGGGACTGAAAGATAAAATTCTCATCAATATAAGTGAAAATTTATTTCCATGATGCACACTGAAAAAAAACAAGAAAATGTTAAATTTCCAATTGAAAGAAAATTATGATGCACACATGGAACCAACATGGAACCAATTTAAGAAAATTGGCGTCTGCATTGGTGAAAGATAATGGATATCCACTAAATAATCCATTTTGATAAAAAGCATATGAGAAGAGGGGCCACGTGAATTAAGCAAATTCACGGCAGCACCAAAACACATAGAAGGGGCCACCACTCACGATTATTCTACATATCATATGGGAAATATTCTGAAAAGTAAAAAAGCATCCCATCATTCTTTATGGCAAGCATCAAGCGGCCACCACTTGATCAGTTTCTTTTCTTTGGCTTAAGCACCAGCTATCTCACGTCCAACCAAAGAAGAAGAAGCTCTCGGTCACCTCCCATGGCAGCAGTTGGAAATTAGAAGAGCACACAAAGATGGTGTCTCGGACAAAGCTGGAACGACACCACCATGGAGACTTCTTCCATTTTCTTGTTGAGCTCACGGTCCAGCCACTTCCATGAATAACATCCATACTTCACGGTCTGCACAGCCAGCAAATGAGTGCGGTTACACTTCCACGTTCCAGCTGAGTTGGAAGATGAGGCCAACACACTCAAGCAGTCCAGAGATGGTGTGCACAATGATGAAGAGCAGCAGCTAGTACCAGGGGCAGCTGCACGGTATTTGATCTAGAAGAAGCAAGGCTGCCACATGATGAAATAGTCCAGCTGGCTGGAAGGATGGAAAAGCTCACGGCAGCTTGGAGCTGGAGCAACAAGCAACAAGTCCAGCCACCACCGTGAAGAAGTGATGGAGCTTATGCAGAAACAGCAGCAAGACAAAGTCCAGCAGCTTTGGAGGAACTCACGGCCCTTGAGGAGTTGCGTCCAGTAGTGGTAGGTGCATACGGATGAGAAGCTTCTCTTCCTTTCTTTTAGAATGAAGAAACAGTGATGGATGTGTAATTTCCTTCTTGGAAAGAAGGAAGCAGCTGAAAGGTGTCCAGCAAGGAAGCACTCACGTTAACAGTGGAGGACCCTCTTTGCTTTCATTCACTGCATGATGACATGCAAGCACCCATCCATGTTGAAGGCATCTCTCGGGTTTTTATTCCAGCCACCATCAACAAGTTATTTTCTTATGGAAAAGAGAAGCATCCAGCAGTTCACACCCACCATATAAAGAGGAAGAAGATTGTCCAGAGATGCGATGGTTGAAGGGGAGGCTACGGATGTGTGAAGGGAGAGCCCCAGAATGATAAATTTTTTATTCTTCACACGGCCCCATGATAAACAAATTATTTTGGCAAAACATCTTAATTAAAAGTAGGAGCCACCAACTAGGAGATGGGAGAAATTTTTCTTTGGTTTTGGAAGAATGAATCAAATGCAGAATGGAAAAGAGGGGCCACTTTCAAACAAGGAGTTCACGGGAAGGATTCTTAACAAATGGGGAGATGCTCACGGGAGGAGACTATTGGTGAGAGAATTGCTTATAAAAGGAATGCAGCACCAAAGCAGAGAGGAGACGGCCTTGGAGGCCTGGAAGGGGCACGGTTCTTCTCTTCCAGGAGTTCTCTTCCTCTAAATTTTCCATTTTCCAAACACTACAATGTAATTTTAGTTCAGTAGAAATGTGTCACAGTGTACTCATTTTATTTTCATTTGTACCAGAAATTTTATTTCTCAGTGTTAATTCTTTGATGAAGTTTATTTTCAGTTAAGTGTTTTTTTTATTTTATCTGTTGAATTTTACCGTTCGTTTTATTTTCAGACGTTTTCTATTTTTATTGTCTTTAACCGTTCAGTTTTTACAGTCTTTAAAATTTATTTCAACGTTTTTAATTCAGTCAATTTTAATTTTCTCCGCAACCAAAAACACTACAAACCCCCCCCCCTTCGTGTTAAATCTGAGACTGAACCAAAAAATTGGTCCTTGAGAGACGACCTAGGAGTCACTTCCTAGTAATATACTGCATTATTTTCGTGCAAACAATTTTTATGAGCGGTGCGACCCGTTCGTCACTTGGGCCTAGATCTTTTGTAATTTTAGAATAGTATATAAGCTTTAGGACGTCCTAGGGTTTGTATCTTTGGCAGAAACGAGGCAAACACTCTCTCTTCCACCCCTTTGAAGGAGGATCTTGGATGCTCAGGCTACCTCTTCACCTTTTTAGGGTTTATTCTTTCATTCTTTCATTGTAATTCATCTAGGTTCACCATGAATATGGTGAACTAAACTCTGTATGTTTGTTGGGGAATCAATGTAATCTTTTGAAGCTCTCATATATGGAATTTATGCTTGCATCTTTTAATTAAGACTTATGCTTTCTTTCATCATTAGTTAGGGTTTTTCCTCTTTGCTTAATGCTTGCATTGTTTAACTCATTCGATGCATGATTATTGGTTTTGTCGATACAGGCACGTACGGGGAAGTCTAGATCCGGGGAATTTCTCCCAATATTATGTTGGTTGTCGTTAAGCTCCTGCACTTATGAACTGATCATTAGGAATGCTAGGAATTGTATGAACTCGTGATTAGGGAGAAGCCTTCTAGAAAGGTACTTTAGAGAGTGGCATTAACAATGATGATTTGAATGTTGAATTCCTAAAATATATGAGAGTGGATAAGATGAAATTGACCCCCAACAACATATTCATTCATATATTTCATTGAAAGTATTTGTCTTTTGCTTTTGCCATTGATCAAAACCTCATGCATACATGTTTATTTTCGTCTCTTGCATATAAAATCTCAATTATTTCGTTTGTAAGTCTTAGCTAATCAACAAATCATATAACTAAACTAGGCCGTGAGTCCTTTGGGAGAACGATACTTGGTCTTACCAAGTTTATTACTTGAACGATTCGGTCATACTTGCCGATTGTGAAACAAGTTTGTGACATCATATTTTGGTGATCATAAATTTGTACATCAAGTTTTTGGCGCCGCTGCCGGGGACTCTGGTTTAACTGGTTAATTTGTGTGATTATTGATTATCTTTGACTTTAATTTTGAATTTCTGTTTTTATTTTTCTGTTTTTATTTTATTTTATTTTATCTTATTTGATTTGATTAGATTAGATTTGATTTTATTTTATTTGATTTGATTAGATTAGATTTGATTTGATTTGATTTGATTTTATTCTATCTTATTGTATTTTATCTTCTGAATCTTTTATCTTCTGAATATATATCTTCTCCTATATCTTTTTGTGCTAACAAATATTTTCTAGAGTTTTGTGCCTAATGTTTGCAGGATGCAATTCGAACAAGAATTTAATAGGCACTCAATTCTACCAAAGTAATCTCAACCACTGGTGGGAACATGACTCAAGCATGGATCAAAGCCAATTTTGGCAAGCTGCCGGACAATTTGAGAACCAACCACAACAACAATGGCAGCAACAAAGCTTTAAAATCAACAAAGGGAAGCAAGAGATCTCTTCATTTAGACAAGGCATGGAAGAATCACTGGGGCATGCATGGGACAGGTATAAAAGCCTATTACGAAAGACTCCCACGCATGGATTTAACGAAGGAGAAGTAGTCCTAATCTTCCTTGGAGGTCTTGGTTCACAAACCATGATGATGCTTAACGCCTCAGCTGGAGGCAATATCAAATGGAAGACTCCAGAGGAAGCCACAGAAATAATTGAAAACATGACTACTAATAACAATAAGTGGAACAGTGAAAGAGGAGCTCCTATTCAACAAAAAGGAGTTCTACAGTTGCAATCCAATGATGCCTTGATAGCTCAGAACAAGTTAATAACTCAACAATTGGAGAATCTCTCAAAGATACTTGAACAATTGCCACAAGAGTTAAAGACTGTTGCACAAGTACAATCCCAGTTGTGCTAATTGTGTAGAGGTGACCATATCAATGGTCAATGTGCCTTTCCAGTTGAAGCCGTAGAGGATGTAAACTATATGACCAATCAGTACCGTCAAGGGAGCTACAATCAAGGGTGGAAACCACACCCAAGTATTGGTCAGGAACAAAGTGGGCAAGCTGGACAAACTGGGCAATTTAACAAGCAACAGCAACAAACCTTTCTATCAGGAAGTTTGGATGACACCCTTCAACAATTTTTGAAAAATTCTAACGCTACTCAGAAAAGCATTGAAGAATCATGTAAAAGGATGGAGATGCAGCTTCATTCCATTAGTCAGAGATTGAATGATGATGTTAATACTGAAGTTAACCTTAAGGAGGAAGGGCAAGTCATTATCACTAAAAGTGACAATATTCTTGATGAGGAAAAATTAGAGGGAGATGAGGAAAGGGTTGAGAGAAAAGAGAAAGAAGAGTTGAGTGAGAAAGATAAAGATGAAGAAAAAGAAAAAGAAGTGGTTGAGAGAGAAGAGAGAAAGAAAATTTGTGTGAAAATAAAGAAGTTGAGGAGAAAAAGAGAAGGGAAGAAAAAAATAAAAGAAAAGAAAAAGAGAAAATTTGGGGAGAGAAAGCGTAAGAAAAAGAGGATGAGAGGAAAGAAGAAGGAATCACATGAAAAATCCCATCCTCATCTAAAGAAGAATCATAGGAAGGAAAAGAAATTTAAGTGCTTTATGGAAATCTTCAAGAAATTGGAGATTAAAGTTCCTATGATTGAGACACTGCAACAGGTTCCTGGTTTGATTAAATTTCTAAAGATGTTCAGTAGAAAGAAGAAGAAAAAGAAGAAGGAACTTGAGCTTTACTGGGTCAAGCTAATGACGTTAAAAGAGCGCTTGCTGGGAGGCAACCCAGTGATTTAAAAACTTTTGATTTTGATTTTGGTTTTGTAACTTTTAATCTGTGGACATTATTTTTGTAAATATTTTGTTGGATATAGCATTTACTGAAGGATGCTAGGTGGTTAAGTATCTACTGAAGGATACTCAGTTTGTAACACCTACTGATGGGTGTTGGTAAGAAAATTTTACACCTACTGATGGGTGTTGGTGGATTTTGGGTCAGGCTCGTGACGTTAAACAAGCGCTACCTGGGAGGCAACCCAGTTGATTGATTGTTTTCTGTTTGTTTATTTTAGTTAGGGTTTGCATAAGCATTTTTAACATTGAATTGCAGGGAACCAGTGAGGGGCATGTCTAGGAGGCACGTAGGTCAAGAAAAGAAGGAGAAGAGCACATCACGAAAGTGCCGCTGAGCGGCAACTTACCGCTGAGCGGTACTCTCGCAGAATGGGCTTTAGTTCCCCTTAGCGGAACCCGAGCCCATTAGGGTATTTTTATACCCTAAGCTGTGCAAATGCTTTTATTTTCAGGCTCTTCTCTGCACACACACTCCCACATACCTTTTCAAAGGTTCTCTAAAACTTTTCCCTCATCCCTCTTTAGAAAATCTCTCTTCCACTCACTTGCTCACTAGTTTTCCATCTAAGTTTGGGGTTGGGTGATAACAGTTGAAAAACTGTTATTTTCATGCTTAAAAGTGATACTAAAAGCAACCTTTAGACTTAAAAACTAGCTTGAAATCATGCCTTTTATCTATATTTTCATAAATAAGAGAGCTGGACAGGTTTATGCTTGATTTAAGTGTTTTTGTGCAGGTTTTAAGGTGAATTTGGTGCAAAGAGTGAAGAAGGAGAGAAGTGACATTAGAAAAGACAAGAAAGAGTGCAAAAAGAGAAGACGAAGGCACCGCTCAGCGGCAAACTACCGCTGAGCGGCACTCAAGAGGTGGCGTTGGAACCGCTGAGGGGCAAAATGGCCGCTGAGGGGAAGAAAGAAGACGCGCAATCACCGCTGAGCGGCACTTTATGGGCTTGGGCTTTTGTAATCTTTTGTAACTCTAGATTAGTATATAAGGGCTTGCACGTCCTTGGGATTAGTATCTTTGGCAGAAACGAAGTAAACACTCTCTCTTCCACCCCTTTGAAGGAGGATCTTGGATGCTCAGGCTACCTCTTCACCTTTATTGGGTTTATTCTTTCATTCTTTCATTGTTATTCATCTAGGTTCACCATGACGATGGTGAACTAAACCTTGTATGTTTGTTGGGGAATCAATGTAATCTCTTGAAGCTCTCATATATGGAATTTGTTGAGTACATCTTTTAAGTAAGACATATGCTTTCTTTCATCATTAGTTAGGGTTTTTCCTCTTTGCTCAATGCTTGCATTGTTTAACTCATTCTAATGCATGATTATTGGTTTTGTCGATACGGACACGTACGGGGAAGTCTAGATCCGGGGAATTTCTCCCAATATTATACTGACAATATTTTATTGGTTGCCTTTAAGCTCCTGCACTCATGAACTAATCATTAGGAATGCTAGGAATTGTATGAACTATTTGATTAGGGAGAATCCATCTAGAATGGTACATTAGAGAGTGGCATTAACAATGATGATTTGAATGTTGAATTCCTAAAATATATGAGAGTGGATGAGATGAAATTGACCCCCAACAACATATTCATTCATATAATCCATTGAAAGTGTTTATCTTTTGTCTTTGCCATTGATCAAATCTCATGCATACATGTTTATTTTCTGTCTTGCATTTTAAACTCTAAATATTTCGTTTGTAAGTCCTAGCTAATCAACAAATCACATAACTAAACTAGGCCGTGAGTCCTTTGGGAAGAACGATACTTGGTCTTACCAAGTTTATTACTTGAACGATTCGGTCATACTTGCCGATTGTGAAACAAGTTTGTGACATCATATTTTGGTGCTTACAAATTTGTCCATCATTGGGAGAGAGCATCATTGAAGGGGCTGATTTCTTCATTGTGGTTTACTAATGCTTAACAATGTATCTTTTGGTTTTGTGAATTATGTTTGATGCAGGGATGGCCTCCTCATCAGGCAAAAAGAATCAAGACTATAAGATCTAAGAAGAAGGAAGATACAGAGGACAACTCAGACTGATGAGGAGCTGAGATAGCATTTACTGATTAATGCTATCATATGCTTATGCTTTTGATTGGTTTAAGTTTTCTGAACTTATTTGTTTTTGTTTTTAGATTAGGGTTGATGTACTATATTGGAAACCTGGTTTGTTATGATGGTTTGCTATTAACTGTGATTGTGTGATAAGTAATGCTTGATGATGATTAGTGATTGATTGATGTTGAGATGATGTGCACATTAAAATGCTTATACAGGTGATTCACAAGCTTTGTGAACAAATGCATGATATCATGATTGTGATTGTGAAATTAAGCAGGATGTGTATGTCAAATGTGAATGAGCTGATATGTGAGATTTTGAGCTCCAGAGTTGTTATTGTTGAATGCTATTACTTTGAAAGCATGAATGACTTTGCCCAGGTTTTCTATGATTGAATCAATTGCTTGTTTTGCATCATGTGATCAAGGCCGTTTGTTGGAAACCTTTTTATTGGCCAAACTCATAAAGTTAGCCCATTAAAAGAGAACACTTTGTGTTCTATCCTTTGAACCCTTAGCCTTGAACATACACTGAAACCTTTGATTGAAAATCTTTACCTTGAGTTAAGTAGAAGATCTTGTGTGGTATTGTTAAATGTTCAAGTTTGGGGTTGTTGGGAAAACATGAAAAGCATTGAGCTAAGAGCTAAAAAGTAAGAATATGCAAAGAAAAAGAAAAGAAAAGAAAAAGAAGCAAAGCTCAATGCAAATGCAAAGGCAAAAGAAAGTTGGGAATGAATAAGATGATTGTGTGATATGATTCTCTTAACTCATGGATTTTGTGATCCAGAAAAACCAATTTTCTTGTTAGCCCAGCCACATTATAAGCCATTGAAAAGTCCTTGTGATGATGCATGCTTGTGAATGTTTTTGATTGTGGTAAAATGAAAGGCAAAGTTGACTCATGTGACATTGTGATAGTGGAGTGAATGAGTGAAACACTTTACCTCTTATACACTTGTGTGTTGAGTGAAACACTTTATCTAGTGAGGAAATATTCCATAAGCACATGAACATCCATGCTTAATTGAATGATCATTCATGAAAAATAGCATTTGTTGGAATTTAAATGACTTTGTGAACACTAAAGCATGTGCACATCTTGAATGAACTCTTGGTCATAAGTTTGAGTGAAGTTGTTACTTATCTTGAAAAAGAGGATTTTTGAATGAGTGAACCATCATATGAATTGGTTGGAGATTGAGTTACATCTTGTTTGCTTGAGGACAAGCAAAGTTCTAAGTTTGGGGTTGTCATAACAGTTGAAAAACTGTTATTTTCATGCTTAAAATTGATACTAAAAGCAACCTTTATACTTAGAAACTAGCTTGAAATCATGCTTTTATCCATATTTTCAGAAATAAGAGAGCTGGACAGGTTTATGCTTGATTTCAGTGTTTTTGTGCAGGTTTTAAGGTGAATTTAGTGAAAGAAGTGAAGAAGGAGAGAGATGGAATCAGAAAAGAAATCAAAGAGTGCAAAAGGAGAAGCCCAAGTCACCGCTCAGCGGCAGTTTACCGCTGAGCGGCACTCAGGAAGTCACGGGAGGTCCGCTGAGGGGCAAAATGGCCGCTGAGGGGAAGAAACGAGACGCGCACTCACCGTTGAGCGGTACTTTACCGCTGAGCGGTACACTTATGGGCTTGGGCCTAGATCTTTTGTAATTTTAGAATAGTATATAAGCTTTAGGACGTCCTAGGGTTTGTATCTTTGGCAGAAACGAGGCAAACACTCTCTCTTCCACCCCTTTGAAGGAGGATCTTGGATGCTCAGGCTACCTCTTCACCTTTTTAGGGTTTATTCTTTCATTCTTTCATTGTAATTCATCTAGGTTCATGTTGGTTGTCGTTAAGCTCCTACACTTATGAACTGATCATTAGGAATGCTAGGAATTGTATGAACTCGTGATTAGGGAGAAGCCTTCTAGAAAGGTACTTTAGAGAGTGGCATTAACAATGATGATTTGAATGTTGAATTCCTAAATTATATGAGAGTGGATAAGATGAAATTGACCCCCAACAACATATTCATTCATATATTTCATTGAAAGTATTTGTCTTTTGCTTTTGCCATTGATCAAAACCTCATGCATACATGTTTATTTTCGTCTCTTGCATATAAAATCTCAATTATTTCGTTTGTAAGTCTTAGCTAATCAACAAATCATATAACTAAACTAGGCCGTGAGTCCTTTGGGAGAACGATACTTGGTCTTACCAAGTTTATTACTTGAACGATTCGGTCATACTTGCCGATTGTGAAACAAGTTTGTGACATCATATTTTGGTGATCATAAATTTGTACATCATCCTCCAAACAGCGTCGTTAAGAGCTCTTTACATGTGCAGTACGTGAGGTTTTTTTCTTCCAGCCCTTACACCATGTGCATCTTTTCTCACTTCACCGGACGGTGCTCCTTAGACGCTACATTCTCCATTTTTCGAGAGCTGCTTGGAGCTTTCTCATATTAAGAAAAGATAAAAATCACCACTTCATTTCAAAAGAAAAGAAAGAGTGCTTCTAACATTCTCCATCTATCGTAACGTTCTGTGCCATCCTCTTCAATTGAGAATAAAAATCTCCTTGTGCGTACATCCCAAACTCTTACTCTGCTCTTCTCTACTTCACTCTAGAAACCAAATTAAATATTCTATTCTAATGCCAACATCAAAGTCACACTACACGGCTTTTTCTTCCAGCAAGGGTGAATCACCGTTTCCAGCCCTTCTCTTTTTGAAAAGTGAATATTAAATAAAAAAAACTTCTCCCTGCTTCCAGCTTCACGGACACACCTACTCCTTCAATGCTTCCAAGTTTCATTCCGTACGCTCCCTTCATTCCAGCTATCACCATTTCCCAACTCCACGTGCTCCTGGAATCAGCCTTCACCTACGTGCTGCTGCTTCCCATCCAGCTCAACAATCACCATCTCAACTTAAAGAAAGGGAAAAAAGAAAATCATTCTTCGTGCTCCATGCTTTGCTCACTCCTTCACCGTGCTGCTATCCTCTAAAGAAAGAAAATAAACTAAAACAAAAAGTGCTCTCAAATAAAACCAAAATCTTATTTGAGTCAACGTGCAGCTGCTCCAAAATTCATCACGCTTCTCCTGCAGAAAGTGAAAACGTCTGTGTGCTTCATAGTTGCTGGAAGTGACAGTGCTTCCTATTCCATAATGTCACACCACTGCTGCTCCAACTCTTCACCGTATAGAGTGTGCGTGAGACAACCTTGCAGCCACCATTCTCAATAATTAAAAATCACCGTGGGAAGTTGGAAGCAAAATTAAAGCTCATGAATCCAGAAAAATGAAATAGAAAATTCAAAGTCCTTTCATTCATGCTGAAAAACGTTCAAAACCAAAACTGAGACCGAGAAAAAAAAAAGTGCCAAAATGTGTGGCGGCTGGGCACCTTTTCTAAGGGCCGTGTGTCCCTTTTTAGGGTAGGGTCCACACATACAAAAACCCTAGGTCCAAGTCACTAACTTCTAATTTTTGGGTCTACTCTAATTTACCAAAAATTGACCCAAAATATAAGAGTTGATACAGAAATTCTAAACTACTGAATTACAATTTAATTAATTCTAAAATGTCTGTGTGGAGAGTCTTGAATTTATTTGGAATTCTTCCTGATGTCCCAAAATGTATTTCCGAAATTTTCCTGCACTTCAAAAATGCACTTAATCAGCTCAGAAAATCCAAATTAGCACAATTACAATTTTCCGACCAAATTAAGCAGAATTCGGAAAACGGGGAAATAACAAACAATTAAACACAATTCCCTGGTTTATTTAAGTGCAATAAACTAAATATAATTCAAGAAATAACGACTCATCAGGAATCAATGTAATCTTTTGAAGCTCTCATATATAGAATTTGTGCTTGCATCTTAATCTAGGGCTTATGCTTTCTTTCATCATTAGTTAGGGTTTTTCCTTTTTGCTTAATGCTTGCTTTGTTTAACTCATTCAATGCATGATTATTGATTTTGTCGATACGGGAACGTACGGGGAAGTCTAGATCCGGGGAATCTCTCCCAATATTATATTGGTTGTCGTTAAGCTCCTGTGCTAAAAGAACTAATTATTAGGAATGCTAGGAATCGTATGAACTCGTAATTAGGGATAGGCCTTCTTGACAAGGTAATTTAGAGAGTGGCATTAACAATGATGATTTCAATGTTGAATTCCTAAAATATATGAGAGTGGATAAGATGAAATTGACCCCCAACAACATATTCATCCATATATTTCATTGAAAGTGCTTGTCTTTTGCTTTTGCCATTGATCAAAACTCATGCATACATGTTTATTTTCTGTTTTGCATATTAAACTCCAATTATTTCGTTCTTAAGTCTTAGCTAATCAACAAACCACACAACTAAACTAGGCCGTGAGTCCTTTGGGAGAACGATACTTGGTCTTACCAAGTTTATTACTTGAACGATTCGGTCATACTTGCCGATTGTAAAACAAGTTTGTGACATCATATTTTGGTGATCATAAATTTGTCCATCAAGTTTTTGGCGCCGTTGCTGGGGACTCGTGGTTTAACTGGTTAATTTGTGTGATTATTGATTATCTTTGACTTTAATTTTGAATTTCTGTTTTTATTTTCTGTTTTTATTTTTTCGGTTTTTATTTTATCTTATTTTATTTTATTTTATTTTATTTGATTAGATTTTATTTTATTTTATTTTATTTTATTTGATTAGATTAGATTTTATTTTATTTTATTTTATTTTATTTGATTAGATTAGATTTTATTTTATTTTATTTTATTCTATCTTATTTTATTTTATGTTCTGAATCTTTTATCTTCTCCTATATCTTTTTGTGCTAACAAATATTTTCTAGGGTTTTGTTTTCTTGTGTATGCAGGAAGCAATTAGAACAAGGAGCAAGAAAATAACAGAACCTTTGCTTAAAGGTCTAGACGAGAGTAGACGGAGGAGAAGAACCTGAACATCTAGAGAACTTTTCCCTTCTCCAGAAACTCTCTTACAATCATCACCACAAGGTTCTGTTCATAGCACAGAAAATATGGAGAACAACAATGTTAGAAGAACTCTTGCTGACTACACCAATATAGCTAGAACAACCAGTTAAACCAGAGTCCCCGGCAACGGCGCCAAAAACTTGATGGACAAATTTATTATCACCAAAATATGATGTCACAAACTTGTTTTACAATCGGCAAGTATGACCGAATCGTTCAAGTAATAAACTTGGTAAGACCAAGTATCGTTCTCCCAAAGGACTCACGGCCTAGTTTAGTTGTGTGGTTTGTTGATTAGCTAAGACTTAAGAACGAAATAATTGAGGTTTAATATGCAAAACAGAAAATAAACATGTATGCATGAGTTTTGATCAATGGCAAAAGCAAAAGATAAACACTTTCAATGAATTATATGAATGAATATGTTGTTGGGGGTCAATTTCATCTCATCCACTCTCATATACTTTAGGAATTCAACATTCAAATCATCATTGTTAATGCCACTCTCTAAAGTACCATTCTAGATGGCTTCTCCCTAATCACGAGTTCATACAATTCCTAGCATTCCTAATGATTAGTTCATAAGTGCAGGAGCTTAACGACAACCAATATAATATTGGGAGAAATTCCCCGGATCTAGACTTCCCCGTATGTGCCCATATCGACAAAACCAATAATCATGCATCGAATGAGTTAAACCATGCAAGCATTAAGCAAAGAGGAAAAACCCTAACTAATGATGAAAGAAAGCATAAATCTTAATTAAAAGATGCAAGCATAAATTCCATATATGAGAGCTTCAAGAGATTACATTGATTCCCCAACAAACATACAAGGTTTAGTTCACCATATTCATGGTGAACCTAGATGAATAACAATGAAAGAATGAAAGAATAAACCCTAAAAAGGTGAAGAGGTAGCCTGAGCATCCAAGATCCTCCTTCATAGGGGTGGAAGAGAGAGTGTTTGCCTCGTTTCTGCCAAAGATACTAACTCTAGGACGTGCAAGTCCTTATATACTATTCTAGAGTTACAAAAGATTACAAAAGCCCAAGCCCATAAAAGTGCCGCTCAGCGGTAAATACCACTCAGCGGTGACTGCGCGTCCCTTTTCTTCCCCTCAGCGGCCAGTTTGCCCCTCAGCGGACCTCCCGTGACCTCCTGAGTGCCGCTCAGCGGTAAAATGCCGCTGAGCGGTGCTTTCGGCTTCTCCTTTTGCACTCTTTGCTTCCTTTTCTGATTCCATCTCTCTCCTTCTTCACTTCTTCTCTCCAGAGAAAGCAACAGAGATTATAGAAAACATGGCTACTAGTGATAATGAGCTGCGCAGTGAGAGAGGAGCTCCTATGCAAAAAGGAGTCCTTCAATTACAGACACATGATGCCCTGCTAGCTCAAAACAAAATTCTAACTCAACCGCTGGAGACTCTGACTAAAACTCTTGCACAATTACCCAAAGAGTTGAAAACTGCTGCACAGGTACAATCCCAGTTGTGCGAATTGTGTGGAGGCGACCATATCAATGGTCAATGTGCCTTTCTAGTTGAAGCCATAGAGGATGTAAACTACATGACCAATCAGTACCGTCAAGGAAGCTACAATCAGGGGTGGAAACCACACCCAAGTATTGGTCAAGGGCAAACTGGGCAAGCTGGTCAATATAATAAGCAGCAGCAGCAACCCACCTTATGGCAACAGTTATCTATGCTTAATGAAAGGTCCATGAGGATGGAGGAAACTTCAACAATTTCATACAGAAGACTGAGTCTACACAGAAGAGCACTGAAGCTGCTATAAAAAATCTGGAGACTCAGATGGGGCAGATCACCAAACAAGTGGAAAAAAGGCCAAATAGAAATTTTAGAGCTAATACTGAGGTTAACCCCAGAGAAGAGTGCAAGGTGGTAGAGAGTGTTGATGCTGAGAAAGTTGAGTTAGAAACAGAAGAGAGAAGAGAAATAGAGAGCAATATCACTTTTCCTTTTCCAATCCATCAAGGGAAACAACTGGACTTCACAGAATTATTCAAAATGGTGGATAATGATGCACCTTGGGAACAGATTTTGCAACAGATTACGGTTTACACTAAATCTAATGAAGAAATCTCTACAAAGAAGAGACGTAGAGATGATGAGGCAAAGGAGTGTATAACTGTTAAAAAAAAGCCATTCCCTCCTAAAGCAACAGACCCAGGCAGTTTTTCTATCCCTTGTACCAAGGGAAGAAAAGGGTGAAGAAAGCTCTCCTTGATTTAGGTTCAAGTTTTAACTTGATACCTTACTCTTTACTGGAGCAAATCGGCAATGTTAAAGTGAAACCTGTAAAGGTTAATCTAGTAATGGCCGATGGATCTTCAAAGGAGCCATGTGGGATTGCAAAGGACATTATAGTTTGTGTTGGCAAACTTCAGTTCTTGGCAGACTTTGTGGTGATGAAGATGGAGACAGAGAAGATACCTATCATACTTGGAAGACCGTTTATGAAAACGGCCAGAGCTATCATTGATGTAAATGAAGGTATAGTGGTGCTCTAGGATCGAGAGGAGAGAGTGGTTGTAGACGTCTTCAAGGATGAGACGCAAGCACAGGAGGAAGAAGCTAGTTATAAAGCTGCATTTCAAGATGCACACATGACTAGCCATAAAGATGAAAAGCCCAAGGTTGCAGGTAACCATTGTTTGTTGTTTCAGGTACACAAGGAAGAAAATATTGGAAGAGGAGGAGAAATTCCTGGTGACTGGGAGAAAAGAAGACTCCAACTTGGCACACCTGTAAGAATCAAGAACAAGTTGTGGGTTGTAAAGGGCTTTAAAGAGAAGGAGGTGATAGAGATAGAGTCTCCACATTCTAGAAGGACCAAAACAGTTCACAGGAAACAGCTGAGGAGTTGGTGGGATGACAACATCAACTATAAAGCAGGAACTTGAGCTTACTGGGTCAAGCTAATGACGTTAAAAGAGCTCGTGCTGGGAGGTAACCCAGTTGATTTTAAGAACTTTTTAATTTTACTTTGGTTTGTAAATTTTTAATCTGTTGAACATTATATTGCTGAACATAGCATCTACTGAAGAATGCTAGTTGGATATAGCATCTACTGAAGGATGCTAAGTGGTAGCACCTACTGATGGGTGTTGGTAAGTTATTTAACACCTACTGATGGGTGTTGGTGAGATTTTAAACACCTACTGATGGGTGTTGGTGGATTTTGGGTCAGGCTCGTGACGTTAAACAAGCGCTACCTGGGAGGGAACCCAGTTGATTGATTGTTTTTGTTTGTTTCATTGTAGTAGTAATAGGGTTTTGCATAAGTATTCTGAAGATTGAATTGCAGGGAACCAGTGAGGGGCATGTCTAGGAGGCACGTAGGTTAAGAAAAGAAGGAGAAGAGCACTTCACGAAAGTGTCGCTGAGCGGCAACTTACCGCTGAGCGGTACTCTTGCAGAATGGGCTTTAGTTCCCCTTAGCGGGACCTGAGCACATTAGGGTATTTTTATACCCTAAGCTGCGCATAAGCTTCTATTTCCAGGCTCTTCTCTGCACACACACTCCCACATACCTTTTCCAAGGTTCTCCACATCTTTTCCCTCTTCCCTCTTGAGAAAATCTCCCTTTCACTCACTTTCTCACTAGGTTTCCATCTAAGTTTGGGGTTGGGAGAGAGCATCGTTGAAGGGGATGATTTCTTCATTGTGGTTTACTAATGCTTAACAATGTATCTTTTGGTTTTGTGAATTATGTTTGATGCAGGGATGGCCTCCTCATCGAGCAAAAGGAATCAAGACTATAAGATCCAAGAAGAGGAGGATACAGATGATAGCTCAGATTGAGGAGGAGCTGAGATAACATTTACTGATGAATGCTATCATATGCTTATGCTTTTGTTGGTTTAAGTTTTCTGAACTTATTGATTTTTGGTTTTAGATTAGGGTTTGATGTACTCTATTGTTATGATGGTTTGCTATTAACTGTGATTGTGTGATAAGTAATGTTGCATGATGCTTATTGATTGATTGATGTTGAGATGTGCACATTAAATGCTTATACAGGTGATTCACAAGCTTTGTGAACAAATGCAGGATATCATGATGGTGATTGTGAAATTAAGCAGGATGTGTATGTCAAATGTGAATGAGCTTATATGTGAGGTTTTGAGCTCCAGAGTTGTTATTTTTGAATGCTATTACTTTGGAAACATAAATGATTTTGCCCAGGTTTTCTATGATTGAATCAATTGCTTGTTTTGCATCATGTGATCAAGGCCGTTTGTTGGAACCCTTTTTATTGGCCAAATTCATAAAGTTAGCCCACTAAAAGAGAACACTTTGTGTTCTATCCTTTGAACCCTTAGCCTTGAACATACACTCAAAACGCTTGATTGAAAATCTTTACCGTGAGTTAAGTAGAAGATCTTGTGTGGTATTGTTAAATGTTCAAGTTTGGGGTTGTTAGGAAAACATGAAAAAGGAAAAGCATTGAGCTAAGAGCTAAAAAGTAAGAATATGCAAAGAAAAAGAAAAAGAAAAAGAGAAAGAAAAGAAAACAAAAGAAGAAGCAAAGCTCAATGCAAATGCAAAGGCAAGTTGGGAATGAATAAGAATAATTGTGTTGTTATGATTCTCTTAACTCAAGGATTTTGTGATCCAGAAAAACCAATTTTCTTGTTAGCCCAGCCACGTTATAAGCCATTGAAAAGTCCTTGTGATGATGCATGCTTGTGAATGTTTTTGATTGTGGTTAAATGAAAGGCAAAGTTGATTCATGTGACATTGTGATAGTGGAGTGAATGAGTGATTACCTCTTATACACTTGTGTTTGAGTGAAACACTTTACCTAGTGAGGAAATATTCTATGAGCACATGAACATCCATGCTTAATTGATTGATCATTCATGAAAATAGCATTTGTTGGATATTAAGTGACTTTGTGAACACCAAAGCATGTGCACGTCTTGATTGAAAGGTACTTTAGAGAGTGGCATTAACAATGATGATTTGAATGTTGAATTCCTAAAATATATGAGAGTGGATAAGATGAAATTGACCCCCAACAACATATTCACCTATATATTTCATTGAAAGTGCTTGTCTTTTGCTTTGGCCATTGATCAAAAACCTCATGCATACATCGTTATTTTTTGTTTTGCATATTAAACTTCAATTATTTCGTTCTTAAGTCTTAGCTAATCAACAAATCACATAACTAAACTAGGTCGTGAGTCCTTTGGGAGAACGATACTTGGTCTTACCGAGTTTATTACTTGAAACGATTCGGTCATACTTGCCGATTGTTCAACAAGTTTGTGACATCATATTTTGGTGATCATAAATTTGTCCATCAAAAGGGGAAGAAGAAACGGACAAAGTTGACGAAGTTGACGAAGTTGACAAAGTGGACAAAGTTGACGAAGTGGACGAAGTTGATGAAGTAGACGAAGTTGACGAGGTTGACGAAGGTAACGAAGTGGAGGAAGTGGAGGAAGTGAAGGAAGTGGAGGAAGTGGAGGAAGTGGGTGAAGTGTACAAAGTGGAGGAAGTGAAGGAAGTGGAGGAAGTGGAGGAAGTTGATGAAGTGGACGAGGTTGACGAAGTGGAGGAAGTGGAGGAAGTGCAGGAAGTTGACGTAGTGGACAAAGCTGACGATGTGAACGAGGTGCACGAAGCGGAAGAAGAAGTCGAGGAAGTGGACGAAGTGGAGGAAGTGGAAGAAGCGGGCGAAGTGGACGAAGTGGTAGAAGAAGTAGAGGAAGTGGAGGAAGTAGAAGAATTGGAAGTAATAAACTTGGTAAGACCAAGTATCGTTCTCCCAAAGGACTCACGGCCTAGTTTAGTTATGTGATTCTTTGATTAGCTAAGACTTAAGGACGAAATAATTGGATTGTATTATGCAAAAGACGAAAATAAACATGTATGCATGAGGTTTTGATCAATGGCAAAAGCAAAGGACAAGCACTTTCAATGAAATATATAAATGTGAATATGTTGTTGGGGGTCAATTTCATCTTATCCACTCTCATATATTTTAGGAATTCGACATTCAAGTCATCATTGTTAATGCCACTCTCTAAATTACCTTGTCAAGAAGGCCTATCCCCAATTACGAGTTCATACAATTCCTAGCATTCCTAGTAATTAGTTCTTTTAGCACAGGAGCTTAACGACAACCAATATAATATTGGGAGTAATTCCCCGGATCTAGACTTCCCTGTACGTTCCCGTATCGACAAAATCAATAATCATGCATTGAATGAGTTAAACAAAGCAAGCCTTGAGCAAAGAGGAAAAACCCTAACTAATGATGAAAGAAAGCATAAGTCTTAGATTAAGATGCAAGCACAAATTCCATATATGAGAGCTTCAAAAGATTACATTGATTCCCCAACAAACATACAAGGTTTAGTTCACCATATTCATGGTGAACCTAGATGAACAATAATGAAAGAATGAAAGATAAAACCCTAGAAAGGTGAAGAGGTAGCCTGAGCATCCAAGATCCTCCTTCAAAGGGGTGGAAGAGAGAGTGTTTACTTCGTTTCTGCCAAAGATACAAACCCTAGGACGTCCTAAAGCTTATATACTATTCTAAAATTACAGAAAATTCAGGCCCAAGCCCATAAGTGTGCCGCTCAATGGTAAAGTACCGCTCAGCGGTGAGTGCGTGAGTCGTTTCTTTCCCTCAGCGGCTATTTTTGCCCCTTAGCGGACCTCCCGTGAGCTCCAGAGTGTCGCTTCTCCTTTTGCACTTTTTGATGTCTTTTCTGATTCCATCTCTCTCCTTTTTCACTTCTTTCACTAAATTCACCTTAAAACCTGCACAAAAACACTGAAATCAAGCATAAACCTGTCCAGCTCTCTTTCTAAAAATATGAATAAAAGCATGATTTCAAGCTAGTTTCTAAGTATAAAGGTTGCTTTTAGTGTCAATTTTAAGCTTGAAAATAACAGTTTTTCAACTGTTATCATAGACGAAGTGGAAAGGTTGACAAAGTGGACGAAGTTAACGAAGTTGACGAAGTTGTCGATGTGGAGTAAGTGGAGGAAGTGGACGAAGTTGACGAAGCGGACAAAGTGGACGAAGTGGAGGAAGGGAACGAAGTTGATGAGTTTGCTCCAGCACGTGTAATGGATTGAATGCAGTGGAACATGGAATCCTGAGATGGCAGCGAAAATGCAGGTGAAAATCAGTGGCGTAAGTGATGGTTGTAGAGCTGATTGGGAGGTGGAGAGCTAGCTCAGGCGGCCTTCCACTGGAAGGAAGCTAGATGGTGAAGGGAAGCTCATGGGGATGACTTTTGGACAGAGTTTTAGGTGCTGCAAATGCATCAGCAGAGTAAAAATCAATATTCTCAAAAGTGTTTCTGCAAAGATAGCTTCCATGATTTTATATACTATCTATGGAGCTGCAGTAAGGAAATCATGATCCGAGAATGGTGGATCAGCTGCCATGTGGTGGCCCAAGTGTAAAATGTGAAAGTCTTCTAGAGATACTTATTAAAAATGTGTTCAAACTAAAGCAACACGTGATCTGGTGAAGTTGAGGGACGGTGGTGTGCTTAACAAAGATTTGTGGTGCAGCTAGCATCTTTGACAATCATATGGATAGTTTTACCCCTTCTGTTGGTGTCTCCAAATTCCACTTAAAATGAAGAAAAAGAACGTGCCCTGTTGATAACAGTTGAAAAACTGTTATTTTCATGCTTAAAATTGATACTAAAAGCAACCTTTAGACTTAGAAACTAGCTTGAAATCATGCTTTTATCCATATTTTTAGAAATAAGAGAGCTGGACAGGTTTATGCTTGATTTCAGTGTTTTTGCGCAGGTTTTAAGGTGAATTTAGTGAAAGAA
This sequence comes from Vigna nakashimae, assembly GCA_034642375.1. Taxonomy (NCBI): domain Eukaryota; kingdom Viridiplantae; phylum Streptophyta; class Magnoliopsida; order Fabales; family Fabaceae; genus Vigna; species Vigna nakashimae. The sequence continues at coordinate 27,625,097 of CM067759.1, read as the reverse complement.
GTGAAGAAGGAGAGAGATGGAATCAGAAAAGAAATCAAAGAGTGCAAAAGGAGAAGCCGAAGTCACCGCTTAGCGGCATTTTACCGCTGAGCGGCACTCAGAAGGTCACGGGAGGTCCGCTGAGGGGCAAAATGGCCGCTGAGGGGAAGAAAAGAGACGCGCACTCACCGCTGAGCGGTACTTTACCGCTGAGCGGCACACTTATGGGCTTGGGCCTAGATTTTTTGTAATTTTAGAATAGTATATAAGCTTTAGGACGTCCTAGGGTTTGTATCTTTGGAAGAAACGAGGCAAACACTCTCTCTTCCACCCCTTTGAAGGAGGATCTTGGATGCTCAGGCTACCTATTCACCTTTTTAGGGTTTATTCTTTCATTCTTTCATTGTTCATCTAGGTTCACCATGAATATGGTGAACTAAACCTTGTATGTTTGTTGGGGAATCAATGTAATCTCTTGAAGCTCTGATATATGGAATTTATGCTTGCATCTTTTAATTAAGACTTATGCTTTCTTTCATCATTAGTTAGGGTTTTTCCTCTTTGCTTAATGCTTGCATGGTTTAACTCATTCGATGTATGATTATTGATTTTGTCGATACGGGCACGTACGGGGAAGTCTAGATCCGGGGAATTTCTCCCAATATTATGTTGGTTGTCGTTAAGCTCCTGCACTTATGAACTGATCATTAGGAATGCTAGGAATTGTATGAACTCGTGATTAGGGAGAAGCATTCTAGAAAGGTACATTAGAGAGTGGCATTAACAATGATGATTTGAATGTTGAATTCCTAAAATATATGAGAGTGGATGAGATGAAATTGACCCCCAACAACATATTCATTCATATATTTCATTGAAAGTGTTTATCTTTTGCTTTTGCCATTGATCAAAAACTCATGCATACATGTTTATTTTCTGTCTTGCATATTAAACTCCAATTATTTCGTTTGTAAGTCTTAGCTAATCAACAAACCACACAACTAAACTAGGCCGTGAGTCCTTTAGGAGAACGATACTTGGTCTTACCAAGTTTATTACTTGAACGATTCGGTCATACTTGCCGATTGTGAAACAAGTTTGTGACATCATATTTTGGTGATCATAAATTTGTCCATCACCTGTTGTGTCCATATCTTCAAGCTCTTCTTGGATTCTTCTAGTCATACTTCTAGTAATGGGTCCATGTCCTAAGTCATCATGGACGAAGTGGACGAAGGTGACGAAGGGGACAAAGGGGACGAAGTTGTTGTGGTTTACAAAGTGCACAAAATGGACGAACTGGAGGAAGTAGAGGAAGTGAACGAAGTTGACGAAGATGACAAATTGGACGAAGTTGTCGATGTGGAGTAAGTGGAGTAAGTGGAGGAAGTGGAGGAAGTAGAAGAAGTGGAGGAAATGGACGAAGTGAACGTAGTGGACGAAGTGAAGGACGTGGACAAAGTGTACGAAGTGGATGAAGTGGAGGAAGGGGAGGAAGTGGACGAAGTGGAAGAAGTGGACGAAATGGACGAAGTGGAGGAACTGGACGAAGTTGACAAAGTGGACGAAGTTGACGAAGTGGACGAAGTGGACCAACTTGTCGAACCTATCGAAGTGGAGTAAGTGAAGGAAGTGGAGGAAATGGACAAAGTTGATGAAGTTGACGAAGTGAACAAAGTTGACGAAGTTAACAAGTGGTCAAAGTTGACGAAGTGGACGAAGTTGAAGAAGTGGACGAAGTTGACGAAGTGGATGAGGTGGACGAAGTGGACAAACTTGACGAAGTGGACGAAATTGACAAAGTGGACGAAGTTGACGAAGTGGACGAAGTTGGCAAAGTGGATGAGGTGGACGAAAACACGAAGTGCAAGAAGTGGAGGAAGTGCACGAAGTGGAAGAAGTGGAAGAAGAAGTGGACGAAATGGATGAAATTGACGAAGTGGACGAAGTTGACGAAGTTGAAGAAGTTGACGAAGTGGACGAAGTTGACAAAGTTGACGTAGTTGACAAAGTGGACGAAATGGATTAAGTGGAGTAAGTAGACGAAGTGGACGAAGTTGACAAAGTGGACGAAGTTGACGAACTTGACGAAGTTGTCGATGGCGAGTAAGTGAAGGAAGTTGAAGAAGTGGACGAACTGGATGAAGTGTGATGGACAAATTTATGAGCACCAAAATATGATGTCACAAACTTGTTTCACAATCGGCAAGTATGACCGAATCGTTCAAGTAATAAACTTGGTAAGACCAAGTATCGTTCTCCCAAAGGACTCACGGCCTAGTTTAGTTGTGTGGTTTGTTGATTAGTTAAGACTTAAGAACGAAATATTTGGAATTTAATATGCAAGACAAAAAAGAAACATGTATGCATGAGGTTTTGATCAATGGCAAAAGCAAAAGATAAACACTTTCAATGAAATATATGAATGAATATGTTGTTGGGGGTCAATTTCATCTCATCCACTCCCATATATTTTAGGAATTCAACACTCAAATCATCATTGTTAATGCCACTCTCTAAAGTACCATTCTAGATGGCTTCTCCCTAATCACGAGTTCATACAATTCCTAGCATTCCTAATGATCAGTTCATAAGTGCAGGAGCTTAACGACAACCAATATAATATTGGGAGAAATTCCCCGGATCTAGCTTTCCCCGTACGTGCCCGTATCGACAAAACCAATAATCATGCATCGAATGAGTTAAACCATGCAAGCATTAAGCAAAGAGGAAAAACCCTAACTAATGATGAAATAAAGCATAAATCTTAATTAAAAGATGCAAGCATAAATTCCATATATGAGAGCTTCAAGAGATTACATTGATTCCCCAACAAACATACAAGGTTTAGTTCACCATATTCATGGTGAACCAAGATGAATAACAATGAAAGAATGAAAGAATAAACCCTAAAAAGGTGAAGAGGTAGCCGGAGCATCCAAGATCCTCCTTCAAAGGGGTGGAAGAGAGAGTGTTTGCCTCGTTTCTGACAAAGATACAAACCCTAGGACGTCCTAAAGCTTATATACTATTCTAAAATTACAAAAGCCCAAGCCCATAAAAGTGCCGCTCAGCGGTAAATACCGCTCAGCGGTGACTGCGCGTCCCTTTTCTTCCCCTCAGCGGCCAGTTTGCCCCTCAGCGGACCTCCCGTGACCTCCTGAGTGCCGCTCAGCGGTAAAATGCCGCTGAGCGGTGCTTTCGGCTTCTCCTTTTGCACTCTTTGATTCCTTTTCTGATTCCATCTCTCTCCTTCTTCACTTCTTTCACTAAATTCACCTTAAAACCTGCACAAAAACACTTAAATCAAGCATAAACCTGTCCAGCTCTCTTATTTCTGAAAATATGGATAAAAGCATGATTTCAAGCTAGTTTCTAAGTCTAAAGGTTGCTTTTAGTGTCAATTTTAAGCATGAAAATAACAGTTTTTCAACTGTTATCAAAGTGGAAGAAGTGGACAAAGTTCACGAAGTGGACGAACTGGACGAAGTGGAGGAAGTAAAGGAACTGGAGGAAGTTGAAGAAGTAACGGACGAAGTGGACAAAGTGGATGAAGTGGAGGAAGTGGATGAAGTGGACGAAGTGGAAGAAATGGAAGAAGAAGTGGATGAAATTGACGAAATTGACGAAGTGGATGAAGTTGACAAAGTTGAAGAAGTTGACGAAGTGGACAAAATTGACGAAGTAGAGGAGATGGACAAAGTGGAGGAAGGGGAGGAAGTGGAGGAAGTGGAAGAAGTTGAGGAAGTGAACAAAGCTGACGAAGTGGAAGAAGAAGTGGACGAAATGGAGGAACTGGACAAAGTGGATTGAGTTGACGAAGTTGACGAACTGGACGATGTGGACAAACTGGACGAAGTGGCGGAAGTGGAAGAAGTTGTCGAAGTAGAGTAGGTGAAGCAAGTGAAGGAAGTGGAAGAACTAGACGAAGTGAAGGAACTAGACAAAGTGGACGAAGTTGAAGAAGTTGCCGATGTGGAGTAAGTGGAGGAAGTGGAGGAAGTAGAAGAAGTGGAGGAAGTGGATGAAGTTGACGAAGTGGACAAAGTGGAAGAAGAAGTGGATGAAGTGGAAGAAGAAACGGACGAAGTTTACGAAGTTGACAAAGTTGACGAAGTGGACGAACTTGACGAAGTGGACAAAGTTGACGAAGTGGAGGAAGTGGAGGAAGGGGATGAAGTGGAGGAAGTGGACGTAGTGGACGACGTGGACGAAGTGGACAAAGTGGACGAAGCGAACGAAGTGGAGGAGGTGGAGAAAGTGGAGGAAGGGGAGGAAGTGGATGATACATCCTAGGAGATGTAGAGAAGCAGATCCGTGAGATTGGAGGAAGCAACCAGCTTTGCTGCTACCAAGGAATTAATGGAACAGTAATGACAGCTTCTCTGTTCAGTGTTGGAGAATTGTAGTAGAAAAAGCTCTCTGTTTTGGTTGGATAATATGAGATGTTGGCAGCGGAATGAAGTGATTATGGTGAAGTGAAATGGAAGTTGGCTTGAAGGAATGGTAGACTATCTCAGGCGGCTTCCACAATGGAAGAAGATAGCAATGGAAGAGCAAGCAAGTAGAGATGACTTTCGGATGAGAGAAATTTGCAAAGTGCAGAATTCATCTTCTATGTATTTCCAAAAGTGAAATACATGCTCATCCCAGGAGATTATATAGCTAACTCTCAACTCAATGCAATGCAATGTATGTGAAGTAAGAAGATCCACAAAATACGGATCAAATGCCACCTCACCCACATGTGCAAAATGTGATGGTTTTCTAGCAGCCATATTATTCACGTGGCTTATTATATGCGCATAAGGGAATTTGAAATAAGCTAATACTACCCCTTAGGCTACTATGCGCACACCCCCCCCCCATGTGTCAAAGTCCACTTTTACCCTTCTCCATGTTTTGGCATCTTAAAAGCATCTTCTAGATCTCCAATCTTCCATCCAAAGATAGCAAAGAGGGTTTGGCCTTTGGGAGAATACTCATCTTGTAGCTTCTTGATCATCCCTCTTGTGATAGGTCCAATGGTGCTAGGCCTTCTTGTATCATCCCCTCCCTCTTGAGAGGGATTTGCCCTCAAATCCATAGGGTCTTCATCTTCACTTGCATAACCTGCAAAAGGTTTAAGGTCAGATACATTGAAGGTAGCATGAACACCATATTCAGGGGGAAGATCAATTTGATATGCATTGTTATTTATCCTCCTTATCACTCTAAAAGGTCCATCTCCTCTAGGATTGAGTTTGGATTTTCTTAGTTGAGGAAATCTTTCCTTTCTAAGATGAACCCAAACTAGATCACCTTCATTGAAGATTAACTCTTTCTTGCCCTTGTTGTGTTGCTTGGCATATTTCTCATTTTGTTGTTGAATTTGATTTTTAACCTTGTGATGTAATTCTTTGATAAAATTAGATTTAGATACCCCATCTTGATGAACAAAATCAATAGAATTTGGAAGGGGTATTAAATCCATGGGTGTCAAAGGATTAAAACCATAAACAACTTCAAAAGGAGACAATTTAGTAGTTCCATGAACTACTCTATTGTAAGCAAACTCAACATGAGGAAGATACTCATCCCAAGATTTGTGATTGCCTTTTAGAACTACCCTTAGTAAAGTGGAAAGAGATCTATTTACTACTTCAATTTGACCATCTGTTTGAGGATGGCAAGTAGTAGAAAAAGATAACTTAGTCCCTAATCTAGACCATAAGGTCCTCCAAAAGTGACTAAGAAATTTTGTATCTCTATCCGAAACTATTACTTTAGGTAGACCATGAAGTTTAACCACATCTCTAAAGAATAACTTTGCAATGTTGCTTGCATCATCTACTTTGTGGCAAGGTATAAAATGAGCCATTTTGCTAAATCTATCTACCACCACAAAGATAGAATCAAAACCCCTAGAAGTTTTAGGAAGACCTAACACAAAATCCATACTTATCTCTTCCCAAGGGGTGGAAGCAACATTCAAAGGAGTATACCGTCCATGAGGCATTGATTTAGATTTAGCTTCTAAACAAGTTATACACTTAAAGCAATGCCTTTGAACATCCCTTCTCACGTGAGGCCAAAAGAATTTATCTTTCAACATGCCAAGGGTCTTTTCTACCCCAAAATGTCCCATTAATCCTCCCTCATGTGTTTCTTTAACAAGGAGTTTTCTATGTGAACCTTGAGGAATGCAAATTTTTCCTTCTTTAAAAAGATATCCCTCTTTCACATAGAATCCTCCTTGAGGTTTATTGAGACATTCCTCATAGATATGAGCAAAATCAAGATCTTGTGAATATAATTCAAGAATGTTATTAAATCCAAGAATTTGAGCTCCCAATGTGGCTAATAGATTAATTTTTCCTGACAAAGCATCAGCCACCACATTGGATTTTCCTTTCTTGTATTTAATAACATAAGTGAATTGTTCAATGAATTCCAACCACTTAGCATGCCTCTTTTGTAACTTGTGTTGACTCTTCAAATACTTAAGTGATTCATGATCACTATGAATGATAAACTCCTTGGCAACAAGGTAATGTTCCCAAGTTTGAAGAGCCCTCACAAGTGCATAGAGTTCTTTGTCATAGGTGGGATAATTACAAGAAGCACCATGAAGTTTTTCACTAAAGTATGCAATTGGGTGTCCTTCTTGTAATAATACTGCACCTATGCCAAATCCTGAAGCATCACATTCTAGCTCAAAAGTTTTGGAAAAATTTGGCAAAGCTAGAATGGGTGTTTGTGTGAGCTTCTCTTTGAGTAGCTCAAAAGCTTTTTGTTGTTTATCCCCCCAATGGAATGTAACATCTTTTTTCACCAACTCATTGAGGGGTGAAGCAAGACTAGAGAAGTTAGGAACAAATCTTCTGTAAAAGCTTGCCAATCCATGGAAGCTCCTTACTTCTCCTACATTCTTTGGAGGAGGCCAATCTTGGATGGCCTTTATTTTTTCTGGGTCCACATGAACCCCGTTTTTGGTGACCACAAATCCAAGAAATATGACACTATCAACACAAAAGGTACACTTGTCAAAGTTTGCAAACAATTTATGTTTTCTAAGAATTGTTAAAACAACTCTCAAATGATTTTCATGAGTTTGCAAATTTTAACTATATACCAAGATATCATCAAAGTACACAACTACAAACTTCCCAATGCAATCCCTAAGAACATGATTCATAAGTCGCATGAATGTGCTTGGAGCATTTGTAAGACCAAAAGGCATAACTAGCCATTCATATAATCCAAACTTGGTCTTAAAGGCAGTTTTCCATTCATCACCTTCTTTAATTCTTATTTGGTGATAGCCACTTTTTAAATCTACCTTTGAAAATATTTGTGCTCCATGCAATTCATCCAACATATCATCAAGCCTAGGAATGGGATGTCTATATTTGATTGTGATGTTGTTGATAGCTCTACAATCACAACACATGCGCCACTTCCCATCTTTTTTTGGTACAAGCAATATTGGTACAACACATGGACTTAGACTCTTTTGAACTAAGCCTTTATCTAGCAACTCTTGGACTTGTGTCTCAATCTCCTTAGTTTCTTGGGGGTTTGTCCTATAGGCTGGCCTATTAGGAAGAATTGCCCCTGGAATGAAATCAATTTGATGTTCAATTCCTCTTATGGGTGGAAGCCCTTTTGGAATTTCTTGTGGGAATAGATCATCAAATTCTTTCAAAAGTTTTTGAATGGATGGAGAAAGAGTTGAAGTCTTTGAATCACTAGATGTGCATGTAAGTGTCCCTTGACAAAGAAGAAGATATGAAGGTTGCTCAACTTGAAGTGTATTGATTAAAGTCTTTTTGTTTAAAAGGACTTCATGTTGAGTGACCTTAGGTGGCACACTTGTTTCTATACCCTCCTTTCTTTTTTACTTTTTCTTTTGATCATGTTCTTGCTTTCTTAAAGACTTCATTTGTGCTTGATCCTTAGCCACTTGGGTAGGAGTCAAAGGATGAAGCACAAACTTCTTGTCCTTTTGATGGATAGTAATGGTATTGGTTAGACCATGATGGATAGTTTGATGATCAAATTGCCATGGTCTCCCCAATAACACATGACATGCTTCCATGGGAACTATATCACATAAAACTTCATCTTTGAAGTTCCCAATGGAAAATGCCAATTTCACTTGATTCTTGACTATTATATCCCCATCTTCATTTAGCCAATGAAGTTTATAAGGTTTTGGATGGGGTATAATATCAAGCTTCAACTTCTCAACCAATCTTGTGCTACAACAATTGCAACAAGATCCACTATCAACAATGAGAGAACAATGATTTTCTTGAATTTTACATCTTGTGTGAAAGATGTTCTCTCTTTGTGATATGTGTTCAAGACTTGGTTGGTTGCTAAGTATCCTTCTCACCATGAGAAGTTGCCCATCATTAGCATATATTTCCTCTTCCCTCTCTTCTTCCTCACTCTCACTTGTACTAGTTGGGGTGTCACTTTCACTACTATAAATGTCCTTGCCTTTCAAAATAATGTTTCTTTTTGTAGGACATTGAGTAGCTACATGACCCCTTCCTAGACATTTGAAGCATTTGATTTCACTTGTTCTGGTGTGTGAGGGTGTTTCCTTCTTGGGTCTCTCTTCTATTTTGGCTAGAGGTTTAAATGGCTCTTTTTCTTTAAAAATTTTCTTTTCAAAAATAGGTTGAACTTGAATTCTTTTAGAAGAAGATTTTCTCAAGTTTTGTTGTTCTACCTTTATACACATTTGAACAAGATCATTCAAATCTCTATAAGGTAGAAGTTCAACCCTATCTCTTATGTCAAAATTGAGCCCACTTAAAAATCTAGCTAAAGTAATTTCTGGACCCTCCACTATGCCTGCCCTCATCATATACAACTCCATCTTTTGTCTATATTCCTCAACTGTCATGGACCTTTGTTGTAACCTTTGGAGTTTATCCATGAGTTCTCTATTGTAGTAGGAGGGAATGTGTCTCCTCCTGAGGGCAGACTTGAGATCATTCCAATAGTGGATGGGAGGGGCTTGATGTCTAAGCCTCTCTTTGACCAAAGCAGTCCACCAGTACATTGCATACCCTTGAAAGCTTAGGTGGCATTCAAATAATTGTTCTACCTTCATCTCCCAATCAAGATAAGCCTCTACATTGTCCTTCCCATGGAAGTGAGGCAACACAACATTGACTTCTTTAGGGGGTGGGGGCATATGAGAATTTCTCCTATGCCTTCTAGAAGTAGAAGGCTGATGAGGATAATAATCACCCAGACTCATAGACATCCCTCCCTCTTGAGAGTTGTCACTCTGGCTTCCCCTAGACTTACTTTTCCTTATCATTCTCAATTCATCTTGAATAACAGCATTTTGAAGCTCTCTATTGACTTTCTCTTCATTCATTTCTCTTCTTATTTCCTTGAATTCATTAACTAAATTTTGAAGAGAAAAATGTTCTTTTTCACTATCACTAATTCTAGGAGAATGCCTTCTAGACATTATGATGGACTTAAATGTTATTCTTGAAGTAAAGAATAGAGCTTTTCACTTGAAAGCAATATTCCAGGTAAGGGAGGTGATTCACTAGGAATGCTTAAGTACCAAGCCTTATCCTTGCCAAATATGCTTCTAGTTACTTACTAGAGTCCTTAGATCAAAATCACTCTTAAATCCACTTAAGTCTTAAAGACAACAAAGAAAACAAAAAGCAAAGAAAAGAACACAACCTAACTCTAAATTCGGACCCCTAAGAGAGCTTCCTATTCGCACAAGATATATGTTATCTAGTCGAAAATTGGAAAAACCATTAAAGTGAGGTCTCCTAGGTGAGGCTTAGACTTTGGATCTAAGACACACTCACCGACTACTCAATTTTAGGTTGTGAGACTTCTTTGAGTCTAGTTACAAATGAGGGAAGAGCACTTGTGAACTCTAGCACCTCACTTGCTTGGATTTGGAACTTACAACCAAAGAAACCAAAGGAAATTACAAAAGAAATTTGGTAAATTGTAAAAAAAATGCGAATTGGCTAAGGGCAAGATGTGTGCAGCTTTGGCTTCTCAAAAACAAAGAGTGAACTATGCTTAATTCACACCAATCCTCTCAGCTGCAAGTGATCACTCAAGAACACAACTCTGCACTTCCAAAGTGTGCTGCAGAATTGTCACGGTTTTCCCATCCAAAGTACCATCTTCTTGTCTTTGCTCCTCTTCATTGAACCTTCTTTGATGCTTCCAATCGTGATACACCTTCTGAGGTATAAACCACCTACCCAACAAGCCAATTAATCACTGAAAATATCACCTCAAGTGCTGTAATTTTCACAACCAAAAGACAGCAACACCAGGAAATTTTTCAAACAGTTGGTGTGCAGAATGTAGAAAAATCGAAAATCAAGCAATGAAAGGATTTTCAAACACGGTGGCACCTCAAATAGATCCTAAGAATGGTTCTAGATCAGATTTAAAACACAAGAAAAGACTTTAGATCAGAATCACACACGAATTGGCTATGTATTGAAAATTGACAAAACTGTTTGATGAAATGCCTGAATGAGTTGCACCAGATTTCTGCACCAGATTTTAATAGCAACAAAACTATACACTTCAAACTTTCGAAACTGATGATGCTATGGTCCTAAGTGCCTTTTAACATATGTAATATCTCTTTTCAATTGTTATCTTGATATTTTAAATGGACCATGGCTTTTACTGCATCTAAACATGATGAATCAAACAAAGTAATGCAGTGCAGAAATTGACACAAAAAACCAGTACAGTAGAGTCAAATTTCAATGCAGAAAAATATACCAAATGAACAGTACTGCACCTAGTTATTTTCCAATGATTCAAACATGTTTGGATGATGAATGATGACTTGTTGGAACTAATTGGATGCATCAAAACTATATAAAACAGAAAATCACTATTGCAGTACCAGATTTCACCTAAATTTAACAACTAGCATGGTCAAATTTTGATTCAAAAGTAATTCTGATTTGAAAACAGCAAAGAGGAGTTAGGAATGGTATTTGAAAGTTGCACAAATGCAGAAATTCAGTGTTGGTGATGGCTAGCAATGATCTAATACTAACCACACACAATTAAGCAGAATTTACTCAAGGAAACACATGCATCTCGGCCAAATGCTTGGACACTCTTGCCACATGACAAACTATTTGCAATCAACTCATTTCATCTTCCAAATGGTTAAGACAATGGATCAACCAACTGCTGTTCAATAGAACAGTAAATGACCATAAGAACAGTGGCAATGCAGCACAAACAGAACTGAAATGCTGTCAGATTTTAAAAAAAAAAACCTGCATAGATTTTGAGTTTGAATGGTAGATCTAAACACCTGAGCTCATTTCTGAAGTATTCATTGCTCTTACTTGGAGTAGCCACATTCAAACAACTCAGATTTTTGGTAAAACTTGGTTGGAAAACCAGATTTGATAACAAAACAGCAAAGTAACTAACAAGACTTAAGACAAAACCAGAAATGATGTTTAAATGGTAAAATAGACTCAAACAATTAATAACAGCCGAATAAAATGAAGGAAAACTCAAGCAAAGACAGCTAGTAGTCAATGAAATTAAGAGTAGATCCTAAACACAACAATGATTGATGAAAACATTGAAGAATTTTCAGAAAAACAGCAAGAACAACCAGGAAATTTTTGACAGCAAAGAAATGGAAGAAATCTGGACTTATCTCATGGTTCTAACTTGAACCAAGGCTCATGATACCACTTGATACATCCTAGGAGATGTAGAGAAGCAGATCCGTGAGATTGGAGGAAGCAACCAGCTCTGCTGCTACCAAGGAATTAATGGAACAATAATGAAAGCTTCTCTGTTCAGTGTTGGAGAATTGTAGCAGAAAAAGCTCTCTGTTTTGGTTGGATAATATGAGATGTTGGCAGCGGAATGAAGTGATTATGGTGAAGTGAAATGGAAGTTGGCTTGAAGGAATGGTAGACTATCTCAGGCGGCTTCCACAATGGAAGAAGATAGCAATGGAAGAGCAAGCAAGTAGAGATGACTTTCGGATGAGAGAAATTTGCAAAGTGCAGAATTCATCTTCTATATATTTCCAAAAGTGAAATACATGCTCATCCCAGGAGATTATATAGCTAACTCTCAACTCAATGCAATGCAATGTATGTGAAGTAAGAAGATCCACAAAATACGGATCAAATGCCACCTCACCCACATGTGCAAAATGTGATGGTTTTCTAGCAGCCATATTATTCACGTGGCTTATTATATGCGCATAAGGGAATTTGAAATAAGCTAATACTACCCCTTAGGCTACTATGCGCACACCCCCCTATGTGTCAAAGTCCACTTTTACCCTTCTCCATGTTTTGGCATCTTAAAAGCATCTTCTAGATCTCCAATCTTCCATCCAAAGATAGCAAAGAGGGTTTGGCCTTTGGGAGAATACTCATCTTGTAGCTTCTTGATCATCCCTCTTGTGATAGGTCCAATGGTGCTAGGCCTTCTTGTATCAGTGGAGGAAGTGAAAGAAGTTGAGGAAGTGGACGAAGCTGACGAAGTGGAAGAAGAAGTGGGCGAAATGGACGAATTGGACAAAGTGGATTCAGTTGACAAAGTTGACGAACTGGACGAAGTTGACGAAGTTTTCGAATTGGACGAAGTGGACAAATTGGACGAAGTGGAGGAATTGGACGATGTTGACGAAGTGGACGAAGTTGTCGAAGTAGAGTAAGTGGAGCAAGTGAAGGAAGTGGAGGAAGTGGACGAAATGGACGAAGTGGAGGAACTAGACAAAGTGGAAGAAGTGGACGAAGTTGACGAAGTTGACAAAGTGGACGAAGTTGACGAAGTTGTCGATGTGGAGTAAGTGGAGGAAGTGGAGGAAGTAGAAGAAGTGGATGAAGTGGACAAAGTGGAAGAAGTGCACGAAAACACGAAGCGGAGGAAGTGGAGGAAGTGGAGGAAGTGGAGGAAGTAGAGGATGTAGAGGAAGATGAAGAATTGGACGAAGTGGAAGAAGAAGTGGACGAAGTGGAAGAAGAAACGGACGAAGTTGACGAAGTTGACAAAGTTGACGAAGTGGACGAAGTTCACGAAGTAGACGAAGTTGACGAAGTGGACGAAGGTGACGAATTGGAGGAAGTGGAGGAAGTGGAGGAAGGGGAGGAAGTTGACAAAATGGACGAAGTGGAGGAAGTGGAGGAAGTGGACGAAATGGACGAAGTGGCTGAAGTGGACAAAGTGGACGAAGTGGAGGAGGTGGAGAAATTAGAGGAAGGGGAGGAAGTGGAGGAAATGGAAGAAGTTGAGGAAGTGGACGAAGCTGACGAAGTGGAAGAAGAAGTGGGCGAAATGCACGAACTAGACAAAGTGGATTCAGTTGACGAAGTTGACGAACTGGACGAAGTTGACGAAGTTTTCGAACTGGACGAAGTGGACGAACTGGACGAAGTGGAGGAATTGGACGAAGTTGACGAAGTGGACGAAGTTGTCGAAGTAGAGTAAGAGGAGCAAGTGAAGGAAGTGGACGAAATGGACGAAGTGGAGGAACTAGACAAAGTCCACAAAGTTGACAAACTTGATAAAGTGGACGAAGTTGACACAGTTGTCGATGTAGAGTAAGTGGAGGAAGTGGAGGAAGTAGAATAAGTGGATGAAGTGGACAAAGTGGAAGAAGTGCACGAAAACACGAAGCGGAGGAAGTGGAGGAAGTAGAGGATGTAGAGGAAGTGGAAGAAGAGGACGAAGTGGAAGAAGAAATGGACGAAGTGGAAGAAGAAACGGACGAAGTTGACGAAGTGGGCGAAGTTGACGAAGTGGGCAAAGTTGACGAAGTGGACGAAGTTGACGAATTGGAGGAAGTGGAGGAAGTGGAGGAAGGGGAGGAAGTGGAGGAAGTGTAGGAAGTTGACAAAGTGGACGAAGTGAATGTAGTGGACAAAGTGGACGAAATGGACGAAGTGGCTGAAGTGGACAAAGAGGACGAAGTGGACGAAATGGATAAAGTGGACGAAGTTGACGAAGTGGGCGAGGTGGACGAAGTTGACGAAGTAGAGGGAGTGGTGGAAGTGGAGGAAGGGGAGGAAGTGGAGGAAGTGGACGAAGTTGAAGAAGTGGACGAAGTTGACGAAGTGGATGAGGTGGACGAAGTGGACAAAAACACAAAGTCGAGGAAGTGGACGAAGAGGAAGAAGTGGACGAAATGGACGAAATTGACGAAGTTGAAGAAGTTGACGGAGTTGAGGAAGTGGAGGAAGTGGATGAAGTGGACGAAGTTGACGAAGTTGACGAAGTGGGCGAAGTTCACGAAGTAGTCGAAGTTGACGAAGTGGACGAAGTTGACGAATTGGAGGAAATGGAGGAAGGGGAGGAAGTGGAGGAAGTGGAGGAACTTGGCAAAGTGCACGAAGTGAATGTAGTGGACAAAGTGGACGAAGTGGCTGAAGTGGACAAAGTGGACGAAATGGTCAAAGTGGACGAAGTTGACGAAGTGGGCGAGGTGGACGAAGTTGACGAAGTGGAGGGAGTGGTGGAAGTGGAGGAAGGGGAGGAAGTGGACGAAGTTGAAGAAGTTGACGAAGTGGATGAGGTGGACGAAGTGGACAAAAACACAAAGTCGAGGAAGTGGACGAAGAGGAAGAAGTGGACGAAATGGACGAAATTGATGAAGTTGAAGAAGTTGACGAAGTTGAGGAAGTGGAGGAAGTGGATGAAGTGGACGAAGTTGACGAAGTGGACGAAGTTGACGATGTGGACAAACTGGACGAAATGGAGGAAGTTGACGAGGTGGATGAAGTGGACGAAGTGGACGATGTGGACAAACTGGACGAAGTGGAGGAAGTTTGCGAAGTGGATGAAGTTGACAAACTGGACGAATTTTACGAGGTGGAGGAAGTGGTGAAACTGGAGGAAGGGTAGTAAACGGAGGAAGTGGAGGAAGTTGAGGGAGTGCAGGAAGTTGACAAAGTGGACGAAGTTGACGAACTGGACGAAGTTGACGAAGTTTTCGAACTGGACGAAGTGGACGAAGTGGAGGAAGTGGACGAAATGGACGAAGTGGAGGAACTAGACAAAGTCAACGATGTTGACAAAGTTGATAAAGTGGATGAAGTTGACGAAGTTGTCGATGTAGAGTAAGTGGAGGAAGTGAAGGAAGTAGAAGAAGTGGACAAAGTGGAAGAAGTGCACGAAAACACGAAGCGGAGAAAGTGGAGGAAGTAGAGGATGTTGAGGAAGTGGAAGAAGAGGACGAAGTGGAAGAAGAAGTGGACGAAGTGGAAGAAGAAACGGACGAAGTTGACGAAGTTGACGAAGTGGCCGAAGTTCATGAAGTAGACAAAGTTGACGAAGTGGACGAAGTTAACAAATTGGAGGAAGTGGAGGAAGTGGAGGAAGGGGAGGAAGTGGAGGAAGTGGAGGAAGTGGAGGAAGTTGACAAAGTGGACGAAGTGAATGTAGTGGACAAAGTGGACGAAATGGACGAAGTGGCTAAAGTGGACAAAGTGGACGAAGTGGAGGAAATGGACAAAGTGGATGAAGTTGACGAAGTGGGCGAGGTGGACGAAGTTGACGAAGTAGAGGGAGTGGTGGAAGTGGAGGAAGTGGAGGAAGTGGACGAAGTTGAAGAAGTGGACGAAGTTGACGAAGTGGATGAGGTGGACGAAGTGGACAAAAACACAAAATCGAGGAAGTGGACGAAGAGGAAGAAGTGGACGAAATGGACGAAATTGACGAAGTTGAAGAAGTTGACGAAGTTGAGGAAGTGGAGGAAGTGGATGAAGTGGACCAAGTTGACCAAGTGGGAGAAGTTCACGAAGTAGACGAAGTTGACGAAGTGGACGAAGTTGACGAATTGGAGGAAGTGGAGGAAGTGGAGGAAGGGAAGGAAGTGGAGGAAGTGGAGGAAGTTGACAAAGTGGACGAAGTGAATGTAGTGGACAAAGTGGACGAAGTGGCTGAAGTGGACAAAGTGGACGAAGTGGACGAAATGGACAAAGTGGACGAAGTTGAGGAAGTGGGCGAGGTGGACGAAGTTGACGAAGTAGAGGGAGTGGTGGAAGTGGAGGAAGGGGAGGAAGTGGAGGAAGTGGACGAAGTTGAAGAAGTGGATGAAGTTGACGAAGTGGATGAGGTGGACGAAGTGGACAAAAACACAAAGTCGAGGAAGTGGACGAAGAGGAAGAAGTGGACGAAATGGACGAAATTGACGAAGTTGAAGAAGTTGAGAAATGGAGGAAGTGGATGAAGTGGACGAAGTTGACGAAGTGGGCGAAGTTCAGGAAGTAGTCGAAGTTGACAAAGTGGACGAAGTTGACGAATTGGAGGAAGTGGAGGAAGTGGAGGAAGTTGACAAAGTGCACGAAGTGAATGTAGTGGACAAAGTGGACGAAGTGGCTGAAGTGGACAAAGTGGACGAAGTGGACGAAATGGACAAAGTGGACGAAGTTGAGGAAGTGGGCGAGGTGGACGAAGTTGACGAAGTAGAGGGAGTGGTGGAAGTGGAGGAAGGGGAGGAAGTGGAGGAAGTGGACGAAGTTGAAGAAGTGGATGAAGTTGACGAAGTGGATGAGGTGGACGAAGTGGACAAAAACACAAAGTCGAGGAAGTGGACGAAGAGGAAGAAGTGGACGAAATGGACGAAATTGACGAAGTTGAAGAAGTTGAGAAATGGAGGAAGTGGATGAAGTGGACGAAGTTGACGAAGTGGGCGAAGTTCAGGAAGTAGTCGAAGTTGACAAAGTGGACGAAGTTGACGAATTGGAGGAAGTGGAGGAAGTGGAGGAAGTGGAGGAAGTTGACAAAGTGCACGAAGTGAATGTAGTGGACAAAGTGGACGAAGTGGCTGAAGTGGACAAAGTGGACGAAGTGGACGAAATGGACAAAGTGGACGAAGTTGAGGAAGTGGGCGAGGTGGACGAAGTTGACGAAGTAGAGGGAGTGGTGGAAGTGGAGGAAGGGGAGGAAGTGGAGGAAGTGGACGAAGTTGAAGAAGTGGATGAAGTTGACGAAGTGGATGAGGTGGACGAAGTGGACAAAAACACAAAGTCGAGGAAGTGGACGAAGAGGAAGAAGTGGACGAAATGGACGAAATTGACGAAGTTGAAGAAGTTGAGAAATGGAGGAAGTGGATGAAGTGGACGAAGTTGACGAAGTGGGCGAAGTTCAGGAAGTAGTCGAAGTTGACAAAGTGGACGAAGTTGACGAATTGGAGGAAGTGGAGGAAGTGGAGGAAGTGGAGGAAGTTGACAAAGTGCACGAAGTGAATGTAGTGGACAAAGTGGACGAAATGGACTAAGTGGCTGAAGTGGACAAAGTGGACGAAGGACGAAGTGGACGAAATGGACAAAGTGGACGAAGTTGACGAAGTGGAGGGAGTGGTGGAAGTGGAGGAAGGGGAGGAAGTGGAGGAAGTGGACGAAGTTGAAGAAGTGGACAAAGTTGACGAAGTGGATGAGGTGGACGAAGTGGACAAAAACACAAAGTCGAGGAAGTGGACGAAGAGGAAGAAGTGGACGAAATGGACGAAATTGACGAAGTTGAAGAAGTTGATGAAGTTGAGGAAGTGGAGGAAGTGGATGAAGTGGACGAAGTTGACGATGTGGACAAACTGGACGAAATGGAGGAAGTTGACGAGGTGGATGAAGTGGACGATGTGGACAAACTGGACGAAGTGGAGGAAGTTTGCGAAGTGGATGAAGTTGACAAATTGGACGAAGTTGACGAGGTGGAGGAAGTGGTGAAACTGGAGGAAGGGTAGTAAGTGGACGAAGTTGAGGAAGTGGACGAAGTTAAGGGAGTGCAGGAAGTTGAGCAGGTTGACAAAGTGGACGAAGTTGACGAACTGGACGAAGTTGACGAAGTTTTTGAACTGGACAAAGTGGACGAACTGGACGAAGTGGAGGAATTGGACGAAGTTGATGAAGTGGACGAATTTGTCGAAGTAGAGTAAGTGGAGCAAGTGAAGGAAGTGGAGGAAGTGGACGAAATGGACGAAGTGGAGGAACTAGACAAAGTCAACGAAGTTGACAAAGTTGATAAAGTGGACGAAGTTGACGAAGTTGTCGATGTAGAGTAAGTGGAGGAAGTGGAGGAAGTAGAAGAAGTGGATGAAGTGGACAAAGTGGAAGAATTGCACGAAAACACGAAGCGGAGGAAGTGGAGGAAGTGGAGGAAGTAGAGGATGTAGAGGAAGTGGAAGAAGAGAACGAAGTGGAAGAAGAAGTGGACGAAGTGGAAGAAGAAGCGGACGAAGTTGACGAAGTGGGCGAAGTTCACGAAGTAGACGAAGTTGACGAAGTGGACGAAGTTGACGAATTGGAGGAAGTTGAGGAGGCGGAGGAAGGGGAGGAAGTGGAGGAAGTGGAGGAAGTGGAGGAAGTTGACAAAGTGGACGAAGTGAATGTAGTGGACAAAGTGGACGAAATGGACGAAGTGGCTAAAGTGGACAAAGTGGACGAAGTGGACGAAATGGACAAAGTGGATGAAGTTGACGAAGTGGGCGAGGTGGACGAAGTTGACGAAGTAGAGGGAGTGGTGGAAGTGGAGGAAGTGGAGGAAGTGGACGAAGTTGAAGAAGTGGACGAAGTTGACGAAGTGGATGAGGTGGACGAAGTGGACAAAAACACAAAATCGAGGAAGTGGACGAAGAGGAAGAAGTGGACGAAATGGACGAAATTGACGAAGTTGAAGAAGTTGACGAAGTTGAGGAAGTGGAGGAAGTGGATGAAGTGGACCAAGTTGACCAAGTGGGCGAAGTTCACGAAGTAGACGAAGTTGACGAAGTGGACGAAGTTGACGAATTGGAGGAAGTGGAGGAAGTGGAGGAAGGGAAGGAAGTGGAGGAAGTGGAGGAAGTTGACAAAGTGGACGAAGTGAATGTAGTGGACAAAGTGGACGAAATGGACGAAGTGGCTGAAGTGGACAAAGTGGACGAAGTGGACGAAGTGGACGAAATGGACAAAGTGGACGAAGTTGAGGAAGTGGGCGAGGTGGACGAAGTTGACGAAGTAGAGGGAGTGGTGGAAGTGGAGGAAGGGGAGGAAGTGGAGGAAGTGGACGAAGTTGAAGAAGTGGATGAAGTTGACGAAGTGGATGAGGTGGACGAAGTGGACAAAAACACAAAGTCGAGGAAGTGGACGAAGAGGAAGAAGTGGACGAAATGGACGAAATTGACGAAGTTGAAGAAGTTGAGAAATGGAGGAAGTGGATGAAGTGGACGAAGTTGACGAAGTGGGCGAAGTTCAGGAAGTAGTCGAAGTTGACGAAGTGGACGAAGTTGACGAATTGGAGGAAGTGGAGGAAGTGGAGGAAGTGGAGGAAGTTGACAAAGTGCACGAAGTGAATGTAGTGGACAAAGTGGACGAAATGGACTAAGTGGCTGAAGTGGACAAAGTGGACGAAGTGGACGAAATGGACAAAGTGGACGAAGTTGACGAAGTGGGCGAGGTGGACGAAGTTGACGAAGTGGAGGGAGTGGTGGAAGTGGAGGAAGGGGAGGAAGTGGAGGAAGTGGACGAAGTTGAAGAAGTGGACAAAGTTGACGAAGTGGATGAGGTGGACGAAGTGGACAAAAACACAAAGTCGAGGAAGTGGACGAAGAGGAAGAAGTGGACGAAATGGAAGAAATTGACGAAGTTGAAGAAGTTGATGAAGTTGAGGAAGTGGAGGAAGTGGATGAAGTGGACGAAGTTGACGATGTGGACAAACTGGACGAAATGGAGGAAGTTGACGAGGTGGATGAAGTGGACGATGTGGACAAACTGGACGAAGTGGAGGAAGTTTGCGAAGTGGATGAAGTTGACAAATTGGACGAAGTTGACGAGGTGGAGGAAGTGGTGAAACTGGAGGAAGGGTAGTAAGTGGACGAAGTTGAGGAAGTGGACGAAGTTAAGGGAGTGCAGGAAGTTGAGCAGGTTGACAAAGTGGACGAAGTTGACGAACTGGACGAAGTTGACGAAGTTTTTGAACTGGACAAAGTGGACGAACTGGACGAAGTGGAGGAATTGGACGAAGTTGATGAAGTGGACGAATTTGTCGAAGTAGAGTAAGTGGAGCAAGTGAAGGAAGTGGAGGAAGTGGACGAAATGGACGAAGTGGAGGAACTAGACAAAGTCAACGAAGTTGACAAAGTTGATAAAGTGGACGAAGTTGACGAAGTTGTCGATGTAGAGTAAGTGGAGGAAGTGGAGGAAGTAGAAGAAGTGGATGAAGTGGACAAAGTGGAGGAAGTGGAGGAAGTAGAGGATGTAGAGGAAGTGGAAGAAGAGAACGAAGTGGAAGAAGAAGTGGACGAAGTGGAAGAAGAAGCGGACGAAGTTGACGAAGTGGGCGAATGATGGACAAATTTGTAAGCACCCAAAATATGATGTCACAAACTTGTTTCACAATCGGCAAGTATGACCGAATCGTTCAAGTAATAAAACTTGGTAAGACCAAGTATCGTTCTTCCCAAAGGACTCACGGCCTAGTTTAGTTATGTGATTTGTTGATTAGCTAGGACTTACAAACGAAATATTCAAAGTTTAATATGCAAGACAGAAAATAAACATGTATGCATGAATTGATCAATGGCAAAGACAAAAGATAAACACTTTCAATGAATTATATGAATGAATATGTTGTTGGGGGTCAATTTCATCTCATCCACTCTCATATATTTTAGGAATTCAACATTCAAATCATCATTGTTAATGCCACTCTCTAATGTACCATTCTAGATGGCTTCTCCCTAATCAAATAGTTCATACAATTCCTAGCATTCCTAATGATTAGTTCATTACAGCAGGAGCTTAAAGGCAACCAATATAATGTTGTCAGTAAAATATTGGGAGAAATTCCCCGGATCTAGACTTCCCCGTACGTGTCCGTATCGACAAAACCAATAATCATGCATTAGAATAAGTTAAACAATGCAAGCATTGAGCAAAGAGGAAAAACCCTAACTAATGATGAAAGAAAGCATATGTCTTAATTCAAAGATGTACTCAACAAATCCATATATGAGAGCTTCAAGAGATTACATTGATTCCCCAACAAACATACAAGGTTTAGTTCACCATCGTCATGGTGAACCTAGATGAATAACAATGAAAGAGTGAAAGAATAAACCCAATAAAGGTGAAGAGGTAGCCTGAGCATCCAAGATCCTCCTTCAAAGGGGTGAGAAGAGAGAGTGTTTGCCTCGTTTCTGCCAAAGATACTAATTCTAGGACGTGCAAGTCCTTATATACTATTTTAGAATTACAAAAGATCTAAGCCCAAGCCCATAAAAGTGCCAGAAAACAAGTCCAAGCCCATTATTAAGAATGGCGCTCAGCGGTAAATACCGCTCAGCGGTGACTGCGCTTCCCTTTTCTTCCCCTCAGCGGCCAGTTTGCCCCTCAGCGGACCTCCCGTGACCTCCTGAGTGCCGCTCAGCGGTAAAATGCCGCTGAGCGGTGCTTTCGGCTTCTCCTTTTGCACTCTTTGATTTCTTTTCTGATTCCATCTCTCTCCTTCTTCACTTCTTTCATCAAATTCACCTTAAAACCTGCACAAAAACACTTAAATCAAGCATAAACCTGTCCAGCTCTCTTATTTCTGAAAATATAGATAAAAGCATGATTTCAAGCTAGTTTTTAAGTCTAAAGGTTGCTTTTAATATCAATTTTAAGTATGAAAATAACAGTTTTTCAACTGTTATCACAACCCCAAACTTAGAACTTTGCTTGTCCTCAAGCAAACAAAATGTAACTCCATCTCCAACCAATTCATATGATGGTTCACTCATTCAAAAATTCTCTTTTTCAAGATGAGTAATAACCTCACTCAAACTTATGACCAAGAGTTTATTCAAGATGTGCACATGCTTTAGTGTTCACAAAGTCATTTAAGTTCCAACAAATGCTATTTTTCATGAATGATCAATCAATTAAGCATGGATGTTCATGTGCTTATGCAATATTTCCTCACTAGGTAAAGTGTTTCACTTAACACACAAGTGTATAAGAGGTAAAGTGTTTCACTCATTCACTCCACTATCACAATGTCACATGAATCAACTTTGCCTTCCATTTTACCACAATCAAAAACATTCACAAGCATGCATCATCACAAGGACTTTTCAATGGCTTATAATGTGGCTGGGCTAACAAGAAAATTGGTTTTTCTGGATCACAAAATCCTTGAGTTAAGAGAATCATAACAACACAATTATTCTTATTCATTCCCAACTTGCCTTTGCATTTGCATTGAGCTTTACTTCTTTTTCTTTTCTTTTCTTTTTCTTTGCATATTCTTACTTTTTAGCTCTTAGCTCAATGCTTTTCCTTTTTCATGATTTCCCAATAACCCCAAACTTGAACATTTATCAATACCACACAAGATATTCTACTTAACTCAAGGTAAAGATTTTCAATCAAGGGTTCAGTGTATATTCAAGGCTATGGGTTCAAAGGATAGAACACAAAATGTTCTCTTTTAATAGGCTAACTTTTATGAATTTGGCCAATAAAAAGGGTTTCATCAAACACGGCCTTGATCACATGATGCAAAACAAGCAATTGATTCAATCATAGAAAACCTGGGCAAAGTCATTCATGCTTTCAAAGTAATAGCATTCAACAATAACAACTCTGGAGCTCAAAACCTCACATATAAGCTCATTCACATTTGACATACACATCCTGCTTAATTTCACAATCACAATCATGATATCATGCATTTGTTCACAAAGCTTGTGAATCACCTGTATAAGCATTTTAATGTGCACATCATCTCAACATCAATCAGTCAATAAGCATCATCAAGCATTACTTATCACATAAACACAGTTAATAGCAAACCATCACACAAACCAGGTATTCAATAGAGTACATCAAACCCTAATCTAGAAACAAAAATAAATAAGTTCAGAAAGTTTAAACCGCAAAAGCATAAAACATATGATAGCATTCATCAGTAAATGCTATCTCAGCTCCTCATCAGTCTGAGCTGTCCTCTGTATCTTCCTCCTCCTCTTCATCATCATCTTCATCAAAAGCATCCTCCTCCTCAGCTTCTTCTTCTTCCATGTCTCGAGCTGAAGATTCAGCTCCTCCAGCTCCTCCATGGAATGGTTCTTCTGGCCAAGCTACGACGTTATGGAATTCATCCATAGTCCACCTGTGTGCTGGAGGGGTATCATACATCCCCACTATCATCTCAGCCGTGGCCACCTGCCCTCTGTGGATGGACTGCAACTGAGCACCTATAAGAGACATATACATGTCCCTCATCTGGAATGGTTCTGCCTCATGTGTATCAGCAGATGTCCGGCTCTGTGCTGGTCCTCTCTCTCTACGAGCCTGGCGTGGTGGAACGGGCTGAGCTGCCTCCTCACCTCCACAATACTGTCTGTAATAGGCCTCATCTATAGCTTTTCTTGGCCTCTCAAATGGTGGAACAGAAGTGTCCACCCCAGCTAGCTTGCAGAGGTGAGTGATCAAAGAAGGATGTCCCAGTGGTGCTTTGTTGTTTGAGGTGTTAGCACACACACTAATCTCATCAGCTATCACCTGCCCAATATTAACATTCAAACTTCTGATAGCACAGTAGATGAATAGTGCCCTGCTGAGAGTGATATCTGACACATGTGAGCATGGCTGAATGTTGGCATGAGAAAATGCCATCCAATACTTTGCAAGAGGAGTCAAATCTGTCCTCCTAATGTTAACCACTGCTCCAGATCTATTCCTTTGAAAGTGTCCTCCAGGTATGCACAACACTCTCTCAACATCCTCAAAGTCAGCACCTTCCTCCATGCTAAGAGCAAACTGACATTGCTCACCAGCCCACACAGTATCCAGGAAGTTATTAATGGACTCAGGATCATACCTGATGGCATGGCCTCTAACATATCCCAAATAGTTCTCAGCTGGATAGTCACCAATCTTCTTGGCATTAGTGTAGAATTCCTTAACCACAGCTATGTTGGCAGGTGCTGGATAAGTGGCTAGCTTCCCCCAGTCATTCCCTAACACTTGCTCTCCAAATTGAGGAGCAAAGTTAGGTATCATTCCGACCTTTCTCTCCATCAGAAGTCTCCTGTCCTGAACCACCCTAAAGTGCTTCTCATGTTTCCTGGAGAGGAACCTGCCATTATGTGGCTGCTCTGGTTCCTTTTCCTTCCTCTTGGTTGCCATGGTTTTCAATCTCTTTCCAGAAGAGGATGCCATTCCTGCATTCAAATACAAATCCAAAACCACAGAACATGATGTTAATCATTAGTAACATACAGGACACAACTCCTTTCGAAGCTAAACCACCGCTGAGGGCCAGAATTTCCCCTCAGCGCCACCAGTGCAACACACCAACACGCAAAAAGCCAGAAAAAGCAAATCTGGCAGAGTGCCGCTCAGCGGTAAATACCGCTCAGCGGTGACCTGCAGATTTTTGCCAAACTCGTTTTTAAACTGCCCTAACTCCACCCAAATGCAATTTTCAGTTTTCCAGTACATAATCAAGCAGTTTAATCGGTTCAAACATCAAATATATCATCAAATCATGCATAGAAATCAAAAGCCCTAAATACTCATGCTTTGACAATCACATTCAAATTCAAGAACCCTAGAATGACAAAATGCATTTTACTTACTTGGGTGGAGATGCTAGATGATATGAGAATGCTTCCAAACTATAATGCTCTCTTCCAACCCCCAAACTTTGATAGCACACTAGTGAAAAAGTGAGTGGAAGAGAAATTTTTCTAAGAGGGAAGAGTAGAAAGATGTAGGAAAACCTAAAAGAGGGTATGTGGAAGTGTTTGTGCAGAGAAGGGCTTGAAAGAGTGTGAAAACGCGCAGCTTAGGGTTTAAAAATACCCCAATGGGCTCGGGTTCCGCTAAGGGGAACTTAAGCCCATCAGCGTTAGTACCGCTCAGCGGTAATTGCCGCTCAGCGGCACTTTCGTGATGTGCCCTTCTCCTTCTTTTCTTGCCCTACGTGCCTTCCTAGCATACTCCTCATGGGTTCCCTGCAATTTCATTGTTAAACATGCTTATGCAATCCCTAATTAGAATAAAACAAACAAAGATAATCAATCAACTGGGTTGCCTCCCAGGTAGCGCTTGTTTAACGTCACGAGCCTGACCCAAAATCCACCAACACCCATCAGTAGGTGTTTCACTTACCAGCACCCATCAGTAGGTGCAAAATCTTCTCAGCAACACCCATCAGTAGGTGTTACAAACCTAGTATCCTTCAGTAGATACTTAACCACCTAGCATCCTTCAGTAGATGCTATAACAACAAAATAATGTCCAGAATAATGTTCACAGTTTAAAAATTACAAAATATTAAAACAAAAGTTTGTAAATCCACTGGGTTGCCTCCCAGCAAGCGCTTTTTTAACGTCACTAGCTTGACCCAATAAAGCTCACGTTCCATCTTCTTTAAAGTTGATGTTATCCTTCCACCAACTTATCAACTGCTTCCTTAGGACTGTTTTGGATTCTCTGGAATATGGAGACTCTATCTCTATCATCTCCTTCTCTTTAAAACCTTTTAGAACCCACAACTTGTTCTTGAATCTTACAGGTGTGCCAAGTTGGAGTCCTCTTTCCTTCCAATCTCTAAGAACTTCCTTTCCTTTTCCACTTTCATCTACCTTGGGTACCTGAAAATACAAACAATGGTTATCAGAAACTTTAAAATTTTCATGTTTACCTCTAGTTATGGGTGCATCTTGAAATGCAGCTTTATAACTGGCCTCTTCCTCCTTTGCTTGTATCTCATCTTTAAACACATTCACCACCACTCTCTCCTCTCTGTCCTGGAGCACCACTATACCTTCATTAACATCTATAATAACCCTGGCCGTTTTCATAAACGGTCTTCCCAGTATGAAAGGTATCTTTTCGGTCTCCATCTTCATCACCACAAAGTCTGCCAAGAACTGAAGTTTGCCAACACAAACTACAATGTCTTCTGCAATCCCACATGGCTCCTTTGAAGATCCATCAGCCATTACCAGATTAACCTTTGCAGGTTTTATTTTCACATGGCCAATTTGCTCCAATAGAGAGTAAGGCATCAAGTTAACACTTGAGCCTAAGTCAAGGAGAGCTTTCTTCACCTTTTTCTTCCCTATAGTGCAAGGGATAGAAAAACTACCTGGATCAGCAGCTTTTGGTGGGAATGATTCTTTCTTAACAGTTACACACTTTTCATCATCATCATCTCTACGTTTTCTTTTTGTAGAGGTTCCCTCATCAGATTTTGTGTACACTGCTATTTTCTGTAAGATTTGTTCCCAAGGAGCTTCATTATCAACCATTCTGAATAAGTCTGTGAAATCCATTGGTTTCTCCTGATTTGTTAGAAAAGGAAAAGTATCCTTTCTTTCTTCTTCTCTTCTCTCTTCTGTTTCATCTTCTTCTGACTCAATACTCTCTTCATTTACACTCTTGACCACTTTGCATTCTTCTCTAGGGTTAACCTCAGTATTAGCCCCAAAGTTTCTGTGTGGTCTTTCTTCCAACTGCTTAGTGATCTGACCCATCTGAATCTCCAAGTTCTTTATAGCAGCTTCAGTGCTCTTTTGGGAGGATTCAGTTTTCTGAATAAATTGTTGAAGAGTTTCTTCCAACCTTGTAGATCTTTCATTGAGCATAGAAATTTGTTGCCACATGGTTGGTTGCTGCTGCTGTTGCTTATTAAATTGATTAGCCTGCCCAGTTTGTCCTTGGCCAATACTTGGATGTGGTTTCCAACCCTGATTATAATTACCTTGACGGTATGGAAACTGATTAGCCATGAAGTTAACATCCTCCACGGCTTCCACAGGAAAAGCACATTGGCCATTGATGTGATCTCCTCCACATAGTTCGCACAACTGGGTTTGTACCTGTGCAGCAGATTTTAACTCTTTTGGTAATGAAGCAAGAGTTTTGGTCAGAGTCTCCAGCTGTTGAGTCAGACTTTTATTTTGGGCTAGCAGAGCATCATGGGTTTGTAATTGAAGAACCCCTTTCTGTTGCATAGGGGCGCCTCTTTCATTGTGAAGCTCATTATCACTTGTAGCCATATTTTCAATAATCTCAGTGGCTTCCTCTGGAGTCTTCCATTTGATATTGCCCCCAGCTGAGGCATCTAGCATCATCTTGGTTTGTGAACCAAGCCCTCCAAGGAAAGTTAGGACTACTTCTTGATCCTCAAAGCCATGCGTGGGAGTTTTACGTAATAAGCTTTTGTACCTGTCCCATGCATGTCCCAGTGATTCCTCCATGCCCTGCTTGAATGAAGATATCTCTTGCTTGCCTTTAGTTACTTTAGATTGTGGGAAGTATTTGTTTAGAAACTTTGTAACCACTGCTTCCCACTCTGTGAAACTTTCTTCTGGAAAAGAGTTTAACCAAAGCTTAGCATTGCCTCCCAAGGAGAAAGGAAACAAACTAAGTTTGATTGCTTCGTCTGGCACCCCATTAATTTTGACCGTGTTGCAGATCTCATTAAAGGTAGTAAGGTGCTCATATGGGCTTTCATGTGATAACCCATTAAATTGATTACTCTTCACCAGTTGAATCAGTGCTGGTTTGACCTCCATGTTGGCAGCATTGACTCTAGGTCTAGATATGCTATTGAAGTGCTGAGCTCCAGCAAGATTAGTGTAATCTGCAAGAGTTCTTCTAACATTATTGCCCTCCATACTTCCTGTGCTATGAACAGAACCTTGTGGTGATGATTGCAAGAGAGTTTCTGGAGAAGGGAAAAGTTCTCTAGACGTTCTGATTCTTCTCCTCCTTCTACTCTCTTCTAGACCTTCAAGAAGTGGTTCTGTTGTTTTCTTACTCCTAGTTCGAATTGCTTCCTGCATGCACAAGAAACAAAACCCTAGAACAGATTTGTTAGCACAAAAAGATATAAGAGAAGATATATATTCAAAAGATAAAAAGATAAAAGATTCAGAAGATAAGAAGATAAAAGATTCAAAAGATAAAAAGATAAAAGATAAAATAAAATTTAAAAATAACATCTAATCTAAAAAGATAAAATCTAAAAATAAAATCTAACCTAATAAAATAAAATCTAATCCTAAAAGATAAAATAAAATAAAATCTAAACTAACCAAATAAAATAAAATCTAATCTAATCTAATCTAAAAAGATAAAACAGAAAAAGATAAAAAACAGAAAATAAAAACAGAAATTTAAAATTAAAGTCAAATATAATCAATAATCACACAAATTAACCAGTTAAACCACGAGTCCCCGGCAACGGCGCCAAAAACTTGATGGACAAATTTGTAAGCACCCAAAATATGATGTCACAAACTTGTTTCACAATCGGCAAGTATGACCGAATCGTTCAAGTAATAAAACTTGGTAAGACCAAGTATCGTTCTTCCCAAAGGACTCACGGCCTAGTTTAGTTATGTGATTTGTTGATTAGCTAGGACTTACAAACGAAATATTCAAAGTTTAATATGCAAGACAGAAAATAAACATGTATGCATGAATTGATCAATGGCAAAGACAAAAGATAAACACTTTCAATGAATTATATGAATGAATATGTTGTTGGGGGTCAATTTCATCTCATCCACTCTCATATATTTTAGGAATTCAACATTCAAATCATCATTGTTAATGCCACTCTCTAATGTACCATTCTAGATGGCTTCTCCCTAATCAAATAGTTCATACAATTCCTAGCATTCCTAATGATTAGTTCATTACAGCAGGAGCTTAAAGGCAACCAATATAATGTTGTCAGTAAAATATTGGGAGAAATTCCCCGGATCTAGACTTCCCCGTACGTGTCCGTATCGACAAAACCAATAATCATGCATTAGAATGAGTTAAACAATGCAAGCATTGAGCAAAGAGGAAAAACCCTAACTAATGATGAAAGAAAGCATATGTCTTAATTCAAAGATGTACTCAACAAATCCATATATGAGAGCTTCAAGAGATTACATTGATTCCCCAACAAACATACAAGGTTTAGTTCACCATCGTCATGGTGAACCTAGATGAATAACAATGAAAGAGTGAAAGAATAAACCCAATAAAGGTGAAGAGGTAGCCTGAGCATCCAAGATCCTCCTTCAAAGGGGTGAGAAGAGAGAGTGTTTGCCTCGTTTCTGCCAAAGATACTAATTCTAGGACGTGCAAGTCCTTATATACTATTTTAGAATTACAAAAGATCTAAGCCCAAGCCCATAAAAGTGCCAGAAAACAAGTCCAAGCCCATTATTAAGAATGGCGCTCAGCGGTAAATACCGCTCAGCGGTGACTGCGCTTCCCTTTTCTTCCCCTCAGCGGCCAGTTTGCCCCTCAGCGGACCTCCCGTGACCTCCTGAGTGCCGCTCAGCGGTAAAATGCCGCTGAGCGGTGCTTTCGGCTTCTCCTTTTGCACTCTTTGATTTCTTTTCTGATTCCATCTCTCTCCTTCTTCACTTCTTTCATCAAATTCACCTTAAAACCTGCACAAAAACACTTAAATCAAGCATAAACCTGTCCAGCTCTCTTATTTCTGAAAATATAGATAAAAGCATGATTTCAAGCTAGTTTTTAAGTCTAAAGGTTGCTTTTAATATCAATTTTAAGTATGAAAATAACAGTTTTTCAACTGTTATCAGCGAAGTTCACGAAGTAGACGAAGTTGACGAAGTGGACGAAGTGGACGAATTGGAGGAAGTTGAGGAGGCGGAGGAAGGGGAGGAAGTGGAGGAAGTGGAGGAAGTGGAGGAAGTTGACAAAGTGGACGAAGTGAATGTAGTGGACAAAGTGGACGAAATGGACGAAGTGGCTAAAGTGGACAAAGTGGACGAAGTGGACGAAATGGACAAAGTGGATGAAGTTGACGAAGTGGGCGAGGTGGACGAAGTTGACGAAGTAGAGGGAGTGGTGGAAGTGGAGGAAGTGGAGGAAGTGGACGAAGTTGAAGAAGTGGACGAAGTTGACGAAGTGGATGAGGTGGACGAAGTGGACAAAAACACAAAATCGAGGAAGTGGACGAAGAGGAAGAAGTGGACGAAATGGACGAAATTGACGAAGTTGAAGAAGTTGACGAAGTTGAGGAAGTGGAGGAAGTGGATGAAGTGGACCAAGTTGACCAAGTGGGCGAATTTCACGAAGTAGACGAAGTTGACGAAGTGGACGAAGTTGACGAATTGGAGGAAGTGGAGGAAGTGGAGGAAGGGAAGGAAGTGGAGGAAGTGGAGGAAGTTGACAAAGTGGACGAAGTGAATGTAGTGGACAAAGTGGACGAAATGGACGAAGTGGCTGAAGTGGACAAAGTGGACGAAGTGGACGAAGTGGACGAAATGGACAAAGTGGACGAAGTTGAGGAAGTGGGCGAGGTGGACGAAGTTGACGAAGTAGAGGGAGTGGTGGAAGTGGAGGAAGGGGAGGGAAGTGGAGGAAGTGGACGAAGTTGAAGAAGTGGATGAAGTTGACGAAGTGGATGAGGTGGACGAAGTGGACAAAAACACAAAGTCGAGGAAGTGGACGAAGAGGAAGAAGTGGACGAAATGGACGAAATTGACGAAGTTGAAGAAGTTGAGAAATGGAGGAAGTGGATGAAGTGGACGAAGTTGACGAAGTGGGCGAAGTTCAGGAAGTAGTCGAAGTTGACGAAGTGGACGAAGTTGACGAATTGGAGGAAGTGGAGGAAGTGGAGGAAGTGGAGGAAGTTGACAAAGTGCACGAAGTGAATGTAGTGGACAAAGTGGACGAAATGGACTAAGTGGCTGAAGTGGACAAAGTGGACGAAGTGGACGAAATGGACAAAGTGGACGAAGTTGACGAAGTGGGCGAGGTGGACGAAGTTGACGAAGTGGAGGGAGTGGTGGAAGTGGAGGAAGGGGAGGAAGTGGAGGAAGTGGACGAAGTTGAAGAAGTGGACAAAGTTGACGAAGTGGATGAGGTGGACGAAGTGGACAAAAACACAAAGTCGAGGAAGTGGACGAAGAGGAAGAAGTGGACGAAATGGACGAAATTGACGAAGTTGAAGAAGTTGATGAAGTTGAGGAAGTGGAGGAAGTGGATGAAGTGGACGAAGTTGACGATGTGGACAAACTGGACGAAATGGAGGAAGTTGACGAGGTGGATGAAGTGGACGATGTGGACAAACTGGACGAAGTGGAGGAAGTTTGCGAAGTGGATGAAGTTGACAAATTGGACGAAGTTGACGAGGTGGAGGAAGTGGTGAAACTGGAGGAAGGGTAGTAAGTGGACGAAGTTGAGGAAGTGGACGAAGTTAAGGGAGTGCAGGAAGTTGAGCAGGTTGACAAAGTGGACGAAGTTGACGAACTGGACGAAGTTGACGAAGTTTTTGAACTGGACAAAGTGGACGAACTGGACGAAGTGGAGGAATTGGACGAAGTTGATGAAGTGGACGAATTTGTCGAAGTAGAGTAAGTGGAGCAAGTGAAGGAAGTGGAGGAAGTGGACGAAATGGACGAAGTGGAGGAACTAGACAAAGTCAACGAAGTTGACAAAGTTGATAAAGTGGACGAAGTTGACGAAGTTGTCGATGTAGAGTAAGTGGAGGAAGTGGAGGAAGTAGAAGAAGTGGATGAAGTGGACAAAGTGGAAGAATTGCACGAAAACACGAAGCGGAGGAAGTGGAGGAAGTGGAGGAAGTAGAGGATGTAGAGGAAGTGGAAGAAGAGAACGAAGTGGAAGAAGAAGTGGACGAAGTGGAAGAAGAAGCGGACGAAGTTGACGAAGTGGGCGAAGTTCACGAAGTAGACGAAGTTGACGAAGTGGACGAAGTTGACGAATTGGAGGAAGTTGAGGAGGCGGAGGAAGGGGAGGAAGTGGAGGAAGTGGAGGAAGTTGACAAAGTGGACGAAGTGAATGTAGTGGACAAAGTGGACGAAATGGACAAAGTGGCTAAAGTGAACAAAGTGGACGAAGTGGACGAAATCGACAAAGTGGATGAAGTTGACGAAGTGGGCGAGGTGGACGAAGTTGACGAAGTAGAGGGAGTGGTGGATGTGGAGGAAGTGGAGGAAGCTGACGAAGTTGAAGAAGTGGACGAAGTTGACGAAGTGGATGAGGTGGATGAAGTGGACAAAAACACAAAATCGAGGAAGTGGACGAAGAGGAAGAAGTGGACGAAATGGACGAAATTGGCGAAGTTGAAGAAGTTGACGAAGTTGAGGAAGTGGATGAAGTGGACGAAGTTGACGAAGTGGGCGAAGTTCACGAAGTAGACGAAGTTGACTAAGTGGACGAAGTTGACGAATTGGAGGAAGTGGAGGAAGGGAAGGAAGTGGAGGAAGTGGAGGAAGTGGAAGAAGTGGAGGAAGTTGACAAAGTGGACAAAGTGAATGTAGTGGACAAAGTGGACGAAATGGACGAAGTGGCTGAAGTGGACAAAGTGGACGAAATGGACAAAGTGGACGAAGTTGATGAAGTGGAGGGAGTGGTGGAAGTGGAGGAAGGGGTGGAAGTGGAGGAAGTGGACGAAGTTGACGAAGTTGATGAGGTGGACGAAGTGGACTGATACGACTGTCGCGGTCATACAAATTTGATACAGATAAATAATGCAGTATAAGCTAGGATTTGACTCCTAGGTCGTCTCTCAAGGACCAATTTTGTCGGTTCAATCTTAGATCTAACACGAAGTGGGGGGTTTGTGGATATTTTTGTGTGGAAAATTAAATTAAAACGGACTAGAAATTAAATAAAGCAAAATTAAAAACGATGAAATAAATTTTAATGACGGTAAAAATTGAACGGTAAAAGACGGTAAAAAAAATGGTAAAAGATATCAAAAATTAACGCGGGAACATTAAACGTGAACAAAATGTAAATCATTAAATGCGAAAGTAAAAGCATCAGTAAAAACATATTGTAAAATTAAAACTACAACTGTAAAAACAAAATTAAAACAGTAAAATGAAATTAAAACAGTAAAAACGATTTTGCTACAGTAAAAATGAAAATACAGCAAGGTAAAACAGTAAAAAAATAAATCTAGAACAGAAAACTAGAATACATAAAACGAAAATACAGAAAAACGAAAATACAGTACATAGTAAATACAGAATACAGTAGAAATAGAAAATAAATTACAGCAGTAAATAATTACACCAAAAACAGTAAATCTGGAATGGAAAAATTGTAGTACAAAAAAATGAAAATACAGAAAATAGTAAATACAGAAAACGGTCAAAACAGTAAAACAGTAAATTTTAGAAAATAAAATTACAACAGTAATTAATAATAGCAAAACAATAAATATAGAATTGCAGAATCCAAATAACAGTAATACAGAAATAGTAAAAACGGAATACAGAAATACAGTAAAACAGTAAAATACGAAAAACAGTAAATTGAAAACAGAAACAGAATTATTGCACCAAAGTATAGAAAACCAAATTACAGTAATTAATTCAAAGTGAAATAAATAACAGCAGAGGCAAAAGAAATTAATTTGTAGAAAACATAATTTGGAAATTTAATTACAACAGAGATCAAATTACAGCAGTATTTAAAATATAACAGCAGATATTAAATTACAGAATCAAAATAAAACAATAACAGACTTGAAAAACAGAAAATTAAACCAAACTTTCAATTGAAATTATACATGAATTTATTACAACAATCAAATTAAAAGAGAAACCTAACGTGCACAGTTGTTCTTCTTCACTGATCCAATGTCCAGCCCTTTGTCCGTTCCAGCCCCTACTTTCCAGCTGCTGGATTTTCCAGCAGCCCCCTCACCACTGGACTCCCTCCTGCCCGTCTTATTCCTCCTCCCAAACCTCCTCACGGCACCCCCCTTTTAAACACTCTCCACTCCCTTTTTATTTTGTTGCCATGTGTGCTTGTGGGACATGTGTCTCTTCTTTCTCTTTTTATTTCTAATTGAAATAGAAATGGTGCTCTCCACTTCAAGCAAAGCAACATGCACATTCTTCAATAATGGGACCTGTGCCTCATTCTTCTTCAACTCTTAGTGTTCTCCATATCAAGAAAGAAAATGATGCCCACCTTTCGTCCTTTTCTAGCACATTTCTTATCAAATCATTTTATGCTCCTACGTACCAAAAACAACAAAGGGGCCCTCCATTCTCATTTTGCCACTTCTCCTATTTTGCTTGACCTCTCAAAACAAAATTATATGCACCGTGTGTGCTTCTTTATGAATGAATAAAATATTCTTCTTTTCTTTTAAAAGAAATTGCCCCGTGAATGTCCCTTTGTCTCTATGTGCATGATTTTGGCTAATCATAATGTGCTTTCAATTCAGAATGCCAAGCTGGATTTTTTTTCTTTGGACGTGTGCTCCTCCAAGTTGTTGGACCGTGTTGCAGCTGGTTGTCCGTGTGTGCTTCCTTCTTTACTTCCAGCCACCTTGTCGTGCCATGCCTCCAGCTCAACTCCCATGAATCATCATGTGCTGCTTGACTTCTTCCGTGAAACGCTACTGCATCTTCTCTTCCTTGCTGCTGCACCTGGCATGAGCCGTGAGATCCTCTCCACCTGCTGGACCAAGTTGTTGCCTTCATCACCATGCATCTCTCCATCAATTCTCCATGCAGTACAAACTATCCAACAGTCTCTCCTTTTCTTTCAAACCAACGTAGGGTGTGGCTCTCCTTCTCCAACAAGCAGCGTGTAGTAATTTTTCAGAGTGAAACCAGTGCAGCGTTTTCTTCATCTCTGTGTGCACACCAACTTCTGCTGGATCAGCTCCTAGACGCAGAATGGATGAGTTGCTTCACATGTTGTAGACTCCCTCCAATCTTGCTGTACCGTGGTGCCTCTTTCCAGCTGTGAGCTGCTTCTGCCTCCAGCCGTGGTGTTGTTGGAGCTTGTGGTGAAGTGTTGGACGTTGCTGTCTCACGGTCTCCCCCTCAAGTGTTCACGTATTGGTCTTTCAAAATGCTGCCACTTTACGTGTGCACCTTGCATTATTTGGTTCCATCATTTTTACTTTGCTGAATGTAACCCTTTTTCAATAATGAAGCACCCCTTTCAAAGGGTAAAATGACCATAATGTCCTCATCCTTTGTACACACTTTTTTAATGGAGAGTCTTTAATTATTTGGCAGCCTTCCAAATGTCCAAAATTATTATCCAATAATTCCTTACAATTAATAATGTAAATAATTAGCCTCAAATAATTCAAATTAATTAAAATAAGAATTTCTGGACAAATTAAGCTCAATTAGGAAAAATAGGATAATACTGAACATTAAAGCACAATTCCTTGTTTAAATCTGGTACAATAAGCTAG
Organism: Vigna nakashimae; assembly: GCA_034642375.1. NCBI lineage: Eukaryota > Viridiplantae > Streptophyta > Magnoliopsida > Fabales > Fabaceae > Vigna > Vigna nakashimae. The sequence continues at coordinate 27,589,916 of CM067759.1, read as the reverse complement.
TGAAGTCAATAAAATATTGACTCATCAAAATAGACCACACTTAGTCTTTTGCACTCCTGGGCAAAATTAAGACTCAAATCAGGGAACAATTCAAAGGACATCAAAGGACGTGACACAAATGCAGCATACAGAAACAAAGACTCGTAAGAAAAACATATTTACAGAGTTCTCAAGAAATCTGGACAGAGAAAAGAAGTAGAAAATATCCGACACAAAATCCAATAAAGCAAATACTTACAGAAATCTTCCAAGCAATTCAATACACAGAAAAATAATCAATCAGCTTGAGAGGTGATTCAAAAATAACATAACCTCACAGATGCACTCACAGTGTTTCTCTCAAGTGTTTAAGGTAAATGATTTCAACTCAATGTACTCAAGAAAACAAACACAAGTAGACTTGGCAAGCTTCTAATTATCAATACTTAAAACATATGCATGTTCAGATCAAAAGGTCTTTACTGGGTTGTAATGGGGCCAAGGACAGGGGAGGATAAATTTGGATAAGTAGCTATAGCTCAGAAGAAATAGAGGTGCACTAGGAAAAAAAAAATGTAAACACAGTGAAATCTCACCCAAACCTCTAATTCAATCCTCTTCTCGACTCCATTATTCACAAAATTATTTTTCAATTTTTCTCTTTTTCTCATCATTTTTTTTTTATCCTGTCTTCTTTTTTTTTTTTTTTTTTTTAATCACACAACAGGATATAAATTATCATTTTAAAACATGATGAGGAACCAACTAGCCAATTCATCAGAATTCCCAAGGAGACCACACTTATTCTCAAAATACTTCTATAGCTCCAGCCTTTCCTAAGGTTAAGGTAATCATTTGTTTTTCACTTAGGATCAGTGTATGAGCTTCAACACAAAGAAATAGATACAGTATAGGCTCAAAAGGGGTATCAAAGGATAATAACAAGGTAGGCTTATTTGGCTAAAGAGGCTCAAGAACAAAAATGCCTTTATCATTTCTAAACATGCATATAAATAAGGTATATCAAAAAGAATCAAGCCAAAGCATATGTGCAAGCAATCAAGATACATATCACACAAGAAAGAAAATAAAGTGGCTCAAATCTCACACAGGGTATTTGTCACAATCAAATCAACCTCTCAAACGTATAATCATCTTTCCAGGCAGAGAAAAGCAAGGATTACAAACTATAAGTATTAAGTAAGTGAAGGAAAAATCTACAACTTAGACCTCATCCAGAAATCAAGAGAAAAATGTAAAATTTATTGCACTCAAGACACACTAAAACAACTTAAAACAGAAAAAAATTTAACACTTAAAAACAAAAAATTTAACACACGAAATAAATACTAACAGAACTAACAGAAAAATCAGAATTTCTCCCCAGTAGACCACACTTAAATCACACAATGTCCTCAGTGTGTCACAATCATCAGATTATCAATTTCAGAGCAGCAAATAATATAGACAAGTGCAATAAAAAGTTAGGAAAAATGGGAAGAAATTTTTCAGTAACATCCATCAGCAGATGTTATCAGGGACATCCATCAGCAGATGTCTTAAACACCTAGCACCCATCAGTAGATGCTAATATTTTTTATTATTTTTATTTATTTATTTATTTTTTTTATTTTTATTTTTGAAAAGGATGACCTGTACTGTGACAACAGTCTCGGTGGCAAAGACCGGAACTGTTGCTACAGTGGCAGAGCTTTGGCTACAAAAGGTCCGCTCCTCCGCGTTGAGCAACATTTCTGAACGCTCATTCTCTCTCTACTTCTCTGCTCTCTCAACTCTCTCTGCTCTCTTCTCTCTCTGCTCTCTCTGCTCTCTCTCGAGCGTCTGGATCTACGAGGAAGCCTCTCCACCCCGCGTCTGCTGAAGGTCTGAGATCTGCGCAGAGCCCCTGTCCCTGCGTCTTCTGAAGAGTCTGAGTGAGATCCGCGAAGAGCCTCTGCAAGCCTACTTCCCCAGGTAAGTCCTTCTTCTCTAAGGATCTCCCTTTCTTTCTGCTTGCTTTACTTTTCCTGCTTTCCTTTATTTTTCTTCTCTGCTTTCCTCTTTCCTTTTCAGTATTTCCTTTATTTTTCATCTGATCTCTTGCCTGCTCTCCCTCTTTTCCATTTTTTTTATTTTTATTTTTTTGTAATTTAAACACTTAAACACATAAAACACAACTGTCTAAAAACTTAAGGGGTATATCGGCTGGAAACCAGACGTTAATCTCCCTTCGATTGAAGGTATTGCAGAGACAATCGGGTAGAACAACGCCACGTACCCCACTTAAAACTAAATAAACACATAAACATAATATACAAGAACAATATGGACAAGAACAACCGGACAACTGGACGTAGATCCGTTTAGGACCCTTTTGCAAGGACCGTGAAACAGATCTGAGACCAGACACTGAAACATCAAATACAGACTGGACAAAATAAATCTAAAAGGAAACAAGAACAAATAAAGAAAACAGAGAACTAATCTAATTTTTTTTTTTTTTTATGCTTCATTTTTTTTTAGTTCTTTTTATTATTTTTTTTTATGTTTATTTTTTTCTTTTTTTTTATGTTTTTGTTCTTTTTATTTTTATATATATATATATATATATATATATATATATATATTTTTATTAAGTTTTAGAATATTTCAAGAGGAATGATGACGAATGAGATGGAATCAGAGAGATACACTAGTCAGCGATGGCGTCCTACAGATGATCAGATCAATATGATGACCAAAATCTACAACTATGGGGTCACACACCCAAGCCGAGCGCAAGTCGTCGAGATCGCGTTGATGAACGGGTCGCACCGCTCACAAAAGTTGAGTGCACGAAAATAATGCAGTATAATTACTAGGATTTGACTCCTAGGTCGTCTCTCAAGGACCAATTTTGGTGGTTCAATCTTAGATTAGTCACGAAGTGGGGGGGGGTTGTGATTGTTTTTCGTTGAGGTAAAATAAATTAAAACTGGAATTTAAACAAAACAGAATTAAAAATACTAAAATACATTTAAAAGACAATAAAAACTGAACAGTGAAAGACGGTAAAAACGGAACAGTAAATATGCAGAAATGGTAAAAACATTGTAATTAAAATTTACCCAAAACATCGGTGAAAATAAACAGTAAAAACGACGTTGAAAATAAACCGAACGGAAAAATACATTGACTGAATTTAACGGTTCAGAAAACAGTAAACGGTAAAATAAAGAGACAGTAAAATTAAAAACACTTAATTGGAAATCAAAAAAAGATTCAACACTTGAAATTAAATTCCTGGACAATGAAAATAAAAATTACAGTAACACATTATACGCTTCAGAAAATAAATCACTGTTGCACTGTTTGGAAAATGAAAATACAGAGAGTTGATTGAAGGAGGAAGAGGCAATAGCCTCCTCCCAGACGTGGGTAGTTCCTACACTACTCCTAAAATCCACACTAAAATCTAATGGTTTCTTCTCTGCTGCTGCTTGCAATTTTATAGCATTTCTCTGAACAAACTCCCGTATTCTCCTCCTTCATTTCAGCGTCTTGTTTTGTCTATTGTCCCCGTATAGCTTCCTTTCTATTCTTAGCTTTGAAGACTTTCTTAGCTAAATGTTCACTTCCTTGGACGTATGAAAATAGGTGGGACCCTCCATTCTTCACCTAAACTTGTCATCTTCTTCATTCAATCTCGTTGCACACCCTTGCTGCCATCTCCTCCAAGCTTTGCTTCTCTATGGATGTGTGAATCAGTAGCTGCACCGTGAGCTTGCTATCTTCAACCAAGAGCAACTCCTGCTGGATTTGACTTCAGTTCTGCCTTGGGCCGTGTATGCCTCTCCCTTCCAGCTCCAATTCCATTTGACGCTTGCTGCTGCATGGGAGAAACCAACCGAGACACCTTGCTCACGGTTACTGTATGTGGCTGGACCGTGAAGGTAGCTAGGAGGATGAAGTCCTTGCTGCTGTCTGGACCAGCCGTGAGTTGTGTTGCCATTTTCTGGACGGTGCAGCTAGATGTTTCTCAAAGAAAACCGTGAATGGTAGCTGCTCCAAACTGCTGGATTTCTTCTTCTTCAACTCAGTAGATACTCCTTCAACTCCTTTATGTGAGCTGCAGCAAAATAATAGAGAAACCGTGAGGTGGCCCCTTCATTCAACAAGTTTCACGGCTGCACACTCCAAAATGAATTCTCCAATGTTAAGAAGTGGTGGTCCCCTTTCATCATTTTTTTAATGTGATTTCTAGTCCACTTTGATTCCACGTACATGGCTTCATGTTTTGCCAAGATGAAATGACCAATGGGCCCCATGTGTTTGTCCAATCAAAATAGAAAACCTTTGGATGTGCCAAAGTGTTTGGCCGTGGTAGTGGAGTTGTTTTTTAATTCTTTGCTACTTCATTCACGTAAGTGACTAAATGGTGGTCCCTCCATCATGTTTCACGGCCTCCTTCATTTTGTTAAGCCAAAGAGAAATGTGCGTTAGCCAAAGAAAGGGTGCAGCTCCCACTTCTATTCCAAAGCAAATTGTTGAATCTTTTAGCATCATTTTGGACGTGCAAAAATATGGGAGGCCGTGTGATGTGTATATTTTTGTTCCAATTTATATTTTGGCTTGCCAAACTGAATGGCCGTGGAATGTCTTCCAATTCATCATGCTTCCAGGAGAAATGAGTTGCCAAGCCAATTTTGCTGAGTGTTGGAAGATCTTAACACCTTCCAATGATAAATTCCAGCCACCACAAGTACTAAACAGCAAGCAAACAATGCAAACATATTAGAACACTCAAACAGTAATCACTAGACTGACATAGGAGAGAAAAAAAAATACTGGGAACAACACAAAACGAATTTGAACAAACAAAAAACTATATGTGAAAATAGACATCTAGACGAAACTATGAAAAAAAATTGCATGGAAAAAGGATAAGAATTGAACTCAAACGAGGACAAACAAGTTGACACAACATTCACGCAGCACTGTGCGAAAATTGAAGTGGCTGAAATGCATTGGGTTCAATTGTCATTTTTCATTTAGCCTTCAAATGCCCCAAAACGTTATCCAAAATTTTCCCGTAATTAATAATGCAAAATAATAAGCTCAGAGAATTCAAATTAGTTAAAATAAGAATTTTCGATCAAATTAAGCACAATTAGGAAAAACAGGAAAATACCGGACGTTTAAGCACAATTCCCCGACTAATTTTAGTACAATAAACTAAGTGAAGTGAATAGAATATTGACTCATCAAAATAGACCACACTTAGTCTTTTGCACTCCTGGGCAAAATTAAGACGCAAATCAGGGAATAGTTCAAAGGACTTCAAAGGATTAACAGAGACGCAACATACAGAAAATAAAAACTCGCAAGAAAATAAACAGAATTTACAAAGTTCTCAAGAATTCTGGACAGAGATAAGAAGTAGACAATATCCAACACAGAATCAAAGAAAGCAGATACTTACAGAAATCATCCAAGCAATTCAAAGCATGGTAAAATAATCAATCAGGTCAAGAGGTGATTCAAAAATGACAAAACCTCACAGATGCACTATAGTGTTTCTCTCAAGTGTTTAAGGTAAATCAATTTCACTCAATGCACTCAAGAAAGCAAACACAAACAGACTTGGCAATCTTCTAATATCAACACTTAAAACATATGCATGTTCAGATCTAAAGGTCTTTACTGGGTTGTAATGGGGCCAAGGACAGGGGAGGATAAAATTTGGATAAGTAGCTACAGCTTAGAAGAAATAGAGGAGCAATGGGGAAAAAGTGTAAACACAGTGAAATCTCACCCAAACCTCTAATTCAATCCTCTTCTCAACTCCATTATTCACAGGATTATTTTTCAATTTTCTCTTTTTCTCATCAAATTTGTTTTTCCATCCTGTCTCTTTTATTTTCTCTCTTTATCACACAACAGGATAGAATTCATATTTTCAGAACAAGATGAGGAACCAACTAGCCAATTTATCAGAATCCCCAAGGAGACCACACTTATTCACAAAACACTTTTATAGCTCCAGACTTTCCTAAGGTTAAGGTAATCATTATTTTTCACTTAGGGATCAGTGTATGAGCTTTAAAACATAGAAATGAATACAGTTAAGCTCAAAAGGGGTATCAAAGGGTAATAACAAGGTAGGCTTATTTGGCTAAAGAGGCTCAAGAACAAAAATGCCTTTATCACGTCTGAACATGCATATCAATCAAGTATATCAAAAAGAATCAAGCCAAGGCATATGTGCAAGCAATCAAGATACATGTCACACAAGAAGGAACATAAAGTGGCTCAAATCTCACACAGGGTATTTGTCACAATCAAATCAACCTCTTAAACACATAATCATGTTTCCAAGCAGAGAAAAGCAAGGATTTCAAACTATAAGCATTAATCAAGTGAAGGAAAAATCTACAACTTAGACAGACTCAAGAAATCAAGAGAAAAATGTAAAATTTATTGCACACAAAACAACTAAAAACAACTTAAAACAGAAAAAATTTAACACTCAAAACAGAAAAAATTTCACACACAAAACAAAAACAATTCAGAGTCTCCCCCAATAGACCACACTTAAACTACACATTGTCCTCAATGTGTTCTAAGCATACATTAGCAATCAAAACATGAAACATATTATGGACAAGTGCAATAAAAGTAGGAAAAAGGGAGAGAAAGAAAATGCAAACTCCCGCAGGTTATGGTGGAAGCTGACAATTTTGGACTTTCAGGGAGATGTCTTCAGAATCCAGCAAGGAAGTTTTGAGGACGAACTGCTTCATCCTCCAAATTTGATCAAGCAGTGAAATGTTTTCCACTGCTGGATTTATGCAGTTATTGTTGATGAGCAGGTTCAGCAGGTGCCTATTGTTGTTGAAACTTTGGTGAGAGGTGGCACCTTTGTCTTCCACTGTGGGTGCATATTGGTCAAATTCAATTGTACCTCCTGCAATAGGGTTAGTGCAAAATGGTTCCACAGAAATGTCATGCAGAGGTATAACACCCAATCCTAGTTGAACAGGCTGAACCTCAGATACATCCTCACAACATGAATCAATTTCAAAATTACATGCAATATCAATATCAAACTCAGATTCATGTGCATAAGGAGAATTAAAAACATGCTCAGCAACAATATGATTATCACCATACCTATCATCAGCATAATCTTTAATAACACATTCATGAATATCATAATCATACTGAGGTATGCTTACCTCCACTTCCTTGAAGATTTGTAAAGTAGTGGAGGATGAAGGTGGTCTACCTGGTTCAGAACTACTGCTTATTTTTGCCTGGTCCTCAAAATATTCATCAATCTCCTCAGGTGCAACAGCAGGAACATAGGACGATAGGAAGATAGGTAGTGCAGTATGCACGTGACTCTGGTTCTCATCTCCTATGTTGATGGCCATCTGCCCAATTTGATCATTCAGACTCTGAATGGCAGCTTGAGTTTCCTGCTGGAATTCCAGGCTCTCTTGCTTGAACTGCATGTTCCCTTTCTGTAACTGAACGTTCTGCATGGTCATCTGCTCCAGTAACTCCTTCAATGTAGGTTCAGAAGTTGAAGGCTGAAGAGTTGTTTGGGCAGAAGCATTATACTGCTGACTCTGATATTGCTGGACTGGTGGAGGCATGAAAGGACTCTCGAATGGTGGTTCTAGATAATGATCTTGTGGGGTATCGTACCATTCGTTGTTAAGATCATTCCACTCAGGATCATTATAATTCTCATTATAGAATTCAGCAGAATTACAATCAGAGTAAGATGCAGAATAAGATTCATAATCACAGACATTGGCAGAATAAGCAGAATTCACATAACCAGAATAGGTAGACATGGAAAAATAAAAATAAAACAAATAAAAACTAAATACTAAAAATTACGAAACAGATAAATCACAACACATTTATACATGTTACACGCACATAAAAGACAGAACATAATTTTTTTTTTTTTTTTTAATATTTTTTTTTTAATTAACAGACATAATACAAAACACAACACAATAAAAATATAAAAGACAAAACATATATTACAACCACATAATAAAACAAAAACAGTAAAAATCTAAAACAAGAACCTGGACTGAAGTGACAACGCCGCCAAAATTTGCTGAAGGTGTCGTTGTCTCCTACAAAAATACAACAGACAGAACACACAAAACACACATATTAACAGAACAAAAATTTACACAACAATAATCTAAAACCAAACCTCCATTGATTGGTCCCCGGCAACGGCGCCAAAATTGATGAACGGGTCGCACCGCTCACAAAAGTTGAGTGCACGAAAATAATGCAGTATAATTACTAGGATTTGACTCCTAGGTCGTCTCTCAAGGACCAATTTTGGTGGTTCAATCTTAGATTAGTCACGAAGTGGGGGGGGTTGTGATTGTTTTTCGTTGAGGTAAAATAAATTAAAATTGGAATTTAAACAAAACAGAATTAAAAATACTAAAATACATTTAAAAGACAATAAAAACTGAACAGTGAAAGACGGTAAAAACGGAACAGTAAATATGCAGAAATGGTAAAAACATTGTAATTAAAATTTACCCAAAACATCGGTGAAAATAAACAGTAAAAACGACGTTGAAAATAAACCGAACGGAAAAATACATTGACTGAATTTAACGGTTCAGAAAATAGTAAACGGTAAAATAAAGAGACAGTAAAATTAAAAACACTTAATTGGAAATCAAAAAAAGATTCAACACTTGAAATTAAATTCCTGGACAATGAAAATAAAAATTACAGTAACACATTATACGCTTCAGAAAATAAATCACTGTTGCACTGTTTGGAAAATGAAAATACAGAGAGTTGATTGAAGGAGGAAGAGGCAATAGCCTCCTCCCAGACGTGGGTAGTTCCTACACTACTCCTAAAATCCACACTAAAATCTAATGGTTTCTTCTCTGCTGCTGCTTGCAATTTTATAGCATTTCTCTGAACAAACTCCCGTATTCTCCTCCTTCATTTCAGCGTCTTGTTTTGTCTATTGTCCCCGTATAGCTTCCTTTCTATTCTTAGCTTTGAAGACTTTCTTAGCTAAATGTTCACTTCCTTGGACGTATGAAAATAGGTGGGACCCTCCATTCTTCACCTAAACTTGTCATCTTCTTCATTCAATCTCGTTGCACACCCTTGCTGCCATCTCCTCCAAGCTTTGCTTCTCTATGGATGTGTGAATCAGTAGCTGCACCGTGAGCTTGCTATCTTCAACCAAGAGCAACTCCTGCTGGATTTGACTTCAGTTCTGCCTTGGGCCGTGTATGCCTCTCCCTTCCAGCTCCAATTCCATTTGACGCTTGCTGCTGCATGGGAGAAACCAACCGAGACACCTTGCTCACGGTTACTGTATGTGGCTGGACCGTGAAGGTAGCTAGGAGGATGAAGTCCTTGCTGCTGTCTGGACCAGCCGTGAGTTGTGTTGCCATTTTCTGGACGGTGCAGCTAGATGTTTCTCAAAGAAAACCGTGAATGGTAGCTGCTCCAAACTGCTGGATTTCTTCTTCTTCAACTCAGTAGATACTCCTTCAACTCCTTTATGTGAGCTGCAGCAAAATAATAGAGAAACCGTGAGGTGGCCCCTTCATTCAACAAGTTTCACGGCTGCACACTCCAAAATGAATTCTCCAATGTTAAGAAGTGGTGGTCCCCTTTCATCATTTTTTTAATGTGATTTCTAGTCCACTTTGATTCCACGTACATGGCTTCATGTTTTGCCAAGATGAAATGACCAATGGGCCCCATGTGTTTGTCCAATCAAAATAGAAAACCTTTGGATGTGCCAAAGTGTTTGGCCGTGGTAGTGGAGTTGTTTTTTAATTCTTTGCTACTTCATTCACGTAAGTGACTAAATGGTGGTCCCTCCATCATGTTTCACGGCCTCCTTCATTTTGTTAAGCCAAAGAGAAATGTGCGTTAGCCAAAGAAAGGGTGCAGCTCCCACTTCTATTCCAAAGCAAATTGTTGAATCTTTTAGCATCATTTTGGACGTGCAAAAATATGGGAGGCCGTGTGATGTGTATATTTTTGTTCCAATTTATATTTTGGCTTGCCAAACTGAATGGCCGTGGAATGTCTTCCAATTCATCATGCTTCCAGGAGAAATGAGTTGCCAAGCCAATTTTGCTGAGTGTTGGAAGATCTTAACACCTTCCAATGATAAATTCCAGCCACCACAAGTACTAAACAGCAAGCAAACAATGCAAACATATTAGAACACTCAAACAGTAATCACTAGACTGACATAGGAGAGAAAAAAAAATACTGGGAACAACACAAAACGAATTTGAACAAACAAAAAACTATATGTGAAAATAGACATCTAGACGAAACTATGAAAAAAAATTGCATGGAAAAAGGATAAGAATTGAACTCAAACGAGGACAAACAAGTTGACACAACATTCACGCAGCACTGTGCGAAAATTGAAGTGGCTGAAATGCATTGGGTTCAATTGTCATTTTTCATTTAGCCTTCAAATGCCCCAAAACGTTATCCAAAATTTTCCCGTAATTAATAATGCAAAATAATAAGCTCAGAGAATTCAAATTAGTTAAAATAAGAATTTTCGATCAAATTAAGCACAATTAGGAAAAACAGGAAAATACCGGACGTTTAAGCACAATTCCCCGACTAATTTTAGTACAATAAACTAAGTGAAGTGAATAGAATATTGACTCATCAAAATAGACCACACTTAGTCTTTTGCACTCCTGGGCAAAATTAAGACGCAAATCAGGGAATAGTTCAAAGGACTTCAAAGGATTAACAGAGACGCAACATACAGAAAATAAAAACTCGCAAGAAAATAAACAGAATTTACAAAGTTCTCAAGAATTCTGGACAGAGATAAGAAGTAGACAATATCCAACACAGAATCAAAGAAAGCAGATACTTACAGAAATCATCCAAGCAATTCAAAGCATGGTAAAATAATCAATCAGGTCAAGAGGTGATTCAAAAATGACAAAACCTCACAGATGCACTATAGTGTTTCTCTCAAGTGTTTAAGGTAAATCAATTTCACTCAATGCACTCAAGAAAGCAAACACAAACAGACTTGGCAATCTTCTAATATCAACACTTAAAACATATGCATGTTCAGATCTAAAGGTCTTTACTGGGTTGTAATGGGGCCAAGGACAGGGGAGGATAAAATTTGGATAAGTAGCTACAGCTTAGAAGAAATAGAGGAGCAATGGGGAAAAAGTGTAAACACAGTGAAATCTCACCCAAACCTCTAATTCAATCCTCTTCTCAACTCCATTATTCACAGGATTATTTTTCAATTTTCTCTTTTTCTCATCAAATTTGTTTTTCCATCCTGTCTCTTTTATTTTCTCTCTTTATCACACAACAGGATAGAATTCATATTTTCAGAACAAGATGAGGAACCAACTAGCCAATTTATCAGAATCCCCAAGGAGACCACACTTATTCACAAAACACTTTTATAGCTCCAGACTTTCCTAAGGTTAAGGTAATCATTATTTTTCACTTAGGGATCAGTGTATGAGCTTTAAAACATAGAAATGAATACAGTTAAGCTCAAAAGGGGTATCAAAGGGTAATAACAAGGTAGGCTTATTTGGCTAAAGAGGCTCAAGAACAAAAATGCCTTTATCACGTCTGAACATGCATATCAATCAAGTATATCAAAAAGAATCAAGCCAAGGCATATGTGCAAGCAATCAAGATACATGTCACACAAGAAGGAACATAAAGTGGCTCAAATCTCACACAGGGTATTTGTCACAATCAAATCAACCTCTTAAACACATAATCATGTTTCCAAGCAGAGAAAAGCAAGGATTTCAAACTATAAGCATTAATCAAGTGAAGGAAAAATCTACAACTTAGACAGACTCAAGAAATCAAGAGAAAAATGTAAAATTTATTGCACACAAAACAACTAAAAACAACTTAAAACAGAAAAAATTTAACACTCAAAACAGAAAAAATTTCACACACAAAACAAAAACAATTCAGAGTCTCCCCCAATAGACCACACTTAAACTACACATTGTCCTCAATGTGTTCTAAGCATACATTAGCAATCAAAACATGAAACATATTATGGACAAGTGCAATAAAAGTAGGAAAAAGGGAGAGAAAGAAAATGCAAACTCCCGCAGGTTATGGTGGAAGCTGACAATTTTGGACTTTCAGGGAGATGTCTTCAGAATCCAGCAAGGAAGTTTTGAGGACGAACTGCTTCATCCTCCAAATTTGATCAAGCAGTGAAATGTTTTCCACTGCTGGATTTATGCAGTTATTGTTGATGAGCAGGTTCAGCAGGTGCCTATTGTTGTTGAAACTTTGGTGAGAGGTGGCACCTTTGTCTTCCACTGTGGGTGCATATTGGTCAAATTCAATTGTACCTCCTGCAATAGGGTTAGTGCAAAATGGTTCCACAGAAATGTCATGCAGAGGTATAACACCCAATCCTAGTTGAACAGGCTGAACCTCAGATACATCCTCACAACATGAATCAATTTCAAAATTACATGCAATATCAATATCAAACTCAGATTCATGTGCATAAGGAGAATTAAAAACATGCTCAGCAACAATATGATTATCACCATACCTATCATCAGCATAATCTTTAATAACACATTCATGAATATCATAATCATACTGAGGTATGCTTACCTCCACTTCCTTGAAGATTTGTAAAGTAGTGGAGGATGAAGGTGGTCTACCTGGTTCAGAACTACTGCTTATTTTTGCCTGGTCCTCAAAATATTCATCAATCTCCTCAGGTGCAACAGCAGGAACATAGGACGATAGGAAGATAGGTAGTGCAGTATGCACGTGACTCTGGTTCTCATCTCCTATGTTGATGGCCATCTGCCCAATTTGATCATTCAGACTCTGAATGGCAGCTTGAGTTTCCTGCTGGAATTCCAGGCTCTCTTGCTTGAACTGCATGTTCCCTTTCTGTAACTGAACGTTCTGCATGGTCATCTGCTCCAGTAACTCCTTCAATGTAGGTTCAGAAGTTGAAGGCTGAAGAGTTGTTTGGGCAGAAGCATTATACTGCTGACTCTGATATTGCTGGACTGGTGGAGGCATGAAAGGACTCTCGAATGGTGGTTCTAGATAATGATCTTGTGGGGTATCGTACCATTCGTTGTTAAGATCATTCCACTCAGGATCATTATAATTCTCATTATAGAATTCAGCAGAATTACAATCAGAGTAAGATGCAGAATAAGATTCATAATCACAGACATTGGCAGAATAAGCAGAATTCACATAACCAGAATAGGTAGACATGGAAAAATAAAAATAAAACAAATAAAAACTAAATACTAAAAATTACGAAACAGATAAATCACAACACATTTATACATGTTACACGCACATAAAAGACAGAACATAATTTTTTTTTTTTTTTTTTTTAATATTTTTTTTTTTAATTAACAGACATAATACAAAACACAACACAATAAAAATATAAAAGACAAAACATATATTACAACCACATAATAAAACAAAAACAGTAAAAATCTAAAACAAGAACCTGGACTGAAGTGACAACGCCGCCAAAATTTGCTGAAGGTGTCGTTGTCTCCTACAAAAATACAACAGACAGAACACACAAAACACACATATTAACAGAACAAAAATTTACACAACAATAATCTAAAACCAAACCTCCATTGATTGGTCCCCGGCAACGGCGCCAAAATTGATGAACGGGTCGCACCGCTCACAAAAGTTGAGTGCACGAAACTATGAAAAAAATTTGCATGGAAAAAGGATAAGAATTGAACTCAAACGAGGACAAACAAGTTGACACAACATTCACACAGCACTGTGCGAAAATTGAAGTGGCTGAAATGCATTGGGTTCAATTGTCATTTTTCATTTAGCCTTCAAATGCCCCAAAACGTTATCCAAAATTTTCCCGTAATTAATAATGCAAAATAATAAGCTCAGAGAATTCAAATTAGTTAAAATAAGAATTTTCGATCAAATTAAGCACAATTAGGAAAAACAGGAAAATACCGGACGTTTAAGCACAATTCCCCGACTAATTTTAGTACAATAAACTAAGTGAAGTGAATAGAATATTGACTCATCACGCGTCTCGACTAAGGACCTTCGCAGATGCCACCGAATATAACGTGCACTGCTGGTTTAACAACCATGGCAATCGGGTCAGGCGCTGGCAAGCGGAGATAGACCCCACAGGCACTCTCTTTTCACAACTGCCGCTATACATGTACGGTAAGACCTCTGATCACACCTCCATTGAATTTTCCATTCCTCTTCTATTATTAACACATTTTTATTTTATATTTATTTATTTATTATTATTTTTTTTTTTTTTTGTTTGAAAGAAAACAACTGGGTGATAATGAGGGCACCGAGGCTGCTGAATCTGTTTCCAGTTCCGATCATTATCGATGACGACAGAAATGAACGAGAAATTCCTCCACCAAAGCCTCCGCTCGTGACTTTTCGAACCAGAGCTCCCTCAACGGAGCTCTCCCTTAGACCACCACAACCAGCTCGAGAATTCTTTCATTATTAATATTTTTTTTTTTTTTTTTTTATGTTTTTGTTGTGGTCTGTAATATTAACGATCAGAAATGATCGCACCCCGAACATCTTTGTTATGCTTTTTATGTATTTTATTTTTGTTATTATTATTATTTTATTTTTTTTTTTTTTTTTGTTGGACTGTAATCCTTAACGATCATTACTGATCGATCACTGCCCGTGTTTTATTATGTTTTTATGTATTTTTATGTATTTTTGTTATATTTGCTTTTTTTTTTTATTATTATTAATAAATGCACTCAGATTAGTATCTGCTCAAACTACACCTCTCTGCCCTATTACTGCAACTTTACTCTCTGATTTTTTTTTTTATTATTATTATTATAACAAAAAAAAACTAAATAAATAAATAAAAACAGAACACATATTAACTAAACAAAAGACCTAATACTGAATCAAAATATCAAACCAAATAAAATACATATTTCAAAAATAGCAAACAAAACACATATTTACAAAATATAAATTAACAAAATAACAGACCTAAAACAGAACACAAAATTTTTTATTTTTTATTTTATTTTTATTTTATTTTATTTTATTTTTTTTTTTTTTTATAAAAAAATCATAAACTAAGAAAATCAGAATTCTCCCCTAATTCGCAAACCAAGAAAATTAAGGGAAGAATGAACAGGAAAAACTCCCCTGGTTATGGTGGCAGTTGCCAAACTTGGACGAGCAGGGAGATGTTCTTCGCCTTAGGATCCAGCAAAGGAAATTTGAGGAAGAACTGCTTCATCAGTATTTTTCTCGTAGCAATTTGTTTCAGCAGTATCTCTCCTTCCACTAGCATTTGTTGAGTGTGTGACACCGGAATAGCTATCTCTGGCTCGCTCAAAGAAGTAGCAGTATACTCTGCTTCATTAATCATGCATTCCTTAATGTCAGCACCTGCATTCTTTCTGAATTCTGCATCCTTATCATCAAACTCACAATTAATAGCATCTGTAATAAACTTAGAGTTTGGCTGTAATGCATAATCAATTTCAGCACAAATGGAGCAAGAACCAGATTCGCAATCACATTCAAAATTTTCAGAAAACTGTGTTAAATCAAAGTTTAGTCCTAACTCTATAAAATCATCAGATTGCACAGTTTCTCTTTCAAAATCAATATTGAAGCGACTTTGACCAATGGGTTCAATGGCTGACACTGAATTAAAAATTTTAGAATGGTCAATCAAATTTGTATCAGTATCAGTCATAAACCCTATAAAATCAGTGTGCGTCAAATCACATGCATTTGAATGTGTAGGGAAATCAGGTAAAGTTGGAATCTCAGGTTCAGAATAAACCTGTTTTTGCTCACTCAGAAGTTTCTTACCAAACTCCAAGTTATCAGCTGCATCCTCAGGGCTATCAGTGTCAGAATCCAAAACATGCTGCTCAGGTTCTTCCTTTGCTACCTCAATTGGACTTTCACCAGCCAGCTTGCAGAGCAACTTCCTCGCTTCTGTTGGGGTTATATCCATCCAACATCCACCAATAGCTGCATCCACAAGTATCCTTTCATTGTCCAGGAGCCCTTCATAAAAATAAGTCAAGAGCAAATGCTCTGGAAATTGGTGGTTTGGACAAGTTGTGCAGAGCCTGTTAAACCTCTCCCAATAATCTGCTAGGTTTTCTTCTTGAAACTGCTCAATGGCAGTGATCTTCATCCTAATGCTGGTCACCTTTGCTGCTGGAAAGAACTTGTCGAAGAATTTTTGTTGTGTTTCCTGCCAACTATTAAAAGGATACTGGTATATGAACCAGTCTCTTGCTTCATCTTGCAGGGACATGGGAAACATTTTTATCAACACTGTCTCCTTTGAAACACCAGCAGGCCTCATAGATAAACACACCAAACTAAACTCCTTGAGGTGCCTGTATGGATCTTCATGTGCCAACCCATGGAATTTGGGAAGACTCTTGACTATCTCATACATCCAGTCTTGAGAATCAGTCATTTCCTCTATTGTAGTGCAAAACCTGTCTCAGACTTGGACTTCCTCTTCAAACAAAGATTGTACAGAAAGAAATATACAGAAACATAACATGGAGGAAAACTAATATTTTTTTTTTATTTTTTTTTTAATTTCAGAAACAAGAGCTAAATACAACATACAACACATGCTTTTTTTTTTTTTTAAAAATTAACAAAATAAAACTCATACGCATGTACAAAACAAAACATTACATCACAACACAAGATAAAACACACCAACAAATATTAACAAAACAAAAACCTAAAACATATATCACATGTACACAAAAACACACATAACAGAAAACAACAAAAGACCCAAAACCAAACCGTTATTGGTCCCCGGCAACGGCGCCAAAATTTGATACGACTGTCGCGGTCATACAAATTTGATACAGATAAATAATGCAGTATAAGCTAGGATTTGACTCCTAGGTCGTCTCTCAAGGACCAATTTTGTCGGTTCAATCTTAGATCTAACACGAAGTGGGGGGTTTGTGGATATTTTTGTGTGGAAAATTAAATTAAAACGGACTAGAAATTAAATAAAGCAAAATTAAAAACGATGAAATAAATTTTAATGACGGTAAAAATTGAACGGTAAAAGACGGTAAAAAAAATGGTAAAAGATATCAAAAATTAACGCGGGAACATTAAACGTGAACAAAATGTAAATCATTAAATGCGAAAGTAAAAGCATCAGTAAAAACATATTGTAAAATTAAAACTACAACTGTAAAAACAAAATTAAAACAGTAAAATGAAATTAAAACAGTAAAAACGATTTTGCTACAGTAAAAATGAAAATACAGCAAGGTAAAACAGTAAAAAAATAAATCTAGAACAGAAAACTAGAATACATAAAACGAAAATACAGAAAAACGAAAATACAGTACATAGTAAATACAGAATACAGTAGAAATAGAAAATAAATTACAGCAGTAAATAATTACACCAAAAACAGTAAATCTGGAATGGAAAAATTGTAGTACAAAAAAATGAAAATACAGAAAATAGTAAATACAGAAAACGGTCAAAACAGTAAAACAGTAAATTTTAGAAAATAAAATTACAACAGTAATTAATAATAGCAAAACAATAAATATAGAATTGCAGAATCCAAATAACAGTAATACAGAAATAGTAAAAACGGAATACAGAAATACAGTAAAACAGTAAAATACGAAAAACAGTAAATTGAAAACAGAAACAGAATTATTGCACCAAAGTATAGAAAACCAAATTACAGTAATTAATTCAAAGTGAAATAAATAACAGCAGAGGCAAAAGAAATTAATTTGTAGAAAACATAATTTGGAAATTTAATTACAACAGAGATCAAATTACAGCAGTATTTAAAATATAACAGCAGATATTAAATTACAGAATCAAAATAAAACAATAACAGACTTGAAAAACAGAAAATTAAACCAAACTTTCAATTGAAATTATACATGAATTTATTACAACAATCAAATTAAAAGAGAAACCTAACGTGCACAGTTGTTCTTCTTCACTGATCCAATGTCCAGCCCTTTGTCCGTTCCAGCCCCTACTTTCCAGCTGCTGGATTTTCCAGCAGCCCCCTCACCACTGGACTCCCTCCTGCCCGTCTTATTCCTCCTCCCAAACCTCCTCACGGCACCCCCCTTTTAAACACTCTCCACTCCCTTTTTATTTTGTTGCCATGTGTGCTTGTGGGACATGTGTCTCTTCTTTCTCTTTTTATTTCTAATTGAAATAGAAATGGTGCTCTCCACTTCAAGCAAAGCAACATGCACATTCTTCAATAATGGGACCTGTGCCTCATTCTTCTTCAACTCTTAGTGTTCTCCATATCAAGAAAGAAAATGATGCCCACCTTTCGTCCTTTTCTAGCACATTTCTTATCAAATCATTTTATGCTCCTACGTACCAAAAACAACAAAGGGGCCCTCCATTCTCATTTTGCCACTTCTCCTATTTTGCTTGACCTCTCAAAACAAAATTATATGCACCGTGTGTGCTTCTTTATGAATGAATAAAATATGCTTCTTTTCTTTTAAAAGAAATTGCCCCGTGAATGTCCCTTTGTCTCTATGTGCATGATTTTGGCTAATCATAATGTGCTTTCAATTCAGAATGCCAAGCTGGATTTTTTTTCTTTGGACGTGTGCTCCTCCAAGTTGTTGGACCGTGTTGCAGCTGGTTGTCCGTGTGTGCTTCCTTCTTTACTTCCAGCCACCTTGTCGTGCCATGCCTCCAGCTCAACTCCCATGAATCATCATGTGCTGCTTGACTTCTTCCGTGAAACGCTACTGCATCTTCTCTTCCTTGCTGCTGCACCTGGCATGAGCCGTGAGATCCTCTCCACCTGCTGGACCAAGTTGTTGCCTTCATCACCATGCATCTCTCCATCAATTCTCCATGCAGTACAAACTATCCAACAGTCTCTCCTTTTCTTTCAAACCAACGTAGGGTGTGGCTCTCCTTCTCCAACAAGCAGCGTGTAGTAATTTTTCAGAGTGAAACCAGTGCAGCGTTTTCTTCATCTCTGTGTGCACACCAACTTCTGCTGGATCAGCTCCTGGACGCAGAATGGATGAGTTGCTTCACATGTTGTAGACTCCCTCCAATCTTGCTGTACCGTGGTGCCTCTTTCCAGCTGTGAGCTGCTTCTGCCTCCAGTCGTGGTGTTGTTGGAGCTTGTGGTGAAGTGTTGGACGTTGCTGTCTCACGGTCTCCCCCTCAAGTGTTCACGTATTGGTCTTTCAAAATGCTGCCACTTTACGTGTGCACCTTGCATTATTTGGTTCCATCATTTTTACTTTGCTGAATGTAACCCTTTTTCAATAATGAAGCACCCCTTTCAAAGGGTAAAATGACCATAATGTCCTCATCCTTTGTACACACTTTTTTAATGGAGAGTCTTTAATTATTTGGCAGCCTTCCAAATGTCCAAAATTATTATCCAATAATTCCTTACAATTAATAATGTAAATAATTAGCCTCAAATAATTCAAATTAATTAAAATAAGAATTTCTGGACAAATTAAGCTCAATTAGGAAAAATAGGATAATACTGAACATTAAAGCACAATTCCTTGTTTAAATCTGGTACAATAAGCTAGTGAAGTCAATAAAATATTGACTCATCATGGACAAAAACACAAAGTCGAGGAAGTGGACGAAGAAGAAGAAGTGACGAAATTGACGAAGTTGAAGAAGTTGACGAAGTTGAGGAAGTGGAGGAAGTGGATGAAGTGGATGAAGTTGACGAAGTGGACAAAGTTGACGATGTGGACAAACTGGACGAAATCGAGGAAGTTGACGAGGTGGATGAATGAAGTGGACGATGTGGACAAACTAGACGAAGTGGAGGAAGTTTGCGAAGTGGATGAAGCTGACAAACTGGACGAAGTTGACGAGGTGGAGGAAGTGGGGAAATTGGAGGAAGGGGAGTAAGTGGAGGAAGTTGAGGAAGTGGAGGAAGTTGAGGGAGTGCAGGAAGTTCAGGAATTTGACAAAGTGGACGAAGTTGACGAAGTGGAGGAAGTTGACGAAGTGGAGGAAGTGCACAAAGTGGCCGAAGTGGACAAAGTTGACGAAGTGGACGAAGTTGACGAAGTGGAGGAAGTGGACGAAGTGGACAAAGTGGACGAAGTACACGAATTTGACGAAGTGGATGAAGTGGACAAAGTTGACGAAGTGGACGAAATGGACGAAGTGGACGAAGGGGATGAAGTTGACGAAGTTCACAAAGTGGACGAAGTTGACGAAGTGGACGGAGTTGACAAAGTGGAGGAAGTTGACTGATGAGAGGGTCGCACCTCGCACAAAAGTTGTGCATAAAAGAATGCAGTATAGTGCTAGGAAGTGACTCCTAGGTCGTCTCTCAAGGACCAAATGTGATTCGAGACTTAGGTCAAACACGAAGTGGGGGGGGGTTTGAAAGTGTTTTTGTGATTCGAAAATGATGTAAATTAAGACTGGAAATTAACTACAACCAAACTTAATTGAAAACAATGAAATGAATTAACAAAGCGTGAATACCGAACGGTTTCTAAAACAAGTGAGGAAATTGGAAATGCAAGAAGATAAATAAACTGAACAGGACAGACAACATGATAACAGTAAATTAAACATTCCTAAAGCCAAAATTAATTTAAATGCATTAGAGAAATCTGAACACTCATTTAACACTATTGAATTGCAAAGCGTCACCCCTTGAAGCCCAATGCAACTGAAATAAGATGGAATGCATATTTATGCGGAAGAAATACTAGAATAAATGCATGAGCAGTAAGTTGAAATAAAGATGATGCCTCCAAGCTAAATGCATATAATATAAAAGGATTGAACCAAAGTTTCCCAGTGCAATGTGGGCCTCCCTTGAATCAACGTGTGAATGCATCCTAGAGCTAAGCATTAAATGTAATTCATCATGGCAACAGTAAAAAAAAAAAACAAAACTTGAATAGTAAAAGGATTGAACCAAAAGTTTCCTTAGGGGTTGCACAATGCAAATCAGCGTGGGCCACCTTTTCTTCTAATTAAAACAACATCCTATTCTCTAAGAAAATGAAAACCGAGAGTTCTCTAAAAGAAAGAAAATAAAACTTCATCCGTGCTTAATCACAGTATAGCTCCATAAATAAAACAATGCTTTGAAATGAAGACTTTGGAGTACCGCTTCTTCCAGCAAAACGTGTTAACCTCTTTCTCCCAAATGAAATGTACCGTGTGCCTTCTAATAGAATAAAATCATCCTCCCGTGCACTACCTTCTCTCCTCAACCGTAGCCCTCCATGTGTTGCTCACTGTCTCCCTTCTCCTTTTCTTTAAAGCAAAGAAAACCAAAAAAAACCTAGGTGGCGGCTGGAACTCTGCTCGTCTTGAACCAGCACCACTGCTGCATCCAGCTCAACGTGCAGCACCTCCTACACCATCCAGCTCCTTTTGCAGGTGGCGGCTGATGCCTTTTTATGAAGAATGAATGCCCTCTTTTTTTCGTGCTGCTGGATACTTCCAATTTGCTGGGAAAATGAAAATGTGGGTCGTGTTGCTCTCGGTCATGTGCCGCCAGCGTGGCTTCTTTGTCATTCTCCAATACTCACACCACTTCCAAGCTGCTGGACATCCTAATTCGCCTGCTTTCATTTTGCTAGATGCCACCTCCAAAGTGCTTCTTTCTTTTTTTCTTCCTGCACCCCCTCCTTTCTTTACTTCACTAAAACGGATCCACCTTGTCCACTGGACGGTGCTTGCTGGAATCAAGCTCCAAAGGTGCATAAACCAAGTTCTGGAAAAATGAAAGCCACTTCCTCTGCTGGACCGTGAATGTGGCTGCTTTCTTTTTTTTTCTTTGCTATCCAATAAAGCCAAGCTGTTGTATGCCTTGTTTAAGAGTGCTGGAAGGTCTTAGCATCGTCCAATGATCAATTCCAGCCACCACAATTACTAAACAGCAAGCAAACAATGCAAAACAGATTAGAAATCACTCAAACAGTAATCACTGGACTGACATATGAGAGTAAAATAAATACTGGGAACAGCACAGAACGAATTTGAACAAAGTAAAAACTATACGTTAAAATAGACATCTAGACGAAACTATGAAAAAAAATTGCATGGAAAACGGATAAGAATTGAACTCAAACGAAGACACACAAGTTGACACAACATTCACGCGGTAGCCAGCGAAAATAAAAAAAGCCTAAGATGCATTGGCTCAATTGCCATTTCTCATTTAGCTTTCAAATGTCCCAAAAAGTTATCCAAAATTTTCCCGTAATTAATAATGCAAAATAATAAGCTCAGATAATTCAAATTAGTTAAAATAAGAATTTCCGATCAAATTAAGCACAATTAGGAAAAACAGGAAAATACCGGACGTTTAAGCATAATTCCCCGACTAATTCTAGCACATTAAACTAAGTGAAGTGAGGAAAATATTGGTTCATCAAAATAGACCACACTTAGTCTTCTGCACTCCTGGGCAAAATCAAGACGCAAATCAGGGAATAGTTCAAAGGACTTTTAAGAAGGTGACACAACGTCGACACACAGAAAATAAAGACTCACAAGGAAACAAACAGAATTACACATTCCTCAAGAAATCTGGACAAAGAAAAAAGGTAGACAATATCCAACTCAGAATCAGAGAAAGCAGATACTCATGAAATTATCCAAGCAATTCAAATCATGACAAAATGATCAATCAGCTCAAAAGGTGAATCAAAAGTAACAAAACCTCACAGATGCACTATCAGTGTTTCTCTCAAGTGTTTAAGGTAAATCAATGTCACTCAATGCACTCAAGAAAGCAATCACAAATAGACTTGGCAAGCCTCTAATATCAACACTCAAGCACATACGCATGTTCAAATCAAAAGGTCTTTTCATGGTTGTAATGGGGCCAAGGACATGGGAGGATAACATATGGATGAGAAGCTATAAACCAAAAGAAATAGAGGAGCAATGGGGAACAAGTGTAAACACAGTCAAATCACACCCAAAACCTCTAATTCAATCCTCTTCTTGACTCCATTATTCACAAATTTATTATTTTTTTTTCTTATTTTTCTCATCATTTTTTTTTCCTGTCTCTTTTTTTTTCTTTTCTCACTCTTTAGGACACAACTGGAAGAGACAAGATACACAACATATTTACAAACACAAAACAAAAAAAAAAAAGGAACCAACCAGCCAATTCATCACAAACCCCCAGGAGACCACACTTGTTCCCAAAACACTTCCAAAGCTCCAAAATTCCCTAAGGTTAAGGTAATCATGGTTTGTTTCGCTTAGGGCTAGTGTATGAGCTTCAAAACAAAGAAATGGGGAAAGTATAGGCTCAAAAGTGTTTATCAAAGGATTAGAACAAGGTGAGCTTATTTGGCTAAAGAGGCTCAAGAAAAAAATTGCCTTCATCACTTCCAAACATGCATATCAATCAAGAATTATCAACAAGAGTCAAGCCAAGGCATATGTGCAAGCAATCAAGAGACACATCACACACAAGAAAGAACATAAAGTGGCTCAAATTCTCACACAGGGCATTTGTGTCACAATCAATTCAACCTCTCAAACATCATAATCATCTTCCCAAGCAAAGAAAAGCAAAGGATTTCAAACCAATAAGTATCAATCAAGTGAAGTGAAAGACGAGTCTACAACTTTAACTCAGTCCAGAAATGAAGAGAAACATGTAAAATTGTACACAAGACACGACAAAAATAACCTAGAAAAGAAAAAATTTAACCAAGAAAACAAAAACTAACGAAGAAAAAATAAAAATCTCCCCCAATAGACCACACTTAAACTACACAGTGCCCTCAATGTGTCATAAGCATAAGATCAGAAATCATAATAGTAAACAGATCATGGACAAGTGCAATAAAAGTAGGGAAAGGAGGAGAAGAGAAAAGGAAAACTCCCCTGATCATGGTGGCAGTTGCCAATTTTGGACTTGTAGGGAGATGTCTTCCGTCTTAGGGTTCAGCAAACAAGTTTTGAGGAGGAACAACTTCATCAGTACTGCCATATCATCCAAAACGAGATGTTTCTTCTTTCTTCTCCCAGCAAACTGTTCCATCAGTAGCTTTCCTTCCACTGGCAGTTGTTCAGTGTGTGACACCGGAATGGAGATCTCTGGCTCAGTCAAAGAAGTAGCAGTACACTCTCCTTCATTAATCATGATTTCCTTAATGTCAACACCTGTATTCTCATTTAATCCTGCAACATGGTCATCAAACTCACAATTAATAGCATCTGTTTTACGCTTAGAATCTGTCTGTAACACATAATCAATTTCAATACAAATCGGGCAAGAACCAGATTCACAATCACATTCAAAGTTCTCAGAGAACTGTGTCAGATCAAAGTTCAGTCCTAACTCTATAGAGTTATCAGATTGCACAGTTTCTACCTCAAAATCAATATTGATATATGCATCATCAACAGAATCAAAGGTCAGTTCAAGGCTATTATCATTCAAAATTTCATCACGGCAATCATGTCCATTCAAAACAACCTTTAGACCAATGGGTTCAATGGCTGATACTGAATCAAAAATTTTAGAATGGTCAATCAAATCTGTATCAATATCAGTCATGAATCCTATAGAATCAGTGTGCATCAAATCATAGGCATTTGAATGCATAAGCAAATCAGGTAAAGTGTTTGGAATCTCAAGTTCTGAATAAACCTGTTTCTGCTCATTGAAAATTTTCTTACCAATCTCCAAGTCATCAGCTGCATCCTCAAGGCTATCATTTAAATCAAGATCAGTGCAAGGATAGTGAACATCAGGTATGTCAATGTGCTCTACAGGGAATAATGAATCCACAACATGAGTGTGCACATGTGTATCAATATCAGAATCCAGAACAGGCTTAAATGGTTCAAGTTTTACCAATTCAAAAGCATTAAAATTTACTTGAACCTCATATACATGAGTAGGGATTTCAAGTTTACAGTAAACCTGCTCAGGTTTTTCCTTTACTACCTCACTTGGATTTTGACCCGCCAGCTTGCAGAGCAACTTCTTTGCCTCTGTTGGAGTTCTGTCCATCAAAGATCTACCAGCAGCTCCATCCACTAATATCCTTTCATTGTCAAGGAGCCCTTCATAAAAGTAAATCAAGAGCAAATGCTCTGAAATTTGGTGGTTTGGACAGGCTGTGCAGAGCCTGTTAAACCTCTCCCAATAATCTGCCAGGCTTTCTTCTTGAAATTGCTCAATGGTAGTGATCTCCCTCCTAATGCTGATTACCTTTGCTGCTGGAAAGAACTTGTTGAGGAATCTCTGTTGTGTTTCCTGCCAACTATCAAAAGGATACTGGTATCGTTCTTCCCAAAGGACTCACGGCCTAGTTTAGTTATGTGATTTGTTGATTAGCTAGGACTTACAAACGAAATATTTAAATTTTAATATGCAAGACAGAAAATAAACATGTATGCATGAAGTTTGATCAATGGCAAAGACAAAAGATAAACACTTTCAATGAAATATATGAATGAATATGTTGTTGGGGTCAATTTCATCTCATCCACTCTCATATATTTTAGGAATTCAACATTCAAATCATCATTGTTAATGCCACTCTCTAATGTACCATTCTAGATGGCTTCTCCCTAATCACGAGTTCATACAATTCCTAGCATTCCTAATGATTAGTTCATGAGTGCAGGAGCTTAACGACAACCAATATAATATTGTCAGTATAATATTGGGAGAAATTCCCCGGATCTAGACTTCCCCGTACGTTCCCGTATCGACAAAACCAATAATCATGCATGGAATGAGTTAAACTATGCAAGCATTGAGCAAAGAGGAAAAACCCTAACTAATGATGAAAGAAAGCATATGTCTTAATTAAAAGATGTAAACAACGATTCCATATATGAGAGCTTCAAGAGATTACATTGATTCCCCAACAAACATACAAGGTTTAGTTCACCATATTCATGGTGAACCTGGATGGACATCAATGAAAGAATGAAAGAATAAACCCTAAAAAGGTGAAGAGGTAGCCTGAGCATCCAAGATCCTCCTTCAAAGGGGTGGAAGAGAGAGTGTTTGCCTCGTTTCTGCCAAAGATACTAATCCTAAGGACGTGCAAGCCCTTAAATACTATTCTAGAGTTACAAAAGATTACAAAAGCCCAAGCCCAAAAAGTGCCGCTCAGCGGTAAATACCGCTCAACGGTGATTGCGCGTCCTTTTCTTCCCCTCAGCGGCCAGTTTTCCCCTCAGCGTGACTCCCGCAACCTCCTGAGTGCCGCTTAGCGGTAAATTGCCGCTGAGCGGTGCCTTCGACTTCTCTTTTTGCACTCTTTCTTGTCTTTTCTAATGTCATCTCTCTCCTTCTTGACTTCTTTCACCAAATTCACCTTAAAACCTGCTCAAAAACACTTAAATCAAGCATAAACCTGTCCAGCTCTCATATTTATGAAAATATAGATAAAAGCATGATTTCAAGCTAGTTTTTAAGTCTAAAGGTTGCTTTTAGTATCACTTTTAAGCATGAAAATAACAGTTTTTCAACTGTTATCACAACCCCAAACTTAGAACTTTGCTTGTCCTCAAGCAAACAAAATGTAACTCAATCTCCAACCAATTCATATGATGGTTCACTCATTCAAAAATTCTCCTTTTCAAGATAAGTAACAACTTTACTCAAACTTATGACCAAGAGTTCATTCAAGATGTGCACATGCTTTAGTGTTCACAAAGTCATTTAAGTTCCAACAAATGCTATTTTTCATGAATGATCAATCAATTAAGCATGGATGTTCATGTGCTTATGGAATATTTCCTCACTAGGTAAAGTGTTTCACTCAACACACAAGTGTATAAGAGGTAAAGTGTCTCACTCATTCACTCCACTATCACAATGTCACATGAATCAACTTTGCCTTTCATTTTACCACAATCAAAATCATTCACAAGCATGCATCATCACAAGGACTTTTCAATGGCTTATAATGTGGCTGGGCTAACAAGAAAATTGGTTTTTCTGGATCACAAAATCCTTGAGTTAAGAGAATCATAACAACACAATTTTTCTTATTCTTCCCAACTTGCCTTTGCATTTGCATTGAGCTTTGCTTCTTTTTCTTTTCTTTTCTTTTTCTTTTTCTTTGCAAATTCTTACTTTTTTAGCTCCTAGCTCAATGCTTTTCCTTTTTCATGTTTCCCCAACAACCCTAAACTTGAACATTTAACAATACCACACAAGATCTTCTACTTAACTCAAGGTAAAGATTTTCAATCAAGGGTTTTCAGTGTATGTTCAAGGCTAAGGGTTCAAAGGATAGAACACAAAGTGTTCTCTTTTAGTGGGCTAACTTTTATGAATTTGGCCAATAAAAAGGGTTCCAACAAACGGCCTTGATCACATGATGCAAAACAAGCAATTGATTCAATCATAGAAAACCTGGGCAAAATCATTCATGCTTTCAAAGTAATAGCATTCAACAATAACAACTCTGGAGCTCAAAACCTCACATATAAGCTCATTCACATTTGACATACACATCCTGCTTAATTTCACAATCACAATCATGATATCATGCATTTGTTCACAAAGCTTGTGAATCACCTGTATAAGCATTTTATGTGCACATCTATCTCAACATCAATCAATCAATAAGCATCATCAAGCATTACTTATCACACAATCACAGTTAGTAGCAAACCATCATAATAAACCAGGTGTTCAATAGAGTACATCAAACCCTAATCTAAAAACAAAAACAAATAAGTTCAGAAAACTTAAACCACAAAAGCATAATCATATGATAGCATTCATCAGTAAATGTTATCTCAGCTCCTCATCAATCTGAGCTGTCCTCTGTATCTTCCTCTTCCTCCTCATCATCATCTTCATCAAATGCATCCTCCTCCTCAGCTTCATCTTCTTCCATGTCTCGAGCTGAAGCTTCAGCTGCTTCAGCTCCTCCATGCAATGGTTCTTCTGGCCAAGCTACCACATTATGGAATTCATCCATAGTCCACCTGTGTGCTGGAGGGGTATCATACATCCCCACTATCATCTCAGCCGTGGCCACCTGCCCTTTGTGAATGGACTGCAACTGAGCACCTATAAGAGACATATACATGTCCCTCATCTGGAATGGTTCTGCCTCATGAGTATCAGCAGATGTCCTGCTCTGTGCTGGCCCTCTCTCTCTACGAGCCTGGCGTGGTGGAACTGGCTGAGCTGCCTCCTCACCTCCACAGTACTGTCTGTAATAGGCCTCATCAATAGCTTTTCTTGGCCTCTCAAATGGTGGAGCAGAAGTGTCCACCCCAGCTAGCTTGCAAAGGTGAGTGATCAAAGAAGGATGTCCTAGTGGTGCTTTGTTGTTTGAGGTATTAGCGCACACACTAATTTCATCAGCTATCACCTGCCCAACATTAACATTCAAGTTTCTGATAGCACAGTAGATGAATAGTGCCCTGCTGAGAGTAATATCTGACACATGTGAACATGGCTGAATGTTGGCATGAGAAAATGCCATCCAATACTTTGCAAGAGGAGTCAAATCTGTCCTCCTAATGTTAACCACTGCGCCAGATCTATTCCTTTGGAAGTGTCCTCCAGGTATACACAGTACTCTCTCCACATCCTCAAAATCAGCACCTTCCTCCATGCTAAGAGCAAACTGGCATTGCTCACCAGCCCACACAGTATCCAGAAAGTTGTTGATAGAATCAGGATCATACCTGATAGCATGGCCTCTGACATAGCCCAAATAATTCTCAGCTGGATAGTCACCAATCTTCTTTGCATTGGTATAGAATTCCTTGACTACAGCTATGTTGGCAGGTGCAGGATAAGTGGCTAGCTTCCCCCAATCATTACCTAACACTTGCTCTCCAAATTCAGGAGCAAAGTTAGGTATCATTCCAACTTTTCTCTCCATCAGAAGTCTTCTGTCCTGAACCACCCTAAAGTGCTTCTCATGTTTCCTAGAGAGGAACCTGCTATTATGGGGTTGCTCTGGTTCCTTTTCCTTTCTCTTGGTTGCCATGGTTTTCAATCTCTTTCCTGAAGAGGATGCCATTCCTGCATTCAAACACAATAACAAAAACCACAGAACATGATGTTAATCATTAGTAAACACAGAACATAACTCCTTTCGAAGCTAAACCACCGCTGAGGGCCAGAATTTCCCCTCAGCGCCACCAGTTCCACATTCCAACACGCAACAAACCAGAAAAATCAAATCTGGCAGAGTGCCGCTCAGCGGTAATTGCCGCTCAGCGGTGACCTGCAGATTTTTGAAAATCTCGTTTTAAAACTGTCCTAACTCCACCCAAATGCAATTTTCAGTTTTCCAGTTCATAATCAAGCAGTTTAATCGGTTCAAACATCACATATATCATCAAATCATGCATAGAAATCAAAACCCCTAAATATTCATGCTTTGACAATCACATTCAAATTCAAGAACCCTAGAATGAACAAAATGCATTTTACTTACTTGGGTGGAGATACTAGATGATATGAGAATGCTTCCAAACTAGAATACTCTCTTCCAACCCCAAACTTTGATGGCACACTAGTGAGAAAGTGAGTGGAAGGGAGATTTTCTAAAGAGGGAAGAGTAGAAAGATGTGGAAAACCTAAGAGAGAGTATGTGGAAGTCTTTGTGCAGAGAAGAGCTTGAAAGAATGTAAAATCGCGCAGCCTAGGGTTTAAAAATACCCTAATGGGCTCGGGTTCCGCTAAGGGGAACTTAAGCCCATCTGCGATAGTACCGCTCAGCGGTAAATGCCGCTCAGCGGCACTTTCGTGATGTGCCCTTCTCCTTCTTTTCTTGACCTACGTGCCTTCCTAGCATACCCCTTATAGGTTCCCTGCAATTCAATGTTAAAAATGCTTATGCAAACCCTAACTAAAATAAATAAACAGAAAACACTCAATCAACTGGGTTGCCTCCCAGGGAGCGCTTGTTTAACGTCACGAGCCTGACCCAAAATCCATCAACACCCCTCAGTAGGTGTTTCAAACTTACCAGCACCCATCAGTAGGTGCAAAAATTTCTCACCAACACCCATCAGTAGGTGTTACAAACTTAGTATCCTTCAGTAGATACTTAACCACCTAGCATCCTTCAGTAGATGCTAGATCCAACAAAATAATGTCCAGAATAATGTTCACAAATTAAAAGTTACAAAACCAAATCAAAAGTTTGTAAATCCACTGGGTTGCCTCCCAGCAAGCGCTCCTTTAACGTCACTAGCTTGACCCTGTTAAAGCTCATGTTCCATCTTCTTTATAGTTGATGTCGTCCTTCCACCAACTTTTCAACTGCTTCCTTTGGACTGTTTTGGATTCTCTAGAATATGGAGACTCTATCTCTATCATCTCCTTCTCTTTAAAGCCTTTTATAACCCACAACTTGTTCTTGAGTCTTACAGGTGTGCCAAGTTGGGGTCTTCTTTTCTTCCAGTCTCTAGGAACTTCTTCTCCTTTTCCAATCTCTTCTACCTTGGGTACCTGAGAAAACAAACAATGGTTATCTGAAACTCCAAGATTTTCATTTTTACCTCTAGTCATGGGTGCATCGCGAAATGCAGCTTTATAACTAGACTCTTCCTCCTTTGCTTGTATCTCATCTTTGAAAACATCCACCACCACTCTCTCCTCTCTGTCCTGGAGCACCACTATACCTTCATTAACATCTATGATAGCCCTGGCCGTTTTCATAAACGATCTTCCTAGTATGAAAGGTATTTTTTCGGTCTCCATCTTCATCACCACAAAGTCTGCCAAAAACTGAAGTTTGCCAACACAAACTACAATGTCTTTTGCAATCCCACATGGCTCCTTTGAAGATCCATCAGCCATTACCAGATTAACCTTTACAGGTTTTATTTTAACCTGGCCAATTTGCTCCAATAGAGAATAAGGCATCAATTTAACACTTGAGCCTAAATCAAGGAGAGCTTTCTTTACCTTTTTCTTCCCTATAGTGCAAGGGATAGAAAAACTACCTGGATCTGCTGCCTTTGGTGGGAATGACTCTTTCTTAACAGTTATACACTTTTCTTCCTCATCATCTCTACGTCTTCTTTTTGTAGAGGTTCCTTCATCAGATTTTGTGTAAACTGCTATTTTCTGTAAACTGCTATTTTCTGTAAAATTTGTTCCCAAGGTGCTTCATTATCAACCATTCTGAATAAATCTGTGAAATCCATTGGTTTCTCCTGATTTGTTGGAAAAGGAAACATGTCCTTTCTTTCTTCTTCTCTTCTGTCTTCTGTTTCTCCTTCTTCTAACTCAATGATCTCTTCATTCACACTCTTGACCACTTTGCACTCTTCTCTAGGGTTAACTTCAGTATTAGCCCCAAAGTTTCTGTTTGGTCTTTGATACGACTGTCGCGGTCATACAAATTTGATGTGCACAGAAATTAATGCAGTATAAGACTAGGATTTGACTCCTAGGTCGTCTCTCAAGGACCAATTTGTGTGGTTCAGTCTCAGATTTTTTTACACGAAGTGGGGGGGGTTTTGTGATTTGTGGTACGGAAAAATAAATTAAAACTGGAATTAAAATAAGACAGAATTAAAAACACTGAAGTAAATTTTAACGACGGTAAAAACTAAACAGTAAAAGATGGTAAAAATAGACAATGGAAAAATTACAGTGTTGGAAATTAAAACACAGAACAGTAAATATGCAGAAGACAAAACAACACTGTAATTAAAATTTACCAATAGTTCCAGTAAAAATAAACCGTAAAAACAACTCTTGAAAATAAATGACCAGTAAAACATAATGACAGAATTTAACGGTGCAGAAAATCATGAACGGTAATTTTAACAGATAAAAACATTTAACTGAAGTTCAACAAGGATTTAAAAAATCAAATTCATCAAGGATTCAACATTTAAATTGAAGTTCAAACACTTAAAATAAAATGAAAATGAAAATGAGAAAACTGTGAAACAATTAAACTACACGCTTCAGAAATAAAATTTTACATTTGTGCACTGTTTGGAAATGAAAACTGAGAGAGTTTGCTACTGGAAAATGCAAATTGAATTAAATCACAAAACCTCCCCAGAGGGGAGGAGAAAACCAGAACGTCTGCTAATTTCTATTCCTAAATTCTGATGTCCTCCTGGTTCTCTGATGCTGATGCCATTTATAGCCACTTCTCCTCTGGACAAACTCCCGTGACTTCTCCATTCAACTTGGTTCCTTGCACAAAATTCTGAGCAATAGCTTCTTGCCCGTGAGAAAATAGGTGAAGGTCCCTCCATTTTGTCATCTTTTACACCTTGGATTCTTCTACTTCCATCAAGCCGTGATTGTGGCTGCTGGATATGCAGCTTCCGTGCCTTCCTCTATGCTTCCAAGCTGCTGGATTCTCTCACCTCACGGCCTCCTTCTCTTGGTGTGATTGAAGCTGGACCCTGCTGGTTTGGTGATCTTTAGCTGGATGCGTAAAGAAAGCAGGCCTTGATCTTTTCTCCAAGCTGCTTCACGTGGCTGGGCTTGCTGGAATGAAGAGCCGAGAATCCCCTCCATCCGTGTGTATCCAATTCTTCGAGCCATTCTGGTCGTGGGCTCCCTTCTTCTTCTTCATTCCAACTCCTTGCTCACGGCTTCTTCTTCTTCAATTAGACTAAGATTGTTGAGCATCTCCTTTACTGGACCAGCTGCTGGATGGTTCTCTTAAATGCATGTTTCCCTTCCTTCCAAGGCCGTGTATTGGCTCTCTTTGTTGCACGTTGAGCTGCTGGATGACGTCTCCTTCTTCAATACCATGAGGCATCCTTCTCAACTAGATAGCTGCTGCACCGTGAACTGCCCCTGGACACTCCAAGATGTGCGTGTGGCTGGTTGCAATGCTGCAACAAGAGCTTCTTCATATTGATGAACACAACCTCAGCTGCTGTGTTCTTGTGTGGGGCTGCACTTTCATTTGCTGCTGGTGGTTGCTTCAACAAGGTGCTGGACCGTCTTCAAGACCGTGAATGCACTTCATTTTTCCAGCCAATGAATCACGTGAATTTCCTTGCAGCCGTGGGCTCCCTTTTCCATTATCTATTTGCTGTGTGGTTGCACTGCTGGACCGTGAAGCTTTCCAAGCTGCTGTTGTGGAGTGAACGTGGACGTGAAGAGCTGCTGGATGGAGAACCGTTTGCTTCACTTCTCCGTGCTTCTGCTGCATCTTGCTTGCTCTCGTGCGTTTTTAATCATGCGTAGATGTCACCCTTTCTACCATGGCAGCTGTTGTGTTATCCTCTTTGTTCACCTCCAAACTGTTGTACCGCTTTTCTCTTTCGGACGTGTGTTACTCTGGTTCCTTAGTGCTCTGTGAAACACATGAAGAAAGAAAATTAATTCTTAATAGTGCAGTTCCGTGAGCAGAGCGTCCAATGTGTTGGTGGTCCCTCTTCCATAATGTGTCTCCATTTACAATAGAATAAGGAGATTCCTAGTGTCGTAGTAAAGTGCACCTCCTTTCCACATTTTCTTTCATCAAAATTAACAAGAGGGCCCTCCACTAATTTATTTTCAGCCGTGACATGTCTACCAAACCATTCTTCTCCATTTAAAAAATGAAAAGATGACTAAGTGATAAATGTACCCCACATGTCTCTTATGTTACGTATGGTTTCTTCATTTAATAGCCCCAATTCGAAATCTCACTGCAAACCAAGAAAGGTGCGGTTCCCACTTCCAAAAGAGAAAGATTTCTTTATTATTTGTGCTGGGTGCCGAGAAGTGTGGACCTCCTTTTATTCTCAAATAAAACCAAGAGCTAGATTAATCCTCCCAGTGCTGTTACTTGGTTTGGTGCTCACGTAAAAGCCATGTAGATATATGCTTAATTCATTCAGCCGTGAGATGCCATGTACCATGAGAATTAATGCCTCTTAAAATCCAAGAATTGAAGAACTTTAGGTGAAAGCATGTGTATTTTTGGATGCCAAAACCTTTGTACCGTGCACTTCTAATATTAGCTAATCCAAACAAAAGATTTCCTCTTAAGTTTCCACGGATCAACATACAAAATAAATCTTCCAAGTAAATAACACTCTGTGTAAATGAATATTTTTCCAAATGTCTCAATTTTTATTTCCAAAATTTTCCTGCAATTACTAATACACATAATTAGCTCAGATAATTCAAATTAATCAAAATAAGAATTTCTAATCAAATTAAGCACAATTAGTAAAATGGGAAAATATCGGACATTTTAGCACAATTCCCTGATTAATTCTAGTAAAATAAACTAAGTGAAGTGAAGAAAATATTGACTCATCAAAATAGACCACACTTAGTCTTTTGCACTCCTGGGCAAAATCAAGACGCAAATCAGGGAATAGGACATCAAAGGACATTTGGGGAGGTGACACACACTCAGCATGCAGAAAACAAAGACTCAAGAATTTACATAGTTCTCAAGAATTCTGGATAGAGAAAAGAAATAGACAATATCCAACACAAAATCAAGAAAGGCAGATACTTACAGAAATCTTCCAAGCAATTCAAAACTTGGTAAAATAACTAATCAGCTCAAGAGGTGATTTGAAAATAACAAAACCTCACAGATGCACTATAGTGTTTCTCTCAAGTGTTTAAGGTAAATCAATGTCACTCAATGCATTCAAGAAAGCAAACACAAACAGACTTGGCAATCTTCTAATATCAACACTTAAAATATATGCATCTTCAGATCAAAAGGTCTTTACTGGGTTGCAATGGGGCCAAGGACAGGGGAGGATAAATTTGGACAAGTAGCTATAGCTCAGAAGAAATAGAGGTGCACTAGGGAAAAAATGTAAACACAGTGAAATCTCACCCAAACCTCTAATTCAATCCTCTTCTCGACTCCATTATTTACAAAATTATTTTTCAATTTTTCTCTTTTTCTCATCATTTTTTTTTTCATCCTGTCTCTTTTTTTTTTTTTTTTCACAACAGGATATAAATTATCATTTCAAAACATGATGAGGAACCAACTAGCCAATTCATCAGAATTCCCAAGGAGACCACACTTATTCTCAAAATACTTCTATAGCTCCAGACTTTCCTAAGGTTAAGGTAATCATGGTTTTTCACTTAGGATCAGTATATGAGCTTCAACACAAAGAAATGGGGAAAGTATAGGCTCAAAGGGGTTATCAAAGGATAATAACAGGGTAGGATTATTTGGCTAAAGAGGCTCAAGAATAAAATTGCCTTTATCACTTCTGAACATGCATATCAATCAAGGATATCTAAAAGAATCAAGCCAAGGCATATGTGCAAGCAATCAAGATACATATCACACACAAGAAAGAAAATAAAGTGGCTCAAATCTCACACAGGGTATTCGTCACAATCAAATCAACCTCTCAAACGTATAATCATCTTTCCAAGCAAAGAAAAACAAGGATTACAATCTATAAGTAGTAAATAAGTGAAGGAAAAATCTACAACTTAGATAATCCAGAAATCAAGAGAAAAATGTAAAATTTATTGCACACAAAACTGAATAAAAATAACTTAAAACAAAAATTTAACACACAAAATGCATACTAACAGAAACTAACAGAAAAATCAGAATTTCTCCCCAGTAGACCACACTTAAATCACACAATGTCCTCAGTGTGTCACAATCATCAGATTATCAATTTCAGAGCAGCAAATAATATAGACAAGTGCAATAAAAAGTTAGGAAAAATGGGAAGAAATTTTCAGAAACATCCATCAGCAGATGTTAATATTATTTTATTTTTTATATTTTTTTTTATTTTATTTTATTTTATTTTATTTTATTTTTTTTTTATTTTTTTTTATTTTTTTTTTTTGAAAAAGGATACGGTACTGTGACAACAGTCTCGGTGGCAAAGACCGGAACTGTTGCTACAGTGGCAGAATTTTGGCTATTAATAGGCCAACTTCGGCTCCCGAGCGGCATTTCTGACTGCTCTGCTCTCTCTCTCTACTTCTCACTTCTCTCTCCGCTCTCCTCACTCTCAACCTGAGCATCTGGAACCTCTGCGAGGAAGCTCTGTCCCCGGCCTTCTGAAGAGTCTGAGTGAGATCCGTGAGGAGCCTCTGCCTGTGTGCCTTCGGAGCGTCTAAGATCTGCGTCAAGCTTCTGTAAGCGTGTAGTTTAATTGTTTCACAGTTTTCTCATTTTCATTTTCATTTTATTTTAAGTGTTTGAACTTCAATTTAAATGTTGAATCCTTGATGAATTTGATTTTTTAAATCCTTGTTGAACTTCAGTTAAATGTTTTTATCTGTTAAAATTACCGTTCATGATTTTCTGCACCGTTAAATTCTGTCATTATGTTTTACTGGTCATTTATTTTCAAGAGTTGTTTTTACGGTTTATTTTTACTGGAACTATTGGTAAATTTTAATTACAGTGTTGTTTTGTCTTCTGCATATTTACTGTTCTGTGTTTTAATTTCCAACACTGTAATTTTTCCATTGTCTATTTTTACCATCTTTTACTGTTTAGTTTTTACCGTCGTTAAAATTTACTTCAGTGTTTTTAATTCTGTCTTATTTTAATTCCAGTTTTAATTTATTTTTCCGTACCAAAAATCACAAAACCCCCCCCACTTCGTGTAAAAAAATCTGAGACTGAACCACACAAATTGGTCCTTGAGAGACGACCTAGGAGTCAAATCCTAGTCTTATACTGCATTAATTTCTGTGCACATCAAATTTGTATGACCGCGACAGTCGTATCAAATTTTGGCGCCGTTGCCGGGGAGAAAATAGGTGAAGGTCCCTCCATTTTGTCATCTTTTACACCTTGGATTCTTCTACTTCCATCAAGCCGTGATTGTGGCTGCTGGATATGCAGCTTCCGTGCCTTCCTCTATGCTTCCAAGCTGCTAGATTCTCTCACCTCACGGCCTCCTTCTCTTGGTGTGATTGAAGCTGGACCCTGCTGGTTTGGTGATCTTTAGCTGGATGCGTAAAGAAAGCAGGCCTTGATCTTTTCTCCAAGCTGCTTCACGTGGCTGGGCTTGCTGGAATGAAGAGCCGAGAATCCCCTCCATCCGTGTGTATCCAATTCTTCGAGCCATTCTGGTCGTGGGCTCCCTTCTTCTTCTTCATTCCAACTCCTTGCTCACGGCTTCTTCTTCTTCAATTAGACTAAGATTGTGGAGCATCTCCTTTACTGGACCAGCTGCTGGATGGTTCTCTTAAATGCATGTTTCCCTTCCTTCCAAGGCCGTGTATTGGCTCTCTTTGTTGCACGTTGAGCTGCTGGATGACGTCTCCTTCTTCAATACCATGAGGCATCCTTCTCAACTAGATAGCTGCTGCACCGTGAACTGCCCCTGGACACTCCAAGATGTGCGTGTGGCTGGTTGCAATGCTGCAACAAGAGCTTCTTCATATTGATGAACACAACCTCAGCTGCTGTGTTCTTGTGTGGGGCTGCACTTTCATTTGCTGCTGGTGGTTGCTTCAACAAGGTGCTGGACCGTCTTCAAGACCGTGAATGCACTTCATTTTTCCAGCCAATGAATCACGTGAATTTCCTTGCAGCCGTGGGCTCCCTTTTCCATTATCTATTTGCTGTGTGGTTGCACTGCTGGACCGTGAAGCTTTCCAAGCTGCTGTTGTGGAGTGAACGTGGACGTGAAGAGCTGCTGGATGGAGAACCGTTTGCTTCACTTCTCCGTGCTTCTGCTGCATCTTGCTTGCTCTCGTGCGTTTTTAATCATGCGTAGATGTCACCCTTTCTACCATGGCAGCTGTTGTGTTATCCTCTTTGTTCACCTCCAAACTGTTGTACCGCTTTTCTCTTTCGGACGTGTGTTACTCTGGTTCCTTAGTGCTCTGTGAAACACATGAAGAAAGAAAATTAATTCTTAATAGTGCAGTTCCGTGAGCAGAGCGTCCAATGTGTTGGTGGTCCCTCTTCCATAATGTGTCTCTGATGAGTCAATATTTTCTTCACTTCACTTAGTTTATTGTACTAGAATTAATCAGGGAATTGTGCTTAATCGTCCGTTATTTTCCTATTTTTCCTAATTGTGCTTAATTCGATCAGAAATTCTTATTTTAACTAATTTGAATTATCTGAGCTTATTATTTTGCATTATTAATTATGGGAAAATTTTGGATATCTTTTTGGGACATTTGAAGGCTAAATGAGAAATGACAATTGAGCCCAATGCATTTCAGCCACTTCAATTTTCGCTGGTTGCTGTGTGAATTTTGTGTCAACTTGTTTGTCCTCGTTCGAATTCAATTCGTATCCGTTTTCCATTCAATTTTTTTTCATAGTTTCGTCTAGATGTCTAGTTTCATGTATAACTTTTACTTTGTTCAAATGCGTTCTGTACTGTTCCCAGTAATTTGTTTACTCTCCTATGTCAGCCTAGTACTACGTGAATGTTGTGTCAACTTGTGTGTCTTCGTTTGAGTTTAATTCTTATCCGTTTTGCATGCGGTTTTTTTTTCATAGTTTCGTATGGATGTCTATTTTCATGTATAGTTTTTACTTTGTTCAAATTCGTTATGTGTTGTTCCCAGTAATTGTTTTACTCCCCTGTGTCAGTCAAGTTCTTACTGTTTAAGTGGCTTCTAATTTGTTTGCATTGTTTGCTTATTGTTTGATACTTCTGGTGGCTGGAATTGATCATTGGACGGTGCTAAGACCTTCCAACACTCAAGGATTCAACTCTCATATTGGCACATTTTATAGCTCATTTCAAGAAGTAAATCACGTCCAGAGAATGAAAAAAATTGGAGAAAGGGCTTGCTAAATATTCAATATATTTTTGGACAAATTGAGGGGCCACCATTTTGAAAGCTAAACATGGGACTCCAAAATGCTATGTTTGCTTTTGATTTTTCATGAAAGCACACGGCCTTCTCCAATTTATTTTGGCTGCAGCTCACAAAGAGAAAGCAAGGCATAGATGTGGTGATCGAAGAAAGGGAGCTGCACATAGTTTTTAGTTTTAAAGGGAAGCCACATCCTTGTAGGAGGAGTTCACGGCCACATGGAGAAGAGAAGCTGTTGGATTTTAAATTGGCAAGTGAAGTGTTGGGGAATGATGGAAGTACACGGCCTTGCTGGAGTTGGAAGCTCACGTCCAAAATGCCAAATACTACAAGCTGAATTATTAAGGGGACCACCACTTAGAAGCTTAACATTTCAGAATCAACCATTTGGAGGGACCCTTAATTAATTTCATTGAAGATAATCTCTAAGGAAGCAGGCAGCGTGGAGACTCAAGACCCTGGTCCAGCTTGGGAAGAAGGTGTCAAGGCCAACATTCACGTTCCAGCTGTACCACTTCTTGGTCCAGCAAAAGAAGAGAGGTGTCTCCAGCAAAGAGTGCACACGGTGATGGAGAGTTCTATTCTCATGAAGTAAAGTCACGTAATGCAACACGGATGGGGCTTCACTTGGATTCACTTGGAGTTATTGAGGGGCTCTCATCTTCTTTTTCTCACATCCAGGTGGCAGCAAGAAGTTGTTCTTTGCTGAAGGAAGCAGGGCTCACGGACACCATTTGGAGGGCCCATTTTATTGACTTTGGCACGTCCAAAGAACCCAAGGAATTTGCAAGGGACAACATGCATGAAAATAAGAGAAGTCATGGGAGGAAGTTGAAGTTCAGATTTTGGCTATAAAAGAGCAATGGCAGCAGAGAAGAAAAATCATTAGAATTTAAGGAGATTTTAGTAGTAGAATTTAGAGTAGTTTAGGAACCCCTCACGGTCCCTGGAAGAGGCTCTTGCCTCTTCTTCTTTCAAAGCTCTCTGTAATTTATTTTCAACAGTGCCAAAATATAGTTTTCATTTCTGAATGTGTCACCTTTGCTCGTTTCCTTTTTACTGTCCAGAATTTTAATTTAAGTGTTCAATTTGTGATGAATTCCATTTTCAGTTATATGTTTTTATTTGTTAAATTTATCGTTCAGTATTTTCTGTACTGTTAAATTCAGTCATTGCTTTTTACCGTTCAGTTTATTTTCAACGTCATTTTTACGGTTTATTTTCTATCAACGTATTTTCACTGATGTTTTTATTTATGCGTTTAATTTTACCGTTCAGTTTTTACCATCTTTTACCGCTTGTTTTTACCACCGTTAAAATTTACTTCAGTGTTTTTAATTTTGTGTTATTTAATTTCTAGTCAACTTTAATTTTACCACAACAAACACAATCACGAAACCCCCCCCCCCCACTTCGTGTTTAAGAACGACCTAGGAGTCAAATCCTAGTTATACTGTACTGCATTCATATCTGCAATCAACTTTTGTGAGCGGTGCGACCCGTTCAACAAAAATGGCGCCGTTGCCGGGGACCAACTAATGACGGTTTGGTTTTAGATTTTTGTTGTATAAAGTTTTGTTCTGTTAATATGTTTGTTTTGTGTGTTTTGTCTTGTATATTTTTGCAGGCGATAACGACACCTTCAGCAAATTTTGGCGGCGTTGTCACTTCAGTTCCAGGTTTTTCGTTTTAGATTTTTGCTGTGTTTTTCGATTAGGATGTGTTAATATATATTGTGTATATATGTGTTTAATTGTGCTATGTTCTGTATTTAGTTGTTATTAAAAAAAAAAAATTTGAAAATTAAAAAAAAAAAAAAAAATTAATTAAAAATTTTTACTATTGATGTTCTGTCTTGTGTGTGCTTGTAGCATGTATAAATGTGTTTTGTTTTATCTGATTCGTAATTTTTAGTTTTTAGTTTTTACTTTTTATTTTTCCATGTCTACCTATTTTAATGTTGTGAATAATGCTTATTCTGCCAATGTCTGTGATTATGATTCTTATTCTGCATATTACTTTGATTTTAAATCTGCTGATTTTTATGATGAGAACAATATGTTCCATCATCCAATTTCTGAGAGCTCTCTTTGGGAGCCAGTTCCACAATATGAGAGTCAGCAGTATGATTCTCCTATTCAAATAACTCCTCAGCCTTCTATTTCTGAACCTACATTAAAGGAGTTACTAGAGCAGATGACAATGCAGAACATTCAGTTTCAGAAAGGGAACATGCAGTTCAAGCAAGAGAGCATGGAAACTCAAGCTGCCATGCAGAATCTGAGTGATCAGATCAGGCAGATGGCCACTCTTGCACCTGAGGAGACTGATGAAAATTTTGGGGACCCGGCAGAAGTAAGCAGTAATCCTAAACCAGGTAGACCACCTTCACCTTCCCACACTCTAGAAATCTTCAAGGAAGAGGAGGTAAGCATACCACAATTTGATTATTATGTTGATTGTGATGATGAGAGGTATGCTGATGACTATATTGTTGCTGAGCATGATTTTAATTTTTCCTCTGTGCATGATGAGGACCGCTTTTTACTATCACATTCAAATATTTGTTCTCCATGCACTGAACATGAATCTGAACCTGTTATAGATATTGTTTCTACATTTGAAATGGATTCATGTTATGAGGTTGTATCTAAGGCTCGGTATGATGAATTGGGATTGGGTGTTATACCTCTGCATGATATTTCTGTGGAACCATTTTGCACTAACCATATTGCAGGAGGTACATATAAATTTGATCAGCATGCACCCACGCTGGAAGACAAAGGTGCTAGTACATACAGCAGTTCGAAGATCAAAAGGCACCTACTGAATCTGCTCAGTGACAATATTTGCTGCTTAGATCCGGCGGTGGAGGATATTTCTCTGCTTGATCAGATTTGGAGGATGAAGCAATTTTTCCTCAAAATTTCCGTCTTGGATCCTGAAGAAGACATCTCCCTGATTGTCCAATTTTGGCAACTGCCACCATAATCCAGGGGAGTTTTCTTTTTCTTTCTTCCCCGTTTTCTGACTTTTATTACATTTGTCCTTTATCTGTTTAAGTTTCAATTGATGATCTTATGCCTTTAACTGATTTGGGACATTGTAGTTTAGGTGTGGTCTGGGGAAGATTCTGCAATTTTTTCTTTTAAGTTTGTTTTTCCTTTTCTTCTTAGTTTTTGTAATTGTTATCTTTAAAAATAAAAAATAAAAAAAACAAAAAAAAAAAAAATTTTTTTTGATAAAATTTTTTGTTTAAAGTGTGCAAAATCTTTGTTTTCAATTAAAATTTTATTGTTATAAGATATACATATATTTATTTTTCATATTTTTTTTAAAAAAAAATGTGTTTTGTGTTTTATTTTGCTTCGTGATTTTTAGTGTTTTTACTTAAAATAAAAAAAAAAATCAAAAATTCAAAAATTGTTTTGCGTATTCCTTGATTTTATTTCGACCCTCAGTATCTTATTATTTTATACCAATAAAAATTTTCACTTCAGATCTTATTTTTCCTTATTTTCCTTCACTGTAAATATAATTTCTTAGTTGTGTGCATACAGATTATTGATTGAAAAATTTGACTAAGAAAGATTTCATTCATCATTGCAAAAAAAAAAAAAAAAATTACAGTAATTGAGAAAAGGAAATTTAACAGATTTGAAAATAAAATTGCAGTAGATATATATAAATAAAAGATGTTCGGGGGGTCGATCTTTAGTGATCGTTAATATTACACACCATAATAAATAAAAACAAAAAAAAATAAAAATAAAAACATAAAAAAATATAATTGTTCAGATTACATGCCTTGTCCATATTCTGGCCACACTCGGCCAACAAAAACATAAAAATAAAAAATAACATAAAACATTAAAACTGGAAGAAATCTCGAGCTGGTTGTGGCAATCTAAGGGAGAGCTCCGTTGAGGGAGCTCTGGTTCGAAAAGTCACGAGCGGAGGCTTTGGTGGAGGAATTTCTCGTTCATTTCTGTCGTCATCGATGATGATCGGAACGGGAAACAGATTCAGCAGCCTCGGTGCCCTCATTATCACCCAGTTGTTTTCTTTCAAACAAAAAATAAAAAATAAAAAAATAAAAAAAGAAATAACTTGTGTTAATTATAGAAGAGGAAGTGAAAATTTTCAATAAAAAT
Organism: Vigna nakashimae; assembly: GCA_034642375.1. Lineage (NCBI taxonomy): Eukaryota > Viridiplantae > Streptophyta > Magnoliopsida > Fabales > Fabaceae > Vigna > Vigna nakashimae. The sequence continues at coordinate 27,546,959 of CM067759.1, read as the reverse complement.
AGAGATTTGATCAGAGTCTTACCGTACATGTACAGCGGCAGTTGTGAAAAGAGAGTGCCAGTAGGGTCTATCTCCGCTTGCCAGCGCTTGACCCGATTGCCGTGGTTGTTGAACCAGCAGTGTACGTTGTATTCAGTGGCTTCGCCGAAAGCCCTTAGTCGAGACGCGATCTCGACGACTTGCGCTCGGCTTGGGTGTGTGACCCCATAGTTGAATATTTTGGTCATCATCTTGATTTGATCGTCGGTAGGACGCCACCGTTGACTGGTATATCTCTCTGATTCCGTATCACTCATCCTTCCTCTCGTAATATACAAATACTTAAATAAAAAATAAAAAAAGAACAAAAACATAAAAAAAAAAATAAACATAAAAAAAAAAAATAAAAAGAACTAAAAAAAAAAAGAGAAGCATAAAAAAAAAAATTAGATTAGTTCTCTGTTTTCTTTATTTGTTCTTGTTTCCTTTTAGATTTATTTTGTCCAGTCTGTATTTGATGTTTCAGTTTTTGGTCTCAGATCTGTTTCATGGTCCTTGCAAAAGGGTCCTAAACGGATCTACGTCCAGTGTCCTTGTCCATATTGTTCTTGTATATTCTGTTTATGTGTTTATTTAGTTTTAAGTGGGGTACGTGGCGTTGTTCTACCCGATTGTCTCTGCAATACCTTCAATCGAAGGGAGATTAACGTCTGGTTTCCAGCCTATATACCCCTTAAGTTTTTTTGACAGTTGTGTTTTATGTGTTTTTCTTTAAAAAAAAATAAAGCAGAAAAAAAAAAGAAGAAGAAAGGGAGAGCAGGGAAGAGGAAAGCTGAGAAAGCGCAAGTAAATAACAATGGAAAAGAAGAGAAATGAAAGCATGAAAAGAAAGCAGGAAATGAAAAAACGGAAATGAAAGATCTAAAAGCTTAAAGAGAAGCAGAGCAAGCAAGCAGAGAGAAAAGGAGATCCTTAGTGAAGAAAGACTTACCTGGAGAAGTAGGCTTGCAGAGGCTCTGCGCAGATCTCAGATCTTCAGCAGATGGCACGGTGGCAGAGCTTCCTCGCAGATCCAGACGCTCGAGAGAGAGCAGAGAGAGAGCAGAGAGAGCAGAGAAGAGAGGAGAGTGGGGAGAGAGTAGAGAGAGAAGAGAGCAGAGAGAGGAGTAGAGAGAGAGTGGGGGATCAGAAATGGCGCTGGACGCGGAGGAGTGCCTCTTTTATAGCCAGATTGCTTTCCACTGTAGCAACAGTTCCGGTCTTTGCCACCGAGACTGTTGTCACAGTACCGGTCTCCTTTTTCAAAAAAAAAAAAAAAAAAAAAAAAAATAATAATAATAATAATAATAATAATAAAAATTATTAGCATCTACTGATGGATGCTAGGTGTTTTAGACATCTGCTGATGGATGTCCCTGATAACATCTACTGATGGATGTTACTGAAAAATTTCTTCTCATTTTTCCTAACTTTTTATTGCACTTGTCTATTATTATTTCACTGCTTTGAATTTGATAATCTGATGATTGTAACACACTGAGGACATTGTGTGATTTAAGTGTGGTCTACTGGGGAGAAATTTTGATTTTCTGTTAGTTTCTGTTAAGTTTGTATATTGTGTGTTAAAATTTTTGTTTTTGAGTGTTAAATTTTTTATGTTTTAAGTGGTTTTTAGTGTGTTTTGTGTGCAATAAATTTTACATTTTTCTCTTGATTTCTGGAGTTTGTCTAAGTTGTAGATTTTTCCTTCACTTACTTAATACTTATGGTTTGAAATCCTTGCTTTTCTCTGCTTGGAAGATGATTATAATGTTTAAGAGGTTGATTTGATTGTGACAAACACCCTGTGTGAGATTTGAGCCACTTAATGTTCTTTCTTGTGTGATATGACTCTTGATTTCTTGCACATATGCCTTGGCTTGATTCTTTTTTGATATACTTGATTTATATGCATGTTTAGAAGTGATAAAGGCAATGTTATTCTTGAGCCTCTTAAGCCAAATAAGCCTACCTTATTATTATTCTTTGATAACCCCTTTGAGCCTATACTGTATATATTTATTTGTGTTAAAGCTAATACACTGATCCTAAGTGAAAAACAAATGATTACCTTAACCTTAGGAAAGTCTGGAGCTATAAAAGTGTTATGTGAATAAGTGTGGTCTCCTTGGGGATTCTGATGAATTGGCTAGTTGGTTCCTCATCATGTTTTGAAATGATAGTTTATATCCTGTTGTGTGATAAAAAAAAAAAAAAAAAAAGAGAAGACAGGATGAGATGAAAAATTGATGAGAAAAAGAAAGAAAAATGAAAAAAAAAAAATTTTGAGAACAATGGAGTCGAGAAGTGGATTGAATTAGAGGTTTGGGTAAGATTTGACTGTATTTCCATTTATTCCCCATTGCTCCTCTATTTCTTTTGAGCTGTAGCTACTTGTCTATATTTTATCCTCCCATGTCCTTGGCCCCATTACAACCCAGAAAAGACCTTTTGATCTGAACATGCATATGTTTTAAGTATTGATAATTAGAAGCTTGCCAAATCTGATTGTGTTTGTTTTCTTGAGTGCATTGAGTTGAAATGTTTACCCTAGACACTTGAGAGAAACACTGTAGTGCATCTGTGAGGTTATGTTATTTTTAAATCACCTCTTAAGCTGATTGATTATTTTTCCGTGTATTGAATTGCTTGGAAGATTTCTATAAGTATCTGCTTTATTTGATTTGTGTTGGATAATTTCTACTTCTCTTATCTCTCTAGAATTCTTGAGAACTTTGTAAATTTTGTTTATTTTCTTGCGAGTTTTTATTTTCTGTATGTTGCATCTATGTCAGTCCTTTGATGTCGTATTCCCTGATTTGCGTCTTGATTTTGCCCAGGAGTGCAAAAGCCTAAGTGTGGTCTATTTTGATGAGTCAATATTTTCTTCACTTCACTTAGTTTATTGTACTAGAATTAATCAGGGAATTGTGCTTAATCGTCCGTTATTTTCCTATTTTTCCTAATTGTGCTTAATTCGATCAGAAATTCTTATTTTAACTAATTTGAATTATCTGAGCTTATTATTTTGCATTATTAATTATGGGAAAATTTTGGATATCTTTTTGGGACATTTGAAGGCTAAATGAGAAATGACAATTGAGCCCAATGCATTTCAGCCACTTCAATTTTCGCTGGTTGCTGTGTGAATTTTGTGTCAACTTGTTTGTCCTCGTTCGAATTCAATTCGTATCCGTTTTCCATTCAATTTTTTTTCATAGTTTCGTCTAGATGTCTAGTTTCATGTATAACTTTTACTTTGTTCAAATGCGTTCTGTACTGTTCCCAGTAATTTGTTTACTCTCCTATGTCAGCCTAGTACTACGTGAATGTTGTGTCAACTTGTGTGTCTTCGTTTGAGTTTAATTCTTATCCGTTTTGCATGCGGTTTTTTTTCATAGTTTCGTATGGATGTCTATTTTCATGTATAGTTTTTACTTTGTTCAAATTCGTTATGTGTTGTTCCCAGTAATTGTTTTACTCCCCTGTGTCAGTCAAGTTCTTACTGTTTAAGTGGCTTCTAATTTGTTTGCATTGTTTGCTTATTGTTTGATACTTCTGGTGGCTGGAATTGATCATTGGACGGTGCTAAGACCTTCCAACACTCAAGGATTCAACTCTCATATTGGCACATTTTATAGCTCATTTCAAGAAGTAACATTGGAAAACATGCTAAAACTCACACCAAGACCTCCAAAATGCAATGTTGAATTCTATTGGATTGGTATTATGAAAGTAAACCACAAGGCCCCATGCAGCTGCCACATAAGGGAGGAAGGCATATTTCACATAGCTCACGGCCATTTGGGCAAAGTTCAGCACATTTGAAGTAAAATGATGGAGAGGGACCACACATGGCAAGTTCACGTTTTTCTTCTCAAATAATTGGAAGAGCATGGCCCATGCACAATTCATTTTGATGAAGTATTCAGCAAACATCAAATGGAAGACCACGTTGCAACTCATTTCTTTCAAGCCAAAAGTTTGCAAGTTGGACAAACACATGGGGCCACCACTTGAAAAACATTCACGGTTCCAAATATAAATTGCAATAGCAATCTCCCATTGAAAAATTCAACAAAACAAGTGGAAAGCAAAGAAGGGGCCACCACATTTCAAGAAGCAAATCACGTCCAGAGAATGAAAAAAATTGGAGAAAGGGCTTGCTAAATATTCAATATATTTTTGGACAAATTGAGGGGCCACCATTTTGAAAGCTAAACATGGGACTCCAAAATGCTATGTTTGCTTTTGATTTTTCATGAAAGCACACGGCCTTCTCCAATTTATTTTGGCTGCAGCTCACAAAGAGAAAGCAAGGCATAGATGTGGTGATCGAAGAAAGGGAGCTGCACATAGTTTTTAGTTTTAAAGGGAAGCCACATCCTTGTAGGAGGAGTTCACGGCCACATGGAGAAGAGAAGCTGTTGGATTTTAAATTGGCAAGTGAAGTGTTGGGGAATGATGGAAGTACACGGCCTTGCTGGAGTTGGAAGCTCACGTCCAAAATGCCAAATACTACAAGCTGAATTATTAAGGGGACCACCACTTAGAAGCTTAACATTTCAGAATCAACCATTTGGAGGGACCCTTAATTAATTTCATTGAAGATAATCTCTAAGGAAGCAGGCAGCGTGGAGACTCAAGACCCTGGTCCAGCTTGGGAAGAAGGTGTCAAGGCCAACATTCACGTTCCAGCTGTACCACTTCTTGGTCCAGCAAAAGAAGAGAGGTGTCTCCAGCAAAGAGTGCACACGGTGATGGAGAGTTCTATTCTCATGAAGTAAAGTCACGTAATGCAACACGGATGGGGCTTCACTTGGATTCACTTGGAGTTATTGAGGGGCTCTCATCTTCTTTTTCTCACATCCAGGTGGCAGCAAGAAGTTGTTCTTTGCTGAAGGAAGCAGGGCTCACGGACACCATTTGGAGGGCCCATTTTATTGACTTTGGCACGTCCAAAGAACCCAAGGAATTTGCAAGGGACAACATGCATGAAAATAAGAGAAGTCATGGGAGGAAGTTGAAGTTCAGATTTTGGCTATAAAAGAGCAATGGCAGCAGAGAAGAAAAATCATTAGAATTTAAGGAGATTTTAGTAGTAGAATTTAGAGTAGTTTAGGAACCCCTCACGGTCCCTGGAAGAGGCTCTTGCCTCTTCTTCTTTCAAAGCTCTCTGTAATTTATTTTCAACAGTGCCAAAATATAGTTTTCATTTCTGAATGTGTCACCTTTGCTCGTTTCCTTTTTACTGTCCAGAATTTTAATTTAAGTGTTCAATTTGTGATGAATTCCATTTTCAGTTATATGTTTTTATTTGTTAAATTTATCGTTCAGTATTTTCTGTACTGTTAAATTCAGTCATTGCTTTTTACCGTTCAGTTTATTTTCAACGTCATTTTTACGGTTTATTTTCTATCAACGTATTTTCACTGATGTTTTTATTTATGCGTTTAATTTTACCGTTCAGTTTTTACCATCTTTTACCGCTTGTTTTTACCACCGTTAAAATTTACTTCAGTGTTTTTAATTTTGTGTTATTTAATTTCTAGTCAACTTTAATTTTACCACAACAAACACAATCACGAAACCCCCCCCCCACTTCGTGTTTAAGATCTGAGACTTAACCATAAATTGGTCCTTGAGAAACGACCTAGGAGTCAAATCCTAGTTATACTGTACTGCATTCATATCTGCAATCAACTTTTGTGAGCGGTGCGACCCGTTCAACAGTCTCCATTTACAATAGAATAAGGAGATTCCTAGTGCCGTAGTAAAGTGCACCTCCTTTCCACATTTTCTTTCATCAAAATTAACAAGAGGGCCCTCCACTAATTTATTTTCAGCCGTGACATGTCTACCAAACCATTCTTCTCCATTTAAAAAATGAAAAGATGACTAAGTGATAAATGTACCCCACATGTCTCTTATGTTACGTATGGTTTCTTCATTTAATAGCCCCAATTCGAAATCTCACTCCAAACCAAGAAAGGTGCGGTTCCCACTTCCAAAAGAGAAAGATTTCTTTATTATTTGTGCTGGGTGCCGAGAAGTGTGGACCTCCTTTTATTCTCAAATAAAACCAAGAGCTAGATTAATCCTCCCAGTGCTGTTACTTGGTTTGGTGCTCACGTAAAAGCCATGTAGATATATGCTTAATTCATTCAGCCGTGAGATGCCATGTACCATGAGAATTAATGCCTCTTAAAATCCAAGAATTGAAGAACTTTAGGTGAAAGCATGTGTATTTTTGGATGCCAAAACCTTTGTACCGTGCACTTCTAATATTAGCTAATCCAAACAAAAGATTTCCTCTTAAGTTTCCACGGATCAACATACAAAATAAATCTTCCAAGTAAATAACACTCTATGTAAATGAATATTTTTCCAAATGTCTCAATTTTTATTTCCAAAATTTTCCTGCAATTACTAATACACATAATTAGCTCAGATAATTCAAATTAATCAAAATAAGAATTTCTAATCAAATTAAGCACAATTAGTAAAATGGGAAAATATCGGACATTTTAGCACAATTCCCTGATTAATTCTAGTAAAATAAACTAAGTGAAGTGAAGAAAATATTGACTCATCAGTCTTTCTTCCAATTGCTTGGTAATCTGACCCATTTGAATCTCCAAATTCTTTATAGTAGCTTCAGTGCTCTTCTGAGAAGATTCAGTTTTCTGTATGAATTGCTGAAGAGTTTCTTCCAACCTTGTTGATCTTTCATTAAGCATAGATAACTGTTGCCAAAAGGTTGGTTGCTGCTGCTGCTTATTATACTGATTAGCTTGCCCAGTTTGTCCTTGGCCAATGCTTGGATGTGGTTTCCAACCCTGATTATAATTCCCTTGACGGTATGGAAATTGATTAGCCATGAAATTAACATCCTCCACGGCTTCCACAGGAAAAGCACATTGGCCATTGATGTGATCACCCCCACATAATTCGCACAACTGGGTTTGTACCTGTGCAGCAGATTTTAACTCTTTGGGTAATGAAGCAAGAGTTTTGGTCAGAGTTTCCAGCTGTTGAGTTAGAATTTTATTCTGGGCTAGCAAGGCATCATGGGTTTGTAATTGAAGAACCCCTTTCTGTTGCATAGGAGCTCCTCTTTCACTGTGCAGCTCATTATCACTTGTAGCCATGTTTTCAATAATTTCAGTTGCTTCCTCTGGAGTTTTCCATTTGATATTGCCTCCAACTGAGGCATCCAGCATCATCTTGGTTTGTGAACCAAGCCCTCCAAGGAAAGTTAGGACTACTTCTTGATCTTCAAAGCCATGCGTGGGAGTTTTACGTAACAAGCTTTTATACTTGTCCCATGCATGTCCCAGTGATTCTTCCATGCCCTGCTTGAATGAAGAAATCTCTTGCTTTCCTTTAGTCACCTTAGATTGTGGGAAGTATTTATTTAAGAATTTTGTGACCACTGCTTCCCACTCTGTGAAACTTTCTTCTGGAAAAGAGTTCAACCAAAGCTTAGCATTGCCTCCCAATGAGAAAGGAAACAAGCTAAGTTTGATTGCTTCGTCTGGCACCCCATTAATCTTGACTGTATTGCAAATCTCATTAAAGGTAGTCAGGTGCTCATATGGGCTTTCGTGAGATAACCCATTAAATTGATTACTCTTTACCAGTTGAATCAGTGCTGGTTTGACCTCCATGTTGGCTGCATAGACTCTAGGTCTAGCTATGCTATTGAAGTGCTGAGGTCCAGCAAGATTAGTGTAATCTGCAAGAGTTCTTCTAACATTATTGCCCTCCATACTTCCTGTGCTATGAACAGAACCTTGTGGTGATGATTACAAGAGAGTTTCTGGAGAAGGGAAAAGTTCTCTAGACATTCTGATTCTTCTTCTCCTTCTACTCTCTTCTAGACCTTCAAGAAGTGGTTCTGTTGTTTTCTTACTCCTAGTTCGAATTGCTTCCTGCATGCACAAGAAAACAAAACCCTAGAAAATATTTGTTAGCACAAAAAGATATAAGAGAAGATATATATTCAAAAGATAAAAAGATAAAGGTTTAATGTCTCCGTAGGTCCCTATTTTGGTCATGAATTTCAAATAGGTCCTCTTCATTTTCGGCGTATCAATTGAGTCCTTGTTTTTGTAAAATTGAATCAATTACATGCCTGCCGTTAATTTGGACAAACGGCCGTTACGGTATTGGTTAGGTGGCATGGTTGAGTGCAAACGTGGCATTTAAAACGGTTTTTGTATTAAATAATTGGTATGCACGTCTGATTATTCAGTTTTGGGTAAGGGCATACTAGGAAATTTGAAAAAATTCAAGGCCAACAGGTTTTAATTGACGAATGCACATGAGATTGGGGGAAGAAATTGAGGGTTTTTAATATTAGGGTTCGCGTGAGAGGCCAAAAATGGGATCCTAAGTTGGATCCAAAAATCAGGTGTATCTTTGTTCGATTGGAAGTGGGAGGGTGCGCGTTCTTTGTTGGATTCGAAGTGGGAGGGTGCGCGTTCTTTGTTCGATTTGAAGTTGGAGGATGCGCGTTCTTTGTTGGATTCGAAGTTGGAGGGTGCGCGTTCTTTGTTCGATTCGAAGTGGGAGGGTGCGCGTTCTTTGTTCGATTCGAAGTAGGAGGTCGAAGTTGTAGTTTTTCGACGCAGCTGGGTGTAGTGCTAGTTGTTCGAAGAGAATGTCGAAGGAGCACTCTTGGTATTCATCGAGTTGCAGTGCCAGGCGGAAGGAAAATGGTAGGCCTTCACCGATCTGCTGCTGTGGTCAAAGTTGTGTGGTGAGAACTGCCAAAACTACGAAGAATCGGGGCAAGCAATTTTGGGGATGCTCCAAGTATAAGGTATGTTAGATTCAACTCAACCTAATCAAGTTCTGGTACTGTTTGTGAGAAGAAGGTGGTACTCCCTAATGAAGTTGAATGCTGTTTTTACAGAATGGTGGTGAAGAAAGTGGTTGCAACTTCTTCGAATGGTGCAATGATATTGGTGGTGACGAAAGGGGAAGTTTGTTCAACAGTGAAGGAAAGAAAGAAACACTAGTGAAGAGTGAAGACATGGATAGTACTAGGAAAATGATACTGAATTTACAAAAATCAGTTTTCATTGTTGAAAAGTTGATGAAGGTGGTGATGTTGTTGGTGTCTGTTTTATGTGTAATACAGATAGTTTTAGTTTCAATGTTGATGACGAAAGGATGATTCCTTGTAACTTTGTTGTAGGTTTGGTCTGTTGTAATGAAATTAATGAAATGAATGAAATGGAAGAGTTGTTATAAATTCAGTCCATATACTGTGTACAAAATTACTGCTAAATTACACAATTGTTATAATGCTAAATCATATTTATAGAATGGCTTAATTACCTACTTAGTCCCCATGTTGGGAGGTAATTTGCAATTTAGTACCCGGTTTTAAAAATGGGAGGTACCATGTTGGATGATATGTGATGTTGGCTGATGTATCTTCTGTCATATTGTATTGGCTGATTTAATATTTTGCACTTAACAAACGCTCTCCACGAGAACGAACGTCCAATTCACGCTCGCCACGAGAACCAACGTCCAATGAACGCAACATTATAATAAAATCAAGGCATAATTTGAAAGGTCTTTGAGTATATATTCCAACAAAACAAGAGTCAACTCATTTGGAGTTCGGTGGAGAAAGTTATGAGCATAAGAACAAGAAAAGGTTAGAGTTGGCAAAAATATATGAAACGCTAACTTGAAAGAATAAACTGTACCAACTCAGATGTACAAAAATTACAAATTAGTAGTCATTGGAAAGATTTCTGAGTCTAGTTTCTAATAAAAAATGAATAACATCATTTGGAGGTCGGTGGGAAACGTTATCAGTAAAAAACCCATAAAAGGTCAAAGTTTACAGCATGTTATCTCACCCAAGTTGCTCCCCCAACTCATGAGGGGTCTCCCCACCCTCCTTGGACTCACATCACATCACCATGCACCACCTCCCACCACTGGAACACCTGCACAAGCCTCACATAGGTGCAGAATTGCCTAAAACTCAGTTTTTTGGACAATGGTGACCTGTGTTCATCTGACTGAGTACCTGTGTTGGACTTTCTGTACAAATTCTCAATTTCTCTCGGGTAATCGTTTACAGGGGTGCTGTAATCGATTACCAGAGGCTTTTTTCATCACTCTCACTCATTCCTTGCACAGCTTGCTCCTCCAACTCATGAGGGGTCTCCCCACCCTCCTTGGACTCACATCACATCACCATGCACCACCTCCCACCACTGGAACACCTGCACAAGCCTCACACAGGTGCAGAATTGCCTAAAACTCAGTTTTTTGGACAATGGTGACCTGTGTTCATCTGACTGAGTACCTGTGTTGGACTTTCTGTACAAATTCTCAATTTCTCTCGGGTAATCGTTTACAGGGGTGCTGTAATCGATTACCAGAGGCTTTTTTCATCACTCTCACTCATTCCTTGCACAGCTTGCTCCCCCAACTCATGAGGGGTCTCCCCACCCTCCTTAGACTCACATCACATAACCAGCTACCCTCTCCCACCACTGGAACACCTCAACATGCCCCACACAGGTGCAGAATTGCCTAAAACTCAGTTCTTTTATCCAATGGTGACCCCAGTTCACCTGACTGGGTACCTGTGTTGGACTTTCTGTACAAATTCTCAATTTCTCTCGGGTAATTGTTTACAGGGGTGCTGTAATCGATTACCAGAGGCTTTTTTCAGGTGACGACACGTGGCGTTGTCAAAATAGTGTTAAAAATCCGTTGTTGGAATATAGCGGTCCTTTGAACTGGAATTAACACCTATAGGATATTCGGTCTGAGTATAATAGGAAGGTTGGAGATTGGGTCTGAGTATAATTGTAAAGTGTACTTCAGCCATACTAAAAATAGATTATTCTTAGTCTAAGTGAGTTAAATTATTATAACACTTCTTTGAAAATTATAACGATTTCGTAGTTCTTGCCATAAACATAACACTTCTCTGAAAATTACATTCTAATATAACCATCTTCTTCATTAACCAAAACATTTTAATACATCCAAAATAGTTCCTGGTCATTGACAAAATAGTTCCTGCTCATTGTAATACATCCAAAACAGTTCCTGGTCATTGACAAAATAGTTCCTGCTCATTGTAATACATCCAAAACAGTTCCTGGTCATTGACAAAATAGTTCCTGCTCATTGTAATACATCCAAAACAGTGTATAATACATCCAAAACCATACATAGTTGGCATCATTGTAATACATCCAAACCAATACACACATCTATAGTTCAGCAAAATTACATAGCAGTAAGACAATCAACCTTGTTCCTTAGACTATTACATACATCTATAGTTCAGCTTCCTCATCATTCATACACACTTCAGATAATTGCGATGATGGCATGATTGGTTCTTGGGTTGCTTTCGGGCAACGACTCCTGTTGTGCCCAACCTCCCTACATATCCCGCATCTCTTCCGCAAACCACCCTTGCTCACTCGTGAATCATCCTTTCTGATCTCCCACTGCTCCAGTCTTCTTTTCCTTTTAGGTCTTCCAGGCATAACCTTTTTCCTAGGAGGCATGACATCCGGATATGGTGTTAGGTCCCACATGTTGTTGCCATTGATGGGATATACGATTGATGCATAGGTTTCTTCATAGGTGGACTTTAGAAAGCAAGCCGGAATGAACTGCTGGCCATCAATATTAAGAAACTTCATTGCGGCAAGGGAGTGACAACATGGAATTCCTGTGATGCTCCATCTCCTGCACGAGCATGAGAACTCGTCTATGTTTACAACAAATTTTTCTCCACTTTGGGAAACGTGTCTTACTTCAAACAGTTTGTGTGCTGACCAGCTATAAAGAAATAAAAAATTTAAACAACACATTTAAGTGTCTGACATAAAGTTTACCAAGGAATGAATAAACATTTATGAAGTTATGAAGAAAGTTACCTAGGTATCCAATTCTTGGTTGCTTGGGATTCCTTTGTAAATCTGGCCTGGATCTTTGGACAAATTGGTCCTGAAAATGATTGTATCTTAGCCCTGTTTTTTGCCCATCTTTGCATTATGTATACCCTAATTTCTTCCAGCATTGTTATGATTGGTTTAGTCCTGGTGTGAACCAAGACACTGTTGAAAGCCTCACTGATATTGTTGACCAATGTGTCACATTTTGGTGTTGGACTGAATCTGGACCTTGACCAATATCTACAACAGATGATATATACACATGTTAAAACTGCAACTAATATAGACAAACATAAAATAATATACAAAGGGAAAAAATAATTAATACAAATTGTCAACCTTGGAGGGATGGCAATCAAATGCTTGAATGCATCTTCATTTATATCTTTAATGTTTCTCATCTCCCTTTCCCAGTTTTGTGGATGTGTGGCAGTAGCTGCCCTCCACATCAGCTGTTTCAGATTTTTACCAGGAAACTTTTTCCTAAAGTTTGAATATAAGTGTCTGACACAAAATCTCTGGTCAACACCTGGGAGTAACTGTTGTATGGCTGGTAGTAGACCCTGTGGTGTTAACATAAATGATTTATCACCATATCAAATTAATGAACCAATATACGGAAGAAGCAATTTAAATATGATTATTACCTTTTGTTGGTCGGAGACAAAAGTAATTGAAGAACACACTTCTCCACCACCAAGATCATCAATCAAAAGTTCCAAAAACCACATCCATGAATCTTTGTTTTCGACTTCTACCACCGCATATGCAATGGGCAACATTTGATCATTTCCATCCCTCCCAACAGCCATCAACAGCTCACCACCATACTTCCCTTTCAAAAAGGCTCCATCTAATCCAATTATTGGCCTACAGTAGACAAAACTGTCTTTGCATGCCTTCAGACAACAGTAAAATCTCTTGAAAATTAACTCACCCTCATTATTCTCAACATGGACCTTAACTGTAGATCCTGGATTTCTTTCCAACAACTCATGCGCATAATCATATATCCTCTTATATTGTTCATTAAAGGACCCATCAATTTCATTAGAAGCAATAGCTTTGGCTCTATAAGCCATAGACCTTGATATACCTATGTTCCACTTCCTTTGAACTTTTTCACGAATATCAACACCCTTCATCTTAGGATTTTCCTGAACTGTTTTCACCAACTTTTTGCTCAACCACTTGGCGTCAACTAACTTCAGGTTGAACTCCCTGCTGCATGTATGAATGTCTTTTTTAGTTCTCAGCTGCCATGATTTTACAGCCTCCATATAACCAAAGTATATGGTCCATGGGCATTCTCCTTTTGCACCAAAGCACTTCATCCTCAATCTTCTCTTGTCATTTTTTACAAACTTTATATTCCTCCCATTTTCCAAGGCATACCCTTTTACAGCATCTAAAATATCTTGCTTTTCTGCAAAAAAAGTCCCAACTTCCCATGTAAAGTCTACCATACTTTTTGGCATACAAAAAATACCAAACCTCCCATAACCTTCACTGTCATTAACCTCTTCATCACTATCTGTTGCACTAAGAAATTCCTCAGATTTCCACTCAAAATCTGACAATCCTCTATCGTCATGATCATCACATTCAACACTGACATTATCACGGTCATCATCACTATCATAAAGACTTTCTACTTCTACTTCGACATTACAATCTACATCACCATCTATATCACATTCAACACTCACATCTACTACTACTTCTTCAGTAGATGTACTCCAACTACAAAGATAAACTTCATCCTCCACGACTCCTTCACACACATTCAACTCTTGCTCTTCTTCAACCTCATGAAACTCTTGTACGTGACCATGACCTTCAACCTCTACTTCAACAGCACCACCATCTTCTTCACCCTCGTTCACCTCTTGTAACTCACCATCAACTACACCATTTACTTCAACACGGTTACCATCTTCTTGACAAACATTCACCTCTTGTAAGTCACCATCAACTACATCATTTACTTCAACACCGTCACCATCTTCTTCACAAACATTGACCTCTTGTAAGTCACCCTCAACTACACCATTTACTTCAATACCTCTTGTAAGTCACCATCACCTTCACCATTTACTTTAACAGAATCACCATCTTCTTCAACCTCTTTTTGTACTGTACCATTACCTTCAACTTCTCCTTCATCATTAGTAATGTCTTCAAGCATATGAATGACTTCGGGATCAGAAACTACATGGACAACGTATAAGTGAACTTCACCATTAAGCCTAGCTAAGTTAGCCATATGCATGGCACCTCTGTCATCAATCAATTGTTCCAACCTATTTTCCAACACTAAACCCCCTCCTAAACAGTACCATAAATCTTTAAAATTCTCATATCCTAAACTTTTGACTACACTGACAACCACAAAAAAACTCCACGTGTCAGGGTCAAAGGACAAAGTTGTTGTCTCCCCTTTATACTTTATGGTACTATCATTAATGAACTTTCCTCCATGGTGGAACACACACACAATACCGTCCTCCATTACGCACAACACAAAATAAATATATCTACAGACCTATTATGAAAACATATCACGACAAAAAAAATATATATTAAAACAGGCACAGAGATCAAATAACTTTAAACATACGCACTCAGACAAAGTCAAATAACTTTAAACATACATGGGGGACCACCAAAATGCAATCAAAAGACCAAAGCATACAGCAATGGGGGACCACCACAAGTGATTGTAGTTTCGATTGAATCAAAACCAATACAATAAAGCAGAAACACTTACCTTTCTTTAGATGAACCTCCACTGACCACGTGCTTCAGCTTCTTGCTTCCAACAATAAAAGGACCCACAGACACCGCCCACTGCATGCACTCTGCCGCTTCAGTCTGGAACTTACGATCGCGATGTTTGCCCTCTCACGCGAACCCTAATAATAAAAAGGTTTAATTCTTTCCCCAATCTCAGTTGCCCTTTTAATTTTTTCAAATTTCCTACTTTACCCTTACCCAAAACTTAATAAACCCACGTGCATACCAATTATTTTATACAATAACCGTTTTAAATGCCACGTCTGCACTCAACCATGCCACCTAACCAATACCGTAACGGCCGTTTGTCCAAATTAACGGCAGGCCTGTAATTGATTCAATTTTACAAAAACAAGGACTCAATTGATACGCCGAAAATGAAGAGGACCTATTTGAAATTCATGACCAAAATAGGGACCTACGGAGACATTAAACCAAAGATAAAAGATTTAGAAGATAGAAAGATAAAAGATTTAAAAGATAAAAAGATAAAAGATAAAATAAAATAAAATCTAATCCTAAAAGATAAAATAAAATCTAATCTAAAAATAAAATCAAATAAAATAAAATCTAATCTAAAAAGATAAAATCAAATCTAATCTAACCTAAAAAGATAAGAAAAAATAAAATAAAATCTAACCTAATCTAAAAAGATAAAAAGATAAAATAAAATAAAAACAGAAAAAAATAAAAAACAGAAATTCAAAATTAAAGTCAAAGATAATCAATAATCACACAAATTAACCAGTTAAACCACGAGTCCCCGGCAACGGCGCCAAAAACTTGATGGACAAATTTATGATCACCAAAATATGATGTCACAAACTTGTTTCACAATCGGCAAGTATGACCGAATCGTTCAAGTAATAAACTTGGTAAGACCAAGTATCGTTCTTCCCAAAGGACTCACGGCCTAGTTTAGTTATGTGATTTGTTGATTAGCTAGGACTTACAAACGAAATATTTAAATTTTAATATGCAAGACAGAAAATAAACATGTATGCATGAAGTTTGATCAATGGCAAAGACAAAAGATAAACACTTTCAATGAAATATATGAATGAATATGTTGTTGGGGGTCAATTTCATCTCATCCACTCTCATATATTTTAGGAATTCAACATTCAAATCATCATTGTTAATGCCACTCTCTAATGTACCATTCTAGATGTCTTCTCCCTAATCACGAGTTCATACAATTCCTAGCATTCCTAATGATTAGGTCATGAGTGCAGGAGCTTAACGACAACCAATATAATATTGTCAGTATAATATTGGGAGAAATTCCCCGGATCTAGACTTCCCCGTACGTTCCCGTATCGACAAAACCAATAATCATGCATGGAATGAGTTAAACTATGCAAGCATTGAGCAAAGAGGAAAAACCCTAACTAATGATGAAAGAAAGCATATGTCTTAATTAAAAGATGTAAACAACGATTCCATATATGAGAGCTTCAAGAGATTACATTGATTCCCCAACAAACATACAAGGTTTAGTTCACCATATTCATGGTGAACCTAGATGAACATCAATGAAAGAATGAAAGAATAAACCCTAAAAAGGTGAAGAGGTAGCCTGAGCATCCAAGATCCTCCTTCAAAGGGGTGGAAGAGAGAGTGTTTGCCTCGTTTCTGCCAAAGATACTAATCCTAAGGACGTGCAAGCCCTTAAATACTATTCTAGAGTTACAAAAGATTACAAAAGCCCAAGCCCAAAAAGTGCCGCTCAGCGGTAAATACCGCTCAGCGGTGATTGCGCGTCCTTTTCTTCCCCTCAGCGGCCAGTTTGCCCCTCAGCGTGACTCCCGCAACCTCCTGAGTGCCGCTCAGCGGTAAATTGCCGCTGAGCGGTGCCTTCGACTTCTCTTTTTGCACTCTTTCTTGTCTTTTCTAATGTCATCTCTCTCCTTCTTGACTTCTTTCACCAAATTCACCTTAAAACCTGCTCAAAAACACTTAAATCAAGCATAAACCTGTCCAGCTCTCATATTTATGAAAATATAGATAAAAGCATGATTTCAAGCTAGTTTTTAAGTCTAAAGGTTGCTTTTAGTATCACTTTTAAGCATGAAAATAACAGTTTTTCAACTGTTATCAGTGCCTGTATGGATCTTCATGTGCCAACCCATGGAATTTGGGAAGACTCTGGATCAGATCATATATCCAGTCTTGAGAATCTGTCATCTCCTCTATTGTAGTGCAAAACCTGTCTCAGACCTGGACTTCCACTTCAAACAAAGATTAAACCAAAGATATAGAAACATAACATGGGGAAAACCATTATTTACATAATTTGAAACTTCCACAAACAACAACTAAATACACAAAATACAAAAAATGGTAAAAATCTAAAAACACAAAAATCGATAAAAGAAGTAAACCCAAACAAGACTAACTAAACATCCTAAAACACATCACACAACACAACACTAACACAACAAAAGACACTAACACAAAAGACCTAAGACTGAACCGTTGGTCCCCGGCAACAGCGCCATTTTGATGAGAGGGTCGCACCTCTCACAAAATTTGTGCATAAAAGAATGCAGTATAGTGCTAGGAAGTGACTCCTAGGTCGTCTCTCAAGGACCAAATGTGATTCGAGACTTAGGTCAAACACGAAGTGGAGGGGGGGGTTTTGAAAGTGTTTTTGTGATTCGAAAATGATGTAAATTAAGACTGGAAATTAACTACAACCAAACTTAATTGAAAACAATGAAATGAATTAACAAAGCGTGACTACCGAACGGTTTCTAAAACAAGTGAGGAAATTGGAAATGCAAGAAGATAAATAAACTAAACAGAACAGACAACATGATAACAGTAAATTAAACATTCCTAAAGCCAAAATTAATTTAAATGCATTAGAGAAATCTGAACACTCATTTAACACTATTGAATTGCAAAGCGTCACCCCTTGAAGCCCAATGCAACTGAAATAAGATGGAATGCATATTTATGCGGAAGAAATACTAGAATAAATGCGTGAGCAGTAAGTTGAAATAAAGATGATGCTTCCAAGCTAAATGCATATAATATAAAAGGATTGAACCAAAGTTTCCCAGTGCAATGTGGGCCTCCCCTGAATCAACGTGTGAATGCATCCTGGAGCTAAGCATTCAATGTAATTCATCATGGCAACAGTAAAAAAAAAAACTTGAATAGTACAAGGATTGAACCAAAAGTTTCCTTTGGGGTTGCACAATGCAAATCAGTGTGGGCCACCTTTTCTTCTAATTAAAACAACATCCTATTCTCTAAGAAAATGAAAACCGAGAGTTCTCTAAAAGAAAGAAAATAAAACTTCATCCGTGCTTAATCACAGTATAGCTCCATAAATAAAACAATGCTTTGAAATGAAGACTTTGGAGTACGGCTTCTTCCAGCAAAACGTGTTAACCTCTTTCTCCCAAATGAAATGTACCGTGTGCCTTCTAATAGAATAAAATCATCCTCCCGTGCACTACCTTCTCTCCTCAACCGTAGCCCTCCATGTGTTGCTCACTGTATCCCTTCTCCTTTTCTTTAAAGCAAAGAAAACCAAAAAAAACCTAGGTGGCGGCTGGAACTCTGCTCTTCTTGAACCAGCACCACTGCTGCATCCAGCTCAACGTGCAGCACCTTCTACACCATCCAGCTCCTTTTGCAGGTGGCGGCTGATGCCTTTTTATGAAGAATGAATGCCCTCTTTTTTTCGTGCTGCTGGATACTTCCAATTTGCTGGGAAAATGAAAATGTGGGCCGTGTTGCTCTCGGTCATGTGCTGCCAGCGTGGCTTCTTTGTCATTCTCCAATACTCACACCACTTCCAAGCTGCTGGACATCCTAATCCGCGTGCTTTCATTTTGCTAGATGCCACCTCCAAAGTGCTTCTTTCTTTTTTTCTTCCTGCACCCCCTCCTTTCTTTACTTCACTAAAATAGATCCACCTTCTCCACTGGACGGTGCTTGCTGGAATCAAGCTCCAAAGGTGCATAAACCAAGTTCTGGAAAAATGAAAGCCACTTCCTCTGCTGGACCGTGAATGTGGCTGCTTTCTTTTTTTTTCTTTGCTATCCAATAAATCCAAGCTATTGTATGCCTTGTTTAAGAGTGTTGGAAGGTCTTAGCATCGTCCAATGATCAATTCCAGCCACCACAATTACTAAACAACAAGCAAACAATGCAAACAGATTAGAAATCACTCAAACAGTAATCACTGGACTGACATATGAGAGTAAAATAAATACTAGGAACAGCACAGAACGAATTTGAACAAAGTAAAAACTATACATTAGAATAGACATCTAGACGAAACTATGAAAAAAAATTGCATGGAAAACGGATAAGAATTGAACTCAAACGAAGACACACAAGTTGACACAACATTCACGCGGCAGCCAGCAAAAATAAAAAATGCCTAAGATGCATTGGCTCAATTGCCATTTCTCATTTAGCTTTCAAATGTCCCAAAAAGTTATCCAAAATTTTCCCGTAATTAATAATGCAAAATAATAAGCTCAGATAATTCAAATTAGTTAAAATAAGAATTTCCGATCAAATTAAGCACAATTAGGAAAAACAGGAAAATACCGGACGTTTAAGCATAATTCCCCGACTAATTCTACCACATTAAACTAAGTGAAGTGAGGAAAATATTGGTTCATCAAAATAGACCACACTTAGTCTTTTGCACTCCTGGGCAAAATCAAGACGCAAATCAGGGAATAGTTCAAAGGACTTTTAAGAAGGTGACACAACGTCGACACACAGAAAATAAAGACTCACAAGGAAACAAACAGAATTACACATTCCTCAAGAAATCTGGACAAAGAAAAAAGGTAGACAATATCCAACTCAGAATCAGAGAAAGCAGATACTCATGAAATTATCCAAGCAATTCAAATCATGACAAAATGATCAATCAGCTCAAAAGGTGAATCAAAAGTAACAAAACCTCACAGATGCACTATCAGTGTTTCTCTCAAGTGTTTAAGGTAAATCAATGTCACTCAATGCACTCAAGAAAGCAATCACAAATAGACTTGGCAAGCCTCTAATATCAACACTCAAGCACATACGCATGTTCAAATCAAAAGGTCTTTTCATGGTTGTAATGGGGCCAAGGACATGGGAGGATAACATATGGATGAGAAGCTATAAACCAAAAGAAATAGAGGAGCAATGGGGAACAAGTGTAAACACAGTCAAATCACACCCAAAACCTCTAATTCAATCCTCTTCTTGACTCCATTATTCACAAATTTATTATTTTATTTTCTCATTTTTCTCATCATTTTTTTTCCTGTCTCTTTTTTTTTCTTTTCTCACTCTTTAGGACACAACTGGAAGAGACAAGATACACAACATATTTACAAACACAAAAAAAAAAAAAAGGAACCAACCAGCCAATTCATCACAAACCCCCAGGAGACCACACTTGTTCCCAAAACACTTCCAAAGCTCCAAAATTCCCTAAGGTTAAGGTAATCATGGTTTGTTTCGCTTAGGGCTAGTGTATGAGCTTCAAAACAAAGAAATGGGGAAAGTATAGGCTCAAAAGTGTTTATCAAAGGATTAGAACAAGGTGAGCTTATTTGGCTAAAGAGGCTCAAGAACAAAATTGCCTTCAACACTTCCAAACATGCATATCAATCAAGAATTATCAACAAGAGTCAAGCCAAGGCATATGTGCAAGCAATCAAGAGACATATCACACACAAGAAAGAACATAAAGTGGCTCAAATTCTCACACAGGGCATTTGTGTCATGATGAGTCGTTATTTCGTGAATTATATTTAGTTTATTGCACTTAAATAAACCAGGGAATTGTGTTTAATTGTTTGTTATTTCCCCGTTTTCCGAATTCTGCTTAATTTGGTCGGAAATTTGTAATTGTGCTAATTTGGATTTTCTGAGCTGATTAAGTGCATTTTTGAAGTGCAGGAAAATTTCGGAAATACATTTTGGGACATCAGGAAGAATGCCAAATAAATTCAAGACTCTCCAGACAGACATTTTTAGAATTAATTAAATTGTAATTCAGTAGTTTAGAATTTCTGTATCAACTCTTATATTTTGGGTCAATTTTTGGTAAATTAGATTAGACCCAAAATTAGAAGTTAGTGACTTGGCACCCTAGGGTTTTATTGTGTGGACCCTACCCTAAAAAAAAAGAGGACACACGGCCCTTAGAAAAAGAGTCATGGAGAAGGGATGAGGCACATTGAAGTTCACTGTTTTTCTTGAATGAAAAGCTCTTGGTTTTATTACAACAACACTGTCACGGCTGGAAAGAGGTGGAATGATGGTTCCAGAAGGCATGGAGAAAGTGGTGTGCTGTCACGGAATGGGAGGATGCACAAGCTCACGTTTTTAACTTTTGATTAAAGCCTTTTACTGCTTCTTTGCTGGAACCAAAAAAACAAAGGCACCGTGATATTGCTTTTGGAGAAAAGCATTTCAATTTTTGCTGAAGCGATGTTGAATGGGAAGATTGAAGAACTGGCACGGCTCCCATGAGTAAAGGGCACGTTGATGATAGCAAACTCTATTTCCTTTTTATAAAAAAAAAAAGAAGTGGTAAGGTGTGGGTGGCTAGAAAACATATTAATTCACCAAAAAAATGAGGTTGAGATTGATATGGAAAGGCTACGGTTTTGGATGAGGAAAACAAGTTCCTATTTCATTTTTGTTTGAATTCTTATTGTTCCAATTTCATTTTCACTGTGTTAGTTTCGTTTTACTATTTTGGAATTTACTTTGTCATTTCCAATTCAGTCGTGTTTAAATTTCAGTTTAATTTAATCTTTCTGCATAAAACCAAAATTTTCAAAACTCCCCCCACTATGTGTTGATCTGAGACTGAACCCAAATTGGTCCTTGTGAGACGACCTAGGAGTCACTTCCTAGTACTATACTGCATTCTTTTATGCACAACTTTTGTTGGGAGGTGCCACCCTCTCATCATGTCACAATCAATTCAACCTCTCAAACATCATAATCATCTTCCCAAGCAAAGAAAAGCAAAGGATTTCAAACCAATAAGTATCAATCAAGTGAAGTGAAAGACGAGTCTACAACTTTAACACAGTCCAGAAATGAAGAGAAACATGTAAAACTGTACACAAGACACGACAAAAATAACCTAGAAAAGAAAAAATTTAACCAAGAAAACAAAAACTAACGAAGAAAAAGTAAAAATCTCCCCCAATAGACCACACTTAAACTACACAATGCCCTCAATGTGTCATAAGCATAAGATCAGAAATCATAATAGTCAACAGATCGTGGACAAGTGCAATAAAAGTAGGGAAAGGAGGAGAAGAGGAAAGGAAAACTCCCCTGATCATGGTGGCAGTTGCCAATTTTGGACTTGTAGGGAGATGTCTTCCGTCTTAGGGTTCAACAAACAAGTTTTGAGGAGGAACAACTTCATCAGTACTGCCATATCATCCAAAACGAGATGTTTCTTCTTTCTTCTCCCAGCAAACTGTTCCATCAGTAGCTTTCCTTCCACTGGCAGTTGTTCAGTGTGTGACAAAGTGACGAAGTTGACGAAGTCAGTTGACGAAGTGGGCGAAGTGGAGGAAGTGGAAGAAGTTGACGAAGTGCACGAAGTTGACGAAGTGGGCAAAGATGACGAAGTGGACAAAGTTGACGAAGTGGACGAACTTGAGGAAGTGCACGAAGTAGACAAAGTGGAGGAAGTGGATGAAGTTGACGAAAGTGGACGAAGTTGACGAATTCAATTGACGAAGTTGACGTAGTGGACGAAGTGGACGAAGTGGACGAAGTAGACGAAGTGGACGAAGTGAACGAAGTGGACGAAGTTGTCGAAGCTGTCGAAGTGAAGGAGTGGAGGAAGTGGACGAAGTGGACTAAGTAGACGAAGTGGACGAAGTGGCTGAAGTGGACAAAGTGGACGGAATGGACGAAGTTGATGAAGTTGACGAAGTGGACAAAGAGGACAAAGTGGACAAAGTGAACGTAGTGGACGAAGTAGAGGAACTAAAGGAAGTGGACGAAGTGGATGAAGTGGACGAAGTGGCTGAAGTGGACAAAGTGGACAAAATGGACAAAGTGGACGAAGTTCACGAAGTTGACGAAGTGGACGAAGTTGACGAAGTGGACGAAGTTGACGAAGTTGACGAAGTGGACGAAGTGGACCAACTTGTCGGACCTGTCGAAGTGGAGTAAGTGAAGGAAGTGGAGGAAGTGGACAAAGATGATGAAGTTGACAAAGTGAACGAAGTTGACGAAGTTGACAAATGCACGAAGTTGACGAAGTGGACTGATAACAGTTGAAAAACTGTTATTTTCATATGCTTAAAATTGATACTAAAAGCAACCTTTATACTTAGAAACTAGCTTGAAATCATGCTTTTATTCATATTTTCAGAAATAAGAGAGTTGGACAGGTTTATGCTTGATTTCAGTGTTTTTTTGCAGGTTTTAAGGTGAATTTAGTGAAAGAAGTGAAGAAGGAGAGAGATGAAATCAAAAAAGACATCAAAAAGTGCAAAAAGAGAAGCCGCAACTGCCGCTCGCGGCAGTTTACCGCTGAGCGGCACTCAGGAGTTCACGTTGGAACCGCTGAGGGGCAAAATGGCCGCTGAGGGGAGAAAACTACTCACGCACTTACCGCTGAGCGGCACTTTACCGCTGAGCGGCACTTTACCGCTGAGCGGCACACGTATGGGCTTGGGCCTAAATTTTCTGTAATTTTAGAATAGTATATAAGCTTTAGGACGTCCTAGGGTTTGTATCTTTGGCAGAAACGAAGCAAACACTCTCTCTTCCACCCCTTTGAAGGAGGATCTTGGATGCTCAGGCTACCTCTTCACCTTTCTAGGGTTTTATCCTTCATTCTTTCATTCTTGTTCATCTAGGTTCACCATGAATATGGTGAACTAAACCTTCTATGTTTGTTGGGGAATCAATGTAATCTTTTGAAGCTCTCATATATGGAATTTGTGCTTTCATCTTAATCTAAGACCTATGCTTTCTTTCATCATTAGTTAGGGTTTTTCCTCTTTGCTCAATGTTTGCTTTGTTTAACTCATTCAATGCATGATTATTGGTTTTGTCGATACAGGAACGTACGGGGAAGTCTAGATCCAGGGAATTACTCCCAATATTATATTGGTTGTCGTTAAGCTCCTGTGCTAAAAGAACTAATTATTAGGAATGTTAGGAATTATATGAACTCGTAATTAGGGATACTCGTAATTAGGGATAGGTGATGAGTCGTTATTTCTTGAATTATATTTAGTTTATTGCACTTAAATAAACAGGGGAATTGTGTTTAATTGTTTGTTATTTCCCTGTTTTCCGAATTCCGCTTAATTTGGTCGGAAATTTGTAATTGTGCTAATTTGGATTTTCTGAGCTGATTAAGTACATTTTTGAAATGCAGGAAAATTTCGGAAATACAATTTGGGACATCAGGAAGAATGCCAAATAAATTCAAGACTCTCCAGACAGACATTTTTGAATTAATTAAATTGTAATTCAGTAGTTTAGAATTTCTGTATCAACTTTTATATTTTGGGTCAATTTTTGGTAAATTAGATTAGACCCAAAATTAGAAATTAGTGACTTGGCACCCTAGGGTTTTGTTGTGTGGACCCTACCCTGGAAAAAGGAAACTTACAGCCTTAGAAGAAGTGCCCAGCCGCCACTCACTTGGGACTTTTCTCGGTCTAGGTTTTTGTTGGTTTTGGAGGCTCTGAGTTTTGAGAGGTCTTTGGGGGTTTTGAGAACGCTGTTTTTTTTTTGATAATGAATGAAGAACAAATATTCTTTTTTTTCTTGGAGGATGAAACAGTGATTCATTGTGTGTATTTCATCTTCAAGTAAAAAAAAACTCTGCACCACAATCTTCTCTTTCAATACCCCGAGAATCTTATTCTATTAAGTTCCACCCTTTGTTCTACGCATCTATTTATTCATTTCCTCGAGCAGCAGCAGTATGCGGAAGCCACCTTGGAAGCAAAGCTGGAAACTTTAGAAGAGAAGTAGCACGGAGAAGAGAATGGTGTGTGTCACGGCATGGAGAGCTGTCACGGAGTTAGAATGAGCCGAGGAGGATTCATTTTTATTTAGAGAAAGTTGGTGTACGTTGAAGGAGCTGGAAGCAAGGTGCTGCACGTAGATTTAGGAGCTGGAGGCGCCACGCTGGCTGGAAGAAAAACGGTGCTGGAATGTGCTGTTACGCTGGAAGAGAATGCAACGGTGATGGAATGGGAGGCTGCACTGGAACGTGGAGCTAAAAGAAAATGAAATGGTGTGTGTGGAATGAGTAGAAGCACATGGAGTGCAGGAGCAAGCTGATTGGCAGGGAGAATTGGAGCAGTTGTCACGGGAGTTGATGGTGTGCACGGAAGGAGCTGGAAGCAGGGAGAAGTGACAGGAGCTCTTGGTTCTAATTTTTTTTTTCTTATGTTGTTCAATTGATTGTGGGAAGCGGTGCTGATTTGAAGGAAGAAAAATGGTGTGAACGGTGCTGGAATGAAGGGTAGCAATTGATGATTTTTGGTGGAGAATAGCAAGGAGGTAAGTTGGGTGATTGATTATGAAGAACATGGAAGCCGAGAAGCAGCTCACGGGTTGGGGATTCGTGGTGCAAGAAACATGTGGTGTCAAGTTAAGAATGAAACACTTGGTGTGCACGTGAACGTGTGGGAAAAATTAGGAGATAATCTGGAGCAGCACTCTTAAAGGCTTTTATGCAAAGTTTATTTTATTTTAATGAGGTGAAGAGTAGATTATGTGGAGGAGAAGTTATCAAATTTAGATAGAAACCAAAGTGGTGGAGCCGTGTGAAGAATGTTTCATGAGAAAGAAGAAGACAAAAGTTTTTGGAGCATTTTCATTTTGGATGAATATTAACTTGAGAACCGTGAATGGAGAAGTGGCCCACGGCCTATTAATGCATTTCTTTGTCTCTTATGGAATGGAGAATAAGTCACGTAAGCCTTCTTATTGTCAGAGCGGCTGCAGCGGAATGGTTAGCGTGGAAACAAACCAAGAGGGGGGGTGAATTGGTTATATTCAAATATTATCCCTTTTTAATATTTTTCTCTTAATTTCTTACTAAGCAGATAATTAAACGTAAATAACAGAGTAAGGGAAAGAGAAAAATTACACAGGTATTTTATCCTGGTTCAGATCACTAGGATCCTACGTCCAGTCGCTTATCTCAAAACAAGATAAACAGTTTCACTAACACAAAACAATTACAAATTACAATCACAAAGATACAATTTGTAAAAGTTTAGAAACCACCTCTCTTGATACCACAAGAGATGAAACTACACCTCCTTTGAGTCTTCACAAAGGATGAACACCTCCTCCGAATACTTCACGAAGGATGATTCTCTTCCGAACACCTCCTTAGACACACCAAGGATGAACCGGCTATTTCCTCTGTCACTGTAGCAGCACTTCACCAGCTCCACAGACAAGAGTTTCACAAGCCGAACAAGAACACACAAGTCTCAATAATTTCTGAGTATTTGAGCACAAGGGAAGAGTTTCTGTGTCTCTGGATTCCTTTAACTTGAGAGGAAATGAGAGTCTATTTATAGACTCATCCAAAGGCTCTTCCATTTTCGCTTTTAGACTTTCTGACTGTGTTAATCGATTAGCTACAGTGGTTAATCGATTAACAACCCAACGGATACTTCAACGGCTCTAAAAACGGCTAGTTTTTCAAACGGCTCCTGTGTTAATCGATTAACAGCCCTTGTTAATCGATTAACGTTAATCGATTAACACCCCTTGTTAATCGATTAACAGCTCAATGCAGTGCTTCTTCATTTGTCTCTGGAACAATCGATTTACACCCTGTGTTAATCGATTAACACTGCACAGATTTTGCTGTTTGGCTTATTTTTACATCTCTTTTGAATGCAAACATAAATCCACTCATAATCTAAGTCCTAGATACTAAACTATAATTATTACAAAAGCTTTCCATAGCAATACAAGTCTTCATAACATTTTGAATCTTGATTTCTCTTGACTTGATTTGGACATCATCAAAACTTCATCTTCTTCATTTTGCTAACAATCTCCCCCTTTTTGATGATGATCAAAACCTTCTTGATTTAAAGCTTTTGGTAATAATCTGTATAAAAAATATAACTTAAGGAAGAAACAATTGTTAGTAAACTTAGAAATAAGTTTAAGACTTTAAATATTTCTCCCCCTTTTTGATCATTATTAAAAAGAGATGATTAATTGCTCCCCCTAAATTTATTAGAAAATATACTCCCCCTTAATAAAAGCATGTATGCATATTAAGGAAAAACAATATATATTTTATTGAATTTTTAAAGAGGTAAGCATGCAAGAAAATATAAAGAGCACATACTAATAAAAACATAGAAACATAAAGCACCCCTTTAGATATGCCTTCAATTTTGTAATGAGAATCCTCTAGGTTGTTTTCACATTTTGTTTAGATCTTCATCTTTGAGGATTGTCATCATTCTTCACTTCATTTGTTGCTTCTTCAAATCTGTATGAAAAATATAACTTAAGGAAGAAACAATTGTTAGTAAACTTAGAAATAAGTTTAAGACTTTAAATATTTCTCCCCCTTTTTGATCATTATTAAAAAGAGATGATTAATTGCTCCCCCTAAATTTATTAGAAAATATACTCCCCCTTAATAAAAGCATGTATGCATATTAAGGAAAAACAATATATATTTTATTGAATTTTTAAAGAGGTAAGCATGCAAGAAAATATAAAGAGCACATACTAATAAAAACATAGAAACATAAAGCACCCCTTTAGATATGCCTTCAATTTTGTAATGAGAATCCTCTAGGTTGTTTTCACATTTTGTTTAGATCTTCATCTTTGAGGATTGTCATCATTCTTCACTTCATTTGTTGCTTCTTCAAATCTTCATCATTGTCTGCATGTAATTCAAATGACTCAAGAGGTTTTGCCTCAAGGTCTACAATTTCATCAAAGACAACATGCACATATTCTTCTATTTCAAATATTTTCCGTTTGAAAACTATATATGCTTTGTATATAAAATAAATTAAAATAATTCCATCTACCTTGGAATAATAATTAAATATTGTTTTAAAGAAATTCTAAATTTTAAACAATAGGTACCCAACTATTTTGTATGGGTCATTTGGGTTAATTTAAAAAAACAATTGAAATCATTTTACAACCCAAATATATCTACCACTTGGAACACCATAATGCTTAATTTTACATTTGTTAGATGTATGACCCTTTTTCATACAATAAAAGCATGATACAACATTTGTGTTCCTATAAGTTGTTCCTTTTTCTACCCAAGTTCTACGGGTTCTATGATTGTGTTTATTTTTAATTTTAGGAACATACTTATTTTTAACAACCTTATTTTCATTATTCTTACTACATTCTCCTAAGGTTGTTTGTTCTAGTAGTTTCTTAAAATTTTCACAAGAAGCACATTCATCACTACTAGCAAATTTACCCTTTTCAAAAATTAAAACTTTATTTTTCAAATCTTTATTTTCTTCAAAAATATTTTCAAAATTTAATTTTAAATTCTTATTTTCTTCAAGAATATTTTCAAAATCTGATTTCAAATTTTTATTTTCTTCAGAAATATTTTCAAAATTTAATTTTAAATTTTTGAAATCCTTTTTCAATTTCTGATGGGCTTTATCTAATTTTTCAGATTCTACTATTAAAGCAGCATAAATTTCATGCAATTCATTTTCACTAATTTGACTAGAATTATCAGAATCGCTAGATGTACTTACTTGGCTTCCAGCGTCGTCGTTCACCACTAAACAGATGTTTGCTTCTTCATCTGAGTAGCTTGAATCTGAAATGGTCTCATTGTCGTCTTCCCATGCAATGTATGCCTTCTTTTTCTTGAAGAATTTCTTTTCTTTCTTTTCTTCACCCTTCCTTTGATTTGGGCAGTCTGCTTTTAAATGTCCCTTTTCTCCGCAACCGTAGCATCGGTAATTTGAGGAAGATACTGGATTATCTTTCTTTTCGTATCTAAATTTTCCTTTACCTAGTCCAATAAGATGGTTTACGATGTTGGTGAAGCGTTTCTGAACATCTACTATTGTTTCCCCTTGCTTCATCCTGAACATTTCGTATTCCTGGATTAAGGTATTCTTTCTAGCTCTCTTAACATCATCTGTACCTTCATGGGTTACTCTTAGTACTTCCCACATTTCTTGTGCAGTTTTACAAACAGAAATCCTGTAAAACTCATCAACAGTTAAAGCAGATGAAATAATATTACGAGCTTTTACATCATTACCAAATTTTTTCTTATCTTGAGCAGTCCATTGGTCACGGGGCTTTGGTTCCTGCATATTGTTAGTTGGAACAAAAGGACCAGATGCAACTGCATCCCAAATATCTATATCAATAGACTCCATAAATATTTGCATTCTTACCTTCCAAAATGCGTAATTCTCACCAGTGAATAGTGGTGGTCTATTGATAGAAGCACCCTCTGCAAAGGTTTGATGTGATCCTGCCATTTGAATTACTATCAAAGCAAGCTCTGATACCAATTGTCAGAGCGGCTGCAGCGGAAGGGTTAGCGTGGAATAACAAACCAAGAGGGGTTTTTAATAATAACGTGTGCCTTTTAATTTCTACTCAATTAAACTTACTTAGCAATTAATAAAGACAAATAAAGCAAGAGTAAGGTTGAGAGAAATTTGCACAGATGATTTTATCCTGGTTCGGATCTTACCAATCCTACGTCCAGTCGCTTATCTCAAAACAAGATAAACAGTTTCACTAACACAAAACAATTACAAATTACAATCACAAAGATACAATTTGTAAAAGTTTAGAAACCACCTCTCTTGATACCACAAGAGATGAAACTACACCTCCTTTGAGTCTTCACAAAGGATGAACACCTCCTCCGAATACTTCACGAAGGATGATTCTCTTCCGAACACCTCCTTAGACACACCAAGGATGAACCGGCTATTTCCTCTGTCACTGTAGCAGCACTTCACCAGCTCCACAGACAAGAGTTTCACAAGCCGAACAAGAACACACAAGTCTCAATAATTTCTGAGTATTTGAGCACAAGGGAAGAGTTTCTGTGTCTCTGGATTCCTTTAACTTGAGAGGAAATGAGAGTCTATTTATAGACTCATACAAAGGCTCTTCCATTTTCGCTTTTAGACTTTCTGACTGTGTTAATCGATTAGCTACAGTGGTTAATCGATTAACAACCCAACGGATACTTCAACGGCTCTAAAAACGGCTAGTTTTTCAAACGGCTCCTGTGTTAATCGATTAACAGCCCTTGTTAATCGATTAACGTTAATCGATTAACACCCCTTGTTAATCGATTAACAGCTCAATGCAGTGCTTCTTCATTTGTCTCTGGAACAATCAATTTACACCCTGTGTTAATCGATTAACACTGCACAGATTTTGCTGTTTGGCTTATTTTTACATCTCTTTTGAATGCAAACATAAATCCACTCATAATCTAAGTCCTAGATACTAAACTATAATTATTACAAAAGCTTTCCATAGCAATACAAGTCTTCATAACATTTTGAATCTTGATTTCTCTTGACTTGATTTGGACATCATCAAAACTTCATCTTCTTCATTTTGCTAACACTTATGTGGTTGGATTGCTTTCGTTTCCTTTTGCAAAGTGAATGGACCATGGTAGAAGTTGGAAATTACGTGAAGAAGGAAGAAGCATCAAGGTGGTTTTAATAATTTTTCTTTCCTTGCCAAAAGAGTGCCACGACCTTGGATGGAAAAACGGTGCAACATAAATTTTATTTTACAGCAGCTCACTAAATTATTTAAATTAACTCTGCAAGCATTTTCTTCTTTTTGGTGGTGAATGTGTAGGTTAGATGACAATATTGTGCATTTAATGTTTTAGTCTAACCGTTGCATTTTTACAGCTTGAATTGTGTTTGGAAATTTATCTGTTGTGGTTTCATTTTAATGCTTTTGTTTATATTCGGTTGTGTTTAATTCTCATTTTTGATTTGAGACTGAACCCAATTTGGTCCTTGAGAGACGACCTAGGAGTCACTTCCTAGTACTATACTGCATTCTTTTATGCACAACTTTTGTGGGAGGTGCGACCCTCTCATCAATAGGCCTTCTTGACAAGGTAATTTAGAGAGTGGCATTAACAACGATGAGTTGAATGTTGAATTCCTAAAATATATGAGAGTGGATAAGATGAAATTGATCCCCAACAACATATTCATCCATATATTTCATTGAAAGTGCTTGTATTTTGTTTTGCCATTGATCAACCTCATGCATACATGTTTATTTTCGTCTTTTGCATAGTAAAATCCAATTATTTTGTTCTTAAGTCTTAGCTAATCAACGAATCACATAACTAAACTAGGCCATGAGTCCTTTGAGAGAACGATACTTGGTCTTACCAAGTTTATTACTTGAAACGATTCGGTCATACTTGCCGATTGTTCAACAAGTTTGTGACATCATATTTTGGTGATCATAAATTTGTCATCAAGTTTTTGGCGCCGTTGCCGGGGACTCGTGGTTTAACTGGTTGATGAGTCGTTATTTCTTGAATTATATTTAGTTTATTGCACTTAAATAAACCAGGGAATTGTGTTTAATTGTTTGTTGTTTCCCCGTTTTCCGAATTCTGCTTAATTTGGTCGGAAATTTGTAAGTGTGCTAATTTGGGTTTCTGAGCTGATTAAGTGCATTTTTGAAGTGCAGGAAAATTTCGGAAATACATTTTGGGACATCAGGAAGAATGCAAAATAAATTCAAGACTCTCCAAACAGACATTTTAGAATTAATTAAATTGTAATTCAATAGTTTAGAATTTCTGTATGAACTCTTACATTTTGGGTCAATTTCTGAATGAAGGGAGAGGGGTGAAGTTTGCTGCTGCCACACTCATATGGTTCTTTGGGGATTGGAACGTTGATTTGGAAATTTGATTTTTCATTGAATGAGAAAGGTGTGCAACACTGTTACAGGACGACGTTGGAAAAGCTTTACTTTAGATGTGTTGATTACTCCTTGCCCATGTTTTTTTTTTCTCTCTTCATTTTAATTCACGAAATTTTAGAGTAAAGCTTGGGTGCAGCGGTGCTAAGTATTTGGAAAGAAGACACGGACTGCAGGGGCTGATTCCGCATGCTTTGTGTACTCTGGCCAGCATGGTGGAGCCGGTTGTCGACTTGTTTTGCAATTTCGTCCTCCAGATCGAGGACGGTCACGGAAAGCACGCCTTCATCAAGGTCAGGTTCTATTAGAGGAATGTGGCCTTCGACTTCAACTTGCTCTTCAATCACAAGAAGTACATCTACCCCGAGCACGTGAAGGAATCTGGAGACTCCGCTGTTTCATCCACTGGCAGTAATGACGTTGACTGTGCCTCTACCGCCTTTACCTCCTTCATTCACAACGGAACCAGCCTTCGCAATGCCGTGGAACAAATTCTGCTTGTCACGGCTGGAAGCATGAAGTGTTCGTGTGCACGGTCATGTCAAGACAAAAGGAGAGCAGTGTGGTGTCACGGAAGCGGTCCAGCGGCACATGCTCCATTATTGGAATAGTAGCATGGTGATTGATGGGAGAAGTATATAAGCATACAGCCACACGTCCATGAGGGGTTAGGTCCAAGGGTTTTATTTTTTTTTATTAGTTTTAAGCCTACACCGATTGGAATGTTATTTACTGCACGCGTTTGATTTAAAAGTGTTGTTTAAATGATGGAACAGATGTGCATAGGAATGTGGAGCAGAGATGCGTACCATGTTTTCTTTCTTTTTAATTAGGTGCACGGTGATTGACTTTTAAGAAGAGGAGAGAAGGTGCTGATTCATGGAGAAACATAGTGCATGAGAATTTGAGCTTGAAGGATGTAGTGCTTGATTTTGGGAGCTGCCACCTCCTGGATAGAGATCTCCAAAGTGTGATTGATTTTGGTGGTGCGACATCAGTGATTAATTTGGCTTGTCCACGCGTATTGCTTCCGTGAATGATTTGCGTTGGTGAATGTCTTCAATCAACAATTTATTTCTTTACCTCAATAGTTGCATTTTAATAGGTTAATTGCCTTTGTTGAAGTGTCCACTGCATCCTAAGTGGTTAACACCCTTTTGCATTTAAAGTTTAGTCTCGCTACATGTGCTCATTAATTATGTTTTGCATTGATGTTTCATTCAAACTATTTTACTCTCGTTGAATTGTGCTTCTGTTGATGCGTTGAATTCAATAGTGCTATATGAGTTTTCATATTTTTATAGTGCATTTATATTAGTTCACACATCTTGCTTTAGGACCGTTCAGTTTGTTGTTTTCATTTACTTTAATGCTTTCAATTATTTTCGATTGTGTCTAGTTTCCATTTTAACTTAGTTCGTTTCTAATCACAAAAACATTTTTTACCAACCCCCCCCCCCCACTACGTGTTTTGACCTAAGACTCGAACCACATTTGGTCCTTGAGAGACGACCTAGGAGTCACTTCCTAGTACTATACTGCATTCTTTTATGCACAACTTTTGTGGGAGGTACGACCCTCTCATCAAAATGGCGCGTTGCCGGGGACCAACGGTTCGGTTTTAGGTCTTTTGTGTTGATAATGTGTTGTTTGAGTGTTTGTATCTGTTTTGTCCTGTATGTTTGAGTATGTGTGATTTGTTTGCTTAGGTTGTTTTGTGTGTTCGAAATTTTTTGTGCTATCGTTTCATGATTTTAGGGTGTTGTGACTTAGTGCATGACTAGGGGAAATCCTGGGCCTATACCACCCTTTGATCCTGAGATTGATAGAACTTTTTATAGGTTAGCTAGGCATTCTAGAAATTTATCTTTAGAGTCTGTTTTGAGTCTGTTCCATTGGATACTGTGCGTCCCACGGCTGAGTACTTTGTGCATACTGCATCTACTGCATCTGTTCCATCTGCACGTGATTCTGATTCTGATTCTGTTGTTTTTCACACTGAGAACAATATGGCACAACCTCCACCTCGTGAGAGGACTTTTAGGGAGATGGCTGCACCTGATTTCGATGTCGAAAGCTTGTGCATTCAATATCCTGATGAGGACGTTTCATTTGTTCTCAAGACTGGACTGATCCATTTGTTGCCCAAGTTCCATGGTCTTGCATGTGAGAGTCCTCATAAGCATTTGAAGGAATTCCACATTGTCTGTTCTAGTATGAAACCACATGATGTTCCTGAAGAGCACATCTTCTTGAAAGCATTCCCTCATTCATTGGAAAATGTTGCTAAGGATTGGTTGTATGGTTTGGCGCCTAGATCCGTCACTAGCTGGGATGATCTGAAGAGGCTGTTCTTAGATAAATTTTTCCCAGCAGCCCGGACCACAGCTATCAGAAAAGACATAACTGGGATTAGGCAGCTTGGTGGAGGGAACTTATATGAGTATTGGGAGAGATTCAAGACACTTTGTGCTAGCTGTCCCCACCATCAGATACCTGAACAACTCCTTATCCAGTATATCTATGAGGGTTTGAACAACATGGACCAGGGTATGATTGATGCTGCCAGTGGTGGAGCTCTTGGAGACACCACACCTGCTGAGGCTAGGCAATTGATTGAGAAGATGGCCTCCAACTCCCAGCAGTTTAGCACCAGGAATGATGCCATTGTGGTGAGGGGCGTACATGATGTTGTTGCTCAGTCTTTATCAGCTGTTGAAAGCAAGTTAGAAGGAAAGATTGACTCTCTTACGAAGTTGGTGACACAGTTGACTACCAACCAGAGATCTGCAGCTCCATCTGCATCGGTTGCACAACTATGTGCTATTTTTCCTTCCAGTGACCACTATACAGATGCTTGTCCTTCTTTGCAGCACCCTGTTGCCTCTGATGCGCCTCAGGCTTATGCCACGAACATCTACAACAACAGGCAGCCACAACAGCAAAATCATGACTTATCCAGCAACAGGTACAACCCAAGGTGGAGGAATCACCCCAATCTGAGATGGAACAATGCGCCACAGCATCAACAGCAGGCACCACCTTTCCAGAATGCTAGAGCACCTAACAGATATGTGCCTCCACCTATGCAACAACACCAGAGGCAACAACAACAGCAGCAACAAGAGGCACCTGCCCAACCAGTTGCCTAACCTTCCACTTCGTCTGAACCTTCATTGGAGGAGTTAGTGAGACAGATGACTATGCAAAACCTGCAGTTTCAGCAGGAGACTAGAGCTTCCATACAGAGTCTCACTAACCAGATGGTCAGATGGCTACTCAGATAAACCAGGCGCAGTCTCAGAATTCTGATAAGTTACCATTCCAAACTGTGCAGAATCCAAGGAATGTTAGTGCCATCACCCTCAGATCTGGGAAGCAAATTGTTGTGCCCACCATGCCATCTCCGGCACCCGAGCCTCCTAAACTTTCACCTGCTACTTCCCATAGAAAAGAGGACCAGGCTGGTCCAAGCAAGACAATTGAGGCAGGTGAACCTTCTTCTTCTGGTGGTTCTTCTTCTTCTACTACCACCAGTGCATCTCCTATCTTGCCCCACCAGACTCCTCTTCCGTTCCCTCCAAAGGCGATGCCTAGCAAAAAGATGGAAGAGGTGGACAAAGAAATATTAGAGACCTTCAGGAAGGTAGAGGTGAACATACCTCTACTTGATGCCATAAAGCAGATTCCTAGATATGCAAAATTCCTGAAGGACCTGTGCACGCATAAGAGGAAAATGAAAGGAGATGAAAGAATCAGCATGGGTAGGAATGTATCTGCACTTATTGGTAAGTCGGTCCCGCACATTCCCGAAAAGTGCAAGGAACCAGGTACGTTTTGCATTCCTTGTATGATTGGAAATAGTAAATTTGAAAATGCCATGCTTGATTTGGGTGCTTCCATTAATGTCATGCCTCTTTCAATTTTTAAATCCTTGTCTCTTGGCCCTTTACAACCGACGGGTGTGGTCATTCAGTTGGCCAACAGGAGTGTTACCCACCCAAACAGGTTACATAGAGGATGTCTTGGTTAGGGTTGGTGAGCTGATTTTTCCTGCCGACTTTTATGTTTTGGAAATGGAGGAGGGATTCTCTCATGGATCTGCTCCCATAATCTTAGGCAGACCCTTTTTGAAAACCGCCCAAACCAAGATTGATGTGTATGCTGGAACTTTATCCATGGAATTTGCTGATATTATGGTTCACTTTAATATTCTTGATGCAATGAAGTTCCCAGCTGAGGACCATTCTGTTTTTAAGATTGACATGTTGGATGACATTATTGATAAATATGTTGTTGATGATTTTGATTCTTTGCATAAGAAAGAACATTCTTTTCTATCTTCTCTACATACATGCATTGAATCTGAATTTGAGAATGATGTTGATTTTGAAGAGAATTTTGATATCCATGATGTTGATGATGTTTTTTATATGGATGATGTTGATAATGTAATTGTCATGGATATGGATTTGGAGCTTGATGAGATAGGTGTTCCGCCTTTACCTGTGAATTCTTTGTTGTCAGAATGCACTAACCACTTTGTAGGAAATACAAATGAATCTGACTTGCAGGCACCTACTCTTGAGTTGAAACAGCTCCCAGACAACCTCAAGTACGTGTACTTGGAGGATGATGAGAAGAAACCGGTGATCATTTCTACCTCCCTTGATTCTGTTCAAGAGGAGAAGTTGCTTAGTGTGTTGAGGAAGCACAAGAAGGCCATTGGCTGGAGTTTGGCTGACATACCTGGTATTAGCCCATCCACATGCATGCATAGAATTCTTTTGGAAGATGGGGCAAGGCCAGTCAGACAGCCACAAAGAAGGCAAAACCCCGTGATCATGGACGTCATCAAGAAGGAGGTGACTAAGCTTTTGCAAGCTGGGATCATCTACCCTATTTCAGACAATCAGTGGGTCAACCCCATCCATGTTGTGCCCAAGAAAACTGGCCTCACTGTGGTGAAGAATGAGAGGGATGAGCTTATCCCAGCTAGAGTGCAGAACAGTTGGAGAGTCTGCATTGACTATAAGAGGCTCAACCAAGCAACCAGGAAAGATCATTTCCCCCTGCCATTCATTGATCAGATGCTGGAGCGCCTGGCAGGTAAATCTCATTATTGTTTTCTTGATGGTTTTTCTGGTTACTTTGAAATAAATATTGCGCCTGAGGATCAAGAAAAAACAACATTCACCTACCCCTTTGGCACTTTTGCCTATAGGAGGATGCCCTTTGGTCTATGCAATGCCCCTGGTACCTTCCAGCGGTGCATGCTTAGCATTTTTAGCGACTTTCTTGAGAGTTGCATAGAGGTGTTTATGGATGATTTTACTGTGTATGGATCCTCCTTTGATGCATGTTTAGACAGTCTGGAAAATTTTTTGAAAAGATGCATAAAAACAAACCTTGTTCTCAATTTTGAGAAATGTCACTTCATGGTTGGACAAGGTTTGGTTCTAGGGCATATCATTTCTTAAAAGGGAATAGAGGTAGACCTTGCTAAGATATCTGTGATTTCGCAGTTGCCTTACCCCTCTTGCGTGCGAGAGGTGCGATCTTTTCTTGGACATGCAGGTTTCTACAGGCGCTTCATCAAAGATTTCAGCAAGAAGGCGCTTCCCTTGTCCAGACTGCTGCAGAAAGATATTGACTTTTCTTTTGATGATAGATGCAAGCAGGCGTTTGACTGCCTGAAGGAAGCTTTGACTACCGCCCCTATCATTCAGGCACCAGATTGGACAGCCCCATTTGAGCTCATGTGTGATGCGTCTAATTATGCATTAGGGGCTGTCTTGACATAGAAAATTGACAAGCTGCTGAGATGATCTACTATGCTTCACGCACTTTGGATGTTGCCCAAGCAAATTATACCACCACTGAAAAAGAGTTGTTGGCAATTGTTTTTGCCCTTGATAAGTTTAGGTCATATTTGCTTGGATCACCTGTTATTGTATATACTGACCATGCAGCTCTAAAGTTTCTGTTGAAAAAGGCTGAGTCAAAGCCTAGATTAATCAGGTGGATGCTACTGCTCCAGGAGTTTGACTTGCAAATTGAAGACCGAAGTGGAGCACAAAATTTGGTTGCAGACCACCTCAGCCGGATTGAAAAAGCTGGGAATGAAGCTGATGTGTTGCCCATCCAGGATGCCTTTCCTGACGAGAGTTTGTTGATGATTTCTTACTCGCACCCCACTCCTTGGTTTGCACACATTGTAAATTATTTGGTTGCTTCTGTTTTTCCTCCCTTAACATCACGTGCTCAGATTGCTAAAATTAAGAGTGATGCTAAGTATTATGTTTGGGATGACCCATATCTGTGGAAGTTGTGCAGTGACCAGGTTACTAGGAGATGCATTCTGGACCATGAGATTGACTCGGTCCTGCAGTTTTGTCATGCCTCCTAACCTGGTGGTCATCTGGGGATACAGAGAACAGCTCGCAGAGTGCTTGACTGTGGTTTTTATTGGCCTTCCATCTTCAAAGATGCGGAGAAGATTTGCAGCACTTGTGAGCCTTGTCAGAGAGCAGGAGGATCAATTTCTCAGAGACAAGAGATGCCTCAACAACCTATGTTGTTCTGTGAGGTGTTTGATGTATGGGGTATAGATTTCATGGGTCCTTTTCCTGTTTCTTTTGGTTTCTCTTATATTCTCCTTGCTGTGGATTATGTTTCAAAATGGGTGGAAGCTAGAGCCACCAGGACTAATGATGCTCGGGTTGTTGTAGATTTTGTTAGATCTCACCTCTTTTGCAGGTTTGGAGTGCCTAGAGCAATTGTTAGTGATCAAGGAACCCATTTTTGCAACAGATCCATGCAAGCTTTGCTTAAGAAATATGGGGTGACGCACAGAGTTTCTACACCTTATGATGAGTCAATATTTTATTCACTTCACTTAGTTTATTGTACTAGAATTAATCGGGGAATTGTGCATAAAGGTCCAGTATTTTCTCATTTTTCCTAATTATGCTTAATTTGATCAGAAATTCTTATTTTAATTAATTTGAATGATTTGAGCTAATTATTTGCATTATTAATTATAGGGAAAATTTTGGAAATACAATTAATGACATTTAGAGGCTAAATGAGTGAGGAGGTGTGAATTTCATATTTGGGGGTGCACTTGGAGATGTGCATGTTGCTTGCTGGAACGAAAAACACAACATCACGGCCCACACTTTGGAGGTGGCATCCAGCAAAGGTGGAGGTGCACGCGGAAGCAGGCCATCTACACTTCCAAAGGGCAGCAGGCCAACCATCTTCATTCATTTTCCAGCAGCTAGCATTAAAGTGGTGTGACGGTGAGAAAAAAGGTTCTCGGTCCAGTAGAAATCCAGCTTTTATCCGCAAGCTTGCAAGGGAGGTGCAGTCCATGAGCACATTTGGAAGTGCGTCCAGCAAAGAAGGGGCCCACGGCTGGAAGCACAAGGAGCTCATGGAGAGCAGCAGAGATGCGGAGAGAGAATGGAGGTG
The DNA here is from genome assembly GCA_034642375.1 of Vigna nakashimae. Classification (NCBI taxonomy): domain Eukaryota; kingdom Viridiplantae; phylum Streptophyta; class Magnoliopsida; order Fabales; family Fabaceae; genus Vigna; species Vigna nakashimae. Next base: position 27,507,744 of record CM067759.1, on the reverse strand, counting down.
CACGAAGGGCTTCACAACGCTCCTGCATCACCACGGCCCAAACCTTTGTGCATTCATGCGTCCAGCTTGGAGCAGAGGAAGCCCGCACGGAAGTGCCAACACCTTGAATCCAGCAAGCAGCTGCACACACATCCACATTTCACTCACACGCACAGCTCAGTCCAGCAGCTTTCACATGGGAAGCAGGGGGTGTGCACAGCAACTTGGAGAGCTGCACACGTCCAGGAGAGAAAGCGGTGCACACAGCAAAAAGAGCAAGGCATCCAGCAACGTGAAGGAGCGTCCAGGAGGTGGCATCCAGCATTGGAGAAAAGAGATATGCGCACATCTGGGAGGTGCACATGCCACACGGACATCATTTTCCGAGCAGCGGTGCACGCAGAAAATACATAGTCCAGCAAGCAACACAGCAGATTGGAAGTGGTGTGTGCATGGAGAAAAAGGTGAAGGAAAGTCTAGCAAGCAACAGACGGTGCGCACAGTAACACGGGAGTCCATCCAGAAAAAGAGAAACACATCTAGCAGAGGACAGCTTGGAGGGAGGGGTGTCTCGGCCTAGGGAAACTGCCTCCCACATAAAAGAAAAGCACATTTCATTTTGAAAGGGGGCTGTTGGACGTGTGTGGTTCAGCCGCCACCCTCACGATTGTTTTTCTTTTATTTGAACGTTTTTTTTATGGTAGAAAGTGTGCAACACTGTTACGGTGATTGAGTAATGAAGTTCTGATATTTTTATTCCAACCTCACGCATTTAGTTTGTCCTTTATAGAGGATAGTAGTAGGCATTCGGTTTTCTTCATTCGGATAATGCTTTATTTTGCTTCCAGTGGTGATTTTGATTCCAGTTGCTATTTCATTTGAAAACGGAAGTGGTGTCATGGCCTAGGAAAGCGCGGACAATGAGAAGCACCTCTTGGAATATTGAGAAGCAACAACAGCATGTAGGGATTGTGACGTGGAGCAAGGAAGAAGTGAAGTGTTGACTCATTCTGTGCACGGATAGCAACAAAAGGAATGGTAGCAGTAGGTGTCACAGCGTGGGAGAAACACGCAACCTAGGAAGATGGGTCTGAGCTTTTGAATTCTGCACGCGGACGGATGGAATGGTGTGCTCGTTCCGTGAACGAGCGTTCTTTCTCTTCATTTTGAGATGAGGTGATTCTCGGCTGGGAGAAACGAGGCACGAGTCTCGTTTATGAAGAGGTGATGGGAGTATGGTGTTCACGGGAGCTGGAAGCTGTACACGTAAGGTTGTCACGGGTTGATGGTGATTGGTTGGGAGAAAGAGAAACACTTGGTCACGTGCTGGAACGCTGATTGAAAGGTAGGAGTATTGTGTATGGTGGTTGATTTTGAGAGAAGAAGTTTTGAGTTTTTGCTGGAAGCTGCCTTTATCACTTCCTAGTCTATACTGCATTCTTTTATGCACAACTTTTGTGGGAGGTGCGACCCTCTCATCACCTTACCACCCCCAAACAAATGGCAGGCTGAGATCTCCAACAGGGAGATTAAGAGGATTTTGGAGAAGATTGTCCAGCCCAACAGGAAAGATTGGAGCAATAGGTTGGACGATGCTCTTTGGGCCCACAGGACAGCCTACAAAGCACCGATAGGGATGTCTCCCTACCGGGTTGTCTTCGGAAAGGCATGTCACCTACCGGTCGAGATTGAGCATCGGGCATATTGGGCTGTGAAGATTTGCAACTTCTCCATGGACCAAGCTGGAGAGGAAAGAAAGTTGCAATTAAATGAATTGGATGAGATCCGATTGGAGGCCTATGAGAACTCGAAGTTCTACAAGGAAAGGACAAAGAAGTTCCATGATAGTTCTATTGTTAGAAAGGACTTTGAGGTTGGCCAACTACAGGTTTTGTTGTATAACTCTAGACTCGGCCTCATGGGTGGTAAGTTGAGATCAAAATGGACTGGACCTTTTGTTGTGACTAATGTTTATCCTTATGGTGCAGTAGAGATCCAAGGTCCATCTACAGCTAAAAGCTTCAAGGTGAACGGGCATAGACTGAAGCCTTTCCTCAGCAACCCTTCTTTATTGGATGTAGTGGTGGAGGAGACGTCTTTGGTCCACCCCACCTATCCTCCCATCTGACTCAGGGAGTTTCTTTTCTCCTTCCCTCCTCACTTTTATTGCACTTTGTCGATATCTGATGATTGTTTTGATTGTTTGATCTGCTGATTGTGACACATTGAGGACATTGTGTCGTTTAAGTGTGGTCTATTAGGGGAGGTTGTTTCTTTGTTCATGTTTCGGTTTTTATGTAGTTTGTTGTGCCTTGTGTACAGTTTTGCATGCTTTTCGTGAATTCTGGATTGTGGTTATGTTGTCAGTTTCCCTTCACTTCATTGATACTCTGAGATGTTCGATTCCTTGCTTTTCTTTGCTTGGAAGATGATCATGATGTTTGAGAGTTGAATTGATTGTGACACAAATGCCCTGTGTGAGAATTTGAGCCACTTTATGTTCTTTCTTGTGTGTGATATGTCTCTTGATTGCTTGCACATATGCCTTGGCTTGACTCTTGTTGATAATTCTTGATTAATATGCATGTTTGGAAGTGATAAAGGCAGTTTTGTTCTTGAGCCTCTCTAGCCAAATAAGCTTACCTTGTTCTAATCCTTTGATAACCCCTTTTGAGCCTATACTTACCTCATTTCTTTGTTTTGAAGCTCATACACTAGCCCTAAGTGAAAAACCATGATTACCTTAACCTTAGGGAATTTTGGAGCTTTGGAAGTGTCTTGGGAACAAGTGTGGTCTCCCTGGGGATTCTGATAAATTGGCTAGTTGGTTCCTCTTCTTGTTTTGTTTTTAGAAATATGATTTATATCTTGTCTCTTATAGTTGTGTGCTAAAGAGAGAAAAGAAAAGAGATAGGATGGAAAAAAAAAGCGCAAAAAAATGGGAAAAATAAAAAAAAATTGTGAATAATGGAGTCAAGAAGAGGATTGAATTAAAGGTTGTGGGTGTGTTTGAATGTGTTTATGATAACAGTTGAAAAACTGTTATTTTCATGCTTAAAATTGATATTAAAAGCAACCTTTAGACTTAGAAACTAGCTTGAAATCATGCTTTTATCCATATTTTCAGAAATAAGAGAGCTGGACAGGTTTATGCTTGATTTAAGTGTTTTTGTGCAGGTTTTAAGGTGAATTTAGTGAAAGAAGTGAAGAAGGAGAGAGATGGAATCAGAAAAGGAATCAAAGAGTGCAAAACGAGAAGCCGAAGCCACCGCTCAGAGGCATTTTACCGCTGAGCGGCACTCAGGAGGTCACGGGAGGTCCGCTGAGGGGCAAAATGGCCGCTGAGGGGAAGAAAAGAGACGCGCAGTCACCGCTGAGCGGTATTTACCGTTGAGCGCCATTCTAAATGGGCTTGGACCGGTTTTCTGGCACTTTTATGGGCTTGGGCTTAGATCTTTTGTAATTTTAGAATAGTATATAAGCTTTAGGACGTCCTAGAGTTTGTATCTTTGGCAGAAACGAGGCAAACACTCTCTCTTCCACCCCTTTGAAGGAGGATCTTGGATGCTCAGGCTACCTCTTCACCTTTATTGGGTTTATTCTTTCATTCTTTCATTGTTATTCATCTAGGTTCACCATGAATATGGTGAACTAAACCTTGTATGTTTGTTGGGGAATCAATGTAATCTCTTGAAGCTCTCATATATGGAGTCTATGCTTGCATCTTTTAATTAAGACTTATGCTTTCTTTCATCATTAGTTAGGGTTTTTCCTCTTTGCTTAATGCTTGCATGGTTTAACTCATTCGATGCATGATTATTGGTTTTGTCGATACGGGCACGTACGGGGAAGTCTAGATCCGGGGAATTTCTCCCAATATTATATTGGTTGTCGTTAAGCTCCTGCACTTATGAACTAATCATTAGGAATGCTAGGAATTGTATGAACTCGTGATTAGGGAGAAGCCATCTAGAATGGTACTTTAGAGAGTAGCATTAACAATGATGATTTGAATGTTGAATTCCTAAAATATATGAGAGTGGATGAGATGAAATTGACCCCCAACAACATATTCATTCATATATTTCATTGAAAGTGTTTATCTTTTGCTTTTGCCATTGATCAAAACTCATGCATACATGTTTATTTTCTGTCTTGCATATTAAACTTCAAATATTTCGTTCTTAAGTCTTAGCTAATCAACAAACCACATAACTAAACTAGGCCGTGAGTCCTTTGGGAAGAACGATACTTGGTCTTACCAAGTTTATTACTTGAACGATTCGGTCATACTTGCCGATTGTGAAACAAGTTTGTGACATCATATTTTGGTGCTCATAAATTTGTCCATCAGTTTACACTTGTTCCCCATTGCTCCTCTGTTCCTTATGGTTTGTAGCTTCTTATCCAGATATATCATCCCTTGTCCTTGGCCCCATTACAACCATGAAAAGACCTTTTGATTTGAACATGCGTATGTGCTTGAGTGTTGATATTAGAGGCTTGCCAAGTCTATTTGTGATTTCTTTCTTGAGTGCATTGAGTGACATTGATTGACCTTAAACACTTGAGAGAAACACTGATTATGTGCATCTGTGAGACTCTGTTGCTTTTGATTCATCTCTCGAACTGATTGACTGTTTTCCTTGTACTAAACTATTTGGATGATTCTTTGAGTAGTTTCTTTCATTGACTCTGTGTGGGATTCTACCTATACCTTTTACCGTCCAGATTTTGTGAGAATTATGCAACTGTGTTTCTGTTTTGGAGTCTGTGTTGTCTGTCTGTCGAGTCTGTGTCAGCTTCCTGATGTTTGAGTAGTTCCCTGGTTTTCGTCTTGGTTTTGCCCAGGAGTGCAAAAGACTAAGTGTGGTCTATTTTGATGAGTCGTTATTTCTTGAATTATATTTAGTTTATTGCACTTAAATAAACCAGGGAATTGTGTTTAATTGTTTGATGTTTCCCCGTTTTCCGAATTCTGCTTAATTTGGTCGGAAATTTGTAATTGTGCTAATTTAGGTTTTCTGAGCTGATTAAGTGCATTTTTGAAGTGCAGGAAAATTTCGGAAATACATTTTGGGACATCAGGAAGAATGCCAAATAAATTCAAGACTCTCCAAACAGACATTTTAGAATTAATTAAATTGTAATTCAGTAGTTTAGAATTTCTGTATCAACTCTTACATTTTGGGTCAATTTTTGTTAAACTAGATTAGACCCAAAAATTAGAAGTTAGTGACTTGGACCTAGGGTTTTATTGTGTGGACCCCACCCCTATTAAAGGGAGGACACACGGCCTTATAGAACCAGCCGCCACCCTTACGGAAGGGGCTCTCTCTTGAAACATTTTATTTTTTTTTTTAGTTTGGAATGAATGAAGGGAGAGGGGTGAAGTTTGCTGCCGCCACACTCATATGGTTCTTTGGGGATTGGAACGTTGATTTGGAAATTTGATTTTTCATTGAATGAGAAAGGTGTGCAACACTGGTACAGGACGACGTTGAAAAAGCTTTACTTTAGATGTGTTGATTACACCTTGCCCATGTTTTTTTTTTCTCTCTTCATTTTAATTCACGAAATTTTAGAGTAAAGCTTGGGTGCAGCGGTGCTAAGTATTTGGAAAGAAGACACGGACTGCAGGGGCTGATTCCGCATGCTTTGTGTACTCTGGCCAGCATGGTGGAGCCGGTTGTCGACTTGTTTTGCAATTTCGTCCTCAAGATCGAGGACGGTCACGGAAAGCACGCCTTCATCAAGCTTAAGTTCGATTAGAGGAATGTGGCCTTCGACTTCAACTTGCTCTCCAATCACAAGAAGTACATCTACCCCGAGCACGTGAAGGAATCTGGAGACTTCGCTATTTCATCCACTGGCAGTAATGACGTTGATTGTGCCTCTACCGCCTTTACCTCCCTCATTCACAACGGAACCAGCCTTCGCAATGCCGTGGAACAAATTATGCTTGTCACGGCTGGAAGCATGAAGTGTTGGTGTGCACAGTCATGTCAAGACAAAAGGAGAGCAGTGTGGTGTCACGGAAGCGGTCCAACGGCACATGCTCCATTATTGGAATAGTAGCACGGTGATTGATGGGAGAAGTATATAAGCATACAGCCACACGTCCATGAGGAGTTAGGTCCAAGGGTTTTATTTATTTTTTATTAGTTTTAAGCCTGCACCGATTGGGATGTTATTTACTGCACGCGGTTGATTTAAAAGTGTTGTTTAAATGAAGGAAAAGATGTGCATAGGAATATGGAGCAGAGATGCGTACCATGTTTTCTTTCTTTTTAATTAGGTGCACGGTGATTGACTTTTAAGAAGAGGAGAGGAGGTGCTGATTCATGGAGAAACATGGTGCACGAGAATTTAAGCTTGAAGGATGTAGTGCTTGATTTTGGGAGCTGCCACCTCCTGGATGGAGATCTCCAAAGTGTGATTGATTTTGGTGGTGCGACATCAGTGATTAATTTGGCTTGTCCACGCGTATTGCTTCCGTGAATGATTTGCGTTGGTGAATGTCTTCAATCAACAATTTATTTCTTTACCTCAATAGTTGCATTTTAATAGGTTAATTGCCTTTGTTGAAGTGTCCACTGCATCCTAAGTGGTTAACACCCTTTTGCATTTAAAGTTTAGTCTCGCTACATGTGCTCATTAATTATGTTTTGCATTGACGTTTCATTCCAACTATTTTACTCTCGTTGAATTGTGCTTCTGTTGATGCGTTGAATTCAATAGTGCTATATGAGTTTTCATATTTTTATAGTGCATTTATATTAGTTCACACATCTTGCTTTAGGACCGTTCAGTTTGTTGTTTTCATTTACTTTAATGCTTTCAATTATTTTCGGTTGTGTCTAGTTTCCATTTTAACTTAGTTCGTTTCTAATCACAAAAACATTTTTTACCAAACCCCCCCCCCCACTACGTGTTTTGACCTAAGACTCGAACCACATTTGGTCCTTGAGAGACGACCTAGGAGTCCCTTCCTAGTACTATGCTGCATTCTTTTATGCAAAATTTTGTGGGAGGTACGACCCTCTCATCACTGGTTAATTTGTGTTATTATTGATTATCTTTGACTTTAATTTTGAATTTCTGTTTTTATTTTTTCGGTTTTTATTTTATTTTATTCTTTGAATCTTATATCTTCTCCTATATCTTTTTGTGCTAACCAATTTTTTTAGGGTTTTGTTTTCTTGTGCATGCAGGAAGCAATTAGAACAAGGAGCAAGAAAACAACAAAACCTCTTCTTGAAGGTCTAGACGAGAGTAGACAGAGGAGAAGAATCCGAACATCTAGAGAACTTTTCCCTCCTCCGGAAACTCTGTTACAATCATCACCACAAGGTTCTGTTCATAGCACAGAAAATATGGAGAGCAACAACATCAGAAGAACTCTTGCTGATTATACCAATATAGCTGGACCTCAGCACTTTAACAGTATAGCTAGACCTAGAGTCAATGCAGCTAATATGGAGGTCAAACCAGCACTGATCCAACTGGTGAAAAGCAACCAATTCAATGGGTTATCTCATGAAAGACCATATGAACACCTCACCACATTCAATGAGATTTGCAACACAGTCAAAATTAATGGGGTGCCAGACGAAGCTATCAAACTTAGCTTGTAGAAATCTGTGATAAGAAAGGAAGTGAGAATTTGATTGCTGATCATTTGTCACGGTTAGTCAACAATGAGGTCACTAGCAAGGAGTCCGAAATCTAGGAATCTTTTTCAGATGAATCACTCATGTATATTCAGCAAAGGCCCTGGTTTGCTGATATGGCTAACTTCAAAGCTGCAAGAGTCATGCCGGAAGACTTAACTTGGCAACAAAGAAAGAAATTTTTGAATGATGCCAAGCAGTTTGTTTGGGATGATCCTTATTTGTTCAAAATTGGAGCAGATAATCTTTTGAGGAGATGTGTTACAAATGAAGAAGCAGAAGGAATTCTCTGGCATTGTCATGATTCACCTTATGGAGGACATTTTAATGGAGAAAGAACAGCAGCAAAAGTTCTTCAATCAGGGTTTTATTGGCCAACTTTATTTAAAGATGCCCATAATCATGCTAGAAATTGTGATAAATGTCAAAGAGCAGGGACAATCACTAAACGTCATAAGATGCCTTTACAAGGTATTTTAGAGGTTGAGGTTTTTGATTGCTGGGGTATTGACTTTGTTGGACCCTTTCCTCCATCTTTCAACAATGAATATATTCTGGTAGCAGTGGATTATGTAAGTAAATGGGTGGAAGCATTAGCTTGTCCTAAAAATGATGCTAGCACTGTAATTAAATTCCTGAAAAGGCAGATATTCTCACGTTTTGGCACTCTAAGAGTGTTGATTAGTGATGGAGGATCTCATTTTTGCAATTATCAGCTAAAGAAAATACTCAAACACTATGGAGTAAAACATAAGGTAGCTGCACCTTATCATCCACAAACCAATGGACAAGCTGAGGTGTCTAACAGGGAGATAAAAGGGATCCTGGAAAAAACAGTAACTTCATCAAGAAAGGATTAGTCTCTCAAATTGGATGATGCTCTTTGGGCTTATAGGACTGCAATGAAGATGTCTATGAGATTATCACCATTTCAACTAGTCTATGGGAAATCATGTCATTTGCCAGTAGAATTGGAGCATAGAGCAATATGGGCTTTGAAATTCTTGAATTTTGATCCTTATGAAACTCAATGCACACGCAGAAGGCAGATTTTGGAGCTTGAAGAAATGCGATTACATGCATATGATTCATCCAAAGCATACAAAGACAAGATTAAATTTTATCATGACAGGAAGTTGGTGAATAGAGTTTTCAATCCAGGACAACAGGTACTATTGTTCAATTCAAGATTGAAGATATTTCCTGGGAAGCTGAAGTCAAAATGGTCAGGACCATTTGTGATAAAAGAAGTGCATCCGCATGGAGCAATTGAAATATTTAATCCCGCTGCTGATGATCCACAGAGAAGTTGGGTGGTGAATGGTCAACGGCTCAAGCCCTATATAGGGGGAGAGGTGCAACAATTTTCCACAATGATGTTGTTGGTTGATCCTTGAAAGTTTGGGTCAGGCTCGTGACGTTAAACAAGCGCTTACTGGGAGGCAACCCAGTATTCTGTAAGTATTTTATGTTTTTAGATTAGGGTTTGATGTACACATGATAGTTGACGGCTTGAGCTGAATCCGGAGACGACGTGAAATCTGAACTTGATCGAGCTGAAGAACCGGGAAGCATCGGAAGAAATAGATTTACTCTAGAATCCTCAGATTCTGCCAAGGAGAAACAGATGAGGCAGCGGAAGAACTAGGATTGGAGGTTTGTAAGGTGGAAAACCTAGGGTTTGATGCAGAAGCGGATTTGGAACGGTGGAGAAGTGATTTTAGTCGGCGAGAAGGTAACTAATCGGTGGAAAATGATTTACGGGGAAGTCTGCGGGAACAATGTGGTTCGGGGTGGAAGAGAGCTATCGAGAGAGAACGTAGGGGAAGGTTTCGCGAAGTGAAGATGTGGTATTGTGCTGACGGAACTCGCGAGGGAATAAGGCACGCGTGGCAGTAGATCTGATGCAAGCCACGAGGAAGCTATAAATTGGTGAGAGTGGCGTGAGATGGATGCTACGGAGGAGAGAGAATCTGATAATGGAAAATGAGAGAATGGATGGTGTGAAGGGAAGGTGGCTAGAGGAGATCCTTTGGGATTCTCTAGCTTTGACTTTCAAGGGAATTAATTTCTGGAGTTCTCTCTACAGAAAGTTTAATTCAATATTCTCAAAAGTCGCTTACAAGAGGTGGTGGCATGTCTATATATATGACTAAAAGTCCCTCCTATCTAGCACATGCCTAACACCTTTTACACATGTTTTTAATAAAAGTAAAAGAAATACTACACTAAACTAATTAGCCTTGGTCCCCGCGTATCATCCCCTCCCCCTTGGAAAGGATTTGTCCTCAAATCTGATGGTGCTTTTGAAGACTTATTTTTGTTAGCTTCATAAGGGTTCCTCCTGGGTCAAATATCCATCTGCAATAAGCATCTAACATATCTCTAATTAATTTTCTTTGACCCAATAAGATATATAAAAGAATATGTGTAGAAGAAGGTTTCCAAATTTTGAAATTTTTAATTTTAATATAACAAAGAAACCTTTCTTCATTTGAATTTTTATTTGTATCTTGAGTTATGGGTAACCATAAAGGTAACCATAACCCAAGTTGGAACTTTGCATGTGTTGAAAGTGATAACATTTTCAAAGATGGAGTGGCCAATTCTTTGAAAGAAAAGTGAAATTTGGAAAATTCAAATATAAATGGATAAAAGTGAGAGGATAGAAAACCTCCCCTTAAAAGTTTAACTTCTAATGTACGAGGAGATGTTGCCCTTAGCTGCTTTGGTTTCTTTTCTTCCATTTCTATCCTTCAACTTCTTCCTTTTCTCTTCTAAGTGTTTCTTTTCTCTCTTTCTCTCTTCTTTTCTCTTCTTCTCTTTCTCCCTCATCTCTTCTCTCGTTTTCTTCCTCTTCTCTTCTCTCTTGCTCTCTTCTTTTGTCTTCTTCTCTTCTCTTTCTCTCTTCCTCTTTTCTTTTATTTCGTTGTTCCTCTTCTCTTCTCTCTTTTTCTCTTCTCTCTATTTCTCTTTTCTTTCTTACTTCTTGCTTTTGTTTTTCTCTTTTTAATCTCTCAATTCTATGTTTGCTTGTCTCTTCCCATAGCCTCCTAAGTTTTTCTAGAAACTCACTTTCCCTACGGGAGAACCCACTTAAATTTTGAATGAATGACTCACCTTCTCTAATAAGCTCTCTCATAAGTTCTAAGTTGCTTTCAGTTTCTCGAGGCACAAACTTTCTTCTCATACAAGCTTTCAATTCATTTCAATCATGAATGGGATATTTTCTACCTATCTTAACATGATATTGCCTATCATCCCACCACTCTCTTGCATGCTTTTTGAAAACTAGAAGTGTAAAGATTAAGAATATAAGATTCATTAGAATAGAAGGATTCATATTTACTTTTTCTCATCATGAATGAATGCATGTCATTAATTTCCTTTTCCCCAAGCTAGGTATTTTAATGCACCAATATCATCACCAAAGAATGGAATATTTTCACTAGCTTGTTTATACAAATCATCTTCAATCCTATCAAATTCATAAGATGAACAAGACTTCCTTCTAGCTTTATCATGTTCTCTTTTGATGCCTCTGTAACTAAGTTGCTTATCAACATTCCTTGCAGACCTATATGGATAACAAGACATCTTTGTCTTTTAAAAGTTTTTCTAGTGTAAAAGATTTACAAGATTCACACTTAGACAAGTCCCAGGTAAGAGAGGTGAGTCATGAAGACTGCTTAAGTACCAAGTCTTGCCTTGCCAGAAATGTCTTAGGTTACTACTAGTTATCTTTTAAACAAAAATCACTTTTAAAATCAAACAACACAACTCACAAACAGTTTATGAACTAAATTGATTTCAATAACTTCTTAAACAGTCACAACTCTCCACTCTGATCATCTCATTTTCGTTTCCTGCTCAATGAACAATCAACAAATGGTTAGTTGAAACTGAACTCTTGTAAATGCCAATAGCCGCTAATCTCACAGCACCCAGATTTCTCTTTAAAACATTTTAAGGCACTCAAATGAAATTTTCAGTCTAAGTCAGAGAATCCTGTGGATCACCACCACCTAATATGCTACCATTCACACTTACCTTCTTTCAAATCCAAAAACCAGATTGGAATCAAATTTCTCAATTCAAGAAAATGGTTAGCTAAGGCAAAGTGATGGACAAACAGGACAACCACTCAAATAGCAGGGCAGACTCTAACTAAGGAAACTATAGACCAGATGAAATAAGCAATTAAAATCTTCAATTAAAAGTTGGCAGAATAGATTTCACATGCATTGCAGACAAAACTAAATATCCAACAAAGACAAACAAGAAGCAAAGCTATCAAGAAGGGAAGCACTCAAAAATGAACCTAAGAATTGCTCTAGAGGGGATTAAGAAAGCAAGAAAAAACAAGCAAGTTAGATCAGAGACAGTTAAGTGACTCCAGTACTGAATTTTACAAAAACGTTTGATAAAAAATACCCCAACAAAATTAGTTCATAACTGATAATGTTTTCAGTTTCTGATTTGGAGCTTGTCTTAGTTGGATTGCACAAGGTCTGAACGCTTTCTAAACTTGTATAGATATTCTTTTTTTGACTTGTTTTGATTTCATTCAGCAGACCCTAGCTCTTACTACAATCCAACTGAATCATAAATGCACAAATCAAAATGTCAGTACTGCACTATACTTGCTTCATAAAAAAAATTGACTTAAAATGGTGGTTTCAAAAGGTGAAAGATGCACAAAGGCTGATATAACTCGAATTAAACTATCTCAACATGTTTAAAACATCAAAACAAACTTGTTTTGCATTAAAATTGGATGCAGAACATAGTAATTCGAAAATTGAACTTGCAATAGCCAATTATGCAATCAAACAGCTCAACCACATGATAACAGTTGAAAAACTGTTATTTTCATGCTTAAAATTGATACTAAAAGCAACCTTTATACTTAGAAACTAGCTTGAAATCATGCTTTTATCCATATTTTCAGAAATAAGAGAGCTGGACAGGTTTATGCTTTATTTCAGTGTTTTTGTGCAGGTTTTAAGGTGAATTTAGTGAAAGAAGTGAAGAAGGAGAGAGATGGAATCAGAAAAGAAATCAAAGAGTGCAAAAGGAGAAGCCGAAGTCACCGCTCAGCGGCATTTTACCGCTGAGCGGCACTCAGGAGGTCACGGGAGGTCCGCTGAGGGGCAAAATGGCCGCTGAGGGGAAGAAACGAGACGCGCACTCACCGCTGAGCGGCACACTTATGGGCTTGGGCTTAGAATTTTTGTAATTTTAGAATAGTATATAAGCTTTAGGACGTCCTAGGGTTTGTATCTTTGGCAGAAACAAGGCAAACACTCTCTCTTCCACCCCTTTGAAGGAGGATCTTGGATGCTCAGGCTACCTCTTCACCTTTTTAGGGTTTATTCTTTCATTCTTTCATTGTTATTCATCTAGGTTCACCATGAATATGGTGAACTAAACTCTGTATGTTTGTTGGGGAATCAATGTAATCTCTTGAAGCTCTCATATATGGAATTTATGCTTGCATCTTAATCTAAGATTTATGCTTTCTTTCATCATTAGTTAGGGTTTTTCCTCTTTGTTTAATGCTTGCATTGTTTAACTCATTCGATGCATGATTATTGGTTTTGTCGATACGGGAACGTACGGGGAAGTCTAGATCCGGGGAATTTCTCCCAATATTATGTTGGTTGTCGTTAAGCTCCTGCACTTATGACACTAGTGGAAAAATGACTTTTTATAACGTACAAAAATGATCTTTTATATCGTAGTTACTGGGGACATAGTTCTGGGCGATATAGTAAGTCTGCGCATTTTATAACGTAGCAAAAATTTACGTTATAATATGTTCAACATATTACAACGTAGTTTCTGAAGTACGTTATAATATACGATCAACCTACCATATCATACATTCTGAAGTACGTTATAATAAATGTTTTTTTTAAAAAAAAATTGATTATTAAATTTGACCATCCAATGAAATTATCATGCAGCATCCCCTGATTATAGTTGAAGAGCATTCCATCAATGGTTAAGATTCATTTAATTAGTGAAAACAATTAAACAGGAAAAATTCTTTTCTTCCTTCCTTCTTTGCCATAAATTCATTTATTGTGTATACGAGAAACAATGTGAAGGACACAATGTTGGGATTCCCTTTATTGATCAAAGGTAGATGATGATACAAACAGAACAGAACAAAACAGAACAATTCTGTTATTACTTAATCACATTGTCCACAAGGACTCCAAAACTCAAGCTCCAAACTACTTGTTCTTCAAAACAACGAAAATCATACTCATCAAGCGTTTACCTCAAGTTTGGATTCTGCTCCAGATCAGTTTCAGAACCTTCAACTGAAATGTCCTTGGAAGTCTTTTCTTGAACTTTTTCACCTTGGCTTGCCTCATTTGTTGGCTCAATTGGTGGTACTGTTAAGCCAGGTACAAGAACAGGACCGCCTTCAAAATCAAATAATAAGCTGCTTTCCACAACTGTCCCTTCCTCATTGAGTGATGCAGTACTTCCATTGTTTCCAAGATCATGAATTATATCATCATTTCCTGCACTATCAGCTGATTCTTCACTCCGTTCAATCTTTTCATTCAATTTACTGCTAGTATTCTTGATGAGATCCTCATGGAAAATTATATTTTCTGCAACAATAACATAACGAATTTCCGTGGAGAAAGAACTACTATTATCAGTGACTGGTGCAGTAAGTGGTATGTCAAAAGCCTTTATTTCAGATGCATTGGAATCCAGTTCGTTGTGAGGATTATCCAAAATTTCAGCAGAAGCAGACACTTCAGAGTCAATCTGGGGTTCCTTATTCGGTTCATCAAGCCGTTCTTCCTCTGTTATTTTCTGAAGTTTTTCATTCTCCTAATCTTCACAAACAGTTATTGTATTCACGGTTTCCCAAGTGTGGATGACTCTATCTGATCCTGGCTGCCAAATAATATCACCTTCTTTTCCTTTCAATATGAACTTGAACTGGATTGACTTCCCAACAAGCATATCCTGATTACATAAGGGAAAGCACAAACAAAATTTCTTTGTGTTCTCTCTATCAGAAAATACTTTCAAATTCTGATCAGATTTTACTCACCTTCTCAGCAGTCCATATATGTCCTTCAGACCATGTCATCGGCAATGCTTCTAAAGGGTCCCATGAACCAAGCGTAGGATCATCTCCAACTATAAGAAACTGTTCTCCGAAATCACAATTCTTTTGCAACTAAAATGCTACACGAACAAAATTCGATTCATCTGCGCAACAAATTACAATGTTTGGATTTTGAATTCCATAGGATATAGTACACAAATTTAAAAGATCATTCCAACCCACTTGTTTGTTCATTGTTTTTAGCTTCAGGTTCTGCAGTTTCCAAGTCCACCTGCAGCATTTCATCCAGGAAATTTTTAAAAACTAAATGAAATTAAAGCAAAAGATTGTGCAGGTGCCAAATGGTAAAGGAAAAAGCAAACAAAAACAGAATTGATGTTGAAGCCGTCAAACGTATCAATAAACAATCTTTTCTTAAAAAGGGCAAGAAAAAAGAAAGTCACAAGGAATCAGAACCAAGAAGTATAGAAGTAAAACGAAATGGTCAGCAGCAAGTTTTGGATCTACACAAACTCTCCTCCTCTCTCATGTTAACGCCGCTAATTTCTCCACCAATCGAAACAAAATCCCCACCAATCTAAGAAATTAGTGAAATTAATAGAAGAAAAACCTAACAAATTAGGGAAAAACAAATAGTAGAATGTGAACCGTGAATCATAAAACCTACTTGGTCAAACTTCAGAGATTCCAAGGAAGAGGCAGCAGAGCCACAAGTAGTCTTGCGGAGGAAGGAGTGTTCTCGGAGCCGAGAAGAACACAGGCACATAGGAGTGTCGAGAAATGCGAGTGAGGATTGCCGAGAAATGCAACTGAGAGGGATGAGATGAAGAGGAAGAGAGGAATGAGAGTGAGAGGGAACGTGAAGAGAGGAATGAGAGTGAGAGTGAGAGGGAACGATGAAGGGAGGAACGAGAGTGAGAGTGAGAGTGAGAGTGATAGGGAACGTGAGAGGGAACGTGAAGAGAGGAATGAGAGTGAGAGAGAACGTGAGATATTATAACTGATTTCTAAAACTCCGTTATAATACATCAATAATAGGTTTTCAACTTATTTTTACAAGTTTGCCACCGCTTTTTATATTATAACTGATTTTCAAAACTACGTTATAATATGTTTTAAACTTATTTACAAGTTTGCCATTGTGTTTCATATTATAACTTATTTTCAAAACTACGTTATAATATGTCTTAAACTTATTTACAAGTTTGCCACCGCGTCTCATATTATAACTGATTTAAAAAACTACGTTATAATATCTCCCTATTATGATGGATAATTTTTATCCGTTATAATAAGTTTGTTATAAAATGTCATTTTTCTACTAGTGTGAACTGATCATTAGGAATGCTAGGAATTGTATGAACTCGTGATTAGGGAGAAGCCTTCTAGAAAGGTACTTTAGAGAGTGGCATTAACAATGATGATTTGAATGTTGAATTCCTAAAATATATGAGAGTGGATAAGATGAAATTGACCCCCAACAACATATTCATCCATATATTTCATCGAAAGTGTTTATCTTTTGCTTTTTGCCATTGATCAAAACTTCATGCATACATGTTTATTTTCTGTCTTGCATATTAAACTCCAATTATTTCGTTCTTAAGTCTTAGCTAATCAACAAACCACACAACTAAACTAGGCCGAGAGTCCTTTGGGAAGAACGATACTTGGTCCAACCATGTTTATTACTTGAACGATTCGGTCATACTTGCCGATTGAAAAACAAGTTTGTGACATCATATTTTGGTGATCATAAATTTGTCCATCAAGTTTTTGGCGCCGTTGTCGGGGACTCTGGTTTAACTGGTTAATTTGTGTGATTATTGATTATCTTTGACTTTAATTTTGAATTTCTGGTTTTAATTTATTTTATTTTATCTTATTTGATTTGACTAGATTAGATTTGATTTGATTTTATTTTATTTTATTTTATTAGATTAGATTTTATTTTATTTTATTTTATCTTATTAGATTGGATTAGATTTTATTTTATTTTATTTTATTCTATCTTATTTTATTTTATCTTCTGAATCTTTTATCTTCTGAATATATATCTTCTCCTATATCTTTTTGTGCTAACAAATATTTTCTAGAGTTTTGTGCCTAATATTTGCAGGATGCAATTCGAACAAGAATTTAATAGGCACTCAATTCTACTAAGGTAATTTCAATCACTGGTGGGATCTCACTCAAGCATGGATAATGATCAATTTTGGCAAGCTGCCGGACAATTTGAAAACCAACCACAACAACAATGGCAGCAACAAAGCTTTAAAATCAACAAAGGGAAGCAAGAGATCTCTTCATTTAGACAAGGCATGGAAGAATCACTGGGGCATGCATGGGACAGGTATAAAAGCCTATTACGAAAGACTCCCACGCATGGATTTAACGAAGGAGAAGTAGTCCTAATCTTCCTTGGAGGTCTTGGTTCACAAACCATGATGATGCTTGACGCCTCAGCTGGAGGCAATATCAAATGGAAGACTCCAGAGGAAGCCACAGAAATAATTGAAAACATGACTACTAATGACAATAAGTGGAACAGTGAAAGAGGAGCTCCTATTCAACAAAAAGGAGTTCTACAGTTGCAATCCAAATATGCCTTGATAGCTCAAAACAAGTTAATAACTCAACAATTGGAGAATCTCACAAAGATACTTGAACAACTGCCAAAAGAGTTAAAGACTGTTGCACAGGTTCAATCACAGTTGTGTGAATTATGTGGAGGTGATCATATCAATGGTCAATGCGCCTGTCCAGCAGAAGCTTTAGAGGATGTTAACTTCATGGCCAATCAATTTCCATACAGTCAGGAGAATTTCAATGAAGGGTGGAAACCACACCCAAGTGTTGGTCAAAGGCAAAGTGGGCAAGCTGGACAAACTGGGCAATTTAACAAGCAACAACAACAACCAACCTTATGGCAACAAATTTCTATACTTAATGAAAGATCAATAAGGTTGGAAGAAACTCTTCAGCAATTTATAGAGAAAACTGAATCTTCTCAAAAGAGCACTGAAGCTGCTATTAAGAACTTGAAGATTCAAATGGGGCAGATTACCAAGCAGTTGGAAGAAAGGCCTGACACGGATTTTGGGGCTAATACTGAGGTTAACCCTAGGGGAGAGTGTCAAGAGCTAGTGAGTGTAAATGTTGAAAAAGTTGAGTTAGAAAAAAAGAAAGTGAGAGAAAAGAGAAAGAGGACGAGAGAAAAAAATAAAGAATCATATGAAAAACCTCGTCCCCATCCAAAGAAGTATCATAGGAAGAAGGAATTTGAGTGCTTTATGGAAATCTTCAAGAAATTGGAGATTAAAGTTCCTATGATTGAGACACTGCAACAGGTTCCTGGTTTGATCAAATTTCTGAAGAAGTTCAGTAGAAAGAAGAAAAACAAGAAGGAACTTGAGCTTTACTGGGTCAAGCTAATGACGTTAAAAGAACGCTTGCTGGGAGGCAACCCGGTGGATTTAAAAACTTTTGATTTGGTTTTGTAACTTTTAATTTGTGGACATTATTTTGTAAATATTTTGTTGGATACAACATCTACTGAAGGATGCTAGGTGGTTAAGTATCTACTGAAGGATACTAAGTTTGTAACACCTACTGATGGGTGTTGGTGAGAAAATTTTGCACCTACTGATGGGTGCTGGTAAGTCTGTAACACCTACTGATGGGTGTTGGTAAATTTGAAACACCTATTGATGGGTGTTGGTGGATTTTGGGTCAGACTCGTGACGTTAAACAAGCGCTACCTGGGAGGCAACCTAGTTGATTGATTGTTTTTGTTTGTTTATTTTAGTTAGGGTTTGCATAAGCATTTTTAAACATTGAATTGCAGGGAACCAATGAGGGGCATGTATGGGAGGCACGTAGGTTAAGAAAAGAAGGAGAGGAGCACATCACGAAAGTGCCGCTGAGCGGTATTTTACCGCTGAGCGGTACTCTCGCAGAATGGGCTTTAGTTCCCCTTAGCGGGACCCGAGCCCATTAGGGTATTTTTATACCTCAAGCTGCGTTTTAGGGTTTCTTTCCAGGCACAAACACTTCCACACACCTTCTCCTAGGTTTTCCACATCTTTTCACTCTTCCCTCTTAAGAAAATATCTCTTCCACTCACTTTTTCACTAGTGTGCCATCAAAGTTTGGGGTTGGAAGAGAGCATTCTAGCTTGGAAGCATTCTCATTGCATCTAGTATCTCCACCCAAGTAAGTAAAATGCATTTTGTTCATTCTAGGGTTTTTGAATTTGAATGTGATTGTCAAAACATGAAAATTTAGGGGTTTTGATTTCTATGCATGATTTGATGATATATTTGATGTTTGAACCGATTAAACTGCATGATTATGAACTGGAAAACTGAAAATTGCATTTGGGTGGAGTTAGGAAAGCTTTAAAACAGGTTTTTCAAAAATCTGCAGAGTTACCACTGAGGGGTACACTGCCGCTGAGCGGCACTCTGCCAGATTTGATTTTTCTGGTTTGTTGTGATCTGGAATGTGGTACTGGTGGCGCTGAGGGGAAATTCTGGCCCTCAGCGGTGGTTTAGCTTCGAAAGGAGTTGTGTTCTGTGTTTTACTAATGATTAACATCATGTTCTGTGGTTTTGTTGTGTTTTGAATGTAGGAATGGCATCCTCTTCAGGAAAAAGATTGAAAACCATGGCAACTAAGAGAAAGGAAAAGGAACCAGAGCAACCCCAATCTAGCAAGTTCCTCTCTAGGAAACATGAGAAGCACTTTAGGGTGGTTCAGGACAGGAGACTTCTGATGGAGAGAAAGGTTGGAATGATACCTAACTTTCCTCCTCAATTTGGAGAGCAAGTGTTAGGGAATGATTGGGGAAAGCTAGCCACTTATCCTGCACCTGCCAACATAGCTGTGGTAAAGGAATTTTACACCAATGCAAAGAAGATTGGTGATTATCCAGCTGAGAATTATTTGGGCTATGTCAGAGGCGATGCTATCAGGTATGATCCTGATTCTATCAACAACTTCCTGGATACTGTGTGGGCTGGTGACCAATGCCAGTTTGCTCTTTGCATGGAGGAAGGTGCTGATTATGAGGATGTGGAGAGAGTGTTGTGTATACCTGGAGGACACTTCCAAAGAAATAGATCTGGCTCAGTGGTTAACATTAGGAGGACAGATTTGACTCCTCTTGCAAAGTATTGGATGGCATTTTCTCATGCCAACATTCAGCCATGTTCACATGTGTCAGATATTACTCTCAGCAGGGCACTATTCATCTATTGTGCTATCAGAAACTTAAATGTTAATATTGGGCAGGTGATAGCTGATGAGATTAGTGTATGCGCTAATACTTCAAACAACAAAGCACCACTAGGACATCCTTCTTTGATCACTCACCTTTGCAAGCTAGCTGGGGTGGACACTTCTGTTCCACCATTTGAGAGGCCAAGAAAAGCTATTGATGAGGCTTATTATAGACAGTACTGTGGAGGTGAGGATGTAGCTCAGCCAGTTCCATCACGCCGGGCTCGTAGAGAGAGAGGGTCAGCACAGAGCCGGACATTTGCTGATACACATGAAGCAGAACCATTCCAGATGAGGGACATGTATATGTCTCTTATAGGTGCTCAGTTGCAGTCCATTCACAGAGGGCAGGTGGCCACTGCTGAGATGATAGTGGGGATGTATGATACACCTCCAGCCCACAGGTGGACTATGGATGAATTCCATAATGTAGTAGCTTGGCCAGAAGAACCAGTACACGGAGGAGGAGCTGGAGCAGCTGAAGCTTCAGCTAGAGATATGGAAGAAGATGAAGCTGATGAGGAGGATGCATTCGAGGATGATGAAGATGAGGAGGAAGAGGAAGATACAGAGGACAGCTCAGACTGATGAGGAGCTGAGATAGCATTTACTGATGAATGTTATCATATGATTATGCTTTTGTGGTTTAAAGTTTTCTGAACTTATTTGTTTACGTTTTTAGATTAGGGTTGATGTACTCTATTGAGCACCTGGTTTGTTATGATGGTTTGCTATTAACTGTGATTGTGTGATAAGTAATGCTTGATGATGCTTATTGATTGATTGATGTTGAGATGATGTGCACATTAAAATGCTTATACAAGTGATTCACAAGCTTTGTGAACAAATGCATGATATCATGATTGTGATTGTGAAATTAAGCAGGATGTGTATGTCAAATGTGAATGAGCTTATATGTGAGGTTTTGAGCTCCAGAGTTGTTATTGTTGAATGCTATTACTTTGAAAGCATGAATGATTTTGCCCAGGTTTTCTATGATTGAATCAATTTCTTGTTTTGCATCATGTGATCAAGGCCGTTTGTTGGAACCCTTTTTATTGGCCAAATTCATAAAGTTAGCCCACTAAAAGAGAACACTTTGTGTTCTATCCTTTGAACCCTTAGCCTTGAACATACACTGAAAACCTTTGATTGAAAATCTTTACCTTGAGTTAAGTAGAAGATCTTGTGTGGTATTGTTAAATGTTCAAGTTTGGGGTTGTTGGGAAAACATGAAAAAGGAAAAGCATTGAGCTAAGAGCTAAAAAGTAAGAATATGCAAAGAAGAAGAAAAAAAAAAGAAAAGAAAAGAAAAAGAAGCAAAGCTCAATGCAAATGCAAAGGCAAGCTGGGAAGAATAAGAAAAATTGTGTTGTTATGATTCTCTTAACTCAAGGATTTTGTGATCCAGAAAAACCAATTTTCTTGTTAGCCCAGCCACATTATAAGCCATTGAAAAGTCCTTGTGATGATGCATGCTTGTGAATGTTTTTGATTGTGGTAAAATGAAAGGCAAAGTTGACTCATGTGACATTGTGATAGTGGAGTGAATGAGTGAAACACTTTACCTCTTATACACTTGTGTGTTGAGTGAAACACTTTATCTAGTGAGGAAATATTCCATAAGCACATGAACATCCATGCTTGATTGATTCATCATTCATGAAAAATAGCATTTGTTGGAATTTAAATGACTTTGTGAACACTAAAGCATGTGCACATCTTGAATGAACTCTTGGTCATAAGTTTGAGTGAAGTTGTTACTTATCTTGAAAAAGAGGATTTTTGAATGAGTGAACCATCATATGAATTGGTTGGAGATTGAGTTACATTTTGTTTGCTTGAGGACAAGCAAAGTTCTAAGTTTGGGGTTGTGATAACAGTTGAAAAACTGTTATTTTCATGCTTAAAATTGATACTAAAAGCAACCTTTATACTTAGAAACTAGCTTGAAATCATGCTTTTATCCATATTTTCATAAATAAGAGAGCTGGACAGGTTTATGCTTTATTTCAGTGTTTTTGTGCAGGTTTTAAGGTGAATTTAGTGAAAGAAGTGAAGAAGGAGAGAGATGGAATCAGAAAAGAAATCAAAGAGTGCAAAAGGAGAAGACGAAGTCACCGCTCAGCGGCATTTTACCGCTGAGCGGCACTCAGGAGGTCACGGGAGGTCCGCTGAGGGGCAAAATGGCCGCTGAGGGGAAGAAACGAGACGCGCACTCACCGCTGAGCGGTACTTTACCGCTGAGCGGCACACTTATGGGCTTGGGCTTAGAATTTTTGTAATTTTAGAATAGTATATAAGCTTTAGGACGTCCTAGGGTTTGTATCTTTGGCAGAAACGAGGCAAACACTCTCTCTTCCACCCCTTTGAAGGAGGATCTTGGATGCTCAGGCTACCTCTTCACCTTTTTAGGGTTTATTCTTTCATTCTTTCATTGTTATTCATCTAGGTTCACCATGAATATGGTGAACTAAACTCTGTATGTTTGTTGGGGAATCAATGTAATCTCTTCAAGCTCTTATATATGGAATTTATGCTTGCAAAGTTCTAAGTTTGGGGTTGTGATAACAGTTGAAAACCTGTTATTTTCATGCTTAAAATTGATACTAAAAGCAACCTTTAGACTTAAAAACTAGCTTGAAATCATGCTTTTATCTATATTTTCAGAAATAAGAGAGCTAGATAGGTTTATGCTTGATTTAAGTGTTTTTGTGCAGGTTTTAAGGTGAATTTAGTGAAAGAAGTGAAGAAGGAGAGAGATGGAATCAGAAAAGGAAGCAAAGAGTGCAAAAGGAGAAGCCGAAGGCACCGCTCAGCGGCATTTTACCGCTGAGCGGCACTCAGGAGGTTACGGGAGGTCCGCTGAGGGGCAAACTGGCCGCTGAGGGGAAGAAAAGGGACGCGCAGTCACCGCTGAGCGGAACTTTTATGGGCTTGGGCTTTTGTAATCTTTTGTAACTCTAGAATAGTATATAAGGACTTGCACGTCCTAGAGTTGGTATCTTTGGCAGAAACGAGGCAAACACTCTCTCTTCCACCCCTTTGAAGGAGGATCTTGGATGCTCAGGCTACCTCTTCACCTTTTTAGGGTTTATTCTTTCATTCTTTCATTGTTCATCTAGGTTCACCATGAATATGGTGAACTAAACCTTGTATGTTTGTTGGGGAATCAATGTAATCTCTTGAAGCTCTCATATATGGAATTTATGCTTGCATCTTTTAATTAAGACTTATGCTTTCTTTCATCATTAGTTAGGGTTTTTCCTCTTTGCTTAATGCTTGCATGGTTTAACTCATTCGATGCATGATTATTGGTTTTGTCGATACGGGCACGTACGGGGAAGTCTAGATCCGGGGAATTTCTCCCAATATTATATTTGTTGTCGTTAAGCTCCTGCACTTATGAACTGATCATTAGGAATGCTAGGAATTGTATGAACTCGTGATTAGGGAGAAGCCATCTAGAATGGTACTTTAGAGAGTGGCATTAACAATGATGATTTGAATGTTGAATTCCTAAAATATATGAGAGTGGATGAGATGAAATTGACCCCCAACAACATATTCATTAATATATTTCATTGAAAGTGTTTATCTTTTGCTTTTGCCATTGATCAAAAACTCATGCATACATGTTTATTTTCGTCTCTTGCATATAAAATCTCAATTATTTCGTTTGTAAGTCTTAACTAATCAACAAATCATATAACTAAACTAGGCCGTGAGTCCTTTGGGAGAACGATACTTGGTCTTACCAAGTTTATTACTTGAACGATTCGGTCATACTTGCCGATTGTGAAACAAGTTTGTGACATCATATTTTGGTGATCATAAATTTGTCCATCACGGAGGCATACAAGCATTCTGAGATGGTGCTTCCTGATATTGCTGTGAAGCATCATACCATCCCAAGCTAGGGTCATTCCATCCAAGATCCTTGCTGTAACCATACTGAGCAGGGAAGAATTCATCCAAGAACATATGTTCAAGATCTTCCCAAGAAGTGATGGATCCTGAAGGAAGACAATACAGCCAATCCCTTGCTGCTTCTTGTAATGAATGTGGGAATGCTCTTAAGAACATGTGATCAACCGGTACATGTGGAGGCTTCATTGAAGAGCAAATGCTGTGAAATTCCTCCAAATGTCTGTGTGGGCATTCACCTGCAAAACCATGAAACTTAGGCAGCAAATGTATCAGTCCAGTCTTGAGAACGCAATGAACATTATCCTCAGTAGGTGATAACAGTTGAAAAACTGTTATTTTCATGCTTAAAATTGATATTAAAAGCAACCTTTATACTTAGAAACTAGCTTGAAATCATACTTTTATTCATATTTTCAGAAATAAGAGAGTTGAAAGTGAATTTAATGGTTTTGTGCAAGATTCCCTTGATTTTGTAGGCTAATTGAATGATTTGAAAGAAGAATTGAAATACCGAATGATTGGAGTGCTGAAAAGTCAACAGTCAACCAGAAAAGTCAACCAGTCAACCAGAAAAGTCAACAGTCAACCAGAAAAGTCAACCAGTCAACCAGAATGCTGAAAAACCAACCAGAACGCAGAAAAAAATCTGACCGAGTGGCGCTGAGCGGAAAATACCGCTGAGCGGCACTTTTCGGGTGCCGAAATCACCGCTCAGGGGCAAAACAGCAGCTGGGGGGCAAAATGGATCATGCGCTAGTACCGCTCAACGGTAAAATACCGCTGAGCGGCATTCTAAGTGGGCTTGGACCGGTTTTCTTTTGTTTTTATGGGCTTGGACTTGTTTTATGTTATTTTTATGCCCTATTTAAGGACTTGCACGTCCTAGGGTTAGTATCTTTGGCAGAAACGAGGAAAACACTCTCTCTTCCACCCCTTTGAAGGAGGATCTTGGATGCTCAGGCTACCTCTTCACCTTTATTGGGTTTATTCTTTCATTCTTTCATTATTGTTCATCTAGGTTCACCATGAATATGGTGAACTAAACCTTGTATGTTTGTTGGGGAATCAATGTAATCTCTTGAAGCTCTCATATATGGAATCTGTTGATTACATCTTTTAAGTAAGACATATGCTTTCTTTCATCATTAGTTAGGGTTTTTCCTCTTTGCTCAATGCTTGCATAGTTTAACTCATTCCATGCATGATTATTGATTTTGTCGATACGGACACGTACGGGGAAGTCTAGATCCGGGGAATTTCTCCCAATATTATACTGACAATATTTTATTGGTTGCCTTTAAGCTCCTGCACTCATGAACTAATCATTAGGAATGCTAGGAATTGTATGAACTCGTGATTAGGGAGAAGCCATCTAGAATGGTACATTAGAGAGTGGCATTAACAATGATGATTTGAATGTTGAATTCCTAAAATATATGAGAGTGGATGAGATGAAATTGACCCCCAACAACATATTCATTCATTTAATTCATTGAAAGTGTTTATCTTTTGTATTTGCCATTGATCAAACTTCATGCATACATGTTTATTTTCTGTCTTGCATATTAAACTTTGAATATTTCGTTTGTAAGTCCTAGCTAATCAACAAATCATATAACTAAACTAGGCCGTGAGTCCTTTGGGAAGAACGATACTTGGTCTTACCAAGTTTATTACTTGAACGATTCGGTCATACTTGCCGATTGTGAAACAAGTTTGTGACATCATATTTTGGTGCTCATAAATTTGTCCATCAAGTTTTTGGCGCCGTTGCCGGGGACTCGTGGTTTAACTAGTTAATTTGTGTGATTATTGATTATCTTTGACTTTAATTTTAAATTTCTGTTTTTATTTTCTGTTTTTATTTTTCGGTTTTTATTAGATTAGATTAGATTTTATTTTATATTATTTGATTTGATTAGATTAGATTTGATTTTATTTTATTTTTAGATTAGATTTTATTTTATCTTATTAGATTAGATTAGATTTCAATTTATTTTATTCTATCTTATTTTATTTTATCTTCTGAATCTTTTATCTTCTGAATATATATCTTCTCCTATATCTTTGTGTGCTAACAAATATTTTGTAGAGTTTTGTGCCTAATGTTTGCAGGATGCAATTCGAACAAGAATTTAATGGGCACTCAATTCTACCAAAGTAATCTCAACCACTGGTGGGAACATGACTCAAGCATGGATCAAAGCCAATTTTGGCAAGCTGCCGGACAATTTGACAACCAACCACAACAACAATGGCAGCAACAAAGCTTTAAAATCAACAAAGGGAAGCAAGAGATCTCTTCATTTAGACAAGGCATGGAAGAATCACTGGGGCATGCATGGGACAGGTATAAAAGTTTATTACGAAAGACTCCCACGCATGGATTTAACGAAGGAGAAGTAGTCCTAATCTTCCTTGGAGGTCTTGGTTCACAAACCAAGATGATGCTAGACGCCTCAGCTGGAGGCAATATCAAATGGAAGACTCCAGAGGAAGCCACAGAAATAATTGAAAACATGACTACTAATAACAATAAGTGGAACAGTGAAAGAGGAGCTCCTATTCAACAAAAAGGAGTTCTACAGTTGCAATCCAATGATGCCTTGATAGCTCAGAACAAGTTAATAACTCAACAATTGGAGAATCTCTCAAAGATACTTGAACAATTGCCACAAGAGTTAAAGACTGTTGCACAGGTACAATCCCAGTTGTGCGAATTGTGTGGAGGTGACCATATCAATGGTCAATGTGCCTTTCCAGTTGAAGCCGTAGAGGATGTAAACTACATGACCAATCAGTACCGTCAAGGGAGCTACAATGAAGGGTGGAAACCACACCCAAGTGTTGGTCAAAGACAAAGTGGGCAAGCTGGACAAACTGGGCAATTTAACAAGCAACAACAACAACCAACCTTATGGCAACAAATTTCTATACTTAATGAAAGATCAATAAGGTTGGAAGAAACTCTTCAGCAATTTATACAGAAAACTGAATCTTCTCAAAAGAGCACTGAAGCTGCTATTAAGAACTTGAAGATTCAAATGGGGCAGATTACCAAGCAGTTGGAAGAAAGGCTTGACACGGATTTTGGGGCTAATACTGAGGTTAACCCCAGGGGAGAGTGTCAAGAGCTAGTGAGTGTAAATGTTGAAAAAGTTGAGTTGGAAAAAGAAGAGAGAAAAGAGAGAGAAGAGAAAGAAGAAGAGAAAATTTGTGTGAAGATTGAGAAGGTGAGTAGAAAAAGAAAAGAAAAAAAGAAAGTGAGAGAAAAGAGAAAGAGGACGAGAGAAAAAAATAAAGAATCATATGAAAAATCTCGTCCCCATCCAAAGAAGTATCATAGGAAGAAGGAATTTGAGCGCTTTATGGAAATCTTCAAGAAATTGGAGATTAAAGTTCCTATGATTGAGACACTGCAACAAGTTCCTGGTTTGATCAAATTTCTGAAGAAGTTCAGTAGAAAGAAGAGAAAGAAGAAGGAACTTGGGCTTTACTGGGTCAAGCTAATGACGTTAAAAGAGCGCTTGCTGGGAGGCAACCCAGTGATTTACAAACTTTTGACTTTTGATTTGGTTTTGTAACTTTTAATTTGTGGACATTATTTTGTAAATATTTTGTTGGATACAGCATCTACTGAAGGATGCTAGGTGGTTAAGTATCTACTGAAGGATACTAAGTTTGTAACACCTACTGATGGGTGCTGATAAGTCTGTAACACCTACTGATGGGTGTTGGTAAGTTTGAAACACCTACTGATGGGTGTTGGTGGATTTTGGGTCAGGCTCGTGACGTTAAACAAGCGCTACCTGGGAGGCAACCCAGTTGATTGATTGTTTTTGTTTGTTTTATTTTAGTTAGGGTTTGCATAAGTATTTTAAACATTGAATTGCAGAGAACCAGTGAGGGGCATGTCTAGGAGGCACATAGGTTAAGAAAAGAAGGAGAAGAGCACATCACGAAAGTGCCGCTGAGCGGCAACTTACCGCTGAGCGTACTCTCGCAGATGGGCTTTAGTTTCCCCTTAGCGGGATCCGAGCCCATTAGGGTATTTTTATACCCTAAGCTGCGTTTTGGTTTCTCTTTTCAGACTCTTCTCTGCACACACACTCTTACATACCTTTTCAAAGGTTCTCTACAACTTTTCCCTCATCCCTCTTTAGAAAATCTCCCTTCCACTCACTTGCTCACTAGTTTTCCATCTAAGTTTGGGGTTGGGAGAGAGCATCATTGAAGGGGCTGATTTCTTCATTATGGTTTACTAATGCTTAACAATGTATCTTTTGGTTTTGTGAATTATGTTTGATGCAGGGATGGCCTCCTCATCGGGCAAAAAGAATCAAGACTATAAGATCCAAGAAGAAGGAGGATACAGAGGACAACTCAGATTGAGGAGGAGTTGAGATAGCATTTACTGATGAATGCTATCATAACTAGAGCAGGACTTATGCTTTGTTTGGTTTAAGTTTTCTGAACTTATTTACTTCTGTTTTAGATTAGGGTTTGATGTACTCTATTGAACACCTGGTTTCTTATGATGGTTTGCTATTAATTGTGATTGTGTGATAAGTAATGCTTGATGATGCTTATTGATTGATTGATGTTGAGATGATGTGCACATTAAAATGCTTATACAGGTGATTCACAAGCTTTGTGAACAAATGCATGATATCATGATTGTGATTGTGAAGTTAAGCAGGATGTGTATGTCAAATGTGAATGAGCTTATATGTGAGGTTTTGAGCTCCAGAGTTGTTATTGTTGAATGCTATTACTTTGAAAACATGAATGATTTTGCCCAGGTTTTCTATGATTGAATCAATTGCTTGTTTTGCATCATGTGATCAAGGCCGTTTGTTGGAACCCTTTTTATTGGCCAAATTCATAAAGTTAGCCCACTAAAAGAGAACACTTTGTGTTCTATCCTTTGAACCCTTAGCCTTGAACATACACTGAAACCTTTGATTGAAAATCTTTACCTTGAGTTAAGTAGAAGATATTCTGTGGTATTGTTAAATGTTCAAGTTTGGGGTTGTTGGGAAAACATGAAAAAGGAAAAGCATTGAGCTAAAAGCTAAAAAGTAAGAATATGCAAAGAAAAAGAAAAAGAAAAGAAAAGAAAAAGAAGTAAAGCTCAATGCAAATGCAAATGCAAAAGAAAGTTGGGAATGAACAAGAATAATTGTGTTGTTATGATTCTCTTAACTCAAGGATTTTGTGATCCAGAAAAACCAATTTTCTTGTTAGCCCAGCCACATTATAAGCCATTGAAAAGTCCTTGTGATGATGCATGCTTGTGAATGTTTTTGATTGTGGTAAAATGAAAGGCAAAGTTGATTCATGTGACATTGTGATAGTGGAGTGAATGAGTGAAACACTTTACCTCTTATACACTTGTGTGTTGAGTGAAACACTTTACCTAGTGAGGAAATATTCCATAAGCATATGAACATCCATGCTTAATTGATTGATCATTCATGAAAAATAGCATTTGTTGGAACTTAAATGACTTTGTGAACACTAAAGCATGTGCACATCTTGAATGAACTCTTGGTCATAAGTTTGAGTGAAGTTGTTACTTATCTTGAAAAAGAGAATTTTTGAATGAGTGAACCATCATATGAATTGGTTGGAGATTGAGTTGCATTTTGTTTGCTTGAGGACAAGCAAAGTTCTAAGTTTGGGGTTGTGATAATAGTTGAAAAACTGTTATTTTCATGCTTAAAATTGATACTAAAAGCAACCTTTAGACTTAAAAACTAGCTTGAAATCATGCTTTTATCTATATTTTCAGATATAAGAGAGCTGGACAGGTTTATGCTTGATTTAAGTGTTTTTGTGCAGGTTTTATGGTGAATTTAGTGAAAGAAGTGAAGAAGGAGAGGGATGGAATCAGAAAAGGAAGCAAAGAGTGCAAAAGGAGAAGCCGAAGGCACCGCTCAGTGGCATTTTACCGCTGAGCGGCACTCAGGAGGTTACGGGAGGTCCGCTGAGGGGCAAACTGGCCGCTGAGGGGAAGAAAAGGGACGCGCAGTCACCGCTGAGCGGTATTTACCGCTGAGCGGCACTTTTATGGGCTTGGGCTTTTGTAATCTTTTGTAACTCTAGAATAGTATATAAGGACTTGCACGTCCTAGAGTTGGTATCTTTGGCAGAAACGAGGCAAACACTCTCTCTTCCACCCCTTTGAAGGAGGATCTTGGATGCTCAGGCTACCTCTTCACCTTTTTAGGGTTTATTCTTTCATTCTTTCATTGTTCATCTAGGTTCACCATGAATATGGTGAACTAAACCTTGTATGTTTGTTGGGGAATCAATGTAATCTCTTGAAGCTCTCCTATATGGAATTTATGCTTGCATCTTTTAATTAAGACTTATGCTTTCTTTCATCATTAGTTAGGGTTTTTCCTCTTTGCTTAATGCTTGCATGGTTTAACTCATTCGATGCATGATTATTGGTTTTGTCGATACGGGCACGTACGGGGAAGTCTAGATCCGGGGAATTTCTCCCAATATTATATTGGTTGTCGTTAAGCTCCTGCACTTATGAACTGATCATTAGGAATGCTAGGAATTGTATGAACTCGTGATTAGGGAGAAGCCATCTAGAATGGTACTTTAGAGAGTGGCATTAACAATGATGATTTGAATGTTGAATTCCTAAAATATATGAGAGTGGATGAGATGAAATTGACCCCCAACAACATATTCATTAATATATTTCATTGAAAGTGTTTATCTTTTGCTTTTGCCATTGATCAAAAACTCATGCATACATGTTTATTTTCGTCTCTTGCATATAAAATCTCAATTATTTCGTTTGTAAGTCTTAACTAATCAACAAATCATATAACTAAACTAGGTCGTGAGTCCTTTGGGAGAACGATACTTGGTCTTACCAAGTTTATTACTTGAACGATTCGGTCATACTTGCCGATTGTGAAACAAGTTTGTGACATCATATTTTGGTGATCATAAATTTGTCCATCACGGAGGCATACAAGCATTCTGAGATGGTGCTTCCTGATATTGCTGTGAAGCATCATACCATCCCAAGCTAGGGTCATTCCATCCAAGATCCTTGCTGTAACCATACTGAGCAGGGAAGAATTCATCCAAGAACATATGTTCAAGATCTTCCCAAGAAGTGATGGATCCTGAAGGAAGACAATACAGCCAATCCCTTGCTGCTTCTTGTAATGAATGTGGGAATGCTCTTAAGAACATGTGATCAACCGGTACATGTGGAGGCTTCGTTGAAGAGCAAATGCTGTGAAATTCCTCCAAATGTCTGTGTGGGCATTCACCTGCAAAACCATGAAACTTAGGCATCAAATGTATCAGTCCAGTCTTGAGAACGCAATGAACATCATCCTCAGTAGGTGATAACAGTTGAAAAACTGTTATTTTCATGCTTAAAATTGATATTAAAAGCAACCTTTATACTTAGAAACTAGCTTGAAATCATACTTTTATTCATATTTTCAGAAATAAGAGAGTTGAAAGTGAATTTAATGGTTTTGTGCAAGATTCCCTTGATTTTGTAGGCTAATTGAATGATTTGAAAGAAGAATTGAAATACCGAATGATTGGAGTGCTGAAAAGTCAACAGTCAACCAGAAAAGTCAACCAGTCAACCAGAAAAGTCAACAGTCAACCAGAAAAGTCAACCAGTCAACCAGAATGCTGAAAAACCAACCAGAACGCAGAAAAAAATCTGACCGAGTGGCGCTGAGCGGAAAATACCGCTGAGCGGCACTTTTCGGGTGCCGAAATCACCGCTCAGGGGCAAAACAGCAGCTGGGGGGCAAAATGGATCATGCGCTAGTACCGCTCAACGGTAAAATACCGCTGAGCGGCATTCTAAGTGGGCTTGGACCGGTTTTCTTTTGTTTTTATGGGCTTGGACTTGTTTTATGTTATTTTTATGCCCTATTTAAGGACTTGCACGTCCTAGGGTTAGTATCTTTGGCAGAAACGAGGAAAACACTCTCTCTTCCACCCCTTTGAAGGAGGATCTTGGATGCTCAGGCTACCTCTTCACCTTTATTGGGTTTATTCTTTCATTCTTTCATTATTGTTCATCTAGGTTCACCATGAATATGGTGAACTAAACCTTGTATGTTTGTTGGGGAATCAATGTAATCTCTTGAAGCTCTCATATATGGAATCTGTTGATTACATCTTTTAAGTAAGACATATGCTTTCTTTCATCATTAGTTAGGGTTTTTCCTCTTTGCTCAATGCTTGCATAGTTTAACTCATTCCATGCATGATTATTGATTTTGTCGATACGGACACGTACGGGGAAGTCTAGATCCGGGGAATTTCTCCCAATATTATACTGACAATATTTTATTGGTTGCCTTTAAGCTCCTGCACTCATGAACTAATCATTAGGAATGCTAGGAATTGTATGAACTCGTGATTAGGGAGAAGCCATCTAGAATGGTACATTAGAGAGTGGCATTAACAATGATGATTTGAATGTTGAATTCCTAAAATATATGAGAGTGGATGAGATGAAATTGACCCCCAACAACATATTCATTCATTTAATTCATTGAAAGTGTTTATCTTTTGTATTTGCCATTGATCAAACTTCATGCATACATGTTTATTTTCTGTCTTGCATATTAAACTTTGAATATTTCGTTTGTAAGTCCTAGCTAATCAACAAATCATATAACTAAACTAGGCCGTGAGTCCTTTGGGAAGAACGATACTTGGTCTTACCAAGTTTATTACTTGAACGATTCGGTCATACTTGCCGATTGTGAAACAAGTTTGTGACATCATATTTTGGTGCTCATAAATTTGTCCATCAGTAGGTGGAACCGGTTCCCAAAGAGAACTCTCAGAAGTCGGACGATGAGCCATATTGTTCTCAACATACAAATCAGCAGAATATGAATTACAATCAGAGTAACATGCAGAATGAGAAACATAATCAGAGGCACTGGCAGAATAAGCAGTATTCACAAACTCAGAATAGGTAGACATGGAAAAAGAAAAATACTACAAATTACGAAACAAATAAAACACAACACACTTATACATGCAACACGCACACACAAAACAGAACATCACATCACATCACATCACAACACAAGACAAAACACTACACACACAAACACAACAAAAAGACCTAAGACCGAACCGTTGGTCCCCGGCAGCGGCGCCATTTTGATGCGAGGGTCGCACCTCCCAACAAAAGTTGTGCATAAAAGAATGCAGTATAGACTAGGAAATGACTCCTAGGTCGTCTCTCAAGGACCAAATTGGGTTCAGTCTCAGGTTAAACACGCAGGGGGGGGTTTGAAAAATGTTTTTGGTTGCGGATAAAATTAAATAAGACACTAATGCAAACGGAAACGTAAAAACGGTCTCAATCACAAAATTAAAGCGGTTGGTCACTAAAGCTAACATTACTTTTAAATTAAAGGAGTGAAAATTAACCAATTTAAAGGAGTGAAAATTAACTTTGAGATGATTAACATTGAAAGGAGAATATGGTAATCAAGCAAAGATCACTTAAAAATTAGCAAGCATTCAAACCTAAGTGTATTCAATGTGAAAATTGTAACCAAAGTAAGTGCAAGATTAAGCATTTAAAATGATATAAAAGTAGACCCTTGGAGCTCCTCTGGACGTGGCAGCAGCTCCCTTCCATCACTGTGCAGAATTCAAAATCCTAGACCCCTCTTCCTTCTTCCTTTCAAAACCGTGACACCTAATATACCATCTATGTTTCTCTAATTGAAACCAAAGTCCATCCCATGAGCTACTGCAAAATAAAGACCACGTGCTCTTCATTCTCTAAGTAATAAATGTAGTGCATTGTTTCTAGACTGCCAACGTCCCATCATTCTCCTAGCCAATCTACTTCTCATTTCTTAAAGAAAAAAATATCTCCAACTAAATGAAAGTGTGGTATAGCTTTTTCATTCCAGCAGTGTTCCAATCACGTCTCCAACTCAATCCTTGCTGCACCGCTTCTCTGCACACTACATTCTACTCCGTTCCAGCAAGAAACACCTAAAGCTTTAATAAAAATAAATATTGGAATGTGTGCATCCTCCCAACCTCTTCATCTCACGTCATCCTGCTGCTTCCAAAACGTAACAGCGTGCTTCATTCCGCATGAAACTTCAGCAGCGTGCAAAAATCATTCCAAGCCTTGATACCACTGCACTTCTTCCTTCAATTAAAATTTCTCCTCCTTATTTCCATCCAGCCGCACCGCTTCTAGCTCCTTCACCAATTCCAATTCAATCTGCCTCTGCTCCACTTCCGTGCACACCACTGCCAATCAGCTTGCTCCTGCGCTCCATGTGCTTCTACTCATTCCACACACACCATTTCATTTTCTTTTAGCTCCACGTTCCAGTGCAGCCTCCCATTCCATCACCGTTGCATTCTCTTTCAGCGTAACAGCACATTCCAGCACCGTTTTTCTTCCAGCCAGCGTGGCACCTCCAGCTCCTAAATCTACGTGCAGCACCTTGCTTCCAGCTCCTTCAACATACACCAACTTTCTCCAGCACGTTCCAGCAAAGTGAAATGAAATTTGCTTCTTCAAAAATGCGTAACAGTAAAAGAGAGTAAATACCAACTTGCAATCAAGCATTCAGTGAACAATGCAAAAGTGAACTTCCGTGTGATGATGAGCATTGAAAGACTGATGAAGAGTTAACAAAGATCAATTAAAAATAATGCTTCTTTCATTCTAAAAATTTGTAACAACATTAATATCTTCCCAGCTCTCC
The DNA here is from genome assembly GCA_034642375.1 of Vigna nakashimae. Classification (NCBI taxonomy): domain Eukaryota; kingdom Viridiplantae; phylum Streptophyta; class Magnoliopsida; order Fabales; family Fabaceae; genus Vigna; species Vigna nakashimae. The sequence continues at coordinate 27,473,005 of CM067759.1, read as the reverse complement.
ATCCCCGAAAAACTTCCAAGCACAAGTCTAAAAAAAACAAAAACAACCGAGAGCCAGAGGGAGTGAGTGGCGGCTACAGCTCCAGGCCGAGACCCCTCTTCATCCAACGTCAGGGGTTTTTAAAAACCCTTCTCCAAGCTGTTGGACCGTGTGCGTTGACGTGTGGTGTTGCTGCTGGATGATGAGTCCGCTGAATTGCTGGACCGTGTGCCTCCCATTTGCTGGATGTCACTCCCTGTTGCGTGGGATGCTTGGACCGAGAAGCATCTTCTCCTCCTTACCGCTTGCTGGATGGAAGCTGCTATGTGCGCGTGAAGTGCTGCCGGGTTGTGCTTCCAAGTGGGCCGAATCTCTCCAAGTTGCTGAATGCACCGTGAACGTGTGGAATTCTTTTCCATTTGAAAGCTGGATGTGTGAAGGCCGTGTGGTTTCTGGACCCGTGAAGGCCGTGTGGTGTTGCTTCACGTTACCACTTCATTTGTTGGGCGCACTCCATTCTCATGGGCCTCCGTGTGCTACTTCACCATGTGCAACCCCAAAAAAAAATAAATCCACACCTCCTCTCCTTTAACCTTCAAATGTCCTAAATATTATCCAATAATTTCCCTACAATTAATAATGCAAATAATTAGCTCAAATAATTCAAATTAATTAAAATTTGAATTTCCGATCAAATTAAGCACAATTGGTGAAAACGGGAAAATATCGAACATTTAAGCACAATTCCCTGATTAATTCTAGCACAATAAACTAAGTGAAGTCAATAAAATATCGACTCATCAAGCACCTCACCACATTCAATGAGATTTGCAACACAGTCAAAATTAATGGGGTGCCAGACGAAGCTATCAAACTTAGCTTGTTTCCTTTCTCATTTGGAGGCAATGCTAAGCTTTGGTTAAATTCTTTCCCAGAAGAAAGTTTCACAGAGTGGGAAGCAGTGGTAACAAAGTTTTTAAACAAGTACTTCCCACAATCCAAGGTGACTAAAGGCAAGGAAGAGATTTCTTCATTTAAGCAGGGCATGGAAGAATCACTGGGGCATGCATGGGACAGGTATAAAAGCTTGTTACGTAAAACTCGCATGCATGGTTTCAAAGAAGAAGAACTTGTCCTAACTTTCCTTGGAGGTCTTGGTTCAGAAACTAAGATGATGCTTAATGCCTCAACAGGAGGAAACATTAAATGGAAAACTCCAGAGGAAGCAACAAAAATTATTGAAAATATGGCTACTAGCGACAACGAACTCAACATTGAAAGAGAATATCTTAGTCAGAAGGAGTTGTTACAATCAAATGATGCTTTGCTTATTCAAAATAGAATTATCTCTCAACAGCTGGAAGAAGTAATTATGAAGCTTTCTCAAATACCACAAGCAATACAACAGGTCTCAATGGTTCAAGTGCAGCGACAAAAATGGCAAATGCAATCTACTCCATCTGAGAAAACAACAAAACTTGAAGAGACTTTCCAAAGATTCTTGAAGACGAATGCATCTTATTGTCAGAATGTGGATGTTGCATTTAAAAATATGGAGGTCTATGTTAAGCGAATAGTTGACAAGATGAAACATGATAATCTCAGAAAGGAGTGTAAAACTGTTGTGACCAGAAGTGGTAGAGTGTTAGAGGAGAGAAAAAAAGAAAGAAAGGAGAAAGAAAATGAGAGTGAGAGTGAAAAAGAAACATGTGAGTGGAAAGAAAGAGTTGAGAGAGAGAAAAAGAAAAAAGAAGAAGATGAGAGGAGAGAAAAAAAAAGAGAGAGAAGAAAGAGAGGAGAGACAAAAAGAAAAAGAGTGTGAAAAGCCACTTCCTTATCCAAAGAGTTATTCAAGGAAGGAGAAAGAAAAGCATTTGGAAAGATTCATGGAGTTGTTTAAGAAGCTGGAGATCACTATACCATTCTTTGAAGCATTGCAACAGATGCCAACAGATGCAAAGTTTTTGAAGGAACTCCTTACAAAGAAACACAAGTACATTGAAAAGGAAACTATCAATGTACAGGGTAACTGCAGTGCAATCATACAGAAACTACCTCCTAAACTTGAAGATCCAAGAAGCTTCACTATTCCATGCACCATAGGAGATGTGAAAGTTGGAAGAGCATTGATTGATTTGGGAGCTAGCATTAATTTAATGCCGCTATCCATGTGCAGAATAATTCAGGGTTTGGAAATTAAACCAACCAGAATGGCTCTTCAACTGGCTGATAGGTCTCTTAAATATCCATATGGAGTGGTTGAAGATGTTCTAGTGAAGGTTGACAAATTTGTATTCCCAGTGGATTTTATTGTGATGGAGATGGAAGGGAATAGTGATGTTCCTCTTATTCTTGGGAGACCTTTTATGAAGACTGCTAGAGTTTTAATTGATGTAGAGAATGGAAAGCTTAAACTGAGAGTTGATGATGAAGAAGTCACTTTTGACGTATCCAAGGCCATGACATATCCAAATGATGAAAAAGCATGTTTTCAATTTGATGAACTTGATGAAGTTTGTATGGTGCAAGAAAGGATGGTGCGAAATATTTCTCCATTGGAAAAAACTCTCATTGATGCATGTGAAGATTTAGATGAAGAAGAAGAGAAATTGATTGATGAATGTCTGATGGACTTGGAAACATTGAAAAAGAGTCCGGAGGAAGATCCAATATTCGAAATAATTGATAAGGAAGAAGCAGTCAAAGCACAGACACTAGAATTAAAAAGATTGCCATCACATCTGAAATATGTTTTTCTAGAAGAAGATGGAACAAAGCCAGTCATCATCAATAACTCTTTATCTCTACAAGAAGAAGAGCAGTTGATACAAATTCTGAAAGCCAACAAAGAAGCAATTGGGTGGTCAATATCAGATCTCAAAGGTATTAGCCCAACTTATTGTATGCACAAGATTTTTATGGAAGAAGATTATAAACCAAGTGCTCAACCACAGAGAAGGTTAAATCCTGTTATGAAGGAGGTGGTCAGAAAAGAAGTGTTGAAACTGCTAGAAGCTGGTATCATCTATCCAATCTCTGACAGTGAATGGGTCAGTCCAGTACAGGTGGTTCCAAAGAAAGGTGGGATGACAGTAATTTATAATGATAAGAATGAACTTATTCCTACTCGGACAGTTACTGGCTGGCCTATGTGCATTGATTACAGGAAGCTGAATAAAGCTACTAGGAATGATCATTTTCCTCTTCCTTTCATGGATCAGATGTTAGAAAGGTTATCAGGGCAGGCTTTTTATTGTTTTCTAGATGGATATTCTGGATACAATTAAATTGTGGTGGATCCAAAAGACCAGGAGAAGACGGCTTTTACTTGTCCTTTTGGTATCTTTGCATATAGAAAGATGCCTTTTGGATTATGTAATGCTCCAGCTACGTTTCAGAGGTGTATGCAGGCAATTTTTGCAGATCTCTTAGAAAAATGCATTGAAGTATTCATGGATGATTTCTCAGTTTTTGGAAATTCTTTCCAAAGATGTTTGGCTAATCTGAACACTGTCCTCAAAAGATGTGTTCAGACAAATCTTGTTCTTAATTGGGAGAAATGTCATTTCATGGTAACTGAAGGAATTGTGTTGGGGCATAAAATCTCTGCTAAAGGAATTGAGGTAGATAAAGCTAAAGTTGAAGTCATTGAGAAACTGCCTCCACCAACAAATGTAAAGGGGATTAGAAGTTTTCTTGGTCATGTTGGGTTTTATAGAAGATTCATCAAAGATTTCTCAAAAATTGCTAAACCATTGAGTAATCTTTTGATGAAGGATGCTCCTTTTGTGATGAATGAAGACTGTCTGAAAGCTTTTGACACATTGAAGAATAAACTAGTGTCAGCTCCAGTAATTGTAGCACCAGATTGGAATCAGAATTTTGAATTAATGTGTGGTGCAAGTGATTATGCAATAGGAGTTGTCCTTGGCCAGAGAAAAGAACCAAAGTTTCACCCAATTTATTATGCTAGCAAAGTTCTGAATGATGCTCAATTGAATTATGCTACCACAGAAAAAGAATTTCTGGCCATTGTGTATGCTCTAGAGAAATTTAGACCTTATCTTATTGGGTCTAAGGTGACTGTCTATACAGATCATGCAGCTATCAAATATTTGATGACAAAACCAGATTCTAAGCCACGTCAGATTAGATGGGTACTACTGTTGCAAGAATTTGATTTAGAAATCCGTGATAAGAAAGGAAGTGAGAATTTGATTGCTGATCATTTGTCACGGTTAGTCAACAATGAGGTCACTAGCAAGGAGTCCGAAATCTGGGAATCTTTTTCAGATGAATCACTCATGTATATTCAGCAAAAACCCTGGTTTGCTAATATGGCTAACTTCAAAGCTGCAAGAGTCATGCTGGAAGACTTAACTTGGCAACAAAGAAAGAAATTTTTGCATGATGCCAAGCAGTTTGTTTGGGATGATCCTTATTTGTTCAAAATTGGAGCAGATAATCCTTTGAGGAGATCTATTACAAATGAAGAAGCAGAAGGAATTATCTGGCATTGTCATGATTCACCTTATGGAGGACATTTTAATGGAGAAAGAATAGCAGCAAAAGTTCTTCAATCAGGGTTTTATTGGCCAACTTTATTTAAAGATGCCCATAATCATGCTAGAAATTGTGATAAATGTCAAAGAGCAGGGACAATCACTAAACGTCATAAGATGCCTTTACAAGGTATTTTAGAGGTTGAGGTTTTTGATTGCTGGGGTATTGACTTTGTTGGACCCTTTCCTCCATCTTTCAACAATGAATATATTCTGGTAGCAGTGGATTATGTAAGTAAATGGGTGGAAGCATTAGCTTGTCCTAAAAATGATGCTAGCAGGGTAATTAAATTCTTGAAAAGGCAAATATTCTCACGTTTTGGCACTCTAAGAGTGTTGATTAGTGATGGAGGATCTCATTTTTGCAATTATCAGCTAGAGAAAGTACTCAAACACTATGGAGTAAAACATAAGGTAGCTGCACCTTATCATCCACAAACCAATGGACAAGCTGAGGTGTCTAACAGGGAGATAAAAGGGATCCTGGAAAAAATAGTAACTTCATCAAGAAAGGATTGGTCTCTCAAATTGGATGATGCTCTTTGGGCTTATAGGACAACAATGAAGACGTCTATGGGATTATCACCATTTCAACTAGTCTATGGGAAAGCATGTCATTTGCCAGTAGAATTGGAGCATATAACATTATGGGCTTTGAAATTCTTGAATTTTGATCCTTATGATGTACTCTATTGGACACCTGGTTTATGTGATGGTTTGCTATTAACTGTGATTTTGTGATAAGTAATGCTTGATGATGATTATTGATTGATTGATGTTGAGATGATGTGCACATTAAATGCTTATACAGGTGATTCACAAGCTTTGTGAACAAATGCATGATATTATGATTGTGGTTTGGAGATTAAGCAGGATGTGTATGTCAAATGTGAATGAGCTTATATGTGAGGTTTTGAGCTCCAGAGTTGTTATTGTTGAATGCTATTACTTTGGAAACATGAATGACTTTGCCCAGGTTTTCTATGATTGAATCAATTGCTTGTTTTGCATCATATGATCAAGGTCGTTTGTTGGAACCCTTTTTATTGGCCAAATTCATAAAGTTTGCAGATGGGCTTTAATTCCCCTTAGCGGGACTGATGGACAAATTTATGATCACCAAAATATGATGTCACAAACTTGTTTCACAATCGGCAAGTATGACCGAATCGTTCAAGTAATAAACTTGGTAAGACCAAGTATCGTTCTCCCAAAGGACTCACGGCCTAGTTTAGTTGTATGGTTTGTTGATTAGCTAAGACTTAAGAACGAAATATTTGGAATTTAATATGCAAGACAGAAAATAAACATGTATGCATGAGTTTTGATCAATGGCAAAAGCAAAAGATAAACACTTTCAATGAAATATATGAATGAATATGTTGTTGGGGGTCAATTTCATCTCATCCACTCTCATATATTTTAGGAATTCAACATTCAAATCATCATTGTTAATGCCACTCTCTAAAGTACCATTCTAGATGGCTTCTCCCTAATCACGAGTTCATACAATTCCTAGCATTCCTAATGATTAGTTCATAAGTGCAGGAGCTTAACGACAACCAATATAATATTGGGAGAAATTCCCCGGATCTAGACTTCCCCGTACGTGCCCGTATCGACAAAACCAATAATCATGCATCGAATGAGTTAAACCATGCAAGCATTAAGCAAAGAGGAAAAACCCTAACTAATGATGAAAGAAAGCATAAGTCTTAATTAAAAGATGCAAGCATAGATTCCATATATGAGAGCTTCAAGAGATTACATTGATTCCCCAACAAACATACAAGGTTTAGTTCACCATATTCATGGTGAACCTAGATGAATAACAATGAAAGAATGAAAGAATAAACCCTAAAAAGGTGAAGAGGTAGCCTGAGCATCCAAGATCCTCCTTCAAAGGGGTGGAAGAGAGAGTGTTTGCCTTGTTTCTGCCAAAGATACTAATTCTAGGACGTGCAAGCCCTTATATACTAATTTAGAGTTACAAAAGATTACAAAAGCCCAAGCCCAAAAAGTGCCGCTCAGCGGTAACTGCGCTTCACTTTTCTTCCCCTCAGCGGCCAGTTTGCCCCTCAGCGCTTCTCCTTTTTGCACTTTTTCTTGTCTTTTCTAATGTCATCTCTCTCCTTCTTCACTTCTTTCACCAAATTCACCTTAAAACCTGCACAAAAACACTTAAATCAAGCATAAACCTGTCCAGCTCTCTTATTTATGAAAATATAGATAAAAGCATGATTTCAAGCTAGTTTTTAAGTCTAAAGGTTGCTTTTAGTATCAATTTTAAGTATGAAAATAACAGTTTTTCAACTGTTATCACAACCCCAAACTTAGAACTTTGCTTGTCCTCAAGCAAACAAAATGTAACTCAATCTCCAACCAATTCATATGATGGTTCACTCATTCAAAAATCCTCTTTTTCAAGATAAGTAACAACTTCACTCAAACTTATGACCAAGAGTTCAATCAAGATGTGCACATGCTTTAGTGTTCACAAAGTCATTTAAATTCCAACAAATGCTATTTTTCATGAATGATCAATCAATTAAGCATGGATGTTCATGTGCTTATGGAATATTTCCTCACTAGGTAAAGTGTTTCACTCAACACACAAGTGTATAAGAGGTAAAGTGTTTCACTCATTCACTCCACTATCACAATGTCACATGAATCAACTTTGCCTTTCATTTTACCACAATCAAAAACATTCACAAGCATGCATCATCACAAGGACTTTTCAATGGCTTATAATGTGGCTGGGCTAACAAGAAAATTGGTTTTTCTGGATCACAAAATCCTTGAGTTAAGAGAATCATAACAACACAATTTTTCTTATTCATCCCAACTTTCTTTTGCCTTTGCATTCGCATTGAGCTTTGCTTCTTTTTCTTTTCTTTTCTTTTTCTTTGCATATTCTTACTTTTTAGCTCTTAGCTCAATGCTTTTCCTTTTTCATGTTTTCCCAACAACCCCAAACTTGAACATTTGTCAATACCACACAAGATCTTCTACTTAACTCAAGGTAAAGATTTTCAATCAAGGGTTTTCAGTGTATGTTCAAGGCTAAGGGTTCAAAGGATAGAACACACAGTGTTCTCTTTTAGTAGGCTAACTTTATGAATTTGGCCAGTAAAAAGGGTTCCAACAAATGGCCTTGATCACATGATGCAAAACAAGCAATTGATTCAATCATAGAAAACCTGGGCAAAATCATTCATGCTTTCAAAGTAATAGCATTCAACAATAACAACTCTGGAGCTCAAAACCTCACATATAAGCTCATTCACATTTGACATACACATCCTGCTTAATTTCACAATCACAATCATGATATCATGCATTTGTTCACAAAGCTTGTGAATCACCTGTATAAGCATTTTAATGTGCACATCATCTCAACATCAATTAATCATAAGCATCATTCAAGCATTACTTATCAAACAATCACAGTTAATAGCAAACCATCATAAGAAACCAGGTGTTCAATAGAGTACATCAACCTAATCTAAAAACATAAAATACTTACAAAATACCGGGTTGCCTCCCAGTAAGCGCTTGTTTAACATCCCGAGCCTGACCCAAACTTTCAAGGATCAACCAACAACATCATTGTGGAAAGTTGTTGCACCTCTCCCCCTAGATAAGGCTTGAGACGTTGACCATTTACCACCCAACTTCTCTGTGGATCATCAGCAGATGGATTAAATATTTCAATTGCTCCATGTGGATGTACTTCTTTTATCACAAAGGGTCCTGTCCATTTTGACTTCAACTTCCCAGGAAATATCTTCAATCTTGAATTGAACAATAGTACTTGTTGTCCTGGATTAAAAACTCTATTCACCAACTTCCTGTCATGATAAAATTTAATTTTGTCTTTGTAAGCCTTGGATGAATCATATGCATGTAACCGCATTTTTTCAAGCTCCAAAATCTGCCTTCTGCGTGTGCATTGAGTTTCATAAGGATCAAAATTCAAGAATTTCAAAGCCCATAATGCTCATGCTTTCCCATAGACTAATTGAAATGGTGATAGTCCCATGGACGTCTTCATTGCTGTCCTATAAGCCCAAAGAGCATCATCCAGTTTGAGAGACCAATCCTTTCTTGATGAAGTCACAGTTTTTTCCAGGATTCTTTTTATCTCCCTGTTAGATACCTCAGCTTGTCCATTGGTTTGTGGATGATAAGGTGCAGCTACCTTATGCTTTACTCCATAGTGTTTGAGTACTTTCTCTAGCTGATAATTGCAAAAATGAGATCCTCCATCACTAATCAACACTCTTGGAGTGCCAAAACGTGAGAATATCTGCCTCTTCAGGAATTTAATTACCGTGCTAGCATCATTTTTAGGACAAGCTAATGCTTCTACCCATTTACTCACATAATCCACTGCTACCAGAATATATTCATTGTTGAAAGATGGAGGGATGGGTCCAACAAAGTCAATACCCCAACAATCAAAAACCTCAACCTCTAAAATACCTTGTAAAGGCATCTCATGACGTTTAGTGATTGTCCCTGCTCTTTGACATTTATCACAATTCCTAGCATGATTATGGGCATCTTTAAATAAAGTTGGCCAATAAAACCCTGATTGAAGGACTTTTGCTGCTGTTCTTTCCCCATTAAAATGTCCTCCATAAGGTGAATCATGACAATGCCAGAGAATTCCTTCTGCTTCTTCATTTGTAACACATCTCCTGAGAAGATTATCTGCTCCAATTTTGAACAAATATGGATCGTCCCACACAAACTGCTTGGCATCATGCAGAAATTTCTTTCTCTGTTGCCAAGTTAAGTCTTCCGGCATGACTCTTGCAGCTTTGAAATTTGCCATATCAGCAAACCAAGGCCTCTGCTGAATATACATGAGTGATTCATCTGAAAAAGATTCCCAGATTTCAGACTCCTTGCTAGTGACCTCATTGTTGACTAACCGTGACAAATGATCAGCAATTAAGTTCTCACTTCCTTTCTTATCACGGATTTCTACATCAAATTCTTGCAATAGTAGTACCCATCTAATCAGACGTGGCTTAGAATCTGGTTTTGTCAACAAGTATTTGATAGCTGCATGATCTGTATAGACAATCACCTTAGACCCAATAAGATAAGGTCTAAATTTCTCTAGAGCATATACAATAGCAAGAAACTCTTTCTCTGTGGTAGCATAATTCAACTGAGCATCATTCAGCACCTTGCTAGCATAATAAATTGGATGAAACTTTTGTTCTTTCCTTTGGCCAAGGACAACTCCTATTGCATAATCACTGGCGTCACACATTAATTCCAAATTTTGATTCCAATCTGGCGCTACAATTACTGGAGCTGACACTAGCTTCTTCTTCAATATATCAAAAGCTTTCAGGCAATCTTCATTCATCACAAAAGGAGCATCCTTCATCAAAAGATTACTCAATGGTTTAGCAATTTTTGAGAAATCTTTGATAAATCTTCTATAAAACCCAGCATGACCAAGAAAACTTCTGATCCCCTTTACATTTGTTGGTGGAGGTAGTTTCTCAATAACTTCTACTTTAGCTTTGTCTACCTCAATCCCTTTTGCAGAGATTTTATGCCCCAGTACAATTCCTTCAGTTACCATGAAATGACATTTCTCCCAATTCAAAACCAGATTTGTCTGAACACATCTTTTGAGAACAGTGTTCAAACTAGCTAAACACCTTTGGAAGGAATTTCCAAAAACTGAGAAGTCATCCATGAATACTTCAATGCATTTTTCTAAAAGATCTGCAAAGATTGCCTGCATACACCTCTGAAACGTAGCTGGAGCATTACATAATCCAGAAGGCATCTTTCTATATGCAAAGATACCAAAAGGACAAGTAAAAGCCGTCTTCTCCTGGTCTTTTGGATCTACCACAATTTGATTATATCCAGAATATCCATCTAGAAAACAATAGAAAGCCTGCCCTGATAACCTTTCTAGCATCTGATCCATGAAGGGAAGAGGAAAATGATCTTTCCTAGTAGCTTTGTTAAGCTTCCTGTAATCAATGCACATACGCCAACCAGTGACAGTCCGAGTAGGAATGAGTTCATTCTTATCATTATAAATTACTGTCATCCCACCTTTCTTTGGAACCACCTGTACTGGACTCACCCATTCACTGTCAGAAATTGGATAGATGATACCAGCTTCTAGCAGTTTCAACACTTCTTTTCTGACCACCTCCTTCATAACAGGATTTAACCTTCTCTGAGGTTGAGCACTTGGTTTATAATCTTCTTCCATAAAAATCTTGTGCATGCAATAAGTTGGGCTAATACCTTTAAGATCTGATATTGACCATCCAATTGCTTCTTTGTTGGCTTTCAGAATTTCTATCAATTGCTCTTCTTCTTGTAGAGATAAAGAGTTATTGATGATAACTGGCTTTGTTCCATCTTCTTCTAAAAACACATATTTCAGATGTGATGGCAATCTTTTTAATTCTGGCAACTGTGCTTTGATTGTTTCTTCCTTATCAATTATTTCAAATATTGGATCTTCCTCTGGACTCTTCCTCTGGATAAGCAAAGCCTCATTTGATTGTAACAACTCCCTCTGATTAAGATCTCTTTTTTCAATATTGAGTTCGTTGTCACTAGTAGCCATATTTTCAATAATTTCAGTTGCTTCCTCTGGAGTTTTCAATTTAATATTGCCTCCTGCTGAGGCATTCAGCAGCATCTTGGTTTGTGAACCAAGCCCTCCAAGGAAAGTTAAGACTACTTCATGTTCTTCAAAGCCATGCATAGGAGTTTTATGTAACAAGCTTTTATACCTGTCCCATGCATGCCCCAGTGATTCTTCCATGCCCTGCTTGAATGAAGAAATCTCTTGCTTCCCTTTAGTCACTTTAGATTGTGGGAAGTATTTATTTAGAAATTTTGTGACCACTGCTTCCCACTCTGTGAAACTTTCTTCTGGAAAAGAGTTCAACCAAAGCTTAGCACTGCCTCCCAATGAGAAAGGAAACAAGCTAAGTTTGATAGCTTCGTCTGGCACCCCATTAATTTTGACTGTATTGCAAATCTCATTAAAGGTAGTGAGGTGCTCATATGGGCTTTCATGAGATAACCCATTAAATTGATTACTCTTCACCAGTTGAATCAGTGCTGGTTTGACCTCCATGTTGGCTGCATTGACTCTAGGTCTAGCTATGCATTGATAACCCATTAAATTAATTCCCCTTAGCGGGACCCGAGCCCATTAGGGTATTTTTAGACCCTAAGCTGCGCATTTGCTCATACTTTCAGGCTCTTCTCTGCACAAATACTCCCACATACCTTTTCCAAGGTTTTCCACATCTTTTCACTCTTCCCTCTTAAGAAAATTTCTCTTCCACTCACGTTTTCACTAGTGTGCCATCAAAGTTTGGGGTTCGAAGAGAGCATTCTAGCTTGGAAGCATTCTCATTGCATCTAGTATCTCCACCTAAGTAAGTAAAATGCATTTTGTTCATTCTAGGGTTCTTGATTTAGAACGTGATTGTCAAAGCATGAATATTTAGGGGTTTTGATTTCTATGCATGATTTGATGATATAATTGATATTTGAACCGATTAAACTGCATGATTCTGAACTGGATAACTGAAAATTGCATTTGGGTGGAGTTAGGACAGCTTAAAAAGAAGCTTTTCAAAATTCTGCAGAGTTACCGCTCAAGGGTAAATTGCCGTTGAGCGGCACTCTACCAGACTTGGTTTTTCTGGCTTGTTATGATCTGGAACATGGCACTGGTGGCGTTGAGGGGAAATTCTGACCCTCAGCGGTGGTTTAGCTTCGAAAGGAGTTGTGTTCTGTGTTTTACTAATGATTAACATCATGTTCTGTGGTTTTGTATTTATGTTTGAATGCAGGAATGACATCCTCTTCAGGAAAGAGATTGAAAACCATGGCAACCAAGAGAAAGGAAAAGGAACCAGAACAGCCCCACTCTAATAGGTTCCTCTCTCGGAAACATGAGAAGCACTTTAGGGTGGTTCAGGATAGGAGACGTCTGATGGAAAGAAAAGTTGGAATGATACCTAACTTTGCTCCTCAATTTGGAGAGCAAGTGTTAGGGAATGACTGGGGAAAGCTAGCCACATATCCTGCACCTGCAAACATAGCTGTGGTAAAGGAATTCTACACCAATGCAAAGAAGATTGGTGATTATCCAGCTGAAAATTATTTGGGCTATGTCAGAGGCCATGCTATCAGGTATGATCCTGATTTTATCAATAACTTCCTGGACACTGTGTGGGCTGGTGAGCAATGCCAGTTTGCTCTTTGCATGGAGGAGGGTGCTGATTATGAGGGTGTAGAGAGAGTACTATGTATACCTGGAGGACACTTCCAAAGGAATAGATCTGGCTCAGTGGTTAACATTAGGAGGACTGATTTGACTCCTCTTGCAAAGTATTGGATGGCATTTTCTCATGCCAACATTCAGCCATGTTCACATGTGTCAGATATTACTCTTAGCAGGGCACTATTCATCTACTGTGCTATCAGAAACTTAAATGTTAACATTGGGCAGGTGATAGTTGATGAGATTAGTGTGTGCGCAAATACCTCAAACAACAAAGCACCACTAGGACATCCTTCCTTGATCACTCACCTTTGCAAGATAGCTGGGGTGGACACTTCTGCTCCACCATTTGAGAGGCCAAGAAAAGCTATTGATGAGGCCTATTACAAACAATACTGTGGAGGTAAGGAAGCAGCTCAGCCAGTTCCACCACGCCGTGTGCGTAGAGAGAGAGGGCCAGCACAGAGCCAGACATCTGCTGAGACACATGAAGCAGAACCATTCCAGATGAGGGACATGTACATGTCTCTTATAGGTGCTCCGTTGCAGTCCATTCACAGAGGGCAGGTGGCCACTGCTGAGATGATTGTGGGGACGTATGATACACCTCCAGCTCACAGGTGGACTATGAATGAATTCCATAAGGCGGTAGCTTGGACAGAGGAGCCAATGCAAGGAGGAGGAGCTGAAGCACCTGAAGCTTCAGTTAGAGAGATGGAAGAAGATAAGGCTGATGATGATGATGTATTTGAAGATGATGAAGATGAGGAAGAAGAGGAAGATACACAGGACAACTCAGATTGATGAGGAGTTGAGATAGCATTTACTGATGAATGCTATCATATGCTTATGCTTTTGTTGGTTTAAGTTTTCTGAACTTATTTGTTTTTGTTTTTAGATTAGGGTTTGATGTACTCTATTGGAAACCTGGTTTGTGTGATGGTTTGTTATTAACTGTGATTTTTTGATAAGTAATGCTTGATGATGCTTATTGATTGATTGATGTTGAGATGATGTGCACATTAAATGCTTATACAGGTGATTCACAAGCTTTGTGAACAAATGCATGATATTATGATTGTGGTTTTGAGATTAAGCAGGATGTGTATGTCAAATGTGAATGAGCTTATATGTGAGGTTTTGAGCTCCAGAGTTGTTATTGTTGAATGCTATTACTTTGAAAGAATGAATGACTTTGCCCAGGTTTTCTATGATTGAATCAATTGCTTGTTTTGCATTATGTGATCAAGGCCATTTGTTGGAACCCTTTTATTGGCCAAATTCATAAAGTTAGCCCACTAAATGAGAAAACTTTGTGTTCTATCCTCTGAACCCTTAGCCTTGAACATAAATTGAAAACCCTTGATTGAAAGTCTTTACCTTGAGTTAAGTAGAAGATCTTGTGTGGCACTGTTAAATGTTTAAGTTCGGGGTTGTTGGGAAAATATGAAAAAGTAAAAGCATTGAGCTAAGAATATGCAAAGAAAAAGAAAAAGAAAAGAAAAGAAAAAGGAAAAGCTCAATGCAAATGCAAAAGGCAAGTTGGGAAAAATAAGAATAATTGTGTTGTTATGATTCTCTTAACTCAAGGATTTTGTGATCCAGAAAAACCAATTTTCTTGTTAGCCCAGCCACATTATAACCCATTGAAAAGTCCTTGTGATGATGCATGTGTTGGACAAATTTGTAAGCACCAAAATATGATGTCACAAACTTGTTTCACAATCGGCAAGTATGACCGAATCGTTCAAGTAATAAACTTGGTAAGACCAAGTATCGTTCTTCCCAAAGGACTCACGGCCTAGTTTAGTTATGTGATTTGTTGATTAGCTAGGACTTATAAACGAAATATTTAGAGTTCAAAATGCAAGACAAAAAATAAACATGTATGCATGAATTGATCAATGGCAAAGACAAAAGATAAACACTTTCAATGAATTATATGAATGAATATGTTGTTGGGGGTCAATTTCATCTCATCCACTCTCATATATTTTAGGAATTCAACATTCAAATCATCATTGTTAATGCCACTCTCTAATGTACCATTCTAGATGGCTTCTCCCTAATCAAATAGTTCATACAATTCCTAGCATTCCTAATGATTAGTTCATGTGCGCAGGAGCTTAAAGGCAACCAATAAAATATTGTCAGTATAATATTGGGAGCAATTCCCCGGATCTAGACTTCCCTGTACGTGTCCGTATCGACAAAACCAATAATCATGCATTAGAATGAGTTAAACAATGCAAGCATTGAGCAAAGAGGAAAGACCCTAACTAATGATGAAAGAAAGCATATGTCTTACTTAAAAGATGTATTCAACAAATCCATATATGAGAGCTTCAAGAGATTACATTGATTCCCCAACAAACATACAAGGTTTAGTTCACCATATTCATGGTGAACCTAGATGAATAATAATGAAAGAATGAAAGAATAAACCCAATAAAGGTGAAGAGGTAGCCTGAGCATCCAAGATCCTCCTTCAAAGGGGTGGAATAGAGAGAGTTTACTTCGTTTCTGCCAAAGATACTAATCCCAAGGACGTGCAAGCCCTTATATACTAATCTAGAGTTACAAAAGATTACAAAAGCCCAAGCCCATAAAGTGCCGCTCAGCGGTATTTACCGCTCAGCGGTGATTGCGCGTCTTCTTTCTTCCCCTCAGCGGCCATTTTGCCCCTCAGCGGTTCCAACGCCACCTCTTGAGTGCCGCTCAGCGGTAGTTTGCCGCTGAGCGGTGCCTTCGTCTTCTCTTTTTGCACTCTTTCTTGTCTTTTCTAATGTCACTTCTCTCCTTCTTCACTCTTTGCACCAAATTCACCTTAAAACCTGCACAAAAACACTTAAATCAAGCATAAACCTGTCCAGCTCTCTTATTTATGAAAATATAGATAAAAGGCATGATTTCAAGCTAGTTTTTAAGTCTAAAGGTTGCTTTTAGTATCACTTTTAAGCATGAAAATAACGGTTTTTCAACTGTTATCACAACCCCAAACTTAGAACTTTGCTTGTCCTCAAGCAAACAAAATGTAACTCCATCTCCAACCAATTTATATGATGGTTCACTCATTCAAAATCCTCTTTCCAAGATAAGTAACAACTTCACTCAAACTTATGACCAAGAGTTCAATCAAGATGTGCACATGCTTTAGTGTTCACAAAGTCATTTAAGTTCCAACAAATGCTATTTTTCATGAATGATCAATAAATTAAGCATGGATGTTCATGTGCTTATGGAATATTTCCTCACTAGGTAAAGTGTTTCACTCAACACACAAGTGTATAAGAGGTAAAGTGTTTCACTCATTCACTCTACTATCACAATGTCACATGAATCAACTTTGCCTTTCATTTTACCACAATCAAAAACATTCACAAGCATGCATCATCACAAGGACTTTTCAATGGCTTATAATGTGGCTGGGCTAACAAGAAAATTGGTTTTTCTGGATCACAAAATCCTTGAGTTAAGAGAATCATAACAACACAATTATTCTTATTCATTCCCAACTTGCCTTTGCATTTGCATTGAGCTTTGCTTCTTTTTCTTTTCTTTTCTTTTTCTTTGCATATTCTTACTTTTTAGCTCTTAGCTCAATGCTTTTCCTTTCATATTTTCCCAACAACCCCAAACTTGAACATTTATCAATACCACACAAGATCTTCTACTTAACTCAAGGTAAAGATTTTCAATCAAGGGTTCAGTGTATATTCAAGGCTAAGGGTTCAAAGGATAGAACACAAAGTGTTCTCTTTTAGTAGGCTAACTTTATGAATTTGGCCAATAAAAAGGTTTAACAAAGATGGCCTTGATCACATGATGCAAAACAAGTAATTGATTCAATCATAGAAAACATGGGCAAAATCATTCATGCTTTCAAAGTAATAGCATTCAACAATAACAACTCTGGAGCTCAAAACCTCACATATAAGCTCATTCACATTTGACATACACATCCTGCTTAATTTCACAATCACAATCATGATATCATGCATTTGTTCACAAATCTTGTGAATCACCTGTATAAGCATTTTAATGTGCACATCATCTCAACATCAATCAGTCAATAAGCATCATTAAGCATTACTTATCACACAATCATAGTTAATAGCAAACCATCATAAAAAACCAGGTTTCCAATAGAGTACATCAAACCCTAATCTAAAAACAAAACCAAATAAGTCCAGAAAACGTAAACCACAAAAGCATAATCATATGATAGCATTCATCAGTAAATGCTATCTCAGCTCCTCATCAGTCTGAGCTGTCCTCTGTATCTTCCTCCTCTTCCTCATCATCATCATCATCAAATGCATCCTCCTCCTTGCTAAGAGCAAACTGGCATTGCTCACCAGCCCACACAGTATCCAGAAAGTTGTTAATAGAATCAGGATCATACCTGATGGCATGGCCTCTGACATAGCCCAAATAATTCTCAGCTGGATAATCACCAATCTTCTCTGCATTGGTGTAGAATTCCTTAACTACAGCTATGTTGGCAGGTGCTGGATAAGTGGCTAGCTTTCCCCAATCATTCCCTAACACTTGCTCTCCAAATTGAGGAGCAAAGTTAGGTATCATTCCAACCTTTCTCTCCATTAGAAGTCTCCTGTCCTGAACCACCCTAAAGTGCTTCTCATGTTTCCTAGAGAGGAACCTGCCATTATGGGGCTGCTCTGGTTCCTTTTCCTTCCTCTTGGTTGCCATGGTTTTCAATCTTTTCCCTGATGAGGATGCCATTCCTACATTCAAAACACAAATCCAAAACCACAGAACATGATGTTAATCATTAGTAAACATAGAACACAACTTCTTTCGAAGCTAAACCACCGCTGAGGGCCAGAATTTCCCCTCAGCGCCACCAGTGCCACATTCAAACACGCAAAAAGCCAGAAAAAGCAAATCTGGCAGAGTGCCGCTCAGCGGTAATTGCCGCTCAGCGGTGACCTGCAGATTTTTGCAAATCTTGTTTTAAAACTGTCCTAACTCCACCCAAATGCAATTTTCAGTTGTCCAGTTCATAATCAAGCAGTTTAATCGGTTCAAACATCAAATATATCATCAAATCATGCATATAAATCAAAACCCCTAAATATTCATGCTTTGACAATCACATTCAAATTCAAGAACCCTAGAATGACAAAATGCATTTTACTTACTTGGGTGGAGATGCTAGATGATATGAAAATGCTTCCAAAATAGAATGCTCTCTTCCAACCCCAAACTTTGATGGCACACTAGTGAAAAAGTGAGTGGAAGAGAAATTTTTCTAAGAGGGAAGAGTAAAAAGATGTGGGAAACCTAAGAGAAGATATGTGGAAGTGTTTGTGCAGAGAAGGGCTTGAAAGAATGTGAAAACGCGCAGCTTAGGGTTTAAAAATACCCCAATGGGCTCGGGTTCCGCTAAGGGGAACTTAAGCCCATCTGCGATAGTACCGCTCAGCGGTAAATGCCGCTCAGCGGCACTTTCGTGATGTGCCCTTCTCCTTCTTTTCTTGACCTACGTGCCTTCCTAGCATACCCCTCATAGGTTCCCTGCAATTCAATGTTAAAAATGCTTATGCAAACCCTAATAAAACAAACAAAAATAATCAATCAACTGGGTTGCCTCCCAGGTAGCGCTTGTTTAACGTCACGAGCCTGACCCAAAATCCACCAACACCCCTCAGTAGGTGTTTCAAACTTACCAGCACCCATCAGTAGGTGCAAAATCTTCTCACCAACACCCATCAGTAGGTGTTACAAACTTAGTATCCTTCAGTAGATACTTAACCACCTAGCATCCTTCAGTAGATGCTAAATCCAACAAAATAATGTCCAGAATAATGTTCACAGATTAAAAATTACAAAACCAAAACAAATCAAAAGTTTGTAAATCCACTGGGTTGCCTCCCAGCAAGCGCTTCTTTAACGTCACTAGCTTGACCCTGTTAAAGCTCATGTTCCATCTTCTTTATGGTTGATGTTGTCCTTCCACCAACATTTCAACTGCTTCCTTTGGACTGTCTTAGATTCTCTAGAATATGGAGATTCTATCTCTATCATCTCCTCTTCTTTAAAGCCTTTTATAACCCACAACTTGTTCTTGAGTCTTACAGGTGTGCCAAGTTGGAGTCCTCTTTTCTTCCAGTCTCTAGGAACTTCTTCTCCTTTTCCAATATCCTCTACCTTGGGTACCTGAAAATACAAACAATGGTTATCAGAAACCTTAAGATTTTCATTTTTACCTCTAGTTATGGGTGCATCTCGAAATGCAGCTTTATAACTGGCCTCTTCCTCCTTTGCTTGTATCTCATCTTTGAACACATCCACCACCACTCTCTCCTCTCTGTCCTGGAGCACCACTATACCCTCATTAACATCTATGATAGCCCTGGCCGTTTTCATAAACGGTCTTCCCAGTATGAAGGGTATCTTTTCGTTCTCCATCTTCATCACCACAAAGTCTGCCAAAAACTGAAGTTTGCCAACACAAACTACAATGTCTTCTGTAATCCCACATGGCTCCTTTGAAGATCCATCAACCATTACAAGATTAACCTTTACAGGTTTTATTTTAACATGGCCAATTTGCTCCAATAGAGAATAAGGCATCAAGTTAACACTTGAGCCTAAATCAAGGAGAGCTTTCTTTACCTTTTTCTTCCCTATAGTGCAAGGGATAGAAAAACTACCTGGATCTGGTGCTTTTGGTGGGAATGATTCTTTCTTAACAGTTACACACTTTTCTTCCTCATCATCTCTACGTCTTCTTTTTGTAGAGGTTCCTTCTTCAGATTTTGTGTAAACTGCTATTTTCTGTAGAATTTGTTCCCAAGGAGCTTCATTATCAACCATTCTGAATAAGTCTGTGAAATCCATTGGTTTCTCCTGATTTGTTGGAAAAGGTAAAATGTCCTTTCTTTCTTCTTCTCTTCTCTCTTCTGTTTCATCTTCTTCTAACTCAATGATCTCTTCATTCACACTCTTGACCACTTTGCACTCTTCTCTGGGGTTAACCTCAGTATTAGCCCCAAAGTTTCTATGTGGTCTTTCTTCCAATTGCTTGGTAATCTGACCCATCTGAATCTCCAAATTCTTTATAGCAGCTTCAGTGCTCTTTTGAGAAGATTCAGTTTTCTGTATGAATTGTTGAAGAGTTTCTTCCAACCTTGTTGATCTTTCATTAAGCATAGATAATTGTTGCCACATGGTTGGTTGTTGCTGCTGCTTATTATATTGATTAGCCTGCCCAGTTGGTCCTTGGCCAATACTTGGATGTGGTTTCCAACCCTGATTATAATTCCCTTGACGGTATGGAAACTGATTAGCCATGAAATTGACATCCTCCACGGCTTCTACAGGAAAAGCACATTGGCCATTGATGTGATCTCCCCCACATAATTCGCACAACTGGGTTTGTACCTGTGCAGCAGATTTTAACTCTTTAGGTAATGAAGCAAGAGTTTTGGTCAGAGTTTCCAGCTGTTGAGTTAGAATTTTATTCTGGGCTAGCAAGGCATCATGGGTTTGTAGTTGAAGAACCCCTTTCTGTTGCATAGGGGCGCCTCTTTCATTGTGCAGCTCATTATCA
This sequence comes from Vigna nakashimae, assembly GCA_034642375.1. Classification (NCBI taxonomy): domain Eukaryota; kingdom Viridiplantae; phylum Streptophyta; class Magnoliopsida; order Fabales; family Fabaceae; genus Vigna; species Vigna nakashimae. The sequence continues at coordinate 27,452,580 of CM067759.1, read as the reverse complement.
CTTGTAGCCATATTTTCAATGATTTCAGTTGCTTCCTCTGGAGTCTTCCATTTGATATTGCCTCCAGCTGAGGCATCCAGCATCATCTTGGTTTGTGAACCAAGCCCTCCAAGGAAAGTTAGGACTACTTCTTGATCTTCAAAGCCATGCGTGGGAGTTTTACGTAATAAGCTTTTGTACCTGTCCCATGCATGTCCCAGTGATTCCTCCATGCCCTGCTTGAATGAAGATATCTCTTGCTTCCCTTTAGTTACTTTAGATTGTGGGAAGAATTTGTTTAAAAACTTTGTAACCACTGCTTCCCACTCTGTGAAACTTTCTTCTGGAAAAGAGTTCAACCAAAGCTTAGCATTGCCTCCCAATGAGAAAGGAAACAAACTAAGTTTGATTGCTTCGTCTGACACCCCATTAATCTTGACTGTATTGCAAATCTCATTAAAGGTAGTGAGGTGCTCATATGGGCTTTCGTGAGATAACCCATTAAATTGATTACTCTTCACCAGTTGAATCAATGCTGGTTTGACCTCCATGTTGGCTGCATTGACTCTAGGTCTAGATATGCTATTGAAGTGCTGAGGTCCAGCAAGATTAGTGTAATCTGCAAGAGTTCTTCTAACATTATTGCCCTCCATACTTCCTGTGCTATGAACAGAACCTTGTGGTGACGATTGCAAGAGAGTTTCTGGAGAAGGGAAAAGTTCTCTAGATGTTCTGATTCTTCTCCTCCTTCTACTCTCTTCTAGACCTTCAAGAAGTGGTTCTGTTGTTTTCTTACTTCTAGTTCGAATTGCTTCCTGCATGCACAAGAAAACAAAACCCTAGAAAAGATTTGTTAGCACAAAAAGATATAAAAGAAGATATAAATTCAAAAGATAAAAAGATAAAAGATTCAGAAGATAAGAAGATAAAAGATTTAGAAGATAGAAAGATAAAAGATAAAATAAAATAAAATCTAATCCTAAAAGATAAAATAAAATCTAAACTAATCTAAAAGATAAAGATAAAATAAAATCTAATAAAATCTAACCTAACCAAATAAAATCAAATCTAATAAAATCTAATCTAAAAAGATAAAAAAATAAAATAAAATAAAATCTAACCTAATCTAAAAAGATAAAAAGATAAAATAAAATAAAAACAGAAATTCAAAATTAAAGTCAAAGATAATCAATAATCACACAAATTAACCAGTTAAACCACGAATCCCCGGCAACGGCGCCAAAAACTTGATGGACAAATTTGTAAGCACCAAAATATGATGTCACAAACTTGTTTCACAATCGGCAAGTATGACCGAATCGTTCAAGTAATAAACTTGGTAAGACCAAGTATCGTTCTTCCCAAAGGACTCACGGCCTAGTTTAGTTATGTGATTTGTTGATTAGCTAGGACTTATAAACGAAATATTTAGAGTTAAAAATGCAAGACAGAAAATAAACATGTATGCATGAATTGATCAATGGCAAAGACAAAAGATAAACACTTTCAATGAATTATATGAATGAATATATTGTTGGGGGTCAATTTCATCTCATCCACTCTCATATATTTTAGGAATTCAACATTCAAATCATCATTGTTAATGCCACTCTCTAATGTACCATTCTAGATGGCTTCTCCCTAATCAAATAGTTCATACAATTCCTAGCATTCCTAATGATTAGTTCATGTGCGCAGGAGCTTAAAGGCAACCAATAAAATATTGTCAGTATAATATTGGGAGAAATTCCCCGGATCTAGACTTCCCCGTACGTGTCCGTATCGACAAAACCAATAATCATGCATTAGAATGAGTTAAACAATGCAAGCATTGAGCAAAGAGGAAAGACCCTAACTAATGATGAAAGAAAGCATATGTCTTACTTAAAAGATGTATTCAAAAAATCCATATATGAGAGCTTCAAGAGATTACATTGATTCCCCAACAAACATACAAGGTTTAGTTCACCATATTCATGGTGAACCTAGATGAATAACAATGAAAGAATGAAAGAATAAACCCAATAAAGGTGAAGAGGTAGCCTGAGCATCCAAGATCCTCCTTCAAAGGGGTGGAATAGAGAGAGTTTACTTCGTTTCTGCCAAAGATACTAATCCCAAGGACGTGCAAGCCCTTATATACTAATCTAGAGTTACAAAAGATTACAAAAGCCCAAGCCCATAAAGTGCCGCTCAGCGGTGATTGCGCGTCTTCTTTCTTCCCCTCAGCGGCCATTTTGCCCCTCAGCGGTTCCAACGCCACCTCTTGAGTGCCGCTCAGCGGTAGTTTGCCGCTGAGCGGTGCCTTCGTCTTCTCTTTTTGCACTCTTTCTTGTCTTTTCTAATGTCACTTCTCTCCTTCTTCACTCTTTGCACCAAATTCACCTTAAAACCTGCACAAAAACACTTAAATCAAGCATAAACCTGTCCAGCTCTCTTATTTATGAAAATATAGATAAAAGGCATGATTTCAAGCTAGTTTTTAAGTCTAAAGGTTGCTTTTAGTATCACTTTTAAGCATGAAAATAACAGTTTTTCAACTGTTATCAGCATGCTTGTGAATATTTTTGATTGTGGTAAAATGAAAGGCAAAGTTGATTCATGTGACATAGTGATAGTGGAGTGCATGAGTGATTACCTCTTAAAAACTTGTGTGTGAGTGAAACACTTTACCTAGTGAGGAAATATTCCATGAGCACATGAACATCCATGCTTAATTGATTGATCATTCATGAAAAGTAGCATTTGTTGGATATTAAGTGATTTTGTGAACACCAAAGCAAGTGCACATCTTGATTGAAATCTTGGTCATAAGTTTGATTGAAGTTTTTACTTATCTTGAAAAGAGGATTTTTGAATGAGTGAACCATCATATGAATTGGTTGAAGATTGAGTTACATCTTGTTTGCTTGAGGACAAGCAAAGTTCTAGGTTTGGGGTTGTGATAACAGTTGAAAAACTGTTATTTTCATGCTTAAAATTGATACTAAAAGTAACCTTTATACTTAGAAACTAGCTTGAAATCATGCTTTTATTCATATTTTCAGAAATACGAGAGCTGGACAGGTTTATGCTTGATTTCAGTGTTTTTGTGCAGGTTTTAAGGTGAATTTAGTGAAAGAAGTGAAGAAGGAGAGAGATGAAATCAGAAAAGACATCAAAAAGTGCAAAAAGAGAAGCCGCAACTACCGCTCAGCGGCAGTTTACCACTGAGCGGCACTCAGGAGTTCACGTTGGAACCACTGAGGGGCAAAATGGCCGCTGAGGGGAGAAAACTACTCACGCACTTACCACTGAGCGGCACTTTACCGCTGAGCGGCACACTTATGGGCTTGGGCTTAAATTCTTTGTGATTTTAGAATAGTATATAAGCTTTAGGATGTCCTAGGGTTTGTATCTTTGGCAGAAACGAAGCAAACACTCTCTCTTCCACCACTTTGAAGGAGGAACTTGGATTCTCAGGCTACCTCTTCACCTTTCTAGGGTTTTATCCTTCATTCTTTCATTCTTGTTCATCTAGGTTCACTATGAATATGGTGAACTAAGCCTTGTATGTTTGTTGGGGAATCAATGTAATCTTTTTAAGCTCTCATATATGGAATTTGTGCTTACATCTTAATCTAAGACCTATGCTTTCTTTCATCATTAGTTAGGGTTTTTCCTCTTTGCTCAATGCTTGCTTTGTTTAACTCATTCAATGCATGATTATTGGTTTTGTCGATACGGGAACGTACGGGGAAGTCTAGATCCGGGGAATTACTCCCATAGTATATTGGTTGTCGTTAAGCTCCTGTGCTAAAAGAACTAATTATTAGGAATGCTAGGAATTATATGAACTCGTAATTGGGGATAGGCCTTCTTGACAAGGTAATTTAGAGAGTGGCATTAACAATGATGAATTGAATGTTGAATTCCTAAAATATATGAGAGTGGATAAGATGAAATTGATCCCCAACAACATAATCATCCATATATTCCATTGAAAGTGCTTGTCTTTTGCTTTTGCCATTGATCAAAACTCATGCATACATGTTTATTTTCTGTCTTGCATATTAAACTCCAATTATTTTGTTATTAAGTCTTAGCTAATCAATAAATCACATTATTAAACTAGGCCGTGAGTCCTTTGGGAGAACGATACTTGGTCTTACCGAGTTTATTACTTGAAACGATTCGGTCATACTTGCCGATTGTTCAACAAGTCTGTGACATCATATTTTGGTGATCATAAATTTGTCATCACTTAACGACAACCAATATAATATTGGGAGTAATTCCCTGGATCTAGACTTCCCCGTACGTTCCCGTATCGACAAAACCAATAATCATGCATTGAATGAGTTAAACAAAGCAAGCATTGAGCAAAGAGGAAAAACCCTAACTAATGATGAAAGAAAGCATAGGTCTTAGATTAAGATGTAAGCACAAATTCCATATATGAGAGCTTCAAAAGATTACATTGATTCCCCAACAAACATACAAGGTTTAGTTCACCATATTCATGGTGAAACTAGATGATGGGGAAGTGCATACCTAGAGATAATATACTAAATGACATTTAAGAGAATGGGAAAGAAATTAAAAATGGAAGAGATTAAAGAAAAGGAAACTTAGGAATTGAAGATGCGCCACTTGAACAAGCTTCCAAGATAAGCATGAAGAGGAGGACCGCCACTTGCTTGAACAAGATAAGGTCTGCCCAAATTTGGGACTTTAGAGACAGAATTCTATCTCAAAGAGGATTGCAAAAGTGCAAATCAACTCAAATTCATTGAATCAAGGTAAGGTGTACAAAAAGGAGACCCCTAAGCCTTCTTATATAACCTTTGGAGTGAGCTAGGATGCAAGATCTAGGAGATGTGGGACTTATAAGTGTGGAGGTCGTCCAGCAGCTACTGCAGTTCCTCTAGGGACTTTTGAGTCCCACATTGCTCAATTCTCTCCACTCCAAAGGGTTTATAAGGCAACTAGTTCTCCTATAGTTCAAAACATGAAAACTACCTATGCTACCTTGCACTAACGCCTAGGACGCCCATTTCCTCTCCTTTTCTTTTTAAGACCAAGCCATGGAAAGTCCCACATTGCTTGTTCTTAAAGAGAAAGAAGAGTTTATAAGCGTCTCTACAACTAGAAATAACGAAAGAACAAAAGAGGAAATACAAGCCAACGAAACCTATTCTACTCTTTTTATGCTTATTGTCACTTGAAAACTCTTCATTGTTGCCCCATCTATGATCATATCATCCCCCCAGGTTGGAGAGGATTCAACCTCGAATCTTGAAAAACCTGCAACAAAGAGAGATTAGTGACTTATTTCGTGTATAAACCAAAGGAACTCCTCCTGGATCAAATGTTAACCTACAAAAAACATCAAACATTTTGTGAATAAATTGATGTTTACCAAACAATGTATATGGAAAAGGAATATTGAAAGAATGGGTCTTTGAAATTTGATTTATTATTTTTTTAAGGAAAACTAAACATCCTTCTTTAGAAAAACTTTTATTTTTGTCTTGAGTTAAGTGTAAAAAAGAATACATTAACTCAAGATGTGGGTTGGAAATGGTGTGTGAAGAAGTGGTAATAAGAGATGAGAAACATGGGATATTTTCACAAAAGTTTTTAGGAAAAGAAGAAAGCTTAATATTTGGAGAAAAGTGGGAGGATGGAAAAACTCCCCTGTCATAGCTGGGATCCAGTTGAATGATGGAAGTGGAAGGTGCCTGCAATAACACTTCCTTTGTGATTAGGACATTTGCCTTCTCCTTTTCTCTCACAATTTCTTCTTTTTCTTTGTTTGCTTTCTCCTCTTTTTCTTTCCTCTCATGTTCTTCTTTTACTCTCTCCTCTTGGTTATCTTGAATGTCCTTATTTAAACAATGAAGCATAACCTTCTCTTTTTCTTCACTTGGTGAGGAAGAAGAGCTATAAGTGTGTGTAGGTGAGGAAGAGGTAGACTCATTAATGACAACTTCTTCTTCCCTAATGCACACTACCCTTTTATTAGGACAAGAAGATGCTATATGACCATGCCTTAAACATTTAAAACACTTAATATGCCTAGGTCTAGAAGGAGATGTAGATGGGGAGGAGGAATGGTTAGAAGAAGAATGGTTAAAACAAGAATGAGGACAAGATTTGTTAGTGGATTCCTTAGAAACATTCTTGGCTTTATCCTTTGATGATGAAGATTTGTAGAAAACATCTTTTGAAATTTTGTTGTGAAAATCCTCTTTTTGCAAGAGTTTCTTCTCAACTTTCATGGCCCTATAAAGCACTACATCTAAAGTCTCATCATCATGGAGTTTCAAAACATCTTGGATGTTTCTATTGAGTCCACTAATAAATCTAACTATTTTTGCATGATCATTTTCTTTAGTGTTAGTATGATATAGGAGCACTTTGAGCTCGCGAGCATACTCCTCCACACTTCGTCTACCTTGAGTAAGCCGTTGGAGCTTAATCAAGAGGTCCCTATGGTAGTATGGAGGTACGAAACGTTGGTACAAAATGTCCCTGCAATGTCCCATGTACTCGCGGGTGAGGCCATGGTTAAGTATCTCCTATTTAGCCATTGCTTGGCGTATCCCTCTAAAGCTAAACAAGCTAACTTTACACGCAAAGGTCCATTTACACTATACAAATCAAAAATTTGGTCTACTTTAGCTGTCCAATCTAGAAAAATAGACGGCTCGGCTTCCCCTTTAAAAGTAGGCAAGTTCAACTTTGGTAGTGTAAGGCCTTGGTCCATAGCTTTATCTTCTTGATGCTTCTTTGGCGAGGGAAGGTATACATTTACGGTTCTAGCTTCTTGCTTCTTCTTGTAGGAAGCATGATCATGACCATGAGGTTGCTTCCCTTTAGCCTTTGTGTCCGCGTCTAACCACTTGCTCATAGCATCAAGTTGATGTTGTATTTGTTGGTAAGCCTTCATCACATCAAACTTGCTAGAAGGACTTCCATGGGGGCTATCGCCATGAAATGAAGCACGGCTAGAACCTGCAGACATGGTAAGGCAACAACCACAAAAAACTAACACCAAAAAAATAGGTTAGAACCAATGAAAAATCACGGCAATACAGCAGCCACAATTCTGGTCACGGTTTCACTCAAATAAAGCAATGAAATGGTTCAAAACTCACGGCAAAGTGTCTCAAAAAAACAAGGTAAGGGCAGCACCCTTCTTTCAAAATAGTAAAGTGTCTCACAAGTCCACTTCGAGAGCACCAACTCAAGTCCAAAGCAAATGGAAAAATGTACAATCCACCTGATAACAGTTGAAAAACTGTTATTTTCATGCTTAAAATTGATACTAAAGGCAACCTTTAGAATTAAAAACTAGCTTGAAATCATGCTTTTATCTATATTTTCAGAAATAAGAGAGCTGGACAGGTTTATGCTTGATTTAAGTGTTTTTGTGCAGGTTTTAAGATGAATTTAGTGAAAGAAGTGAAGAAGGAGAGAGATGGAATCAGAAAAGGAAGCAAAGAGTGCAAAAGGAGAAGCCGAAGGCACCGCTCAGCGGCATTTTACCGCTGAGCGGCACTCAGGAGGTCACAGGAGGTCCGCTGAGGGGCAAACTGGCCGCTGAGGGGAAGAAAAGGGAAGTGTAGGCACCGCTGAGCGGTATTTACCGCTGAGCGCCAGTCTTAATAATGGGCTTGGACTTGTTTTCTGGAACTTTTATGGGCTTGGGCTTAGATCTTTTGTAATTCTAAAATAGTATATAAGGACTTGCACGTCCTAGAGTTAGTATCTTTGGCAGAAACAAGGCAAACACTCTCTCTTCCACCCCTTTGAAGGAGGATCTTGGATGCTCAGGCTACCTCTTCACCTTTATTGGGTTTATTGTTTCATTCTTTCATTGTTCATCTAGGTTCACCATGAATATGGTGAACTAAACCTTGTATGTTTGTTGGGGAATCAATGTGATCTCTTGAAGCTCTCATATATGGAATCTATGCTTGCATCTTTTAATTAAGATTTATGCTTTCTTTCATCATTAGTTAGGGTTTTTCCTCTTTGCTTAATGCTTGCATGGTTTAACTCATTCGATGCATGATTATTGGTTTTGTCGATACGGGCACGTACGGGGAAGTCTAGATCCGGGGAATTTCTCCCAATATTATATTGGTTGTCGTTAAGCTCCTGCACTTATGAACTAATCATTAGGAATGCTAGGAATTGTATGAACTCGTGATTAGGGAGAAGCCATCTAGAATGGTACTTTAGAGAGTGGCATTAACAATGATGATTTGAATGTTGAATTCCTAAAATATATGAGAGTGGATGAGATGAAATTGACCCCCAACAACATATTCATTCATATATTTTATTGAAAGTGTTTATCTTTTGCTTTTGCCATTGATCAAAAACTCATGCATACATGTTTATTTTCTGTCTTGCATATTAAATTCCAAATATTTCATTCTTAAGTCTTAGCTAATCAACAAACCACACAACTAAACTAGGCCGTGAGTCCTTTGGGAGAACGATACTTGGTCTTACCAAGTTTATTACTTGAACGATTCGGTCATACTTGCCGATTGTGAAACAAGTTTGTGACATCATATTTTGGTGATCATAAATTTGTCCATCAAGTTTTTGGCGCCGTTGCCGGGGACTAGTGGTTTAACTGGTTAATTTGTGTGATTATTGATTATCTTTGACTTTAATTTTGAATTTCTGTTTTTATTTTCTGTTTTTATTTTTTCGGTTTTTATTAGATTAGATTAGATTTTATTTTATTTGATTTGATTTGATTAGATTAGATTTTATTTTTAGATTAGATTTTATTTTATTTTATTTTATCTTTTATCTTTTTATCTTTTGAATCTTTTATCTTTCTATCTTCTGAATTTTTTATCTTCTTATCTTCTGAATCTTTTATCTTTTTATCTTTTGAATATATATCTTCTCTTATATCTTTTTGTGCTAACAAATATTTTCTAGGGTTTTGTTTTCTTGTGTATGCAGGAGGCAATTCGAACTAGGAGTAAGAAAACAACAGAACCTCTACTTGAAGGTCTAGACGAGAGTAGAAGCAGGAGAAGAATCAGAACATCTAGAGAACTTTTCCCTTCTCCAGAAACTCTCTTACAATCATCACCACAAGGTTCTGTTCATAGCACAGGAAGTATGGAGAACAATAATGGTAGAAGAACTCTTGCAGACTACACCAATATTGCTGGGCCTCAACACTTTAACAGCATAGCTAGACCTAGAGTCAATGCAGCCAACATGGAGGTTAAACCAGCACTGATTCAACTGGTGAAGAGTAATCAATTTAATGGGTTATCTCATGAAAGCCCATATGAGCACCTCACTACCTTTAATGAGATTTGCAACACAGTCAAGATTAATGGGGTGCCAGACGAAGCAATCAAACTTAGCTTGTTTCCTTTCTCATTGGGAGGCAATGCTAAGCTTTGGTTGAACTCTTTTCCAGAAGAAAGTTTCACAGAGTGGGAAGCAGTGGTCACAAAATTTTTAAATAAATACTTCCCATAATCTAAGGTGACTAAAGGAAAGCAAGAGATTTCTTCATTCAAGCAGGGCATGGAAGAATCACTGGGGCATGCATGGGACAGGTATAAAAGCTTGTTACGTAAAACTCCCATGCATGGCTTTAAAGAACATGAAGTAGTCTTAACTTTCCTTGGAGGGCTTGGTTCACAAACCAAGATGATGTTGAACGCCTCAGCAGGAGGCAATATTAAATGGAAAACTCCAGAGGAAGCAACTGAAATTATTGAAAATATGGCTACTAGTGACAACGAACTCAATATTGAAAAAGGAGATCCTAGTCAGAAGGAGTTGTTACAATTAAATGAGGCCTTGCTTATCCAAAACAGAATTATCTCTCAACAGCTTGAAGAAGTAACCATGAAACTTTCTCAAATACCACAGGAAATACAACAGGTTTCAATGGTTCAAGAGCACCAAAAATGGCAGATGCAATTTACTCCAGTTGAGAAAACAACAAAGCTTGAAGAGACTTTCCAGAGATTCTTAAAGACAAATGCGTCTTATTGTCATAATGTGGATGCTGCATTTAAAAAAATGGAGGTCTATGTTGAGAGAATAGTTGACGAGATGAAACATGATAATCTTGGAAAGGAATGTAAAACTGTTGTGACTAGAAGTGGTAGAGTGTTAGAGGAGAGAAAAAAAGAGAGAAAGGAGAAAGAAAATGAGAGTGAGAGTGAAAAAGAAGCATGTGAGTGGAAGGAAAGAGTTGAGAGAGAGAAAAAGAAAAAAGAAGAAGAGGAGAGGAGAGAAAAAAATGAGAGAGAAGAGAGACAGAAAGAAAAAGAGTATGAAAAGCCACTTCCTTATCCAAAGGGTTATTCAAGGAAGGAGAAAGAAAAGCAGTTGGAAAGATTCATGGAACTGTTTAAGAAGTTGGAGATCACTATACCATTCTCTGAAGCATTGCAACAGATGCCAGCATATGCAAAATTCTTGAAGGAACTTCTCACAAAGAAACACAAGTACATTGAGAAGGAAACTATCAATATACAGGGCAATTGCAGTGCAATCATACAGAAACTACCTCCTAAACTTAAAGACCCAGGAAGCTTCACCATTCCATGCACCATAGGAGATGTGAAAGTTGGAAGAGCATTGATTGATTTGGGAGCTAGCATTAATCTAATGCCGCTATCCATGTGCAAAACAATTCAGGGGCTGGAAATTAAACCAACCAGAATGGCTCTTCAATTGGCAGACAGGTCTCTTAAATATCCATATGGAGTGGTTGAAGATGTTCTAGTGAAGGTTGACAAATTTGTATTTCCAGTAGATTTCATTGTGATGGAGATGGAAGGAACTAGTGATGTTCCTCTTATTCTTGGGAGACCTTTTATGAAGACTGCTAGAGTTTTGATTGATGTAGAGAATGGTAAGCTTAAACTGAGAGTTGATGATGAAGAAGTCACTTTTGATGTATCCAAGGCCATGACGTATCCAAATGATGACAAAGCATGCTTTCAATTTGATGAACTTGATGAAGTTTGTATGGTTCAAGAAAGAATGGTGCGTAATATTTCTCCATTGGAAAAAACGCTCATTGATGCATGTGAAGATTTGGATGAAGAAGAAGAGAAATTGATTGATGAATGTCTGATGGACTTGGAAACATTGAAAAAGGGTCCAGAGGAAGATCCAATATTCGAAACAATTGATAAGGAAGAAACAATCAAAGCACAGTCGCCAGAATTGAAAAGATTGCCATCACATTTGAAATATGTGTTTTTAGAAGAGGATGGAACAAAGCCAGTCATCATCAGTAACTCTTTATCTTTACAAGAAGAAGAGCAGTTGATAGAAATTCTGAAAGCCAACAAAGAAGCAATTGGGTGGTCAATATCAGATCTCAAAGGTATTAGCCCAACTTATTGCATGCACAAGATTTTTATGGAAGAAGACTATAAACCAAGTGCTCAACCACAGAGAAGGTTAAATCCTGTTATGAAGGAGGTGGTCAGAAAAGAAGTGTTGAAACTGCTAGAAGCTGGTATCATCTATCCAATCTCTGACAGTGAATGGGTGAGTCCAGTACAGGTGGTGCCAAAGAAAGGTGGGATGACAGTAATTTATAATGATAAGAATGAACTTATTCCTACTCGGACAGTTATTGGCTGGCGTATGTGCATTGATTACAGGAAGCTGAATAAAGCTACTAGGAAAGATCATTTTCCTCTTCCCTTCATGGATCAGATGCTAGAAAGGTTATCAGGGCAGGCTTTCTATTGTTTTCTAGATGGATATTCTGGATATAATCAAATTGTGGTAGATCCAAAAGACCAGGAGAAGACGGCTTTTACTTGTCCTTTTGGTATCTTTGCATATAGAAAGATGCCTTTTGGATTATGTAATGCTCCAGCTACATTTCAGAGGTGTATGCAGGCAATCTTTGCTGATCTTTTAGAAAAATGCATTGAAGTATTCATGGATGACTTCTCAGTTTTTGGTAATTCCTTCCAAAGATGTTTAGCTAATTTGAACACTGTCCTCAAAAGATGTGTTCAGACAAATCTGGTTTTGAATTGGGAGAAATGTCATTTCATGGTAACTGAAGGAATTGTATTGGGGCACAAAATCTCTGCTAAAGGAATTGAGGTAGACAAAGCTAAAGTAGAAGTTATTGAGAAACTACCTCCACCAACAAATGTAAAGGGGATCAGAAGTTTTCTTGGTCATGCTGGGTTTTATAGAAGATTTATCAAAGATTTCTCAAAAATTGCTAAACCATTGAGTAATCTTTTGATGAAGGATGCTCCTTTTGTGATGAATGAAGACTGTCTGAAAGCTTTTGATATATTGAAGCAGAAGCTAGTATCAGCTCCAGTAATTGCAGCACCAGATTGGAATCAAAATTTTGAATTAATGTGTGATGCAAGTGATTATGCAATAGGAGTTTTCCTTGGCCAAAGGAAAGAACAAAAGTTTCATCCAATTTATTATGCTAGCAAGGTGCTGAATGATGCTCAATTGAATTATGCTACCACAGAGAAAGAGTTTCTTGCCATTGTGTATGCTTTAGAGAAATTTAGACCTTATCTTATTGGGTCTAAGGTGATTGTCTATACAGATCATGCAGCTATCAAATATTTGTTGACAAAACCAGATTCTAAGCCACGTCTGATCAGATGGGTACTACTGTTGCAAGAATTTGATGTAGAAATCCGGGATAAGAAAGGAAGTGAGAACTTAATTGCTGATCATTTGTCACGGTTAGTCAACAATGAGGTCACTAGCAAGGAGTCTGAAATCTGGGAATCTTTTTCTGATGAATCACTCATGTATATTCAGCAGAGGCCTTGGTTTGCTGATATGGCAAATTTCAAAGCTGCAAGAGTCATGCCGGAAGATTTAACTTGGCAACAGAGAAAGAAATTTCTACATGATGCCAAGCAGTTTGTGTGGGACGATCCATATTTGTTCAAAATTGGAGCAGATAATCTTCTGAGGAGATGTGTTACAAATGAAGAAGCAGAAGGAATTCTCTAGCATTGTCATGATTCACCTTATGGAGGACATTTTAATGGAGAAAGAACAGCAGCAAAAGTCCTTCAATCAGGATTCTATTGGCCAACTTTATTTAAAGATGCTCATAATCATGCTAGGAATTGTGACAAATGTCAAAGAGTAGGGATAAGCACTAAACGTCATGAGATGCCTTTACAAGGTATTTTAGAGGTTGAGGTTTTTGATTGTTGGGGTATTGACTTTGTTGGACCCTTCCCTCCATCTTTCAACAATGAATATATTCTGGTAGCAGTGGATTATGTGAGTAAATGGGTGGAAGCATTGGCTTGTCCTAAAAATGATGCTAGTACGGTAATTAAATTCCTGAAGAGGCAGATATTCTCACATTTTGGCACTCCAAGAGTGTTGATTAGTGATGGAGGATCTCATTTTTGCAATTATCAGCTAGAGAAAGTACTCAAACACTATGGAGTGAAGCATAAGGTAGCTGCACCTTATCATCCACAAACCAATGGACAAGCTGAGGTATCTAACAGGGAGATAAAAAGAATCCTGGAAAAAACCGTGACTTCATCAAGGAAGGATTGGTCTCTCAAATTGGATGATGCTCTTTGGGCTTATAGAACAGCAATGAAGACGTCTATGGGATTATCACCATTTCAATTAGTCTATGGGAAAGCATGCCATTTGCCAGTTGAATTGGAGCATAGAGCATTATGGGCTTTGAAATTCTTGAATTTTGATCCTTATGAAACTCAATGCACACGCAGAAGGCAGATTTTAGAGCTTGAAGAAATGCGGTTACATGCATATGATTCATCCAAGGCTTACAAAGACAAGATTAAATTTTATCATGACAGGAAGTTGGTGAATAGAGTTTTCAATCCAGGACAACAGGTACTATTGTTCAACTCAAGATTGAAGATATTTCCTAGGAAGCTGAAATCAAAATGGACAGGACCATTTGTGATAAAAGAAGTGCATCCGCATGGAGCAATTGAAATATTTAATCCATCTGCTGATGATCCACAGAAAAGCTGGGTGGTAAATGGTCAACGTCTCAAGCCCTATCTAGGGGAAAAGGTGCAACAATTTTCCACCATGATGTTGTTGGTTGATCCTTGAAAGTTTGGGTCAGGCTCGGGACGTTAAACAAGCGCTTACTGGGAGGCAACCCAGTATCTTGTAAGTATTTTACGTTTTTTTTAGATTAGGGTTTGATGTACTCTATTGAACACCTGGTTCCTTATGATGGTTTGCTATTAACTGTGATTGTGTGATAAGTAATGCTTGATGATGCTGATTGATTGATTGATGTTGAGATAGATGTGCACATTAAAATGCTTATACAGGTGATTCACAAGCTTTGTGAACAAATGCATGATATCATGATTGTGATTGTGAAATTAAGCAGGATGTGTATGTCAAATGTGAATGAGCTTATATGTGAGGTTTTGAGCTCCAGAGTTGTTATTGTTGAATGCTATTACTTTGAAAGCATGAATGATTTTGCCCAGGTTTTCTATGATTGAATCAATTGCTTGTTTTGCATCATGTGATCAAGGCCGTTTGTTGGAACCCTTTTTATTGGCCAAATTCATAAAGTTAGCCTACTAAAAGAGAACACTGTGTGTTCTATCCTTTGAACCCTTAGCCTTGAACATACACTGAAAACCCTTGATTGAAAATCTTTACCTTGAGTTAAGTAGAAGATCTTGTGTGGTATTGTTAAATGTTTAAGTTTGGGGTTGTTGGGAAAACATGAAAAAGGAAAAGCATTGAGCTAAGAGCTAAAAAAGTAAGAATATGCAAAGAAAAAGAAAAAGAAAAGAAAAGAAAAAGAAGCAAAGCTCAATGCAAATGCAAAGGCAAAAGAAAGTTGGGAATGAATAAGAATAATTGTGTTGTTATGACTCTCTTAACTCAAGGATTTTGTGATCCAGAAAAACCAATTTTCTTGTTAGCCCAGCCACATTATAAGCCATTGAAAAGTCCTTGTGATGATGCATGCTTGTAAATGTTTTTGATTGTGGTGAAATGAAAGGCAAAGTTGATTTATGTGACATTGTGATAGTGGAGTGAATGAGTGAAACACTTTACCTCTTATACACTTGTGTGTTGAGTGAAACACTTTACCTAGTGAGGAAATATTCCATAAGCACATGAACATCCATGCTTAATTGATTGATCATTCATGAAAAATAGCATTTGTTGGAACTTAAATGACTTTGTGAACACTAAAGCATGTGCACATCTTGAATAAACTCTTGGTCATAAGTTTGAGTGAAGTCGTTACTTATCTTGAAAAAGAGGATTTTTGAATGAGTGAACCATCATATGAATTGGTTGGAGATTGAGTTACATTTTGTTTGCTTGAGGACAAGCAAAGTTCTAAGTTTGGGGTTGTGATAACAGTTGAAAAACTGTTATTATCATGCTTAAAATTGATACTAAAAGCAACCTTTAGACTTAAAAACTAGCTTGAAATCATGCTTTTATCTATATTTTCATAAATAAGAGAGCTGGACAGGTTTATGCTTGATTTAAGTGTTTTTGTGCAGGTTTTAAGGTGAATTTAGTGAAAGAAGTGAAGAAGGAGAGAGATGGAATCAGAAAAGGAAGCAAAGAGTGCAAAAGGAGAAGCCGAAGGCACCGCTCAGCGGCATTTTACCGCTGAGCGGCACTCAGGAGGTCACGGGAGGTCCGCTGAGGGGCAAACTGGCCGCTGAAGGGAAGAAAAGGGAAGCGTAGGCACCGCTGAGCGGTATTTACCGCTGAGCGCCAGTCTTAATAATGGGCTTGGACTTGTTTTCTGGCACTTTTATGGGCTTGGGCTTAGATCTTTTGTAATTCTAAAATAGTATATAAGGACTTGCACGTCCTAGAGTTAGTATCTTTGGCAGAAAAAAGGCAAACACTCTCTCTTCCACCCCTTTGAAGGAGGATCTTGGATGCTCAGGCTACCTCTTCACCTTTATTGGGTTTATTGTTTCATTCTTTCATTGTTCATCTAGGTTCACCATGAATATGGTGAACTAAACCTTGTATGTTTGTTGGGGAATCAATGTGATCTCTTGAAGCTCTCATATATGGAATCTATGCTTGCATCTTTTAATTAAGATTTATGCTTTCTTTCATCATTAGTTAGGGTTTTTCCTCTTTGCTTAATGCTTGCATGGTTTAACTCATTCGATGCATGATTATTGGTTTTGTCGATACGGGCACGTACGGGGAAGTCTAGATCCGGGGAATTTCTCCCAATATTATATTGGTTGTCGTTAAGCTCCTGCACTTATGAACTAATTATTAGGAATGCTAGGAATTGTATGATTGTTAATGCCACTCTCTAAAGTACCATTCTAGATGGCTTCTCCCTAATCACGAGTTCATACAATTCCTAGCATTCCTAATGATTAGTTCATAAGTGCAGGAGCTTAACGACAACCAACATAATATTGGGAGAAATTCCCCGTACGTGCCCGTATCGACAAAACCAATAATCATGCATCGAATGAGTTAAACCATGCAAGCATTAAGCAAAGAGGAAAAACCCTAACTAATGATGAAAGAAAGCATAAATCTTAATTAAAAGATGCAAGCATAGATTCCATATATGAGAGCTTCAAGATAAGTAACGACTTCACTCAAACTTATGACCAAGAGTTCATTCAAGATGTGCACATGCTTTAGTGTTCACAAAGTCATTTAAGTTTCAACAAATGCTATTTTTCATGAATGATCAATCAATTAAGCATGGATGTTCATGTGCTTATGGAATATTTCCTCACTAGGTAAAGTGTTTCACTCAACACACAAGTGTATAAGAGGTAAAGTGTTTCACTCATTCACTCCACTATCACAATGTCACATGAATCAACTTTGTCTTTCATTTTACCACAATCAAAAACATTCACAAGCATGCATCATCACAAGGACTTTTCAATGGCTTATAATGTGGCTGGGCTAACAAGAAAATTGGTTTTTCTAGATCACAAAATCCTTGAGTTAAGAGAATCATAACAACACAATCATCTTATTCATTCCCAACTTTCTTTTGCCTTTGCATTTGCATTGAGCTTTGCTTCTTTTTCTTTTCTTTTCTTTTTCTTTTTCTTTGCATATTCTTACTTTTTATCTCTTAGCTCAATGCTTTTCCTTTTTCATGTTTCCCGAACAACCCCAAACTTGAACATTTGTCAATACCACACAAGATCTTCTACTTAACTCAAGGTAAAGATTTTCAATCAAGGGTTTTCAGTGTATATTCAAGGCTAAGGGTTCAAAGGATAGAACACACAGTGTTCTCTTTTAGTAGGCTAACTTTATGAGTTTGGCCAATAAAAAGGGTTTCAACAAAAAACGGCCTTGATCACATGATGCAAAACAAGCAATTGATTCAATCATAGAAAACCTGGGCAAAATCATTCCTGCTTTCAAAGTAATAGCATTCAATCATACCAAAAACTCTGGAGCTCAAAACCTCACATATAAGCTCATTCACATTTGACATACACATCCTGCTTAATTTCACAATCACAATCATGATATCATGCATTTGTTCACAAAGCTTGTGAATCACCTGTATAAGCATTTTAATGTGCACATCTATCTCAACATCAATCAATCAATCAGAATCATCAAGCATTACTTATCACACAATCACAGTTAATAGCAAACCATCATAAGGAACCAGGTGTTCAATAGAGTACATCAAACCCTAATCTAAAACAGAAGTAAATAAGTTCAGAAAAACTTAAACCACAAAAGCATAATCATATGATAGCATTCATCAGTAAATGCTATCTCAGCTCCTCATCAGTCTGAGCTGTCCTCTGTATCTTCCTCTTCCTCCTCCTCATCATCATCATCAAATGCATCCTCCTCCTCAGCTTCATCTTCTTCCATGTCTCTAGCTGAAGCTTCAGATGCTCCAGCTTCATGCAATGGTTCTTCTGGCCAAGCTACCACATTATGGAATTCATCCATAGTCCACCTGTGGGCTGGAGGTGTATCATACATCCCCACTATCATCTCAGCCGTGGCCACCTGCCCTCTGTGAATGGACTGCAACTGAGCACCTATAAGAGACATATACATCTCCCTCATCTGGAATGGTTCTGCTTCATGTGTATCAGCAGATGTCCGGCTCTGTGCTGGCCCTCTCTCTCTACGAGCCTGGCGTGGTGGAACTGGCTGAGCTGCCTCCTCACCTCCACAGTACTGTCTGTAATAGGCCTCATCTATAGCTTTTCTTGGCCTCTCAAATGGTGGAACAGAAGTGTCCACCCCAGCTAGCTTGCAAAGGTGAGTGATCAAAGAAGGATGTCCTAGTGGTGCTTTGTTGTTTGAGGTGTTAGCACACACACTAATCTCATCAGCTATCACCTGCCCAATATTAACATTCAAATTTCTGATAGCACAGTAGATGAATAGTGCCCTGCTGAGAGTGATATCTGACACATGTGAACATGGCTGAATGTTGACATGAGAAAATGCCATCCAATACTTTGCAAGAGGAGTCAAATCTGTCCTCCTAATGTTAACCACTGCGCCAGATCTATTCCTTTGGAAGTGTCCTCCAGGTATACACAACACTCTCTCCACATCCTCAAAATCAGCACCTTCCTCCATGCAAAGAGCAAACTGGCATTGCTCACCAGCCCACACAGTATCCAGGAAGTTGTTGATAGAATCAGGATCATACCTGATAGCATGGCCTCTGACATAGCCCAAATAATTCTCAGCTGGATAATCACCAATCTTTTTTGCATTGGTGTAAAATTCCTTTACCACAGCTATGTTGGCAGGTGCAGGATAAGTGGCTAGCTTTCCCCAATCATTCCCTAACACTTGCTCTCCAAATTGAGGAGCTAAGTTAGGTATCATTCCAACCTTTCTCTCCATCAGAAGTCTCCTGTCCTGAACCACCCTAAAGTGCTTCTCATGTTTCCTAGAGAGGAACCTGCTATTATGGGGTTGCTCTGGTTCCTTTTCCTTTCTCTTGGTTGCCATGGTTTTCAATCTCTTTCCTGAAGAGGATGCCATTCCTGCATTCAAACACAAAAACAAAAACCACAGAACATGATGTTAATCATTAGTAAACACAGAACACAACTCCTTTCGAAGCTAAACCACCGCTGAGGGCCAGAATTTCCCCTCAGCGCCACCAGTACCACAGTCCAACACGCAACAAACCAGAAAAATCAAATCTGGCAGAGTGCCGCTCAGCGGTAATTGCCGCTCAGCGGTGACCTGCAGATTTTTGCAAATCTTGTTTTAAAACTGTCCTAACTCCACCCAAATGCAATTTTCAGTTTTCCTGTTCATAATCAAGCAGTTCAATCGGTTCAAACATCAAATATATCATCAAATCATGCATAGAAATCAAAACCCCTAAATATTCATGCTTTGACAATCACATTCAAATTCAAGAACCCTAGAATGAACAAAATGCATTTTACTTACTTGGGTGGAGATACTAGATGCAATGAGAATGCTTCCAAGCTAGAATACTCTCTTCCAACCCCAAACTTTGATGGCACACTAGTGAAGAAGTGAGTGGAAGAGAAATTTTCTTAAGAGGGAAGAGTAAAAAGATGTGGAAAACCTAGGAGAAGATATGTGGAAGTGTTTGTGCAGAGAAGAGCTTGAAAGAATGAAAAATCGCGTAGCTTAGGGTTTAAAAATACCCTAATGGGCTCGGGTTCCGCTAAGGGGAACTAAAGCCCATCTGCGAGAGTACCGCTCAGCGGTAATTGCAGCTCAGCGGCACTTTCGTGAAGTGCTCCTCTCCTTCTTTTCTTGACCTACGTGCCTCCTAGACATACCCCTCACTGGTCCCCTGCAATTCAATGTTAAAAATGCTTACGCAAACCCTAACTAAAATAAACAAACAGAAAACAATCAATCAACTGGGTTGCCTCCCAGGTAGCACTTGGTTAACGTCACGAGCCTGACCCAAAATCCACCAACACCCATCAGTAGGTGTTTCAAACTTACCAGCACCCATCAGTAGGTGCAAAATCTTCTCACCAACACCCATCAGTAGGTGTTACAAACTTAGTATCCTTCAGTAGATACTTAACCACCTAGCATCCTTCAGTAGATGCTGGATCCAACAAAATATTCACAAAATAATGTCCACAAATTAAAAGTTACAAAACCAAAATCAAAAGTTTGTTAATCCACTGGGTTGCCTCCCAGCAAGCGCTCTTTTAACGTCATTAGCTTGACCCAGTAAAGCTCAAGTTCCATCTTCTTTGTCAGTCCACCAACTTCTCAGCTGCTTCCTTTGGACTGTTTTGGTTCTTCTAGAATATGGAGACTCTATCTCTATCATCTCCTTTTCTTTAAAGCCCTTTATAACCCACAACTTGTTCTTGATTCTTACAGGTGTGCCAAGTTTGAGTCTTCTTTTCTTCCAGTCTTTAGGAATTTCTTCTCCTCTTCCAATCTCTTCTTCCTTGGGTACCTGAAACAACAAACAATGGTTATCAGAAACCTCAAGATTTTCATCTTTACCTTTAGTTATGGGTGCATCTCGAAATGCAGCTTTATAACTGGCTTCTTCCTCCTTTGCTTGTGTTTCATCTTTGAAGACATCCACCACCACTCTCTCCTCTCTATCCTGGAGCACCACTATACCTTCATGTACATCTATGATAGCCCTGGCCGTTTTCATAAACGATCTTCCAAGTATGATAGGTATTTTCTCGGTTTCCATCTTCATCACCACAAAGTCTGCCAAAAACTGAAGTTTGCCAACACAAACTACAATGTCTTCTGCAATCCCACATGGCTCCTTTGAAGATCCATCGGCCATTACTAAATTAACCTTTACATGTTTCATTTTAACATTGCCAATTTGCTCCAGTAAAGCATAAGGTATCAAGTTAACACTTGAACCTAAATCAAGGAGAGCTTTCTTTACCTTTTTCTTCCCAATAGTACAAGAGATAGAAAAACTACCTGGATCTGATGCTTTAGGTGGGAATGATTCTTCCTTAACAGTTATACACTTTTTTTCCTCATCATCTCTACGTCTCTTCTTTGTAGAGCTTTCTTCATTAGATTTGGTGTAAACCGTAATCTGTTGCAAAATTTGCTCCTAAGGTGCATGGTGAGAGGGTCGCACCTCCCAACAAAAGTTGTGCATAGAATAATGCAGTACAATACTAGGAAGTGACTCCTAGGTCGTCTCTCAAGGACCAAATGTGGTTCGAGTCTTAGGTCAAACACGTAGTGGGGGGTTTTGAAAAAGTTTGTGAATGCAATTAAATTAAATTAAACTGAAAGTTAAATAAAATCGTAACCAGAATTGAAAGCATTAAAGTGCATGAAAACATTAAACTGAACACTGCAACAGATAAATATCCAACCACAATTCAAACTATAAAAATGCACGATTAAACTAAAACATTAAATACACAATGTTGTCATCTATCCCATCAAATCACCTCTTCATTCTCAACCAATTTGGTGCAGCAACGTGCTAATCATTCCAGCCCCATTCAATGAAAATTAAAACCTTACTTTCACATACAATAAAACAACGTTCACTTTTTCAAAAGAAAGCAAATGCCAAAAATGAATTTTTCTCCCCTGGATGTGACATTGATGAATTGAAACTTCAACCAAAAGAAGTGTATGAAACCAAATGGAACCAAATGAAAAGGCAAAGATTAAATTCAGCAAAATGAAATAAACTTGGATTTCTCACGCTAGTGTAACATCTCCTATGAATCACCATGCTTTACTTAAAGAAAGAAAGAAAAACACCGTGCGTGCATTTCTCAAGGAAAGAAAAAAAAATGCATCCTAAAGCTAATAAATAAAATGCATCCTAAATCTAGTAAATGAAATGCCTAATAAATGAAGTGCTAAGTATGTCTTTTTTTCAAGACACCTCATCACGTGAAAAGTATAGGAAAAAGGACACATGAAAATTAATGATGAACATAAAAAAAAACGTGAATGATGATTCATAGCAAACAACTTCAACCGGTGGCACATTGAATGCTTTTGGTATTTCAACAATTGGAAAATAAAATTCATTCTCATCCAAACATCAATACAATAAAAGAAAACCCTTTCGGGGGCTACTCCCTCCTAATGTGCCAACTCCCCTTTCTTCAAAGTGAAAGCAAAGATTCAAAAAACAATTCATCACCGTGTGCTTTTTCTTTCCAGCCGTGCTTCCAAAAATCTTGGACGCTTGAGTGCACCGTTTCAGCAAAATCAATCCCGCTTCCTCCACCAACGTATCATCAGCCATAACCTTCCATTCTCTTTCAAAAACAATGTTCCAACCAAAGAAAAGTTCAAAAACCAAAAGCCTAACCGAGAGAGTCCGTGTAAAATGGCAAGTGGCGGCTCTCCTTAAACCTGCAGGACGTGTGTCTACTCAAGGGCCGTGTGTTGCCCTCCTTCCAAACTGCTACGGCATCTGGACCTGGTTCACGTTGCTGCTTCTTGAATGCACCCCCAATTTCGCTGGACCACCCCACGCTGCTGCAAACGTGGCTGCCCCTTGCTGGATGCCACCTCCTAAGTGTGGGCCGTGTGCTTCAATTCCCGTGGAGACCTAGTTCCGTGTGTGTTCTTCTCTTCTTGCTGGATCAAGGCCGTAAGTGCCTCTTCCCAAATGAATCCAGCTTCTATGTGCACCCCTTGCTGCCAGCGTGTGGGCTGTGACACTTCCAAGAAAACGTGGCAGCACCTCCAATTCATTTTCTCGGCTGGACCATGTGCTTCTATGTGGGCCCTTCCATTTTGCTTCTTAAAATTCAAGAATTAAAGGACTTGGTTAAGAGTGTTGGGAGGTCTTAGCATCATCCAATGATCAATTCCAGCCACCACAATTACTAAACAACAAGCAAACAATGCAACAGATTAGAAATCACTCAAACAGCAAGCATTGGAATGACATAGGGGAGTAAAAAAAATACTGGGAACAACACAGAACGAATTTGAACAAAATAAAAACTATACGTGAAAATAGACATCCATACGAAACTATGAAAAAAAATTGCATGGAAAACGGATAAGAATTGAACTCAAACGAAGACACACAAGTTGGCACAAACAGCAGTAATCACTGGACTGACATATGCGAGTAAAATAAATACTGGGAACAGCACAGAATGAATTAGAACAAAGTAAAAACTATATGTTAAAATAGACATCCAGACGAAACTATGAAAAAAAATTGCATGGAAAACGGATAAGAATTGAACTCAAACGAAGACACACAAGTTGACACAACATTCACGCGGCAGCCAGCGAAAATAAAAATGGCTAAGATGCATTGGCTCAATTTCCATTTCTCATTTAGCTTTCTAATGTCCCAAAAAGTTATCCAAAATTTTCCCATAATTAATAATGCAAAACAATAAGCTCAGATAATTCAAATTAGTTAAAATAAGAATTTCCGATCAAATTAAGCACAATTAGGAAAAACAGGAAAATACCGGACGTTTAAGCATAATTCCCCGACTAATTCTAGCACATTAAACTAAGTGAAGTGAGGAAAATATTGGTTCATCAGTGCATCATTATCCACCATTTTAAATAACTCTGTGAAGTCCATTGGTTTCCCTTGATGGATTGGAAAAGGTAACATGCTTTTGCTCTCTGTTTCACTTCTCTCTTCTGTATCTAACTCAACTTTGTCATCATCAACACTCTCTACCACCTTGCATTCTTCTCTGGGGTTAACCTCAGTATTAGCCCCAAAGTTTCTGTGTGGTCTTTCTTCCAATTGCTTAGTAATCTGACCCATTTGAATCTCCAAATTCTTTATAGCAGCTTCAGTGCTCTTTTGAGAAGATTCAGTTTTCTGTATGAATTGCTGAAGAGTTTCTTCCAACCTTGTTGATCTTTCATTAAGCATAGATAATTGTTGCCAAAAGGTTGGTTGCTGCTGCTGCTTATTATATTGATTAGCTTGCCCAGTTTGTCCTTGACCAATGCTTGGATGTGGTTTCCAACCCTGATTATAATTCCCTTGACGGTATGGAAATTGATTAGCCATGAAGTTAACATCCTCCACGGCTTCCACAGGAAAAGCACATTGGCCATTGATGTGATCACCCCCACATAATTCGCACAACTGGGTTTGTACCTGTGCAGCAGATTTTAACTCTTTAGGTAATGAAGCAAGAGTTTTGGTCAGAGTTTCCAGCTGTTGAGTTAGAATTTTATTCTGGGCTAGCAAGGCATCATGTGTTTGTAATTGAAGAACCCCTTTTTGTTGCATAGGAGCTCCTCTTTCAGTGTCCAGCTCATTATCACTAGTAGCCATGTTTTCTATAATTTCAGTTGCTTCCTCTGGAGTTTTCCATTTAATATTGCCTCCTGCTGAGGCGTCCAACATCATCTTGGTTTGTGAACCAAGCCCTCCAAGGAAAGTTAAGACTACTTCTTGATCTTCAAAGCCATGCGTGGGAGTTTTACGTAACAAGCTTTTATACCTGTCCCATGCATGCCCCAGTGATTCTTCCATGCCCTGCTTGAATGAAGAAATCTCTTGCTTTCCTTTAGTCACCTTAGATTGTGGGAAGTATTTGTTTAAAAATTTTGTGACCACTGCTTCCCACTCTGTGAAACTTTCTTCTGGAAAAGAGTTCAACCAAAGCTTAGCATTACCTCCCAATGAGAAAGGAAACAAGCTAAGTTTGATTGCTTCGTCTGGCACCCCATTAATCTTGACTGTATTGCAAATCTCATTAAAGGTAGTGAGGTGCTCATATGGGCTTTCATGAGATAACCCATTAAATTGATTACTCTTCACCAGTTGAATCAGTGCTGGTTTGACCTCCATGTTGGCTGCATTGACTCTAGGTCTAGCTATGCTGTTAAAGTGTTGAGGCCCAGCAATATTGGTGTAGTCTGCAAGAGTTCTTCTACCATTATTGTTCTCCATACTTCCTGTGCTATGAACAGAACCTTTGTGGTGATGATTGTAAGAGAGTTTCTGGAGAAGGGAAAAGTTCTCTAGATGTTCTGATTCTTCTCCTCCTTCTACTCTCGTCTAGACCTTCAAGTAGAGGTTCTGTTGTTTTCTTACTTCTAGTTCGAATTGCCTCTTGCATACACAAGAAAACAAAACCCTAGAAAATATTTGTTAGCACAAAAAGATATAAGAGAAGATAAGAAGATAAGAAGATAAAAGATTTAGAAGATAGAAAGATAAGAAAGATAAAAGATAAAATAAAATAAAATCTAATCTAATCTAATCTAATCTAATCTAAAAAGATAAAATAAAATCTAATAAAATAAAATCTAATCTAATCTAATCATTTAAAATCTAATCTAATAAAAACCGAAAAATAAAAACAGAAAATAAAAACAGAAATTCAAAATTAAAGTCAAAGATAATCAATAATCACACAAATTAACCAGTTAAACCACGAGTCCCTGGCAACGGCGCCAAAAACTTGATGGACAAATTTATGAGCACCAAAATATGATGTCACAAACTTGTTTCACAATCGGCAAGTATGACCGAATCGTTCAAGTAATAAACTTGGTAAGACCAAGTATCGATCTTCCCAAAGGACTCACGGCCTAGTTTAGTTGTATGGTTTGTTGATTAGCTAAGACTTAAGAACGAAATATTTGAAGTTTAATATGCAAAGACGAAAATAAACATGTATGCATGAGTTTTGATCAATGGCAAAAGCAAAAGATAAACACTTTCAATGAAATATATGAATGAATATGTTGTTGGGGGTCAATTTCATCTCATCCACTCTCATATATTTTAGGAATTCAACATTCAAATCATCATTGTTAATGCCACTCTCTAAAGTACCATTCTAGATGGCTTCTCCCTAATCACGAGTTCATACAATTCCTAGCATTCCTAATGATTAGTTCATAAGTGCAGGAGCTTAACGACAACCAACATAATATTGGGAGAAATTCCCCGGATCTAGACTTCCCCGTACGTGCCCGTATCGACAAAACCAATAATCATGCATCGAATGAGTTAAACCATGCAAGCATTAAGCAAAGAGGAAAAACCCTAACTAATGATGAAAGAAAGCATAAATCTTAATTAAAAGATGCAAGCATAGATTCCATATATGAGAGCTTCAAGAGATTACATTGATTCCCCAACAAACATACAAGGTTTAGTTCACCATATTCATGGTGAACCTAGATGAACAATAATGAAACAATGAAAGAATAAACCCTAAAAAGGTGAAGAGGTAGCCTGAGCATCCAAGATCCTCCTTCAAAGGGGTGGAAGAGAGAGTGTTTGCCTCGTTTCTGCCAAAGATACCAACTCTAGGACGTGCAAGTCCTTATATACTATTTTAGAATTACAAAAGATCTAAGCCCAAGCCCATAAAAGGGCCAGAAAACGAGTCCAAGCCCATTATTAAGACTGGCGCTTAGCGGTAAATACCGCTCAGCGGTGCCTACGCTTCTCTTTTCTTCCCCTCAGCAGCCAGTTTGCCCCTCAGCGGACCTCCCGTGACCTCCTGAGTGCCTTCGGCTTCTCATTTTGCACTCTTTGCTTCCTTTTCTGATTCCATCTCTCTCCTTCTTCACTTCTTTCACTAAATTCACCTTAAAACCTGCACAAAAACACTTAAATCAAGCATAAACCTGTCCAGCTCTCTTATTTCTGAAAATATAGATAAAAGCATGATTTCAAGCTAGTTTTTAAGTCTAAAGGTTGCTTTTAGTATCAATTTTAAGCATGAAAATAACAGTTTTTCAACTGGTATCAGCCACTTGAACAAGCTTCCAAGATAAGCATCAAGAGGAGGACCGCCACTTGCTTGAACAAGATAAGGTCTGCCCAAATTTGGGACTTTAGAGACAGAATTCTATCTCAAAGAGGATTGCAAAAGTGCAAATCAACTCAAATTCATTGAATCAAGGTAAGGTGTACAAAAAGGAGACCCCTAAGCCTTCTTATATAACCTTTGGAGTGAGCTAGGATGCAAGATCTAGGAGATGTGGGACTTATGAGTGTGGAGGTCGTCCAGCAGCTGCTGCAGTTCCTCTAGGGACTTTTGAGTCCCACATTGCTCAATTCTCTCCACTCCAAAGGGTTTATAAGGCAACTAGTTCTCCTATAGTTCAAAACATGAAAACTACCTATGCTACCTTGCACTAACGCCTAGGACGTCCATTTCCTCTCGTTTTCTTTTTAAGACCAAGCCATGGAAAGTCTCACATTGCTTGTTCTTAAAGAGAAAGAAGAGTTTATAAGCGTCTCTACAACTATAAATAACGAAAGAACAAAAGAGGCAAATACAAGCCAACGAAACCTATTCTACTCTTTTTTATGCTTGTTGTCACTTGAAAACTCTTCATTGTTGCCCCATCTATGATCATATCACTAGATGAACAATAATGAAAGAATGAAAGATAAAACCCTAGAAAGGTGAAGAGGTAGCCTGAGCATCCAAGTTCCTCCTTCAAAGGGGTGGAAGAGAGAGTGTTTGCTTCGTTTCTGCCAAAGATACAAACCCTAGGACGTCCTAAAAGCTTATATACTATTCTAAAATTACAAGAATTTAGTTCCAAGCCCATAAGTGTGCCGCTCTGATGGACAAATTTATAATCACCAAAATATGATGTCACAAACTTGTTTTACAATCGGCAAGTATGACCGAATCGTTCAAGCAATAAACTTGGTAAGACCAAGTATCGTTCTCCCAAAGGACTCACGGCCTAGTTTAGTTGTGTGGTTTGTTGATTAGCTAAGACTTAAGAACGAAATAGTTGGATTTTACTATGCAAAACAGAAAATAAACATGTATGCATGAGTTTTTATCAATGGCAAAAGCAAAAGACAAGCACTTTCAATGAAATATATGGATGAATATGTTGTTGGGGGTCAATTTCATCTCATCCACTCTCATATATTTTAGGAATTCAACATTCAAATCATCATTGTTAATGCCACTCTCTAAATTACCTTGTCAAGAAGGCTTATCCCTAATTACAAGTTCATACGATTCCTAGCATTCCTAATAATTAGTTCTCTTAGCACAGGAGCTTAACGACAACCAATATAATATTGGGAGAGATTCCCAAGATCTAGACTTCCCCGTACGTTCCCGTATCGGCAAAATCAATAATCATGCATTGAATGAGTTAAACAAAGCAAGCATTAAGCAAAGAGGAAAAACCCTAACTAATGATGAAAGAAAGCATAAATCTTAGATTATGATGCAAGCATAAATTTCATATATGAGAGCTTCAAAAGATTACATTGATTCCCCAACAAGCATACAAGGTTTAGTTCACCATATTCATGGTGAACCTAGATGAACAATAATGAAAGAATGAAGGATAAAACCTTAGAAAGGTGAAGAGGTAGCCTGAGCATCCAAGATCCTCCTTCAAAGGGGTGGAAAAGAGAGTGTTTGCTTCGTTTCTGCTAAAGATACCAACCCTAAGACATCTAGGTCTTTAAATAGGACATAAAAATAATAGAAAACGGGTCCAGGCCCAAACAGATCATAAAATCGCATAAAACTGGACCAAAACTCGCCTGGTTGACTTTTTTCGTGCACATCTCAACATCAATCAATCAATAAGCATCATGCAGCATTACTTATCACACAATCACAGTTAATAGCAAACCATCATAACAAACCAGGTGTCCAATAGAGTACATCAAACCCTAATCTAAAACCAAAAATCAATAAGTTCAGAAAACTTAAACTAACAAAAGCATAAGCATATTATAGCATTCATCAGTAAATGCTATCTCAACTCCTCCTCAGTCTGAGCTATCATCTGTATCCTCCTCTTCTTGGATCTTACAGTCTTGATTCCTTTTACCCGATGAGGAGGCCATCCCTGCATCAAACATAATTCACAAAACCAAAAGATACATTGTTAAGCATTAGTAAACCACAATGAAGAAATCATCCCCTTCAATGATGCTCTCTCCCAACCCCAAACTTAAATGGAAAACTAGTGAGCAAGTGAGTGGAAGGGAGATTTTCTAAAGAGGGATGAGGGAAAAGATGTGGAAAACCTTGGAGAAGGTATGTGGGAGTGTTTGTGCAGAGAAGAGCCTGAAAGTATGAGCATATGCACAGCTTAGGGTATAAAAATACCCTAATGGGCTCGGGTCCCGCTAAGGGGAACTAAAGCCCATTCTGCGAGAGTACCGCTCAGCGGTAAATTGCCGCTCAGCGACACTTTCGTGAAGTGCTCTTCTCCTTCTTTTCTTAACCTACGTGCCTCCTAGACATGCCCCTCACTGGTTCCCTGCAATTCAATGTTTAAAATACTTATGCAAACCCAAACTAAAGTAAAACAAGCAAAAACAATCAATCAACTGGGTTGCCTCCCAGGTAGCGCTTGTTTAACGTCACGAGCCTGACCCAAAATCCACCAACACCCATCAGTAGGTGTTTAAAATCTCACCAACACCCATCAGTAGGTGCTTCAAACTTACCAACACCCATCAGTAGGTGTTACCACTTAGCATCCTTCAGTAGATGCTATATCCAACTAGCATCCTTCAGTAGATGCTATGTTCAGCAATATAATGTTCAACAGATTTAAAGATTACAAACCCAAGTAAAATTTAAAAGTTCTAAAATCACTGGGTTGCCTCCCAGCAAGCGCTCTTTTAACGTCATTAGCTTGACCCAGTAAGCTCAAATTCCTCCTTTATAGTTGATGTTGTCATCCCACCAACTCCTCAGCTATTTCCTGTGAACTGTTTTGGTCCTTCTAGAATGTGGAGACTCTATCTCTATCATCTCCTTCTCTTTAAAGCCCTTCACAGCCCACAACTTGTTCTTGATTCTTACAGGTGTTCCAAGTTGGGGTCTTCTTTTCTCCCAGTCACTAAGAATTTCTCCTCCTCTTCCAATCTTTTCTTCCTTGTGTACCTGAAACAACAAACAATGGTTACCTGCAAACTTGGGCTTTTCATCTTTATGGCTAGTCATGTGTGCATCTTGAAATGAAGCTTTATAACTAGCTTATTCCTCCTGTGCTTGCATCTCATCCTTGAAGACGTCTACAGCCACTCTCTCCTCTCGATCTTGGAGCACCTGTATACCTTCATTTACATCAATGATAGCTCTGGCCGTTTTCATAAACGGTCTTCCAAGTATGATAGGTATCTTCTTTGTCTCTATCTTCATCACCACAAAGTCTGCCAAGAACTGAAGTTTGCCAACACAAACTATAATGTCCTCTGCAATCCCATATGGCTCCTTTGAATATCCATCGGCCATTACTAGATTAACCTTTACAGGTTTCACATTAACATTGCCGATTTGCTCCAATAAATAGTAAGGTATCAAGTTAACACTTGAACCTAAATCAAGAAGAGCTTTCTTCAGCCTTTTCTTCCCTATGGTACAAGGGATAGAAAAACTGCCTGGGTCTGTTGCTTTAGGAGGGAATGACTCTTTTTTAACAGTTATACACTCCTCTGCCTCATCATCTCTACGTCTCTTCTTTGTAGAGATTTCTTCATTAGATTTAGTGTAAACCGTAATCTGTTGCAGAATCTGTTCCCAAGGTGCATCATCATTCACCATTTTGAATAATTCTGTGAAGTCCAGTTGTTTCCCTTGATGGATTGGAAAAGGAAAAGTGCTATTGCTCTCTATTTCTCTTCTCTCTTCTGTATCTAACTCAACTTTCTCATCATCAACACTCTCTACCACCTTACACTCTTCTCTGGGGTTAACCTCAGTATTAGCCCCAAAATTTCTATTTGGCCTTTCTTCCACCTGTTTGGTGATCTGCCCCATCTGAGTCTCCATATTTTTTATAGCAGCTTCAGTGCTCTTCTGTGTAGACTCAGTCTTCTGTATGAAATTGTTGAGAGTTTCCTCCATCCTCATGGACCTTTCATTAAGCATAGATAACTGTTGCCATAAGGTGGGTTGCTGCTGCTGCTTATTATATTGACCAGCTTGCCCAGTTTGCCCTTGACCAATACTTGGGTGTGGTTTCCACCCCTGATTGTAGCTCCCTTGACGGTACTGATTGGTCATGTAGTTTACATCCTCTACGGCTTCAACTGGAAAGGCACATTGACCATTGATATGGTCGCCTCTACACAATTCGCACAACTGGGATTGTACCTGTGCAACAGTTTTCAACTCTTTGGGTAATTGTGCAAGAGTTTTAGTCAAAGTCTCCAGCTATTGAGTTAGAATTTTGTTTTGAGCTAGCAGGGCATCATGTGTCTGTAATTGGAGAACTCCTTTTTGCATAGGAGCTGCTCTCTCACTGTGTAGCTCATTATCACTAGTAGCCATGTTTTCTAAAATCTCTGTTGCTTCCTCTGGAGTTTTCCATTTAATATTGCCTCCTGCTGAGGCATCCAGCATCATCTTGGTTTGTGAACCAAGCCCTCCAAGGAAAGTTAAGACTACTTCCTGATCTTCAAAGCCATGCGTGGGTGTTTTTCTTAGCAAGCTTTTATACCTGTCCCATGCATGCCCTAGTGATTCTTCCATGCCCTGTTTAAATGAAGAAATCTCTTGCTTGCCTTTTGTCACCTTAGATTGTGGGAAGTACTTGTTTAAAAATTTTGTGACCACTGCTTCCCACTCTGTGAAACTTTCTTCTGGGAAAGAATTCAACCAAAGCTTAGCATTGCCTCCCAATGAGAAAGGAAACAAGCTAAGTTTGATAGCTTCGTCTGGCACCCCATTAATCTTTACTGTGTTGCAAATCTCATTGAAGGTAGTGAGGTGCTCATATGGGCTTTCATCAGATAACCCATTGAATTGGTTGCTTTTCACCAGTTGAATCAGTGCTGGTTTGACCTCCATATTAGCTGCATTGACTATAGGTCTAGCTATACTGTTAAAGTGCTGAGGTCCAGCTATATTGGTGTAGTCAACAAGAGTTCTTCTAACATTGTTGTTCTCCATATTTTCTGTGCTATGAACAGAACCTTGTGGTGATGATTGTAAGAGAGTTTCTGGAGAAGGGAAAAGTTCTCTAGATGTTCGGATTCTTCTCCTCCGTCTACTCTCGTCTATACCTTCAAGCAGAGGTTCTGTTGTTTTCTTGCTCCTTGTTCTAATTGCTTCCTGCATACACAAGAAAACAAAACCCTAGAAAATATTTGTTAGCACAAAAAGATATAGGAGAAGATAAAAGATTCAGAAGATAAAATAAAATAAGATAGAATAAAATAAAATAAAATAAAATAAAATCTAATCAAATAAAATAAAATAAAATAAAATAAAATAAAATCAAATCAAATCAAATAAAATCAAATCAAATCAAATAAGATAAAATAAAAACCGAAAAAATAAAAACAGAAAATAAAAACAGAAATTCAAAATTAAAGTCAAAGATAATGAATAATCACACAAATTAACCAGTTAAACCACGAGTCCCCGACAACGGCGCCAAAAACTTGATGGACAAATTTATGATCACCAAAATATGATGTCACAAACTTGTTTTACAATCGGCAAGTATGACCGAATCGTTCAAGTAATAAACTTGGTAAGACCAAGTATCGTTCTCCCAAAGGACTCACGGCCTAGTTTAGTTGTGTGGTTTGTTGATTAGCTAAGACTTAAGAACGAAATAGTTGGATTTTACTATGCAAAACAGAAAATAAACATGTATGCATGAGTTTTGATCAATGGCAAAAGCAAAAGACAAGCACTTTCAATGAAATATATGGATGAATATGTTGTTGGGGTCAATTTCATCTCATTCACTCTCATATATTTTAGGAATTCAACATTCAAATCA
The DNA here is from genome assembly GCA_034642375.1 of Vigna nakashimae. Taxonomy (NCBI): domain Eukaryota; kingdom Viridiplantae; phylum Streptophyta; class Magnoliopsida; order Fabales; family Fabaceae; genus Vigna; species Vigna nakashimae. The sequence goes on along the minus strand of CM067759.1, from coordinate 27,419,877 downwards.
TCATTGTTAATGCCACTCTCTAAATTACCTTGTCAAGAAGGCCTATCCCTAATTACGAGTTCATACGATTCCTAGCATTCCTAATAATTAGTTCTCTTAGCACAGGAGCTTAACGACAACCAATATAATATTGGGAGAGATTCCCCGGATCTAGACTTCCCCGTACGTTCCTGATGAGTCTATTTTCTTGAATTATATTTAGTTTATTGCACTTAAATAAACCAGGGAATTGTTTTTAATTGTTTGTTATTTCCCAGTTTTCCGAATTTAGCTTAATTTGGTCAGAAATTTGTAATTGTGCTAATTTGGGTTTTCTGGGCTGATTAAGTGCATTTTTGAAGTGCAGGAAAATTTCGGAAATACATTTTGGGACATCAGGAAGAATGCCAAATAAATTCAAGACTCTCCACACAGACATTTTAGAATTAATTAAATTGTAATTCAGTAGTTTAGAATTTCTGTATCAACTTTTACATTTTGGGACAATTTTTGGTAAAGTAGACTAGACCCAAAATGTGAAGGAAAATAACTTGGCACCTTAGGGTTTTTGTGTGGACCCCACCCTTATTAAAAGGTGACCCACGGCCTTAGAGAGCCAGCCGCCAGGGGGCACTTGTAGGGGGGCACTTTTTACTCTCTCGGTTTTTTTTGGTTTTAGCCTTTGGCTTTGAACGTTTACTGGCCACACTGATTTTGGTTTTTTTTTTACCTTGTACGCTGTTTTGGATTGGAGGAGAATGTTTAGTTCCGGATTACTCATTGGCTATTTTGTTTTCATTTAGTTCATGAAATTTATGGAGGAAGCACGTTTTATTTTCTCTGTTTGGAAGCACATGCACATGGAGGGTTACGTCTGATTTTAAATTAAGAGGCACGCAGCTGCTACTGCACACGTCCAGCCGAGAGGAAGGACACATCATGGAGCGTCCAGCAAGGCACTAGGGAAAAGGGGAGCAGCCGCCACCTAAGTTGGAGAGTTTTTTTTGGCTTAAAATAATGTAGCGTTGGAGATAAAGAAAAGGAGGTGCTGCCACATCAAACATTCATTTTGAAGAGCACACGGTCTGGATGGGATTGCAGTGCACGAGCAATGTGTGTGTGTTGGAGCAACTTGTGCGGACAGGGGAGAAGCACTTCTTTTTCTTCTTCTAGGCGCACAGTGATTCACGGGAGCTGGAAGCAGGTCACGTCCAACATTGAAAGTAGCACTGATTTCATGTTAAAGGTCTTTGTTAATTTCAATTGGAGAAAAGCACACCACATTAAGGCTGTAAGCAAGGAGAGAGTGGAGAGAACGCTGTCACATCTTGGGGAGCAGCTGCACGCATATGTGGAGTTGGAGAAAGAAAGGAGAGGCATTAATTTATTTTCTTGGAGAATGAAGCATTTGGTGTTACGTTTTGGAAACAACACGCAGGGCTTCACACGGGAACAACTGCCACGTCCCAAAGAGAGATACTCCATGGGTTTTCTTTTGAATTAGTTTACATGCTTTGATTCTATTCTCTAGTTTTTCTTTTTGTTACGATTTTAATATTGCATACATTTAGGTTTGAATGCTTGCTAATTTTTAAGTGATCTTTACTTGATTATCTTGTTCTCCTTTCAATGCTAATCATCACAAAGTTAATTTTCACTCCTTTAAATTGGTTCATTTTCACTCCTTTAATGTAAAAGTAATGTTAGCTTTAGTGACCAACCGCTTTAATTTTGTAATTGAGACCGTTTTTACATTTCCGTTTGCATTAGTGTCTTATTTAAGTTCAGTTGCATTCACAAAAATCTTTCAAAATTCCCCCCACTACGTGTTCGATCTGAGACTGAACCGCAAATTGGTCCTTGAGAGACGACCTAGGAGTCACTTCCTAGTACTATACTGCATTATTCTATGCACAACTTTTGTGGGAGGTGCGACCCTCTCATCAGTTCCCGTATCGACAAAATCAATAATCATGCATTGAATGAGTTAAACAAAGCAAGCATTAAGCAAAGAGGAAAAACCCTAACTAATGATGAAAGAAAGCATAAATCTTAGATTAAGATGCAAGCATAAATTCCATATATGAGAGCTTCAAAAGATTACATTGATTCCCCAACAAACATACAAGGTTTAGTTCACCATATTCATGGTGAACCTAGATGAACAATAATGAAAGAATGAAGGATAAAACCCTAGAAAGGTGAAGAGGTAGCCTGAGCATCCAAGATCCTCCTCCAAAGGGGTGGAAGAGAGAGTGTTTGCTTCGTTTCTGCCAAAGATACCAACCCTAGGACATCTAGGTCTTTAAATAGGACATAAAAATAATAGAAAACGGGTCTAGGCCCAAACAGATCATAAAATCGCATAAAACTGGACCAAAACTCGTCTGGTTGACTTTTTTCGTATTCTGGTTGACTGGTTGACTATTTTGGTTGACTGGTTGACTTTTCTGGTTGACTGGTTGACTTTTCTGGTTTCTGGTTGACTTTTCAGCACTCCAATCATTCGGTACTGCAATTCTTCTTTCAAATCATTCAATTAGCCTACAAAATAAAGGGAATCTTGCACAAAACCATTAAATTCACTTTCAACTCTCTTATTCACAAAACTAAAGCAAAAATATGAGTTCAAGCTAGTTTCTAAGTCTTAAAGGTTGCTTTTGGTATCAATTTTAAGCATAAAAATAACAGTTTTTCAACTGTTATCACGCTCAGCGGTAAAGTGCCGCTCAGCGGTAAGTGCTTGAGTAGTTTTCTCCCCTCAGTGGCCATTTTGCCCCTCAGCAGTTCCAAACGTGAACTCCTGAGTGCCACTCAGCGGTGAACTGCCGCTGAGCGGCAGTTGCAGCTTCTCCTTTTGCACTTTTTGATGTCTTTTCTGATTCCATCTCTCTCCTTCTTCACTTCTTTCACTAAATTCACCTTAAAACCTGCACAAAAACCTTGAAATCAAGCATAAACCTGTCCAGCTCTCTTATTTCTGAAAATATGAATAAAAGCATGATTTCAAGCATAAACCTGCACAAAAACCTTGAAATCAAGCATAAACCTGTCCAGTTTTATGCGATTTTATGATCTGTTTGGGCCTAGACCCGTTTTCTATTATTTTTATGTCCTATTTAAAGACCTAGATGTCCTAGGGTTGGTATCTTTGGCAGAAACGAAGCAAACACTCTCTCTTCCACCCCTTTGGAGGAGGATCTTGGATGCTCAGGCTACCTCTTCACCTTTCTAGGGTTTTATCCTTCATTCTTCCATTATTATTCATCTAGTTTCACCATGAATATGGTGAACTAAACCTTGTATTATTGTTGGGGAATCAATGTAGTCTTGTGAAACTCTCATATATGCAATTTGTTTTAACATCTTACTTTTAAGACTTATGCTTTCTTTCATCATTAGTTAGGGTTTTTCCTCTTTGCTTAATGCTTGCTTTGTTTAACTTATTCATTGCCATGATTATTGATTTTGTCGATATGGGAACGTACGGGGAAATCTAGATCCGGGGAATTTCTCCCAATAGCATATTGGTTGCCGTTAAGCTCCTGCACTTAAGAACTAATTACTAGGAATGCTAGGAATTGTATGAACTCGTAATTAAGGATAGGCCTTTTTGAAAGGTGATTTAGAGAGTGGCATTAACAATTGATGAAAAGAATGTTGAATTCCTAAAGTATATGAGAGTGGATAAGATGAAATTGATAACCCCAACAACATACTCATCCATATATTTCATTGAAGTGTTTGTATTTTGTTTTCGCCATTGATCAAATTCATGCATACATGTTTATTTACTGTCTTTTGCATATAAAACTCCAATCAATTTGGTCTTAAGTCTTAAATAATCAACAAATCACATAACTAAACTAGGCCGTGAGTCCTTTGGGAGAACGATACTTGGTCTTACCGAGTTTTATTACTTGAAACGATTCGGTCACACTTGCGATTGTCCAACAAGTTTGTGGCGCCGTTTTTCGGTGATCATAAATTTGTCATCATGGATAAAGTTGACAAAGTGGACCAAGTGGACGAAGTTGACGAAGTGGAAGAAGTGAAGGAAGTAGACGAAGTTGATGAAGTTAACAAAGTGGACGAAGTTGACGAAGTGGACGAAGTAGAAGAAGTTGTCGAAGTGGAGTAAATCGAGGAAGTGGTGGAAGTAGAAGAAGTGGACGAAGTGGACGAAGTTGATGAAGTCGACGAAGTGGAAGAAGTGGACGAAGTTGACGAAAAGATGAAGTGCAGGAAGTGGAGGAAGTAGAGGAAGTGGACGAAGTTGACAAAGTGGGCAAGGTGGACAAAGTTGACGAAGTGGACGAAGTTTACGAAGAGGAGGAAATGGAGGAAGTGGGGGAACTGGAGGAAGTGGAGCAAGTGGACGAAGTTGACGAACTTGACAAAGATGACGAGGTGGACTGACTGGAGGGAGATGAGGAAGTGGACAAAGTGGAGGAAGTGGCGAAGTTGACAAAGTCCATGACGTTGCCAAGTGGATGAAGTGGAGCACGTGGAGAAAGTGGAGAAAGGGGAGGAAGTGCAGGAAGTTGACGAAGTGGGGGAAGTTGATGAAGTGGACGAAGTCGACGAGGTGGACTGACTGGAGGGAGATGAAGAAGTTGACAAAGTGGAGGAAGTGGATGAAGTTGACGAAGTGGACGAAGTTGACAAGTGGACCAAGTTGACGAAGTTGTCCATTTGATGTAAGTAGAGGATGTGGAGGAAGTACAAGAAGTGGACGATGTTGACGAAGTGGACGAAGTTGACGAAGTGGACGAAGTGGATGAAGTTGATGAAGTGGGTGAAGTTCGAGAAGCGGACGAAGTGGATGAATTGGACGAAAAGAGGAAGTGAAGGAAGTAGAGGAAGTGGAAGAAGAAGTGGACGAAGTGGAGGAAGTTGACTAACTTGACAAAGTGGACGAAACAGACAAAGGGACGAAGAGGACGAAGTGGACGAAGTGGACGAAGTGGACGAAGTAGACGAAGTGAACGCAGGTGACGAAGTTGAGAAAGTGGACGAAGTTGACGAAGTTGTCGAAGTGGAGTAAGTGGAGGAAGTGGAGGAAGTAGAAGAAGTGGAGGAAGTGGAGGAATTGTACGAAGGGACAACGTTGACGAATTGAACAATGTTGAAGAAGTGAACGAAGTTCACGAAGTGGACGAAAAGACGAAGTGGAGGAAGTGGAGGAAGTAGACGAAGTGGACAAAGTGGAAGAAGAAGTGAACGAAGTTGATAAAGTGGACGAGGTGGACAAAGCTGACGAAGTAGAGGAAGTGGAGGAAGAAGAGGAAGTGGACGAAGTGGACGAAGTTGACGAAGTGGATGAAGTTGACGAAATGGACGAAGTTCAAGAAGTCGACGAAGTGGATGACAAGACGAAGTGGAGGAGTGTGGATGAAGTTGACGAAGTGCACGAAGTTGATGAAGTGGACGAAGTTGACGAAGTTGGCAAAGTTCACAAAGTTGACGAATTGGAGGAAGTTGATGAAGTGGAGGAAGTGGAGGAGGTGGAGGAAGTGGTGGAAGTGGAGGAAGTGGAGGAGGTGGAGGAAGTGGTGGAAGTGGAAGAAGAAGTGGACGAAGTGCAGGAAGAAATGGACCAAGTTGATGAAGTTGACCAAGTTGACGAAATTGACGAAGTGAACAAAGTGGACGAACTAGACCAAGTTGACGACGTAGACGAAGTGGAAGAAGTGGAGGAAGTGGAAAAGTTGCCGAAGTGGAAGAAGTGGAAGAAGAAGTAGACAAACTGGACGAAGTTGATGAAGTGGAGGAAGTGGACAAAGTTGGCGAAGTTGAAGAAGTGGAAGAAGAAGTGGACAAACTGGACGAACTGGACGAAGTTGATGAAGTGGACGAAGGCGACAAAGTGGAGGAAGTGGAGGAAGTGAAGAAAGTGGAGGAAGTAGAGGAAGTTGACGAAATGGAAGAAGTGGACGAAGTTGACGAAGTGGACGAAGTTGACGAAGTGGAGGAAGTAGAGGAAGTGGACCAAATGGACGAAGTGGAGTAAGTGGACGAAGTTGACGAATTTGGCGAAGTTGACAAAGTGGACGACGTGGACGAAGTTGACGAAATGGAGGAAGTTGACGAAGTTCTCAAAGTGGAGTAGGTGGAGGAGGTGGAGGAAGTGGAGGAAGTAGAAGAACTGGACGAAGTGGACGAAGTTGATAAAGTGGAGGAAATGGAGGAAGTTGACGAAGTGGAGGAAGAGGAAGAAGGGGAGAAAGTGGAGGAAGTGGAAGATGTTGAGGAAGTGGAGGAAGTTGACGAAGTTGACTAAGTCTTGAAAATGGAGGAAGGGGAGGAAGTGGAGGAAGTTGACGAAGTGGACGAAGGGGAGGAAGTGGAGGAAGTTGACGAAGTGGACGAAGTGGACGAAGGCGATGAAGTGAAGAAAGTGGAGGAATGGAGGAAGTGGAGGAAGTAGAGGAAGTTGACGAAGTGGAGGAAGTGGACGAAATGCACCAAGTGGAGGAAGTGGAGGAAGTGAAGAAAGTGGAGGAGGTGGAGGAAGTAGAGGAAGTTGACGAAGTGGAAGAAGTGGACGAAGTGGACGAAGTTGACGAAGTGGACAAAATTGACGAACTGGATGAAGTTGACGAAGTGGACGAAATGGACGAAGTGGACGAAGTGGAGGAAGTGGACGAAGTGAAGAAAGTGGAGGAAGTGGAGGAAGTGGAGGAAGTAGAGGAAGTTGACGAAGTGGAAGAGGTGGAGCAAGTGGACGAAGTGGAGGAAGTGGACGAAATGGACGAAGTGGAGGAAGTGGAGGAAGTGGACGAAGTTGACGAATTTGGCGAAGTTGACAAAGTGGACGAAGTTGACGAAATGGAGGAAGTTGACGAAGTTGTCGAAGTGGAGTAGGTGGAGGAAGTGGAGGAAGTAGAAGTGGACGAAGTTGACGAAGTGGAGGAAATGGAGGAAGTTTATGAGTCGTTATTTTTTGAATTATATTTAGTTTATTGCACTTAAATAAACCAGGGAATTGTGTTTAATTGTTTGTTATTTCCTCGTTTTCCGAATTCTGCTTAATTTGGTCGGAAATTTGTAATTGTGCTAATTTGGGTTTTCTGAGCTGATTAAGTGCATTTTTGAAGTGCAGGAAAATTTCGGAAATACATTTTGGGACATTAGGAAGAATGCCAAATAAATTCAAGACTCTCCACACAGGCATTTTAGAATTAATTAAATTGTAATTCAGTAGTTTAGAATTTCTGTATCAACTTTTACATTTTGGGACAATTTTTGGTAAAGTAAACTAGACCCAAAATGTGAAGGTAAATGACTTGGCACCTTAGGGTTTTTGTGTGGACCCCACCCTTATTAAAAGGTGACCTACGACCTTTAGGGCAGCCGCCACTCACTCCCACACTCTCGGTTTTTGGTCCTGAGCTTTTGCTTGGAACGTTCTTCAGCATGAATGAAAAGCACAATTTGAATCTTTCCATTTCATTTTTGCAAGCGCAGGATTCATGAGAATGCTTATTTAATTTTCGTTATGAAGAGTGCAAGGTTTATGTCCAACATTGTTACATTGCAGACGGGACCCAAATTCTTTTAGAAAAGCTCATTTTTGTTTATTCAGAATGGATGCACACGGTGCTGGCACGCTTGGGAGAAAGCAGCAAGAGAAATAGAGTAGCACGTGAATAGGTGATTCATTTGGAAAAAGGAGTTCTCGGTCACTGCAGCACATGAGAGAGGAGACATTGCTGTTATGCACGTCCAGCTTGGTGCACATTTCATTTTCAATATGCAAGGGCTAGCACAGGAGAAAGAGGGAACACATCGAAATGTAGAAGAGAGCAACAGTGAATTGAAGAGGAAGAGAGCAACGCTCGGTAACAACATTTAATTTGGCTTGTGCACGGTGTGGACACTTGGAGCTGAGGCGGACCCACACATAGCGAGAAGAAAGATAGAGGGCACGGGACACTCACCTTGCGTGCTATCCTAGAGTGTGCACATTCGGTGATTCATCCAGGAAGAGGGGGCACACGTGGAGCAAGGATGAGGCAGGAAAGGTGCTGTCACGGAGAACAATGTGTGTGTGTGTTGGAGCAACGTGTGCGGACAGGGGAGAAGCATTTCTTTTTCTTTTTCTAGACGCACGGTGATTCACGGAAGTAGAAGGCAGTTGTCACGTCTTGGGAGGAGGAAAGGCACGTGATTTCATTTGGAGTGAAGAAATGCATTTGCTTTGAATGAAGAAGCACGGTGCATTCATTGGCTGGATAGGACACGACATGGTTGGAGATTTATTTTAGAAGGTCATCTCATTTTTGGTTTGAGAAATGACGTGCTGGAAAAGGATGAGTGGTGCCATGGCCATTTGATACATTTCTTTTATCTTTTAAGAATGAATGGACAACTTAGATAGGAGTAGCATAGGGATTCGGTCATTTATTTTGGGTTTGAGAATTGGAAGTGCTTATTCTACTTTGAAAAGCAAGGTTTAATCAATTAGGATGGAGAAAAGGGTCTTGCACGGAGTTGGAGAATGGTGTCACGGGTGGAAGCGTTGATTGATGGCACATGAAAGGGCTGCCGCGGTGATGGGACGTTGATGGCTGATGTGGAGTGGGAGAATAGAAGCACTTTCTACCGCTGGTTTGCTTTGATTCATGAAGAAGTAGATTAGGTGAAGGAAAAGTGGTGCCATGGAGATGGAAGGGAGTGAAGCTTCGGTCCAGCAAAGTAGTGCACACGGTCACATCATGGGAATTTATTCCCCTTGTCAAGGCTGGCTGAATTGAAGGAAGGAAGCACATGCGGTGATTAATTATTTTCTATAGGGTTTTTCTTTTACTTCTTGGCGCATTCAGCTTTGCAGTTGTCGCATCCAATTCTTGATGCATTTAAATGTTAGCTCAACGTTGAATTTGCAATTGCTTCATACACTTTTGCTTTGAAGTTTTATTCCAGCTGCACGGAAATCCAAGCTATGATGTGCCTTTCAACTATTAGCTTGAACGTTGCATATTTTTTATTCCCGCTACAATGATAATTTTTCTGAATTAATAAATGCTTTTCGAGTCAGTGATGCAATTTTTCCTTAATTTAGTTATGATGTTAGCTTAAGTGACCAACCGTTTTAATCCTGTGTTTACATCCGTGTTTATGTTCCTGTTTTGATTTAGATCACTTGCATTCACAAACTTTTCACAAACCCCCCCCAACTACGTGTTTGATTTGAGACTGAACCCAATTCGTCCTTGAGAGACGACTTAGGAGTCACTTCCTAGTACTATACTGCATTCTTTTATGCACAACTTTTGTGGGAGGTGCGACCCTCTCATCAGAAGTTGACGAAGTGGAGGAAGAGGAAGAAGGGGAGGAAGTGGAGGAAGTTGCCGAAGTTGACGAAGTTGACGAAGTGGAGGAAGTGGTGGAAGTGAAGGAAGGGGATGAAGTGGAGGAAGTGGAGGAAGTTGACGAAGTATACAAAGTGGACGAAGTGGACGAAGTGAAGAAAGTATAGGAAGGGGAGGAAGGGGAGGAAGTGGAGGAAGTTGACAGAGTTCATGAAGTTGGTGGAGTGACCAAGTTGATGAAGTTGACCAAGTTGACGAAATTGACGAAGTGAACAAAGTGGACGAACTAGACCAAGTTGATGACGTAGACAAAGTGGAAGAAGTGGAGGAAGTGGAGGAAGTGGAAAATGTTGCCGAAGTGGAATAAGTGGAAGAAGAAGTAGACAAACTGGACGAACTAGACGAAGTTGATGAAGTGGAGGAAGTGGACAAAGTTGGCGAAGTGGAAGAAGTGGAAGAAGAAGTGGACAAACTGGACGATCTGAACGAAGTTGATGAAGTGGACGAAGTGGAGGAAGTGGAGGAGGTGAAGAAAGTGGAGGAAGTGGAGGAAGTAGAGGAAGTTGACGAAGTGGAAGAAGTGGACGAAGTTGACGAAGTGGACGAAGTGGACGAAGTGGACGAAGTGGACGAAGTAGAGGAAGTGGAGGAAATGGACGAAGTGGAGGAAGTGGACGAAGTTGACGAATTTGGCGAAGTTAACAAAGTGGACGAAGTGGACGAAGTTGACGAAATGGAGGAAGTTGACGAAGTTGTCGAAGTGGAGTAGGTGGAGGAAGTGGAGGAAGTAGAAGAACTGGACGAAGTTGACAAAGTGGACGAAATGGAGGAAGTTGAGGAAGTGGAGGAAGAGGAAGAAGGGGAGAAAGTGGAGGAAGTGGAGGATGTTGAGGAAGTGGAGTAAGTTGACGAACTTGACGAAGTGGAGGAAGTCTTGGAAATAGAGGAATGGGAGGAAGTGGAGGAAGTTGACGAAGTGAACGAAGTGGACGAAGGCGATGAAGTGGAGGAAGTGGAGGAAGTGAAGAAAGTGGAGGAAGTGGAGGAAGAGGAGGAAGTAGAGGAAGTTGACGAAGTGGACGAAATTGACGAAGTGGAGGAAGTGGACGAAATTGACGAAGTGGAGGAAGTGGAGGAAGTGGAGGAAGTGAAGAAAGTGGAGGAGGTGGAGGAAGTAGAGGAAGTTGACGAAGTGGAAGAAGTGGACGAAGTTGACGAAATTGGACGAAGTTGACGAAGTGGATAAAATGAACGAACTGGATGAAGTTGACGAAGTGGACGAAATGGACGAAGGCGACGAAGTGGAGGAAGTGAAGAAAGTGGAGGAAGTGGAGGAAGTGGAGGAAGTAGAGGAACTTGACGAAGTGGAAGAGGTGGACGAAGTTAACGAAGCGGACGAAGTGGAGGAAGTGGACGAAATGGACGAAGTGGAGGAAGTGGACGAAGTTGACGAATTTGGCGAAGCTGACAAAGTGGACGAAGTTGACAAAATGGACGAAGTTGACGAAGTTGTCGAAGTGGAGTAGGTGGAGGAAGTGGAGGAAGTAGAAGAAGTGGACAAAGTGGATGAAGTTGACGAAATGGAGGAAATGGAGGAAGTTGACGAAGTGGAGGAAGAGGAAGAAGAGGAGAAAGTGGAGGAAGTGGAGGAAGTTGACGAAGTTGAGGAAGTTGACGAAGTGGAGGAAGTGGTGGAAGTGGAGGAAGGGGAGGAAATGGAGGAAGTGGAGGAAGTGGAGGAAGTTGACGAAGTATACGAAGTGGACGAAGTGCACGAAGTGGATGAAGTGGACGAAGTGGACGAAGTGAAGAAAGTGGAGGAAGGGGAGGAAGGGGAGGAAGTGGAGGAAGGGGAGGAAGTGGAGGAAGTAGAGGAAGTTGACGAAATGGAAGAAGTGGACGAAGTTGACGAAGTGGACGAAGTTGACGAAGTGGAGGAAGTGGACGAAATGGACGAAGTGGAGGAAGTGGAGGAAGGGGACGAAGTGGAGGAAGTGAAGAAAGTGGAGGAGGTGGAGGAAGTAGAGGAAGTTGACGAAGTGGAAGAAGTGAATGAAGTTGACGAAGTGGACAAAATGGACGAACTGGATGAAGTTGACGAAGTGGACGAAATGGACGAAGTGGACGAACTGGATGAAGTTGACGAAGTGGACAAAGTGGACGAAGTGGACGAAATGGACGATGTGGACGAAGGCGACGAAGTGGAGGAAGTGGAGGAAGTGAAGAATGTGGGGGAAGTGGAGAAAGTAGAGGAAGTTGACGAAGTGGAAGAGGTGGACGAAGTGGACGAGGTGGACAAAGTGGACGAAGTGGACGAAGTGGAGGAAGTGGACGAAGTGGACGAAGTTGACGAAGCTGACAAAGTGAACGAAGTGGATGAAGTTGACGAAATGAAGGAAGTTGACGAAGTTGTCGAAGTGGAGTAGGTGGAGGAAGTGGAGGAAGTGGAGGAAGTGGAGGAAGTTGACGAAGTTGACGAAGTGGAGGAAGTGGTGGAAGTGGAGGAAGGGGCGGAAATGGAGGAAGTGGAGGAAGTTGACGAAGTATACAAAGTGGACGAAGTGGACAAAGTGGACGAAGTGAAGAAAGTGGAGGAAGGGGAGGAAGCGGAGGAAGTGGAGGAAGTGGAGGAAGGGGAGAAATTAGAGGAAGTGGAGGAAGGGGAGGAAGAGGAGGACGTTGACGGAGTGCACGAAGTTGACGGAGTGCACGAAGTTGACGAAGTGGACGAAGTTGACGAAGTGGACGAAGTTGACGAAGTGGACGAAGTTGATGAAGTGGACGAAGTGGACTGATGAGTCGTTATTTCTTGAATTATATTCAGTTTATTGCACTTAAATAAACCAGGGAATTGTAATTATTTGTTATTTCCCCGTTTTCCGAATTTTGCTTAATTTGGTCGGAAATTTGTAATTGTGCTAATTTGGGTTTTCTGAGCTGATTAAGTGCATTTTTGAAGTGCAGGAAAATTTCGGAAATACATTTTGGGACATCAGGAAGAATGCCAAATAAATTCAAGACTCTCCACACAGACATTTTAGAATTAATTAAATTGTAATTCAGTAGTTTAGAATTTCTGTATCAACTTTTACATTTTGGGACAATTTTTGGTAAAGTAGACTAGACCCAAAATGTGAAGGAAAATAACTTGGCACCTTAAGGTTTTTGTGTGGACCCCACCCTTATTAAAAGGTGACCCACGGCCTTAGAGAGGGCAGCCGCCAACCTCATTGAGTTTTTTCCTGGAACGTTTTTTTTCATGAAGGGTAAGAAGTGGCAACGCTGTTACGGAGAGGAATGGAGTTCACGGGTTTTTGGGGGCTGGGAACGTTGTTTTTTTAGGATGAGGAAATGAAAAACATATACTGTTACGCTGTCCATCAATGTAATGTGCTGGAAGCAAAGAGAGGTCACGTCAGGTCTCGTTTTTTTTCTTCGTGTTTGAACTATAATTCCATTTTTATACTCTAGAAATTAGGTTGATATTTCATTTTGAAAAGAAGTGGAATGTTGCATTTAGCTAGAGAAAGAAGTGCTCCCAGTCTCTCAGGTTTTTTTTTGGGGTTTAGGCTTTTTGGCTTTTGAACATTTTCTTTTGTAATAGAAAGAGCCGCCACACTCATTCCAATTTTGCTCTTGAAAGCTGTTCTCAATGGGATGAATGAGGAGCTTACGTTTATTCCTTTTGTTGATTTTTCATTGCCTTTTTATTTTGGTGTTGTCACGTTCCTTTATATATGCCATAAATTGGAATTTTGCTTTGCTTGTGCACGCTGTTACATTGTTGTTCTCGCTGCTTTGAATTTATTTAACATCTTGCATTGTTTTTCTTTATTCCAACACATGAGGGGTTAGCTCCAAGGGTTTTACTTAGCTTTATTAGATTCAAGCAGCAAGTTGGAAGGCACACGTTGGCAATATTTTTTTTTCTCGGAAGCACAAAAAGCTAATTCATTTCCTTTCCTATAAACTAAGCGCACGTTGTTTCATTTCTTTTATTTGATTCAATTTCTTTTATTCTCGAAGGAAGAAAAACTTTATATACATATATATATATATATATATTGAAAGCATTTTCATTTTTTCGGAGACGTGCTTCAATTGTCACGGGCTGCATCAATTGCATTTTTAATGTTCATCATAATGGAAGATGGATTTTATTACTTTATGTAACATCCCAAAATTATACAGTCATCAACTATATACTTAGAATAATCACATTAACCAATATAGCAAAACAGTTTTAATAATACAGTAAGCAGTGAGCAAAAATGGCCGAACGGCCTTTCATATATATATAAATATACGAGCGTTTACAAAAGAATAAGGATGAACGGTTTACAAAACCATTACCGAACGTCCAACTATTTACCATCAACAAAAAGAGCGCTCGCTCACAGACGCTCGCTACTCTAATCACACTAACTAAATAACCGAACGCCTCACTGTTCGGCCTTCACTTCAACTTCTACTAAGTTTTCTTCAGCAATGAGTTCTCCTTCAAGAGTTTGCTCCAAGGATGCCTCTCCCTCTGCTCACATCGACACGGATGATCATTGCATTTGACAAGACGGATATACATAGACAAGACAACACAATGGAAATGCAAGGGTAAGCTTATTGAATTTAATTCAAGTCAAACATACAGTTTATACATATCAATCATATCAATTTATTCACAACACAATCATTCAAGCCATACGTTAACTCAACCAAATTCCTGATACTAGACTGACCGTCCGGACTGTATGAATTCTGTGTAGCTACGACGTCCGTGCACCCAGGTGGAAGAGCTGGAATACTCGTCAGCTGCCACCTGAGGTTAGTCCGTTCCGTCCAAGTTACAGTTATGGACTAGGACCTCCTGCCATTCCCACGCATGACATGCTCATCTCTACTTGAGAACGAGCACTCACGGAATATCAGGATGAACCGCCAGCTAAGCTTACCACATTCATACTTTACAAATCTCAATTTCCAACCAAGAGTCGTTCCTCCCTGGAACGCTCGTTCAAATTCCACAATCACAATTCCAACTCTTATGGTATTCGCACATCTTAATCTTTCATCTTATTCACACTTTCATTCTTAGTTTCATTTCCATAAAAGAACGAACGTCCAGCCCCCTTTGTAATAGAGGACGAACGTTAATGTAATATCAAGAAGGCTCGTTCACGAACTTGAACCAGTTAGATGAACTGAATCTAGAATGATTTGTAATTTACTTAGAAAAATCCAAATTCAATAACTCTGGAACGAATCAAATGGATAGATATATCACAACTTGTTTAGATAAAGAATCCGAACACGATTTAATTCAAGAGACAACCGCCAGTCAATGACCGAGCGTGAAAATAGACTTTTGATGAATTTTGGACGAACGCTATTTAGATTTATGGACGAACGCTATTTCAATTCAGGACGAACGCTATTACCGTTCGTTGATAATTAGAGAAGGAACGAACGTTCGGTATATGACCGAGCGTTCTTTATCACATACGCAATGGGACGAGCGTTCGGTATCAGACCGAGCGCTACTTATCATTTACAATTTTAGGACGAGCGTTCGGTCTAAGACCGAGCGCCACTTTAGGACGTACGCTTTTAGTCCGAGAACGTTTACTGATTCAAAATCAAAGAAGTTTGGGATTTCTATAAGATAAAATACTTAAAATTGATGTCTTACAATTTGACTAAGTGTTCAAAAGGATGTTATAAAGCTTCTCAATTCTCACGCAACACTCATGAAGTGTACGTCTGGCCAAATGCTCAAACGTATAGCTATATAAGAGGGCGTTCGTCCTCAAGGATAATCCTTTCCAAATGAAAGGGTTCGACTCATTCCAAAGAATTTACTACGAATACCGAACGGTCAATGACCGTATTCGATAACGAACGTTCATTTTCATATACTTCTCATATTTAAATTTCTCTTACAGTAACTCATTTTCCAGTATAACTTACATTCATTTAATTAATCATATCACAATATACTCTATACCTCTCAATCTTTGAATCAAAATCATATACCAACATCAAATATCAAAATCACATTACATACAAATTTACAGAACATTCATACACACAAACGTATAGTTCCCAGTACATACATGCAACACTTTCATATATCATCTCAGAATCATAATCATATACTCAAAAGTCAAATATCAGAAATCATATTTTCAAGCATGAATTAAACCAATAAGCTTCCCTTACCCGGATTGGAAACGTGCTTTCGTTCTTCAGAAAATCAAATCCCAGTATACTCTTCTACCCTTAACGTTCAACCCAACTCCTTAAACTAAATTTACAGAAAACCAACCTTGGTTCAGAGAAGGTGCATGCAATTCAAAACGAGGCTTGCATGAGGAAAATGAAGAGCAGTTAAGGACGTGAAACTTACCCGTTTCAGAATCCAAAACTGTTCGGTTTGATGGAAAGCTCACGGTGCAGGGATGCTTCTCACGGTGCTGAAACGTGAACGGAGTAAAGGGTAATGAGTTGTAGAAGAGAGAAGAAGAAAGGTTTTAGAGAGAAGATGGAGAATTTAGGAAATCAGAAATCTGGGGAAGGAGATGAAGTGTGCAGAGGAATGGGAAGAGTTTTTCCAGAGAAATAAATTTCTCTCCCCACGTAGGACGGTCGTCCACTCGCTCCCTGCCACTTGGATCCCACTAACCATTTGGAACGTTCCAAAGTGACACTTGTCAGCATGCATGCATTGTGAACGTGAGTGCGTTTTAAATGAAGAAGTGTGCGTGTCACAGTGCATTAATGGAAGCAGAGAGGTGATTCAGCAGACTAATTATTGGGGCGTGACACTTTACAACTTCATTTAACTTATGCGTTAGTGATTTATGTGCTGCTTTCAATTGCCTTCTAGTTTTTTTTTGCATCGAATATTTTAATTTACGTAGATGAGTTTTAGATTTCTTTATTGCATTTTCAATTTCCCCACTTGTTTTAGAAACCATTCGGTCTCAATGTAGAACCGTTCAGTAATCTGTAGGACCGTTTGGTTTTCACGTGTTGTTCATTTATTTGAGTGTTTTCAATTATGTTTGGTTGTATTTAATTTCCATGTTTATTTAAGTTCATCCGCATTCACAAACTCTTCACCAACCCCCCTACTACGTGTTCGACCTATTGACTGAACCTCATTTGGTCCTTGAGAGACGACCTAGGAGTCACTTCCTAGCACTGTACTGCATTCTTTAATGCACAACTTTTGTGGGAGGTGCGACCCTCTCATCAAAATGGCGCCGCTGCCGGGGACCAACGGTTCAGTCTTAGGTCTTTTGTTGTGTTAGTGTTGTGTTGTGTGATGTGTTTTAGGATGTTTAGTTAGTCTTGTTTGGGTTTACTTCTTTTATCGATTTTTGTGTTTTTAGATTCTTATTATTTTTTTGTATTTTGTGCATTTAGTTGTTGTTTCTGGAAGTTTCAAATTATGTAAATAATGGTTTTCCCCCATGTTATGTTTCTATATGTTTGGTTTAATCTTTGTTTGAAGTGGAAGTCCAGGTCTGAGACAGGTTTTGCACTACAATAGAGGAGATGACAGATTCTCAAGACTGGATATATGATCTGATCCAGAGTCTTCCCAAATTCCATGGGTTGGCACATGAAGATCCATACAGGCACCTCAAGGAGTTTTGTTTGGTGTGTTTGTCGATGAGGCCTCCTGGTGTTTCAAAGGAGACAATGTTGATGAAAGTGTTTCCAATGTCCCTTCAAAGTGCAGCAAGAGACTGGTTCCTATACCAGTATCCTTTTGATAGTTGGCAGGAAACACAACAGAGATTCCTCAACAAGTTCTTTCCAGCAGCAAAGGTAATCAGCATTAGGAGGGAGATCACTACCATTGAGCAATTTCAAGAAGAAAGCCTGGCAGATTATTGTGAGAGGTTTAACAGGCTCTGCACAGCCTGTCCAAACCACCAAATTTCAGAGCATTTGCTCTTGATTTACTTTTATGAAGGGCTCTTGGACAATGAAAGGATATTAGTGGATGTAGCTGCTGGTGGATCTTTGATAGACAGAACTCCAACAGAGGCAAAGAAGTTACTCTGCAAGCTGGCGGGTCAAAATCCGAGGTAGTAAAGGAAAAACCTGAGCAGGTTTACTGTAAACTTGAAATCCCTACTCATGTATCTGAGGTTCAAGTAAATTTTAATGCTTTTGAATTGGTAAAACTTGAACCATTTAAGCCTGTTCTGGATTTTGATATTGATACACATGTGCACACTCATGTTGTGGATTCATTATTCCCTGTAGAGCACATTGACATACCTGATGTTCACTATCCTTGCACTGACCTTGATTTAAATGATAGCCTTGAGGATGCAGCTGATGACTTGGAGATTGGTAAGAAAATTTTCAATGAGCAAAAACAGGTTTATTCTGAACTTGAGATTCCAAACACTTTACCTGATTTGCTTATGCATTCAAATGCCTGTGATTGGATGCACACTGATTCTATAGGATTCATGACTGATACTGATACAGATTTGATTGTCCATTCTAAAATTTTTGATTCAGTATCAGCCATTGAACCCATTGGTTTAAGGGTTATTTTGAATGGACATGATTGCCGTGATGAAATTTTGAATGATAATAGCCTTGAACTGACCTTTGATTCTGTTGATGATCCATATGTCAATATTGATTTTGAGGTGGAAACTGTGCAATCTGATAACTCTATAGAGTTAGGACTGAACTTCGATCTGACACAATTCTCTGAGAACTTTGAATGTGATTGTGAATCTGGTTCTTGCCCGATTTGTATTGAAATTGATTATGTGTTACAGACAGATTCTAAGCGTGTAACAGATGCTATTAATTGTGAGTTTGATGACCATGCTGCAGAATTAAATGAGAATACAGGTGCTGACATTAAGGAAATCATGATTAATGAAGGAGAGTGTACTGCTACTTCTTTGACTGAGCCAGAGATCTCCATTCCGGTGTCACACACTGAACAACTGCCAGTGGAAGGAAAGCTACTGATGGAACAGTTTGCTGGGAGAAGAAAGAAGAAACATCTCGTTTTGGATGATATGGCAGTACTAATGAAGTTGTTCCTCCTCAAAACTTGTTTGCTGAATCCTATGGTGGAAGACATCTCCCTGATAGTCCAAAATTGGCAACTACCACCCTGACCAGGGGAGTTTTCTTTTCCTTTCTCCCCCTTTCCCTACTTTTATTGCACTTGTCCATGATCTGTTCACTGTTTTGATTTTCGATCTTATGCTTGTGACACATTGAGGACATTGTGTAGTTTAAGTGTGGTCTATTGGGGGAGATTCTGATTTTTCTTCGTAAGTTTTTGTTTTCCGTGTTAAATTTTTTCTTTTCTAGGTAGTTTTGGCTTTGTTTTGTGTATAGTTTTACATGTTTCTCTTGATTTTTGGACTTTGTTTGGGTTGTAGACTTATCATTTCCTTCACTTGATTGATACTTATATGTTTGAAATCCTTGCTTTTCTCTGCTTGGAAGATGATTATGATTTTTGAGAGTTGAATTGATTGTGACAGAATTACCCTGTGTGAGATTTGAGCCACTTTATGTTCTTTCTTGTGTGTGATATGCCTCTTGATTGCTTGCGCATATGCCTTGGCTTGACTCTTGTTGATAACTCTTGATTGATATGCATGTTTGGAAGTGATAAAGGCAATTTTGTTCTTGAGCCTCTCTAGCCAAATAAGCTTACCTTGTTTTGATCCTTTGAGAACCCCTTTTGAGCCTATACTTTCCCCCATTTCTTTGTTTTGAAGCTCATACACAAGCCCTAAGTGAAAAACCATGATTACCTTAACCTTAGGGAATTTTGGAGCTTTGGAAGTGTTTTGGAAACAAGTGTGGTCTCCTTAGGGAGTCTTATGAGTTGGCTAATTGGTTCCTCTTATTGTTTTGTTTTTTGCAAATCTTGTCTTTTACAGTTTTGTTTTGAAAAGAGAGAAAAGAAAAGAGACAGGATGGAAAAAAAAATAGAAAAGAAAATGAAAACAAATTTGTGAATAATGGGGTCAAAAAGAGGATTGAATTAGAGGTTTTGGGTGTGATTTGACTGTGTTTACACTTGTTCCCCATTGCTCCTCTATTTATTTTGGTTTATAGCTTCTCATCCATATGTTATCCTCTCATGTCCTTGGCCCCATTACATCCATAAAAGACCTTTTAATTTGAACATGCATATGTTTTGAGTGATGATATTAGAGGTTTGCCAAGTCTGTTGTTGTTTGCTTTCTTGAGTGCATTGAGTTGATATTCTTTACCTTAGACACTTGAGAGAAACACTAATAGTGCATCTGTGAGGTTTTGTTACTTTTGATTCACCTCTTGAGTTGATTGATCATTTTGCCATGTCTTGAATTGCTTGGATGATTTCATGAGTATATGCTTTCTCTGATTGATTCTGTGTCGGATATTGTCTACTTCTTTTCTTGGTCCAGATTCCTGGAGAACTGTTGATGGACAAATTTATGATCACCAAAATATGATGTCACAAACTTGTTTCACAATCGGCAAGTATGACCGAATCGTTCAAGTAATAAACTTGGTAAGACCAAGTATCGTTCTTCCCAAAGGACTCACGGCCTAGTTTAGTTATGTGATTTGTTGATTAGCTAAGACTTAAGAACGAAATATTTGAAGTTTAATATGCAAAGACGAAAATAAACATGTATGCATGAGTTTTGATCAATGGCAAAAGCAAAAGATAAACACTTTCAATGAAATATATGAATGAATATGTTGTTGGGGGTCAATTTCATCTCATCCACTCTCATATATTTTAGGAATTCAACATTCAAATCATCATTGTTAATGCCACTCTCTAAAGTACCATTCTAGATGGCTTCTCCCTAATCACGAGTTCATACAATTCCTAGCATTCCTAATGATTAGTTCATAAGTGCAGGAGCTTAACGACAACCAATATAATATTGGGAGAAATTCCCCGGATCTAGACTTCCCCGTACGTGCCCGTATCGACAAAACCAATAATCATGCATCGAATGAGTTAAACCATGCAAGCATTAAGCAAAGAGGAAAAACCCTAACTAATGATGAAAGAAAGCATAAATCTTAATTAAAAGATGCAAGCATAGATTCCATATATGAGAGCTTCAAGAGATTACATTGATTCCCCAACAAACATACAAGGTTTAGTTCACCATATTCATGGTGAACCTAGATGAATAACAATGAAAGAATGAAAGAATAAACCCTATAAAGGTGAAGAGGTAGCCTGAGCATCCAAGATCCTCCTTCAAAGGGGTGGAAGAGAGAGTGTTTGCCTCGTTTCTGCCAAAGATACCAACCCTAAGACATCTAGGTCTTTAAATAGGACATAAAAATAATAGAAAACGGGTCCAGGCCAAACAGATCATAAAATCGCATAAAACTGGCCCAAAACTCGTCTGGTTGACTTTTTTCGTATTCTGGTTGACTGGTTGACTTTTTGGTTGACTGGTTGACTTTTCTGGTTGACTGGTTGACTTTTCTGGTTTCTTCTCTCTCCTCCTTCACTTCTTTCACTAAATTCACCTTAAAACCTGCACAAAAACACTGAAATCAAGCATAAACCTGTCCAACTCTCTTATTTCTGAAAATATGGATAAAAGCATGATTTCAAGCTAGTTTCTAAGTGTAAAGGTTGCTTTTTGTGTCAATTTTAAGCATGAAAATAACAGTTTTTCAACTGTTATCAACTGTGTAATTCTGTTTATGTCCTTGTTGAGTCTTTGTTGTCTGTCTGTCGAGTCTGTGTCAGCTCCCTGATGTTTGAGTAGTTCCCTGGTTTTCGTCTTGGTTTTGCTCAAGAGTGCAAAAGACTAAGTGTGGTTTATTTTGATGAGTCGTTATTTCTTGAATTATATTTAGTTTATTGCACTTAAATAAACCAGGGAATTGTGTTTAATTGTTTGTTATTTCCCCGTTTTCCGAATTTTGCTTAATTTGGTCGGAAATTTGTAATTGTGCTAATTTGGGTTTTCTGAGCTGATTAAGTGCATTTTTGAAGTGCAGGAAAATTTCGGAAATACATTTTGGGACAATTTTTGGTAAAGTAGACTAGACCCAAAATGTGAAGGAAAATAACTTGGCACCTTAGGGTTTTTATGTGGACCCCACCCTTATTAAAAGGTGACCCACGGCCTTAGAGAGGGCAGCCGCCAACCTCATTGAGTTTTTTCCTGGAACGTTTTCTTTCATGAAGGGTAAGAAGTGGCAACGCTGTTACGGAGAGGAATGGAGTTCACGGGATTTTGGGGGGCTGGGAACGTTGTTTTTTTAGGATGAGGAAATGAAAAACATATACTGTTAAGCTGTCCATCAATGTAATGTGCTGGAAGCAAAGAGAGGTCACGTCAGGTCTCGTTTTTTCTCTTCGTGCTTGAACTATAATTCCATTTTTATACTCTAGAAATTAGGTTGATATTTCATTTTGAAAAGAAGTGGAATGTTGCATTTAGCTAGAGAAAGAAGTGCTCCCAGTCTCTCAGTTTTTTTTTGGGGTTTAGGCTTTTTGGCTTTTGAACATTTTCTTTTGTAATAGAAAGAGCCGCCACACTCATTCCAATTTTGCTCTTGAAAGTTGTTCTCAATGGGATGAATGAGGAGCTTAAGTTTATTTCTTTTGTTGATTTTTCGTTGCCTTTTTATTTTGGTGCTGTCACGTTCCTTTATATATGCCATAAATTGGAATTTTGCTTTGCTTGTACACGCTGTTACATTGTTGTTCTCGCTGCTTTGAATTTATTTAACATCTTGCATTGTTTTTCTTTATTCCAACACATGAGGGGTTAGCTCCAAGGGTTTTACTTAGCTTTATTAGATTCAAGCAGCAAGTTGGAAGGCACACGTTGGCAATATTTTTTTTTCTCTGAAGCACAAAAAGCTAATTCATTTCCTTTCCTATAAACTAAGCGCACGTTGTTTCATTTCTTTTATTTGATTCAATTTCTTTTATTCACGCAGGAAGAAAAACTTATATATATATATATATATATATATATATATATATATATATATATATTGAAAGCATTTTCATTTTTTCGGAGACGTGCTTCAATTGTCACGGGCTGCATCAATTGCATTTTTAATGTTCATCATAATGGAAGATGGATTTTATTACTTTACAACTTCATTTAACTTATGCGTTAGTGATTTATGTGCTGCTTTCAATTGCCTTCTAGTTTTTTTTTGCATCGAATATTTTAATTTACGTAGATGAGTTTTAGATTTCTTTATTGCATTTTCAATTTCCCCACTTGTTTTAGAAACCATTCGGTCTCAATGTAGAACCGTTCAGTAATCAGTAGGACCGTTCGGTTTTCACGCGTTGTTCATTTATTTCAGTGTTTTCAATTATGTTTGGTTGTATTTAATTTCCATGTTTATTTAAGTTCATCCGCATTCACAAACTCTTCACCAACCCCCTACTACGTGTACGACCTATTGACTGAACCACATTTGGTCCTTGAGAGACGACCTAGGAGTCACTTCCTAGCACTGTACTGCATTCTTTAATGCACAACTTTTGTGGGAGGTGCGACCCTCTCATCATGGACGAAGGCGACAAAGTGGAGGAAGTGGAGGAAGTGAAGAAAGTGGAGGAAGTGGAGGAAGTGGAGGAAGTAGAAGAAGTTGACGAAGTGGAAGAAGTGGACGGAGTGGACGAAGTGGAGGAAGTAGAGGAAGTGGACGAAATGGACGAAGTGGAGGAAGTGGACGAAGTTGACGAATTTGGCGAAGTTGACAAAGTGGACAAAGTTGACGAAATGGAGGAAGTTGACAAAGTTGTCGAAGTGGAGTAGGTGGAGGAAGTGGAGGAAGTAGAAGAACTGGACGAAGTTGACAAAGTGGAGGAAATGAAGCAAGTTGACGAAGTGGAGGAAGAGAAAGAAGAGGAGAAAGTGGAGGAAGTGGAGGATGTTGAGGAAGTGGAGTAAGTTGACGAAGTTGACAAAGTGGAGGAAGTCTTGGAAATGGAGGAAGGGGAGGAAGTGGAGGAAGTTGACGAAGTGGACGAAGTGGATGAAGGCGATGAAGTGGAGGAAGTGGAGGAAGTGAAGAAAGTGGAGGAAGTGGAGGAAGTAGAGGAAGTTGACGAAGTGGAGGAAGTGTACGAAATGGACGAAGTGGAGGAAGTGGAGGACGGCGACGAAGTGGAGGAAGTGGAGGAAGTGAAGAAAGTGGTGAAGGTGGAGGAAGTAGAGGAAGTGGAAGAAGTGGACGAAGTTGAAGAAGTGGACGAACTTGACGAAGTGGACAAAGTGGATGAACTGGATAAAGTTGACAAAGTGGATGAAATAGACGAAGTAGAGGAAGGCGACGAAGTGGAGGAAGTGGAGGAAGTGAAGAAAGTGGAGGAAGTGCAGGAAGTAGAGGAAGTTGACGAAGTGGAAGAGGTGGACGAAGTTGACGAAGTGGACGAAGTGGAGGATGTGGACGAAATGGACGAAGTCTGGAAGGGGAGGAAGTGGACGAAGTTGACGAATTTGGCGAAGCTGTCAAAGGGGACGAAGCGGACGAAGTTGACGAAATGGAGGAAGTTGACGAAGTTGTCGAAGTAGAGTAGGTGGAGGAAATGGAGGAAATAGAAGAAGTGGACGAAGGTGACGAAGTGGAGGAAGGGGAGGAAGGGGAGGAAGGGGAGGAAGTGGAGGAAGTGGAGGAAGGGGAGGAAGGCGAGGAAGTGGAGGAAGTTGACGGAGTGCACGAAGTTGACGAAGTTGACGTAGTGGACGAAGTTGACGAAGTGGATGAAGTTGACGAAGTGGACGAAGTTGACGAAGTTGGGAAAGTTCACAAAGTGGACGAATTGTAGGAAGTTGATGAAGTGGAGGAAGTGGAGGAGGTGGAGGAAGTGGTGGAAGTGGAAGAAGAAGTGGACGAAGTGCAGGAAGAAATGGACCAAGTTGATGAAGTTGACCAAGTTGACGAAATTGACGAAGTGAACAAAGTGGACGAACTAGACCAAGTTGACGACATAGACGAAGTGGAAGAAGTGGAGGAAGTGGACAAAGTTGCCGAAGTGGAAGAAGTGGAAGAAGAAGTAGACAAACTGGATGAATTGGACGAAGTTGATGAAGTGGAGGAAGTGGAGGAACTGGACGAAGTTGACAAAATGGAGGAAATGGAGGAAGTTGACGAAGTGGAGGAAGAGGAAGAAGGGGAGAAAGTGGAGGAAGTGGAGGATGTTGAGGAAGTGGAGGAAGTTGACGAAGTGGACGAAGTGGACGAAGGCGATGAAGTGGAGGAAGTGAAGAAAGTGGAGGAAGTGGAGGAAGTGGAGGAAGTAGAGGAAGTTGACGAAGTGGACGAAGTTGACAAGTGGACGAAGTGGAGGAAGTGGAGGAAGGCGACGAAGTGGAGGAAGTGGAGGAAGTGAAGAAAGTGGAGGAGGTGGAGGAAGTAGAGGAAGTTGACGAAGTGGAAGAAGTGGACGAAGTTGACGAAGTGGACGAAACGGACGAAGCTGACGAAGTAGACGAAGGCGACTGATGAATCAATATTTTATTGATTTCACTTAGTTTATTGTACCGGATTTAATCAAGGAATTGTGCTTGAATGTATAGTATTATCCTATTTTTCCTAATTGTGCTAAATTTGATCGGAAATTATTATTTTAACTAATTTGAATTATCTGAGCTAATTATTTTACAAGGAAAATTTGGAGATACAATTTGGGACATTTGAAGGTTAAATGAGAAATGGCAATTGAGCCCAATGCATCTCAGTCATTTCAATTTTCGCACAGTGCTGCGTGAATGTTGTGTCAACTTGTGTGTCCTCGTTTGAGTTCAGTTCTTATCCGTTTTCCATGCAATTTTTTTCCATAGTTTCGTCTAGATGTCTATTTTCACGTATAGTTTTTACTTTGTTCAAATTAGTTCTGTATTGTTCCCAGTAATTGTTTTACTCCCCTATGTCAATCCAGTGATTACTGTTTGAGTGTTCTAATATGTTTGCATTGTTTGCTTGCTGTTTAGTACTTGTGGTGGCTGGAATTTATCATTGGACAATGCATCTCATGGCCACAAAAAGAAATTAAACGTGGTTCTAGACTCTTAATTGGTTGCAAGGAGGTCCAAATTGTTTTGAGTTGAACAAAACTGCACATCCAAAAGGTTGAAGAAATGAAGTGCAGCTGCCAAATATTTCAACTAGGCACTTGGCTTTTGGTCCAGCAGCTTAGATTTGAGCAAGTGTGTTTGGAGAGAATTGGAGGTGCAGCAAAAGGAGGCTTCATTTGGCAAAGAAAGCACAGCAAAAATAAGTGCTGCACGGAGTGAGTAGAGTCACGGAGATTAGAGAGAAAGGGTTGCACGGCCATGGACAATTTAATTTGGCAAAGCATTACATGGGACAAAAGTTGGGACCACTACATTGCAAGTAGTCCACGTGAAAGCTTTCATTTTGGTGGAGAAAGAAGAAAGTGGTGTCATGGCCCACTTGGTAGCACATTCACGTAGAAGCATTTAGCATATGGACAAAAGTGGGAGCCACAAGGGAATATTATTCTCAAATTGAAAAGCATCACATATTCTATTCAATGGAGGGGTCACGGCAATTACATGCCAGCTGCAACTCAATTCTTTCAAACGAAGAATCTTGCAAAAGGACAAAGCACAAGCCCAATCAAAAGGTGCCACCACTTGGGTCAAAGTTCACGGCCCACATACACAAAGCTTTTGGATTTTCTAATTGGTAAATGGTGTGTGGAGAAGCACAAAGGACGTTGCAGATTTTCATTCTTCATTCACGGTCCAGACACACACGTCCAGAGCAGAAGCGTGGAGCATCAAGAAATCAACATGTAGGTCCAGGAGGTGCAGGGGAGGAGGTTCAAGCCGCCACACTCATACGATTCTTTGGGGGCCTGTGACGGGAAATGGAGAGCAGCCGCCACCTAGGAAAAGATGGATTTTTGGCTTGAAGGAAATGTAGTGCACGGAGTGGGAGAGCCACCGAGAGGATGGAGGGCCACGGTTAAATGAGTTGCGTCAGCAGGAATCAATTTTTATTATTTCAGTTTGCTTAGAAAAAGATAGATACTTTGGTTGATTGTATGGTGTCTTTATTATTTGGTCTTCTTTATTTTGAATACAATCAGCTGCTCATTTTTTTCTTAATTCCATCGTTGCTTTTTAATTCACGAAAAATGAATTTATGCTTTAGTAATTTCATGTCCAAGTTATAGATGCTTATGTTGAACGTTGTTTTTTTTTTATTATTATTCACGTCAAAGCTTTCTTATTTCTATATTGCACTTTAGTTTTCACACACACATTTTCCATTTTTTTTACTCTCGGTCACAGGAATGGATGGGATTCATAGTGAGTGGGGATGCACGATGCTTCAATTGCTTTGGGAATGCATTTACTTTATTTGCTTGAGTGGTGCTGATTTACTTTCTTGGAAGGAAGCACAATTTTATTTTCTTTCTTTGGAAGCTCTCGGGTTGCATGATTCTCTTTTGTTTTCCTTTAGCTCTAAAAATGTCTCTTTATATTGTGTTGATGCTTGAATCGGTGGTGATTTTGTTTTACAATTTCCAAGCTTCATTCTAATGTGCATTTAATTGGTTAGTTCAACATTTCAAGTTAAGAGCATTGTGTGTTCTGTCATTTATTTCTTGCATGTTAACTAGTTCACACAGCTTGCTTTAGGACTATTCAGTTTAATGTTTTCATTCCCTTTGAGTGTTTTCAATTATGTTTGGTTGTATTTAATTTCCAATTTTAATTTAGTTTATTTCTAATCACAAGAACACCTTCAACCCCCCCCCCCCCACTACGTGTTTGACCTAAGACTCGAACCACAATTTGGTCCTTGAGAGACGACCTAGGAGTCACTGATAACAGTTGAAAAACTGTTATTTTCATGCTTAAAATTGATACTAAAAGCAACCTTTAGACTTAGTAACTAGCTTGAAATCATGCTTTTATCCATATTTTCAGAAATAAGAGAGCTGGACAGGTTTATGCTTGATTTAAGTGTTTTTGTGCAGGTTTTAAAGTGAATTTAGTGAAAGAAGTGAAGAAGGAGAGAGATGGAATCAGAAAAGGAAGCAAAGAGTGCAAAAGGAGAAGCCGAAGGCACCGCTCAGCGGCATTTTACCGCTGAGCGGCACTCAGGAGGTCACGGGAGGTTCGCTGAGGGGCAAACTGGCCGCTGAGGGGAAGAAAAAGGACGCGCAGTCACCGCTAAGCGGTATTTACCGTTGAGCGGCACTTTTATGGGCTTGGGCTTTTGTAATCTTTTGTAATTCTAAACTAGTATATAAGGACTTGCACGTCCTAGAGTTAGTATCTTTGGCAGAAACGAGGCAAACACTCTCTCTTCCACCCCTTTGAAGGAGGATCTTGGATGCTCAGGCTACCTCTTCACCTTTTTAGGGTTTATTCTTTAATTCTTTCATTGTTATTCATCTAGGTTCACCATGAATATGGTGAACTAAACCTTGTATGTTTGTTGGGGAACCAATGTAATCTCTTGAAGCTCTCATATATGGAATTTATGCTTGCATCTTTTAATTAAGATTTATGCTTTCTTTCATCATTAGTTAGGGTTTTTCCTCTTTGCTTAATGCTTGCATGGTTTAACTCATTCGATGCATGATTATTGGTTTTGTCGATACGGGCACGTACGGGGAAATCTAGATCCGGGGAATTTCTCCCAATATTATATTGGTTGTCGTTAAGCTCCTACACTTATGAACTGATCATTAGGAATGCTAGGAATTGTATGAACTCGTCGTGATTAGGGAGAAGCCATCTAGAATGGTACTTTAGAGAGTGGCATTAACAATGATGATTTGAATGTTGAATTCCTAAAATATATGAGAGTGGATGAGATGAAATTGACCCCCAACAACATATTCATTCATATATTTCATTGAAAGTGTTTATCTTTTACTTTTTGCCATTGATCAAAAACTCATGCATACATGTTTATTTTCTGTCTTGCATATTAAACTTCACTTATTTCGTCCTTAAGTCTTAGCTAATCAACAAACCACACAACTAAACTAGGCCGTGAGTCCTTTGGGAGAACGATACTTGGTCTTACCAAGTTTATTACTTGAACGATTCGGTCATACTTGCCGATTGAAGAACAAGTTTGTGACATCATATTTTGGTGCTCATAAATTTGTCCATCAAGTTTTTGGCGCCGTTGCCGGGGACTCTGGTTTAACTGGTTAATTTGTGTGATTATTGATTATCTTTGACTTTAATTTTGAATTTTTGTTTTTATTTTCTGTTTTTATCTTTTTCGTTTTTTTTATTTGATTAGATTAGATTTTATTTTATCTTTTTAGATTTTATTTTATTTTATTTTATCATCAATCTTCTAAATCTTTTATCTTCTTATCTTCTGAATCTTTTATCTTTTTATCTTTTGAATATATATCTTCTCTTATATCTTTTTGTGCTAACAAATATTTTCTAGGGTTTTGTTTTCTTGTGTATGCAGGAGGCAATTCGAACTAGGAGTAAGAAAACAACAGAACCTCTTCTTGAAGGATTAGAAGAGAGTAGACGGAGGAGAAGAATCAGAACATCTAGAGAACTTTTCCCTTCTCCAGAAACTCTCTTACAATCATCACCACAAGGTTCTGTTCATAGCACAGGAAGTATGGAGGGCAATAATGGTAGAAGAACTCTTGCAGACTACACCAATATTGCTGGGCCTCAACACTTTAACAGCATAGCTAGACCTAGAGTCAATGCAGCCAATATGGAGGTCAAACCAGCACTGATTCAACTGGTGAAGAGTAATCAATTTAATGGGTTATCTCATGAAAGCCCATATGAGCACCTCACTACCTTTAATGAGATTTGCAACACAGTCAAGATTAATGGGGTGCTAGATGAAGCTATCAAACTTAGCTTGTTTCCTTTCTCATTGGGAGGCAATGCTAAGCTTTGGTTGAACTCTTTTCCAGAAGAAAGTTTCACAGAGTGGGAAGCAGTGGTCACAAAATTTTTAAACAAATACTTCCCACAATCTAAGGTGACTAAAGGCAAGCAAGAGATTTCTTCATTCAAGCAGGGCATGGAAGAATCACTGGGGCATGCATGGGACAGGTATAAAAGCTTGTTACGTAAAACTCCCACGCATGGCTTTGAAGATCAAGAAGTAGTCTTAACATTCCTTGGAGGGCTTGGTTCACAAACCAAGATGATGCTGGACGCCTCAGCAGGAGGCAATATTAAATGGAAAACTCCAGAGGAAGCAACTGAAATTATAGAAAATATGGCTACTAGTGATAATGAGCTGCACAGTGAAAGAGGAGCTCCTATGCAACAAAAAGGGGTTCTTCAATTACAAACACATGATGCCTTGCTAGCTCAGAATAAAATTCTAACTCAACAGCTGGAAACTCTGACCAAAACTCTTGCTCAATTACCCAAAGAGTTAAAATCTGCTGCACAGGTACAAACCCAGTTGTGCGAATTATGTGGGGGTGATCATATCAATGGCCAATGTGCTTTTCCTGTGGAAGCCATGGAGGATGTTAATTTCATGGCTAATCAATTTCCATACCGTCAAGGGAATTATAATCAGGGTTGGAAACCACATCCAAGCATTGGTCAAGGACAAACTGGGCAAGCTAATCAATATAATAAGCAGCAGCAACAACCAACCTTTTGGCAACAGTTATCTATGCTTAATGAAAGATCAACAAGGTTTGAAGAAACTCTTCAGCAATTCATTCAGAAAACTGAATCTTCTCAAAAGAGCACTGAAGCTGCTATAAAGAATTTGGAGATTCAAATGGGTCAGATTACCAAGCAATTGGAAGAAAGGCCAAACAGAAACTTTGGGGCTAATACTGAGGTTAACCCCAGAGAAGAGTGCAAGGTGGTAGAGAGGGTTGATGATGAGAAAGTTGAGTTAGATACAGAAGAGAGAAGTGAAATAGAGAGCAAAAGCACGTTTCCTTTTCCAATCCATCAAGGGAAACCAATGGATTTCACAGAGTTATTCAAAATGGTGGATAATGATGCACCTTGGGAGCAAATTTTGCAACAGATTACGGTTTACACCAAATCTAATGAAGAAAGCTCTACAAAGAAGAGACGTAGAGATGATGAGGAAAAAAAGTGTATAACTGTTAAGGAAGAGTCATTCCCACCTAAAGCATCAGATCCAGGTAGTTTTTCTATCCCTTGCACTATAGGGAAGAAAAAGGTAAAGAAAGCTCTCCTTGATTTAGGTTCAAGTGTTAACTTGATACCTTATTCTTTACTGGAGCAAATTGGCAATGTTAAAATGAAACTTGTAAAGGTTAATTTAGTAATGGCCGATGGATCTTCAAAGGAGCCATGTGGGATTGCAGAAGACATTGTAGTTTGTGTTGGCAAACTTCAGTTTTTGGCAGACTTTGTGGTGATGAAGATGGAAACCGAGAAAATACCTATCATACTTGGAAGACCGTTTATGAAAATGGCCAGGGCTATCATAGATGTAAATGAAGGTATAGTGGTGCTCCAGGATAGAGAGGAGAGAGTGGTGGTGGATGTCTTCAAAGATGAGACACAAGCAAAGGAGGAAGAAGCCAGTTATAAAGCTGCATTTCGAGATGCACCCATAACTAGAGGTAAAAATGAAAATCTTGAGGTTTCTGGTAACCATTGTTTGTTGTTTCAGGTACCCAAGGAAGAAGAAATTGGAAAAGGAGAAGAAATTCCTAGAAACTAGAAGAAAAGAAGACTCCAACTTGGCACACCTGTAAGAATCAAGAACAAGTTGTGGGTTGTGAAGGGCTTTAAAGAAAAGGAGATGATAGAGATAGAGTCTCCATACTCTAGAAGAACCAAAACAGTTCAAAGGAAGCAGCTGAGAAGTTGGTGGGCTGACAACATCAACTATAAAGAAGATCGAACTTGAACTTTACTGGGTCAAGCTAATGACGTTAAAAGAGCGCTTGCTGGGAGGCAACCCAGTGGATTTACAAACTTTTGACTTTTGATTTGGTTTTGTAATTTTTAATTTGTGGACATTATTTTGTGAATATTTTGTTGGATACAGCATCTACTGAAGGATGCTAGGTGGTTAAGTATCTTGATGGACAAATTTATGATCACCAAAATATGATGTCACAAACTTGTTTCACAATCGGCAAGTATGACCGAATCGTTCAAGTAATAAACTTGGTAAGACCAAGTATCGTTCTTCCCAAAGGACTCACGGCCTAGTTTAGTTATGTGATTTGTTGATTATCTAGGACTTACAAACGAAATATTTAAATTTTAATATGCAAGACAGAAAATAAACATGTATGCATGAAGTTTGATCAATGGCAAAGACAAAAGATAAACACTTTCAATGAAATATATGAATGAATATGTTGTTGGGGGTCAATTTCATCTCATCCACTCTCATACATTTTAGGAATTCAACATTCAACTCATCATTGTTAATGTCACTCTCTAAAGTACCATTCTAGATGGCTTCTCCCTAATCACGAGTTCATACAATTCCTAGCATTCCTAATGATTAGTTCATAAGTGCAGGAGCTTAACGACAACCAATATAATATTGGGAGAAATTCCCCGGATCTAGACTTCCCCGTACGTTCCCGTATCGACAAAACCAATAATCATGCATGGAATGAGTTAAACTATGCAAGCATTGAGCAAAGAGGAAAAACCCTAACTAATGATGAAAGAAAGCATAAGTATTAATTAAAAGATGCAAGCAAAGATTCCATATATGAGAGCTTCAAGAGATTACATTGATTCCCCAACAAACATACAAGGTTTAGTTCACCATATTCATGGTGAACCTAGATGAACAATGAAAGAATGAAAGAATAAACCCAATAAAGGTGAAGAGGTAGCCTGAGCATCCAAGATCCTCCTTCAAAGGGGTGAGAAGAGAGAGTGTTTGCCTTGTTTCTGCCAAAGATACTAATTCTAGGACGTGCAAGTCCTTATATACTATTTTAGAATTACAAAAGATCTAAGCCCAAGCCCATAAAAGTGCCAGAAAACGAGTCCAAGCCCATTATTAAGACTGGCGCTTAGCGGTAAATACCGCTCAGCGGTGCCTACGCTTCCCTTTTCTTCCCCTCAGCGGCCATTTTGCCCCTCAGCGGACCTCCCGTGACCTCCTGAGTGCCGCTCAGCGGTAAAATGCCGCTGAGCGGTGCTTTCGGCTTCTCCTTTTGCACTCTTTGCTTCCTTTTCTGATTCCATCTCTCTCCTTCTTCACTTCTTTCACTAGATTCACCTTAAAACCTGCACAAAAACACTTAAATCAAGCATAAACCTGTCCAGCTCTCTTATTTCTGAAAATATGGATAAAAGCATGATTTCAAGCTAGTTTCTAAGTCTAAAGGTTGCTTTTAGTGTCAATTTTAAGCATGAAAATAACAGTTTTTCAACTGTTATCATATCTACTGAAGGATACTAAGTTTGTAACACCTACTGATGGGTGTTGGTAAGTTTGAAACACCTACTGATGGGTGTTGGTGGATTTTGGGTCAGGCTCGTGACGTTAAACAAGCGCTACCTGGGAGGCAACCCAGTTGATTGATTGTTTTTGTTTGTTTTATTTAGGGTTTGCATAAGCATTTTTAACATTGAATTGCAGGGAACCAGTGAGGGGTATGTCTAGGAGGCACGTAGGTCAAGAAAAGAAGGAGAGGAGCACTTCACGAAAGTGCCGCTGAGCGGTACTCTCGCAGATGGGCTTTAGTTCCCCTTAGCGGGACCCGAGCCCATTAGGGTATGTTTAAACCCTAAGCTGCGAAATTTCTCATTCTTTCAAAGCTCTTCTCTACACAAACACTCCCACATACTTTCTCCTAAGTTTTTCACTCTTCCCTCTTAAGAAAATATCTCTTCCACTCACTTTTTCACTAGTGTGCCATCAAAGTTTGGGGTTGGAAGAGAGTATTCTAGCTTGGAAGCATTCTCATTGCATCTAGTATCTCCACCCAAGTAAGTAAAATGCATTGTGTTCATTCTAGGGTTCTTGAATTTGAATGTGATTGTCAAAGCATGAATATTTAGTGGTTTTGATTTCTATGCATGATTTGATGATATATTTGATGTTTGAACCGATTAAACTGCATGATTATGAACTGGAAAACTGAAAATTGCATTTGGGTGGAGTTAGGAAAGCTTTAGAACAAGATTTTCAAAAATCTGCAGAGTCACCGCTGAGCGGCATTTACCGCTGAGCGGCACTCTGCCAGATTTGGTTCTTCTGAATTTGTGCGTGTTGGAATGTGGCACTGGTGGCGCTGAGGGGAAATTCTGGCCCTCAACGGTGGTTTAGCTTCAAAAGGAGTTGTGTTCTGTGTTTACTAATGATTAACATCATGTTCTGTGGTTTTGTATTTGTGTTTGAATGCAGGAATGACATCCTCTTCAGGAAAGAGATTGAAAACCATGGCAACCAAGAGAAAGGAAAAGGAACCAGAGCAGCCCCCCAATAGCAGGTTCCTCTCTAGGAAACATGAGAAGCACTTTAGGGTGGTTCAGGACAGGAGACTTCTGATGGAGAGAAAGGTTGGAATGATACCTAACTTTGCTCCTCAATTTGGAGAGCAAGTGTTAGGGAATGACTGGGGAAAGCTAGCCACTTATCCTGCACCTGCCAACATAGCTGTTGTAAAGGAATTTTACACCAATGCAAAGAAGATTGGTGATTATCCAGCTGAGAATTATTTGGGCTATGTCAGAGGCCATGCTATCAGGTATGATCCTGATTCTATCAACAACTTCCTGGATATTGTGTGGGCTGGTGAGCAGTGCCAGTTTGCTCTTTGCATGGAGGAAGGTGCTGATTTTGAGGATGTGGAGAGAGTGTTGTGTATACCTGGAGGACACTTCCAAAGGAATAGATCTGGCGCAGTGGTTAACATTAGGAGGACAGATTTGACTCCTCTTGCAAAGTATTGGATGGCATTTTCTCATGCCAACATTCAGCCATGTTCACATGTGTCAGATATCACTCTCAGCAGGGCACTATTCATCTACTGTGCTATCAGAAATTTGAATGTTAATATTGGGCAGGTGATAGCTGATGAGATTAGTGTGTGTGCTAACACCTCAAACAACAAAGCAACACTAGGACATCCTTCTTTGATCACTCACCTTTGCAAGTTAGCTGGGGTGGACACTTCTGTTCCACCATTTGAGAGGCCAAGAAAAGCTATTGATGAGGCTTATTATAGACAGTACTGTGGAGGTGAGGATGCAGCTCAGCCAGTTCCACCACGCCATGCTCGTAGAGAGAGAGGGCCAGCACAGAGCAGGACATCTGCTGATGCACATGAAGCAGAACCATTCCAGATGAGGGACATGTATATGTCTCTTATAGGTGCTCAGTTGCAGTCCATTCACAGAGGGCAGGTGGCCACTGCTGAGATGATAGTAGGGATGTATGATACACCTCCAGCCCACAAGTGGACTATGGATGAATTCCATAATGTGGTAGCTTGGCCAGAAGAACCATTGCATGGAGGAGGAGCTGAAGCTTCAGCTCGAGACATGGAAGAAGATGAAGCTGAGGAGGAGGATGCATTTGATGATGATGATGAGGAGGAGGAAGAGGAAGATACAGAAGACAGCTCAGACTGATGAGGAGCTGAGATAGCATTTACTGATGAATGCTATCATATGATTATGCTTTTGTGGTTTAAGTTTTCTGAACTTATTTGTTTTTGTTTTTAGATTAGGGTTTGATGTACTCTATTGAACACCTGGTTTATTATGATGGTTTGCTATGAACTGTGATTGTGTGATAAGTAATGCTTGATGATGCTTATTGATTAATTGATGTTGAGATAGATGTGCACATTATAATGCTTATACAGGTGATTCACAAGCTTTGTGAACAAATGCAGGATATTATGATTGTGATTGTGAAATTAAGCAGGATGTGTATGTCAAATGTGAATGAGCTTATATGTGAGGTTTTGAGCTCCAAAGTTGTTATTGTTGAATGCTATTACTTTGAAAGCATGAATGACTTTGCCCAGGATTTCTATGATTGAATCAATTGCTTGTTTTGCATCATGTGATCAAGGCCGTTTGTTGGAACCCTTTTTATCGGCCAAATTCATAAAGTTAGCCTACTAAAAGAGAACACTTTGTGTTCTATCCTTTGAACCCTTAGCCTTGAACATACACTGAAAACCCTTGATTGAAAATCTTTACCTTGAGTTAAGTAGAAGATCTTGTGTGGTATTGTTAAATGTTCAAGTTTGGGGTTGTTGGGAAAACATGAAAAAGGAAAAGCATTGAGCTAAGAGCTAAAAAGTAAGAATATGCAAAGAAAAAGAAAAAGAAAAGAAAAGAAAAAGAAGCAAAGCTCAATGCAAATGCAAATGCAAAGGCAAGTTGGGAAGAATAAGAATAATTGTGTTGTTATGACTCTCTTAACTCAAGGATTTTGTGATCCAGAAAAACCAATTTTCTTGTTAGCCTAGCCACATTATAAGCCATTGAAAAGTCCTTGTGATGATGCATGCTTGTGAATGTTTTTGATTGTGGTAAAATGAAAGGCAAAGTTGATTCATGTGACATTGTGATAGT
This sequence comes from Vigna nakashimae, assembly GCA_034642375.1. NCBI lineage: Eukaryota > Viridiplantae > Streptophyta > Magnoliopsida > Fabales > Fabaceae > Vigna > Vigna nakashimae. Next base: position 27,384,014 of record CM067759.1, on the reverse strand, counting down.
GGAGTGAATGAGTGAAACACTTTACCTCTTATACACTTGTGTGTTGAGTGAAACACTTTACCTAGTGAGGAAATATTCCATAAGCACATGAACATCCATGCTTAATTGATTGATCATTCATGAAAAATAGCATTTGTTGGAATTTAAATGACTTTGTGAACACTAAAGCATGTGCACATCTTGGTTGAACTCTTGGTCATAAGTTTGAGTGAAGTTGTTACTTATCTTGAAAAAGAAGATTTTTGAATGAGTGAACCATCATATGAATTGGTTGGAGATTGAGTTACATTTTGTTTGCTTGAGGACAAGCAAAGTTCTAAGTTTGGGGTTGTGATAATAGTTGAAAAACTGTTATTTTCATGCTTAAAATTAATACTAAAAGCAACCTTTAGACTTAGAAACTAGCTTGAAATCATGCTTTTATCCATATTTTCAGAAATAAGAGAGCTGGACAGGTTTATGCTTGATTTAAGTGTTTTTGTGCAGGTTTTAAAGTGAATTTAGTGAAAGAAGTGAAGAAGGAGAGAGATGGAATCAGAAAAGGAAGCAAAGAGTGCAAAAGGAGAAGCCGAAGGCACCGCTCAGCGGCATTTTACCGCTGAGCGGCACTCAGGAGGTCACGGGAGGTCCGCTGAGGGGCAAACTGGCCGCTGAGGGGAAGAAAAAGGACGCGCAGTCACCGCTAAGCGGTATTTACCGTTGAGCGGCACTTTTATGGGCTTGGGCTTTTGTAATCTTTTGTAATTCTAAAATAGTATATAAGGACTTGCACGTCCTAGAGTTAGTATCTTTGGCAGAAACGAGGCAAACACTCTCTCTTCCACCCCTTTGAAGGAGGATCTTGGATGCTCAGGCTACCTCTTCACCTTTTTAGGGTTTATTCTTTAATTCTTTCATTGTTATTCATCTAGGTTCACCATGAATATGGTGAACTAAACCTTGTATGTTTGTTGGGGAACCAATGTAATCTCTTGAAGCTCTCATATATGGAATTTATGCTTGCATCTTTTAATTAAGATTTATGCTTTCTTTCATCATTAGTTAGGGTTTTTCCTCTTTGCTTAATGCTTGCATGGTTTAACTCATTCGATGCATGATTATTGGTTTTGTCGATACGGGCACGTACGGGGAAATCTAGATCCGGGGAATTTCTCCCAATATTATATTGGTTGTCGTTAAGCTCCTGCACTTATGAACTGATCATTAGGAATGTTAGGAATTGTATGAACTCGTGATTAGGGAGAAGCCATCTAGAATGGTACTTTAGAGAGTGGCATTAACAATGATGATTTGAATGTTGAATTCCTAAAATATATGAGAGTGGATGAGATGAAATTGACCCCCAACAACATATTCATTCATATATTTCATTGAAAGTGTTTATCTTTTGCTTTTTGCCATTGATCAAAAACGCATGCATACATGTTTATTTTCTGTCTTGCATATTAAACTTCACTTATTTCGTCCTTAAGTCTTAGCTAATCAACAAACCACACAACTAAACTAGGCCGTGAGTCCTTTGGGAGAACGATACTTGGTCTTACCAAGTTTATTACTTGAACGATTCGGTCATACTTGCCGATTGAAGAACAAGTTTGTGACATCATATTTTGGTGCTCATAAATTTGTCCATCAGTCACTTCCTAGCTTATACTGCATTAATTTTGCAATCAACTTTTGTGTGAGGTGCGACCCTCTCAACAAAATGGCGCCGTTGCCGGGGACCAATGGTTCGGTCTTAGGTTTTTGTTGTGTCAGTGTGTGTTGTGTTTTGTCTTGTGTTGTGATGTGATGTTATGTTTTCTGTGTGCGTGGTGCATGTATAAATGTGTTGTGTTTTATTTGTTTCGTAATTTTTAGTATTTTTCTTTTTCCATGTCTACCTATTCTGGTTATGTGAATAGTGCTTATTCTACCAGTGTTTCTGATTATGATTCTCCTTCTGCATGTTACTCTGATTGTAATTCATATTCTGTTGATTTTTATGCTGAGAACACTATGGCTCATTCCCCAACTTCTGAGAGTGCTCCTTGGGAGTCGGTTCCACTTGATGAGGAGGATGTTCGTTGTGTTTTCAACACTGGACTGATAAATTTGCTGCCTGAGTTTCATGGTTTTACAGGTGAATGCCCACATAAACATTTGGAGAAGTTCTATCTCATTTGCTCTGAAATGAAACCTCCAGATGTCCCGGATGATCACATTTTCATAAGAGCATTTTCACACTCATTACAAGGAGCAGTGATAAGAGGGTCGCACCTCCCACAAAAAGTGTGCATAAAAGAATGCAGTATAACTAGGAAGTGACTTCTAGGTCGTCTCTCAAGGACCAATTTTAGTGGTTCAGTCTCAGATTTTTACACGAAGTGGGGGGGTGCTTTTGTGATTTTGTTTGGATGCGATAAAATTAAAGTGGACTGGAAATTAAATAGAATTTAAAAACGTTGAAACAATTTTAAACACTGTAAAAACTGAACAGTAAAAGACAGTAAAAATGAAAAGTGGTAAATTGAGAAACGGTAAAATTTAAACGATGCAGAAAACAATAAACAGTAGAATAAAAGAGACGGTAAAATAAAGATTAACTGAAAATGAAATTTGTCAAAGATTCAGCATTCGCAGAAAGAGTAATTGTGTAGAAAATGGTAAATGAAAATAAAATTCAAGGAACATTGATTGGAAAATGGAAACTGGAAAATACAATTAATTCAATTATGGAAACTGGAAATTGAATCAAACACAAAACCTCCCCCAGAGGGGAGGAGAAAACAATTGCACTTCTAATTCTACTCCTAAAATCTAATTCCCTCCTCTATGCTCTTGCTGCTCCATTTTATAGCCAAAGCTCAGAATTTTGTTGCTGCTACTGCTGCCTCCCGTGACTTCTCCTTCATTTCAACATTTGTTTTTTTTTTTCTGGAATTCCTTTCCCGTGACTTCTAGGTTCTAGGTTCTGAATTCTTGAACTCCTAAGTTTACAAAAGAATTAGGATGGGTCCCTCCATTTGCCAACTAATCTTGTCTTCTTCCAATTTGCCGTAGCACACCCCTCTCTGTTTCCCTTCCACTTCCACTAAAATTTGCTTCAACCGTGGGCTTCTCTCTAGTCATGACACCATCCTCCTTGTGCTCTTCCCTTAATTCTGGACGTTGAAGTGTTGGTGCTAGACTTGGCTTGTTGTGTCCGAGAAGCCAGCTGTTGTCCGTCCTCCCATCTTCTTGCTGCAGCCCTTTGGCTTCTAAGATGTGCTTCTATTCCCGTGGATGTTCCAAGCTTGTGCTCCACTCCCAGCTCCCTTCTGTTCTCTTCTTCTCCTTTGAACGTAGTTGCTGCCAAGCTGGATGTGTGCTGCACCAAGAGGAAGCTGCTGGAACGCATGAAGATCACTTCCCTTGCTGGACCGTGATGCTTGCTATCTTCAACCAAGAGCAATCCTTGCCGCTGTAATTCTTCTTCAACTTATGGTAGGTGTGAGTAGCTCCAAGCTGGACTCCTTCAACCGTTGCAGCTCCATTGTGGAAAACACTTCAAAAATTCTGCATCAAACTAAAAGAAAACGTGAAGTGGCTTTCCATTTCTATCAAACTTCTCGGCAAATTTTGGATGGCAACAATGCTTTGCAATGTGAAAGCAACGTGGTCCCCTTCATTATTTCACTCCATTATGTATTATGCATCATTTCAATAACAACGTGACTATGAGTTTTCTTTTGCCCAGCCATCCATTAAATAACAAAGTGGTGGCCCCATGTGTTGTCTCCTTTAGACAAAATAAACAAAACCAAATGCAAGGTGAAATTCCTTTCCATATGGCCGTAAGTTTGTTGCTTCCATGTGGTCCCTCTTTTATTCAAAAATGTATATTTGCTGAAATAGCTTCTCCATGACCGTGTGCATCTTAAGACAAATGGCAGCCACTTTCTTCAAAAGCCGTGAGTTGCAACATGGTTTCCAAACCAACCAATATTACTTCTTGAAATGAGCTTTAAAATGTGCCAACATGAGTGTTGAATCCTTGAGTGTTGGGAGGTCTTAGCACCGTCCAATGATCAATTCCAGCCACCACAAGTATCAAACAACAAGCAAACAATGCAAACAAATTAGCAGTCACTCAAACAGTCAGCACTAGACTGACATAGGAGAGTAAAACAAATACTGGGAACAACACAGAACGAATTTGAACAAAATAAAAACTACACATGAAAATAGACATCCAGACGAAACTATGAAAAAAAATTGCATGCAAAACGGATAAGAATTGTATTCAAACGAAGACACACAAGTTGACACAACATTCACGCAGCACTGGGATGACATAGGAGAGTAAACAAATTACTGGGAACAGTACAGATCAAATTTGAACAAAGTAAAAACTATACATGAAACTAAACATCTAGACGAAACTATGAAAAAAAATTGAATGGAAAACGGATACGAATTGAACTCGAACGAGGACAAACAAGTTGACACAAAATTCACACAGCAACCAGCGAAAATTGAAGTGGCTGAAATGCATTGGGCTCAATTGTCATTTCTCATTTAGCCTTCAAATGTCCCAAAAAGATATCTAAAATTTTCCCATAATTAATAATGCAAAATAATAAGTTCAGATAATTCAAATTAGTTAAAATAAGAATTTCTGATCGAATTAAGCACAATTAGGAAAAATAGGAAAATAACGGACGATTAAGCACAATTCCCTGATTAATTCTAGTACAATAAACTAAGTGAAGTGAAGAAAATATTGACTCATCAAAATAGACCACACTTAGTCTTTTGCACTCCTGGGCAAAATCAAGATGCAAATCAGGGAATACGACATCAAAGGACTGACACAGATGCAACATACATAAAATAAAAACTCGCAAGAAAAATAAACAGAATTTACACAGTTCTCAAGAATTCTGGATAGAGAAAAGAAGTAGAAAATATCCGATACAAAATCAAATAAAGCAGATACTTACAGAAATCATCCAAGCAATTCAATACACAGAAAAATAATCAATCAGCTTAAGAGGTGATTCAAAAATAACAAAACCTCACAGATGCACTCACAGTGTTTCTCTCAAGTGTCTAGGGTAAATAATTTCAACTCAATGTACTCAAGAAAACAAACACAAGTAGACTTGGCAAGTTTCTAATTATCAATACTTAAAACATATGCATATTCAGATCAAAAGGTCTTTACATGGTTGTAATGGGGCCAAGGACAGGGGAGGATAAATATGGATAAGTAGTTACAGCTCAGAAGAAAATAGAGGACAAATGGGGAACAAGAGTAAATACAGTCAAATCTCACCCAAACCTCTAATTCAATCCTCTTCTCGACTCCATTGTTTACAAAATTATTTTTCATTTTTCTCATCATTTGTTTTTCATCCTGTCTCTCTTTTTTTCTTTATCACACAACAGGATATAAATCACCATTTCAAAACATGATGAGGAACCAACTAGCCAATTTCATCAGAATTCCCAAGGAGACCACACTTTTTCATAAAACACTTATATAGCTCCAGACTTTCCTAAGGTTAAGGTAATCATTATTTTTCACTTAGGGTCAGTGTATGAGCTTCAACACAAAGAAATGGGGAAAGTATAGGCTCAAAGGGGTTATCAAAGGATAATAACAGGGTAGGCTTATTTGGCTAAAGAGGCTCAAGAAATAAAATGCCTTTATCATTTTCTAAACATGCATATCCATCAAGAATTATCAAAAAGAATCAAGCCAAGGCATATGTGCAAGCAATCAAGATACATGTCACACAAGAAAGAACATAAAGTGGCTCAAATCTCACACAGGGTATTCGTCACAATCAAATCAACCTCTTAAACACATAATCATGTTTCCAAGCAGAGAAAAGCAAGGATTTCAAACCATAAGTATTAATGAAGTGAAGGAAAAATCTACAACTTAGACAAACTCCAGAAATCAAGAGAAAAATGTAAAATTTATTGCACACAAAACATACTAAAAACCACTTAAAACAGAAAAAATTTAACACTCAAAAACAAAAAATTTAACACACAAAACAAAGAAAAATCAGAGTCTCTCCCAATAGACCACACTTGAACTACACATTGTCCTCAATGTGTTCTACGCATACATCAGCAATCAAAACAGTAAACATATTATGGACAAGTGCAATAAAGTAAGGAAAAAGGGAGAGAAGAAAATGCAAACTCCCGTAGGCTATGGTGGAAGCTGCCAATTTTGGACTTGCAGGGAGATCTTGTCATCTTCACGATCCAGCCAGGAAATTTTGAGAATGAACTGCTTCATCCTCCAGATCTGATCTAGCAGTGAAATGTTTTCCACAGCTGGATCTATGCAGTGATTGTTGATGAGCAGGTTCAGCATGTGCCTACTGCTGTTGAAACTTTGGTGAGTGTTGGCACCTTTTTCTTCTATTGTAGGTGCATGTTGGTCAAATTCATTTGTACCTCCTGCAATAGGGTTAGTGCAATATGGTTCCACAGAAATTTCATGCAGGGGTATAACACCCAAATTATCATTCTGAACCTCAAATACATCCTCAGAACATGAATCAATTTCAAAATCACAAGCAACATCAACCACAGACTCAGATTCATGTTCAATGCATGGAGAATAAACATTCGGATGTGATAGCAAAAATTGGTTCTCATCATGCATAGAGGGAAAATTAAAATCAGACTCAGCAACAATATAATCATCAGCATACCTCTCAACAACATAATCATCAATATAATCAAATTGAGGTATGCTTACCTCCTCTTCCTTGAAGATTGCTAGAGTGTTGGAAGATGAAGGTAGTCTACCTGGTTCAGGATTACTGTTTATTCTTGCCTGCTCCTCAAAATATTCATCTGTCTCCTCAAGTGCAAGAGTGGACATCTGCCTGATCTGATCAGTCAGATTTTGAATGGCAGCTTGAGTTTCCTGCTGGATCTTCATGCTTTCTTGCTTGAATTTGAGATTCTGCATGGTCATCTGCTCCATTAACTCCTTCAATGTAGGCTCAGAAGTAGAAGGCTGAGGAGCTATTTAAGCAGGAGCATCATACTGCTGACTCTCGTATTGCTGGATTGACGGAGGGATAAAAGTATCCACAGATGGTGCAACCTGATATTCCTGTGGAGCATCGTACCATCCCAAACTCGTGTCATTCCATCCAGGATCGTTGTTATAAGCATATTGCACAGGGGAAAATTTGCTCAGAAACTGATGCTCAAGATATCCCCAATCAGTAACAGATCTTAGAGGAAGAGAGTCTTTCCAATCCTTAGCTGCTCCTTGTAATGAATGCGGAAATGCGCTCAAGAAAATGTGATCAAGAGGAACATCTGGAGGCTTCATTGAAGAGCACATGATGTGGAACTCCTCCAAATGTCTATGTGGGCATTCTCCTGCAAAACCATGAAACTTAGGCAGCAAATATGTCAGTCCAGTGCTTAGAACGTAATAAAAATCATCCTCTGTATGTGGAACCGGCTCCCTAGGAGCGCTCTCAGGAATTTGAGGATGATCCATATAATTCTCATCATAAAAGTCAGCAGAATTAAATTCAGAGTGCCATGTAGACGGAGAATCATATTCATAATTAGAGGTATCGGCAAAATAAGAAGTATTCACAAAATCAAAATAGGTAGACATGAAAAAATAAAAATAAAAATAAAATACTAAAAATTACGAGACAAACAAAACACAACACATTTATACATGCAACACGTACACAAGAATTTTTTATTTTATTTTATATTTTTTTTTTAATTAATTAACAGACAAAACACATATGATACACATACAGAAAATAAAACATCGCATCACAATACAAGATAAAACAGAAAATAATTAAACATGTTATAGGCACAAACAAGATAGAACAATTATTTTTTTTTCGTTTTTTTTTTTCTTTTTTTTTTTAAAATACAGTAACTAAATACAGAACACAACACAATAAAAATATAAAAGACAAAACATATATTAACACAGTAAAAATCGAAAAACACAGCAAAAATCTAAAACAAAAAACCTGGAACTGAAGTGACAACGCCGCCAAAATTTGCTGAAGGTGTCGTTGTCGCCTACAAAAATACAAAACACAAAACACACAAAATACACATATTAACAAAACAAAAATTTACACAACAAGAATCTAAAACCAAACCGTTATTGATCCCCGGCAGCGGCGCCATTTTGATGAGAGGGTCGCACCTCCCACAAAAAGTGTGCATAAAAGAATGCAGTATAACTAGGAAGTGACTCCTAGGTCGTCTCTCAAGGACCAATTTTAGTGGTTCAGTCTCAGATTTTTACACGAAGTGGGGGGGTGCTTTTGTGATTTTGTTTGGATGCGATAAAATTAAAGTGGACTGGAAATTAAATAGAATTTAAAAACGTTGAAACAATTTTAAACACTGTAAAAACTGAACAGTAAAAGACAGTAAAAATGAAAAGTGGTAAATTGAGAAACGGTAAAATTTAAACGATGCAGAAAACAATAAACAGTAGAATAAAAGAGACGGTAAAATAAAGATTAACTGAAAATGAAATTTGTCAAAGATTCAGCATTCGCAGAAAGAGTAATTGTGTAGAAAATGGTAAATGAAAATAAAATTCAAGGAACATTGATTGGAAAATAGAAACTGGAAAATACAATTAATTCAATTATGGAAACTGGAAATTGAATCAAACACAAAACCTCCCCCAGAGGGGAGGAGAAAACAATTGCACTTCTAATTCTACTCCTAAAATCTAATTCCCTCCTCTGTGCTCTTGCTGCTCCATTTTATAGCCAAAGCTCAGAATTTTGTTGCTGCTACTGCTGCCTCCCGTGACTTCTCCTTCATTTCAACATTTGTTTTTTTTTTCTGGAATTCCTTTCCCGTGACTTCTAGGTTCTAGGTTCTGAATTCTTGAACTCCTAAGTTTACAAAAGAATTAGGATGGGTCCCTCCATTTGCCAACTAATCTTGTCTTCTTCCAATTTGCCGTAGCACACCCCTCTCTGTTTCCCTTCCACTTCCACTAAAATTTGCTTCAACCGTGGGCTTCTCTCTAGTCATGACACCATCCTCCTTGTGCTCTTCCCTTAATTCTGGACGTTGAAGTGTTGGTGCTAGACTTGGCTTGTTGTGTCCGAGAAGCCAGCTGTTGTCCGTCCTCCCATCTTCTTGCTGCAGCCCTTTGGCTTCTAAGATGTGCTTCTATTCACGTGGATGTTCCAAGCTTGTGCTCCACTCCCAGCTCCCTTCTCTTCTCTTCTTCTCCTTTGAACGTAGTTGCTGCCAAGCTGGATGTGTGCTGCACCAAGAGGAAGCTGCTGGAACGCATGAAGATCACTTCCCTTGCTGGACCGTGATGCTTGCTATCTTCAACCAAGAGCAATCCTTGCCGCTGTAATTCTTCTTCAACTTATGGTAGGTGTGAGTAGCTCTAAGCTGGACTCCTTCAACCGTTGCAGCTCCATTGTGGAAAACACTTCAAAAATTCTGCATCAAACTAAAAGAAAACGTGAAGTGGCTTTCCATTTCTATCAAACTTCTCGGCAAATTTTGGATGGCAACAATGCTTTGCAATGTGAAAGCAACGTGGTCCCCTTCATTATTTCACTCCATTATGTATTATGCATCATTTCAATAACAACGTGACTATGAGTTTTCTTTTGCCCAGCCATCCATTAAATAACAAAGTGGTGGCCCCATGTGTTGTCTCCTTTAGACAAAATAAACAAAACCAAATGCAAGGTGAAATTCCTTTCCATATGGCCGTAAGTTTGTTGCTTCCATGTGGTCCCTCTTTTATTCAAAAATGTATATTTGCTGAAATAGCTTCTCCATGACCGTGTGCATCTTAAGACAAATGGCAGCCACTTTCTTCAAAAGCCGTGAGTTGCAACATGGTTTCCAAACCAACCAATATTACTTCTTGAAATGAGCTTTAAAATGTGCCAACATGAGTGTTGAATCCTTGAGTGTTGGGAGGTCTTAGCACCGTCCAATGATCAATTCCAGCCACCACAAGTATCAAACAACAAGCAAACAATGCAAACAAATTAGCAGTCACTCAAACAGTCAGCACTAGACTGACATAGGAGAGTAAAACAAATACTGGGAACAACACAGAACGAATTTGAACAAAATAAAAACTACACATGAAAATAGACATCCAGACGAAACTATGAAAAAAAATTGCATGCAAAACGGATAAGAATTGTATTCAAACGAAGACACACAAGTTGACACAACATTCACGCAGCACTGGGATGACATAGGAGAGTAAACAAATTACTGGGAACAGTACAGATCAAATTTGAACAAAGTAAAAACTATACATGAAACTAAACATCTAGACGAAACTATGAAAAAAAATTGAATGGAAAACGGATACGAATTGAACTCGAACGAGGACAAACAAGTTGACACAAAATTCACACAGCAACCAGCGAAAATTGAAGTGGCTGAAATGCATTGGGCTCAATTGTCATTTCTCATTTAGCCTTCAAATGTCCCAAAAAGATATCCAAAATTTTCCCATAATTAATAATGCAAAATAATAAGTTCAGATAATTCAAATTAGTTAAAATAAGAATTTCTGATCGAATTAAGCACAATTAGGAAAAATAGGAAAATAACGGACGATTAAGCACAATTCCCTGATTAATTCTAGTACAATAAACTAAGTGAAGTGAAGAAAATATTGACTCATCAAGCAGCGAAGGATTGGTGTTATTGTCTACCTCCAGGATATGTCACCAGTTGGGAAGATCTTGAGCATCAGTTTCTAAACAAATTCTTCCCTCTACAGTATGGTTACAACAACGATCCTGGATGGAATGACCCTAGTTTGGGATGGTATGATGCTCCACAGCAATATCAGGAAGCACCATCTCAGAATGCTTGTATGCCTCTGCCAGTCCAACAACAACAACAGCTGCAACTTTATGAGTCTGCCCAGATAGCTCCTCAACCTTCTACTTCTGAGCTTACATTGCAGGAGTTGTTGGACCAGATGACCATGCAGAACTTTCAGTTTCAGCAAGAGAACATGCAATTTCAGCAAGAAATAGGAGCTTCCATTCAAAGTATGACTGATCAGATAGGGTAGATGGCCACTCAACTCACTGAGGAACAGTCTCAAGATTCAGAGTTACCATTTTAGACTGTTCAGATTCCAGATGATGATGATAGTGGCATCAACATAGAAGATGGGGAGAAGAGTCATGAGCTTACTACTGTGCCATCTACTTTTCCATCATCCTATGTCCCTACCCTTGCACCTGAAGAGACTGATGAATATTTTGAGGAGCAAGCAGAAATAAGCAGTAATCCTGAACCAGGTAGACCACCTTCATCTTCCCACACTTTAGCAATCTTCAAGGAAGAGGAGGTAAGCATCCCTCAATTTGATTATATTGATGATTATGCTGTTGAGAGGTATGTTGATGATTATATTGTTGTTGAGTCTGATTTTAATTTTCCCTCTATGCATGATGAGAACCAATTTTTGCTATCGCATCCGAATGTTTATTCTCCATGCATTGAACATGAATCTGAGTCTGTAGTTGATATTGCTTGTGATTTTGAAATTGATTTATGTTCTGAGGATGCATCTGAGGTTCAGTATGATAATTTGGGTGTTATACCCCTGCATGTTATTTCTTTGGAACCACATTGCACTAACCCTATTGCAGGAGGTACAAATGAATTTGACCAACATGCACCCATGCTGGAAGACAAAGGTGCTTACATACACAACAATTTCAACATCAATAGGCACCAGCTGAACCCGCTCATCAACAATCACTTCTTAGATCCAGCTGTGGAAGACATTTCCCTGCTTGATCAAATATGGAGGATGAAGCAATTCTTCCTCAAAACCTCCTTGTTGGACCCCAAGACGGAAGACATCTCCCTACAAGTCCAAAATTGGCAACTGCCACCATGACCAGGGGAGTTTTCTTTTTCCTTCTCCCCCTTTTCCTACTTTTATTGCACTTGTCCATGATCTGTTCACTGTTTTGATTTCTAACCTTATACTTATGACACATTGAGGAAACTGTGTAGTTTAAGTGTTGTCTATTGGGGGAGATTCTGATTTTTCTTTGTTAGTTTTTGTTTTCCGTGTTAATTTTTTTCTTTTCTAGGTAGTTTTTGTTTTGTTTTGTGTACAGTTTTACATGTTTCTCTTGATTTCTGGACTTTGTTTGGGTTGTAAGGGGGATATTCTGATTTTTCTTTGTTAGTTTTTGTTTTCAGTGTTAATTTTTTTCTTTTCTAGGTAGTTTTTGTTTTGTTTTGTGTACAGTTTTACATGTTTCTCTTGATTTCTGGACTTTGTTTGGGTTGTAAATATGTCTTTCACTTCATTGATACTCTGATTGGTTGGAAATCCTTGCTTTTCTCTGCTTGGAAGATGATTATGATTTTTGAGAGTTGAATTGATTGTGACAGAATTACCCTGTGTGAGATTTGAGCCACTTTATGTTCTTTCTTGTGTGTGATATGTGATGGACAAATTTATGATCACCAAAATATGATGTCACAAACTTGTTTCACAATCAGCAAGTATGACCGAATCGTTCAAGTAATAAACTTGGTAAGACCAAGTATCGTTCTCCCAAAGGACTCACGGCCTAGTTTAGTTGTATGGTTTGTTGATTAGCTAAGACTTAAGAACGAAATATTTGGAATTTAATATGCAAGACAGAAAATAAACATGTATGCATGAGTTTTGATCAATGGCAAAAGCAAAAGACAAATACTTTCAATGAAATATATGAATGAATATGTTGTTGGGGGTCAATTTCATCTCATCCACTCTCATATATTTTAGGAATTCAACATTCAAATCATCATTGTTAATGCCACTCTCTAAAGTACCATTCTAGATGGCTTCTCCTTAATCACGAGTTCATACAATTCCTAGCATTCCTAATGATTAGTTCATAAGTGCAGGAGCTTAACGACAACCAATATAATATTGGGAGAAATTCCCCGGATCTAGACTTCCCCGTACGTGCCCGTATCGACAAAACCAATAATCATGCATCGAATGAGTTAAACCATGCAAGCATTAAGCAAAGAGGAAAAACCCTAACTAATGATGAAAGAAAGCATAAATCTTAATTAAAAGATGCAAGCATAGATTCCATATATGAGAGCTTCAAGAGATTACATTGATTCCCCAACAAACATACAAGATTTAGTTCACGATATTCATGGTGAACCTAGATGAACAATGAAAGAATGAAAGAATAAACCCTAAAAAGGTGAAGAGATAGCCTGAGCATCCAAGATCCTCCTTCAAAGGGTTGGAAGAGAGAGTGTTTGCCTCGTTTCTGCCAAAGATACTAACTCTAGGACGTGCAAGTCCTTATATACTATTTTAGAATTACAAAAGATTACAAAAGCCCAAGCCCATAAAAGTGCCGCTCAGCGGTAAATACCGCTCAGCGGTGACTGCGCGTCCCTTTTCTTCCCCTCAGCGGCCAGTTTGCCCCTCAGCAGACCTCCCGTGACCTCCTGAGTGCCGCTCAGCGGTAAAATGCCACTGAGCGGTGCCTTCGGCTTCTCCTTTTGCACTCTTTGCTTCCTTTTCTGATTCCATCTCTCTCTTTCTTCACTTATTTCACTAAATTCACTTTAAAACCTGCACAAAAACACTTAAATCAAGCATAAACCTGTCTAACTCTCTTATTTATGAAAATATAGATAAAAGCATGATTTCAAGCTAGTTTTTAAGTCTAAAGGTTGCTTTTAATATCAATTTTAAGCATGAAAATAACAGTTTTTCAACTATTATCAATATGTCTCTTGATTGCTTGCGCATATGCCTTGGCTTGACTCTTGTTGATAGTTCTTGATTGATATGCATGTTTGGAAGTGATAAAGGCAGTTTTGTTTTTGAGCCTCTCTAGCCAAATAAGCTTACCTTGCTCTGATTCTTTGAAAACCCTTTGTGAGCCTATACTTTCCTCATTTCTTTGTTTTGAAGCTCATACACTGGCCCTAAGTGAAAAACCATGATTACCTTAACCTTAGGGAATTTTGGAGCTTTGGAAGTGTTTTGGGGATTCATATGAATTGGCTAGTTGGTTCCTCTTCTTGTTTTGTTTTTGGAAATATGATTTATATTTTGTCTCTAACAGTTGTGTGCTAAAGAGAGAAAAGAAAAGAGACAGCATGAAAAAAAAAAAGTGTGAGAAAAATGAAAAAAAAAATTTGTGAATAATGGAGTCAACAAGAGCATTGAATTATAAGGTTGGGTGTAATTTGATTGTATTTTCACTTGTTCCCCATTGCTCCTCTATTTCTTTTGGTTTGTAGCTTTTTATCCATATTTTATCCTCCCTTGTCCTTGGCCCCATTACATCCATAAAAGACCTTTTGATTTGAGCATGCATATGTTTTGAGTGTTGATATTAGAGATTTGCCAAGTCTTTTGTTGCTTGCCTTCTTGAGTGCATTGAGTTGACATTTCTTACCTTAGACACTTGAGAGATACAGTGATAGTGCATCTGTGAGATTCTGTTGCTTTTGATTCACCTCTTGAGCTGATTGATCATTTTACCATGTCTTGAATTGCTTGGATGATTTCATGAGTATCTGCTTTCTCTGATTGATTCTGTGTTGGATATTGTCTACTTCTTTTCTTGGTCCAGATTCCTAGAGAACTGTGTAATTCTGTTTCTGTCCTTGTTGAGTCTTTGTTTTCTGTATGCTGAGTTTCTGTCACCTTCCTAAAAGTCCTTTGAACTATTCCCTGATCTGCGTCTTGATTTTGCCCAGGAGTGCAAAAGACTAAGTGTGGTCTACGAAGTGGAGGAAGTGGAGGAAGTGAAGAAAGTGGAGGAAGTGGAGGAAGTGGAGGAAGTAGAGGAAGTTGACGAAGTGGAAGAGGTGGACGAAGTTGACGAAGTGGACGAAGACGACAAAGTGGAGGAAATGGACGAAGTGGAGGAAATGGAGGAAGTAGACGAAGTTGACGAATTTGGCGAAGCTGACAAAGTGGAGGAAGTGGACGAAGTTGACGAAATGGAGGAAGTTGACGAAGTTGTCGAAGTGGAGTAGGTGGAGGAAGTGGAGCAAGTAGAAGAAGTGGACGAAGTGGAGGAAATGGAGGAAGTTGACGAAGTGGAGGAAGAGGAAGAAGGGGAGGAAGTGGAGGAAGTTGACGAAGTTGAGGAAGTTGACGAAGTCGACCAAGTGGAGGAAGTGGTGGAAGTTGAGGAAGGGGAGGAAATGGAGGAAGTGAAGGAAATTGACGAAGTATACGAAGTGGACGAAGTGGACGAAGTGGATGAAGTGGATGAAGTGAAGAAAGTGGAGGAAGGGGAGGAAGTGGAGGAAGTGGATGAAGGGGAGGAAGGGGAGGAAGTGGAGGGAGTGGAGGAAGGGGAGGAAGGGGAGGAAGTGGAGGAAGTTGACGGAGTGCACGAAGTTGACGAAGTGGACAAAGTGGACGAAGTGGACGAAGTGGACGAAGTGGACGAAGTGGACGAAGTGTACGAAGTGGACGAAATGGACGAAGTGGAGGACGAAGTGGTCGAAGTATACGAAGTGGACGAAGTGGACGAAGTGGACGAAATGGACGAAGTGAAGGAAGTTGACGAATTTCACGAAGTGGACGAAGTTGACGAAGTTGGCGAAGTTGACAAAGTGGACGAGGTGGATGAAGTTTACGAAGTGGAGGAAGTTGACTAAGTTGTCGAAGTGGAGTAGGTGCAGGAAGTGGAGGAAGTAGAAGAAGTGGAGGAAGTGGAGGAAGTTGACGAAGTGGATGATGTAGAGGAAGGGGAGTAAGTAGAGGAAGTGGACGAAGTTGACGAAGTGGTGGAAGTGGTGGAAGTGGAGGAAGGGCAGGAAGTTCACGAAGTGGACGAAGAGGAGGAAGTAGACGGAGTGGAGGAAGTGGAGGAAATGAAGAAAGTGGAGGAAGGGGACGAAGTGGCGGAAGTGGAGGAAGTGGAGGAAGTTGACAAAGTGCACGAAGTTGACGAAGTGGACGAAGTGGACTGATAACAATTGAAAAACTGTTATTTTCATGCTTAAAATTGATACTAAAAGCAACCTTTAACACTTAGAAACTAGCTTGAAGTCATGCTTTTGTTCATATTTTCTGAATAAGAGAGTTGAAAGTGAATTGAATGGATTTGTGCAAGATTCCCTTGATTTTGTAGGCTAATTGAATGATTTGAAAGAAGAATTGAAGTAGCGAATGATTGGAGTCCTGAAAAGTAAACTAGAAACCAGAAAAGTCAAACAGTCAACCAGAAAAGTCAACCAGTCAACCAGAATGCTGAAAAGTCAACCAGAATGCAGAAAAAAATGTGACCGAGTGGCGTTGAGCGGAAATTTTCAGGTGCCAAAATCACCGCTGAGGGGCAAAACAACAGCTGGGGGGCAAAATGGATCATGCGCTAGTACCGCTCAGCGCTAAAATACCGCTGAGCGCCATTTTAAATGGGCTTGGACCGGTTTTTCGGCACTTTTATGGGCGTGAGCCTTATTTTTCTGTATTTTTAGAATAGTATATAAGCTTTAGGACATCCTAGGGTTTGTATCTTTGGCAGAAACGAAGCAAACACTCTCTCTTCCACCCCTTTGAAGGAGGATCTTGGATGCTCAAGCTACCTCTTCACCTTTCTAGGGTTTTATCTTTCATTCTTCCATTATTATTCATCTAGTTTCACCATGAATATGGTGAACTAAACCTTGTATTGTTGTTGGGGAATCAATGTAGTCTTGTGAAACTCTCATATATGGAATTTGTATTTACATCTTATATTTAAGACCTATGCTTTCTTTCATCATTAGTTAGGGTTTTTCCTCTTTGCTCAATGCTTGCTTTGTTTAACTCATTCAATGCATGATTATTGATTTTGTCGATACGGGAACGTACGGGGAAGTCTAGATCCGGGGAATTTCTCCCAATAGTATATTGGTTGTCGTTAAGCTCCTGCACTAAAAGAACTAATTATTAGGAATGCTACGAATTGTATGAACTCGTAATTAGGGATAGGCCTTCTTGCAAGGTAATTTAGAGAGTGGCATTAACAATGATGAAAAGAATGTTGAATTCCTAAAATATATGAGAGTGGATAAGATGAAATTGATAACCCCAACAACATACTCATCCATATATTCCATTGAAAGTTCTTGTATTTTGTTTTAGCCATTGATCAAAACTCATGCATACATGTTTATTTTTTGTTTTGCATATTAAACTCCACTTATTTCGTTCTTAAGTCTTAGCTAATCAACGAATCACAAAACTAAACTAGGCCATGAGTCCTTTGGGAGAACGATACTTGGTCTTACCGAGTTTATTACTTGAAACGATTCGGTCACACTTGCCGATTGTTCAACAAGTTTGTGGCGCCGTATTTCGGTGTTCATAAATTTGTCATCATGGACGAAGTGGATGAAGTTGACGAAGTGGATGAAGTGGACGAAGTGGACGAAGTGGACGAAATGGACGAAGTTGACAAAGTGGACGAAGTTGACGAAGTGGATGAAGTTGACTAAGTGGAGGAAGTGGATGAAGTGGAGGAAGGTGAGGAAGTGGAGGAAGTTGAGGAAGTGGAGGAAGTGGAGGAAGTTGATGAAGTGGACGAAGTGGACGAAATGGACAAAGTGGAGCAAGTGGACGAAGTGGACGAAGTTGACGAAGTGGACGAAGTGGACGAAGTTGACGAAGTTGGCGAAGTTGACAAAGTGGACGAAGTTGACGAAGTGGAGTGATGAAAGGGTCGCACCTCCCACAAAAGTTGTGCATAAAAGAATGCAGTATAGACTAGGAAGTGACTCCTAGGTCGTCTCTCAAGGACCAATTTGGGTTTAGTTTCAGATCAAACACGCAGTGGGGGGGGGTTTGTGAAAAATTTGTGAATGCGGATGAACTAAATTAAAACTTGAAAATCTAACACAACCGCATATAATTGACGGTATTCAAGTGCATAAAAACACTAATCTGAACACAGCAACAGATAAATATCCCAACACAATTTCATGCTATTAAAATGCAACACTTAATTAAAAAGATGACAAGCAATTCCACATATAATGTAAAATATCCTAAGGCAAAAGAAATAAGAAAAGATAAATTTTTTTCTACCATTTCACGTGACTCATCTCCTTAATCAACAAAATGAATAAAAACATTCACCGCTTGAGCATTTTCCCAGGCCGTGAATCAAAGCCAATGTAGCACCGCACAAACGTGACACCAATGCCTTTTGAATCCCGTGCTACACATTTCAACATCCACACCGTTTCTTCTTTCAAAGCGTCACTCCATTCCCTCTCTGCATGCTTCCAACCGTGACCCTTCATTCCAGCACCGTTCACACCATTTTTTTCTCTTCAAATCAGCTTCTCATGTGCCGAGAATCACCGCTTCCCACAATCAATTGAACAACATAAGAAAAAAAAAATTAAAACCGAGAGCTCCTATCACTTCTCCCTGCTTCCAGCTCCTTCCGTGCGCACCATCAACTCCCGTGACAGCTGCTGCCCATTCTCCATTCAACACCGCTTCATGCTTCCAGCCGTGCATCAAACTTCAATAGAAATCAATCCTCTCTTCCAAGATGGAATCCGCTCCTGTCCAGCAAAGAAAGTTAATTCCAGCACCGCATGAGCTAGACCAATTCACCTGTGCGCTTCTTTTACTGGACGTGGCAGCACGCGTGCTTGCTTCATTTCTCCAATTAAGCACTAAATCCTCTAATCTCAATAAATAACTGAATCAGCTCTCCTTCCCTTGATAAAAGCCAAAACTGAAAGAAAAATTCCAAGTGTTGTTACTGAAATCACCGCTTCACTCCAGGACGTCCAGGTGTGTGCTCCAAATGAGTCATCACTCCAGCCCCCATCCAGACCGCTTCTTCCTTCTTAATCACCGTGCACACCATTCATTCCAGCCCTTCTCTTTTCTCCATCACCGTGCTCTCTTCCAGCATAACAGCGCCCCTTTTTGGAGCTTTTTCTTCCAGGACTTTTGATAACAGTTGAAAAACTGTTATTTTCATGCTTAAAATTGATACTAAAAGCAACCTTTATACTTAGAAACTAGCTTGAAATCATGCTTTTATCCATATTTTCAGAAATAAGAGAGCTGGACAGGTTTATGCTTGATTTCAGTGTTTTTGTGCAGGTTTTAAGGTGAATTTAGTGAAAGAAGTGAAGAAGGAGAGAGATGGAATCAGAAAAGAAATCAAAGAGTGCAAAAGGAGAAGCCAAAGTCACCGCTCAGCGGCATTTTACCGCTGAGCGGCACTTAGGGGGTCACGGGAGGTCCGCTGAGGGGCAAAATGGCCGCTGAGGGGAAGAAACGAGACGCGCACTCACCGCTGAGCGGTACTTTACCGCTGAGCGGCACACTTATGGGCTTGGGCTTAGAATTTTCTATAATTTTAGAATAGTATATAAGCTTTAGGACGTCCTAGGGTTTGTATCTTTGGCAGAAACGAGGCAAACACTCTCTCTTCCACCCCTTTGAAGGAGGATCTTGGATGCTCAGGCTACCTCTTCACCTTTTTAGGGTTTATTCTTTCATTCTTTCATTGTTATTCATCTAGGTTCACCATGAATATGGTGAACTAAACTCTGTATGTTTGTTGGGGAATCAATGTAATCTCTTGAAGCTCTCATATATGGAATTTATGCTTGCATCTTAATCTAAGATTTATGCTTTCTTTCATCATTAGTTAGAGTTTTTCCTCTTTGTTTAATGCTTGCATTGTTTAACTCATTCGATGCATGATTATTGGTTTTGTCGATACGGGAACGTACGGGGAAGTCTAGATCCGGGGAATTTCTCCCAATATTATGTTGGTTGTCGTTAAGCTCCTGCACTTATGAACTGATCATTAGGAATGCTAGGAATTGTATGAACTCGTGATTAGGGAGAAGCCTTCTAGAAAGGTACTTTAGAGAGTGGCATTAACAATGATGATTTGAATGTTGAATTCCTAAAATATATGAGAGTGGATAAGATGAAATTGACCCCCAACAACATATTCATCCATATATTTCATTGAAAGTATTTGTCTTTTGCTTTTGCCATTGATCAAAACTTCATGCATACATGTTTATTTTCTGTCTTGCATATTAAACTCCAATTATTTCGTTCTTAAGTCTTAGCTAATCAACAAACCACACAACTAAACTAGGCCGTGAGTCCTTTGGGAGAACGATACTTGGTCTTACCAAGTTTATTACTTGAACGATTCGGTCATACTTGCCGATTGAAAAACAAGTTTGTGACATCATATTTTGGTGCTCATAAATTTGTCCATCAAGTTTTTGGCGCCGTTGCCGGGGACTCTGGTTTAACTGGTTAATTTGTGTGATTATTGATTATCTTTGACTTTAATTTTGAATTTCTGTTTTTATTTTTCTGTTTTTATTTTATTTTATCTTATTTGATTAGATTAGATTAGATTTTATTTTATTTTATTTTATTAGATTAGATTTTATTTTATTTTATTTTATTTTATTTTATTTTATTCTATCTTCTTAATCTTTTATCTTCTGAATCTATATCTTCTCCTATATCTTTTTGTGCTAACAAACTTTTCTAGGGTTTTGTTTTCTTGTGTATGCAGGAAGCAATTAGAACAAGAAGCAAGAAAACAACAGAACCACTTCTTGAAGGTCTAGACGAGAGTAGACGGAGGAGAAGAATCCGAACATCTAGAGAACTTTTTCCTTCTCCAGAAACTCTCTTACAATCATCACCACAAGGTTCTGTTCATAGCACAGGAAATATGGAGAACAATAATGTTAGAAGAACTCTTGCAGATTACACCAATATTGCTGGACCTCAGCACTTTCACAGCATAGCTAGACCTAGAGTCAATGCAGCCAATATGGAGGTCAAACCAGCACTGATTCAACTGGTGAAAAGCAACCAATTTAATGGGTTATCTCATTAAAGCCCATATGAGCACCTCACTACCTTTAATGAGATTTGCAACACAGTCAAGATTAATGGGGTGCCAGACGAAGCTATCAAACTTAGCTTGTTTCCTTTCTCATTGGGAGGCAATGCTAAGCTTTGGTTGAATTCTTTTCCAGAAGAAAGTTTCACAGAGTGGGAAGCAGTGGTCACAAAATTTTTAAACAAGTACTTTCCACAATCTAAGGTGACTAAAGGCAAGCAAGAGATTTCTTCATTTAAGCAGGGCATGGAAGAATCACTGGGGCATGCATGGGACAGGTATAAAAGCTTGTTACGTAAAACTCCCACGCATGGTTTTGAAGATCAAGAAGTAGTCTTAACTTTCCTTGGAGGGCTTGGTTCACAAACCAAGATGATGCTGGACGCCTCAGCAGGAGGCAATATTAAATGGAAAACTCCAGAGGAAGCAACTGAAATTATAGAAAACATGGCTACTAGTGATAATGAGCTGCACAGTGAGAGAGGAGCTCGTATGCAACAAAAACGGGTTCTTCAATTACAAACACATGATGCCTTGCTAGCTCAGAATAAAATTCTAACTCAACAGCTGGAGACTCTGACTAAAACTCTTGCTCAATTACCTAAAGAGTTGAAATCTGCTGCACAGGTACAAACCCAGTTGTGCGAATTATGTGGAGGTGATCATATCAATGGTCAATGTGCTTTTCCAGTGGAAGCCGTGGAGGATGTTAATTTCATGGCTAATCAATTTCCATACCGTCAAGGGAATTATAATCAAGGGTGGAAACCACATCCAAGCATTGGTCAAGGACAAACTGGGCAAGCTAATCAATATAATAAGCAGCAGCAGCAACCAACCTTTTGGCAACAGTTATCTATGCTTAATGAAAGATCAACAAGGTTGGAAGAAACTCTTCAGCAATTCATACAGAAAACTGAATCTTCTCAAAAGAGCACTGAAGCTGCTATAAAGAATTTGGAGATTCAAATGGGTCAGATTACCAAGCAATTGGAAGAAAGGCCAAATAGAAATTTTGGGGCTAATACTGAGGTTAACCCTAGAGAAGAGTGCAAAGTGGTAAAGAGTGTGAATGAAGAGATAATTGAGTTAGAAGAAGGAGAAACAGAAGAAAGAAGAGAAGTATAAAGAAAGAACACTTTTCCTTTTCCAACAAATCAAGAGAAACAAATGGACTTCACAGAATTATTCAGAATGGTGGATAATGAAGCACCTTGGGAACATATTTTACAGAAAATTGCAGTTTACACAAAATATGATGAAGAAATCTCTACAAAGAAGAGACGTAGAGATGATGAGGAAAAAAAGTGTATAACTGTTAAGAAAGAGTCATTCCCTCCTAAAGCATCAGATCCAGGTAGTTTTTCTATCCCTTGTACTATAGGGAAGAAAAAGGTAAAGAAAGCTCTCCTTGATTTAGGTTCAAGTGTTAACTTGATGCCTTATTCTTTATTGGAGCAAATTGGCAATGTTAAAATGAAACCTGTAAAGGTTAATCTAGTAATGGCGATGGATCTTCAAAGGAGCCATGTGGGATTGCAGAGGACATTGTAGTTTGTGTTGGCAAACTTCAGTTTTTGGCAGACTTTGTGGTGATGAAGATGGAGACCGAGAAGATACCTATCATACTTGGAAGACCGTTTATGAAAACGGCCAGGGCTATCATAGATGTAAATGAAGGTATAGGGGTGCTCCAGGACAGAGAGGAGAGAGTGGTGGTGGATGTCTTCAAAGATGAGACGCAAGCAAAGGAGGAAGAAGCTAGTTATAAAGCTGCATTTCGAGATGCACCCATGACTAGACATAAAGATGAAAATCTCGAGGTTTCAGGTAACCATTGTTTGTTGTTTCAGGTACCCAAGGAAGAAGAGATTGGAAGAGGAGAAGAAATTCCTAGAGACTGGAAGAAAAGAAGACTCCAACTTGGCACACCTGTAAGAATCAAGAACAAGTTGTGGGTTGTGAAGGGCTTTAAAGAGAAGGAGATGATAGAGATAGAGTCTCCATATTCTAGAAGAACCAAAACAGTTCAAAGGAAACAGTTGAGAAGTTGGTGGAATGACAACATCAACTATAAAGAAGATGGAACTTGAACTTTATTGGGTCAAGCTAATGACGTTAAAAGAGCGCTTGCTGGGAGGCAACCCAGTGATTGACAAACTTTTGATTTTGATTTTGGTTTTGTAACTTTTAATCTGTGGATATTATTTTGTAAATATTTTGTTGGATCCAGCATCTACTGAAGGATGCTAGGTGGTTAAGTATCTACTGAAGGATACTAAGATTGTAACACCTACTGATGGGTGTTGGTAAGTTTGAAACACCTACTGATGGGTGTTGGTGGATTTTGGGTCAGGCTCGTGACGTTAAACAAGCGCTACCTGGGAGGCAACCCAGTTGATTGATTGTTTTTGTTTGTTTATTTTAGTTAGGGTTTGCATAAGCATTTTTAAACATTGAATTGCAGGGAACCAATGAGGGGCATGTAGGGAAGGCACGTAGGTTAAGAAAAGAAGGAGAGGAGCATATCACGAAAGTGCCGCTGAGCGGTACTCTCGCAGAATGGGCTTTAGTTCCCCTTAGCGGGACCCGAGCCCATTAGGGTATTTTTATACCTCAAGCTGCGTTTTAGGGTTTCTTTCCAGGCTTTTCTCTGCACAAACGCTTCCACACACCTTCTCCTAGGTTTTCCACATCTTTTCACTCTTCCCTCTTAAGAAAATATCTCTTCCACTCACTTTTTCACTAGTGTGCCATCAAAGTTTGGGGTTGGAAGAGAGCATTCTAGCTTGGAAGCATTCTCATTGCATATAGTATCTCCACCCAAGTAAGTAAAAAGCATTTTGTTCATTCTAGGGTTCTTGAATTTGAGTATGATTGTCAAAGTATGAATATTTAGGGGTTTTGATTTCTATGCATGATTTGATGATATATTTGATGTTTGAACCGATTAAACTGCATGATTATGAACTGGAAAACTGAAAATTGCATTTGGGTGGAGTTAGGAAAGCTTTAAAACAGGTTTTTCAAAAATCTGCAGAGTTACCGCTGAGGGGTAAACTGCCGTTGAGCGGCACTCTGCCAGATTTGATTCTTCTGAATTTTTGCGTGTTGGAATGTGGCACTGGTGGCGCTGAGGGGAAATTCTAGCCCTCAGCGGTGGTTTATCTTCGAAAGGAGTTGTGTTCTGTGTTTACTAATGATTAACATCATGTTCTGTGGTTTTGTTTGAATGCAGGAATGGCATCCTCTTCAGGAAAGAGATTGAAAACCATGGCAACCAAGAGAAAGGAAAAGGAACCAGAGCAACCCCAATCTAGCAGGTTCCTCTCTAGGAAACATGAGAAGCACTTTAGGGTGGTTCAGGACAGGAGACTTCTGATGGAGAGAAAGGTTGGAATGATACCTAACTTTGCTCCTCAATTTGGAGAGCAAGTGTTAGGGAAAGCTAGGCACTTATCCTGCACCTGCAAACATAGCTGTGGTAAAGGAATTTTACACCAATGCAAAGAAGATTGGTGATTATCCAGCTGAGAATTATTTGGGCTATGTCAGAGGCCATGCTGTCAAGTATGATCCTGATTCTATCAACAACTTCCTGGATACTGTGTGGGCTGGTGAGCAATGCCAGTTTGCTCTTTGCATGGAGGAAGGTGCTGATTATGAGGATGTGGAGAGAGTGTTGTGTATACCTGGAGGACACTTCCAAAGAAATAGATCTGGCTCAGTGGTTAACATTAGGAGGACGGATTTGACTCCTCTTGCAAAGTATTGGATGGCATTTTCTCATGCCAACATTCAGCCATGTTCACATGTGTCAGATATTACTCTCAGCAGGGCACTATTCATCTACTGTGCTATCAGAAACTTAAATGTTAATATTGGGCAGGTGATAGCTGATGACATTAGTGTATGCGCTAATACTTCAAACAACAAAGCACCACTAGGACATCCTTCTTTGATCACTCACCTTTGCAAGCTAGCTGGGGTGGACACTTCTGTTCCACCATTTGAGAGGCCACGAAAAGCTATTGATGAGGCTTATTACAGACAGTACTGTGGAGGTGAGGATGTAGCTCAGCCAGTTCCATCACGCCGGGCTCGTAGAGAGAGAGGGTCAGCACAGAGCCGGACATCTGCTGATACACATGAAGCAGAACCATTCCAGATGAGGGACATGTATATGTCTCTTATAGGTGCTCAGTTGCAGTCCATTCACAGAGGGCAGGTGGCCACTGCTGAGATGATAGTGGGGATGTATGATACACCTCCAGCCCACAGGTGGACTATGGATGAATTCCATAATGTAGTAGCTTGGCCAGAAGAACCAGTACATGGAGGAGGAGCTGGAGCAGCTGAAGCTTCAGCTAGAGATATGGAAGAAGATGAAGCTGATGAGGAGGATGCATTTGAGGATGATGAAGATGAGGAGGAAGAGGAAGATACAGAGGACAGCTCAAACTGATGAGGAGCTGAGATAGCATTTACTGATGAATGCTATCATATGATTATGCTTTTGTGGTTTAAAGTTTTCTGAACTTATTTGTTTACGTTTTTAGATTAGGGTTGATGTACTCTATTGAACACCTGGTTTGTTATGATGGTTTGCTATTAACTGTGATTGTGTGATAAGTAATGCTTGATGATGCTTATTGATTGATTGATGTTGAGATGATGTGCACATTAAAATGCTTATACAGGTGATTCACAAGCTTTGTGAACAAATGCATGATATCATGATTGTGATTGTGAAATTAAGCAGGATGTGTATGTAAAATGTGAATGAGCTTATATGTGAGGTTTTGAGCTCCAGAGTTGTTATTGTTGAATGCTATTACTTTGAAAGCATGAATGATTTTGCCCAGGTTTTCTATGATTGAATCAATTGCTTGTTTTGCATCATGTGATCAAGGCCGTTTGTTGGAACCCTTTTTATTGGCCAAATTCATAAAGTTAGCCCACTAAAAGAGAACACTTTGTGTTCTATCCTTTGAACCCTTAGCCTTGAACATACACTGAAAACCTTTGATTGAAAATCTTTACCTTGAGTTAAGTAGAATATCTTGTGTGGTATTGTTAAATGTTCAAGTTTGGGGTTGTTGGGAAAACATGAAAAAGGAAAAGCATTGAGCTAAGAGCTAAAAAGTAAGAATATGCAAAGAAAAAGAAAAAGAAAAGAAAAGAAAAAGAAAAGAAAAGAAAAAGAAGCAAAGCTCAATGCAAACGCAAAGGCAAGTTAGGGAGAATAAGAAAAATTGTGTGTTATGATTCTCTTAACTCAAGGATTTTGTGATCCAGAAAAACCAATTTTCTTGTTAGCCCAGCCACATTATAAGCCATTGAAAAGTCCTTGTGATGATGCATGCTTGTAAATGTTTTTGATTGTGGTAAAATGAAAGGCAAAGTTGACTCATGTGACATTGTGATAGTGGAGTGAATGAGTGAAACACTTTACCTCTTATACACTTGTGTGTTGAGTGAAACACTTTATCTAGTGAGGAAATATTCCATAAGCACATGAACATCCATGCTTAATTGATTGATCATTCATGAACAATAGCATTTGTTGGAATTTAAATGACTTTGTGAACACTAAAGCATGTGCACATCTTGAATGAACTCTTGGTCATAAGTTTGAGTGAAGTTGTTACTTATCTTGAAAAGGAGCTTTTTTGAATGAGTGAACCATCATATGAATTGGTTGGAGATTGAGTTACATTTTGTTTGCTTGAGGACAAGCAAAGTTCTAAGTTTGGGGTTGTGATAACAGTTGAAAAACTGTTATTTTCATGCTTAAAATTGATACTAAAATCAACCTTTATACTTAGAAACTAGCTTGAAATCATGCCTTTATCCATATTTTCAGAAATAAGAGAGCTGGACAGGTTTATGCTTGATTTCAGTGTTTTTGTGCAGGTTTTAAGGTGAATTTAGTGAAAGAAATGAAGAAGGAGAGAGATGGAATCAGAAAAGAAATCAAAGAGTGCAAAAGGAGAAGCCGAAGTCACCGCTCAGCGGCATTTTACCGCTGAGCGGCACTCAGGAGATCACGGGAGGTCCGCTGAGGGGCAAAATGGCCGCTGAGGGGAAGAAACGAGACGCGCACTCACCGCTGAGCGGTACTTTACCGCTGAGCGGCACACTTATGGGCTTGGGCTTAGAATTTTCTATAATTTTAGAATAGTATATAAGCTTTAGGACGTCCTAGGGTTTGTATCTTTGGCAGAAACGAGGCAAACACTCTCTCTTCCACCCCTTTGAAGGAGGATCTTGGATGCTCAGGCTACCTCTTCACCTTTTTAGGGTTTATTCTTTCATTCTTTCATTGTTATTCATCTAGGTTCACCATGAATATGGTGAACTAAACTCTGTATGTTTGTTGGGGAATCAATGTAATCTCTTGAAGCTCTCATATATGGAATTTATGCTTGCATCTTAATCTAAGATTTATGCTTTCTTTCATCATTAGTTAGGGTTTTTCCTCTTTGTTTAATGCTTGCATTGTTTAACTCATTCGATGCATGATTATTGGTTTTGTCAATACGGGAACGTACGGGGAAGTCTAGATCCGGGGAATTTCTCCCAATATTATGTTGGTTGTCGTTAAGCTCCTGCACTTATGAACTGATCATTAGGAATGCTATGAATTGTATGAACTCGTGATTAGGGAGAAGCCTTCTAGAAAGGTACTTTAGAGAGTGGCATTAACAATGATGATTTGAATGTTGAATTCCTAAAATATATGAGAGTGGATAAGATGAAATTGACCCCCAACAACATATTCATCCATATATTTCATTGAAAGTATTTGTCTTTTGCTTTTGCCATTGATCAAAACTTCATGCATACATGTTTATTTTCTGTCTTGCATATTAAACTCCAATTATTTCGTTCTTAAGTCTTAGCTAATCAACAAACCACACAACTAAACTAGGCCGTGAGTCCTTTGGGAGAACGATACTTGGTCTTACCAAGTTTATTACTTGAACGATTCGGTCATACTTGCCGATTGAAAAACAAGTTTGTGACATCATATTTTGGTGCTCATAAATTTGTCCATCAACTTTCAGCATCCACCTACTCCCATCACCTCTTCATTCCAACCGTGCATCAACTTCAACAAAATGATTCAGCCTTCCACTTCTCTTCCAGCTCAACGTGTGCATCCCCTTCTAAGTTTCCAGCCGTGCTTCCAGCTCATGGCAGCCCTCCATCTTTCTCCAGCTAAGAAAAATTAAACGAAGAGAAAAGAAACATGTTAATCTTCTTCCAGCTCCGCCGAACAGTGCTTCCTAAAGATGATGAAATCCACGCATCTTCTCCAATGGAAAAACAAAATTCAAATCAATGTAACAGTAGCTGAATAATGTGTGCACACCAACACTGAATATGAATGTAAAACCGAGAGTCAAAACAAAGAAATCACAAGTGGCCTTCAGCAAAGTGGAGAAGTGAAAAATTTTCTTTCATTCATCCTCAGAATCCATAAAAAACCAGCGTAAACATCATTTTACTTTTCAAGAACACAAGCCGAGAGTGTAAAAGTCATGCCCCTGCAAGTGGAGGCTGCCCTTTTGTCTTAAGGCCGTGTGTCACTTTTTAGGGTAGGGTCCACACATACAAAAACCCTAGGTCCAAGTCACTAACTTCTAATTTTTGGGTCTACTCTAATTTACCAAAAATTGACCCAAAATATAAGAGTTGATACAGAAATTCTAAACTACTGAATTACAATTTAATTAATTCAAAAATGTCTGTCTGGAGAGTCTTGAATTTATTTGGCATTCTTCCTGATGTCCCAAAATGTATTTCCGAAATTTTCCTGCATTTCAAAAATGTACTTAATCAGCTCAGAAAATCCAAATTAGCACAATTACAAATTTCCGACCAAATTAAGCGGAATTCGGAAAACAGGGAAATAACAAACAATTAAACACAATTCCCTGGTTTATTTAAGTGCAATAAACTAAATATAATTCAAGAAATAACGACTCATCAAAATAGACCACACTTAGTCTTTTGCACTCCTGGGCAAAACCAAAACGAAAACCAGGGAACACTCAAACATCAAGGATATTAAAATGAACAACAATATCAGCAAATTCCATAGACAAAGTTCCAGCATACACATCAATCTTAGTTCGGGCAGTTTTCAAAAATGGCCTGCCTAAGATAATGGGAGCGGATCCATGAGAGAATCCCTCCTCCATTTCCAAAACATAAAAGTCTGCAGGAAAAATCAATTCACCAACCCTAACCAAGACATCCTCTATGAAACCTGCTGGGTGGGTAACACTCCTATTGGCCAACTGAATGACCACACCCGTGGTTTGCAAAGGACCAAGAGACAAAGATGCATATATAGACAAAGGCATGACATTAACAGAAGCACCCAAATCAAGCATGGCATTTTCAAATTTATTGTTCCAATCACATAAGGAATGCAAAATATACCTGGGTCCTTGCACTTTTCAGGGATGTGCGGGACCGACTTACCAATAAGCGCAGATACATTCCTTCCCATGCTAATCCTCTCATTTCCCTTCATCTTCCTCTTGTGTGTGCACAGATCCTTCAAGAATTTGGCATACTTCGGTATCTGCTTGATGGCATCAAGTAGAGGTATGTTCACCTCTACCTTCCTGAAGGTCTCCAAAATTTCCTTATCCACATCTTCCATCTTTTTGCTAGGAAGTGCCCGTGAAGGGAATGGTAGAGGGATAGGTCGGTCAACCAATGGAGAAGGTGCGACAGCGGTGGTGGTGGAAGGGGAAGAAGATCCACTTGAAGAAGAACCACCGGCTGGAGAAGAAGATTCACCCACCTCAAATGCCTTGCTCGGACCGTCATGGTCGTCTTTCTAGGACAAGTAGTAGGCATGGGTGTAGGTGTAGAAGCGGGCTCTGAAGGCACAAAAATCTGCTTCCCTGATCTAAGGGTTATGGCACTCACATTCCTTGGGTTCTGCACAGTCTGGGATGGTAACTTATCCGAATTCTAAGACTGCGCCTGGTTTATCTGAGTAGCCATCTGACCCATCTGGTTAGTGAGACTCTGTATGGAAGCTCTAGTCTCCTGCTGAAACTGCAGGTTTTGCATAGTCATCTGTCTCACTAACTCTTCCAATGAAGGTTCAGACGAAGTGGAAGGTTGGGCAACTGGTTGGGCAGGTGCCTCTTGTTGCTGCTGTTGTTGTTGCCTCTGGTGTTGTTGCATAGGTGGAGGCACATATCTGTTAGGTGCTCCAGCATTCTGGAAAGGTGGTGCCTGCTGTTGATGCTGTGGCGTATTGTTCCATCTCAGATTGGGGTGATTCCTCCACCCTGGGTTGTACCTGTTGCTGGATAAGTCATGATTTTGCTGTTGTGGCTGCCTGTTGTTGTAGATGTTCGTGGCATAAGCCTGAGGCGCATCAGAGGCAGCAGAGTGCTGCAAAGAAGGACAAGCATCTGTATAGTGGTCACTGGAAGGACAAATAGCCATAGTCGTGCAACAGATGCAGATGGAGCTGCAGATCTCTGGTTGGTAGTCAACTGTGTCACCATCTTCGTAAGAGAGTCAATCTTTCCTTCCAACTTGCTTTCAACAGCTGATAAAGACTGGGCAACAACATCATGTACGCCCCTCACCACAATGGCATCATTCCTGGTGCTAAACTGCTGGGAGTTGGAGGCCATCTTCTCAATCAATTTCCTGGCCTCAGCAGGTGTGGTGTCTCCAATAGCTTCACCACTGGCAGCATCAATCATACCACGGTCCATGTTGTTCAAACCCTCATAGAAATACTGGACAAGGAGATGCTCAGGTATCTGATGGTGGGGACAACTAGCACAAAGTGTCTTGAATCTCTCCCAATACTCATATAAGTTCTCTCCACCAAGTTGCCTAATCCCAGTTATGTCTTTTCTGATAGTTGTGGTCCGGGCTGCTGGAAAAAATTTATCTAAGAACAGCCTCTTCAGATCATCCCAGCTAGTGACGGATCTAGGCGCCAAACCATACAACCAATCCTTAGCAACATTTTCCAATGAATGAGGGAATGCCTTCAAGAAGATGTGCTATTCAGGAACATCATGTGGTTTCATACTAGAACAGACAATGTGGAATTCCTTCAAATGCTTATGAGGACTCTCACCTGCAAGACCATGAAACTTGGGCAACAAATGGATCAGTCCAGTCTTGAGAACAAATGGAACGTCCTCATCAGGATATTGGATGCACAAGCTTTCGATATCGAAATCAGGTGCAGCCATCTCCCTAAAAGTCCTCTCGCGAGGTGGAGGTTGTGCCATATTGTTCTCAGTCTGAAAAACAACAGAATCAGAATCAGAATCACGTGCAGATGCAACAGATGCAGTAGATGCAGTATGCACAAAGTACTCAGCAGTGGGATGCACAGTATCCAATGGAATAGACTCAAAAACAGACTCTAAAGATAAATTTCTAGAATGCCTAGCTAACCTATGAAAAGTTCTATCAATCTCAGGATCAAAGGGTGGTATAGGCCCAGGATTTCCCCTAGTCATGCACTAAGTCACAACACCCTAAAATCATGAAACGATATCACAAAAATTTTGAACACACAAAACAACCTAAACAAACAAATCACACACACTCAAACATACAAGACAAAACACGACACACAAACAACACATTATCAACACAAAAGACCTAAAACCGAACCGTTGGTCCCCGGCAACGGCGCCATTTTGATGAGAGGGTCGCACCTCCCACAAAAGTTGTGCATAAAAGAATGCAGTATAGACTAGGAAGTGACTCCTACGTCGTCTCTCAAGGACCAATTTGGGTTTAGTTTCAGATCAAACACGCAGTGGGGGGGGTTTGTGAAAAAGATGTGAATGCGGATGAACTAAATTAAAACTTGAAAATCTAACACAACCGCATATAATTGACGGTATTCAAGTGCATAAAAACACTAATCTGAACACAGCAACAGATAAATATCCCAACACAATTTCATGCTATTAAAATGCAACACTTAATTAAAAAGATGACAAGCAATTCCACATATAATGTAAAATATCCTAAGGCAAAAGAAATAAGAAAAGCTAAATTTTTTTCTACCATTTCATGTGACTCATCTCCTTAATCAACAAAATGAATAAAAACATTCACCGCTTGAGCATTTTCCCAGGCCGTGAATCAAAGCCAATGTAGCACCGCACAAACGTGACACCAATGCCCTTTGAATCCCATGCTGCAGCATTTCAACATCCACACTGTTTCTTCTTTCAAAGCGTCACTCCATTCCCTCTCTGCATGCTTCCAGCCGTGACCCTTCATTCCAGCACCGTTCACACCATTTTTTTCTCTTCAAATCAGCTTCTCATGTGCCGAGAATCACCGCTTCCCACAATCAATTGAACAACATAAGAAAAACAAATTAAAACCGAGAGCTCCTATCACTTCTCCCTGCTTCCAGCTCCTTCCGTGCGCACCATCAACTCCCGTGACAGCTGCTGCCCATTCTCCATTCAACACCGCTTCATGCTTCCAGCCGTGCATCAAACTTCAATAGAAATCAATCCTCTCTTCCAAGATGGAATCCGCTCCTGTCCAGCAAAGAAAGTTAATTCCAGCACCGAATGAGCTAGACCAATTCACCTGTGCGCTTCTTTTACTGGACGTGGCAGCACGCGTGCTTGCTTCATTTCTCCAATTAAGCACTAAATCCTCTAATCTCAATAAATAACTGAATCAGCTCTCCTTCCCTTGATAAAAGCCAAAACCGAAAGAAAAATTCCAAGTGTTGTTACTGAAATCACCGCTTCACTCCAGGACGTCCAGGTGTGTGCTCCAAATGAGTCATCACTCCAGCCCCCATCCAGACCGCTTCTTCCTTCTTAATCACCGTGCACACCATTCATTCCAGCCCTTCTCTTTTCCCCATCACCGTGCTCTCTTCCAGCGTAACAACGCCCCTTTTTGGAGCTTTTTCTTCCAGGACTTTCAGCATCCACCTACTCTCATCACCTCTTCATTCCAACCGTGCATCAACTTCAACAAAATGATTCAGCCTTCCACTTCTCTTCCAGCTCAACGTGTGCATCCCCTTCTAAGTTTCCAGCCGTGCTTCCAGCTCATGGCAGCCCTCCATCTTTCTCCAGCTAAGAAAAATTAAACGAAGAGAAAAGAAACGTGCTACTCTTCTTCCAGCTCCGCCGAACAGTGCTTCCTAAAGATGATGAAATCCACGCATCTTCTCCAATTGAAAAACAAAATTCAAATCAATGTAACAGTAGCTGAATAATGTGTGCACACCAACACTGAATATGAATGTAAAACCGAGAGTCAAAACAAAGAAATCACAAGTGGCCTTCAGCAAAGTGGAGAAGTGAAAAACTTTCTTTCATTCATCCTCAGAATCCAAAAAAAACCAGCGTAAACATCATTTTTCTTTTCAAGAACACAAGCCGAGAGTGTAAAAGTCATGCCCCTGCAAGTGGAGGCTGCCCTTTTGTCTTAAGGCCGTGTGTCACTTTTTAGGGTTGGGTCCACACATACAAAAACCCTAGGTCCAAGTCACTAACTTATAATTTTTGGGTCTACTCTAATTTACCAAAAATTGACCCAAAATATAAGAGTTGATACAGAAATTCTAAACTACTGAATTACAATTTAATTAATTCAAAAATGTCTGTCTGGAGAGTCTTGAATTTATTTGGCATTCTTCCTAATGTCCCAAAATGTATTTCCGAAATTTTCCTGCATTTCAAAAATGTACTTAATCAGTTCAGAAAATCCAAATTAGCACAATTACAAATTTCCGACCAAATTAAGCGGAATTCGGAAAACAGGGAAATAACAAACAATTAAACACAATTCCCTGGTTTATTTAAGTGCAATAAACTAAATATAATTCAGGAAATAACGACTCATCATGGAGGAGGATGACGAAGTGGAGGAAGTGGAGGAGGTGGAGGAAGTGGAGGAGGTGGACGAAGTGGAAGAAGTAGAGGATGTGGAGGAAGTGGACGAAGTGGACAAAGTGCACGAAGTGGACGAAGAGGAGGAAGTAGAGGATGTGGAGGAAGTGGACGAAACGGACAAAGTGCACGAAGTGGACAAAGTGGACAAAGTGGAGGAAGTGGACGAAGTGGACGAAGTTGACGAAGTGGAAGAAGTGGACGAAGGGGAGCAAGTGGACGAAGTTGACGAAGTGGACGAAGAGGACGAAATGGATGAAGTGGAGGAGGTGGACGAAGTCGACGAAGTTGGCAAAGTTGACAAAGTGGACGAATTGGAGGAAGTTGACAAAGTGGAGGAAGTGGAGGAGGTGGACGAAGTGGAGGAAGTTGAGGAAGTGGATGAAATGGACGAAGTATAGGAAGTGGACGAAGTTGATGAAGTTGGCGAAGTTGACAAAGTGGACGAGGTGGACGAAGTTGACGAAGTGGAGGAGGATGACGAAGTGGAGGAAGTGGAGGAGGTGGACGAAGTGGAGGAAGTAGAGGATGTAGAGGAAGTGGAGAAAGCGGACAAAGTGCACGAAGTGAAGGAAGTGGACAAAGTGGAGGAAGTGGACGAAGTTGACGAAGTGGAAGAAGTGGACGAAGGGGAGGAAGTGGAGGAAGTTGACGAAGTGGATGAAGAGGACGAAATGGATGAAGTGGAGGAGGTGGACGAAGTCGACGAAGTTGGCAAAGTTGACAAAGTGGACGAATTGGAGGAAGTTGACAAAGTGGAGGAAGTGGAGGAGGTGGACGAAGTGGAGGAACTTGAGGAAGTGGAGGAAGTGGACGAAATGGACAAAGTGGAGGAAGTGGAGGAAGTGGACGAAGTTGATGAAGTTGGCTAAGTTGACAAAGTGGACGAGGTGGACGAAGTTGACGAAGTGGAGGAAGATGACGAAGTTGTCGAAGTGAAGTAGGTTGAGGAAGTGGAGGAAGTTGAAGAAGTGGACGAAGTGGAGGAAGTGGAGGAAGTTGACGAAGTGGAGGAAGTAGAGGAAGGGCAGTAAGTGGAGGAAGTTGACGAAGTGGAGGAAGGGGACGAAGTGGAGGAAGTGGAGGAATTTGACAAAGTGGACGAAGAGGAGGAAGTGGACGGAGTGGAGGAAGTGGAGGAAGTGAAAAAAGTGGAGGAAGGGGAGGAAATGGAGGAAGTTGAGGAAGTGGAGGAAGTTGACGAAGTGCACGAAGTTGACGAAGTGGAGGAAGTTGACGAAGTTGACGAAGTGGTCGAAGTTGACGAAGTGGACGAAGTGGACGAAATGGACAAAGTGGAGGAAGTGGACGAAGTTGACGAAGTGGACGAGGTGGACGAAGTGGACAAAATTGATGATGTGGAGGAAGTGGATGAAGTTGACGAAGTGGACGAAGTTGACGAAAAGCACGAAATGAACGAAGCTGAGGAAATGGAGGAAGTGCACGAAGTTGACAAAGTGGACGAAGTGGACGAAGTTGACGAAGTGGTCGAAGTGGAGTAAGTGGAGAAAGTGGAGGAAGAAGTGCACGATGTGGAGGAAGTGGACGAAGTTGACAAAGTTGAGGAAATTGAGGAAGTTGACCAAGTGGACAAAGTGGACGAAATGGACGAAGTGGAGGAGGTGAAGGAAGTACACGAAATTGACGAAGTTGACAAAGTGGACGTAGTTGACGAAGTGGAGGTAGTTGACGAAGTTGTCGAGGTGGAGTAGGTGGAGGAAGTGGAGGAATTAGAAGAAGTGGACGAAGTTGACGAAGTGGACGAAGTTGAAGAAGTGGATAAAGTGGATGAGGTGGACGAAGTGGACGAAAAGACGAAGTGCAGGAAGTGGAGAAAGTAGAGGAAGTGGAGGAAGTGGAGGAAGTGGAAGAAGAAATGGACGAAGTGCAAGAAGAAGTTGACAAACTGGAAGAAGTTGACGATGTTCACGAAGTTAACCCAGTGGACGAAGTTGACGAACGTAACAAAGTTGACAAAGTGGACGAAGTTGACAAAGCTGACGAAGTGGACGAAGTAGACGAAGTGGAGGAAGTGGAAGAAGAAGTGGATGAAGCGGACGACGTGGACGTTGTTGACGAAGTGTGTTGACGAAGTGGAGGAAGTAGAGGAAGTGGAGAAAGTGGAGAAAGGGCAGGAAGTGGAGGAAGTGGAGGAAGTTGATTAAGTTCACGAAGTTGACGATGTGCACGAAGTACACCAAGTACACGAAGTGGACGAAGTGGATGAAGTGGACGAAGTGGATGAAGTGGACAAAGAGGACGAACTGAACGAACTGGGCGAACTGAACGAGGTGGACGAAATGGAGGAGGTGGACGAAGTGGAGGAAGTGGTGGACGTGGATGTAGTAGAGCAAGTAGAAGAAGTAGACGAAGTGGACAAAGTGGACGAAGTGGAAAAAGTGGAGGAAGTGGAGCAAGGGGAGGACGCTGAGGAAGTGGAAGAAGTGGACGAAGTGTAAGAAGTGGAAGAAGTGGACGAACTACACGAAGTGGATGAAGTGGACGAATTCGACGAAGTGCAAGCCGTGGACGAAGTGGAGGAGGTGGACAAAGTGGACGAAGTTCACGAAGTGAGTTGACGAAGTGGAGGAAGTGGAGAAAGTGAAGAAAGGGCAGGAAGTGGAGGAAGTGGAGGAAGTTGATGAAGGTCACGAAGTTGACGATCTGCACGAAGTTGACG
The DNA here is from genome assembly GCA_034642375.1 of Vigna nakashimae. Classification (NCBI taxonomy): domain Eukaryota; kingdom Viridiplantae; phylum Streptophyta; class Magnoliopsida; order Fabales; family Fabaceae; genus Vigna; species Vigna nakashimae. The sequence continues at coordinate 27,347,460 of CM067759.1, read as the reverse complement.
AAGTGGACGAAGTTGAGTAAGTGGAGGAAGTGGAGAAAGGGGACGAAGTGGAAGAGGTGGAAAAAGAAGTTGACGAAGTAGTCGAAGTGGACGAAGTGGATGAAGTGGATGAACTGGATGAAGTAGAGGAAGTGGTGGTAGTAGAAGAAGTGGACAAATTGGAGGAAGAGGAAGAAGTGGAAGAAGAAGTGGAGGAAGTGGAGTAAGTGGAGGAAGTGGACAAAGTTCACGAAGTGGACGAAGTTGAGGAAGTGGAAAAAGTGGAGGAAGTCGAGGAAGTGGACGAAATTGACGACGTTGACGAAGTGGAAGAAGTGGAGGAAGGTTACGAAGTCGACAAAGTGGACGAAATTGACGAAGTGGAGGAAGTGGAGGAAGTGGAGTAAGTGGAGGAAGTGGAGGAAATGGAGGAAGTGGAGGAAGTGGAGGAAGTGAAGGAAGTTGACGAAGTGGAAGAAGTTGACGAAGTGGACGAAGTTGACAAAATGGGCCAAGTTGACGAAGTGGACGAAGTTGAGGAAGTGGACGAAGTTGACGAAGTAGAGGAAGTGGAGGAAGTGGATGATGTGAAAAAAGCGGATGAAGAAGTAGAGGAAGTGGAGGAAATGGACGAAGTGGACGAAATGGAAGAAATGGATGAAACGGAGGAAGTGGATGAAGTGGAGGAAGTTGACGAAGTGGACGAAGTTGACGAAGTGGACGAAGTTGCGGTAGTGGACGAAGTGGACGAAGTTGACGAAGTGGACGAAGTTGACGAACTTGAAAAAGTGGAGTAAGTGGAGGAAGTGGATCATGTGGAAAAAGTGGGTGAAGAAGTCGAGGAAGTGGACGAAATGGATGAAATGGAGGAAGTGGACGAAGTGGAGGAAGCGGACGGAGTTGACGAAGTTTACGTAGTGGAGGATGTGGAGGAAGTGGATGAAGTCGATGAAGTGGACAAATTTGACGAAGTGGACGAAGTGGAGTAAGTGGAGGAACTGGAGGAACTGGAGAAAGTGGACGATTTGGACGAAGAGGACGAAGAGGAAGAAGAAGTGGAGGAAGTGCTGGAAGTAGAAGAAGTAGAGGAATTGGAGGAAGTGGAAGAAGTGGAAGCAGTGGACAGCGTGACGAAGTGGAGGCATTTAAAAAGTTGACGAAGTTGACGAAGTGACGAAGTGAAGGAGGTGGAGGAAATGGACGAAGTAGAGGAAGTGGAGGAAGTGGGCGAAGTGGAGGAAGAAGAGGAAGTGGACGAAGTGGACAAAGTGGAAGAAGTGGAAGAAGCGGCGAAGTGGACGAGGTGGACGAAGTGGACGAACTGGACAAAGTTGACGAACTGGAGGAAGTTGTCGAAGTGGAGGAAGTAGATGAAGTTGACGAAGTGGAGGAAGTGGAGGAAGTAGAGGAAGTGGACGATGTGAAAAAAGTGGATGAAGAAGTGGAGGAAGAGGAGAGGAAGTGGAGGAAGTTGAGGAAGTGGAGGAAATGGACAAAGTGGAAGAAATGGACGACGTTGACGAAGTGGACGTAGTGGAGGAAGTGGAGGAAGTGGATGAAGTCGACGAAGTGGACGAAATTGACGAAGTGGAGTAGGTGGAGGAAGTGGGGGAAGTGGAGGAAGTCAACGATTTCGACGAAGTGGACGAAGTGGAAGAAGAAGTGGACGAACTGGATGAAGTAGAGGAAGTGGTGGTAGTAGAAGAAGTGGACGAATTGAAGGAAGAGGAAGAAGTGGAAGAAGAAGTGAAGGAAGTGGAGTAAGTGGAGGAAGTGGACAAAGCTGACGAAGTGGACGAAGTTGACGATGTGGACAAAGTGGAGGAAGTGAAAAAAGTGGAGGAAGTCTAGGAAGTGGACGAAATTGACGACGTTAACGAAGTGGAAGAAGTGGAGGAAGGTTACGAAGTCGACAAAGTGGACGAAATTGACGAAGTGGAGGAAGTGGAGTAAGTGGAGGAAGTCGAGGATTTGGGGGAAGTGGACGATGTGGATGAAGTGGACGACATGGAAGAAGAAGTAGACGAAGTGGAGGAAGTGAAGGAAGTGGAGGAAGTAGAAGAAGTAGAAGAACTGGTGATACGCGGGGACCAAGGCCAATTAGTTTAGTATAGTTTCTTTTACTTTTATTAAAAACATGTGTAAAAGGTGTTAGGCATGTGCTAGATAGGAGGGACTTTTAGTCCTATATATAGACATGCCACCACCTCTTGTAAGGTACTTTTGAGAATAATGAATTAAACTTTCTGTAGAGAGAACTCCAGAAATTAATTCCCTTGAAAGTCAAAGCTAGAGAATCCCAAATGATCTCCTCTAGCCACCTTCCCTTCACACCATCCGTTCTCTCATTTTCCAAATCATATTTTCTTTCCGCCAACCTACATCACGCTCCCTAAATCCTTTACTTCCGCGTGGCTCGTGTCCTCCATCACGCCTAAGGTCATCCGTCATTCTCGCGTTCGCTTTCCTTCCAGTGCATCTCATCCAGCAACCATTTTCCTCACAGATCTACCATTACAAACCTCACGTAAGTCATCTCCACCGATCCATATCTCAGATTTGCCTTGTCCTTGCCTTTTCACACCTTCGCACCGGTTCAACCTTTGTTTGGTGCTCTATCATTGCTTCCACCATCGTTCTTCACCCATTCACTGAGCCAAATCATGATTTCTTTCCATTTCCTTCATTTAATCGTTGAATCCTTCTTCTCCACCGATTAAATCCTTACTTACCTTCCACCCTAGAGTTTTCACCGATTAATCCCCCAAAACCTAGGGTTCTCGAGTAAATCTGCTTCTTCCGCTGCTTCCCGGTTCTTCAGCTGGATCAAGTCCAGATTTCACGACGTCTCCGGATTCAGCTCAAGTCGTCGCTTATCAAGTGGTATTCAGAGCCTAGGTTAGGCGCGTTCGCTTGAGCTAAGTATCTCGTTTCTCTCTTATCTGAGTTTTACTTGTTGTCGATTCTCAAATTTTCGGTCTCTAGGTTAGGCGCGTTTGGTTGTTTTCAAATTTTTCCGTGTTGTTCATTATCATTCGTGCAATGTCTTGAGTATTTTACTTTGTCTTGTTCATTGTTTGGTTACATCAATTGCTGCTTACAGTAGGTTCTGGTTGAGTCAATTTGTGAGTTTTCTTTACTTTGAGTTTTGTTCATCATTTTCATCGGTCCAAAATTTTGTTTGAGTCATTTTATTTTAGCATCATATTCTGTCCTGTCTATAGTCATGTGCATTGGTTGAAACTAGTGCAGTGTTTGATCTGTCCTAAAAACTGATTTCAATTGTACATTTGATCGTCAAATTGTGTTTGAGCCTTGGTATAAACTCTATCAAACCACAAAAGCAATGACACATTCAAACGAATGAGCTGGTTGATAGATATCCATTGGTCAGTCCAATTAATTTTTTAAAGTTGAAACTGTTTTAGTTCAGATTCTTTTCGCTACATTCATTTCTGGATTTTGAGCTGCTGTTAAAAAGCAGTGCATACTGCAAAGATCAATGAAAGGCATAGCCTAGATCAGTAGCACGTTGTGAACACAACTTAACATTGTTGCAGCAGTTGGCCGATCTGCACATGCTTTGCTTGAGTCCTTTTTTTTATGTTTTTAAATCTGTTTGGCATTTAGATCATTGCTGGACATCTTGCATTAATTTTCTAGTGTTTTGTTCAAGATTTAATAGATATTCTTGTGTCCATAAAACTCTGAGAAAGTTTTTTTGAATCATTGAGTCAAATTTTGGTGAGTTGATTTGCTTGTTTTGAATGAATGTGGGGGGCTGGAACATCAAAATTATGAAGTAATTTGTTTCTGCATCATTAAGCTGTTTAAACCAGTTTGAAGTATGCATTAAATGAGTTCTAGCTGCCATACATACTTTCATGCTTTAAACCACCACATTTTTGACATGTTTCATTCACAAGTTGCTGCAGCAGATGTATATTTCTAATTCTGGTTTTGAGCATTGTAATTGGATTGTAGCAAAAGGAATGGTCACATTATCTATAGCCTAAAAATATTCTTCAAAAGATCAAGAAGAAAAAAAAAAGTTCTGAAAAGCCAAATAGGCCTGTGCAATCCATATTTTAAAAAAAAACTAAAACACAGAATCAGACTTTAGAAATTGGACCTGGGTTTATCTTTGACAGTCCAGCAGCTTCTTGTTTGTCTTTTCTTGCTTTAAAAATCTGATCTAGCTCTATTCATTAGGTTCATTTTGAGTGTTGTCCTTCTTGATAGCTTTGTTTCTTGCTTGTCTTTGTTGGTTATCTAGTTTTGTCTACAATGCATGTGAAATCTATTCTGCCAATCTTTAATTGAAGCTTTTAATTGCTTATTTCATCTGGTCTGGAGTTTCCTTGGTTAGAGTCTGCTCTGCTATTTGAGTGGATGTCCTGTTTGTCCATCACTTTGTCTTAGCCTAACCATTTTCCTGAATTGAGAAATCTGATTCCATTCTGGTTTTTGGGATTTGAAAGAAGATAAGTGTGAATGGTAGCATATTAGGTGGTGGTGATCCACAGGATTCTCTGGCTTAGACTGAAAATTTCATTTGAGTGCCTTAAAATGTTTTAAGAGAGAAATCTGGGTGCTGTGAGCTTAGTAAGGCTAATTTGGCCTAAATTCCTTGACATTTGTATGAGAGAATCAGTTTTACTTAACTGTGTGCTGACGGTTTACTTGTGCAGGAAAGTGAGATTGATTAAGATAACCCATTAGACCAAGAGAGGAAGTTTTCTTGCATTGAATCTGATTATTGCATTCTGTTCCATTCATTTTAGATTTTAAGTTGTTTACTGAAATCATTGGTATATTAATTGTTTGGAATGTGAATGCTGAATCTTATTTGATAAGACATATGGGAATTTGGTAGATGCATAAGAATTGCAAATAAGGTACTGATTGTTTTATGAACATTTCTGGAAGTGCAACAACACTATTTTAAAACTGCCAATTTCTGATTTGCCTCACATTACTCTTTGTCAATTGATCTGATTACATTGGTCCACTGATTTCTGAATTAGTTTAGGAAATTATTCTTGAATAGTTTGGTCCATTGTTTCTGCCCAGTGTAATTCATTGATTTGCTGAAAAGGCTGCTCTTGTCATAATCAATTGTGCATCAAATTGTTTTTAATTGCCAATGCATCCCTCAGTTTTAAAAAGTGATTAAAGCACCTAACTTTCAGTTCTGACTTGGCGATTGCAGTAATTAGGTGGTTAGTTTCTGCATTGAATTACATCCAGTCTGAATATAGTTCACTGTCCATTGGTACTTGCTGGATTTTGTTGGATTTATGTGTGCAGAGCTGATATGAATGAATCCTTACTTGAGCAGAATATTACTGAAGAAACCAAAGGCAGAAACACTTCTTGTGGGAGTGTTGAACTGAAGGGAGTTATTTACTTTAAATTGCTTCTGATTGTTTACATTGTTGTGGCTTAAAATTGTTCATTATGGACTGCATGAACTGCTGATTTAGTGTGAATTTTCTTTGTAGTTTGGGAAAAGCAATATTGATGGTACTGTAGCATATTGCAAATTGTGAGCTGTTTCAGTGAAGACAGTAGCAACCATCTGAACTTAAGGGAGTCTTTTATATCAAACTGTTTTTGATATGCTTAAATTGTTTAGTATGGCCTGCAATCGTTAGGATTAAAATTGTTTAATTGTTGATTTGGTTGGAATTCAGTTTGTGCAGGAGTTTAATTGAACAGCAGCATATTCTGAGTGGAAAGCTTGGAAAGCTTGTGCAGACAAGAGAAAGGGAAGTTCTTACTGCCCTATATCTTCTTTTTGCAATCTGTTTTAACCAAGTGAATACTGACAACAGTTTTGTGCATTTGTGATTATAGGATTGACCAGAAGCTAGATTGCCCAAGTGATGAGTCAATATTTTATTCACTTCACTTAGTTTAGTGTGCTAGAATTAATCAGGGAATTGTACTTAAATGTATAGTATTTTCCCATTTTTCCTAATTGTGCTCAATTTGATCGGAAATTTTTATTTTAATTAATTTGAATTATCTAGGACTAATTATTTGCATTATTAATTGTAGGGAAATTATTGGATAATATTTGGGACATTTGAAGGTTAAAGGAGAGGTGTGTGCTTGGAAAGAAGAGAGGGCCCATGAGAAGGAACTTTGGAGTAGCACGTGAAGGGGTTATGAAAAGAAAAAAAATGCAGCACACGATTCAGCGAGCCTTCACGTGAGGGGGTGCTTGAAGGGTGTGCGGCTGTGACGTTAAGAAATGTCCAGCGGAGCCCAATGAGCATTGAAGAAGAAAATCATTCTAGCACCATCCACACGCACACTTCACACGGCGTCCAACAAATGGTAGCAGCAGGGGGTGCAGAAGAAAAAGAAGATGCTACATCTTCTCTAGTCCAGCAGCACTCCACGCGTAAGGGGCTGGACAAATGGCACAAGCAAGGACTCCAGTAGTGTGCAGGTGGTCCACGGGGGTAGCAGAGAGCAGCCACATGGGAAGCGGTCCAGTAGCAACAAAGCCTTCACGCTTCCAGCAACACAAGCAGCTCCCGTCCAACAGGACATCAGCATTCACGGTCCAGCAAAGGTGGGCTTCACGTGGAGAATGGGTTGAAGGAGAGAGCACGTGGCTGGAAGGGAGGTGCACGCGGAAGCAGCGTCATTGAGAATGGAAGCATAAGGGGGTGTCCAAATAAGAAGCAGCACGCATAGTCCAAGCAGCAGCACACGGAGGGCTTCAAGCACACTCACACGCACAGCTCAGTCCAGCAGATTGGAAGTGGTGTGTGGATGGAGAGAAAGGGTGCAAACGGAAGACGGTCCAGAAAGAGGGGGGCTGCATGGAGTAAATAGGTCACGGAATGGAGTATTAGGGGAGTTCCAGTAGAGTAGTGTCGTGTAGTGTAGGAAATATAGAGCGGGAGAAAAAAATGGGATGGAGGAGAGCCGGCCACCACTGGTTTTGAGCGTGTGCAGACTTGGTTTTCTGTTGTTTTCCTTTGTTCCTTTCTTTGAGAGTACTTTACAGGGGATGAATGGGAGAGCATATTCTGAATTTTATTTCATTTAAGTAACATGCGTGGACTCATCTTTAGTTTTCTATTGAATGAAAAAGAATGTGCACAAGAGCTTATGTTAATTGTTATTTGCTGCATTTATTTCTTGCCTCTTTCATTTTGGATTTTTTTTATGCACCTTTGATTGAAGCCTTTATTGCTTTCATGCTTGAATGTTCACGCGGTTGAAGGGGATGATGAAGTGATGTTTTATGATTTTATTTTGATGCCCTTGGAAATGAAAAGGTGTGCACGGAGAGATGGATTATGGTTGAACTATTAGTTTCATTTCTTTCTTGGCTGGAGAAGAAAGGGGCACATGGTGATTCAAGAAGGCATGGAGAAAGTGAATGAGAAATGAAGAAGTGATTAGGTGAGAGTTGGTGGCAGGGAGAAGTCACATCCAAAGCATTTAAAAAGGCCAATGGGATTTTCCTTTTCTCTTAGAAATCAAGCACGGTTATCATTGATGGTACCTTTAGAGCATTAGGATTTATTTTAGTAGGTGGCAACTTGTAACGTTTAGGAAGATGAGAAATCATTATTTTATTTTTTTTAGAAAGGTTCTCATGGAGAAAGGGGGGTGTGCACGCTTATTGATGGGGAGCATGAGGTACATTTGATTCAATTTGCTTTCTTTTGGAAAAAGTGTTGGTGCGTTCATTTAGGATATTCATTTAGGTTTATTCCAATGTGCATTTAATTTGTTATCTCCGCATTGTCTTTTAATAGCTTCAATTGTGTTTGGGCATTTATTTACTGCAGTGTTCAGTTGAATGTTTTCATGTACTTTAATGCTTTCAATTCTGGTTGCGGTTTTATTTAATTTCCAGTCGTGTTTAATTTTATCCGCACAAAAACAAAACAACCTTTTGAAACCCCCCCTACGTGTGTGATCTGAGACTGAATCGCAATATTGGTCCTTGTGAGACGACCTAGGAGTCACTTCCTAGTCTATACTACATTTTTTTATGCACAACTTTTGTTGGGAGGTGCGACCCTCTCATCACCAAGTTATCCAGCAACAAGAAATTGAAGCAACAGGAGTGTACGTATTTTTGGCACAAGGACTGGCATCAAAAGTGGATTTAAGCTGACCCAGACCAGACCGTGGCAGCTGTTTGAATATTTTGTAAATTGTTTTCTTCATTTTTATGTGTAATAGGTTTTTGTGTTAGCTTTCTTTTAATTTCATTGTAAAAGGCCATTCAAAGTCCAAGTGTCTTGGAAGAGTCCTTGGTGCTCTTTCAACTCTTGGCACAACTTTTCTTGTTTGTGTTTAAATTTTAGTGTCTTACGTTTAGGGTGATTTAGGCTAAAAGGGTTTAACTCTAAGCCTTGTCACATTAGAGTACGAAAAGTCTCGTCTTTTAGTGCTTAATTGTTGTGATTGTTTGTGAGTTGTGTCCTTTGATTTTAAAAGTGATTTTAGTTTAAAGGGTAACTAGTAGTAACCTAAGACATTTCTGGCAAGGCAAGACTTGGTACTTAAGCAGTCTTCATGACTCACCTCTCTTACCTGGGACTTGTCTAAGTGTGAATCTTGTATATCTTTTACACTAGAAAAACTTTTAGAAACAAAGATGTTTTGTTATTCATATAAGTCTTCTAGGAATTTTAATTTTGATAAGCAACTTAGTTACAAAGGAATCAAAAGAGAACATGATAAAGCTAGAAGGAAGTCTTGTTCATCTTATGAATTTGATAGGATTGAAGATGATTTGTATAAAAAAGCTAGTGAAAATATTCCATTCTTTGGTGATGATATTGGTGCATTAACATACCTAGCTTGGGAAAAGGAAATTAATGACATGCATTCATTCATGGTGAGAAAAAGTAAATATGAATCCTTCTATTCTAGAGATAATGAATCTTATATTCTTAATCTTTACACTTCTAGTTTTAGAAAGCATGCAAGAGAGTGGTGGGATGATAGACAATATCATGTTAAAATAGGTAGAAAATATCCCATTCATGATTGGAATGAATTGAAAGCTTGTATGAGAAGAAAGTTTGTGCCTCGAGAAATTGAAAGAAACTTAAAACTTATGAGAGAGCTTATTAGAAGGTGAGTCATTCATTCAAAATTTAAGTGGGTTCTCTCGTAGGGAAAGTGAGTTCCTAGAAAAACTTAAGAGGCTATGGGAAGAAACAAGCAAATATAGAATTGAGAGATTAAAAAGAGAAAAACAAAAGCAAGAAGTAAGAGAGAAAAGAGAAAAAGAGAGAAGGGAAAAGGAAAGAAAAGAAGAGGAAGAACGAAATAGAAGAGAAGAGGAAGAAAAAGAGAGAAGAGAAGAAGAGAAAAGAAGAGAGCAAGAGAAAAGAGAAGAAGAAGAAGAAAACAAGAGAAGAAAAGAGGAAGAAAGAGAAAGAAGAGAAGAAGAGGAAAGAAGAGAGAAAGAGAGAAAAGAAGCACAAAGAAGAGAAAAGGAAGAAGTTGAAAGAATAGAAATGGAAGAAAAGAAAAGGCAACTAAAGGCAACATCTCCTCCTACCCTAGAAGCTAGATTCTTAAGGGGAGGTTTTCTATTCTCTCACTTTTCTCCATTTATATTTGAATTTTCCAAATTTCACTTTTCTTTCAAAGAATTGGCCACTTCATCTTTAAAAATGTTATCACTTTCAACACATGCAAATTTCCAACTTGGGTTATGGTTACCTTTATGGTTACCAATAAACAAGATACAAATAAAATTTCAAATGAAGAAAGGTTTCTTTGTTATATTAAAATTAAAAATTTCAAAATTTGGAAACCTTCTTCTACACATATTCTTTTATATATCTTATTGGGTCAAAGAAAACTAATTAGAGATATGTTTGATGCTTATTGCAGATGGATATTTGACTCAGGAGGAACCCTTATGAAGCTAACAAAAATAAGTCTTCAAAAGCACCATCAGATTTGAGGACAAATCCTTTCCAAGGGGGAGGGGATGATACGCGGGGACCGAGGCCAATTAGTTTAGTATAGTTTCTTTTACTTTTATTAAAAACATGTGTAAAAGGTGTTAGGCATGTGCTAGATAGGAGGGACTTTTAGTCCTATATATAGACATGCCACCACCTCTTGTAAGGTACTTTTGAGAATAAATAATTAAACTTTCTGTAGAGAGAACTCCAGAAATTAATTCCCTTGAAAGTCAAAGCTAGAGAATCCCAAAGGATCTCCTCTAGCCACCTTCCCTTCACACCATCCGTTCTCTCATTTTCCAAATCATATTTTCTTTCCGCCAACCTACATCACGCTCCCTAAATCCTTTACTTCCGCGTGGCTCGTGTCCTCCATCACGCCTAAGGTCATCCGTCATTCTCGCGTTCGCTTTCCTTCCAGTGCATCTCATCCAGCAACCATTTTCCTCACAGATCTACCATTACAAACCTCACGTAAGTCATCTCCACCGATCCATATCTCAGATTTGCCTTGTCCTTGCCTTTTCACACCTTCGCACCGATTCAACCTTTGTTTGGTGCTCCATCATTGCTTCCACCATCGTTCTTCACCCATTCACTGAGCCAAATCATGATTTCTTTCCATTTCCTTGATTTAATCGTTGAATCCTTCTTCTCCACCGATTAAATCTTTACTTACCTTCCACCCTAGAGTTTTCACCGATTAATCCCCCAAAACCTAGGGTTCTCGAGTAAATCTGCTTCTTCCGCTGCTTCCCGGTTCTTCAGCTGGATCAAGTCCAGATTTCACGACGTCTCCGGATTCAGCTCAAGCCATCGCTTATCAACTGGAGGAAGTGGAAGAAGTTGAGGAAGTGGACAAAGTTGACGAAATGGGTGAAGTTGACGAAATGGGCGAAGTTGACGAAGTGGACGAAGTTGAGGAAGTGGACGAAGTTGACGAAGTAGAGGAAGTGGAGGAAGTGGATTATGTGAAAAAAGTGGATGAAGTTGAGGAAATGGACGAAGTGGACGAAATGGAAGAAATGGACGAGGCGGAGGAAGTGGACGAAGTGGAGGAAGTGGAGGAAGTGGACGAAGTTGACGAAGTGGACGAAGTTGGGGTAGTGGATGAAGTGGAGGAAGTGTACGAAGTTGACGAAGTTGACGAACTTGACGAAGTGGAGTAAGTGGAGGAAGTGGACGATGTGGAAAAAGTAGGTGAAGAAGTCGAGGAAGTGGACGAAATGGATGAAATGGAGGAAGTGGAGGAAGTGGAGGAAGTGGAAGGAGTTGACGACGTTGACGAAGTTTACGTAGTGGAGGATGTGGAGGAGGTGGATGAAGTCGATGAAGTGGACGAAATTGACGAAGTGGACGAAGTTGTTAGCAAAATGATGAAGATGAAGTTTTGATGATGTCCAAATACAAGTCAAGCACAATCAAGACTTATGAAGAATGATCTTAGAAGACTTGTAAAACCTTGTAAAAATTGTATGAACATAGGAAAATTAGTAGTTTCATGTATGTATTCAAAAGTGATGTAGAAATAAATCAAGAACAAAATCTGTGCAGTGTTAATCGATTAACAAGAGGTGTTAATCGATTAACGTTAATCGATTAACACAGTGTGTTAATCGATTGTTCCAGAGGCAAATGGCGAAGCACAGAATTTCGGTGTTAATCGATTAACACAGGGTGTTAATCGATTAACGTTAATCGCTTAACAAGGACTGTTAATCGATTAACACAGTGACCGTTTGAAAAACTAGCCGTTTTTAGAGACGTTGAAGTATCCGTTGGGATGTTAATCGATTAACCACTGTAGCTAATCGATTAACACAGTCAGAAAGTCTAAAAGCGAAAATGGAGGAGCCTTTGGATGAGTCTATAAATAGACTCTCATTTTCTCTCAAATCCAACTCTTCCCTTGTGCAAAACATCTCTGAACTCTTTGAGAATTGTGTGCTCTTGCTCAGCTAAGGAAACTCTGTCTGTAGAGTTGGTTAAATACTGCTACGGTGATAGAGGAATAGCTGGATCATCCTTGGTGTGTCTGAGGAAGTGTCTGGAAGAGAATCATCCTTCGTGAAGCATTCGAAGGAGGTGATCATCCTTTGTGAAGATTCAAAGGAGGTGTTGTTTCATCTCTTGTGGTTTCAAGAGAGGTGGTAATTTCTAAACTGTTACAAATTGTTTTTCTGTGTGACTAATATTTGTAATAGTTTTGTGATAGTGAAAAAGGTTTATCTTATTTGAGATAAGCGACTGGACGTAGGATCTTAGTGATCTGAACCAGGATAAAATACCTGTGTAATTTTTCTCTTTCCCTTACTCTGTTATTTACGTTTAATTATCTGCTTAGTAAGAAATTAAGAGAAAAATATTAAAAAGGGATAATATTTGAATATAACCAATTCACCCCCCCTCTTGGTTTGTTTCCACGCTAACCATTCCGCTGCAGCCGCTCTGAAAATTGGTATCAGAGCTTGCTTTGATAGTAATTCAAATGGCAGGATCACATCAAACCTTTGCAGAGGGTGCTTCAATCAATAGACCCCCACTATTCACTGGTGAGAACTATGCATTCTGGAAGGTAAGAATGCAAATATTTATTGAATCTATTGATTGTGATATTTGGGATGTTATTGCGTCTGGCTTTTCTGTTCCCACTAACAATTTACAGGAACCTAAGTCCCGTGATCAATGGACCATTGAAGAAAAGAAAAGATCTCAAAATGACGTAAAAGCCCGGAACATCATTGCATCAGCATTAACTGTTGATGAGTTCTACAGAGTCTCTATCTGCAAAACCGCTCAGGAAATGTGGGATGTACTCAGAGTAACACATGAAGGAACAGATGATGTAAAGAGGGCAAGGAAGAACTCCCTAATCCAAGAATATGAGATGTTTAGAATGAAGCAAGGAGAAACTATTTCAGACGTTCAAAAACGCTTCACCAACATTGTCAATCATCTCATTGGACTAGGTAAGTCATTCGATGTAGATGAACTTAACATTAAAATCTTGAAATCCTTAGACAGATCATGGCAACCAAAGGTGACTGCAATCTCGGAGTCACAAAATCTCAACACCATGACCATGGCGGCACTCTTTGGAAAATTAAGAGAACATGAACTAGATCTTGGAAGACTTGATGAAGAAGAAGCAAAAGCCAAAACCAACAAGAAGAGTTTGGCATTAAAGTCAGAGATTCACAGAAGCAAAGGAAGATCAGAAGATGAAGACTCCGAAGAAGATGAAAATTTGAGTCTACTTATCAAGAGATTCAATAGGTTCATGAAATCAAAAGGCAAAGGGAGATTCAAAAATGAAAAGAGAGAAAATCAAGGATCTTCCTCAAACTACAGATGCTATGGTTGCGGAGAAAAGGGACACTTAAAAGTAGACTGCCCAAATCAAAAGAAGGGTGAAGAAAAGAAAGAAAAGAAGTTCTTCAAGAAAAAGAAAGCATACATCGCATGGGACGATGACAACGAATCAATTTCTGAATCAAGCAGTTCTGATGAAGAAGCAAACATATGTCTAATGGCGGATGACGATGACACTGAAAGCCAAGTAAGTACATCTAACGATTCAGATAATTCTAGTCAATATGATAGTGAAACTGAATTACATGATACTTATGCTGCTTTATTAGTAGAATCCGAAAAATTAGATATAGCTCATAAGAAATTGAAAAAGGATTTCAAAGAGTTAAAATTAAATTTTGGAAATATTCTTGAAGAAAATGAAAATCTGAAAATTACTTCTGAAAATTTCTCTAAAATTAATGATAATTTGAAAACTGAATTTACAAATTTGTCTGAAGAAAACAGAAGTTTGAAAAATAAATTTTTATATCAAGCAGAAGAAATTAGAAATTTAAAAAGTAAAGTTTTATTTTATGAAAAAGAAAAATTTATTGCAAATAATGAATGTGAATCATGCATTAAATTCAAATATTTTTCTGAAAACACAACCACTGGAGAATGTAGTAAAAAGAATGAAAATAAGGTTGTAAAAAATAAGTTTGTTCCTAAAATTAAGCATAATCATAGAACCCGTAGAACTTGGGTAGAAAAAGGAACCACTTATAGGAACACAAATATTGCATCATGCTTTTATTGTATGAAAAAGGGTCATACATCTAACAAATGTAAAATTAAGCATTATGGTGTTCCAAGTGGTAGATATGCTTGGGTTGCAAAATGATTTTAATCTTTTTAATCTAACCCAAAGGACCCATACAAAGTAGTTGGGTACCTAAATAGCTTGTTCTTTTTATGTTGTAGGAATTATCAAAACCAAGGAAGTACATGTGGTGTCTTGACAGTGGATGTTCAAAACACATGACCGGAGATAAAAAGAAATTTACAAGCTTCCGGAAAAAGGAACGAGGCTTTGTCACCTATGGTGACAACAACAAAGGAAAAATCCTTGGAATAGGAGATATTGGAAGTGAAGATACCTTGATGATCAAAGACGTGCTATATGTGGAAGGATTAAAACACAACTTAATTAGCATTAGTCAATTATGCGATAAAGGATTTAAGGTAACCTTCGAACTAAATTCTTGCACTATTTATAAAAATGATTCTTCTGAAATTGCTTTGAAAGGAATTAGGCATAACAATATTTATTTGATAGATTTAGAAAATGCATCAAGTAGGAATATTTCATGTTTAGTAGTAAAAGAAGAAAATCCATGGTTATGGCATAAAAGAGCTGCACATATTCATATGCAACAATTGAATAAACTCATTTCTAAAGACTTAGTAATTGGTCTACCAAAACTAAAATATGTGAAGGATAAATTGTGTGATGCATGTCAAAAGGGAAAACAAGTGAAATCATCTTTTCATTCGAAAAATGTTGTTTCTAGTTTAAAACCCTTAGAACTTTTGCACATGGATTTATTTGGTCCCTCTAGGATAAAAAGTTTTGGAGGAAATTATTATGCTTTAGTTATTGTAGATGATTATTCAAGATATACTTGGACTTTCTTTCTTACTCTTAAAAGTGAAGCTTTCAAAGAATTTAAAAAGTTTGCAAATTTAGTTCAAAATGAAAAGGACTTGAAAATAAAGGCTATTAGAAGTGACCATGGAGGTGAATTTCAAAATGAATATTTTGAAACTTTTTGTGAAGAATATGGCATTTCTCATAATTTTTCTGCACCTAGAACTCCTCAACAAAATGGAGTTGTAGAAAGAAAGAATAGATCTTTAGAGGAACTTGCTAGAACTATGTTAAATGAATATAGTGTTCCTAAACAATTTTGGGCTGATGCTGTGAGTACTGCATGTTATGTATTAAATAGAATGCTTATTAGGCCAATTTTGAAATGTACTCCTTATGAACTTTTTAAAGGTAGAAAACCAAATGTTTCACATTTAAGAATTTTTGGATGCAAATGTTTTGTCCTAAACAATGGAAAACAAAATTTAGGAAAATTTGATTCCAAAGCAGATGAAGCTATTTTTCTAGGATATTCTCTAACTAGCAAAGCTTATAGAGTTTTTAATAAGAAAACATTTCAAATAGAAGAATCTATGCATGTTGTCTTTGATGAAATTGTAGACCTTGAGGCAAAACCTCTTGAGTCAGATGAATCAGATGCAGGTGAAAATGAAGACTTACAAAAGACAACAAATGAAGAACAAATACATAATCCTCAAGATGATGAAGATCTAAACAAAATATGGCAACAACCCAGAGGATTATCATTGGACAACATCATTGGCGACATATCAAAAGGGGTAAACACTAGAAGAAATTTGGTAAATTTTTGTATGAATGTAGCTTTTATGTCGCAGATAGAACCCAAGAACATTAAGGAAGCTCTTCAAGATGAACAATGGTGTATAGCAATGCAAGAAGAACTCAACCAGTTTGAAAGAAATCAAGTCTGGGAATTGATTCCTAGAGAAGATACTCATCAAGTAATTGGAACAAAATGGGTATTTAGAAATAAACTTGATGAAGATGGAAACATCACCAAAAATAAAGCTAGGCTTGTGGCTCAAGGATATAGTCAAGAAGAAGGTATAGATTATGATGAGACATATGCTCCAGTTGCCAGGTTAGAGGCAATACGCCTACTTCTTGCTTATGCATCTATAATGAAATTTAAATTGTTTCAAATGGATGTGAAAAGTGCATTTCTAAATGGTTTTATAAAAGAAGATGTGTATGTTGAACAACCACCCGGTTTTGAAGATTTTAAATTTCCAAATCACATCTATAAGTTAAAGAAAGCACTTTATGGTTTAAAACAAGCACCTAGATCTTGGTATGAAAGGCTTAGCAATTTTCTTTTAGAAAATGGTTTTAATAGAGGAAAAGTTGATTCCACTTTGTTTATTAAAAGAGTAGGAAAACATATTTTGATTATTCAAGTATATGTTGATGATATTATCTTTGGATCAACTAATAAATCTCTTTGTGAGGAATTTGCTAAGACCATGCAGGGTGAATTTGAAATGTCTATGATGGGAGAATTAACTTTCTTCCTCGGTCTTCAAATTAAGCAAATGAAAGAAGGTACGTTCATTTCTCAAACTAAGTATTGTAGAGAAATTCTTAAGAAGTTTGAAATGGACAAAGCAAAGGAAGCATCTACACCTATGGGAACCTCTTGCTATCTTGACAAAGATGAGTCAGGTAAAGAGGTAAATCAAACTAAATATAGATGCATGATAGGTTCTTTGCTATATCTCACTGCTAGTAGACCAGATATTATGCAAAGTGTTTGTGTGTGTGCTAGGTATCAATCTAGTCCTAGAGAATCTCACCTTACTGCAGTTAAAAGAATATTGAAATATCTTAAGGGAACTGCATCCTTTGGTTTATGGTATCCATCTGGAACGGAACCTAGTCTTGTAGGATTTTCAGATGCAGATTATGGAGGTTGTAAGATAGATAGAAAAAGCACTAGTGGAACATGTCATCTTCTAGGTAGTTCCTTAGTTTCTTGGCATTCTAAGAAACAAGCCTGTGTAGCCTTATCTACCACTGAGGCAGAATATATTGCTGCGGGAAATTGTTGTGCACAAATTTTATGGATGAAACAGCAATTAGAAGATTATGACATTCACTTAGATCATATACCACTTAAGTGTGATAATACAAGTGCCATAAACCTTACAAAGAATCCCATAATGCACTCTAGAACCAAGCACATTGAGATTAGGCATCACTTTCTTAGAGATCATGTGCAAAAAGGAGATTGTGAGATAGAATATATTGATACACAACATCAATTAGCTGATATTTTCACCAAAGCATTGCCTAAGGATAGGTTCTATGAGCTTAGAAGAGATCTAGGAATATTGAAAATCTTTTAAAATTGGACATAGGTGAAAATTTGACGTTTTTCGGAAATCAGCGTCAGTTAATCGATTAACACGTCCTGTTAATCGATTAACGTTAATCGATTAACACACCCTGTTAATCGATTAACACACGTACAGCATGAAAAATTTTTAAATTTCTAGCCGTTGCAACGGCTAAAAACGGCCATAAACGGCTCTTTAATGATTTTGAACGTTGGGGAGCCTTCTTGAGCCTATTTATACCCCTCCAATCCTTCATTACACATTACCATTCACTCTCCTACTCCAAATCTCATCAAAATTCCTTGCTGCCCAACTTTTGGTGGTGTCCCAAATTCATTGTTGTCCCATTTTTTCTTGCTACCCACTCTGCTCTCACACTCCCATGGCTGAACCATCCAGAAGGAGAAGAAGAAGAAGCTATGGCTCTGAAAGTACTCCTCCCGCACGTGGTCCAAATATTCACGGTTGGATCTCCGATGAAGGAAGGCACGACGAATACTTGCAATGGTGGAAAGAACGCAAAATTCTTCGCCAAAAATTTGTGGATCTTAATTGGGTTGCGGTACATCAATTTCAATTCTCTCAACAATTGATGGCTCAAGGCGTCCAATATCTACTGCAACTTCAAGGGCGCTACTACCCCGATTTGGTACGCGTGTTTTACTACAATCTGAAATCCCAAAACGGTATTGTTCACACTCGCGTCAAAGGAGTAGATATTGTTCTAGATCATGATATTTGGTTAAATGTTGCTCATATTCCTCCTTTAGAAAATGCCTTGCATGTGCCCAATGATTTTGGTGAGTTTAACAAAATTTTGGCATATCGCTCTTTTATGAGGAATCCTCAACAACCTCTACCAAATAGGCGATATCTTCTAGTGGGAAATCTAAGAATGGAGGAAAGGGTCCTTCATTATCTCATTGTTTGGCTGCTGTGTCCAAGAGGAACAAACCTTGCTCAATGTTTTGAAACTGATTTGATGATTATGTCCGCCATCACTCAAAATATCAACATAAATTGGGCAAGTCTCATCTCAGATACTATGGTCCGTGCCAAGAGGTATGACAGAGGTCATCTCCCATATCCTCTCCTTGTTTCATTGATATGTATCTATAAAGGGGTGGATGTCACCGGAGAAAAACATCTCGATGTCTTACCTATCCATCAAATTGAAGAGTCTGCTTTGCATCAAATGGGATTTATAAGACAAGGAAATTTGTTTGTCCGCGCTGATGAAGATATTGCACAAGAAGAAGATGCCTCAGCTGAAGAGGAGGAAGATATCCCTATGCCTCAACCAACCAATGTTGCTGGACCATCAAATCCTCCACAAGAATATAGTCTAGAAAGTATTTCTAGACAACTTGAAGCCATGGCCACATTGCAACAAACAAGAATGGACGATATGATGGCATATCACAATCTTCGTTATGATGAGATTAACACTCATCTTAAGGAGATTGATGACAAACTTGCCAAACTATATGTCCCTGATAGTGATGATGATTAGGCATCTTTATGATTCTATGTTTTTATTAGTGTGTGCCCTTTATGTATGCTTCTATACTTGTATGCCTCTTTAAATTTCAATAAAAATGTGTGTTCTCTTATCTTAATATTTCTATGCATCTATGCTTTTATTAAGGGGGAGTATAGATTCTAATATATTAAGGGGGAGTAATTATACATCACTTTTTAATAATGATCAAAAAGGGGGAGAAATAGTTAAAGTCTTAAAATATTTTTTTCTAAGTTCACTAACAATATTTTTCTTCCTTAAGTTTATTTTTTATACAGCTGGTTCACAAAAGCTTTAATTCAAGAAGGTTTTGATCATCATCAAAAAGGGGGAGATTGTTAGCAAAATGATGAAGATGAAGTTTTGATGATGTCCAAATACAAGTCAAGCACAATCAAGACTTATGAAGAATGATCTTAGAAGACTTGTAAAACCTTGTAAAAATTGTATGAACATAGGAAAATTAGTAGTTTCATGTATGTATTCAAAAGTGATGTAGAAATAAATCAAGAACAAAATCTGTGCAGTGTTAATCGATTAACAAGAGGTGTTAATCGATTAACGTTAATCGATTAACACAGTGTGTTAATCGATTGTTCCAGAGGCAAATGGCGAAGCACAGAATTTCGGTGTTAATCGATTAACACAGGGTGTTAATCGATTAACGTTAATCGCTTAACAAGGACTGTTAATCGATTAACACAGTGACCGTTTGAAAAACTAGCCGTTTTTAGAGACGTTGAAGTATCCGTTGGGATGTTAATCGATTAACCACTGTAGCTAATCGATTAACACAGTCAGAAAGTCTAAAAGCGAAAATGGAGGAGCCTTTGGATGAGTCTATAAATAGACTCTCATTTTCTCTCAAATCCAACTCTTCCCTTGTGCAAAACATCTCTGAACTCTTTGAGAATTGTGTGCTCTTGCTCAGCTAAGGAAACTCTGTCTGTAGAGTTGGTTAAATACTGCTACGGTGATAGAGGAATAGCTGGATCATCCTTGGTGTGTCTGAGGAAGTGTCTGGAAGAGAATCATCCTTCGTGAAGCATTCGAAGGAGGTGATCATCCTTTGTGAAGATTCAAAGGAGGTGTTGTTTCATCTCTTGTGGTTTCAAGAGAGGTGGTAATTTCTAAACTGTTACAAATTGTTTTTCTGTGTGACTAATATTTGTAATAGTTTTGTGATAGTGAAAAAGGTTTATCTTATTTGAGATAAGCGACTGGACGTAGGATCTTAGTGATCTGAACCAGGATAAAATACCTGTGTAATTTTTCTCTTTCCCTTACTCTGTTATTTACGTTTAATTATCTGCTTAGTAAGAAATTAAGAGAAAAATATTAAAAAGGGATAATATTTGAATATAACCAATTCACCCCCCCTCTTGGTTTGTTTCCACGCTAACCATTCCGCTGCAGCCGCTCTGAAAGAAGTGGAGTAAGTGGAGGAAGTGGAGGAACTAGAGGAAGTGGACGATTTGGACGAAGAGGAAGAAGAAGTGGAGGAAGTGGTGGAAGTAGAAGAAGTGGAGGAATTAGAGGAAGTGGAAGAAGTGGACGGAGTAAGGAAGTGGAGGCATTTAAAAGGTTTACGAAGTTGACGAAGTGACGAAGTGGAGGAAATGGACGAAGTAGAGGAAGTGGAGGAAGTGGGCGAAGTGGAGGAAGAAGAGGAAGTGGACGAAGTGGAAGAAGTGGACGAAGTAGACGAGGTGGACGAAGTTGACGAAGTGGACGAAGTGGACGAACTGGACAAAGTTGACGAAGTGGAGGAAGTTGTCGAAGTGGAGGAAGTAGACGAAGTTGACGAAGTGGAGGAAGTGGAGGAAGTGGACGATGTGAAAAAAGTGGATGAAGAAGTGAAGGAAGAGGGGAGGAAGTGGAGGAAGTTGAGGAAGTGGAGGAAATTGACGAAGTGGAAGAAATGGACGACGTTGACGAAGTGGAGGAAGTGGATGAAGTCGACAAAGTGGACGAAATTGACGAAGTGGACGAAGTGGAGTAGGTGGAGGAAGTGGGGGAAGTGGAGGAAGTGAACGATTTCGACGAAGTGGACGAAGTGGAAGAAAAGTGGACGAACTAGATGAAGTAGAGGAAGTGGTGGTAGTATAAGAAGTGGACGAATTGGAGGAAGAGGATGAAGTGGAAGAAGAAGTGGACGAACTAGAGGCAGTGGAAGAGGTGGACGAAGTTGAGGAAGTGTTTGGCGTGGAGGAAACAGAGGGAGTGGAGGAAGGGGACGAAGTGGACGAATTGGAAGAAGTGGAAGGAGAATTGGACGATGTGGACGAAGTAGACTAAGTGGACGACGTGGACGAAGTGGACAATGTGGAGTAAGTAGAGGAAGTGGAGGAAGTGGAAGAAGAAGTAGCAGAAGTGGAGGAAGTGGACGAAGTTGACGAAATGGAGGAAGTGGAGGAAGTAAAGGAAGTGGACGATGTGAAAAAAGTGGATGAAGAAGTGGAGGAAGTGGAGGAAATGGACGAAGTTGACGTGGTGGATGAAGTTGACAAAGTGGTCGAAATTCACCAAGTGGACGAAGTGGAGTAAGTGGAGGAAATGGACGATGTGGATGAAGTGGACGAAGTGAAGGAAATGGACGAAGTCGATAAAGTGGTCGAAATTCACGAACCTGACGAAGTGGACAAAGTGAACTTAGTGGAGGAAGTGGAGGAAATGGACAAAGCAGAGGAAGTTGAGGAAGTGGGCGAAGTGGTGGAAGTAGACAAAGTGGAGGAGTGGACTAAGTGGAAGAAGTGGAAGAAGAAGTGGAAGAAGTGGATGAGGTGGGCGGAAGTGACAAAGTGGATGAAGTTGGCGAAGTGAACGAAATTGACGAAGTGGACGAAGTTGACGAAGGGGACGAAGTTGACGAAGTGGACGAAGTGGACAAAGCGGAGGAAGTGGATGAAGTTGACGACGTTGACGAAGTTGACGTAGTGGACAAAGTGGAGGAAGCGGACGAAGTCGACAAAGTGGTCAAATTCACGAAGTGGACGAAGTGGTGTAAGTGGAAGAAGTGGAGGAAGTCGACGATGTGGATGAAGTGGACAAAGTGGAGGAAATGGACAAAGTCGACAAAGTGGTCGAAATTCACGAAGTGGACAAAGTGGAGTAAGTGGAGGAAGTGGAGGAAGTGGAGGAAGTGGACGATGTGGATGAAGTGGAGGAAGTGGAGGAAGTGAAGAAAGTGGAGGAAGTAGGAAGTGGACAAAGTTGACGAAGTGGAGGAAGTGGAGGAAATAGAGGAAGTGGAAGATGTGAAAAAAATGGATGAAGAAGTGGAGGAAGAAGTGGAGGAAGTCGAGGAAGTGTGGGAAATGGAAGATGCGGACGAAATCGACGACGTTGACGAAGTTGACGTAGTGGAGGAAGTGGGTGAAGTCGACGAAGTGGACAAAATTGACAAAGTGGACGAAGTGGAGTTCTGATAACAGTTGAAAAACTGTTATTTTCATACTTAAAAGTGATACTAAAAGCAACCTTTAGACTTAAAAACTAGCTTGAAATCATGCTTTTATCTATATTTTCAGAAATAAGAGAGCTGGACAAGTTTATGCTTGATTTAAGTGTTTTTGTGCAGGTTTTAAGGTGAATTTGGTGAAAGAAGTGAAGAAGGAGAGAGATGACATTAGAAAAGAGATCAAAGAGTGCAAAAAGAGAAGTCGAAGGCACCGCTCAGCGGCATTTTACCGCTGAGCGGCACTCAAGAGGTTGCGGGAGTCACGCTGAGGGGCAAAATGGGCGCTGAGGGGAAGAAAAGGACGCGCAATCACCGCTGAGCGGTATTTACCGCTGAGCGGCACTTTTTGGGCTTGGGCTTTTGTAATCTTTTGTAACTCTAGATTAGTATATAAGGGCTTGCACGTCCTAGAATTAGTATCTTTGGCAGAAACGAGGCAAACACTCTCTCTTTCACCCCTTTGAAGGAGGATCTTGGATGCTCAGGCTACCTCTTCACCTTTATTGGGTTTATTCTTTCATTCTTTCATTGTTATTCATCTAGGTTCACCATGAATATGGTGAACTAAACCTTGTATGTTTGTTGGGGAATCAATGTAATCTCTTGAAGCTCTCATATATGGAATCGTTGTTTACATCTGTTAATTAAGACATATGCTTTCTTTCATCATTAGTTAGGGTTTTTCCTCTTTGCTCAATGCTTGCATAGTTTAACTCATTCCATGCATGATTATTGGTTTTGTCGATACGGGAACGTACGGGGAAGTCTAGATCCGGGGAATTTCTCCCAATATTATACTGACAATATTATATTGGTTGTCGTTAAGCTCCTGCACTCATGAACTAATCATTAGGAATGCTAGGAATTGTATGAACTCGTGATTAGGGAGAAGCCATCTAGAATGGTACATTAGTGGCATTAACAATGATGATTTGAATGTTGAATTCCTAAAATATATGAGAGTGGATGAGATGAAATTGACCCCCAACAACATATTCATTCATATAATTCATTGAAAGTGTTTATCTTTTGCTTTTGCCATTGATCAAACTTCATGCATACATGTTTATTTTCTGTCTTGGATATTAAAATTTAAATATTTCGTTTGTAAGTCCTAGCTAATCAACAAATCACATAACTAAACTAGGCTGTGAGTCCTTTGGGAAGAACGATACTTGGTCTTACCAAGTTTATTACTTGAACGATTCGGTCATACTTGCCGATTGTGAAACAAGTTTGTGACATCATATTTTGGTGATCATAAATTTGTCCATCAAGTTCGTGGAGGAATTGGAGGAAGTGGACGAAGTGGAGGAAGTAGAGGAGTGGTGGAAGTAGAAGAAGTGGAGGAAGTGGAGGAAGTGGAAGATGTGGAAGAAGAAGTTGACGAAGTAGACGAAGTTGATGAAGTTGACGAAGTGGACCAAGTGGACGAAGTGGAGGAGGTGGACGAAGTTGAGGAAGTGGAGGAAGTGGAGGAATTGGAGGAAGTGGAAGAAGAGGTGGAGGAAGGGGACAAAGTGGACGAAGTGGAAGAAGTGGAAGAAGAAGTGGATGAAGTGGACGAAGTGGGAGAAGTGGACGAAGTGGACGATTTGGACGAAGTGGACGAAGTTGATGAAGTGGACGAAATTCATGAAGTGGACGAAGTTGACGAAGTGGGCGAAGTTGAAGAAGTGGACAAAGTGGATTTAGTGGAGGAAGTGGAGGAAGCGGAGAAAGCGGAGGAAGTGGACGAAATTGACGACGTTGACGTAGTGGACGAAGTGGAGGAAGTGGACGAAGTTGACGAAATCGATGAAGTGGACGAAGTGGAGGAAGTGGACGATTTGGACGAAGTGGACGAAGTGGAGGAAGTGGACGAAGGTGACGAAGTTGACGTAGTGGACGAAGTGGAGGAAGTGGACGAAGTCGACAAAGTGATCGAAATTCACGAAGTGGACGAAGTCGACAAAGTGGTCGAATTCACGAAGTGGACAAAGTGGAGTAAATGGAGGAAGGGGACGAAGTGGAGTAAGCTTGATTGCTTCATCCGGCACCCCATTTATTTTCACCGTGTTACAGATCTCAGTAAAAGTTGTGAGGTGCTCTTATGGGCTTTCGTGAGACAACCCTTTGAATTGATTACTTTTCACTAGTTGGATTAATGCTGGTTTCACCTCCATGTTGGCCGCATTGACTCTTGGTCTTGCTATGCTGTTAAAATGCTGAGGTCAAGCTATATTTGTGTAATCTGCAAGAGTTCTTCTAATATTATTATTCTCCATATTTTCAGTGCTATGGTCAGAACCTTGTTGTGATGGTTGCAACAGAGTTTCCGGAGGAGGGAAAAGTTCTCTAGATGTACGAATTCTTCTCCTCCGTCTACTCTCGTCTAAACCTTCAAGAAGAGGTTCTGCAGGTTTCTTGCTCCTGGTTCGGATTGCCTCCTGCATACACAAGAAAACAAAACCCTAGAAGAATTGGTTAGCACAAAAAGATATAAAAGAATATATAAGATTCAGAGATAAGAACATAAAATAAAAACAGAAAACAGAAAAAAAATAAAAACATAAAATAAAATAAAATAAAAACTGAAGAAATAAAAACAAAAACTAAAAACAGAAATTCAAAATTCAAGTCAAAGATAATGAATAATCACACAAATGAACTAGTTTAACCACGAGTCCCCGACAACGACGCCAAAAACTTGATGACAAATTTATGAACACCGAAAAATGACACCATAAACTTGTTTAACAATCGGCAAGTGTGACCGAATCGTATCAAGTAATAAAACAAGGTAAGACCAAGTATCATTTTCCCAAAGGACTCACGGCCTAGTTTAGCTATATGATTTGTTGATTATTTGAGACTTGAACAAATTGATTTTAGGTTTAAATGCAAAAGACAGTAATTAAATATGTATGCATGAATTTGATCAACGGAGAAAAACAGAATACAAACACATCAATGAATTAGATGTATGAGTATGTTGTTGGGGTTATCAATTTCATCTTATCCACACTCATATACTTTAGGAATTCATCATTCTTTTCATCAATGCTAATGCCACTCTCTAAATCACCTTGCAAGAAGGCCTATCCTTAATTACGAGTTCATACAATTCCTAGCATTCCTAGTAATTAGTTCTTAAGTGCAGGAGCTAAACGACAACCAATATACTATTGGGAGAAATTCCCCAGATCTAGATTTCCCTGTACGTTCCCATATCGACAAAATCAATAATCATGGCAATGAATGAGTTAAACAAAGCAAGCTTTACGCAAAGAGGAAAAACCCTAACTAATGATGAAAGAAAGCATAAGTCTTAAAAATAAGATGTTAAAACAAATTCCCTATATGAGAGTTTCACAAGACTACATTGATTCCCCAACAACAATACAAGGTTTAGTTCACCATATTCATGGTGAAGCTAGATGAATAATAATGGAATAATGGAAGATAAAACCCGAGAAAGAGGAGGAGGTAGTCTGAGCATCCAAGATCTTCCTTCTAGGGGTGGAAAAGTGAGTGTTTGCTTCGTCTCTGCCAAAGATACAAACCCTAGGACGTCCTAAAGCTTATATGCTATTCTAAAAATAAAGAAAATTAGGCCCAAGCCCATAAAAGTGCCGCTCAGCAGTAAGTGCGTGAGTTGATTCTTCCCCCTCAGCGGCATTTTCACCCCTCAGCGGATCTAACGAGTTCTCCTTTTGCACTTTTTGATGTCTTTTCTGATTCCATTTCTATCCTTCTTCACTTATTTCACCAAATTCACCTTAAAACCTGCATAAAACACTGAAATCAAACATAAACCTGTCCAGCTCTCTTATTTATGAACATATGACCAAAAGCATGATTTCAAGCTAGTTTCTAAGTGTTAAAGGTTGCTTTTAGTATCAATTTTAAGCATGAAAACAACAGTTTTTCAACTGTTATCATGGACGAAATGGACGAAGTGGAAGAAGTGGACGAAATCGACGAATTTGACGAAGTGGACGAAGTGGACGAAGTGAATGAAGTTGAGGAAGTGGACGAAGCTGACGAAGTAGACAAAGTGGACTTAGTGGAGGAAGTGGAGGAAGCGGAGGAAGTGGACGAAGTTGACAACATTGACGAAGTTGACGTAGTGGAGGAAGTGGACGAAGTGGACGAAGTGGACGGTGTGCACGAAGTGAACGAAGTTGAGGAAGCGGACAAAGTGGACTTAGTGGAGGAAGTGAAGGAAATGGACGAAGTGGAGGAAGTGGAGGAAGTGGGCGAAGTTGTGGAAGTAGAGGAAGTGGAGGAAGTGGACGAAGTCGAAGAAGTGGAAGAAGAAGTGGACGAGGTGGACGAAGTGGAGCAAGTGGACGAAGTTAACGAAGTGGACGAAGAAGACGAAGTGGACGAAATGGACAAAGTGGACGAAGTTGACTAAGTTCGGGTAGTGGAGAAAGTGGACGAAGTTGACGACGTGGAGGAAGTGGAGGAAGTTGAGGAAGTGGAGGAAGATGAGGAAGTGGACGAAGTGGAGGAAGTTGAGGAAGTGGAGGAAGCTGAGGAAGTGGACGAAGTGGAGGAAGTGGACGAAGTAGATGACGTTGACATAGTGGACCACCTGGAGGAAGTGGACAAAGTCGACGAAGTGGACGAAATTGACGAAGTAGAAGAAGTGGAGTAAGTGGAGGAAGTGGAGGAAGTGGAGGAAGTGGACGATGTGGATGAAGTGGAAGAAGAAGTGGACGAGGTGGACGAAGTGGACGAAGTGGAGCAAGTGGACGAAGTTGACGAAGTGGACGAAGAAGACGAAGTGGACGAAGTTGACGAAGTTGGGGAAGGGGAGGAAGTGGACGGAGTTGACGAAGTGGAGGAAGTGGAGGAGGTGGAGGAAGTGGAGGAAGCTGAGGTAGTGGAGGAAGATGAGGAAGTGGAGGAAGTGGAGGAATTTGAAGAAGTTGATGAAGTGGACAAAGTGGAGGAAGTGGAGGAAGTGGACGAAGTAGACGACGTTGACGAAGTGGACGAGGTGGACGAAGTGGAGCAAGTGGTTGAAGCGGACGAAGTTGACGAAGTGGACGAAGAAGAAGAAGTGGACGAAGTTGATGAGGTTGTTGTAGTGGAGGAAGTGGACGAAGTTGACGAAGTGGCCGAAGTGGAGGAAGTGGAGGAACTGGAGGAACTGGAGGAAGCTGAGGAAGTGGAGGAAGATGAGGAAGTGAAGGAAGTTGAGGAAGTGGACGAAGTGGAAAAAGTGGAGGAAGTGGAGGAAGTGGACGAAGTAGACGATGTTGACGTAGTGGACCAACTAGAGGAAGTGGACGAAATTGACGAAGTGGAGGAAGTGGGAGAAGTGGAGGAAGTGGAGGAAGTGGACGATGTGGATGAAGTGGAAGAAGTGAAAGAAGTTGACGAAGTGGACGAAGTTGACGAAGTGGACGAAGTTGACGAAGAGGACGAAGTGGGCGAAGTTGATGAAGTGGAGGAAGTAGAGGAAATGGAGGAATTGAACAAAGTGGACGAAGTGAACGAATTGGAAGAAGAAGTGGACGAAGTGGAAGAAGTTGACGGAATGGAGGAAGTGGAGGAAGTTTACGAAGTGGACAAAGTGGACGAAGAGGACGAAGTTGACAAAGTTGGGGTAGTAGAGGAAGTTGACGAAGAGGACGAAGTGGAGGAAGTGGAACAAGTTGAGGAGGAGTACGAAGTTGACGAAGTGGACAAAGTTGACGAAGTGGACGAAATGGACGAAGTGGACGAAGTGGAGGAGGTGGACAAAGTGGACGAAGTTGACAAAGTGGACAAAGTTTATGAAGTGAGTTTACGAAGTGGAGGAAGTGGAGGAAGTGAAGAAAGGGCAAGAACTGGAGGAACTGGAGGAAGTGGAGGACGTTTAAAAAGTGGACGAACAGGACGAAGAGGACGAAGTTGACAAAGTTGGGGTAGTAGAGGAAGTGGATGAAGTTGACGAAGAGGACGAAGTTGACAAAGTGGAGGAAGTGGAGGAAGTTGAGGAAGAGTACGAATTTGACGAAGTGGACGAAATGGACGAAGTGGACGATGTGGACGAAGTGGACGAAGTGGAGGAGGTGGACAAAGTGGACGAAGTTGACGAAGTGAGTTGACGAAGTGGACAGAGTGAAGGAAGTGGAGAAAGGGAAGGAAGTGGAGGAAGTTGACGAAGTCGAGAAAGTGGATGAATTGGAATAAGTGGAAGAAGCGGAAGAACAAGTGGACGAAGTGGACAAAGTTGACGAGGTGGACGAAGTGGACGGAGTTGACAAAGTGGGGCAAGTGGACGAAGTGGAG
This sequence comes from Vigna nakashimae, assembly GCA_034642375.1. Taxonomy (NCBI): domain Eukaryota; kingdom Viridiplantae; phylum Streptophyta; class Magnoliopsida; order Fabales; family Fabaceae; genus Vigna; species Vigna nakashimae. The sequence goes on along the minus strand of CM067759.1, from coordinate 27,318,941 downwards.
GAATTAAAAGAAGTGGAGGAAGTGGACAAAGTTGACGAGGTGAACGAAGTAGACGAAGTGAACGAAGTGGAAGAAGTAGAAGAAGCAGAAGACAAACCGAAAGAAGAAGCGGAAGAAGAAATGGACGAAGTTGAAGAAGTTGACGAAGTGGACGAAGTGGATGAAGTTGACGAAGTTGATGAAGTGGACGAAGTTGACGAAGTGGAGGAAGTGGAGGAAGTGGAGGAAGGGGAGGAAGGGGAGGATGTGGAGGAAGTGGTTGAAGTTAACGAAGTGGCGAAGTGGACGAAGTTGACGAAGTGGAGGAAGTGGACGAAGTTGACGAAGTGGGCGAAGTGGACGATGTGGAGCAAGTGGGCGAAGTGGACGTAGTTGACGAAGTGGACAAAGTAGACGAAGTGGACGAAGTTAGTGTAGTGGAGGAAGTGGACGAATTTGACGAAATGGACGAAGTGGAGGAAGTGGAGGAAGTGGACAAAGTTGACGAAGTGGACGAAGTGGACGAAGTGGAGGAGGTGGATAAAGTGGACGAAGTTGACAAAGTTGACGAAGTTTATGAAGTGAGTTTACGAAGTGGAAGAAGTGGAGGAAGTGAAGAAAGGGCAAGAACTGGAGGAACTGGAGGAAGTGGACAAAGTGGAGGAAGTAGACGAAATGGATGCAATGAAGGAAGTGGACAAAGTGGAGGAAGTAGACGAAGTTGACGTAGTGGAGGAAGTGGATGAAGTCGACGAACTGGACGAAATTGACGAAGTGGACGAAGTGGAGTAAGTGGCGGAAGTGAAGGAAGTGGACGATTTGGACGAAGTGGAGGAAGTGGAGGAAGTGGAGGAGGTGGAGGAGGTGGAGTAAATGGATGAAGTGGATGAAATGGTCGAACTGGAGTAAGTGGACGAAGTAGAGGAATTTGACGAAGTAGACGAAGTGGAGGATGTGGACGAAGTTGACGAAGTGGAAGAAGAAGTAGACGAAGTGAAGGAAGTGGAGGAAGTGGAGGAAGTAGAAGAAGTAGAAGAAGTGGAGGAAGTGGAGGAATTTGAGGAAGTGGAGTAAGTTGACGAAGTGGAAGAAGTTGACGAAGTGGACGAAGTTGACGAGATGGACGAAGTTGATGAAGTGGACGAAGTTGAGGAAATGGACGAAGTTGATGAAATGGAGGAAGTGGAGGAAGTGGAGGAACTGGAGGAAATGGACGAAGTGGACGAAATGGTCGAAGTGGACTAAGTGGACGAAGTAGAGGAATTTGACGAAGTGGACGAAGTGGATGATGTGGACGAAGTTGACGAAGTGGACGAAGTGGAAGAAGAACTAGATCAAGTGAAGGAAGTGGAGGAAGTGGAGGAAGTGGAGTAAGTTGACAAAGTGGAAGAAGTTGACGAAGTGGATGAAGTTGACGAGATGGATGAAGTTGACGAAGTGGACGAAGTTGAGGAAGTGGACGAAGTTGATGAAATGGAGGAAGTGGAGGAAGTGGAGGAAGTGGAGGAAATGGACGAAGTGGACGAAATGGTCGAAGTGGAGTAAGTGGACGAAGTGGACGAAATGGAAGAAGTGAAGGGAGTGGACGAAGTAGAGGAAGTTGACGAAGTGGACGAAACGGAGAAAGTGGACAGAGTGGAGGAAGTGGTCGAAGTTGACAACGTTGACGAAGTTGACGTAGTGTCCAAAGTGGAGGATGTGGAAGAACTCAACAAAGTGGTCGAAATTCGCGAAGTGGACGAAGTGGAGTAAGTGGAGGAAGTTGTGGAAGTGGACGATTTGGAGGAAGTGGAAGAAGTGGAGGAAGTGGAGGAAGTGGAGGAAGTGGACGAAGTAGAGGAAGAGGAGGAAGTGGACGAAGTTGATGAAATTGACGAAGTGGACAAAGCTGAGGAAGTGGACGAAGTTGACGAAGTGGAGGAAGTGGAGGAAATGGACGAAGTGGAGGAAATGGTCGAAGTGGAGTAAGTGGACGAAGTAGAGGAAGTTGACGAATTGGACGAAGTGGAGGATGTGCACGAAGTTGACGAAGTGGACGAAGTGGAAGAATAAGTAGACGATGTGAAGGAAGTTGAGGAAGTAGAGGAAGTGAAGGAAGTAGAAGAAGTAGAAGAAGTGGAGGAAGTGGAGGAATTTGAGGAAGTGGAGGAAGTAGAGGAAGTGGAGTAAGTTGACGAAGTGGAAGAAGTTGACGAAATGGACGAAGTGGACGAAGTGGACAAAGTGGACGAAGTTGACGAAGTGGTGGAAGTGGAGGAAATGGACGAAGTCGATGACTTAGGACATGGACCCATCACTAGAAGTATGGCTAGAAGAATTCAAGAAGAGCTTGGAGATATGGACACAACAGGACACGTTCTTTTCCTTCAATTTAAGTGGAATTTGGAGACACCAAAAGAAGGGTAAAACTGTCCAGTTGATGGTCAAAATTGCTAGCTGCACCACCCCTCTTTACTGCGCACACCACAGCAGCACATCCGCTCCTCCACACCATTAGCTCACATGCTGCTTTAGTTTTAAGCACATTTTTTATAAATGTTTCACATTTTACACATGGTTCATTTGCTTTCTCGTTGCAGCTCCATGAATCTCCTATAAATTCATGGTAGCCACCATTGTAATGACACTTTTGATATATGGAATTTTACTCTGCTGATGCATTTTCCAGCACCTAAAACTCTGCCAAAAGTCACTCCAAATGAGCTTCCCTTCTCCATCTAGCTTCCTTCCAATGGAAGGCCTCCTGAGCTAGTTAGCCACCTTCTAAAAAGCTCCTCTACTATCACCTATGCCACTGCATTTCCATTCTTCATCTCTGCTGCTATCTCTGGATTCAACCTCCCGCTGCATTCAATCCTTCCTTCTAGCTGGAGTAACTTCATCAGAAGTGGACGAAATGGTCGAAGTGGAGTAAGTGGACGAAGTGGACGAAATGGAAGAAGTGGAGGAAGTGGACGAAGTAGAGGAAGTTGACGAAATGGATGAAGTGGAGGAAGTGGACGAAGTTGACGAAGTGGACGAAATGGAGTAAGTGGAGGAAGTGGACGATGTGGATAAAGTGGGTGAAGAAGTGGAGGAAGTGGACGAAATGAATGCAATGCGTGTTCTTGGGCGGATTCTTTGACTATTTTTGGGCTACATTTTATGCCTTTCCCTCCTCGATTTCCCTCCCTTTGACTGTTTTTGGGCTACATTCTTAGGCCGTTCCGACAGTGCACAAACGAACGTCCAACCCCCCCAGCCCCTACCACTAACAATACAGCCAAGTAGACGTCAAGGATCGAGGCGCCAGACGTCTATATGGACATCTATATAGACGTTCGGCCTGACACAACGGACGTCTATATAAACGTCTGGCCTGACATAGCGGACGTTTATATAGACGTCCGGCCTGACACAACGGACGTTTATATAAACGTCCAGCCTGGCACAACGGACGTGTACACAGACGTCACCCGTATAGACGTCCGTTGGAGGTCGAACGTCAAAAGGCCCACAGAACGGACGTCTATAGCCCGTTCTGCACTAGTGGGAGGAAGTGGACGATGTGAAAAAAGTCGATGAAGAAGTGGAGGAAGAGGAGGAAATGGACGGAGTGGACGAAGTGGAGTAAGTGGACAAAGTGGACGAAGTTGACGAAGTGCACGAAGTTGACGAAGTTAACGAAGTGGACGAAGTTGATAAAGTGGACGAAGTGGAGGAAGTGGAGGAAGTGGAGGAAAGGGATGAAGAAGTCGAGGAAGAAGTGGAGGAAGTGCAGGAAGTGGAGAAAGTGGAGCAAGTGGAGGAAGTGGACGAAGTGGAGGAAGTGGAGGAAGTGGAGGAAGTGGACGAAGTGGAAGAAGTGGAAGAAGAAGTTGACGAAGTTTACGAAGTTGACGTTGTTGACGAGGTGGACGAAGTGACGAAGTGGAGGAAGTGGAGCATGTGGAGCAAGTGGAGGAAGTGGACGAAGTGGAGGAAGTAGAGGAAGTGGAAGAAGAAGTGGGTGAAGTGCACGAAGTTGAGGAAGTGGACGAAGTTGATGAAGTGGACAAAGTGGACGATGTTTACGAAGTGGACAAAGCGGACAAATGGAAGAAGTGGAGGAAGGGGAGGAAGTGGAGGAAGTTGAGGAAGTGGACGAAGTTGACGAAGTTAATGAAGTGCACGAAAAGACGAAGTAAATTAAGTGGAGGAAGTGCAGGAATTAGAGGAAGTGGAGGAAGTGGAGGAAGTGGACGAAGTTGGTGAAGTTGGGGTAGTGGAGGAAGTGGGCGAAGTGGACAAAGTCGACGAAGTAAAGGAAGTGGATCAAGTGGAGGACGTAGACTAAGTTGACGTAGTGGACGAAAAGGAAGAAGTCGACGAAGTGGAGAAAGTGGCCGAAGTGGACGAAAATGATGAAGTGGACAAAGTGGACGACACGGAGGAAGTAGACAAAGTGGAGGAAGTGGTCGAAGTTGACAACGTTGACGAAGTTGACTTAGTGTCCAAAGAGGAGGATGTGGACGAACTCGACAAAGTGGTCGAAATTCAAGAAGTGGACGAAGTGGAGTAAGTGGAGGAAGTGGTGGAAGTGGACGATTTGGACGAAGTGGAAGAAGTGGACGAAGTGGAGGAAGAGGAGGAAGTGGACGAATTTGATGAAATTAACGAAGTGAACGAAGTTGTGTAAGTGGAGGAAGTAGAGGAAGTGGTGGAAGTAGAATAAGTGGAGTAATTGGAGGAAGTTGAAGAAGTTGAAGAAGAAGTGGACGAAATGGACGAAGTTTAAGATGTTGACGAAGTGGACAAAGGGAGGAAGTGGACGAAGTGGAGGAAGGGGAGGAAGTGGAGGAAGTTGAGGAATTGAGGTAAGTGGACGAAGTTGACGAAGTTAATGAAGTGGACGAAAAGACGAAGTAAAGTAAGTGGAGGAAGTGCAGGAAGTAGAGGAAGTGGAGGAAATGGATGAAGAAGACGAAGAGGATGAAGTTGGTGAAGTTGGGGTAGTGGAGGAAGTGGGCGAAGTGGACGAAGTAGAGGAAGTGGAGGAAGTGGATGAAGTGGAAGAAGTGGAGGAAGTAGACTAAGTTGACGTAGTGGACGAAAAGGAAGAAGTGGACGAAGTGGAGAAAGTGGCCGAAGTGGACGAAAATGTTGAAGTGGACAAAATAGAGGAAGTGGACAAAGTGGAGGAAGTGGTCGAAGTTGACAATGTTGATGAAGTTGACGTGCTGTCGAAAGTTGAGGATGTGAACGAACTCGACAAAGTGGTCGAAATTCACGAACTGGACGAAGTGGAGTACGTGGAGGAAGTGGTGGAAGTGGACGATTTGGACGAAGTGGAAGAAGTGGACGAAGTGGAGGAAATGGACGAAGTGGAGGAAGAGGAGGAAGTGGACGAAGTTGATGAAATTGACGAAGTGAACAAAGTGGTGTAAGTGGAGGAAGTGCAGGAAGTGGAAGAAGGGGAGGAAGTGGACGATTTCGACGAAGTTGAGGAAGTGGACGAAGTTGACGAAGCGGAGGAAGTGGAGGAAGTGGACGAAGTGGGCGAAATGGTCGAAGTAGAGTAAGGGGAGGAAGTGGACGAAATGGAAGAAGTGGAGGAAGTGGACGAAGTAGAGGAAGTTGACGAAGTGGACGAAGTGGAGGATGTGGACAAAGTTGACGAAATGGACGAAGTGGAAGAAGAAGTAGACATAGTGAAGGAAGTGGAGGAAGTAGAGGAAGTGGAGGAATTTGAGGAAGTGGAGTAAGTTGACGAAATGGAAGAAGTTGACGAAGTCGACGAAGTTGACGAAATGGACGAAGTTGACGAAGTGGACAAAGTTGAGGAAATGGACGAAGTTGACGAAGTGGACAAAGTTGAGGAAGTGGACGAAGTTGAGGAAGTGGACGAAGTTGACGAAGTGGAGGAAGTGGAGGAAGTAGAGGAAGTGGAGGAAGTGCAAGAAGTAGAGGAAGCGGAGGAAGTTGACGAAATGGACGAAGTTGACGAAGTGGACAAAGTTGAGGAAGTGGACGAAGTTGACGAAGTGGAGGAAGTGGAGGAAGTAGAGGAAGTGGAGGAAGTGCAAGAAGTAGAGGAAGCGGAGGAAGTGGACACAGTGGAAGAAGAAAGGGACGGAGTGGACGAAGTGGACGAGGTGGACGAAGTTGACAAAGTGAACGAAGTTGATGAAGTGGACGAAGTTGATGAAGTGGAGAAGTGTAGGAAGTGGACAAAGTGGAGGAAGTGGACAAAGTGGAGGAAGTGGACGAAGTTGACGACGTTCAAGAAGTTGACGTAGTGGAGGAAGTTGACGAAGTCGACAAAGTGGTTGAAATTCACCAAGCGGACGAAGTGGAGTAAGTGGAGGAAGTGGACAAAGTTGACGAAGTGGATGAAATTGACGAAATGGACGAAGTGGAGGAAGTGGAAAAAATGGAGGAAGTGGACAAAATTGACGACGTGGACGAAGTTGGCGAAGTGGACGAAATGGAGGGAGGTTATGAATTCGACAAAGTGGACGAAATTGACGAAGTGCAGGAAGTGGAGTAAGTGGACGAAGTGGATGAATTGGACGATGTAGACGAAATTGACGAAGTGGAGGAAGTGGACGAAGTTGACAAAGTGGACGAAGTGGACTTAGTGGAGGAAGTGGAGGAAGTAGAGGAAATGCACGAGGTGGAGGAAGTGGAGGAAGTGGGCGAAGTGGAGGAAGTAGAGAAAGTGGACGAAGTGGAAGAAGAAGTGGGCGAAGTGGACGAGGTGGACGAAGTTGACGAAGTGGATGAAGTTGACGAAGTGGACGAAGTTGACGAAGTGGACGAACTGGACGAAGTTGACGAAGTGGACGAAGTTGATGAAGTGGAGGAAGTGGAGGAAGTGGACAAAGTGGAGGAAGTGGACGAAGTCGACAAAGTGGTTGAAATTCACGAAGTGGAGTAAGTGGAGGAAGTGGACAAAGTTGACGAAGTGGATGAAGTTGACGAGGTGGACGAAGTGGACGAAGTGGAAAAAGTGGAGGAAGTGGACGAAATTGACAACGTTGACGACGTTGACGAAGTGGACGAAGTGGAGGAAGGTTACTGATGAGTCAATATTTTCTTCACTTCACTTAGTTTAGTGTGCTAGAATTAATCACGGAATTGTGCTTAAATGTCTGGTATTTTTCCGTTTTTGCTAATTGTGTTTAATTTGACCAATAATTCTTATTTTAATTAATTTGAATTATTTGAGCTTTTTATTTTTCATCATTGATTGTAGGAAAAGTTCTGGAAATACAATTTGAGACATTTGGAAGGTTGTCACTTAATTCAAGACTCTCCATAAAAGAAGTGTGCACAAGAAAGAGGACACTATGGTGATTTTACTCGTTGGCCCTTTGAGAAAGGGGTGCTTCAATTGAAAATGGGGGTGACGTCCAACAAATTAAAGGTGATGGCCTTGGAGAATAAAAGAGGTTTCATCATTGAAAGCACACAGCAACCACATCCTTGAAGGAAGAAGCGTTGTAAGTTGGACAGTCACGTGCTGCATCAAATTACACTTTATTTTTTTTATTCAATTGGTTGGAGCAAAGCACACGGTCTGCCACGTGAAGGAGCTTCCACGGTCCAACAACACAGCTCACGGCCCAACACGTACAACACACTGGAGGTAGGTCTAGAAGTTTGGAGAAAAAATATATTAGGGAAGCTAAGTTGTAGCCACCACGGGAGGGTCTCGGGCCTGGATAAGAGAAGGCTTCAGCCGCCACTCTCTTCTTGGTTTTTTTACTTTTCAACTCTTAGGAGGGCTTGAAAGGGGTTCACTGTTGCATTTTGTTGAATGAAAGAAGAACAACTTCTTTTCTTTTTTTTTATTGTGTGCACACGGTGTTACAATTTGTTGAATGAAAAAGAAACACACTTCTCTTTCTCGGTAGGATGAAACACTGATTGTGAAGGCTTCTTATTTTATTCATGTTTTAGGGGAGGCACGCTCAGTTTGCTGCATGGAGGAAGTGGAGGAAGTGGAGGAAATGGAAGAAATTGACGAAGTGGAAGAAGTTGACGAAGTGGACGAAGTTGACGAAATGGACGAAGTTGACGAAGTGGACGAAGTGGACGAAGTTGATGAAGTGGACGAAGTGGAGGAAATAGAGGAAGTGGACGATGTGAAAAAAGTGGATGAAGAAGTGGAGGAAGAAGTGGAGGAAGAAGTGGAGGTAGTTGAGGGAGTGGAGGAAGTGGGAGAAATGGACGAAGTGGACGAAATTGACGAAGTGGAGTAGGTGGATGAAGTGGAGGAAGTGGACGATTTAGACGAAGTAGACGAAGTGGAGGAAGTAGAGGAAGTGGTGGAAGTAGAAGAAGTGGAGGAATTGGAGGAAGTGGAAGAAGCGAAAGAAAAAGTAGACGAAGTTGATGAAGTTGACGAAGTGGACGAAGTAGAGGAGGTGGATGATACGACTGTCGCGGTCATACAAATTTGATGTGCATGAATAAATGCAGTACAACTAGGAAGTGACTCCTAGGTCGTCTCTCAAGGACCAATATTGTTGTGTCGGTTCAGTTTCAGATTTTTTTCACGAAGTGGGGGGGGGTTTGTGAAAGTTTTTGGTTTTTTATGCAGTAAAATTAAATTAAACTAAAAATTAACTTTAAAACAGTAAATGTGAAAACGATGAAGTAAAATTCAAAACATTAAAAACCAAACGGTAAAAGATATAAAATTAACGCGGGAACATTAAACGTGAACAAAACGTAAAACATTAAACGCAAAAATAGGGGCATCAGTAAAAACAAAACCGTAAAATTTAAAATAGTGAAAATGGTAAAAACGAAATTAAAATAGTAAAACAATTTTAAAACAGTAAAAATGAAATTGCTACAGTGAAAACGAAAATACAGTAACATAAAACAGTGAAATTAAATCTGGACAGAAAACTTAAAAATACAGAAAACGAAAATACAGAAAAACACAAAATACAGAGAACAGTAAAAACAGTAAAACAGTAAAAATAGTAAAATAGTAAAAATGAAAATACAGTAACATGAATTAGTAAAAATAAATCTGGAATAGTAAAAATGAAAATACATAAAAACATAAAATACAGAAAAAGATAAATACAGAAAACAGTAAAAACAGTAAAAATAGAATCAAAATCACTGCAGTAAAATACAGAAAATAAAATTACAGTAAATGATCAACATGCAAAAATAAAGAACAACATAAATTAAGTTACAGAAAACAACAACTGAAATTAAATTACCACAGAAATTAATTTACGGCAGTAAAAAGAAACAGTAAAACAATTCTAGAAATTTTAACAACAGGAAATAAAAATAGTGCATTGGATTAAAATTATAGAAGAGTTTATTACAACAAAAGAAGAGGAAAACTAAATTAGAAATTCCACATTACAGCAAAGAAGATGAATCAGTGCATCAACCGTAACCTTCCATCTCTGTACTGTGTTTCTTCACTACTGTTCCAGCCCCTACAGTCTACTGTCCAGCTGCTGCTGGAACGTCCTCTGCTGGAAAATGTCCAGCTTCTTCCACCCTGGGCACCCTTGGAAAACTCCCCTTCTGTCCACCAAAACTGCTCCTTTTATTTTTGGCAGCAAGAGCCGTAATCCATTGTGCTTCATTTTAAAATATTTTTTCAATCTATTCTTGTACGCATACTGAGGGCTTCCATCAATTTTGTCAGAACTTCTTTTCTTCCTTTCTGCAGGACCGTCCACTTCCAAGTGCCCTCCTCTATTTCACCACATGCACCACAATTTAAAAGAAAGAAAACATGATGTTTGGCCCACTTCTTCATTGAAGTTTTGTCCTCTTTTGGCTTCTTTATCAGCCTCCTACGTATCAAAAACATCAAGGGACCCTCCATTTATCATGTGCATGCTGCTACCCTTGAATCCAAAGTAAAGTGAAGTTATTTCGGGTAAAACTTTCTGTCTTGCTGCACCATTTCTTCCAATTTAAATCAGCCATTCTTGGAGCTGCATCCATGCCTCTCCGTCACCTCCTAACTGCTGGAATACCGTGAGCTACTTCCTTTTCGTTCTAAACCGTGATTCTCCTCATTCTATTATTTCATTTCAAGTCTAGCTTTGGTGTTTGCCAAAAACCGTGACCTTCCAAATGTGATAGATCCCACTTTAATTCTAAAACATGCTTTTCCAAATTCTCTTTTCCCTGTGTCTAAGCCATATCCGTGAACTCTCTTCCTTGAATGGATGGGTCTAAATGTCCCTTCAAATAATGAATCCCACCAATTTCTGATTTGTCCATGGGTCCCGCTCTTATTTCACGTGGCAGCTTCTTTCAAGGACATAAAATGTGTGTTATTTCTTCATAATTGAATGTACTCCTCTTAATAGGCCAAAAATTAATCCAGCCATGACTAACATCGTGTGGATGTTGCCTCTGAAGAAAAAATCTGAGTATATTTTCCAAAATAAATTCATGTGTTTGCACCTCAGTAAATCTCCACCCTTAGATCCAATTACCATTTTTTATTAACCCTTCAAATGTCCCAAAATATTATCCAACAATTTTCCTGCAATTAATAATATAAATAATTAGTCTCAAATAATTCAAATTAATCAAAATTAGAATTACTGGTCAATTTAAGCACAATTACTGAAAATGGGAAAATATCGGACAATTAAGCATAATTTCCTGATTAATTCTAGCACAATAAACTAAGTGAAGTGAATAAAATATCGACTCATCAGTGGACGAAGTTGAGGAAGTGGAGGAATTGCAGGAAGTGGAAGAAGAAGTGGAGGAAGGGGACGAAGTGGACGAAGTGGATGAAGTGGAAGAAGAAGTGGATGAAGTGGACGAAGTGGGAGAAGTGGACGAAGTGGACGATTTAGACGAACTAGATGAAGTTGATGAAGTGGATGAAGTGGATGACGTGGAGAAAGTGAACTTAGTGGAGGAAGTGGAGGAAATGGAGGAAGTGGAGGAAGTGGGCAAAGTGGTGGAAGTAGAGAAAGTGGAGGAAGTGGACGAAGTGGAAGAAGTGGAAGAAGAAGTGGACGAAGTCGACGAAGTGGGCGAAATGGACGAAGTTGACATAGTGGACGAACTGGACATAGTTGACGAAGTGGACGAAGTTGACGAAGTGGACGAAGTGGACGAAGTGGACAAAGTGGAGGAAGTGGACGAAGTTAACGTCATTGACGAAGTTGACGTCGTTGACGAAGTTGACGTAGGGGACAAAGTGGAGGAAGTGGGCGAAGTCGACAAAGTGGTCGAAATTCACAAAGTGGACGAACTGGAGTAAGTGGAGGAAGTGGAGGAGGACGACGATGTGGATGAAGTGGACGAAGTGGAGGAAATGGACGAAGTCGACAAAGTGGTCGAAATTCACGAAGTGGACAAAGTGGAGTAAGTGGAGGAAGTGGAGGAAGTGGAGGAAGTGGACGATGTGGATGAAGTGGAGGAAGTGGAGGAAGTGGAGGAAGTGGAGGAAGTAGAAGAAGTGGAGGAAGTGGAGGAAGTCGACGATGTGGATGAAGTGGACGAAGTGGAGGAAATTGACGAAGTCGACAAAGTGGTCGAAACTCACGAAGTGGACAAAGTGGAGTAGGTGGAGGAAGTGGACGATGTGGATGAAGTGGAGGAAGTTGATGAAGTGGAGGAAGTGGAGGAAGTGGAGGAAGTGGACAAAGTGGAGGAAGTGGACGAAGTCGACAAAGTGGTTGGAATTCACGAAGCGGACGAAGTGGAGTAAGTGGAGGAAGTGGACAAAGTTGATGAAGTGGACGAAGTTGACGAGGTGGACGAAGTGGAAAAAGTGGACGAAGTTGACGAAGTGGACGAAGTGGAGGAAATAGAGGAAGTAGACGATGTGAAAAAAGTGGATGAAGAAGTGGAGGAAGAAGTGGAGGTAGTTGAAGGAGTGGAGGAAGTGGGGGAAATGGACGAAGTTGACGAAATTGACGAAGTGGACGAAGTGGAGTAGGTGGAGGAAGTCGAGGAAGTGGAAGAAGTGGACGATTTAGAAGAAGTGGACGAAGTGGAGGAAGTAGAGGAAGTGGTGGAAGTAGAAGAAGTGGAGGAATTGGAGGAAGTGGAAGAAGTGAAAGAAGAAGTAGACGAAGTTGATGAAGTTGACGAAGCGGACGAAGTAGAGGAGGTGGACGAAGTTGAGGAAGTGGACGAAGTGGAGAAAGTGGAGGAAGTTGACGAAGTTGAGGAAGTTGACGATGTGCACGAAGTGGAGGAAGTGGAGGAAGTGAGGGAAGTGGAGGAAGTGGAAGAAGTTGACGAAGTTGACGAAGTGGACGAAGAGGACGCACTAGAGGAAGATGAGGAAGTGGACAAAGTGGAGGAAGTGGAGGAAGTTGACAAAGTGCAGTAAGTTAAAGAAGTTGACGAAGTGAACCAAGTTGACGACGTGGAAGAAGCGGACGAAGTTGTCGAAGTGGAGTAAGTGGAGGAAGTGGAGGAAGAGGAGGAAGTGGACGAACTTGACAAAGTTGACGAAGTGGACGAAGTGGACAAAGTGGACAAAGTGGACGAAGTGCACGAAGTGGACGAAGTTGACAAAGAGGACGAAGTATACGAAGTGGACGAAGTTGAGGAAATGGAGGAAGTTGAGGAAGTGGAGAAAATGGAGGAAGGGGAGGAAGTGGAGGAAGTGGATGAAGTTGACGAAGTGGACGAAGTGGACGAAGGGGATGAACTTGAAAAAGTGGACAAAGTAGACGAAGTGGACGAAGGTTACGTAGTGGGGGAAGGGGAGGAAGGGGAGGAATTGGAGGAAGAGAAGGAAGTTGATGAAGTGGAAGAAGTTGACGAAGTTGACGATGTTGGCGAAATGGATGTAGTTGACGAAGCGGAGGAAGTGGTCCAAGTGGAGGAGGTGGAAAATGTGGAGGAAATGGAGGAAGTGGAGGAAGGGGATGAAGTGGGGAAAGATGAGGAAGTGGAGGAAGTGGGCGAAGAGGAAGAAGTAGAAGAAGCGGAAGAAGAAGTCGACGAAGTCAACGAAGTGGACGAATTGGACGAAGTTGACGAAGTGGACGAAGAGGACAAAGGGGACGAAGTTGACAAAGGGAACGAAGTTGGCGAAGTTGACAAAGTGGGCGAAGTTGACGAAGTGGATGAAGTGGAGGAAGTGGAGGAAGTGGAGTGATGAATCATTATTTTCTTCACTTCACTTAGTTTACTGTACTAAAATTAATCAGGGAGTTGTGCTTAATTGTCCAGTATTTTCCCGTTTTTACTGATTGTGCTTAATTTGATCAGAAATTCTTATTTTACTTAATTTGAATTATCTGAGAATAATTATTTACATTAGTGAATGCAGGGAAAATTCTGTAAATATTTTAGAACATTAGGAAGAATATTTATTTACACACTGTGTTATCTAGTCGAAGCCGTACTGCATTGAATTAATCTGTGTATTGATCCGTATAATGAAATATTTTTCTTGAGTTTGTAAAAGCAAAATAGGCTTGGCATCATTACACCTCACGGCAACTCTTTGGATTCAAATGAAGAATTTTGCAAAACATTTAGCCTAAGTTGGAATGAAAGAGAAGAGACCACCAAGTTCCAAGTGCAGCCCACTGTTTTATGAATTGTTTTGGAAAAGAATAGCATTGTCTTATGTATACAATTCACATTACAAATTAAATGAGGGAATGAGGGAAGTGACCATACTTGAAAGTCTCGGCCATACACATACCACCTTTGGAAAATTCAACATACAATTGAGAAAAGGTAGAATGAGCTAAATCCAAGAACAAAGTCATCCCGTGAAACACCAATTGGAGAGCTAAATCCAAGCACAGGGGATTAATTGAAGAAAAATGAAAAAGGCTAACTACTAGGTGGTGGATCATTCGCTACTCTATGGCACAAAGAGACAACACACATGCTGATTTTTGGGGTCTCTTAAAACCTCCTTCCTCTCGGCAATTTAGATGGGGAGCTTCTTTTCTTCTTTTTCACGTGAGACAGCAAGAGTATTATGGAGATCATGGCATGATGAAGGAAGAATGGTGATGGTGTGAGATGATACGTCCAAGAGAGCTAGAGGAGGGAAGCAAAACTGTATTTGATTCTTGAACACTACTGGAAGAAGACACAAGATCAAGAGGCAGCTAGTTTGTTTCTTTTACTTTGCTTTGTTTCTTTGTACTTTGAATGTTTTTCCTTGAGAGAACTGGAAACATGTTCATGATGAATGAACAACTGATGTTTATTCCCTTCCTTGAATTGTGATTGCATCTTCCATTTGATTTTCTGCATCTTGATATAAACTCTTCTATCCTTCTGTAACTTTGGTGAAAGAAGTTCTTGGTCTTGTGTTGAATCACGTTTTAGAAGTAGTAGAAAGTGAGGAGTTGAATTACCTTTCATAGTAGTAGGCTTCCTTCACATAAGAAAAGAAAAAAAAAATATATTTGTTTACTTGGAGAATGAAATTCTCGGTGTAGAGAAGAAGTGAAACCATGTGCTTGTTTGTTTTTGACGTGGTGAGGAAGAGAAGAACTTTGTTTGTTTGAGAAAAGGGAGAAGTGAATTTATTTAGCTTGTGTATATGGTGATGAGGTTCTAAATTTAGCAAATTTACATTTCATTTTGCTTTAAGGAAGTGTCACGGTCTTACTTGTTTTCTTCTTCCAATCAAAATGCTTGGTCATCTTTGCTTGCTTTTAGATAATGCCGTGTTATTAAATCTTTGCAGTAGCCCCTTCCACTCTTTTCACTTTGTTTTGTTTTGTTTAAAATGAAAAGAAACGTAAATCCATCATGCAGCACCAGTCTTGCTTTCTTTTGGAATAAGATGGTGATTATTATGGGAAGAAGTTAAGAGCTGGTTTCATAAAAAAAAAGAGACAAAAGTTTTCAATAATTACGTTTTTAATTCTCAAGAAATGAATCTCAATGTTTCTTAAATTTAGCTTAATGGTTCCTTATGTGTTCATTGCTATATGAGGTGTTTATCACGTTCAAAGGCTACTGGATTATGCATTATTTTAGTTGTATGTATTGAATTTTAATAGATTTAATGGTTAATGATGGAAGAAGATAATTAACTCTTTTGGAAAAGAAAAGTGTGTGCACGTGAATGTGGGGCTGCACGGTGATGGACCACTTGCAAGAAAGTTTTACTTTTATTTAATTAAACATTGAATGAAGATGGTGCAGATGTGGTGTCACGGTTTGAGTAGAACACAGTGATAGCTTTCATTTCAAATGGTTTTGGAAAATAAATGGAGTGATTAAAATAAGATAGTTGTTGGAAGTGCAAACAATTATTTTAATCTACTTTGGTTCCAACTCATGAATTGTTACGGCAAAAGAGAAGCCAAGGGAAGCTTTCAACTTAATTTTCTTTGGATGAAACACATGATTTGTCACGGCAAGGATTTTTTTAAAAGCATTTACAATTTCAATTCCTTTTGGTAGATGAATGTGTCATGGTAGAAAAGTTTTATTTTCTTTTATTCCTTTTGTCTTAAAATATTTTATATCACATGTTGGAATGATTTCTTGTATTTTTGTTTGTTGTATGTTGCTGATGTAATTTTAATTCTGTTTCCATATTTGAATTTTACTGTTTTCTGTATTTACTGCTTTACTGTATTTTTATTTTCTGTATTTTCGTTTTCTGTATACTGTATTTTTCTGTACTGCAGTTTTTCTGTTTCTGTATTTACTGTTGTGCTGTAAGTATTTATTGCTGTAATTTATTTTCTGTTTCTACTGTTTTCTGTATTTATTATTTACTGTATTTTCATTTTCTGTATTTTTGTTATTTTGTATTTAGTTTTCTGTTCCAGATTTATTTTTACTGTTTTACGTTACTGTATTTTCGTTTTCACTGTAGCAATTTCGTTTTTTTTTTACTGTTTAATTTCGTTTTACTGTTTTAGTTTCAGTTTTACCATTTTAGTTTTATATTTACGATTTGTTTTTACTGATGCTTTTATTTTTGCGTTTAATGTTTTACGTTTTATGCATGTTTAATGTTCCCGCGTTTATTTTATTTTGACTATATTTTACCGTTTAAGTTTTTACTATTTTAAAATTTACGTTACTGTTTTGAATTTTATTTCAACATTTTTAATTCAGTTTTATTTAATTTCCATTTTAATTTAATTTTTTTCCGCATAAAAACAAAAATACCATAAACCCCCCCCCCCCTTACGTGTTGACCTGAAGCTGAACCACACTTGGTCCTTGTGAGACGACCTAGGAGTCACTTCCTAGCACTGTACTGCATTCTTACTTGCACATCAAATTTGATCGGCCGCGACAGCTGCATCAAATTTTGGCGCCGTTGCCGGGGACCAACGGTTCAGTTTTGAGTCTTGTGTCTGTGTTGTGTGATTTGTGTATGTGTTTGTGATAGTGTTGTTTTGCTACCTTGTGTTTATTTCTGTGGTTTGAATTTTCTGTGCTATTGTTTCATGATTACAGGGTGTCGTGATTTAGTGCATGACTAGAGGAAATCCTGGATTCATACCACCCTTTGATCCTGAGATTGATAGGACTTTTCATAGCTTAATTAGGCATTCTAGGAATTTGTCTTTAGAGTCTGTTTTTGAACCTGTTCCATTAGATATTGTGCATCCTACTGTTGAGTACTCTGTGCATACTGCATCTACTGCATCTGTACTTGATTCTGATTCTGTTGTTTTTCACACTGAGAACAATATGGCACAACCTCCACCTCGCGAGAGGACTTTTAGGGAGATGGCTGCACCTGATTTCGATATTGAAAGCTTGTGCATCCAATATCCTGATGAGGACGTTTCGTATGTTCTCAAGACTGGACTGATCCATTTGTTGCCCAAGTTTCATGGTCTTGCAGGTGCGAGTCCACATAAGCATTTGAAGGAATTCCTGGTTGTTTGTTCCAGTATGAAACCGCCCAATGTTCCTGAAGAGCACGTCTTCTTGAAGGCATTCCCTCATTCATTGGAAAATGTTGCTAAGGATTGGTTGTATAGTTTAGCGCCGAGATCCATTGCTAGCTGGGATGATCTGAAGAGGCTGTTCTTGGAGAAATTTTTCCCAGCATCCCGGACCACAGCTATCAGGAAAGACATAACTGGGATTAGACAGCTTAGTGGAGAGAACCTGTACGAATATTGGGAGAGATTCAAGACACTTTGTGCTAGCTGCCCCCACCATCAGATACCTGAACAACTCCTTATTCAGTATTTCTACGAGGGTTTGAACAACATGGATCGAGGTATGATCGATGCTGCCTGTGGTGGAGCTCTTGGAGACATCACACCTGCTGAGGCCAGACCATTGATTGAGAAGATGGCCTCCAACTCCCAGCAGTTTAGCAACAGGAATGATGCCATTGTGGTGAAGGGCGTACAAGATATTGCCCAGTCTTTATCAGCTGTTGAAAGCAAGTTAGAAGGCCAGATTAACTCTCTTGCGAAGATGGTGACACAGTTGACTACCAACCAGAGATCGACATCTCAATCTGCATCTGTTGCACGACTATGTGCTATTTGTCCTTCCAGTGACCACTACACAGATGCATGTCCTTCTTTGCAACATCCTGCTGCCTCTGATGTGCCTCAGGCTTATACTACAAACATCTACAACAACAGGCAGCCACAACAGCAAAATCATGACTTGTCCAGCAACAGGTACAACCCAGGGTGGAGGAATCACCCCAATCTTAGATGGAACAATGCGCCACAGCAACAGCAGCAGGCGCCACCTTTTCAGAATGCTGGAACACCTAACAGATATGTGCCTCCACCCATGCAACAACACCAAAGGCAACAACAACAGCAACAGCAAGAGGCACCTGCCCAACCAGCTGCCCAACCTTCCACTTCGTCTGAACCTTCATTGGAAGAGTTAGTGAGACAGATGACTGTGCAAAACCTGCAGTTTCAGAAAGATAACATGCAGTTTCAGAAAGACAACATGCAATTTCAGCAGGAGACTAGAGCGTCCATACAGAGCCTCACTAACCAGATAGGTCAGATGGCCACTCAGATAAACCAGGCGCAGTCTCAAAATTCTAGTAAGTTACCATCGCAGACTGTGCAGAATCCAAGAAATGTGAGTGCCATAACCCTCAGATCAGGGAAGCAGATTGTTGTACCTTCAGAGCCCGCCTCTATACCGACACCCGTGCCTGCTACTTCTCACAAAAAGGAGGACCAAGCTGGTCCAAGCAGGACATTTGAGGCAGGTGAATCTTCTTCTCCTGTCGGTGGTTCTTCTTCAGGAGGATCTCCTCCCTTAACCACCACTACTGCTGCCACACCATCTCCATTGATTGACCGACCTATCCCTCTTCCATTCCCTTCACGAGCACTTCCTAGCAAAAAGATGGAAGAGGTAGATAAAGAAATTCTGGAGACCTTCAGGAAGGTGGAGGTGAACATACCTCTACTTGATGCAATCAAGCAGATACCAAAGTATGCAAAATTCTTGAAGGAGCTGTGCACACACAAGAGGAAGATGAAGGGAAATGAAAGGATTAGCATGGGAAGAAATGTATCTGCACTTATTGGTAAGTCGGTCCCGCACATTCCTGAAAAGTGCAAAGATCCAGGTATATTTTGCATTCCTTGTGTGATTGGAAATAATAAATTTGAGAATGCCATGCTTGATTTGGGTGCTTCTGTTAATGTCATGCCTTTGTCTATATATGAATCTTTATCTCTTGGTCCTTTGCAAACCACGGGCGTGGTCATTCAGTTGGCTAATAGGAGTGTTACCCACCCAACAGGTTTCATAGAAGATGTCTTGGTAAGGGTTGGTGAATTGATTTTTCCTGCTGATTTTTATGTTTTGGAAATGGAGGAGGGATTCTCTCATGGATCCGCTCCCATTATCTTAGGCAGGCCATTCTTGAAAACTGCCCGAACTAAGATTGATGTATATGCTGGAACTTTGTCTATGGAATTTGCTGATATTGTTGTTCATTTTAATATCTTTGATGCAATGAAATTTCCAGCTGAGGACCATTCTCTGTTTAGGATTGATACATTGAATGACATTATTGATGAATTTGTTGTTGACAACTTTAATTCTGTGCATGAGAGGAACCATTCTTTTCTATCTTCTTTGCATTCATGTATTGAATCTGGATTCGAATCAGGTTTTGAGAATGATGTTGATAATGTTATGGATTTTGATGAGGATTGTGATGTCCAGGATATTGATGCTATGAATGATATTGATGATGTTGTTGACATATCTGAGATGGATATTGATTTTGATTGTGATGAGATGAGTGTTCTGCCTTTACCTGTACACTCTTTAGAGTCAGAATGCATTAACAATGTTGCAGGAAGTACACTTGAATCTGACTTGCAGGCACCCACTCTTGAGCTGAAACAGTTACCAGATAACCTCAAGTACGTGTACTTGGAGGATGATGAAAAGAAACCGGTGATCATTTCTACCTCCCTTGATTCTGTTCAAGAGGAGAAGTTGCTTGGTATACTGAGGAACAACAAGAAGGCCATTGGTTGGAGTTTGGCTGACATACCTGGTATTAGTCCATCCACATGCATGCATAGAATTCTTTTGGAAGAAGGGGCAAAGCCAGTGAGACAGCCACAAAGAAGGCAAAACCCCGTGATCATGGAAGTCATCAAGAAGGAGGTGACCAAGCTTTTGCAAGCAGGAATCATCTATCCTATTTCAGACAGTCAGTGGGTGAGCCCCATCCATGTCGTACCCAAGAAAACTGGCCTCACCGTGGTGAAGAATGAGAGGGATGAGCTTATCCCAACTAGAGTGCAGAACAGCTGGAGAGTCTGCATTGACTATAGGAGGCTCAACCAAGCAACCAGGAAAGATCATTTTCCCCTGCCATTCATTGATCAGATGCTGGAGCGCCTGGCAGGTAAATCTCATTATTGTTTTCTTGATGGTTTTTCTGGATATTTTCAGATCAATATTGCTCCTGAGGATCAAGAGAAAACCACATTCACCTGCCCCTTTGGCACTTTTGCCTATCGGAGGATGCCCTTTGGTCTATGCAACGCTCCTGGTACCTTTCAACGGTGCATGCTTAGCATTTTTAGTGACTTTCTTGAGAGTTGTATAGAGGTGTTTATGGATGATTTTACTGTGTATGGATCTTCTTTTGATGTATGTTTAGACAGTTTGGAAAAAGTCTTGAAAAGATGCATAGAAACAAACCTTGTTCTCAATTTTGAGAAATGTCACTTTATGGTTGAACAAGGTTTGGTTTTAGGGCATATCATTTCTGGAAAGGGAATAGAGGTAGATCCTGCTAAGATATCTGTGATTTCACAGTTGCCTTACCCCTCTTGCGTGCGAGAGGTGCGATCTTTCCTTGGACATGCAGGTTTCTACAGGCGCTTCATCAAAGATTTCAGCAAGAAGGTGCTTCCCTTGTCCAGACTACTGCAGAAGGATGTTGACTTTGTTTGTGATGAAAAATGCAAGCAGGCTTTTGATTGCCTCAAGGAAGCTTTGACTACCACCCCTATCATTCAGGCACCAGATTGGACAGCCCCATTTGAGCTCATGTGTGATGCATCTAATTATGCATTGGGGGCTGTCTTGATACAAAACATTGACAAGCTGCCGAGAGTGATTTACTATGCTTCACGCACTTTGGATGCTGCCCAAGCAAACTATACCACCACTGAAAAAGAGTTGTTGGCAATTGTTTTTGCCCTTGATAAGTTTAGGTCATATTTGTTTGGATCACCTGTTATTGTGTATACTGACCATGCAGCTCTTAAGTTTCTGTTGAAAAAGACTGAGTCAAAGCCTAGATTGATCAGGTGGATGCTACTGCTCCAGGAGTTTGACTTGCAGATTAAGGACCGGAGTGGAGCACAGAATCTAGTTGCGGACCACCTTAGCAGGATTGAGAGAGCTGGGAATGAAGTTGATGTGCTGCCCATCCAGGATGACTTTCCTGATGAGAGTTTGTTGATGATTTCTTCTTCTCACCCGACTCCTTGGTTTGCACACATTGTAAATTATTTGGTTGCTTCTATTTTTCCTCCCTTAGCATCACGTGCTCAGATTGCTAAAATTAAGAGTGATGCTAAGTATTATGTTTGGGATGACCCATATCTGTGGAAGTTGTGCAGTGACCAGGTTACTAGGAGATGCATTCCAGACCATGAGATTGACTCGGTCCTGCAGTTTTGTCATGCCTCCTCACCTGGTGGTCATCTGGGGATACAAAGAACAACTCGTAGGGTGCTTGATTGTGGGTTCTATTGGCCTTCCATCTTCAAGGATGCAGAGAAGATTTGTAGCACTTGTGAGCCTTGTCAGAAATCAGGAGGACAAATTTCACAGAGACAAGAGATGCCTCAACAGCCTATGCTATTCTGTGAGGTGTTTGATGTCTGGGGTATAGATTTCATGGGTCCTTTTCCTGTTTCTTTTGGTTTTTCCTATATTCTCCTTGCTGTGGATTATGTTTCAAAATGGGTGGAAGCTAAAGCCACCAGAACTAATGATGCTCGGGTTGTTGTGGATTTTGTTAGATCTCACCTCTTTTGCAGGTTTGGAGTGCCTAGAGCAATTGTTAGTGATCAGGGAACCCATTTTTGCAACAGATCCATGCAAGCTTTACTCAAGAAATATGGGGTGACGCACAGAGTTTCTACACCTTACCACCCCCAAACAAATGGGCAGGCTGAGATCTCCAACAGGGAGATTAAGAGGATTTTGGAAAAGATTGTCCAGCCCAACAGGAAAGATTGGAGTAGTAGATTGGACGATGCTCTTTGGGCCCACAGGACTGCATACAAAGCACCGATTGGGATGTCTCCGTACAGGGTTGTCTTCGGAAAGGCATGTCATCTACCAGTTGAAATTGAGCATCGGGCATATTAGGCTGTGAAGACATGCAACTTCTCTATGGACCAAGCTGGAGAGGAAAGGAAGTTGCAAATAAATGAATTGGATGAAATCAGATTGGAAGCCTATGAGAACTCGAAGTTCTACAAGGAAAGAACCAAGAGGTTCCATGATAACTCCATTGTTAGAAAGGACTTCGAGGTTGGCCAACAGGTTTTATTGTATAACTCTAGACTCGGCCTCATGGGTGGTAAGTTGAGATCAAAGTGGACTGGACCCTTTGTTGTGACTAATGTTTATCCTTATGGTGCAGTAGAAATCCAGGGTCCATCTGCAGCTAAAAGCTTCAAGGTGAACGGGCATAGACTGAAGCCCTTCCTCAGCAATCCTTCTCTGTTGGATGCAGTGGTGGAGGAGACGTCTTTGGTCTACCCCACCTACCCTCCCACCTGACTCAGGGAGTTTCTTCTCTCCTTCCCTCCTCACTTTTGTTGCACTTTGTCGATATCTGATGACTATTCTGATTGTTTTGATCTGCTGAATGTGACACACTGAGGACATTGTGTCGTTTAAGTGTGGTCTATTAGGGGAGGTTGTTTCTTTGTTTATGTTTCGATTTTGTGTATTTTGTGGTGTCTTATGTACAGTTTTGCATGATTTTCGTGAATTCTGGACTATGATTAGGTTGTCAGTTTTCCTGCACTTCATTGATACTCTAAACTATTGAATTCCTTGCTTTACTTTGCTTGGGAGATAATCATGATATTTGAGAGTTGAATTGATGGTGACCATATTACCTGTGTGAGATTTAAGCCATTTGATGATCTTTCTTGTGTGTGATATATGCCTTGATTGCTTGCACATATGTCTTGGCTTCACTCTTTGAATTGATTCTTGACTAATACGCATGTTTGAAAGGGATAAAGGCATTTTGTTGTTGAGCCTCTAAGCCAGATAAGCCTACCCTGTTTTGATCCATTGATACCCTTTTGAGCCTATGTTTTTCCCCATTTCTTTGTTTTGAAGCTCATACACTAGCCCTATGTGAAAAACCATTATTACCTGAACCTTAGGGAATTTTGTAGCTTTAGAATTGTTTTGGGAATAAGTGTGGTCTCCTGGGAATTTCAGATGAATTGGCTAGTGAGTTCTCTTCATATCTTGTTTCTGTTTGTAAATATGTGGTGCATCTTGTCTCTTGAAATTGTGTGTTGAATAGAGTAAAGAAAAAAGACAGGATGAAGAAAAAAAAATGATGAAAAAAAAAAAAAAAAAAATCAGAAAAACAGAAAAAAATTGTGAACAACGGTGAATAATGGAGTTAACTAGAGGATGGAATTAGAGGCTGTAGGTGAGTTTGAATGTGTTTATACTTGTTCCCCATTGCTCATCTATCCCTTATGGTTTATAGCTTTTCATCCAGATATATCCTCCCTTGTCCTTGACCCCATTATGACCATAAAAAGACCTTTTGATTTGAACATGCGTATCTGTTTGAGTGTTGATTGTCAGGAGCGGCTGCAGCGGAATGGTTAGCGTGGAAACAAACCAAGAGGGGGGGTGAATTGGTTATATTCAAATATTATCCCTTTTTAATATTTTTCTCTTAATTTCTTACTAAGCAGATAATTAAACGTAAATAACAGAGTAAGGGAAAGAGAAAAATTACACAGGTATTTTATCCTGGTTCAGATCACTAAGATCCTACGTCCAGTCGCTTATCTCAAATAAGATAAACCTTTTTCACTATCACAAAACTATTACAAATATTAGTCACACAGAAAAACAATTTGTAACAGTTTAGAAATTACCACCTCTCTTGAAACCACAAGAGATGAAACAACACCTCCTTTGAATCTTCACAAAGGATGATCACCTCCTTCGAATGCTTCACGAAGGATGATTCTCTTCCAGACACTTCCTCAGACACACCAAGGATGATCCAGCTATTCCTCTATCACCGTAGCAGTATTTAACCAACTCTACAGACAGAGTTTCCTTAGCTGAGCAAGAGCATACAATTCTCAAAGAGTTCAGAGATGTTTTGCACAAGGGAAGAGTTGGATTTGAGAGAAAATGAGAGTCTATTTATAGACTCATCCAAAGGCTCCTCCATTTTCGCTTTTAGACTTTCTGACTGTGTTAATCGATTAGCTACAGTGGTTAATCGATTAACATCCCAACGGATACTTCAACGTCTCTAAAAACGGCTAGTTTTTCAAACGGTCACTGTGTTAATCGATTAACAGTCCTTGTTAATCGATTAACGTTAATCGATTAACACAGGGTGTTAATCGATTAACACCGAAATTCTGTGCTTCGCCATTTGCCTCTGGAACAATCGATTAACACACTGTGTTAATCGATTAACGTTAATCGATTAACACCTCTTGTTAATCGATTAACACTGCACAGATTTTGTTCTTGATTTATTTCTACATCACTTTTGAATACATACATGAAACTACTAATTATCCTATGTTCATACAATTTTTACAAGGTTTTACAAGTCTTCTAAGATCATTCTTCATAAGTCTTGATTGTGCTTGACTTGTATTTGGACATCATCAAAACTTCATCTTCATCATTTTGCTAACATTGATATTAGAGGCTTGCCAAGCCTATTTGTGTTTGCTTTCTTGAGTTCATTGAGTGACATTGATTTACCTTAAACACTTGAGAGAAACACTGATTGTGTACATCTGTGAGGCTCTGTTGCTGTCGATTCATCTCTTGAACTGATTGATTGTTTTCCTTGTACTGAACTGTTTGGATGATTCTTTGAGTATTTGCTTTCATTGATTTTGTGTAGGATTCTGCCTGTACCTTTTACTGTCCAGATTTTGTGGGAATTGTGAAAGTGTGTTTCTGTTTTGGAGTTTGTGCTGTCTGTCAAGTCTGTGTCACTTTTCTAATGTTTGAACTGCTCCCTGGTTTTGTGTCTTAAGTTTGCCCAGGAGTGCAAACGACTAAGTGTGGTCTATTTTGATGAATCATTATTTTCTTCACTTCACTTAGTTTACTGTACTAAAATTAATCAGGGAGTTGTGCTTAATTGTCCAGTATTTTCCCGTTTTTACTGATTGTGCTTAATTTGATCAGAAATTCTTATTTTACTTAATTTGAATTATCTGAGAATAATTATTTACATTAGTGAATGCAGGGAAAATTCTGTAAATATTTTAGAACATTAGGAAGAATATTTATTTACACACTGTGTTATCTAGTCGAAGCCGTACTGCATTGAATTAATCTGTGTATTGATCCGTATAATGAAATATTTTTCTTGAGTTTGTAAAAGCAAAATAGGCTTGGCATCATTACACCTCACGACAACTCTTTGGATTCAAATGAAGAATTTTGCAAAACATTTAGCCTAAGTTGGAATGAAAGAGAAGAGACCACCAAGTTCCAAGTGCAGCCCACTGTTTTATGAATTGTTTTGGAAAAGAATAGCATTGTCTTATGTATACAATTCACATTACAAATTAAATGAGGGAATGAGGGAAGTGACCATACTTGAAAGTCTCGGCCATACACATACCACCTTTGGAAAATTCAACATACAATTGAGAAAAGGTAGAATGAGCTAAATCCAAGAACAAAGTCATCCCGTGAAACACCAATTGGAGAGCTAAATCCAAGCACAGGGGATTAATTGAAGAAAAATGAAAAAGGCTAACTACTAGGTGGTGGATCAGTCGCTACTCTATGGCACAAAGAGACAACACACATGCTGATTTTTGGGGTCTCTTAAAACCTCCTTCCTCTCGGCAATTTAGATGGGGAGCTTCTTTTCTTCTTTTTCACGTGAGACAGCAAGAGTATTATGGAGATCATGGCATGATGAAGGAAGAATGGTGATGGTGTGAGATGATACGTCCAAGAGAGCTAGAGGAGGGAAGCAAAACTGTATTTGATTCTTGAACACTACTGGAAGAAGACACAAGATCAAGAGGCAGCTAGTTTGTTTCTTTTACTTTGCTTTGTTTCTTTGTACTTTGAATGTTTTTCCTTGAGAGAACTGGAAACATGTTCATGATGAATGAACAACTGATGTTTATTCCCTTCCTTGAATTGTGATTGCATCTTCCATTTGATTTTCTGCATCTTGATATAAACTCTTCTATCCTTCTGTAACTTTGGTGAAAGAAGTTCTTGGTCTTGTGTTGAATCACGTTTTAGAAGTAGTAGAAAGTGAGGAGTTGAATTACCTTTCATAGTAGTAGGCTTCCTTCACATAAGAAAAGAAAAAAAAAATATATTTGTTTACTTGGAGAATGAAATTCTCGGTGTAGAGAAGAAGTGAAACCATGTGCTTGTTTGTTTTTGACGTGGTGAGGAAGAGAAGAACTTTGTTTGTTTGAGAAAAGGGAGAAGTGAATTTATTTAGCTTGTGTATATGGTGATGAGGTTCTAAATTTAGCAAATTTACATTTCATTTTGCTTTAAGGAAGTGTCACGGTCTTACTTGTTTTCTTCTTCCAATCAAAATGCTTGGTCATCTTTGCTTGCTTTTAGATAATGCCGTGTTATTAAATCTTTGCAGTAGCCCCTTCCACTCTTTTCACTTTGTTTTGTTTTGTTTAAAATGAAAAGAAACGTAAATCCATCATGCAGCACCAGTCTTGCTTTCTTTTGGAATAAGATGGTGATTATTATGGGAAGAAGTTAAGAGCTGGTTTCATAAAAAAAAAAGAGACAAAAGTTTTCAATAATTACGTTTTTAATTCTCAAGAAATGAATCTCAATGTTTCTTAAATTTAGCTTAATGGTTCCTTATGTGTTCATTGCTATATGAGGTGTTTATCACGTTCAAAGGCTACTGGATTATGCATTATTTTAGTTGTATGTATTGAATTTTAATAGATTTAATGGTTAATGATGGAAGAAGATAATTAACTCTTTTGGAAAAGAAAAGTGTGTGCACGTGAATGTGGGGCTGCACGGTGATGGACCACTTGCAAGAAAGTTTTACTTTTATTTAGTTAAACATTGAATGAAGATGGTGCAGATGTGGTGTCACGGTTTGAGTAGAACACAGTGATAGCTTTCATTTCAAATGGTTTTGGAAAATAAATGGAGTGATTAAAATAAGATAGTTGTTGGAAGTGCAAACAATTATTTTAATCTACTTTGGTTCCAACTCATGAATTGTTACGGCAAAAGAGAAGCCAAGGGAAGCTTTCAACTTAATTTTCTTTGGATGAAACACATGATTTGTCACGGCAAGGATTTTTTTAAAAGCATTTACAATTTCAATTCCTTTTGGTAGATGAATGTGTCATGGTAGAAAAGTTTTATTTTCTTTTATTCCTTTTGTCTTAAAATATTTTATATCACATGTTGGAATGATTTCTTGTATTTTTGTTTGTTGTATGTTGCTGATGTAATTTTAATTCTGTTTCCATATTTGAATTTTACTGTTTTCTGTATTTACTGCTTTACTGTATTTTTATTTTCTGTATTTTCGTTTTCTGTATACTGTATTTTTCTGTACTGCAGTTTTTCTGTTTCTGTATTTACTGTTGTGCTGTAAGTATTTATTGCTGTAATTTATTTTCTGTTTCTACTGTTTTCTGTATTTATTATTTACTGTATTTTCATTTTCTGTATTGTTGTTATTTTGTATTTAGTTTTCTGTTCCAGATTTATTTTTACTGTTTTACGTTACTGTATTTTCGTTTTCACTGTAGCAATTTCGTTTTTTTTTACTGTTTAATTTCGTTTTACTGTTTTAGTTTCAGTTTTACCATTTTAGTTTTATATTTACGATTTGTTTTTACTGATGCTTTTATTTTTGCGTTTAATGTTTTACGTTTTATGCATGTTTAATGTTCCCGCGTTTATTTTATTTTGACTATATTTTACCGTTTAAGTTTTTACTATTTTAAAATTTACGTTACTGTTTTGAATTTTATTTCAACATTTTTAATTCAGTTTTATTTAATTTCCATTTTAATTTAATTTTTTTCCGCATAAAAACAAAAATACCATAAACCCCCCCCCCCTTACGTGTTGACCTGAAGCTGAACCACACTTGGTCCTTGTGAGACGACCTAGGAGTCACTTCCTAGCACTGTACTGCATTCTTACTTGCACATCAAATTTGATCGGCCGCGACAGCTGCATCATGGAGCAGGTGGACTAAGTGGAGGAAGTAGAGGAAGGGGAGGAAGTGGAGGAAGGGGAGGAAGTGGAGGAAGGTGCGATAGTGGGAGAAGTGGACGAAGTGGAAGGGGTTGACGAAGTTGACAAAGTGGACGAAGTTGATGAAGTGAGTTGCCGAAGTTGAGGAAGTGGAGGAAGTGGAGGAAGTTGACAATATTCACGAAGTTGACGATGTCCAGGAAATTGACGAAGTGGACGAAGGGGACGAAATATAGGAAGTGGTGGAAGTGGAGGAAGTGTAGGAAGTTGAGGAAGTTGACGAAGTGTACAAAGTTGACGAATTAATCAGAGTTGTCGAAGTGGAGTAGGTGGAGTCAGTGCAGGAAGTGGAGGAAGAGCAGGAAGTGGACGAAGTTGAGGAAGTGGAGAAAGTGGAGGAATGGGAGGAAGTGGAGGAAGTGAAGGAAGTGGAGGAAGTTGACGAAGTGGACGAAGTTGACGAAGTGGACGAAGTGGACGAAGTTGACGAAGTGGACGAAGTGGACGAAAGGACGAACTAGAGGAAGTGGACGTAGTCGACGAAGTGGACGAAATGGAGGAAGTGGAGGAATTGGACGAAGTTGACAAAGTTGTCGAAGTTGTCGAAGTAGAGTAAGTGGAGGAAGTGGAGGAAATGGAGGAAGAGGAGGAAGTACACGAATTTGACAAAGTGGACGAAGTATACGAAGTGGACGAAGTTGAGGAAGTGGAGAAAGTGGAGGAAGGGGAGGAAGGGGAGGAAGTGGAGGAAATGGAGGAAGTGGACGAAGGGGATGAAGTTGACAAAGTGGACGAAGTAGACGAAGTTCACGAAATGGACGAAGTTGACGAAGTGGAGGAAGTGGAGGAAGTGGAGGAAGGGGAGGAAGGGGAGGAACTGAAGGAACTAGAGGAAGAGAAGGAAGTTGATAAAGTGGACGAAGTTGACGAAGTGGGCGAAGTTGACGATGTTGGTGAAGTTGACCAAGTGGACGAAGTTGACGAAATGGATATAGTTGACGAAGTGGAGGAAGTGGTCCAAGTGGAGGAGGTGGAAAATGTGGAGGAAATAGAGGAAGTGGAGAGAGTGGAGGAAGGGGATGAAGTGGGGAAAGGTGAGGAAATGGAGGAAGTGGGCGAAGAGGAAGAAGTGGAAGAAGCGGAAGAAGAAGTCGACGAAGTCAACGAAGTGGATGAATTGGTCGAAGTGGACGAAGTGGACGAAGTTGACGATCTGCACGAAGTCGACGAAGTGGACAAAGTGGACGAAGTTGACCAAGTGGAGGAAATTGACAAAGTGGAGGAAGTGGGTGAAGTTGACGAAGTGGACGAAGGTGATGAAGTGGACGAAGGTGGGTGAAGTTGACAAAGTGGAGGAAGTGGAGGAAGTTGATGAAGTGGACGAAGTGGGTGAAGTTGACGAAGTGGACGAAGGTGACGAAAATGATGAAATTCACAAAGTGGACAAAGTGAGTTCACGAAGTGGACGGACTAGAGAGAGAAGGAAGTGGAGGACGTGGAGGAAGTGGAAAAAGTGAAGGAAGTCGAGGAAGTTGACGATGTGCACGAGGTTGGCAAAGTGGACGAAATGGACGAATTGGACGAAGTAGACGAAGTGGACGAAATGGACGAAGTGGAGGATGTGGAGGAAGTTCACAAAGTGGACGAAGTGGTCGAAGTTGACGAAGTGGTCGAAGTCGAGTAAGTAGAGGAAGTAGAGGAAGTAGAAGAAGTAAACGAAGTGGAGGAAGTGGACAAAGTTTACGAAGTGGACGAAGTTGAAGAAGTGGACGAAATTGACGAAGTGGATGAAAAGACGAAGTGGAGGAAGTGGAGGAAGTGGAGGAAGTGGACGAAGTGGAAGAAGAAGTGGACAAAGTGGACGAAGTTGACAAAATGGACGAGGTGGACAAAGTTGACGAAGTGGAAGAAGAAGTGGACAAAGTGGACGAAGTTGACAAAATGGACGAGGTGGACAAAGTTGACGAAGTGGATGAAGTGGAGGAAGTGGAGGAAGTGGAGGAAGTGGAGGAAGTGGAGGAAGTGTACGAAGTTGACAAAGTGGACGAAGTCGACGAAGTGGTCGAAGTCGAGTAAGTGGTGGAAGTGGAGCAAGTGGAGGAAGTAAAATAAGTAGAGGAAGTTGACGAAGTGGACGAAGTAGACGAAGTTGAAGAAGTGGACGAAGTTGATGAAGTGGACGAAGTGGACGAAAAGACGAAGTGAAGGAAGTGGATGAAGTAGAGGAAGTGGACGAAGTGGACGAAGTGGAGAAAGTGGAGGAATGGGAGGAAGTGGAGGAAGTGAAGGAAGTGGAGGAAGTTGACGAAGTGGACGAAGTTGACGAAATGGACGAAGTGGACGAAGAGGACGAAGTGGACGAAAGGGACGAACTGGAGGAAGTGGATGAAGTGGACAAAGTTGACGAAATGGACGAAGTGGACGAAATGGAGGAAGTGGACGAACTAGACGAAGTTGATGAAGTTGACAGAGTGGAGGAAGTTGACGAAATGGAGTAAGTGGAGGAAGTGGAGGGAATGGAGGAAGAGGAGGAAGTGGACGAATTTGACAAAGTGGACAAAGTGGACGAAGAGGAGGAAGTGGACGAAGTTGACCAAGTGGAGGAAGTTTACGAAATGGAGTAAGTGGAGGAAGTGGAGGGAATGGAGGAAGAGGAGGAAGTGGACGAAGTTGACAAAGTGGACAAAGTGGACAAAGAGGAGGAAGTGGACGAAGTTGACAATATGGACGAAGTGGACGAAGTAGACGAAGTGGACGAAGTTGACAAATTGGACGAAGTGGACGAAGTGGACGAAGTGGACGAAGTGGACGAAGTAGACGAAGTGGACGAAGTGGACGAAGTGGACGAAGTGGACGAAGTGGACGAAGTGGACGAAGTGGACGAAGTGGACGAAGTGGACGAAGTGGACGAAGTGGACGAAGTGGATGAAGTGGACGAAGTTGACGAAGGGGAGGAAGTGGAGGAAGTGGAGAAAGTGGAGGAAGGGGAGGAAGTGGAGGAAGTGGAGGAATTGGAGGAAGTTGACGAAGTGGACGAAGTTGATTGATAACGGTTGAAAAACCGTTATTTTTATGCTTAAAATTGATACCAAAAGCAACCTTTAAAACTTATAAACTAGCTTGAACTCATATTTTTGCTTTAGTTTTGTGAATAAGAGAGTTGAAGGTGAATTTAATGGTTTTGTGCAAAATTCCCTTGATTTTGTAGGCTAATTGAATGATTTGAAAGAAGAATTAAAGTACCGAATGATTGAAATGCTGAAAAGTCAACCAAAAACCAATAAAGTCAACTAGTCAATCAGAATGCTGAAAAGTCAACCGGAATACAGAAAAAGTCAATCAGAATCCTTCTTCACTTCTTTCACTAAATTCACCTTAAAACCTGCACAAAAACACTGAAATCAAGCATAAACCTGTCCAGCTCTCTTATTTTTGAAAATATGGATAAAAGCATGATTTCAAGCTAGTTTCTAAGTATAAAGGTTGCTTTTAGTATCAATTTTAAGCATGAAAATAACAGTTTTTCAACTGTTATCACAACCCCAAACTTAGAGCTTTGCTTGTCCTCAAGCAAACAAAATGTAACTCAATCTCCAACCAATTCATATGATGGTTCACTCATTCAAAAATCCTCTTTTTCAAGATAAGTAACAACTTCACTCAAACTTATGACCAAGAGTTCATTCAAGATGTGCACATGCTTTAGTGTTCACAAAGTCATTTAAATTCCAACAAATGCTATTTTTCATGAATGATCAATCAATTAAGCATGGATGTTCATGTGCTTATGGAATATTTCCTCACTAGGTAAAGTGTTTCACTCAACACACAAGTGTATAAGAGGTAAAGTGTTTCACTCATTCACTCCACTATCACAATGTCACATGAATCAACTTTGCCTTTCATTTTACCACAATCAAAAACATTCACAAGCATGCATCATCACAAGGACTTTTCAATGGCTTATAATGTGGCTGGGCTAACAAGAAAATTGGTTTTTCTGGATCACAAAATCCTTAAGTTAAGAGAGTCATAACAACACAATTATTCTTATTCTTCCCAACTTTCTTTTGCCTTTGCATTTGCATTGAGCTTTGCTTCTTTTTCTTTTCTTTTCTTTTTCTTTTTCTTTGCATATTCTTACTTTTTAGCTCTTAGCTCAATGCTTTTCCTTTTTCATGTTTCCCCAACAACCCCAAACTTGAACATTTAACAATACCACACAAGATCTTCTACTTAACTCAAGGTAAAGCTTTTTAATCTAGGGTTTCAGTGTATGTTCAAGGCTAAGGGTTCAAAGGATAGAACACAATGTGTTCTCTATTAGTGGGCTAACTTTATAAATTTGGCCAATAAAAAGGGTTCCAACAAACGGCCTTGATCATATGATGCAAAACAAGCAATTGATTCAATCATAGAAAACCTGGGCAAAGTCATTCATGCTTTCAAAGTAATAACATTCAACAATAACAACTCTGGAGCTCAAAACCTCACATATAAGCTCATTCACATTTGACATACACATCCTGCTTAATTTCACAATCACAATCATGATATCATGCATTTATTCACAAAGCTTGTGAATCACCTGTATAAGCATTTTATGTGCACATCTATCTCAACATCAATCAATCAATAAGCATCATCAAGCATTACTTATCACACAATCACAGTTAATAGCAAACCATCATAACAAACCAGGTGTTCAATAGAGTACAT
Organism: Vigna nakashimae; assembly: GCA_034642375.1. Classification (NCBI taxonomy): domain Eukaryota; kingdom Viridiplantae; phylum Streptophyta; class Magnoliopsida; order Fabales; family Fabaceae; genus Vigna; species Vigna nakashimae. Next base: position 27,286,331 of record CM067759.1, on the reverse strand, counting down.
CAACCCTAATCTAAAAACAAAAACAAATAAGTTTAGAAAACTTAAACCACAAAAGCATAATCATATGATAGCATTCATCAGTAAATGCTATCTCAGCTCCTCATCAGTCTGAGTTGTCCTCTGTATCTTCCTCTTCCTCCTCATCTTCATCATCTTGAAATGCATCCTCCTCATCAGCTTCATCTTCTTCCATATCTCTAGTTGAAGCTTCAGCTGCTTCAGCTCCTCCTCCATGCAATGGTTCTTCTGGCCAAGCTACTACATTATGGAATTCATCCATAGTCCACCTGTGGGCTGGAGGTGTATCATACATCCCCACTATCATCTCAACAGTGGCCACCTGCCCTCTGTGAATGGACTGCAACTGAGCACCTATAAGAGACATATACATGTCCCTCATCTGGAATGGTTCTGCTTCATGTGTATCAGCAGATGTCCTGCTCTGTGCTGGACCTCTCTCTCTACGAGCCTGGCGTGGTGGAACTGGCTGAGCTGCCTCCTCACCTCCACAGTACTGTCTGTAATAGGCCTCATCTATAGCTTTTCTTGGCCTCCCAAATGGTGGAACAGAAGTGTCCACCCCAGCTAGCTTGCAAAGGTGAGTGATCAAAGAAGGATGTCCCAGTGGTGCTTTGTTGTTTGAGGTGTTAGCACACACACTAATCTCATCAGCTATTACCTGCCCAATATTAACATTCAAGTTTCTGATAGCACAGAAGATGAATAGTGCCCTGCTGAGAGTAATATCTGACACATGTGAACATGGCTGAATGTTGGCATGAGAAAACGCCATCCAATACTTTGCAAGAGGAGTCAAATCCGTCCTCCTAATGTTAACCACTGAGCCAGATCTATTTCTTTGGAAGTGTCCTCCAGGTATACATAGCACTCTCTCCACATCCTCAAAATCAGCACCTTCCTCCATGCAAAGAGCAAACTGGCATTGCTCACCAGCCCACACAGTATCCAGGAAGTTGTTGATAGAATCAGGATCATACCTGATAGCATGGCTGATGGACAAATTTATGATCACCAAAATATGATGTCACAAACTTGTTTTACAATCGGCAAGTATGACCGAATCGTTCAAGTAATAAACTTGGTAAGACCAAGTATCGTTCTTCCCAAAGGACTCACGGCCTAGTTTAGTTATGAGATTTGTTGATTAGCTAGGACTTACAAACGAAATATTTAAATTTTAATATGCAAGACAGAAAATAAACATGTATGCATGAAGTTTGATCAATGGCAAAGACAAAAGATAAACACTTTCAATGAAATATATGAATGAATATGTTGTTGGGGGTCAATTTCATCTCATCCACTCTCATACATTTTAGGAATTCAACATTCAAATCATCATTGTTAATGCCACTCTCTAAAGTACCATTCTAGATGGCTTCTCCCTAATCACGAGTTCATACAATTCCTAGCATTCCTAATGATTAGTTCATAAGTGCAGGAGCTTAACGACAACCAATATAATATTGGGAGAAATTCCCCGGATCTAGACTTCCCCGTACGTTCCCGTATCGACAAAACCAATAATCATGCATGGAATGAGTTAAACTATGCAAGCATTGAGCAAAGAGGAAAAACCCTAACTAATGATGAAAGAAAGCATAAGTCTTAATTAAAAGATGCAAGCAAAGATTCCATATATGAGAGCTTCAAGAGATTACATTGATTCCCCAACAAACATACAAGGTTTAGTTCACCATATTCATGGTGAACCTAGATGAACAATGAAAGAATGAAAGAATAAACCCAATAAAGGTGAAGAGGTAGCCTGAGCATCCAAGATCCTCCTTCAAAGGGGTGAGAAGAGAGAGTGTTTGCCTTGTTTCTGCCAAAGATACTAATTCTGGGACGTGCAAGTCCTTATATACTAGTCTAGAATTACAAAAGATCAAAAGACCAAGCCCATTAAAGTGCCGCTCAGCGGTAAAATACCGCTCAGCGGTGACTGCGCGTCACGTTTCTTCCCCTCAGCGGCCATTTTGCCCCTCAGCGTGACTCCCGCAACCTCCTGAGTGCCGCTCAGCGGTAAATTGCCGCTGAGCGGTGCCTTCGGCTTCTCCTTTTTGCACTTTTTCTTGTCTTTTCTAATGTCATCTCTCTCCTTCTTCACTTCTTTCACCAAATTCACCTTAAAACCTGCACAAAAACACTTAAATCAAGCATAAACCTGTCCAACTCTCTTATTTCTGAAAATATAGATAAAAGCATGATTTCAAGCTAGTTTTTAAGTCTAAAGGTTGCTTTTAGTATCAATTTTAAGCATGAAAATAACAGTTTTTCAACTGTTATCAATGGCCTCTGACATAGCCCAAATAATTCTCAGCTGGATAATCACCAATCTTCTTTGCATTGGTGTAAAATTCCTTTACCACAGCTATGTTGGCAGGTGCAGGATAAGTGGCTAGCTTTCCCCAATCATTCCCTAACACTTGCTCTCCAAATTGAGGAGCAAAGTTAGGTATCATTCCAACCTTTCTCTCCATCAGAAGTCTCCTGTCCTGAACCACCCTAAAGTGCTTCTCATGTTTCCTAGAGAGGAACCTGCTAGAGTGGGGTTGCTCTGGTTCCTTTTCCTTTCTCTTGGTTGTCATGGTTTTCAGTCTTTTTCCTGAAGAGGATGCCATTCCTGCATTCAAACACAAATACAAAACCATAGAACATGATGTTAATCATTAGTACACACAGAACACAACTCCTTTCGAAGCTAAACCACCGCTGAGGGCCAGAATTTCCCCTCAGCGCCACCAGTGCCACATTCCAACACGCAAAAATTCAGAAGAACCAAATCTGGCAGAGTGCCGCTCAGCGGCATTTTACCCCTCAGCGGTAACTCTGCAGATTTTTGAAAAATATGTTTTAAAGCTTTCCTAACTCCACCCAAATGCAATTTTCAGTTTTCCAGTTCATAATCATGCAGTTTAATCGGTTCAAACATCAAATATATCATCAAATCATGCATAGAAATCAAAACCCCTAAATATTCATGCTTTGACAATCACATTCAAATTCAAGAACCCTAGAATGAACAAAACCCACTTTACTTACTTGGGTGGAGATACTAGATGCAATGAGAATGCTTCCAAGCTAGAATGCTCTCTTCCAACCCCAAACTTTGATGGCACACTAGTGAAAAAGTGAGTGGAAGAGATATTTTCTTAAGATGGAAGAGTGAAAAGATGTGGAAAACCTAGGAGAAGGTATGTGGAAGTGTTTGTGCCTGGAAAGAAACCCTAAAACGCAGCTTGAGGTATAAAAATACCCTAATGGGCTCGGGTCCCGCTAAGGGGAACTAAAGCCCATTCTGCGAGAGTACCGCTCAGCGGTAAAATACCGCTCAGCGGCACTTTCGTGATGTGCTCCTCTCCTTCTTTTCTTAACCTACGTGCCTTCCCTACATGCCCCTCATTGGTTTCCTGCAATTTTATGTTAAAAATGGTTATGCAAACCCTAACTAAAATAACAAACAGAAAACAATCAATCAACTGGGTTGCCTCCCAGGTAGCGCTTGTTTAACGTCACGAGCCTGACCCAAAATCCACCAACACCCATCCGTAGGTGTAACAAACTTACCAACACCCATCAGTAGGTGTTAAAAACTGAGTATCCTTCAGTAGATACTTAACCACCTAGCATCCTTCAGTAGATGCTATATCCAACAAAATATTTACAAAAATAATGTCCATAGATTAAAAGTTACAAAACCAAAATCAAAATCAAAAGTTTTTAAATCACTGGGTTGCCTCCCAGCAAGCGCTCTTTTAACGTCATTAGCTTGACCCAGTAAAGTTCAAGTTCCATCTTCTTTATAGTTGATGTTGTCATTCCACCAACTTCTCAACTGCTTCCTTTGAACTGTTTTGGTTCTTCTAGAATATGGAGACTCTATCTCTATCATCTCCTTCTCTTTAAAGCCCTTCAAAACCCACAACTTGTTCTTGATTCTTACAGGTGTGCCAAGTTGGAGTCTTCTTTTCTTCCAGTCTCTAGGAATTTCTTCTCCTCTTCCAATCTTTTCTGTCTCTCTTCTCTCTCTTTTTTTTCTCTCCTCTCTTCTTCTTCTTTTTTCTCTTTCTCCCTCTCAACTCTTTCTTTCCACTCACATAATTCTTTTTCACTCTCACTCTCATTTTTTTTCTCCTCTCTCTCTTTTTTTCTCCACTTCTAGTCACAACAGTTTTACAATCCTTTCCAAGATTATTATGTTTCATCTCATCAACTATTCTCTCAACATAAGCCTCCATTTTTTTAAATGCAGCATCCACATTATGACAATAAGACTCATTCGTCTTCAAGAATCTTTGGAAAGTCTCTTCAAGCTTTGCTGTTTTCTCAACTGGAGTGAATTGCATCTGCCATTGTTGTTGTGGCGTTTGAACCATTGAAACCTGTTGTATTTCCTGTGGTATTTGAGAAAGTTTCATGGTTACTTCTTCAAGCTGTTGAGAGATAATTCTATTTTGGATAAGCAAAGCCTCATTTGATTGTAACAACTCCTTCTGACTAAGATCTCTTTTTTCAATATTGAGTTCGTTGTCACTAGTAGCCATATTTTCAATAATTTCAGTTGCTTCCTCTGGAGTTTTCCATTTCATATTGCCTCCTGCTGAGGCGTTCAGCATCATCTTGGTTTGTGAACCAAGCCCTCCAAGGAAAGTTAAGACTACTTCATGTTCTTCAAAGCCATGCATGGGAGTTTTACGTAACAAGCTTTTATACCTGTCCCATGCATGTCCCAGTGATTCTTCCATGCCCTGCTTAAATGAAGAAATCTCTTGCTTGCCTTTAGTTACCTTAGATTGTGGGAAGTACTTATTTAAAAATTTTGTGACCACTTCTTCCCACTCTGTGAAACTTTCTTCTGGAAAAGAGTTCAACCAAAGCTTAGCATTGCCTCCCAATGAGAAAGGAAACAAGCTAAGTTTGATAGCTTCGTCTAGCACCCCATTAATCTTGACTGTATTGCAAATCTCATTAAAGGTAGTGAGGTGCTCATATGGGCTTTCATGAGATAACCCATGATGGAGACAAATTCCAGAGGAATCCAGTGGCCTGAAGCTCCCAGATCAGAGGTGTGTAGGTGTGTTGGTGTGCAGTGGACTTGATGGAGTAAATGTTGATGGAGGTGTTTGAATGAAGCAAGGTAAAATGAGTGAAGCCTCTCAGCTCAGAAAGCCTTCATATAATGGAAGGAAGCTTTAGAGAAAATGAAGAAATTGCAAGCAATTTTGACTCAAGAGCAGAATGCAAGACTGGAATATATTTCTCAGCATTTGGGCATAGCTCTAAAGTACCATACAAGGAAGAAACCATCCTATTTATAAGTGAAGATGGGTCTCTTTTCTGAAATGAACTCCCGCCTAATTTCAAATGGGAAGCCTAACAGCAACACTAAAAACTTCAACCAAATCCCATGCCTTGCTCCAGGTCGGCTCCTCACGTGTTTGAAGCACCTCCTCATCCAACGTTGGGCTATTTTGGGGTTTTGGCTGGGTGCATATGACTTTGGCAGCAAGCTTCTCCAACCATTCTTCCTTTCACGTGCCAAATGCCATGTTGGCAGCTGCTCCCTCCAATTTATTTAATCCTACAAAACAAAGTAAACATGCTTAATTAAGAGAAGAAGGTTTAAAATAATTCACCTTCCATAGAAGCAAAATATTAAGTGATCCTTCTTCCTCTTGAACTCTCTTAGCCATGGCTCTAGTAAGAGGTCCAATGTATGTCTTAGATGGCCTTCCATCACACCCTCCCTCTTGAGAAGGATCTGTCCTCAGATCCGTTGCATCCTGTTGATCATCTCCTGTGAAAGGAATTAAGTCACAGATGTTAAAAGTATGACTGACACCATAACTTTCAGGAAGATCTAAGATGTATGCATTATCATTTATTCTTTTGACCACCTTGAATGGACCATCTCCTCTTGGACTAAGTTTGGACTTCCTTTGAGAGGGAAATCTTTCCTTTCTCAAATGAAGCCAAACTAGGTCTCCTTTTTCAAAAACTATTTTCTTTCTCCCTTTGTTGTTGTATTCTGCATATTTTTGAGTTTGTTTTTCAATTTGGATTTTAACTTTCTCATGTAACTTCTTGATAAACTCCGCTTTAGAAGCACCTTCTTTATGAAGAAAAGAAGATGATTCTGGAAGAGGTAGTAAATCAAGAGGTGTGATAGGGTTAAAACCATAAACAACCTCAAAACGAGAAAGATTAGTAGTCTTGTGGACTACTCTATTATAAGCAAATTCAATATGAGGTAGATGTTCATCCCAAGATTTGTTATTTCCTCTTAATATTACCCTTAATAATGTAGATAAAGATCTATTTACTACTTCAGTTTGCCCATCAGTTTGTGGGTGACATGTAGTAGAAAATAGAAGTTTAGTTCCAAGCTTTTCCCATAAAGTTTTCCAAAAATGGCTTAGAAACTTCACATCTCTATCAGACACTATAGTTTTGGGTAAGCCATGCAATCTCACTATTTCTTTAAAGAAGAGTCTAGAGATATAGCTAGCATCATCTACTTTGTGGCAGGGTATAAAATGAGCCATTTTACTAAAACGATCTACTACCACAAATATAGAATCATACCCCTTTTGAGTTCTTGGTAATCCTAAGACAAAGTCCATGCTTATGTCCTCCCAAGGGGTATTAGCTATAGGAAGAGGTGTATAGAGTCCATGAGGCATAATTTTGGACTTAGCTTGCAAACAAGCTATACATTTAGAACAATGCCTTTGAACATCTATTCTCATGTGTGGCCAATAAAATTTACTTTTCAAAATGTTCAGAGTTTTATCAACTCCATGATGGCCCATGAGTCCTCCTCCATGACTCTCTTTAATAAGAAGTTTTCTAATGGATCCTTGGGGTATACAAAGTTTTCCTTTATTAAAAAGATACCCCTCAGAAAGATAGAATCCATCAAAAGGCTTCTTAAGACATGATGAATAAGTGGATGCAAATGTTTCATCATTTTCATATAACTCTTTTATGTCATCAAATCCTAATATTTGAGATCCTAGGGTTACTAATAATGCATGTATTCTAGATAAAGCATCCGCAACAACATTAGTACTCCCCTTTTTGTGTTTGATGACATAGGGAAATTTCTCAAGATATTCCACCCACTTTGCATGTCTTTTGTTTAGCTTTGCTTGCCCTTTAATGTACTTGAGAGATTCATGGTCAGTGTGTATGATGAATTCTCTAGTTACCAGGTAATGCTCCCAAGTTTTCAAAGCTCTAATGAGGGCATACAACTCTTTGTCATAGGTAGGATAGTTTAAGGTAGGCCCCCTAAGTTTTTCACTAAAGTAAGCTACGGGATGTCATCCTTGTATTAAAACAGCTCCTATTCCTACCCCAGATGCATCACATTCTAGTTCAAAGGCTTTGGAAAAATCAGGCAAAACTAGAATAGGTGCATGTGTTAACTTGTGTTTCAAAGTCTCAAAAGACAACTCTTGCTTATCACCCCAAATAAAAGGCATATCTTTCTTGACTAGCTCATTTAAAGGAGCAGCTATAGTGGAGAAATCTTTCACAAATCTCCTATAAAAACTTGCTAGCCCATGAAAACTTCTCACCTTGCACTCTTCTGTTTCATCTTCTTCTAACTCAATACTCTCTTCATTCACACTCTTGACCACTTTGCACTCTTCTCTGGGGTTAACCTCAGTATTAGCCCCAAAGTTTCTGTTTGGCCTTTCTTCCAATTGCTTGGTGATCTGACCCATCTGAATCTCCAAATTCTTTATAGCAGCTTCAGTGCTCTTCTGAGAAGATTCAGTTTTCTGTATAAATTGCTGAAGAGTTTCTTCCAACCTTGTAGATCTTTCATTAAGCATAGATAATTGTTGCCACATGGTTGGTTGCTGCTGCTGCTGCTTATTATACTGATTAACCTGCCCAGTTTGTCCTTGGCCAATACTTGGATGTGGTTTCCAACCCTGATTATAATTCCCTTGACGGTATGGAAACTGATTAGCCATGAAATTAACATCCTCCACGGCTTCCACAGGAAAAGCACATTGGCCATTGATGTGATCTCCCCCACATAATTCGCACAACTGGGTTGGTACCTGTGCAGCAGATTTTAACTCTTTAGGTAATGAAGCAAGAGTTTTGGTCAGAGTTTCCAGCTGTTGAGTTAGAATCTTATTCTGTGCTAGCAGAGCATCATGGGTTTGTAATTGAAGAACCCCTTTCTGTTGCATAGGGGCGCCTCTTTCATTGTGCAGCTCATTATCACTTGTAGCCATATTTTCAATAATTTCAGTTGCTTCCTCTGGAGTCTTCCATTTGATATTGCCTCCAGCTGAGGCATCCAGCATCATCTTGGTTTGTGAACCAAGCCCTCCAAGGAAAGTTAGGACTACTTCTTGATCTTCAAAGCCATGCGTGGGAGTTTTACGTAATAAGCTTTTGTACCTGTCCCATGCATGTCCCAGTGATTCCTCCATGCCCTGCTTGAATGAAGATATCACTTGCTTGCCTTTAGTTACTTTAGATTGTGGGAAGTATTTGTTTAGAAACTTTGTAACCACTGCTTCCCACTCTGTGAAACTTTCTTCTGGAAAAGAGTTCAACCAAAGCTTAGCATTGCCTCCCAATGAGAAAGGAAACAAGCTAAGTTTGATTGCTTCGTCTGGCACCCCATTAATTTTGACTGTATTGCAAATCTCATTAAAGGTAGTCAGGTGCTCATATGGGCTTTCGTGAGATAACCCATTAAATTGATTACTCTTTACCAGTTGAATCAGTGCTGGTTTGACCTCCATGTTGGCAGCATTGACTCTAGGTCTAGCTATGCTATTGAAGTGCTGAGGTCCAGCAAGATTAGTGTAATCTGCAAGAGTTCTTCTAACATTATTACCCTCCATACTTCCTGTGCTATGAACAGAACCTTGTCGTGATGAGTGCAAGAGAGTTTCTGGAGAAGGGAAAAGTTCTCTAGACGTTCTGATTCTTCTCCTCCTTCTACTCTCTTCTAGACCTTCAAGAAGTGGTTCTGTTGTTTTCTTACTTCTAGTTCGAGAGATTAGCAAACATACAAAGTTTAGTTCACCATCATCAAGAGATTACATTGATTCCCCAACAAACATACAAAGTTTAGTTCACCATCGTCATGGTGAACCTAGATGAATAACAATGAAAGAATGAAAGAATAAACCCAATAAAGGTGAAGAGGTAGCCTGAGCATCCAAGATCCTCCTTCAAAGGGGTGGAAGAGAGAGTGTTTACTTCGTTTCTGCCAAAGATACCAATCCCAAGGACGTGCAAGCCCTTATATACTATTCTAGAGTTACAAAAGATTACAAAAGCCCAAGCCCAAAAAGTGCCGCTCAGCGGTATTTACCGCTCAGCGGTGGTTACGCGTCTTCTTTCTTCCCCTCAGCGGCCATTTTGCCCCTCAGCGGTTCCAACGCCACCTCTTGAGTGCCGCTCAGCGGTAGTTTGCCGCTGAGCGGTGCCTTCGTCTTCTCTTTTTGCACTCTTTCTTGTCTTTTCTAATGTCACTTCTCTCCTTCTTCACTCTTTTCACCAAATTCACCTTAAAACCTGCACAAAAACACTGAAATCAAGCATAAACCTGTCCAGCTCTCTTATTTATGAAAATATAGATAAACTGCATGATTTCAAGCTAGTTTTTAAGTCTAAAGGTTGCTTTTAGTATCAATTTTAAGCATGAAAATAACAGTTTTTCAACTGTTATCATTGACGAAGTCGAAAAAGTGGACGAGGTGGACAAAGTTGACGATGTGAACAAAGTGGAGGATGTGGAGGAAGTGTAGGAAGTGGGGGTAGTGGAGGAAGTGGAGGAAGTGGAAGAAGTTGACAAAGTGGACCAAGTTGACAAAGTGGAGGAAGTGCACGAAGTGGACGGACTGGAGGGAGATGGGGAAGTGGACAAAGTGGAGGAAATGGACAAAGTGGAAGAAGTGGACGAAGAAGACTAAGCGGACGAAGTGGAGAAAGTGGACGAAGTGGAGGAGGTGGACAAAGTGGACGAAGTTGACAAAGTGGACGAAGTTGACGAAGTTAGTTGACAAAGTGGAGGAAGTGGAGAAAGGGCAGGAGGTGGAGGAAGTTGACGAAGTTCACAAAGTTGACGATGTGCACGAAGTTGACAAAGTGGACGAAGTGGATGAAGTGGACGAAATGGACGAAGTGGGGGAAGTGGACTTAGTTGGCGAAGTGGACGAAGTTGACCAAGTCGACGGAGTGGAGGAAGTGGAGGAAGTGGAGGAGGTGGATGAAGTGGAGGAAGTACAGGAAGTGGAGGAAGTGGAGGAAGGGCAGGAAGTGGATGAAGTGGACGAAGTGGCCGAAGTTGAGGAAGTGGATGAAGTGGAGGAAGTTGACGAAGTGGACAAAATTGACGAAGTGGAGGAAGTTGACAAAGTTGAGAAAGTGAAGGAAGTGGAGGAAGTAAAAGAAGTGGAGGAAGTGGACGAAGTTGACGATGTGGAAGAAGTTGAAGATGTGGACGAAGTTGACGAAGTGGATGAAGTTGACGAAAAGACGAAATGGAGGAAGTGGACGAGGTGGACAAAGTTGACGAAGTGGAGGAAGTGGAGGAAGTGGAAGAAGTTGACCAAGTGTACGAAGTTGACGAAGTGGTCGGTGTGGAATAAGTGGAGGAAGTGGAGGAAGTAAAAGAAGTGGAGGAAGTGGAAGAAGTTGAAGAAGTGGACGACAAGACGAAGTGGGGGAAGTGCAGGAGGTGGACAAAGTTGAAGAAGTGGACGAAGTGGACTAAGTTGACCAAGTGGAGGAAGTGGACGAAGTGGAGGAGGTGGACAAAGTGGACGAAGTTGGAAAAGTGGACGAAGTTCACGAAGTGAGATGACAAAGTGGAGGAAGTGGGCGAAATGGACGAAAAGCCAAAATGGAGGAAGTGGACGAAGTTGACGAGGTGGATAAAGTTGACGAAGTGGAGGAAGTGGAGGCAGTGGACGAAGTTGACAAAGTGGACAAAGTTGACGAAGTGCTCGATGTGGAGTAAGTGGAGGAAGTGAAGGAAGTGGAGGAAGTAAAAGAAGTGGAGAAAGTGGACGAAGTTGAAGAAGTAGACGAACTTGACGAAGTGGACGACAAGACGAAGTGGAGGAAGTGGACGAAGTGGAAGAAGTGGAGGAAGTGGACGAAGTGGAAGAAGTGGACTAAGTAGACCACGGGGACGAAGTGGACGAAGTGGAGGAAGTGGACAAAGTTGACGAACTAGACGAAGTTGACGAAGTGGAAAAAGTTGACGAAGTGGACGAAGTTGACAAAGTTCACGAAGTTGACAAAGTGGAGAAAGTGGAGGAAGTGGAGTGATGAGTCGTTATTTCTTGAATTATATTTAGTTTATTGCACTTAAATAAACCAGGGAATTATGTTTAATTGTCTGTTATTTCCCCGTTTTCCGAATTCTGCTTAATTTGGTCAGAAATTTGTAATTGTGCTAATTTGGGTTTTCTGAACTGATTAAGTGCATTTTTGAAGTGCAGGAAAATTTTGGAAATACATTTTGGGACATCAGGAAGAATGCCAAATAAATTCAAGACTCTCCAGACAGACATTATAGAATTAATTAAATTGTAATTCAGTAGTTTAGAATTTTTGTATCAACTTTTACATTTTGGGACAATTTTTGGTAAAGTAGACTAAACCCAAAAGTGGAGATGAGTGATTTGGCACCCTAGGTTTTTAGGGCAACGCTACCCCACATATAAAAAGGGGAACTTAAATTTTAGAAAGGGAGCCGCCACCCTCACGAAGTCATTTTTTATTTTGGCTGGAACATTTTTTATTTGGGAGAGAAAAATGTGAACACTGCCACTGTGATTTAATCCGTGGAAAAATGTTTGCTCATCGCATTTGACATCGTCTGTGTTAGGTTTCAGTCAGCGCTTTTCAATTTCCACTCATTTATAAGTTTGATACTTCTTGGGATATGTGCCTTCAATTATTTCAAGATGCAGCTTCTGGCAATCTTAGACCAGAAAACTGGATATATATGTCTTTATCTTTTGCCATGTGTAAATATGAGCTGTAATGCATATACAATTTATGCGTATATGTTGACAATGCTGCATTCGAGTAGCATAGCTGAGTAATAGTGTAGGTCTTATTTTCAATATCGGTTTTGGTGCCAATGCATTTTCTCGTGAGCTATTGATTGCAATGTTCTTTTACATGTTTGGATATAGAAGACAATAGTGCACGGAGATGCAATGGGAGAAGAGAAGCACGGTCACGGTCACGTGTGAGCTGGAAGCAGTCCTGGAGTGCTCCTTCCGTGAATGAGCTTTCTTTCTTTTCATTTTGAGGATGCGGTGATTTATAGGAAGCAGCGTGTGCGTGTGAAAGGCGTGAATCATTTTGCTGGCAGGATGAAGAAATGGTGAAGCACGGGATTGAAGAAAGGAGCACGTGGAGTTGCAAAATGATGACACGGCTGGAAGGTGCACAAGGGAGAGCGTTGTTACGTTTAGGAAAAGGAGAAATCATTTTTGAAGAAGGGTAGCATGTTCATTGTGTGTGTTAGGTGCTGTCACATCCAGAGAGCAGCACGCAGGATTTTTTTTTTCTTTCTTTTAATTAGAAGCACATGGAGTAGGCATGAATGGTGTCACGGTGGAAGCTTTGCAGGATGGCACATGGAAGGGCTGATTTCAATTGAAGTTAACCACATGGTCGGCTGCCACATGAAGAGAAAGTGCACGCAGCTGCCAATCCACCAAGGGGAAGAAACCAACTCACGCACTTACCGTTGAGCGGCACTTTACTGCTGAGCGGCACACTTATGGGCTTGGGCCTAAATTTTCTGTAATTTTAGAAAAGTATATAAGCTTTAGGACGTCCTAGGGTTTGTATCTTTGGCAGAAACGAAGCAAACACACTCTCTTCCACCCCTTTGAAGGAGGAATTTGGATGCTCAGGCTACCTCTTCACCTTTCTAGGGTTTTATCCTTCATTCTTTCATTATTGTTCATCTAGGTTCACCATGAATATGGTGAACTAAACCTTGTATGTTTGTTGGGGAATCAATGTAATCTTTTGAAGCTCTTATATATGGAATTTGTGCTTACATCTTAATCTAAGACCTATGCTTTCTTTCATCATTAGTTAGGGTTTTTCCTCTTTGCTCAATGCTTGCTTTGTTTAACTCATTCAATGCATGATTATTGGTTTTGTCGATACGGGAACGTACGGGGAAGTCTAGATCCGGGGAATTACTCCCAATATTATATTGGTTGTCATTAAGCTCCTGTGCTAAAAGAACTAATTATTAAGAATGCTAGGAATTGTATGAACTCGTAATTAGGGATAGGCCTTCTTGACAAGGTAATTTAGAGAGTGACATTAACAATGATGATTTGAATGTTGAATTCCTAAAATATATGAGAGTGGATGAGATGAAATTGACCCCCAACAACATATTCATTCATATAATTCATTGAAAGTGTTTATCTTTTGTCTTTGCCATTGATCAAACTTCATGCATACATGTTTATTTTCTGTCTTGCATATTAAACTTTGAATATTTCGTTTGAAAGTCCTAGCTAATCAACAAATCATATAACTAAACTAGGCCGTGAGTCCTTTGGGAAGAACGATACTTGGTCTTACCAAGTTTATTACTTGAACGATTCGGTCATACTTGCCGATTGTGAAACAAGTTTGTGACATCATATTTTGGTGCTTACAAATTTGTCCATCAAGTTTTTGGCGCCGTTGCCGGGGATTCGTGGTTTAACTGGTTAATTTGTGTGATTATTGATTATCTTTGACTTTAATTTTGAATTTCTGTTTTTATTTTTTTTTTCTGTTTTTATTTTATCTTTTTATCTTTTTAGATTAGATTTTATTTTATTTGGTTAGGTTAGATTTTATTAGATTTTATTTTATCTTTATCTTTTAGATTAGGTTAGATTTTATTTTATCTTTTAGGATTAGATTTTATTTTATCTTTTATCTTTTTATCTTTTAAATCTGTTATCTTTCTATCTTCTAAATCTTTTATCTTCTTATCTTTTGAATCTATATCTTCTCCTATATCTTTTTGTGCTAACAAATCTTTTCTAGGGTTTTGTTTTCTTGTGCATGCAGGAAGCAATTCGAACTAGAAGTAAGAAAACAACAGAACCACTTCTTGAAGGTCTAGAAGAGAGTAGAAGGAGGAGAAGAATCAGAACGTCTAGAGAACTTTTCCCTTCTCTAGAAACTCTCTTGCAATCATCACCACAAGGTTCTGTTCATAGCACAGGAAGTATGGAGGGCAATAATGTTAGAAGAACTCTTGCAGATTACACTAATCTTGCTGGACCTCAGCACTTCAATAGCATAGCTAGACCTAGAGTCAATGCAGCCAACATGGAGGTCAAACCAGCATTGATTCAACTGGTGAAGAGTAATCAATTTAATGGGTTATCTCACGAAAGCCCATATGAGCACCTGACTACCTTTAATGAGATTTGCAATACAGTCAAGATTAATGGGGTGCCAGACGAAGCAATCAAACTTAGTTTGTTTCCTTTCTCATTGCGAGGCAATGCTAAGCTTTGGTTGAACTCTTTTCCAGAAGAAAGTTTCACAGAGTGGGAAGCAGTAGTTACAAAGTTTTTAAACAAATACTTCCCACAATCTAAAGTGACTAAAGGGAAGCAAGAGATTTCTTCATTCAAGCAGGGCATGGAAGAATCACTGGGACATGCATGGGACAGGTATAAAAGCTTATTACGTAAAACTCCCACGCATGGCTTTGAAGATCAAGAAGTAGTCCTAACTTTCCTTGGAGGGCTTGGTTCACAAACCAAGATGATGCTGGATGCCTCGGCTGGAGGCAATATCAAATGGATGACTCCAGAGGAAGCAACTGAAATTATTGAAAATATGGCTACAAGTGATAATGAGCTGCACAATGAAAGAGGCGCCCCTATGCAACAGAAAGGGGTTCTTCAATTACAAACCCATGATGCCTTGCTAGCACAGAATAAAATTCTAACTCAACAGCTGGAAACTCTGACCAAAACTCTTGCTTCATTACCTAAAGAGTTAAAATCTGCTGCACAGGTACAAACCCAGTTGTGCGAATTATGTGGGGGAGATCACATCAATGGCCAATGTGCTTTTCCTGTGGAAGCCGTGGAGGATGTTAATTTCATGGCTAATCAGTTTCCATACCGCCAAGGGAATTATAATCAGGGTTGGAAACCACATCCAAGCATTGGCCAAGGACAAACTGGGCAGGCTAATCAATATAATAAGCAGCAGCAGCAGCAACCAACCATGTGGCAACAATTATCTATGCTTAATGAAAGATCAACAAGGTTGGAAGAAACTCTTCAGCAATTCATACAGAAAACTGAATCTTCTCAAAAGAGCACTGAAGCTGCCATAAAGAATTTGGAGATTCAGATGGGTCAGATTACTAAGCAATTGGAAGAAAGACCACACAGAAACTTTGGGGCTAATACTGAGGTTAACCCTAGAGAAGAGTGCAAAGTGGTCAAGAGTGTGAATGAAGAGATTATTGAGTTAGAAGAAGATGAAACAGAAGAGAGAAGAGAAGAAGAAAGAAAGGACACTTTTCCTTTTCTAACAAATCAGGAGAAACCAATGGATTTCACAGATTTATTCAGAATGGTTGATAATGAAGCTCCTTGGGAACAAATTCTACAGAAAATAGCAGTTTACACAAAATCTGAAGAAGGAACCTCTACAAAAAGAAGACGTAGAGATGATGAGGAAGAAAAGTGTGTAACTGTTAAGGAAGAATCATTCCCACCAAAAGCAGCAGATCCAGGTAGTTTTTCTATCCCTTGCACTATAGGGAAGAAAAAGGTAAAGAAAGCTCTCCTTGACTTAGGCTCAAGTGTTAACTTGATGCCTTATTCTCTATTGGAGCAAATTGGCCATGTTAAAATAAAACCTGTAAAGGTTAATCTGGTAATGGCTGATGGATCTTCAAAGGAGCCATGTGGGATTGCAGAAGACATTGTAGTTTGTGTTGGCAAACTTCAGTTTTTGGCAGACTTTGTGGTGATGAAGATGGAGAACGAAAAGATACCCTTCATACTGGGAAGACCGTTTATGAAAACGGCCAGGGCTATCATAGATGTTAATGAAGGTATAGTGGTGCTCCAGGACAGAGAGGAGAGAGTGGTGGTGGATGTC
Organism: Vigna nakashimae; assembly: GCA_034642375.1. NCBI lineage: Eukaryota > Viridiplantae > Streptophyta > Magnoliopsida > Fabales > Fabaceae > Vigna > Vigna nakashimae. The sequence goes on along the minus strand of CM067759.1, from coordinate 27,270,143 downwards.
TTCAAAGACGAAACACAAGCAAAGGAGGAAGAAGCCAGTTATAAAGCTGCATTTCGAGATGCACCCATAACTAGAGGTAAAAATGAAAATCTTAAGGTTTCTGATAACCATTGTTTGTATTTTCAGGTACCCAAGGTAGAGGAAATTGGAAAAGGAGAAGAAGTTCCTAGAGACTGGAAGAAAAGAGGACTCCAACTTGGAACACCTGTAAGAATCAAGAACAAGTTGTGGGTTATAAAAGGCTTTAAAGAAAAGGAGATGATAGAGATAGAGTCTCCATATTCTAGAGAATCTAAGACAGTCCAAAGGAAGCAGTTGAAAGGTTGGTGGAAGGACAACATCAACCATAAAGAAGATGGAACATGAGCTTTAACAGGGTCAAGCTAGTGACGTTAAAGAAGCGCTTGCTGGGAGGCAACCCAGTTGATTGATAAACTTTTGATTTGGTTTTGTAATTTGTAATTTGTGAACATTATTCTGGATATTATTTTGTTGGATTTAGCATCTACTGAAGGATGCTAGGTGGTTAAGTATCTACTGAAGGATACTAAGTTTGAAACACCTACTGATGGGTGTTGGTGAGAAGATTTTGCACCTACTGATGGGTGCTGGTAAGTTTGAAACACCTACTGAGGGGTGTTGGTGGATTTTGGGTCAGGCTCGTGACGTTAAACAAGCGCTACCTGGGAGGCAACCCAGTTGATTGATTGTTTTTGTTTGTTTTATTTTAATTAGGGTTTGCATAAGCATTTTTAACATTGAATTGCAGGGAACCTATGAGGGGTATGCTAGGAAGGCACGTAGGTCAAGAAAAGAAGGAGAAGGGCACATCACGAAAGTGCCGCTGAGCGGCAATTACCGCTGAGCGGTACTATCGCAGATGGGCTTAAGTTCCCCTTAGCGGAACCCGAGCCCATTGGGGTATTTTTAAACCCTAAGCTGCGCGTTTTTACATTCTTTCAAGCCCTTCTCTGCACAAACACTTCCACATATCTTCTCTTAGGTTTTCCACATCTTTCTACTCTTCCCTTTTTAGAAAATTTCTCTTCCACTCACTTTTACACTAGTGTGCCATCAAAGTTTGGGGTTGGAAGAGAGCATTTTAGCTTGGAAGCATTCTCATATCATCTAGTATCTCCACCCAAGTAAGTAAAATGTATTTTGTTCATTCTAGGGTTCTTGAATTTGAATGTGATTGTCAAAACATGAATATTTAGGGGTTTTGATTTTTATGCATGATTTGATGATATATTTGATGTTTGAACCGATTAAACTGCTTGATTATGAACTGGAAAACTGAAAATTGCATTTGGGTGGAGTTAGGACAGTTTTAAAAAGAGATTTGCAAAAATCTGCAGGTCACCGCTGAGCGGCATTTACCGCTGAGCGGCACTCTGCCAGATTTGCTTTTTCTGGCTTTTTGCGTGTTTGAACGTGGCACTGGTGGCGCTGAGGGGAAATTCTGGCCCTCAGCGGTGGTTTTGCTTCGAAAGGAGTTGTGTTCTGTGTTTACTAATGATTAACATCGTGTTCTGTGGTTTTGGATTTGTGTCTGAATGCAGGAATGGCATCCTCTTCAGGAAAGAGATTGAAAACCATGGCAACCAAGAGGAAGGAAAAGGAACCAGAGCAGCCCCATAATGGCAGGTTCCTCTCTAGGAAACATGAGAAGCACTTTAGGGTGGTTCAGGACAGGAGACTTCTAATGGAGAGAAAGGTTGGAATGATACCTAACTTTGCTCCTCAATTTGGAGAGCAAGTGTTAGGGAATGACTGGGGAAAGCTAGCCACTTATCCAGCACCTGCAAACATAGCTGTAGTTAAGGAATTCTACACCAATGCAAAGAAGATTGGTGACTATCCAGCTGAGAATTATTTGGGCTATGTCAGAGGCCATGTTATCAGGTATGATCTTGATTCCATCAACAACTTCCTGGATACTGTGTGGGCTGGTGAGCAATGCCAGTTTGCTCTTAGCATGGAGGAAGGTGCTGACTTTGAGGATGTGGAGAGAGTGTTGTGCATATCTGGAGGACACTTTCAAAGAAATAGATCTGGAGCAGTGGTTAACATTAGGAGGACAGATTTGACTCCTCTTGCAAAGTATTGGATGGCATTTTCTTATGCCAACATTCAGCCATGCTCACATGTGTCAGATATCACTCTCAGCAGGGCACTATTCATCTACTGTGCTATCAGAAATTTGAATGTTAATATTGGGCAGGTGATAGCTGATGAGATTAGTGTGTGTGCTAACACTTCAAACAACAAAGCACCACTGGGACATCCTTCTTTGATCACTCACCTCTGCAAGCTAGCTGGGGTGGAAACTTCTGTTCCACCATTTGAGAGGGCAAGAAAAGCTATAGATGAGGCCTATTACAGACAGTACTGTGGAGGTGAGGAGGCAGCTCAGCCAGTTCCACCACGCCAGGCTCGTAGAGAGAGAAGGCCAGCACAGAGCCGGACATCTGCTGATACACATGAAGCAGAACCATTCTAGATGAGGGACATGTATATGTCTCTTATAGGTGCTCAGTTGCAGTCCATCCACAGAGGGCAGGTGGCCACGGCTGAGATGATAGTGGGGATGTATGATACCCCTCCAGCACACAGATGGACTATGGATGAATTCCATAACGTGGTAGCTTGGCCAGAAGAACCATTGCATGGAGGAGCTGAAGCAGCTGAAGCTTCAGCCAGAGATATGGAAGAAGATGAAGCTGAGGAGGAGGATGCTTTTGATGATGATGATGATGAAGAGGAGGAGGAAGATACAGAGGACAGCTCCGACTGATGAGGAGCTGAGATAGCATTTACTGATGAATGCTATCATATGATTATGCTTTTGTGGTTTAAGTTTTCTGGACTTATTTGTTTTTGTTTTTAGATTAGGGTTTGATGTACTCTATTGAACACCAGGTTTATTATGATGGTTTGCTATTAACTGTGATTGTGTGATAAGTAATGCTTGATGATGCTTAGTGGTTGATTGATGTTGAGATAAATGTGCACATTAAAATGCTTATACAGGTGATTCACAAGTTTTGTGAACAAATGCATGATATCATGATGTTGTGATTGTGATTGTGAAATTAAGCAGGATGTGTATGTCAAATGTGAATGAGCTTATATGTGAGGTTTTGAGCTCCAGAGTTGTTATTGTTGAATGCTATTACTTTGAAAGCATGAATGACTTTGCCCAGGTTTTCTATGATTGAATCAATTGCTTGTTTTGCATCATGTGATCAAGGCCGTTTGTTGGAACCCTTTTTATTGGCCAAATTCATAAAGTTAGCCTACTAAAAGAGAACACTTTGTGTTCTATCCTTTGAACCCTTAGCCTTGAATATACACTGAACCCTTGATTGAAAATCTTTACCTTGAGTTAAGTAAAAGATCTTGTGTGGTATTGTTAAATGTTCAAGTTTGGGGTTGTTGGGAAAACATGAAAAAGGAAAAGCATTGAGCTAAGAGCTAAAAAGTAAGAATATGCAAAGCAAAAGAAAAGAAAAGAAAAGAAAAAGAAGTAAAGCTCAATGCAAATGCAAAGGCAAAAGAAAGTTGGGAATGAATAAGAATAATTGTGTTGTTATGATTCTCTTAACTCAAGGATTTTGTGATCCAGAAAAACCAATTTTCTTGTTAGCCCAGCCACATTATAAGCCATTAAAAAGTCCTTGTGATGATGCATGCTTGTGAATGTTTTTGATTGTGGTAAAATGAAAGGCAAAGTTGATTCATGTGACATTGTGATAGTGGAGTGAATGAGTGAAACACTTTACCTCTTATACACTTGTGTGTTGAGTGAAACACTTTACCTAGTGAGGAAATATTCCATAGGCACATGAACATCCATGCTTAATTGATTGATCATTCATGAAAAATAGCATTTGTTGGAACTTAAATGATTTTGTGAACACTAAAGCATGTGCACATCTTGATTGAACTATTGGTCATAAGTTTGAGTGAAGTTGTTACTTATCTTGAATTGAGGATTTTGAATGAGTGAACCATCATATAAATTGGTTGGAGATGGAGTTACATTTTGTTTGCTTGAGGACAAGCAAAGTTCTAAGTTTGGGGTTGTGATAACAGTTGAAAAACTGTTATTTTCATATTTGAAATTGATACTAAAAGCAACCTTTAGACTTAGAAACTAGCTTGAAATCATGCCTTTTATCCATATTTTCATAAATAAGAGAGCTGGACAGGTTTATGCTTGATTTAAGTGTTTTTGTGCAGGTTTTAAGGTGAATTTAGTGAAAAGAGTGAAGAAGGAGAGAGATGACATTAGAAAAGACAAGAAAGAGTGCAAAAAGAGAAGTCAAAGGCACCGCTCAGCGGCAAACTACCGCTGAGCGGCACTCAAGAGGTGACGTTGGAACCGCTGAGGGGCAAAATGGCCGCTGAGGGGAAGAAAGAAGACGCGCAATCACCGCTGAGCGGTAAATACCGCTGAGCGGCACTTTTTGGGCTTGGGCTTTTGTAATCTTTTGTAACTCTATATTAGGATATAAGGGCTTGCAGGTCCTTGGGATTAGTATCTTTGGCAGAAACGAAGTAAACACTCTCTCTTCCACCCCTTTGAAGGAGGATCTTGGATGCTCAGGCTACCTCTTCACCTTTATTGGGTTTATTCTTTCATTCTTTCATTGTTATTCATCTAGGTTCACCATGAATATGGTGAACTAAACCTTGTATGTTTGTTGGGGAATCAATGTAATCTCTTGAAGCTCTCATATATGGATTTGTTGAGTACATCTTTTAAGTAAGACATATGCTTTCTTTCATCATTAGTTAGGGTTTTTCCTCTTTGCTCAATGCTTGCATAGTTTAACTCATTCCATGCATGATTATTGGTTTTGTCGATACGGACACGTACGGGGAAGTCTAGATCCGAGGAATTTCTCCCAATATCATACTGACAATATTTTATTGGTTGCCTTTAAGCTCCTGCACTCATGAACTAATCATTAGGAATGCTAGGAATTGTATGAACTATTTGATTAGGGAGAAGCCATCTAGAATGGTACATTAGAGAGTGGCATTAACAATGATGATTTGAATGTTGAATTCCTAAAATATATGAGAGTGGATGAGATGAAATTGACCCCCAACAACATATTCATTCATATAATTCATTGAAAGTGTTTATCTTTTGTCTTTGCCATTGATCAAACTTCATGCATACATGTTTATTTTCTGTCTTGCATATTAAACTTTGAATATTTCGTTTGAAAGTCCTAGCTAATCAACAAATCATATAACTAAACTAGGCCGTGAGTCCTTTGGGAAGAATGATACTTGGTCTTACCAAGTTTATTACTTGAACGATTCGGTCATACTTGCCGATTGTGAAACAAGTTTGTGACATCATATTTTGGTGCTTACAAATTTGTCCATCACAAACATAATTCACAAAACCAAAAGATACATTGTTAAGCATTAGTAAACCACAATGAAGAAATCAGCCCCTTCAATGATGCTCTCTCCCAACCCCAAACTTAGATGGAAAACTAGTGAGCAAGTGAGTGGAAGGGAGATTTTCTAAAGAGGGATGAGGGAAAAATTGTAGAGAACCTTTGAAAAGGTATGTAGGAGTGTGTGTGCAGAGAAGAGCCTGAAAATAAAAACCAAAATGCAGCTTAGGGTATAAACATACCCTAATGGGCTCGGATCCCGCTAAGGGGAAACTAAAGCCCATCTGCGAGAGTACCGCTCAGCGGTAAGTTTGCCGCTAAGCGGCACTTTCGTGAAGTGCTCCTCTCCTTCTTTTCTTGACCTACGTGCCTCCTAGACATACCCCTCACTGGTTCCCTGCAATTCAATGTTAAAAATGCTTATGCAAACCCTAACTAAAATAAACAAACAGAAAACAATCAATCAACTGGGTTGCCTCCCAGGTAGCGCTTGTTTAACGTCACGAGCCTGACCCAAAATCCACCAACACCCATCAGTAGGTGTTTCAAACTTACCAGCACCCATCAGTAGGTGCAAAATCTTCTCACCAACACCCATCAGTAGGTGTTACAAACTTAGTATCCTTCAGTAGATACTTAACCACCTAGCATCCTTCAGTAGATGCTGTATCCAACAAAATATTTACAAAATAATGTCCACAAATTAAAAGTTACAAATCCAAATCAAAAGTTTTTAAATCCACTGGGTTGCCTCCCAGCAAGCGCTCTTTTAACGTCACTAGCTTGACCCAGTAAAGCTCAAGTTCCTTCTTCTTTTTCTTCTTTCTACTGAACTTCTTCAGAAATTTGATCAAACCAGGAACCTGTTGCAGTGTCTCAATCATAGGAACTTTAATCTCCAATTTCTTGAAGATTTCCATAAAGCACTTAAATTTCTTTTCCTTCCTACGATTCTTCTTTAGATGAGGATGGGGTTTTTCATATGATTCCTTCTTCTTTCCTCTCATCTTCTTTTTCTTACGCTTCCTCTCCCCAAATTTTCTCTTTTTCTTTTCTCTTATTTTTTTCTTCCCTTCTCTTTTTCTTCCCAACTTCTTTATTTTCACACAAATTTTCTTCCTCTCTTCTTTCTCAACCACTTCTTTTTCTTTCTCATCATCTTTATCTCTCTCACTCAACTCTTCTTTTTCTTCTCTCTCTATCTTTTCCTCATCGCCCCCTATTTTTTTCTCATCAAGAATCTTGTCACTCTCAGTGATAATGGCTTGCCCTTCCTCCTTAGGGTTAACTTCAGTATTAACCTCATCATTCAATCTCTGACTAATGGAATGAAGCTGCATCTCCATCCTTTTACATGATTCTTCAATGCTTTTCTGAGTAGCGTCAGAATTTTTCAAAAATTGTTGAAGGGTGTCATCCAAACTTCCTGATAGAAAGGTTTGTTGTTGTTGCTTGTTAAATTGCCCAGTTTGTCCAGCTTGCCCACTTTGTTCCTGACCAATACTTGGGTGTGGTTTCCACCCTTGATTGTAGCTCCCTTGACGGTACTGATTGGTCATGTAGTTTACATCCTTTACGGCTTCAACTGGAAAGGCACATTGACCATTGATATAGTCACCTCCACACAATTCGCACAACTGGGATTGTACCTGTGCAACAGTCTTTAACTCTTGTGGCAATTGTTCAAGTATCTTTGAGAGATTCTCCAATTGTTGAGTTATTAACTTGTTCTGAGCTATCAAGGCATCATTGGATTGCAACTGTTGAACTCATTTTTGTTGAATAGGAGCTCCTCTTTGACTGTTCCACTTATTGTTATTAGTAGTCATGTTTTCAATTATTTCTGTGGCTTCCTCTGGAGTCTTCCATTTGATATTGCCTCTAGCTGAGGCGTCCAGCATCATCTTGGTTTGTGAACCAAGACCTCCAAGGAAGATTAGGACTACTTCTCCTTCGTTAAATCCATGCGTGGGAGTCTTTCGTAATAGGCTTTTATACCTGTCCCATGCATGCCCCAGTGATTCTTCCATGCCTTGTCTAAATGAAGAGATCTCTTGCTTCCCTTTGTTGATTTTAAAGCTTTGTTGCTGCCATTGTTGTTGTGGTTGGTTCTCAAATTGTCCGGCAGCTTGCCAAAATTGGCTTTGATCCATGCTTGAGTCATGTTCCCACCAGTGGTTGAGATTACTTTGGTAGAATTGAGTGCCTATTAAAGTCTTGTTCGAATTGCATCCTGCAAACATTAGGCACAAAACTCTAGAAAATATTTGTTAGCACAAAAAGATACAGGAGAAGATATATATATTCAGAAGATAAAAGATTCAGAAGATAAAATAAAATAAGATAGAATAAAATAAAACAAAATAAAATAAAATCTAATCTAATCTAATAAGATAAAATAAAATAAAATCAAATCAAATCTAATCTAATCAAACAAAATAAAATCTAATCTAATATAATCAAATAAGATAAAATAAAATCAAAACAGAAAAATAAAATCAGAAATTCAAAATTAAAGTCAAAGATAATCAATAATCACACAAATTAACCAGTTAAACCACGAGTCCCCAGCAACGGCGCCAAAAACTTGATGGACAAATTTATGATCACCAAAATATGATGTCACAAACTTGTTTCACAATCGGCAAGTATGACCGAATCGTTCAAGTAATAAACTTGGTAAGACCAAGTATCGTTCTTCCCAAAGGACTCACGGCCTAGTCCTAGCTAATCAACAAATCACATAACTAAACTAGGCCGTGAGTCCTTTGGGAAGAACGATACTTGGTCTTACCAAGTTTATTACTTGAACGGTTCGGTCATACTTGCCGATTGTGAAACAAGTTTGTGACATCATATTTTGGTGCTTACAAATTTGTCCATCAACTATCGTGATTTGAATCGTGCAAGTCTGAAAGATAATTTCCCGTTACCACACATCGATACTCTGGTTGATAATACGGCCAAATTTTTGTTATTTTCGTTCATGGATGGATTCTCGGGATATAATCAAATTAAAATGGCACCGGAAGATATGGAAAAAACGACCTTTATCACGTTATGGGGAACATTCTGTTATAAGGTGATATCTTTCGGACTCAAGAATGCTGGAGCAACATACCAAAGGGCAATGGTGACACTCTTTCATGATATGATGCATAAGGAAATTGAAGTTTATGTGGATGACATGATTGCAAAGTCGGAATCAGAAGAGGAGCATATTTTCAATCTAAGGAAATTATTTGAGAGACTGAGAAAGTACAAACTCAGGTTAAATCCTGCCAAATGCACGTTTGGAGTAAAGTCTGGAAAATTGTTGGGCTTTAATGTCAGCCAAAGAGGGATAGAAGTTGATCCTGACAAAGTAAGAGCGATAACGGAAATGTCTGCGCCCAGAACAGAAAAGGAGGTTCGAGGTTTTCTGGGAAGATTGAACTACATTGCTAGGTTCATCTCCCAATTAACTGCTACTTGTGAACCAATGTTCAAGTTACTACGGAAAAATCAGGCCGTAGTATGGAATGAAGATTGTCAAGTTGCTTTCGAAAAGGTCAAACAATACCTGCAAGACCCTCCTGTATTGCGTCCACCTATGCCAGGAAGACCGCTCATTTTGTATTTGACCGTATTGGATAATTCAATGGGTTGTGTATTGGGTCAGCATGATGAAGATGGGAAAAGAGAGCATGCTATATATTACTTGAGCAAGAGATTCACATATTGCGAACAACGATATTCGTCGTTAGAGCGAACTTGTTGTGCACTGGCGTGGGCTACTCATCGTTTAAGGCAATACATGTTGAGTCACTCTACTTGGTTGATATCTAAAATGGATCCTATCAAGTATATTTTCGAAAAGCCCGCTCTCACTGGAAGAATAGCTCGATGGCAGATGCTACTATCGGAGTACGACATTGTATATGTTACTCAGAAATCTATCAAGGGTAGCGCTTTAGCGGAATTTTTAGCCCATCAACCCATTAGTGATTATCAACCAATGCAACCGGAGTTTCCTGATGAAGATATCATGGCTTTATTTGCTGAGAACAAAGAGGACAAAAATGAAAAAGCCTGGACGGTATTATTCGATGGGGCCTCGAATGTAATGGGGCATGGAATAGGGGCAGTGCTTATCTCTCCTAAGAATCAATACATTCCAATGACGGCAAGGTTGTGTTTTAATTGCACGAATAATATCGCAGAATATGAAGCCTGTGCCATGGGTATTCGAGCAGCAATAGAGTCTAAAGCAAAAATTCTGGATGTATATGCAGATTCAGCTTTGGTCATCCATCAATTGAAGGGAGAATGAGAGACTAGGGATACTAAATTAATTCCATACCAAGCTTACATCAGGGGATTAATTGAGTATTTCGATTCCATCACGTTTAATCATATACCGCGAGAAGATAATCAATTAGCAGACGCGTTGGCTACCTTGTCATTGATGTTTGAAGTTGATCAAGATGCAGAATTGCCAATGATTGAAATGAAGAGTCATGCGGAGCCAGCGTATTGTCATTTCATCGAGGAGGAGGTAGATGGTAAACCTTGGTACTTTGATATCAAGCATTATCTTAGGACCCGAGAATATCCAGAGAAGGCATCCGAAAACGATAAAAGGGCGTTCAGGAGGTTGGTTGGCAGCTTCATTTTGAGTGGGGATATTTTATATAAGACGAATCATGACATGGTTCTCCTTAGATGCGTAGATGATGGACAAATTTATGAGCACCAAAATATGATGTCACAAACTTGTTTTTCAATCGGCAAGTATGACCGAATCATTCAAGTAATAAACATGGTAAGACCAAGTATCGTTCTCCCAAAGGACTCACGACCTAGTTTAGTTGTGTGGTTTGTTGATTAGCTAAGACTTAAGAACGAAATAATTGGAGTTTAATATGCAAGACAGAAAATAAACATGTATGCATGAAGTTTTGATCAATGGCAAAAGCAAAAGACAAATACTTTCAATGAAATATATGGATGAATATGTTGTTGGGGGTCAATTTCATCTTATCCACTGTAACATCCCAAAATATAGTAATTACCATAGATCAGAATTAATTACAATTAACAGTATAATAAACAGTCTTAATATTAAACCAGATTTCAAAAGCCGAACGGCATCAGTACAAGTGAACGCGTATAAACGCATATAAGGGAAATCCAAGAGTGAACGTTCTTAGATAAATATACTAACGTACATCAAAATACAAACATAGACCAATAAGACGAACAGCTTTACAAAACAGCTAGCCGAACGACCAAGCTATATTAACATATACAGTTTTAATCCAAAAGAGCGCTCTAAGGCTCAGCCTTTACTTCGACTTCCACCAAATTGGCGTCATCCAAATTTTCTTCTTCCAGCAATTCTTCAAGGGATGCACCACCATCTGCTCACATCCACAACGGATGATCATTGCATTTGACAAGACGGACGTACATGGACAGTAGACAACACAATGGAAAAATGCAAGGGTAAGCTTATATTGTTTAATTAATACAACACACAAACAGTTCGTAATCCAATTCACACATACATCAAGTAACTTAATCATATAATTTAACATATAAATATATATAAGACAGACCGTCCGGACTGTATGAACCATGTAGTTACAGGCGTCCTTGCACCCAAGTGGTGTAGTAGCCGGGATATACCTAATCAGCTTCCACTTGAGGTTAATCCTTCGCCCCTGCTAAGTGAGGAAACGAAAGACCTCCTGCCATTCCCACACATGACTACCCCCTTCTACGTGAAGATGAGCATCACGGAATATCAGGATGGACCAAGCCAGCATTAACTTATCCATGTTCATACTTTACCAAATTTAATATTTAACACATTCTGAGACGTTCCTCCTTGGAACGCTCGTTCAAATTCCATAATCATATAACCATTTCACATAGTATTCAACCATCATATCCTTTCATAGTTATAATATTTTCATTCTGTGTTCCACTCTCTTAAAAGAAAAAGAACGTTCAATTTACGGAAGGAAGAGGACGAATGTTTAAAGTTAGAATTAGGAAGACCCAAAATAAATCACAAGGTTTCCAGAATAATAAGACCAAGTTCCAGAATAAATTATAATGGCTAAAGAATCAGTTTATTTCGATTTAGAAGAATAGGCATTAATAAGAATACTTGAATATACAAGGGACTTTGTATTAGAAAAGAACAGATTACTAATTAATGACCGAACGTGCAAATATAATTTTGGCAATTGTTTGGACGTACGCTGTTTACGTTCGGTAAGTATTGAAGGATATGAACGAACGTTCGGTTTAAGACCGAACACTTTATTAACGCGGACGCTCGATATATGACCGAGCCCATATTACGACGAACGCTTTGCTAAAGGCCGAACGCTCCTTAGGACGAACGCTCAATGATTAACCCGAGCGCTCTTGAGGACGAACGCTCAATATGAAACCGAACGCTCTTTGGGACGACCGCTAGTTTAGAACGAACGTTCGACATGAGGCCGAACGCTCTCGAGAACGAACGCTCGGTCAAAGAACGAGCGTTGCATATTTATAAAGTTTCAAATATTTAAATACTGCTGAGCTAAAACGAACGCTCAGTCATTCAAATGGGGGATGCTCGTTCTTAAGCAGAATTCCTTCCAAATGAAGGAATCCTAATCTAAGTTATTTTTACTGAAGAACCGAACGGTTTAAGACCGTACAGGGACGAACGTCATTTATCAGTGGGAAGGAATAAAATTCCAGATTTCTCAACCTTAGCAGAATTTTCCAGATTTCCAATTTATAAACTTTATAACTTTCATTCCAGATTTAATTCACCTTAAACATCATCAACATACAGATTTCAACATTTGAATCATTCCAACTATACAATCACCATACTCCATTCATACATAATCAAATCAACATGCATTTAAATCAAAATCAACAACAACATATATAATACATATAAGCAGTGTTCGTTCATGACAGATTCAATCAATTCAATCATCCCAACTCTATAACATTCATACACCTTTCATGCGTATCTAAATCAACATGCAGAACAAACCAGAAATCATATCCCGTATTAGTAACGTTCATAAATACTCAAACATCATACTTTTCATATATGCATCTCAGATCATAAAATCACGCAGTATAAATTAAACATATAAGCTTCCCTTACCTGGATAGCAGTGGACGTTTAACAGTATAACTTGAATCTGCCCAACTATGACTTTCTACCCACCAAGCTCTTTCTTACGCTCCTTAACTAAGTCTAATCAAAGAAAACTCAGAAACTCAGATTTTATCCTTGCATGCAACTGAAACAGTGTTCATAGTAACTCCAGAACTAGGGTATGGCTTGGAAACTTACCGGTTACAGGATCAAAAGAGGTTCGGATCAAAATGAAGCTTACTGACTCGTGAACGTTTCTACGGTCTCTGAAATTTGATCAGAGTAGAAAGGAATGAGTAATAGTGGAGAGAAGATGAAGGTTTCTAGAGAGAAGTTGGAGAAGCTGAAGAGGTGAGTTCAGAGGTTGAAGATGAGTGCGTGCAAGTAAGAGAGAATTTTCGAAAATTCTGGTTTTGTTAAAATAACGTTTGTTCGAACAAGCGTGTCCAAGGCTGCCACCTGCACACCAAACTCTGATTTGGAAGTCTCTCCCGTGACACGTGGTGTGCTTGCATGCAAAGATTGGTGTGTTTTTAATGTTTGCAGAGAATGATTGTGGCTCAGCTTTCTGTGCACGGCAGAGGAGAAAATCAGAGTTGGGAGTGGGTTTTTAATTACCCGTAGCAGTGACGTGGTGTGTGTATTAGTGGTGATGTGTCAGAGAATGATTAATACTAATTATTCAGGGTTTCACATTCTCCCTAACTACAAAAATTTTCGTCCTCGAAAATTTAGAACTTACCCGTGAATAAGTGTGGATACAAGTCCCTCATTGCACTCTCCACCTCCCACGTTGAATCTCCAGTCTTGGCATCCCACACCATCTTCACCAAACGAATGTCCTTTCCTTTATGTAACTTGGTGCGTTCATCTTCAATGCGAACTGGTTGTAGCTCCAATGTTCGGTCTTGGCGCAGTTGAATGTTTTCCAGCTCCAAGACATGAGAAGGATTAGCTATGTACTTTCTGAGTTGAGATACATGGAATACTGGATGCAGATTTGATAATTGAGGAGACAACGCAAGTTCATAAGCTACTGGTCCAATCTTCTTTAGAATTTGATACGGCCCTATGAACTTGGGAGACAACTTCTTTGGACGAACAACTCTACCCACTCCAGTGATCGGATTGAGTCTCAAGAATACGTGATCTCCTGCAGCAAACTCCAATGGCCTTCTTCTTCTATCCGCATAGGATTTCTGTCTGCTCAGGGACGTCTTCAATCTCTCCTGGATCAAATTCACTTTGTCAGTAGTTTGCTGGATGAGTTCTGGTCCAGTTAGCACATTCTCTCCTTCCTGGAACCAGCAAAGTGGCGTTCTGCACTTCCTCCCATAGAGAGCTTCAAACGGCGCCATACCAATGCTTGTTTGAAAACTGTTGTTGTACGTGAATTCTACCAGTGGCAAGACCTCATCCCATGCGCCTAAGTGATCCAAGACGCACGTCCTCAGTAGGTCTTCTAACATCTGGATTGTTCGTTCAGATTGGCCGTCCGTCTGAGGGTGATATGCCGAACTCATCTGCAGCTTGCTTCCTAATTCACCTTGTAGAGATTGCCAAAACCGAGATGTGAATCTCGTGTCTCGGTCAGAAATTATGCTTGAAGGCACTCCATGAAGACGCACTATCTCCTTGATGTACAGCTTAGCCAAATTTGTCATGGACATCTTCAGGTTCACGGCTAAGAAGTGGGCGCTCTTAGTTAATCTGTCCACTATCACCCAGATTGAGTCATCATTCCTAACCGTCCGTGGCAGATGAGTCACAAAATCCATGGAAATGCTGTCCCACTTCCATTCAGGAATTTCCAGTGGTTGAAGCAAACCACCTGGTCGTTGGTGTTCAGCCTTTGCACGTTGACAGGTTAAGCAAGATGCCACAAAGCGTGCAACATCATTCTTCATTCCAGGCCACCAGAACGACTGCCTAAGATCCTTATACATCTTAGTCATACCGGGATGTATGCTAAGACGGCTATGATGCGCTTCCTCCAGTATGATCCGCTTTAGCTCGCCAAAATTGGGAATGCACGTTCTATCCAGGTAACGCAATAGGCCATCCGTTCCAACATTAAATTCTTTGGCTTGATCCGAACCAAGCACGCTCAATATCTTTACCAACTCTTCATCCTCACGTTGCTTCGTTCTAATCTGGTCAAACACATCGCTAGATATTCTAAGATTACAGCATTTAATGCTGTTAGGCTCCAACTCAAACTGTAATCTCAGATCTCTGAAACTCTCCACTAAGTGCAGCTCCTTCACCATCATCAACGAAACATGCACTGCCTTCCTGCTCAGAGCATCCGCCACTACATTGGCTTTCCCAGGATGATAGAGCAACTCAAACTCGTAGTCCTTTAAGAACTCCAACCAACGTCTCTGCCTCATGTTCAATTCCTTCTGATCAAATAAATATTTGAGGCTCTTGTGATCACTAAAGACTTGGAATGTTGATCCGTATAAATAGTGCCTCCAAATCTTTAGTGCAAAAACGACTGCTGCCAGCTCCAGGTCGTGGGTGGGATAGTTGCGTTCATGAATCTTTAATTGGCGAGATGCGTACGCTACTGTCCTTCTCTCTTGCATAAGTACACAGCCCAACCCTTGATGAGACGCATCACAGTAAACTTCAAAGGGCTTGGACGTATCTGGAATGATCAACACAGGAGCGCTCGTCAGCTTCTCTTTCAGCTCCTGGAAACGTTCCTCGCACAAGTCAGTCCAAGCGAACGGCTGGTCCTTTCTAGTCAATTGTGTAAGAGGAGCCACTATCTTGGCGAACCCCTCTATGAAGCGTCTGTAGTAGCCCGCAAGTCCAACAAAACTCCTCACCTCTGTGACCGAACGCGGGCTCTTCCAATCTAACACTGCTCCCACCTTTGAAGGATCCACTGCAATGCCTCCAGCCGACACCACATGCCCCAAAAACTGGATTTCCTTCATCCAGAATTCACATTTAGATAACTTTGCATATAATTCCTTCTCACACAACACTTCAAGTACAAGTCTAAGATGTTTCTCATGCTCTTCTTCGGTCTTGGAATAGATGAAAATATCATCTATGAACACTACTACAAACTCGTCCAAATAGGGTCTGAAGATGCGATTCATGTACTCCATAAACACGGCTGGAGCGTTCGTCACTCCAAATGGCATCACCACGTATTCATAATGTCCATACCGCGACCTGAACGCGGTCTTATGAATGTCTTCCTCTTTAACTCTGATTTGATGATAACCGGATCTCAAATCAATCTTTGAGAATACTGCAGCTCCATGCAATTGATCTAGCAAGTCATCTATCCTCGGCAAAGGGTATTTGTTCTTGATGGTCAGCTTGTTCAATTGCCTGTAGTCTATGCACAAACGAGAGCTGCCATCCTTCTTCTTCACCAAGAGCACAGGCGCTCCCCATGGTGACACACTCGGTCTAATGAATTGCTTCTCCATAAGCTCTTCAATCTGCTTCTTGAGTTCAACCAACTCCGCAGGTGCCATCCGGTATGGTTGAACGGATATAGGGGCTGCCGTTGTCACCAAATCAATGGTGAATTCAACTTCTCTAACAGGAGGCAACCCTGGTATCTCCTCTGGAAAAACGTCCAGAAATTCACTCACGACCGTTCGTTCAATACTGCTCTTTTTGGACGTTCGTTCTTCTGCCAACCCTCCTAACTCATTATCTTCATGTGTCATGATGAGAAAACAGCTTGCACCTTCCATTATATCCTCTTTTAATTGACCGAACGTCACACCCAAATATTCTTCATCATCTTCAGGAAACACTAATTCCTTCTTGCCACAATCTATAATGATGTGGTTGGTAGCCAACCAATCCATTCCTAAGATTATTTCCAAGTCCTTCAAAGGTAAACAGATCAAGTTCACCTTATAACTATGCCCCTCAACCACAATAGGACATCTAATGCACACGGTAGATGTCCTAAGCTCTCCAGCCGCTGGTGTTGATACCACCAAGTCAAACTGCATATCTCTCTCTACTATTCCCAGCTTTTCAACACACGCCTTCGAGATGAAGGAGTGCGTTGCCCCAGAGTCAAACAGTACATGACAAGGCATTCCAAAAAGCAAGCATTCACCAGTTATAAGATTACCTGCGCTTGCTGCCTCCGCTCCAGTGATAGCGTACACACGACCTACTGCTTGTGCTCGTCCCCCTCTTGGCTGATTTCTTCCAGCGTTTGGTGGTCTCATCACTGCTCTTCCACTCATGTTACACTCGTTCTCCACGTGCCCATTTCGTCCACATCTGTTGCAGTGCTTTCCTCCCACTAGTTGAGGGCAAGACGAACGGTAATGCGGCCCCCCACGTTGAAAGCAAGTCACACTTCCTTGTCCAGTTTGTCCGACAGGAATCAATGCTTGAGAGCCACTCGTATTGGCTGATTGATTTGGACGAGCGTAAGGTAGTCTCCTTTGAACAGAACCCCCCCCCTGGACACAATTGGTCCCCTACTAACTTGTTGTTGCTTCTTGTGTCGTTCAGCTTCTGCCATATTTTTCTCCAAAACTTTGGCCCTCTCAACCATGGCAGGAAACGTTCTTATGCACAAGCTTGAAATCATAACCTTCAAATCACTTCGCAGACCGTTCTCAAACTTCCTACACTGCCACTCCTCACTGGTTGCCATAGTATTGAACCGCACAAGGTGCTTGAACTTATTGGTGTATTCGGAAACTGACATACCCCCTTGAACCAGCTGTAAAAATTCAACTTCCTTTGCAAATCGAACGCTGTCAGGAAAGTATTCTTCATAAAATTTATTCCTGAAAACCTCCCAAGTGACTGGTTGTTGAGCGTCTGTTAAGATGGCTCTAGCGCTCGCCCACCAGTGGCTCGCTTCTCCAGTTAACAAGTACTCAGTGTACGCTAAACGGTTCTCATCCGGACACCTCTTGGCATTGAAGATCCTCTCCATGTCCCTTAGCCACTGGTCTGCCTCATCAGGGAGGCATTTGCCACTGAACTTGGACGGATGGTGCTGGAGAAAACTCTCTAAACTCCATTCAGCATGTGGTTGGGCAGCATGTTGAGTGGCGTTTGAAGAGGAAGCTCCAGGAGTACCTCTAGTAGCAGCAAGGATGTCCATTAATTGTCTTTGGGTGGTTTCAGCAGTGACACGAGAGGCTTCTAAGCCTTGCATAGCCTCACGGTTCTGGCACATCAGGGCCGTGTTCTGCTCCATCAGAGTGGTATTCTGTTGTTGAAGTCTATCAATTACTGTTTCCAACAACCTAGCATTGTTGGACGTATCAGGCTCGTTTGGTTGCGGTGGAGGAGGCAATCTAGGTGCCATTTGTTCTCTGGATACAGAGAAAAACAAACGAACGTTAGTTATGTTCAAGAGTTAAAACAATAATAACTCATTAAACATAGTAAGTACACAGCAAAAACACAGTGCACTCATAACCCTACAGTGTCCTTTAATTTAGAACAAAACTGCTCTGATACCACTAATGTAACATCCCAAAATATAGTAATTACCATAGATCAGAATTAATTACAATTAACAGTATAATAAACAGTCTTAATATTAAACCAGATTTCAAAAGCCGAACGACATCAGTACAAGTGAACGCGTATAAACGCATATAAGGGAAATCCAAGAGTGAACGTTCTTAGATAAATATACTAACGTACATCAAAATACAAACATAGACCAATAAGACGAACAGCTTTACAAAACAGCTAGCCGAACGACCAAGCTATATTAACATATACAGTTTTAATCCAAAAGAGCGCTCTAAGGCTCAGCCTTTACTTCGACTTCCACCAAATTGGCGTCATCCAAATTTTCTTCTTCCAGCAATTCTTCAAGGGATGCACCACCATCTGCTCACATCCACAACGGATGATCATTGCATTTGACAAGACGGACGTACATGGACAGTAGACAACACAATGGAAAAATGCAAGGGTAAGCTTATATTGTTTAATTAATACAACACACAAACAGTTCGTAATCCAATTCACACATACATCAAGTAACTTAATCATATAATTTAACATATAAATATATATAAGACAGACCGTCCGGACTGTATGAACCATGTAGTTACAGGCGTCCTTGCACCCAAGTGGTGTAGTAGCCGGGATATACCTAATCAGCTTCCACTTGAGGTTAATCCTTCGCCCCTGCTAAGTGAGGAAACGAAAGACCTCCTGCCATTCCCACACATGACTATCCCCTTCTACGTGAAGATGAGCATCACGGAATATCAGGATGGACCAAGCCAGCATTAACTTATCCATGTTCATACTTTACCAAATTTAATATTTAACACATTCTGAGACGTTCCTCCTTGGAACGCTCGTTCAAATTCCATAATCATATAACCATTTCACATAGTATTCAACCATCATATCCTTTCATAGTTATAATATTTTCATTCTGTGTTCCACTCTCTTAAAAGAAAAAGAACGTTCAATTTACGGAAGGAAGAGGACGAATGTTTAAAGTTAGAATTAGGAAGACCCAAAATAAATCACAAGGTTTCCAGAATAATAAGACCAAGTTCCAGAATAAATTATAATGGCTAAAGAATCAATTTATTTCGATTTAGAAGAATAGGCATTAATAAGAATACTTGAATATACAAGGGACTTTGTATTAGAAAAGAACAGATTACTAATTAATGACCGAACGTGCAAATATAATTTTGGCAATTGTTTGGACGTACGCTGTTTACGTTCGGTAAGTATTGAAGGATATGAACGAACGTTCGGTTTAAGACCGAACACTTTATTAACGCGGACGCTCGATATATGACCGAGCCCATATTACGACGAACGCTTTGCTAAAGGCCGAACGCTCCTTAGGACGAACGCTCAATGATTAACCCGAGCGCTCTTGAGGACGAACGCTCAATATGAAACCGAACGCTCTTTGGGACGACCGCTAGTTTAGAACGAACGTTCGACATGAGGCCGAACGCTCTCGAGAACGAACGCTCGGTCAAAGAACGAGCGTTGCATATTTATAAAGTTTCAAATATTTAAATACTGCTGAGCTAAAACGAACGCTCAGTCATTCAAATGGGGGACGCTCGTTCTTAAGCAGAATTCCTTCCAAATGAAGGAATCCTAATCTAAGTTATTTTTACTGAAGAACCGAACGGTTTAAGACCGTACAGGGACGAACGTCATTTATCAGTGGGAAGGAATAAAATTCCAGATTTCTCAACCTTAGCAGAATTTTCCAGATTTCCAATTTATAAACTTTATAACTTTCATTCCAGATTTAATTCACCTTAAACATCATCAACATACAGATTTCAACATTTGAATCATTCCAACTATACAATCACCATACTCCATTCATACATAATCAAATCAACATGCATTTAAATCAAAATCAACAACAACATATATAATACATATAAGCAGTGTTCGTTCATGACAGATTCAATCAATTCAATCATCCCAACTCTATAACATTCATACACCTTTCATGCGTATCTAAATCAACATGCAGAACAAACCAGAAATCATATCCCGTATTAGTAACGTTCATAAATACTCAAACATCATACTTTTCATATATGCATCTCAGATCATAAAATCACGCAGTATAAATTAAACATATAAGCTTCCCTTACCAGGATAGCAGTGGACGTTTAACAGTATAACTTGAATCTGCCCAACTATGACTTTCTACCCACCAAGCTCTTTCTTACGCTCCTTAACTAAGTCTAATCAAAGAAAACTCAGAAACTCAGATTTTATCCTTGCATGCAACTGAAACAGTGTTCATAGTAACTCCAGAACTAGGGTATGGCTTGGAAACTTACCGGTTACAGGATCAAAAGAGGTTCGGATCAAAATGAAGCTTACTGACTCGTGAACGTTTCTACGGTCTCTGAAATTTGATCAGAGTAGAAAGGAATGAGTAATAGTGGAGAGAAGATGAAGGTTTCTAGAGAGAAGTTGGAGAAGCTGAAGAGGTGAGTTCAGAGGTTGAAGATGAGTGCGTGCAAGTAAGAGAGAATTTTCGAAAATTCTGGTTTTGTTAAAATAACGTTTGTTCGAACAAGCGTGTCCAAGGCTGCCACCTGCACACCAAACTCTGATTTGGAAGTCTCTCCCGTGACACGTGGTGTGCTTGCATGCAAAGATTGGTGTGTTTTTAATGTTTGCAGAGAATGATTGTGGCTCAGCTTTCTGTGCACGGCAGAGGAGAAAATCAGAGTTGGGAGTGGGTTTTTAATTACCCGTAGCAGTGACGTGGTGTGTGTATTAGTGGTGATGTGTCAGAGAATGATTAATACTAATTATTCAGGGTTTCACATCCACTCTCATATATTTTAGGAATTCAACATTCAAATCATCATTGTTAATGCCACTCTCTAAAGTACCTTTCTAGAAGGCTTCTCCCTAATCACGAGTTCATACAATTCCTAGCATTCCTAATGATCAGTTCATAAGTGCAGGAGCTTAACGACAACCAACATAATATTGGGAGAAATTCCCCGGATCTAGACTTCCCTGTACGTTCCCGTATCGACAAAACCAATAATCATGCATCGAATGAGTTAAACAATGCAAGCATTAAACAAAGAGGAAAAACCCTAACTAATGATGAAAGAAAGCATAAATCTTAGATTAAGATGCAAGCATAAATTCCATATATGAGAGCTTCAAGAGATTACATTGATTCCCCAACAAACATACAGAGTTTAGTTCACCATATTCATGGTGAACCTAGATGAATTACAATGAAAGAATGAAAGAATAAACCCTAAAAAGGTGAAGAGGTAGCCTGAGCATCCAAGATCCTCCTTCAAAGGGGTGGAAGAGAGAGTGTTTGCCTCGTTTCTGCCAAAGATACAAACCCTAGGACGTCTGATGGACAAATTTATGATCACCAAAATATGATGTCACAAACTTGTTTCACAATCGGCAAGTATGACCGAATCGTTCAAGTAATAAACTTGGTAAGACCAAGTATCGTTCTTCCCAAAGGACTCACGGCCTAGTTTAGTTATGTGATTTGTTGATTAGCTAGGACTTACAAACGAAATTGTTGAAGTTTAATATGCAAGACAGAAAATAAACATGTATGCATGAAATTTGATCAATGGCAAAGACAAAAGATAAACACTTTCAATGAATATATGAATGAATATGTTGTTGGGGGTCAATTTCATCTCATCCACTCTCATATATTTTAGGAATTCAACATTCAAATCATCATTGTTAATGCCACTCTCTAATGTACCATTCTAGATGGCTTCTCCCTAATCACGAGTTCATACAATTCCTAGCATTCCTAATGATTAGTTCATGAGTGCAGGAGCTTAACGACAACCAATATAATATTGTCAGTATAATATTGGGAGAAATTCCCCGGATCTAGACTTCCCCGTACGTTCCCGTATCGACAAAACCAATAATCATGCATGGAATGAGTTAAACTATGCAAGCATTGAGCAAAGAGGAAAATCCCTAACTAATGATGAAAGAAAGCATATGTCTTAATTAAAAGATGTACTCAACAAATCCATATATGAGAGCTTCAAGAGATTACATTGATTCCCCAACAAACATACAAGTTTTAGTTCACCATATTCATGGTGAACCTAGATGAATAACAATGAAAGAATGAAAGAATAAACCCAATAAAGGTGAAGAGGTAGCCTAAGAATCCAAGATCCTCCTTCAAAGGGGTGGAAGAGAGAGTGTTTGCCTCGTTTCTGCCAAAGATACCTAATTCTAGGACGTGCAAGCAATTATATACTCATCTAGAGTTACAAAAGATTACAAAAGCCCAAGCCCAAAAAGTGCCGCTCAGCGGTAAATACCGCTCAGCGGTGGTTGCGCGTCCTTTTCTTCCCCTCAGCGTGACTCCCGCAACCTCCTGAGTGCCGCTCAGCGGTAAAATGCCGTTGAGCGGTGCCTTTGACTTCTCTTTTTGCACTCTTTCTTGTCTTTTCTAATGTCATCTCTCTCCTTCTTCTCTTCTTTCACCAAATTCACCTTAAAACCTGCTCAAAAACACTTAAATCAAGCATAAACCTGTCCAGCTCTCATATTTATGAAAATATAGATAAAAGCATGATTTCAAGCTAGTTTTTAAGTCTAAAGGTTGCTTTTAGTATCAATTTTAAGCATGAAAATAACAGTTTTTCAACTGTTATCACAACCCCAAACTTAGAACTTTGCTTGTCCTCAAGCAAACAAAATGTAACTCTATCTCCAACCAATTCATATGATGGTTCACTCATTCAAAAATTCTCTTTTTCAAGATAAGTAACAACTTCACTCAAACTTATAACCAAGAGTTTATTCAAGATGTGCACATACTTTAGTGTTCACAAAGTCATTTAAGTTCCAACAAATGCTATTTTTCATGAATGATCAATCAATTAAGCATGGATGTTCATGTGCTTATGGAATATTTCCTCACTAGGTAAAGTGTTTCACTCAACACACAAGTGTATAAGAGGTAAAGTGTTTCACTCATTCACTCCACTATCACAATGTCACATGAATCAACTTTGCCTTTCATTTTACCATAATCAAAAACATTCACAAGTATGCATCATCACAAGGACTTTTCAATGACTTATAATGTGGCTGGGCTAACAAGAAAATTGGTTTTTCTGGATCACAAAATCCTTGAGTTAAGAGAATCATAACAACACAATTATTCTTATTTATTCCCAACTTTCTTTTGCCTTTGCATTTGCATTGAGCTTTGCTTCTTTTTCTTTGCTTTTCTTTTTCTTTTTCTTTGCATATTCTTACTTTTTAGCTCTTAGCTCAATGCTTTTCCTTTTTCATGTTTTCCCAACAACCCCAAACTTGAACATTTAACAATACCACACAAGATCTTCCACTTAACTCAAGGTAAAGATTTTCAATCAAGGGTTTTCAGTGTATATTCAAGGCTAAGGGTTCAAAGGATAGAACACAAAGTGTTCTCTTTTAGTAGGCTAACTTTATGAATTTGGCCAGTAAAAAGGGTTCCAACAAATGGCCTTGATCACATGATGCAAAACAAGCAATTGATTCAATCATAGAAAACCTGGGCAAAATCATTCATGCTTTCAAAGTAATAGCATTCAACAATAATAACTCTGGAGCTCAAAACCTCACATATAAGCTCATTCACATTTGACATACACATCCTGCTTAATTTCACAATCACAATCATGATATCATGCATTTGTTCACAAAGCTTGTGAATCACCTGTATAAGCATTTTAATGTGCACATCTATCTCAACATCAATGAATCAATCAGCATCATCAAGCATTACTTATCACACAATCACAGTTAATAGCAAACCATCATAAGGAACCAGGTGTTCAATAGAGTACATCAAACCCTAATTTAAAAACAAAAACAAATAAGTTCAGAAAACTTAAACCACAAAAGCATAATCATATGATAGCATTCATCAGTAAATGCTATCTCAGCTCCTCATCAATATGAGCTTTCCTCTGTATCTTCCTCCTCCTCTTCATCATCATCATCATCAAATGCATCCTCCTCCTCAGCTTCATCTTCTTCCATGTCTCGAGCTGAAGCTTCAGCTGCTTCAGCTCCTCCTCCATGCAATGGTTCTTCTGGCCAAGCTACCACATTATGAAATTCATCCATAGTCCACCTGTGGGCTGGAGGGGTATCATACATCCCCACTATCATCTCAGCCGTGGCCACCTGTCCTCTGTGAATGGACTGCAACTGAGCACCTATAAGAGACATATACATGTCCCTCATCTGGAATGGTTCTGCCTCATGAGTATCAGCAGATGTCCTGCTCTGTGCTGGCCCTCTCTCTCTACGAGCCTGGCGTGGTGGAACTGGCTGAGCTGCCTCCTCACCTCCACAGTACTGTCTATAATAGGCCTCATCAATAGCTTTTCTCGGCCTCTCAAATGGTGGAACAGAAGTGTCCACCCCAGCTAGCTTGCAAAGGTGAGTGATCAAAGAAGGATGTCTTAGTGGTGCTTTGTTGTTTGAGGTGTTAGCACACACACTAATTTCATCAGCTATCACCTGCCCAATATTAACATTCAAGTTTCTGATAGCACAGTAGATGAATAGTGCCCTGCTGAGAGTGATATCTGACACATGTGAACATGGCTGAATGTTGGCATGAGAAAATGTCATCCAATACTTTGCAAGAGGAGTCAAATCTGTCCTCCTAATGTTAACCACTGCGCCAGATCTATTCCTTTGGAAGTGTCCTCCAGGTATACACAGTACTCTCTCAACATCCTCAAAGTCAGCACCTTCCTCCATGCTAAGAGCAAACTGGCATTGCTCACCAGCCCACACAGTATCCAGAAAGTTGTTAATAGAATCAGGATCATACCTGATGGCATGGCCTCTGACATAGCCCAAATAATTCTCAGCTGGATAATCACCAATCTTCTTTGCATTGGTGTAGAATTCCTTCACTACAGCTATGTTGGCAGGTGCTGGATAAGTGGCTAGCTTTCCCCAATCATTCCCTAACACTTGCTCTCCAAATTGAGGAGCAAAGTTAGGTATCATTCCAACCTTTCTCTCCATTAGAAGTCTCCTGTCCTGAACCACCCTAAAGTGCTTCTCATGTTTCCTAGAGAGGAACCTGCCATTATGGGGCTGCTCTGGTTCCTTTTCCTTCCTCTTGGTTGCCATGGTTTTCAATCTTTTCCCTGATGAGGATGTCATTCCTACATTCAAAACACAAATCCAAAACCACAGAACATGATGTTAATCATTAGTAAACATAGAACACAACTTCTTTCGAAGCTAAACCACCGCTGAGGGCCAGAATTTCCCCTCAGCGCCACCAGTGCCACATTCAAACACGCAAAAAGCCAGAAAAAGCAAATCTGGCAGAGTGCCGCTCAGCGGTAATTGCCGCTCAGCGGTGACCTGCAGATTTTTGCAAATCTTGTTTTAAAACTGTCCTAACTCCACCCAAATGCAATTTTCAGTTGTCCAGTTCATAATCAAGCAGTTTAATCGGTTCAAACATCAAATATATCATCAAATCATGCATATAAATCAAAACCCCTAAATATTCATGCTTTGACAATCACATTCAAATTCAAGAACCCTAGAATGACAAAATGCATTTTACTTACTTGGGTGGAGATGCTAGATGATATGAAAATGCTTCCAAACTAGAATGCTCTCTTCCAACCCCAAACTTTAATGGCACACTAGTGAAAAAGTGAGTGGAAGAGAAATTTTTCTAAGAGGGAAGAGTAAAAAGATGTGGGAAACCTAAGAGAAGATATGTGGAAGTGTTTGTGCAGAGAAGGGCTTGAAAGAATGTGAAAACGCGCAGCTTAGGGTTTAAAAATACCCCAATGGGCTCGGGTTCCGCTAAGGGGAACTTAAGCCCATCTGCGATAGTACCGCTCAGCGGTAAATGCCGCTCAGCGGCACTTTCGTGATGTGCCCTTCTCCTTCTTTTCTTGACCTACGTGCCTTCCTAGCATACCCCTCATAGGTTCCCTGCAATTCAATGTTAAAAATGCTTATGCAAACCCTAATAAAACAAACAAAAATAATCAATCAACTGGGTTGCCTCCCAGGTAGCGCTTGTTTAACGTCACGAGCCTGACTCAAAATCCACCAACACCCCTCAGTAGGTGTTTCAAACTTACCAGCACCCATCAGTAGGTGCAAAATCTTCTCACCAACACCCATCAGTAGGTGTTACAAACTTAGTATCCTTCAGTAGATACTTAACCACCTAGCATCCTTCAGTAGATGCTAAATCCAACAAAATAATGTCCAGAATAATGTTCACAGATTAAAAATTACAAAACCAAAACAAATCAAAAGTTTGTAAATCCATTGGGTTGCCTCCCAGCAAGCGCTTCTTTAATGTCACTAGCTTGACCCTGTTAAAGCTCATGTTCCATCTTCTTTATGGTTGATGTTGTCCTTCCACCAACCTTTCAACTGCTTCCTTTGGACTGTCTTAGATTCTCTAGAATATGGAGACTCTATCTCTATCATCTCCTCTTCTTTAAAGCCTTTTATAACCCACAACTTGTTCTTGAGTCTTACAGGTGTGCCAAGTTGGAGTCCTCTTTTCTTCCAGTCTCTAGGAACTTCTTCTCCTTTTCCAATTTCCTCTACCTTGGGTACCTGAAAATACAAACAATGGTTATCAGAAACCTTAAGATTTTCATTTTTACCTCTAGTTATGGGTGCATCTCGAAATGCAGCTTTATAACTGGCCTCTTCCTCCTTTGCTTGTATCTCATCTTTGAACACATCCACCACCACTCTCTCCTCTATGTCCTGGAGCACCACTATACCCTCATTAACATCTATGATAGCCCTGGCCGTTTTCATAAACGGTCTTCCCAGTATGAAGGGTATCTTTTCGTTCTCCATCTTCATCACCACAAAGTCTGCCAAAAACTGAAGTTTGCCAACACAAACTACAATGTCTTCTGCAATCCCACATGGCTCCTTTGAAGATCCATCAGCCATTACAAGATTAACCTTTACAGGTTTTATTTTAACATGGCCAATTTGCTCCAATAGAGAATAAGGCATCAAGTTAACACTTGAGCCTAAATCAAGGAGAGCTTTCTTTACCTTTTTCTTCCCTATAGTGCAAGGGATAGAAAAACTACCTGGATATGCTGCTTTTGGTGGGAATGATTCTTTCTTAACAGTTACACACTTTTCTTCCTCATCATCTACGTCTTCTTTTTGTAGAGGTTCCTTCTTTAGATTTTGTGTAAACTGCTATTTTCTGTAGAATTTGTTCCCAAGGAGCTTCATTATCAACCATTCTGAATAAGTCTGTGAAATCCATTGGTTTCTCCTGATTTGTTGGAAAAGGTAAAATGTCCTTTCTTTCTTCTTCTCTTCTCTCTTCTGTTTCATCTTCTTCTAACTCAATGATCTCTTCATTCACACTCTTGACCACTTTGCACTCTTCTCTGGGGTTAACCTCAGTATTAGACCCAAAGTTTCTATGTGGTCTTTCTTCCAATTGCTTGGTAATCTGACCCATCTGAATCTCCAAATTCTTTATAGCAGCTTCAGTGCTCTTTTGAGAAGATTCAGTTTTCTGTATGAATTGTTGAAGAGTTTCTTCCAACCTTGTTGATCTTTCATTAAGCATAGATAATTGTTGCCACATGGTTGGTTGTTGCTGCTGCTTATTATATTGATTAGCCTGCCCAGTTGGTCCTTGGCCAATACTTGGATGTGGTTTCCAACCCTGATTATAATTCCCTTGACGGTATGGAAACTGATTAGCCATGAAATTGACATCCTCCACGGCTTCTACAGGAAAAGCACATTGGCCATTGATGTGATCTCCCCCACATAATTCGCACAACTGGGTTTGTACCTGTGCAGCAGATTTTAACTCTTTAGGTAATGAAGCAAGAGTTTTGGTCAGAGTTTCCAGCTGTTGAGTTAGAATTTTATTCTGGGCTAGCAAGGCATCATGGGTTTGTAATTGAAGAACCCCTTTCTGTTGCATAGGGGCACCTCTTTCATTGTGCAGCTCATTATCACTTGTAGCCATATCTTCAATGATTTCAGTTGCTTCCTCTGGAGTCTTCCATTTGATATTGCCTCCAGCTGAGGCATCCAGCATCATCTTGGTTTGTGAACCAAGCCCTCCAAGGAAAGTTAGGACTACTTCTTGATCTTCAAAGCCATGCGTGGGCGTTTTACGTAATAAGCTTTTGTACCTGTCCCATGCATGTCCCAGTGATTCCTCCATGCCCTGCTTGAATGAAGATATCTCTTGCTTCCCTTTAGTTACTTTAGATTGTGGGAAGAATTTGTTTAAAAACTTTGTAACCACTGCTTCCCACTCTGTGAAACTTTCTTCTGGAAAAGAGTTCAACCAAAGCTTAGCATTGCCTCCCAATGAGAAAGGAAACAAACTAAGTTTGATTGCTTCGTCTGGCACCCCATTAATCTTGACTGTATTGCAAATCTCATTAAAGGTAGTGAGGTGCTCATATGGGCTTTCGTGAGATAACCCATTAAATTGATTACTCTTCACCAGTTGAATCAATGCTGGTTTGACCTCCATGTTGGCTGCATTGACTCTAGGTCTAGCTATGCTATTGAAGTGCTGAGGTCCAGCAAGATTAGTGTAATCTGCAAGAGTTCTTCTAACATTATTGCCCTCCATACTTCCTGTGCTATGAACAGAACCTTGTGGTGATGATTGCAAGAGAGTTTCTGGAGAAGGGAAAAGTTCTCTAGATGTTCTGATTCTTCTCCTCCTTCTACTCTCTTCTAGACCTTCAAGAAGTGGTTCTGTTGTTTTCTTACTTCTAGTTCGAATTGCTTCCTGCATGCACAAGAAAACAAAACCCTAGAAAAGATTTGTTAGCACAAAAAGATATAAAAGAAGATATAAATTCAAAAGATAAAAAGATAAAAGATTCAGAAGATAAGAAGATAAAAGATTTAGAAGATAGAAAGATAAAAGATAAAATAAAATAAAATCTAATCCTAAAAGATAAAATAAAATCTAAACTAATCTAAAAGATAAAGATAAAATAAAATCTAATAAAATCTAACCTAACCAAATAAAATCAAATCTAATAAAATCTAATCTAAAAAGATAAAAAAAAAAAAAAAAATCTAACCTAATCTAAAAAGATAAAAAGATAAAATAAAATAAAAACAGAAAAAATAAAAACAGAAATTCAAAATGAAAGTCAAAGATAATCAATAATCACACAAATTAACCAGTTAAACCACGAATCCCCGGCAACGGCGCCAATAACTTGATGGACAAATTTGTAAGCACCAAAATATGATGTCACAAACTTGTTTCACAATCGGCAAGTATGACCGAATCGTTCAAGTAATAAACTTGGTAAGACCAAGTATCGTTCTTCCCAAAGGACTCACGGCCTAGTTTAGTTATGTGATTTGTTGATTAGCTAGGACTTACAAACGAAATATTCAGATTTTAATATGCAAGACAGAAAATAAACATGTATGCATGAAATTTGATCAATGGCAAAGACAAAAGATAAACACTTTCAATGGATTATATGAATGAATATGTTGTTGGGGGTCAATTTCATCTCATCCAGTCTCATATATTTTAGGAATTCAACATTCAAATCATCATTGTTAATGCCACTCTCTAATGTACCATTCTAGATGGCTTCTCCCTAATCAAATAGTTCATACAATTCCTAGCATTCCTAATGATTAGTTCATGAGTGCAGGAGCTTAAAGGCAACCAATAAAATATTGTCAGTATAATATTGGGAGAAATTCCCCGGATCTAGACTTCCCCGTACGTGTCCGTATCGACAAAACCAATAATCATGCATTAGAATGAGTTAAACAATGCAAGCATTGAGCAAAGAGGAAAAACCCTAACTAATGATGAAAGAAAGCATATGTCTTACTTAAAAGATGTACTCAACAAATTCCATATATGAGAGCTTCAAGAGATTACATTGATTCCCCAACAAACATACAAGGTTTAGTTCACCATCGTCATGGTGAACCTAGATGAATAACAATGAAAGAATGAAAGAATAAACCCAATAAAGGTGAAGAGGTAGCCTGAGCATCCAAGATCCTCCTTCAAAGGGGTGGAAGAGAAAGAGTTTACTTCGTTTCTGCCAAAGATACTAATCCCAAGGACGTGCAAGCCCTTATATACTAATCTAGAGTTACAAAAGATTACAAAAGCCCAAGCCCATAAAGTGCCGCTCAGCGGTATTTACCGCTCAGCGGTGATTGCGCGTCTTCTTTCTTCCCCTCAGCGGCCATTTTGCCCCTCAGCGGTTCCAACGCCACCTCTTAAGTGCCGCTCAGCGGTAGTTTGCCACTGAGCGGTGCCTTCGTCTTCTCTTTTTGCATTCTTTCTTGTCTTTTCTAATGTCACTTCTCTCCTTCTTCACTCTTTGCACCAAATTCACCTTAAAACCTGCACAAAAACACTTAAATCAAGCATAAACCTGTCCAGCTCTCTTATTTATGAAAATATAGATAAAAGGCATGATTTCAAGCTAGTTTTTAAGTCTAAAGGTTGCTTTTAGTATCACTTTTAAGCATGAAAATAACAGTTTTTCAACTGTTATCACCTGAGCATCCAAGATCCTCCTTCAAAGGGGTGGAAGAGAGAGTGTTTGCCTCGTTTCTGCCAAAGATGCTAACTCTAGGACGTACAAGTCCTTATATACTATTCTAGAATTACAAAAGATTACAAAAGCCCAAGCCCATAAAAGTGCCGCTCAGCGGTAAATACCGCTCAGCGGTGACTGCGCGTCCTTTTTCTTCCCCTCAGCGGCCAGTTTGCCCCTCAGCGGACCTCCCGTGACCTCCTGAGTGCCGCTCAGCGGTAAAATGCCGCTGAGCGGTGCTTTCGGCTTCTCCTTTTGCACTCTTTGCTTCCTTTTCTGATTCCATCTCTCTCCTTCTTCACTTCTTTCAGTAAATTCACCTTAAAACCTGCACAAAAACACTTAAATCAAGCATAAACCTGTCCAGCTCTCTTATTTATGAAAATATGGATAAAAGCATGATTTCAAGCTAGTTTCTAAGTATAAAGGTTGCTTTTAGTATCAATTTTAAGCATGAAAATAACAGTTTTTCAACTGTTATCAGTAGATGCAAAAGAAGCCGAGCTGATACTAAAAGAAGTACACGAGGGTACATTTGGCACGCACATGAATGGGCACTCAATGGCCAGAAAGATACTCAGAGCGGGGTATTTTTGGTTGACTATGGAAAATGATTGCTGTACACATGTGAGAAAGTGTGAGAAATGCCATGTGTATGATGGACAAATTTATGAGCACCAAAATATGATGTCACAAACTTGTTTCACAATCGGCAAGTATGACCGAATCGTTCAAGTAATAAACTTGGTAAGACCAAGTATCGTTCTCCCAAAGGACTCACGGCCTAGTTTAGTTGTATGGTTTGTTGATTAGCTAAGACTTAAGAACGAAATATTTGGAGTTTAATATGCAAGACAGAAAATAAACATGTATGCATGAGTTTTTGATCAATGACAAAAGCAAAAGATAAACACTTTCAATGAAATATATGAATGAATATGTTGTTGGGGGTCAATTTCATCTCATCCACTCTCATATATTTTAGGAATTCAACATTCAAATCATCATTGTTAATGCCACTCTCTAAAGTACCATTCTAGATGGCTTCTCCCTAATCACGAGTTCATACAATTCCTAGCATTCCTAATGATCAGTTCATAAGTGCAGGAGCTTAACGACAACCAATATAATATTGGGAGAAATTCCCCGGATCTAGACTTCCCCGTACGTGCCCGTATCGACAAAACCAATAATCATGCATCGAATGAGTTAAACCATGCAAGCATTAAGCAAAGAGGAAAAACCCTAACTAATGATGAAAGAAAGCATAAGTCTTAATTAAAAGATGCAAGCATAAATTCCATATATGAGAGCTTCAAGAGATTACATTGATTCCCCATCAAACATACAAGGTTTAGTTCACCATATTCATGGTGAACCTAGATGAATAACAATGAAAGAATGAAAGAATAAACCCTATAAAGGTGAAGAGGTAGCCTGAGCATCCAAGATCCTCCTTCAAAGGGGTGGAAGAGAGAGTGTTTGCCTCGTTTCTGCCAAAGATGCTAACTCTAGGACGTGCAAGTCCTTATATACTATTCTAGAATTACAAAAGATTACAAAAGCCCAAGCCCATAAAAGTGCCGCTCAGCGGTGAATACCGCTCAGCGGTGACTGCGCGTCCTTTTTCTTCCCCTCAGCGGCCAGTTTGCCCCTCAGCAGACCTCCCGTGACCTCCTGAGTGCCGCTCAGCGGTAAAATGCCGCTGAGCGGTGCTTTCGGCTTCTCCTTTTGCACTCTTTGCTTCCTTTTTTGATTCCATCTCTCTTCTTCTTCACTTCTTTCACTAAATTCACCTTAAAACCTGCACAAAAACACTTAAATCAAGCATAAACCTGTCCAGCTCTCTTATTTCTGAAAATATGGATAAAATCATGATTTCAAGCTAGTTTCTAAGTCTAAAGGTTGCTTTTAGTATCAATTTTAAGCATGAAAATAACAGTTTTTCAACTGTTATCAGTGTACGCAAATAATATCAATATGCCACCCACGACCTTGAACGTGTTGTTTGCACCATGGCCCTTTTCGATGTGGGGAATAGATGTCATCGGAGCTATAGAGCCAAAGGCGTCAAATGGACATAGATACGGGCTCCCTAACAGGATCATCACTGATAATTCCACTAACTTGAACAACCAGATGATGACAGAGTTATGTGAGGAGTTCAAAATTCATCATCTTAATTCTTCTCCTTATCGTCCAAAGATGAATGGGGCAGTAGAGGCTGCTAACAAAAATATCAAGAAGATTGTGCAGAAGATGGTGGTCACATATAAGGATTGGCATGAAATTCTTCCTTTTGCTTTACATGGTTATCGCACTTCGGTACGAACATCGATTGGGGCAACGCCTTTCTCGCTTGTATATGGAATGGAAGTCGTACTTCCGTTTGAAGTGGAAATTCCGTCCTTAAGAGTTTTAATGGAAACCGAACTAGAAGAGGCTGAGTGGGTTCAAGCTCGTTTCGACCAGCTCAATCTCATTGATGAAAAAAGATTAACAGCAGTATGCCATGGACAATTGTACCAAAGAAGAATGAAGAAGGCCAGCTCAATCTTTAAAGCTTATTGTACTCTGTGTTCTTTTTACTAAATGAAGTTCACGTGAGTTCATTCATATTTTGGTTGTTTGCATTCCATCTGAAATATTGCATGTCACGCTGAGCTGTTAAGTAGTCAAGGGAAAATGAAAATGAAAATAAGTAAACGCATGTTGATAAAAGCATCACAGGTATATCAGGTTGGTGAGCTCGGTCTTGGAGGATGTCGAAAAAGGAAAAACGAAAAAGAAAAAAAAAGAGGTCACATGTTGAGTTTGTTGTTAATAAAGTTGTCAAGGACATAGTATTTTCGAAAAAAAAATGGTTTTGAAAAAATACCGTTGGTGAATCCTTTCCTGATTCAAGGTTTTGGGTGTAACAGGTGTTCTTTTCTTGATAAAGCATCTGCATTCACATTACTTGAACCCTAATTTTTTCGTTTCCCGTAAGACGAAGGATTTCGCCATACGCCTAATATTGGGGCAGTTTACATCATGTTACATATCACCAATAATCCGTTGATTAGGGAGATATATAAAAAAAAGAGATATAAAAAAAAGAAGAAGGAGTAAACAAAGGAAACAAAACAAAGGAAAAATGAAGTTGATGTGTCAAACACTACATAGTTTCGTTTCAGGTTTAAATTTAAGAGAAAGTCAGACAAACAAGATTCGGAGTGACGTGTGGCCATTTTTCGTTATCCAATCATCAAAAGCAGTTCATCCAATTGCACCCCTTTTGAGCCAAAATTCATAATTGTTTTCATCACCCTAGACAAGAATCATTAGCATATCGCCGTCAACTTAAAAGGGTACATCATAAGCATCCAAAGTTGAGGAGGAAAATTTTTTAAAAAAAAATGAATGAAAAGGAAAGTATCATAAAGGACCACAACAGGGGCAACCGAAAAGAATGATCCAAAGGGAAAGAAAAAAAAAACAACAATAAATATGCCTGAAGTTCAAATCCCTAAAGACAGTTGACTGGGCACCTTGCAAATGATTCTTATCTAAAGACTTTAACCGTCAAACAATTTGGGCCTTCATTATCCTTTCTTTCAAAACCCTTTGACCTTTAGCCACGGTACGAGCCAATAAAAGTCCACGCTGAGCGAAGACAGTTTGTCCTAATCTTTCTCACGAATTTAACTTTGAAACAGAATGATGTGGTGAACGACGCAATTCAGTTTTATTTTCAAAAAAAAAAAAAAGTCTTCCTGTCAATCGAAGATCATCCAATTTGGGGGAATCCTTCATACCCAAATCTTTTCACTTTTCCAAAATATACTGTGCAAAATTGGGGCAGTATGGGAGCCCAACATGTTAATAACACTTTTCCCCGAATGAGGGACACACATACGTTAATTTTTGCTCACAGAAAATCATTATTCATTTGCTTTTCATAACCATTCTTCCACATCCTACAGGGTTCAAGTTAATTTGGATTTCAAAAAGCGATAAAAAGAATTTTAACTCAGGGTTACACTTTCTTCCTTCTCATCAAAGGGTTCTATACCTATCAACGTTGTTTTTAAGGAATGCGTTTTGAACGTACATCGTGTTTGATGACAATATTAACAATGGATTCCAAGCATGGAATTTTCAAAAAAAAAAAAAATTGATGAAAAGCGAGAGTAAAAGAAAAGAACAAAATGAAACTCTCATGTGTCTATGCATTCATGCACCATCATGACATAACATCATCTCAGAGGAAACGAGGAGAATTGTTTGCAAAATCTTCATGTTTAACTCGGCATTTATCAACTTTTCAAAGCTACAAATCAAGGTTTTAGTTTTCTGTTATCGGCCCCTGCGTGGCAATGGTCGGATTTAAATTTCTGTTCTGTGAGTTTGGCCCTCTGCGAGGCAATGGTCAAATCCAGGTTTTAATTTTCTGTTATCGGCCCTCTGCATGGCAACGGTCGGATTTAAATTTCTGTTCTGTGAGTTTGGCCCTCTGCGAGGCAATGGTCAAATCCAGGTTTTAATTTTCTGTTATCGGCCCTCTGCATGGCAATGGTCGGATTTAAATTTCTGTTCTGTGAGTTTGGCCCTCTACGAGGCAATGGTCAAATCCAGGTTTTAGTTTTCTGTTATCGGCCCTCTGCATGGAAATGGTCGGATTTAAATTTCTGTTCTGTGAGTTCGGCCCTCTGCATGGAAATGGTTGTATTTAAATTTCTGTTCTGTGAGTTTGGCCCTCTACGAGGCAATGGTCAAATCCAAGTTTTAGTTTTCTATTATCGGCCCTATGCATGGCAATGGTCAGATTTAAATTTCTGTTCTGTGAGTTTGGCCCTCTGCGAGGCAATGGTCAAATCCAGGTTTTAGTTTTCTGTTATCGGCCCTCTGCATGGCAATGGTCGGATTTAAATTTCTGTTCTGTGAGTTTGGCCCTCTGCGAGGCAATGGTCAAATTCCAGTTCATTGTTTCTGCGATATCGGACCTCTGCCAGACAAT